>CM024519.1:6124415-7542959 GCA_014182375.1 Eucalyptus virginea
TAGTGGTCCGGTTCCTAGGTGAATCCATGCAACAAACGGGTAGATCCCGATTCCAATTTTTCGGAATCGGTCCTTAGCGGGCGGTACCCGGTTCTAGGTCGGGAACTACTCGTCCGGACCATGTACACCCCTAGTCACAGCCTTGCCCAGATCTACAAGGTGAGGGAAGGGTCATGATGTGAGAAAGGGTTGTCATGGCCCTTGCGAGGACTCACAAGTGGCCGTCAAGCTTTGCCAACCATTGCTAAGGCCTCAGCAACCGGCAGAGGAAATAGGAAAAAAGTAATAAGAAAAACTAAAGAAATTTTTTTAAAAAATTGCAAAATTGTCTGTGTCAATATCGGTCGTGTTACGTAGGATAACAAACATTCACGTTAGCAATTTCTAGTCAAAGTTGGCTGGAAAGACTAGATTGGCAAATCATTAAACGGTTTAAGACTCAACTGGTCAAATTGAAAATTTAGCACTTACTTAATCGTCGTACATTATATTTATGATTTTTTGGACAATTATTCCCATGTATGTATATACATTAATATATTCTTTTAAGGGTGAATCCCCTTCCAAATAAGCATTTCTTTCTTTCATAAGTTCTTACCGTCAAAAAGGCCCTTAAATTGGGGAAAAAAGAAAAAAAAACCTAGAAACTTCTCTACTTCAAGAATATTTCCATTTCATTGTAATTTTAAGAGTATAATCAATTCCACCCTAAAAGTTGGATGTCTATTTGTTCTATGCCCTTTCTAACTTGGATATTTTCTTCTATATCCTCCAACCATACCTCTAATCAACGAGTGACAATTATGTCTTTTGCTCTTTTTAGCTTAAATGAATGCACATATTTGATGCCCCAAGTTTCAATAGATTTATTCGAATTTCGTATTAATGAACAGATTCGGACATATTTAATTGTTTTTTTTTTTTTTTTTTTTTTTTTGAGGACTCCACCACGGACCCCCCGTGCCCGAATGGCTCTTGAGGGCCGGGCTCCTATACTTTAGAGGAGACTAGCCCAACAACCTATCGCTGGGGCCCCTACTTAAATCGCTAGCAATTGCGGGTTTTGAACTCTCAACCTCTGTAAGGAAGAGACTCTCAACCAACGCAGCTACCCATGGATGGGTTCTGGACATATTTAATTGGGACAAAGTACACCATCAGTGCCAAAACTTGGTACGGAAGGACACTTAAATGCCAAAAGTTTGGAAAGTGACATTTAAGTGCTAAAATTGGAGCAAAATGGATTACTTAAGTGCCAATTCGGCCAAAATGCCGACGTGGCGATTTTCTGGCAAAGGAAATGTAAAACGACGCCGTTTTGCTGCTGACGTGGTAAAAAAATTAATATAAAAATTAATTAAATTAATTTTAAAACTAAATTATTTAAAACATTTAAAATTAAAATTAAAAAAATTAAAAAACTAAAAAAAAAGGGGGTGGGGTAGGCGGTTGAGAGTTGAGCCCTCGGCAACCGGCAGAGGAAATAGGAAAAAAGGAATAAGAAAAACTAAAAAAAAATAAAAATAAAAAATTGCAAAATTTGTCTCGTGTCAATATCGGTCGTGTTATGTAGGATAACAAACATTCACGTTAGCAATTTCTAGTCAAAGTTGGCTGGAAAGACTAGATTGGCAAATCATTAAACGATTTAAGACTCAATTGGTCAAATTGAAAATTTAGCACTTACTTAATCGTCGTACATTATATTTATGATTTTTTTGGACAATTATTCCCTGTATGTATATATATTAATATATTCTTTTAACATTTTAAGGGTGAATCCCCTTCCAAATAAGCATTTCTTTCTTTCATAAGTTCTTACCGTCAAAAAAGCCCTTAAATTGGGAAAAAAAGAAAAAAAACCTAGAAAGTCCTCTACTTCAAGAATATTTCCATCTCATTGTAATTTTAAGAGTATAATCAATTCCACCCTAAAAGTTGGATGTCTATTTGTTCTATGCCCTTTCTAACTTGGATATTTTCTTCTATATCCTCCAACCATACCTCTAATCAGTGAGTGACAGTTATGTATTCTGCTCTTTCTAGCTTAAATGAATGCACATATTTGATGCCCCAAGTTTCAATAGATTTATTCGAATTTCGTATTAATGAACAAATCCAAACATATTTAATTATTAATTTTTTTTTTTTGTAATTGAGGACTCCACCATGGACCCCCATGCCCGAATGGCTCCTAAGGGCTGGGCCCCTATACCTTAGAGGAGACTAGCCCAGCAACCTACCGCCAGGGCCCCCACTTAAATCGCTAACAACTACGAGTTTTGAACTCTCGACTTCTACAATGAGGAAGGGACTCTCAACCAACGCAACTACCCACGGATAGGTTCCAGACATATTTAATTGGGACAAAGTACACCCCAAGTGCCAAAACTTGGCACGGAGGGATACTTAAAAGTGACATTTAAATGCCAAAATCGGAGCAAATTGGATCAATTAAGTGTCAATCCGGCCAAAATGTCGATGTAGCGATTTTCCGACGAAGGAAATGTAAAAACGATGCCGTTTTGGTGCAGATGTGGTAAAAAAATTAATTAAATTAAATTTAAAACTGAATTTATATAAAATTTAAAAAAACTAAAAAAAAAAAAAAAGGGGGTGGGGGCAGGAGGCTGAGGCTAAGCCCTCGCCGTCGCCCGGCCCTTCCGGCGGCGGCGGGAGGAGGCGCCGAGGGCTCGACCTCCGCACTCCCCCGCCCCCCTTTTTTTAACTTTTAGTTTTTTAATTTTATTTTTAAATGTTTTAAATAAATTTAGTTTTAAATTTAATTTAATTAATTTTTATATTAATTTTTTTATCACGTCAGCACCAAAACGGCGTCATTTTTGTATTGTCTAGCTATGTCAGCGTGCAAAACAATGCTGTTTTGCACTTGCTTCGCCGGAAAATTACCACGTGAGCATTTTGGCTGGATTTTGGCCAAATTGGCACTTAAGTTATCCATTTTGCTCTGATTTTGGCACTCCAGATGTCCGTACCTCTATTTAATTGTTAGCGTCCACTTCAGCAAACAATTTTGTTTTTCACACTCCACGGTGGTCAATTGATCACCAAATTCATAATACAATTAGAACTCTTAAGTTCAAAACTCTCAAAACACACGTTTTTTCAAAGTAATTTGCTGTGAAGAGCAATGAGAGAGAGAGAGAGAGAGAAGTCTTAGAGTTGTTTAGAGAGGTACAACGAAGAGAAGACCATCACATAGAAACATAAATTAAGACGCCCAGGAAGACCACACGCTAGGACGCAAGCCTCAGCAAAAGCTAGCTACTACTTGCATGCACATATATAATGTGCCATCACAATACATAAGCATCACCAAATTCAAACTTATCTACATACGACAAGAGACCCGACCATACTTTCGGTAAAGCACAAATACAAATTAAAAAAAAACAAACAACTCAGACTCGGTGATTGACTCAATTTGGCCTCCTCTCTTCTCCCACGGATCCACACTCAAGCACCACTTCCTGGCTTATAACTGTTCCAAAAAGCGAGACACGTTTTAATCTTGTTTACAGGTACTATATATACGTTTTATTAAGGCAAAACTAAATATAATCAAAGTACATGATAAATATTCAAATAGCTATCTTTATTTAAGCAGTAAAAAATTTCACCTCGGGTCATTTCGCATAGCCTGTAGCTCGCGCCTCATTTCCTCAATCTCCTTCCGGAAATTCTGTAATCGAAAAACAAAAATCAAAATTTCAAACAAGATCTTGCACAATGTTGATTTTTCTTCCCGCATTTGGAAAACCTAATATAGCCGGTCTTTTACCTGCAACCTGATGTTTAATGCCACACCATTTTTTGTAAGCGTCACATGCAGGAAAAGGGAAAAAGATAAGTCGAGATCAGATCCTCTAGAGATGTACATATACAATAAATCACAACATGGTCAGTAAATATGGAGGGAATAATAATTAATGTTAACCAATTTACCATTCAAGCATTGAAACTAATTCCTTTTGAATATATATCCTCGTGAGTTTGTTTTGCTCATCCTGCGTGACAATGTAAATCATTAAACCAAAATTATTAAAAAAGAAGAAGATCAGATTACTTAAATCTTCTCACGCTTAAAATAAAAACTGTCAATAAGTAAAATGCGAAAAATATATGTTTATGGTTCTTTATATCATAGTCACACCACCTGTTCCATATTGGTTAACTCAGCATGATCCCTGCAAATCAAGCGAGAAACAGTCAAAAATCATTAATGATGGTCATTACATTATGAAGCTAAGATTTTTTTTGCCCGAAATAATGAAGCCAAAATAGCCAGAACCTTTTCTAAAAGCCACCTTTCTCTTCTCAAGGTAATTACTACTTCGATTTTATTTTTTAAATCGATTGTGTTCATTAGGCTTTTAACCCTCTGGTTTTTGATCCACGCTCATACATTCAAAAGCAAAATTGAGTCAAAGGATTTCACCTATTATCTTAGAGAAATTTTTTCACCCACATGATTTTTTTTTTATCTGTTATACTTTAACACGTAACTTATTCTCAAATTTTTGCTCTGCCTCTTTATAAAGCGTGAAAGTCAAATCCCAATCTTACACCTAAAACTAAATGTCCCCACCCCCAGGCCTTTGAGAAGTTGGGGAATCAAACTCCCCACCTTCCCCACCTCCCCCTTCGTATGTGGGAATCTTCATAGTGGTTGATTAATCCCATTTCGAAAGATCAAATTTGACACAAAATTGGGTTAATCCGAAGAAAACAGTGTTGAATCTTATTAACTAGTTTGAGGTGCGCAGGGAATAAGAACCTGTCACTTAGAATAGGCTGTGGGGCACTAGCTGCGCTTGCATCAGAAGGGTCGACAGGAGATACATCAGCATCACGGGGAAGGGAGGTTCGGATAGCCCTAATCCTCCTCGTACGAGGTTTTTTATGCCTCCCAGCAGTTATTCTCATCTTCTCCATCACCGAGGTCTTCATCTTAGCCATGGGCGATTCCGATACTATCAATTCAAGAAGGAGAAGAAGCGTGAGGAGGACCTTTTGCCTAGTGAAGTGCGATCGAGTGGAGGAAATGGTGGGGTACTTATAGTAGAGAAGTGAGCATGGGTTAGGTTTACAGGTGGCATGAGCTTTCCTAAATTGCATTTTTGCCTCGTACAAATCAAGATAAGATCAAAAGTATGGTTAGATTGCCTTATGGAGTAAGGGCGGGATGGGAATAACGTAAAAGAAAAGATAAAGCGAGCAAAATTTCCCCATATTCTCTCTATCCACTTGAATTGAAATGTCAATGAGTATCATTTTATGAAGATATCTAAGAGAAGACAAATAGTATAGGCCCTAAACTAAAAGAAACCTCACGGAATAATTCCTATCGAACCTAGATTGATGTTCGAGTTAGATTGACCGGATCAACTCTTTCATTTTGTGTTTAGATGTGGATGCATCTCCACGTAGTCTTGCTTTGACTTTTCTATTTATTTTTCTATTTATTTTAGACTACTCAACGTGATTTGGAAACCCTATTTACTCATGTGGCGGCGATATATCGATCTTGATAGTTTACTTCCATGATTTCCAAATTTGGAACCGTAAAAATACCTTGGGCCTTCTTAACATGGTAAGTGCTAAGAATGGAAATTCATGCATTCCGAGAAGTTCCAAATGATAGGCATATGAAGAGTAACGTCCGGTATCATTACACATCATATACAGTTATATTGATTGGATGACGAATGCAAGATGACGTACATAATGCATTATGCAATTTTTCGCTTTATCTCTACTTTATTTTGCTTATTGCTAAGTATATGGTCACAGAAGTTTGAGCATGCATCCAATAAGAGAAATTCCTTAGTACAAGCTTCTCTCTCAATTTTCTTAAATAACTAGCTGGAGTCACGGCAAAAGGCACAATATTATTTCAGTTTTATATGTACATATGTATTTGTTTTCTAAGTAGAATACACGGAGAAAGGTAATATATATACATATATGACCTACATATTTTTGCATCTTGGAGTATATAATAGTACAAAGGCGAAGTATAAATAAGAATTGCCCAAAGGTACATCTTGAAGGTCGTCTTCAGCTTTAAATTTGTTAGGACTAAATTACCCTTGAGAAGAAACTCAATCTAGTTAAATTTCAGAAAAGGCCCTGCCAGAAAAGCGAACTTCTAAATATTTATTCCCTAGTCCCTTAGATATCCTTTATTGACAAAAAAAAGAACCGACCGTTACATTTTTCGCATGCAAACAAGGACAAATATCCGGTTAGAAATGGAAAACGCCTTTTCCAATTTCCCCCCTTATTTCAGGCCTTTTGAAAAAGATTCCTTGGCTCTTTTCCCAAATGTTTTACCAGGTGTCGATATTCCTGCCTGAATGCTGTCCAAGTAGCAGACGGAAATAAATGAAAGAGCAACTGCAAAATGGAGTCAAATTATAAAATGAAAATCATATTTCTGCCCATAAGAATGACTTACTTAAACGATAAGCGGTAACAAGGCGACCCACGGAATGAATTTTTGAATAAATGAGGGACTATGATGAGATTTAGGCTAATATATATGTTTTTTTTTTTAAATATAAATATAGCGTTTCCTATTCATATAGTGAGTTGGCACATTCATCATTTGTATATTGAGCCCCTAAAGGGAAGGTAATCAAAGTAGGTTTCTTAATTTGAGCAGATTTCCTAATTTTAGTGATTCTTAATTGAGTAAGTTTCCTAAAAGAGTTTCCGATTTTGAATATATGTAAATTATGGAATTTTACTCTGTCATTACACACTAGAGCAAACAAAATGGGAATTAGAATTTTCCCTTACTGAGTTTTCTGAGTGGTTTTCATATAACACTTTTGAGTGACTTACTTAAAAGATAAACGGTAACAAGGCGACCCATGGAATGATATATATATATATATATATATGTATATATCATATTTCCTATTCATATAGCCAGTTGGCACATTCGCTATTTGTACATTGAGCCCGTAAAAGGAAGTCAATCCAAGTTGGTTTCCTAATTTGAGCAGATTTCCTAATTTGAGTGATTTCTTAATTTGAGTAAGTTTCCTAAAAATAATTTCCTATATTGGATAATGCAAAAGATGGGATTTTCACTCGGTTATTACAAACTAGAGCAAACAAATTAGTACTAAAATTTTCCCTTTAAAAGTTGTTTGAGCATGTTTTCTTTGAGAGATTCTTATATGACACTTGTAGATTTTACTTTAATTTAGAATTGGGAAACAATTGAACAATTGTAAACTCTATATTCTCTAGATTTATAGTGGATTTCTAGGAGTTGGCTCTCCTTTTAGGATCGGTATCAACACTTGAAGTATACTAGTAAATCTTTAGTGTTCTTATTGTTTCTTGATGGATTATTTGGTAATTTATTCTTTTCGCGTTAGATTGAATAGCAAAATATGTTAGCTTCCGCATTATTTCACAACATTTTATTAATCCATTGCCATAATAATTGATGAAACGTTTTTACATATAAAAAGTCGAGAAATATAGGCGTACATAATTTATTTATTTATTTATTTATTTATTATTATTATTATTATTATTATTTATTATTTATTTTTATTTTTATTTTTATTTTTATTTTTTGTACACATAGATAGCCTCTCTTTCTACTATGGCTGATATCATAAGATTTATCGCTTTTATTAGCTAGGATCGAGTGAATTGTGTCACTACACGAACTTTTCATCTATTTGAAATGAGGTGCCGCCATCATATATATATATATAGTCTTGTTATTTAGCATTGATTGTGCCACTTGATCATGATTGGGAAATTAAAACTATTTTAACATATGACTGACTCTTTCTTTATCAGCATTGATACCACTAAGTTGCTTAAACAATAAACTGACTCCAATATATTCTCACAAGTAGATGACTTTGACAGGAGATATGATTATTTTCCATACAATTTGGAGATTGTTGGTACACCTTATTCCAATAATTGTCCATTATGCATATCTACTGATACCGTAAATTTTGTTGGTTTTACTAGTTAGTATGGAAAGACCTCCGTCAAGCCCTGAACTTTTCATGTATAGACTCCCTTTAGTGAATCTAACTATAAACATGAGATTTGTTGCTTTTAGGAGTTAGGATGAAGTGAGCTCCGTCGAGTGAAATTTTCCAATATGGACTCGTTGGAATCAATCTAGAAAGGGTCTCTTGATATCAAACATATAATTTAGCCTCCAAAAAGTTTGGTCACATTGAAATGCATCTCTAGTTTACCCATAAGATAACGACTCCTTAATAGACTATTTAGGTCGAGAAGGGAAAGACTTCTAAACCATTCATAGTACCAGCTCTAATATCAATCATAAGGGCGAAACCTCACAAAATTAATAATCGTAAATCTAGTTGCTCAACCTGACTATGAACAGCCACACTATTAGCCTAAAATAAGGTAAATAAAGGAAGAAATTTTTTATCAAATATTGTGAAATCTCCCAACCCGGATAAGGGGCATGTACTTGTACAGACTACGTTGAGCGTAAGTGCAAATGCACCTCATGCGTCTACAGAGAATTTAGGCAAATAGATCCACATATAAATAGAAAGGATGTCAAAGCTTCATGCCCGATTAACCAAGCTAGAAAGCAACCAAGAGAAATAGGCAAAGTTCGAAGCTACAGTTCAAAGTTTGAATAAGGTTAAAAAAAGCCCAGGTCCAACATTACACATGCTCGTCACCCCTACAGGAACTCGCGGTGACATTCATTACAGGGGCCGTTACAATTTTTTCTTCACGATCTCTTGTCTGGGAGCCCCTGCGTTTGCGGCTGATTGTTGGATTGCGATGTCGCAGTTTGCCCGAAGCTTGAAGGGTTACCTGACAAATGCCGTGAACCAAAAGCATGGGAAATATGCATAGAATGGAAGTATGATATGCTCAAAGTCATCTTCGCGTTATTCTTGTCAACCTAATTCATCGAGTCCAAAATATAAAGTGCGCTCTTAATTACCACGTGCTTTACTCATCATATAGCAACAGGCAAAAATGGCAGATTGTATTATCATGGGGTCCATGTGTTTTAAGATGAGTAAATATGCTTTTAAAGCAACAATTTTCGAGAACTCACCACGTTGACTTACTAAGAACATCCTCAAATGAGGGTCGACTGGTAAACCAAAACGTTCGTACATCGTGTCATAGACTCTGTTCATGATTCCACCAAAGCTGTTTATTATTTCCCCACAGTTGTTCCTGATACTTGATCATTCAGATGTCAAGAAAAAAGAGAGAGAGGGAAAATGGACATAAAATAGGAAGAAGTTATTCGAATTGAAATGTTGCTATACATTGAAACGGTTATTCAGTGTGCATTTAGCACATACCCTTGAGGTTGAGAACTACTATTGGCAAGTCCCAAATCCAGCCAAGAATGGCTTTGTTCTTGAGTGATTCCATCCAGCTACATGAACCACATACAAGAAATATCTTAGTTGAGATCCTAATCACATTTGGGTATGAAATGTATCCATAATCATAATTTAATACAAACTGATATTAAGTACCCGAAAATGTTTAGCAGCTGAGGCTGACGACTGTCCTTCCTCATAGGTAGTATCACTGAGTCGGCTTCGCTTTCTACTTCCTTGCTAAAGTTTTTGTAAAGCTCACGTTAGTTAATAAAAAACAATGTAATAGCGAACTAAAATATTGCCAATTATGAGTGGAGTAATTGGAAATTATAAGTACCTCCCTGTAAATGTCCATTGTTTCCAAATGATATGGACTACCAATAGAATAATTTCCACCATCCTACAGCAGAATAATTAAAATGACGTTGTGTGGATTTATGAATGTCGAACACAAGCCAAAATGAATGACTAGTTTGGACTTGAAAAAGATTTGCACTTTTTACCATTTCTGGGTTCATAAATTGGCTTTGCCCTGCATTCGAATTTGGGATAATTGGCGGAGATTCATGAGGAAATCCAAGTGGACTAGTAAATGGAACCCTGTAAGTTAAGTCGATACTCTACCATGAAAAAACTCCATAATGTGGAATGATACCCAATAAAAAATGCAATTGATGGAAAGTTGATCGAGATCTAGAAAAGGTGTCAAAACATTAATGGAGTATAAACGAACTTTAGTTACCTTTGAGTTATGGATGATGCAGCAGGCAAGAACACTGTTCCAGCATCAGAATTATCAACAACATTTTGCACAAATGGTGCTGGATTAACTGGTTGAAAAGATGCTGAATATTGAGGCCTAGATTGGAAGAACAAAGAAAGATTAACAACGATGATAAAGAGTATATACCATGGAAACAACTACGGTGACAAGGATGATCAATGAAAGCATATGGCATGTTAACTTTTGTCATGCTTTGGCTGTTGCTAATACATGCACAGATAAGGGAGGAAGACAAAACATAACAATCAAAAAGGAAGGATGATTATGAGAGGCTTAATTAACTAGATCTAACCGGGGAGATCTAAATGATCTTTACAGTGGGGTCGGCAACATAACTCGAGGACATTTGTAACCCATTATCTCACAAACGAAAACTATCAACATCAGATTTAACCATAGGTACGTTTAGGAATGCTATCATGCTTTGCTATTGCAAAAAGTGCACACTTAATCAAAATCACAACTAACAAGCCTCATATATTCGGATTATTTTTACTTCATGGCTCAAAAGGCTGAACAATAATTGAAAAAAAGTACAAAGACAAAAGAAGTCTGACCCGATCATCATCGAAGTTTCATGCATTGTAGAGTAATGACTTTGCGGATCCATGTCAAGGAGTGGAAGCTGATTTGGTTGCACATGCTGTCCTCCATAGAGACTTTGCCTGTTTATAAAATACAAACAAATCTCATATAATCACCTTTTGATATTATATCTTGCCTGCTTCTCAATTTGCACAGTTGTTACAATGATCAAACGACGAGTCTACAAATAGAAGAGTAAAGAGTATCACAAGTTCGTGCTTCTAGTGGTAGACATAATAAAATTTCTGCCCTTTCTAGGGTTTTGAACATTCTTCCTAACACAGACAAAAATGACTTCAACATTAGACAAGGAAATTATAATTAGATTAAGTCAATAATGTGATATGCACCTCGTTTAGAAAGTATAAGTTTGATTTATCTTGTTAGTTGATACGAAGAAAAGAACAGATAATAATCTGGAGGCACAGCAGGAAACTCCACTACCGATAAGGCAAGCTATTGACAATGAGAGCCAGCTTTTATTTTAGGAGTTCATATGCTTAACAATTATCCACACCAAAACTCATCAATGAAAATATTAGGAAAACCTCAAGCAAGAGTGCTAGTGATAGAGCATGTACCAATATGGGACAGAGGTCTCAGGTAATAACATGGGTTCATTTACAGCTGCACGTGCACTTGCAATAGAAGCATCCATAAGCACTCGGTCACTGATTTGTTGCTGAGAAAAAGCATGAGACCTGATATCATACAACATACATTATGTCTGCATGTTTACACAGTTCTCATGAATGGAGATGAGCAAAAGATAAATTCAATATATACCAGATAGGCGTAGCTTGTTGAGGTGTCACAGAGCTAGAATACTGAGCATCAACTGCAATTGGGATGATTGGTGATTCATGGATGAATTGCTGGGACCTGAATTCGAGGAATTTATGAAAATGATGAAACAACATGACATTTTAAACCGAGTCCATGATTTTACAAATTACAATATATATTTTCTCTTGAAAATATCTTCATATTACATAAGTATAAATACTATTGATGATAGATATATAAAAAGACGAACTGAATACCGAATAGGCGCCTCAGAAAACTGAGCGTTGAGTACATTTGGGATGCTTGGGGCTTCACTGATAAATTGATGGGTCCTGAATTTTGAAAGGAATTCATAAATATATGTAATGTATGATTCTTCAAACTTTTAAACACATATTTATCTTTAGGTGCAATTGATTTTCTTTTATAGGTTTCAAAGTTGATAAATCCACGTGCTTTGAGTATAAAACAATTGAGAAGAACTATCTTGTACCCTGAAGAGGCTAGATAAGGATTAGTCAGGCTTAAGGTGACCCAATCTTCTTCTTGTTGGTCGGTCAAGTGAGGCCCTCCATGTCCCCCTCCAAGTCCCATCTAGTCAAGAGCAACAAGCACAATTCCATGGTATCAAACAACATTAGATTTTAACTGCATTGTTATATTGAGCTTCATGAGGCTTATCATATAGGTTAAAGTCATGAATATACTCACTGTATTGTGAGGGAACGGAGTTTGAGGCCGAGGAATTGGGTCGAAGTCTTTCCCTTCATGCCCCACTCTAACTCCCATCTAGTTAAGAACAGCAAGTATTCACATTCACAGGGTATCAGCAACATATTATTCGCATAGCGTGGTTACATTGAGCTTCGTGAGACTTATCACAAGGGTTAAAGTCATGAATATACTCACTGCACTGTGAGGGAATGGAGTTTGAGGCCGAGGAATTGGCAAACTTTGGTCAGGATGATTCCCTCCAATCGTCCATGCTTGCTGGCCGCTCGCGTTGCCGCCATCTAGGAAACCACTTTGGTGAAGGCTGGGGTTTTCATGGATCAAACATTTAGAAAATTCGAAGAAGAAACCATGGTACAGTTGACATAACGTGATACGAAATATCTTTCTATTAGTGCAACATGTTAATGAAAAAGCTTATGTCCCACGAACCTAAATTCCGGTTGATTGGGAAGCGTCAAAATAATTTCTGTTTGGAGGGAAGATTGACCTGATTCTTCAATCACTAATCCCAACTGATCATGACCAAGAAATGTACACAATTATGTACAAAACAATAATTTTTTAATGTATGTTTATCTATAGTCAATACGGAATAGAGATAATAGTTATGGTGCGTCATCTGGGAGATTAATTAAATTATTGCTATACAGTTGGCGAAGGGTAGGACTCCAATGGTGGTGGTTCTTCATCGTTGCCGGGATAGTTTCTTTCTTGTAGCTCAAGGCTTGGAGGCAAGACCAGAAGATCAAATTCACTTGAAATCGGTGGCGATGCCATATTCAATGGATGGCTATTACCATCTGATGAACATTGTCTCATGGGGTCCTGAACATAATTAAGACAAAAAAATCAAGTTAAAGAAAAGCCCTATTCACAAATAATCAAAAAGAGAAGCATAGAGTTTTACAAGGCAATCGTTGACCTTGAAATATATTCTTCTAAAGTAACATAAAATTTTCAATTATCTTCTTTCGTTTTTTTTTTTTTTTTTTTTGTCTTTTTTTCTTTCCTTTCTATCTTTTTAAGTAAAGAGATAGTCTTGTCAAGTAAAAGAACAAGGAAACGCACGCACACACACACACACACACACACACAAAAAGGAAAGGAAAGGAGAGGAGAGGAAAGGAAAGGGTTGGAAAGAACTCCATAAATAGAAAAAGTAAAAAAATACATACCGATGACATATGTGACTGACCTATCGTAACTTGATGTTGAGGGCTTAACATGGTGAATTTATCGAGCGATGTTGCCTCGCTCGATTCCCCTTCCCATGATGATTCCCGAATTGGTTCCATCTGAGATTATATAATACAAATAATAGTAGAAATAACAATAATTAATAATGTTTTTTTTGGCAGCTTCATTGTAAATGGCCTTAAGTAATTCAATATAATTATTTGGAAAATGGAGTACCGTATCATTAAACCACATGTTCCCTCCATACGGGGGAGGTGGGGGGCTTAACTAAGGACGATAAGAGGATTAGTGAAAAATCTATTGAACTAAGGAACGCGTTTAAGTGAAAATGTAGGCGCATCAGTGAGAATTCCATTTGAACTTATCCACATAATTATTGCTCATTAAACTAAATTTAATTCAATTTGCTTTGCTTAAGAAAAACTAAGTAGATTTGTAAGAAGTGCTAAAAGTGAGCAGACCTTTTAAATATTTTGGAGCCACCTGTGAGTTTAAACATTTCGATGACGCTAGAGGTGGTACCACATAATTCAGACATTTATCACATCGTCTTTTTTTTTTTATATTAATTCGAGATTCTATATTTATTAAACCATGCGAGGATCGACTTGAGGAAATATTAACATAGCAAAAGAAGTCGGATCCTTGACGACTCCAAAACAAAACAGTGTCGCACTCGCATATCCAATAGGTGGAGTCTGACATTATTTTCTTTCTGGATTATATGAAGGGATGATTTCCATTCGAGACAAGATGGTGAATAATTCTTCTACCAAATGGTCAGATCTTGATACATTCATGACTCACTCGTCATGTCCCAAGTAAATATCTCCTTGCAGGAGTTATCTACTACAGTCCCTGACTCACTCCTTAACTATGATCTGGTCCTTTTTTCCTCTTTCTCTGAAAGAGGATCCTGATACTAAAAGTGGCGTTAAAAGTCAATTGGGACCTGATTTATTTGTCAAAGCCTGTTTAGTAGATCTGGCTTTTTGTAAATGGATTGCGGCGTGCGCATGCCATGCGCACCCCCTTGAGAGAGAGATACATATTCTATCAACAATTTGATGACATTCAAAATTTTGAACGTATTTTGTAACTATCAAGGTAAACAAATTTTCAGGAAGACTCCAAATTTCTTAGTTTCTTTGTTGTTTTAAACTTTTTAGAGTCCTTTATTCAACATTGTAAGAAAATAGATTCTCTACAAAAATGAAACTTAAACATGTTATGCAGAGAGATGCAAAAGGAAGGAGCTTCAATTTGTCAACGACCTAATCGCTTCCTCATTTCTAGTGTTTCAGAGACAAAAGATTATCACAGAAAATAGAACACGGACAGAGACAACTCATATATGTAATGTAACTGGGAGAAAGAAAAGAATTATATGATGTATATGGGTATATCTACCAAGAATATACTCATGTAAAAAATGAAACCCTGTTCAATGATGAAATTGAGATAAACAGTTAATTATAAAAGAGAACGATAAGTATAATTTTAATTAAGAGATAAAGAACGCAAAGAACAATTTGGTGCCTGCTAAATGATGGGTTGTTGGATCTTGACAATTTAAAGGAAATAGAGGACGTGGTTGAGGCAAATGGAAGATTTGTTAAGTAATTAAACTAGGAATGATGAAACATACCAGAAGGTAAGAGATTAGAAGCTGAAGAGGGGAACAGAGAAGGTATCCAGGCAGAATGAGCTCTTCTGGTGTGCTGCTCTTGAATGGGACCCTTGGAGGGCATATATAGGGGAAAAGAGAACGCATCCAAGGCTGTTTTGACCCACTGCCAAATAAGTGTAACAATCTCAAGTTTCAAGTGCCTTTATGTTTCGCTAAAGTAGTACCAACTATTATTTCAAAGAGGAAAATATGTAGGCTTGTTTGGATTTTTCTTGAGGCGTGTGCATAATGGTAATGACGTTTTCATTTGCTGTTTCTGTGTGGCTGTTGTTACGGTTGCTCTAAGTTTGCTAATAACATTTTTTTTTTCTGTTAAGACGTTGCTGATTATGACGGGTAATTTCGGTAGGATTTTGTTCGTTATAATGGATAACGAACTCAATTAAGTAGTATTTACACACATGTTAAGTTTGATAAGGTAATTGATTTGTTGTGACGCCTCACTAAATATTTGTCGTGAAGAATTAATTTCTAAATTTCATAACATACACATTGACAATTTACATTGATGAGTTCTAGGAAACATAATCGTACAAAATTTAAAATCCCTAATACATAATGTAAATTGAGTTTTTATTTTGAACTAGATCCACAGAAATGTTATTATTACCTTGTTTCGGTCCCAAAAAAGAATAAGTTCACAATGGAAGAAAAGTAGAGTAATCTCCAGATTAAGGCGCAAAAAAGGAAAATCGAATGCTATGAACTATCATCTGCTGAAATGGAAAATAGTTAATGTCTGCTCGGAGGAGGATTTGTCTCCTGATTCGTTGCATCGGATGCATATGAGGGATTCAGTAATGTAGCACACGTGGCACTGAGTTATTCAGATAGTTTGACAAGTAACCTTGGAAACGAGCAAATGTGTCGGAAGTGGACTCAAATAATTAAAAAAAAATGCAAAGCAATAAAATGTCAACTCTTGTAAAACAATCTGCTTTATTGTCTTTTTCCGTACCCCGCTTTAATCAACTCTTCCATGGCGTGGAAAATTTCGCTTGAGTTGAGATTACGGTTTAAAGTAGTATCGACATAAATGGCTAATAAATAATAATCGGACAAAAAAGAAAAAGAAAAAAGAAACATCGGCCTTTTAGACCGCTCAAGTTTTTGGCATATTCTAGATCATAAATAAAAGAGATAGCATCACTGAAAAAATTTTAAATTAGTATACTCCTTATACATTTTTGTCAAATTAATTTTGTAATGCACCGTGAAAAATTTACCCTCTATAACTTCTAGCGCATAGTCCCAAAAAATTGTTGACGTAAAAATGCACATGATAACTCATTTGTGTTATCTCATACCCTAAACTGGGTTTTTTTTTTTTTTTTTCTCACTACTTTTTATTTGTCAATTTAACTTCCTTTACACCTCAAGAAGTTCACTTCGTGTTTTTAGTGCTTAGTTTGGTTGCGGCACATTTGTGTTTTAATCACAACGTCTTCCACTTAAGGTGATGTAGGGCCATGTCCATCACTCTATGAGTGGAGCTTGACTTGATACACATGAATAGGGTACTTTATGCGCATCCATGAGGGTGGTCAAATTGAAAAGTATGAACATATCCTGTCTTACAATAAAATAGATAGTGTAATATAGAATCATCTTTTCCTTTTGGGACTACTGTTATCACTGCATAGTTTGGTCTGATTGAATATTAGGAGTGATCGATTTCAGAGTGGGGAGGTTTCGAATCTAGAACCTAAAACCTATCTTGTCATGAATGGTTTCCAGTTATACAAATAAAAAATCAACCCTGCTAACCCTAAGACCAACATGGGCTCTTTTTTAAAGTTCATTATATATATACACACACATACATGCGTCAAACATGAATATAATTCTTTCTACTTGTGGATATAATGTTAAACATATTCAATTTGAACAAAAATATTTTTCTATTTTAAAAATAAGAGTTAAAAGACATACTTAGGGCTAGGGGTATACTGGTGCAAAGCCAATTTGGTTCGAGGTTAACCTAGAATTGTGAACCGGCCTTGTAGGTTCCAAATTCAAGTTCTTGAGTAAAACAAGCCAGTTCGGGGTATAGAATCAAGACCCAAACTGGTCAAGGTCTGTTGTAAATTTCGGTTCTTTATATCAAGTCAATGCATTCTCGTTCTATGTGATTTTTAAATTATCACAATTGGTTCGTTGGATAATATAACATCATATATCATGCATCATGCATGCCACATAATTTAAGCGTTACACACTACATTTTCTCTAAGAGATAGCTTGTGTTCATTGAATGCTTGTGATATCAAGATTTAAATGCCAAATCCCATAGTTAAGTTCTCTTAATTAGCTACCCAACTTTTTACAAGAATACTATGCGAACCTCCTCTCTTTTTTTCAACTTCTTTCTCCCAAAATTACTTTTTCGAATCAAGTCTATGATTAGATAAGTCTTCGTAATTAAACTGAGCCTAGCTCCAAAATCAGTCATGATCTCAATTTTACTTTTCCTTCTTTTATGGCAATCAATTCACTTCAAGCCAAATAAGCCTAGCTCTAATACCAATTGTGATGAAAAATAAGCAACTGAATTTATGAATGACTAACTGTGTGTGTTATTGAGTGATGGGAAACACGGAGTATTGGAGTGACACAAGTGCGATTGTAATCTTCCTTGTATCGTGTTGCCCATCGTCTCATATTGTGAAGCTTCATAATCTCTGGTTTATTTGGGAGCAACCCATGTCACGCCCCGAACCTCGAGCGCGCCAACATCCCACCATGGTCATTCAAATGCGACGTTCCCAGGTTAAGTCGCCGACCCAATCAAATCTTTAATGCACATGCGGAAGCATATTATAAAACCCCTGACAACATTTAACTTACGGGATAGAAAAGCAGGAAGCAAAATCACCACATAACACTTTCATAATTTAACAGAATTACAAACAGAGGTCTACGGCCAACAGTCTACAAAGGACCGGCTCTTAAAAATGAACTGTCCTACGACCTACAAGTCGGACACGTTCTCCAATCCTCCTGACTTCACCTCTGCAACTCCTCAAGACCAACCAAAGCTATCTGGCTGCTCCGTCCACCAGGGACCTGAAATTTTAATCCCCAAACCGGATGAGACAATGTCTCGGCAAGTTCGACCCCTAAACTCCTATTAGAAAGAAAATACGCCCGAGTGTCCTAGCCACAACACACGAAGACTTACCTCGCATTAACCTTCATCCGGGTTAGCACAGTTTATATAATTCAACCACGTGCAATTATAATAACCAACCAACTGCAGCACAATCACATCATCAGAACAATTCAACCACTTGGATCGTCTCAGCAATCAATCGACTCGGCCGATTTCATGTCATTCTAGCAAATCAATCATTGCTCTCAACTACGGCCCTACTCGGCAAATTTAAATCAGTGGCATCACGGCCCCACTCGGCGCGACCTTTAACAGTGGCAATTCACGGCCCCATTGGGCGCGACCTCTAATAGGTGGCATATCACGGCCTCATCGGGCACGACCTCTAATAGGTGGTTTATCACGGCCTCTCTCCAGGCACGACCTTTCATAGGTGGTTTATCACGGCCTCTCAGGGCACGACCTTTCATAGGTGGTTTATCACGGCCTCTCGGGCACGACCTTTCATAGGTGGTTTATCACGGCCTCTCTCCGCACGACCTCTAATAGGTGGTATTTCACGGCCTCATCGGGCACGACCTCTTGTAGGTGGTTTTTCACGGCCTCATCGGGCACGACCTCTCCAAGGTGGTTTTTCACGGCCTCTCTGGGCACGACCTCTAATAGGTGGTTTATCACGGCCTCTCTGGGCACGACCTTTCATAGGTGGTTTATCACGGCCTCTCTGGGCACGACCTCTAATAGGTGGTATTTCACGGCCAATCTCTCATCAATTTCTACACTTAGGATTTCATAAAGAATCCCTATAAATCACAATCACACTCAATTCATCACAACCAATCATCAATTTCAAATTCTACTAGCACAAAGAACGATCGGCACGAAATTCGAGCAACCTGCGAGCTCAAAAATAATTTTTTCCATTTTTTTTTTTTAATAATATTTTAATAATTTCTGAATTAATATAATATTATAAATTTCCAGAATTCGAAATCTTTAAATAATTCAAAAATAAAACCTATTATGTCACATCAAGGCTTATATTAATATAAGCATTCCTTTAGCCTTAAATAAAACCCACTTAAGTTAATCAAGCACATTAATATAATATACATTTACATAAATTAAACTAACCACCTAAATACACTTAACATAAACTAAACACCCATAAAGCATCATTAACCCTCTAATTAGGGTTTAGTGAGGTAAACTCACCGGATTAGCGAACCGAGCGGACCAAAACGACGGGGACGACGCGAGGATCGACTTTCCTCAAAGCGGGCCGAGCATCCGGGCTCGGGAAGGCGGCCAAAACGGCCCACGAAGGGGCTGCCATACCCATTTTCCGCAACTTCCGGTGGCCGCTGGTTGGGGCGGATCCGGCGGCGATCGGCGGAGGAAAGGGCGGAGGAGGACCGACGGTTGCTTGGGCGGTGAGGCGGCGACGAACGGCGGTGCACGGCGGCGACGAACGAGCTCCGGTAGCTCTTGCGCGGGCGAACAACGGCTCGGGACGACGAGCCGGGCGAAGCGGGCGGAGGAGCGAGCCGGCGACGAGCGGCCGAGCGGGTGGCCGGTTTAGCGAGCGAGCGGCGGCGGCGAGTTCTTGGCGGCGTCCAAGGAAGAAGAAGAAAACATCCATGGAGGAATCGCACGGGAGAGGGAGAAGAGAGGGAGGAGAGAGAAGAAGGAAGGCCAATTTCTTTTCCTTTTTCCCTTTTCTTTAATCCAACAAATTGGCCCACCACATGACCTCATGGTGACATCACACTCCACTCACCCAATCCCCCACAACCTTTTCCAATGGGTGCAATTTATTTTTCCGCCGGGGCATAAATCTTGTGCATCAAATTCTTCAATTACAATCAATCCACGTCCAATTAAGTCCAGTTGAAGTCCATAAAATTAATTCAATGTCACCACACTTCAATTCACATCTTCACTTGTCCGTAGAATCAACTTAAGTCCCAAAAGCGCGACCAAAGACGAGCCTACTAATTTCTCGGACCAAATTAGCCATTCTCTGATTTAATTGCTGAAAAACTCTGATTGCATGAAAAATCTTCTAAAGATAAGTCAATGATCCTAAAATGATTTGTGACACACCCAGACTTCCAATTTCTGAATTCTATCTCAATTTCACGGTTGATTTCAATCTGTGCGATTCCAAGACACGTCCTAACCTATCGAGTAGCTTTCGGGAAATTTTCTTGCATCCGACCGAGGGTGATCGGTCCCCAAGTTTGACGCGTTAAAATCCCTTAATTGCTTCGTCTAATAGGCTAGTCCTCTCATGAGTGACCAACTCAGAGAGACGTACTCTATGCACGAGATGAAATGCCCGACTCAATCACCGAAAATAGAATTAGAAAAATCGGGATGTCACAACTCTTCCCCTCTTATAAAAATTTCGTCCTCGAAATTTAAACCTTTACCAATTCTTAACAAAAAGGTGGGGGTACAGTCGTCTCATATCATCTTCTCTTTCTCAGGTTGCTCCTTCATTCTCGCCCGTCTCTTGCTATCCCAGATCCTCTGCGCCGACGAAACATTTCCAAATTAACCAGACCAATTCTTGATTCCCAAAAAGACTAAGCACTTGTCCATCTTTACAAAAATGAAAGCTGCAAAAAATTTTGGTTCTTTTCTTTTTCCCCTTTTTTTTTTCTTTTTTATTTTTCCACAAAGCGGCTAACCGCTAGCGTCGGGGATTCGAACTCCCGACTTCGGACCTGTGGCTTCACCCCGGATACCAACTCGGCTAGAGGCGCCGACGGTGCTCCAAACTGCTTTCTTTTTCTATTTAAGGCCAAATTTCCTATTTTGAACCCAAATTTCGATGGATTCCGATTTAAATGTTGCTTCATCTCCATTTCCTTATCCAAACACGATGTCCCTTTCTTAGGCGACATTTAAGGAAAAATATATTTCCCCTACTTGAAATTCCAAGGTCTCATGCGATACTAATCTGCGAAGCTAAGCGGCGATTCGAGCAATCTTTAAACTGTCTCGATAATTGCGACGAATCACCGATTTCGAACCAACTCGGACTGCGATTTTCGATCTCGATCTCATCTCAACCGACGAAGTCCCGTACACTCGCTCCGCACCGATTAAAAAGAAACTATCGGCGATCTCTTTTGGCGAAACCGAGAACCTCGGTCAAGATCGATATAACTCGACACCGACACTCTATGCAAACGAATTATCTGATGCACAAACACCTCTGCATGCTTAATCAAATCAAGACCCTTTAGCACAGTCACAAGGTGGCTAATTTCATCAATCTGTCACTTACTACCCGAAATGAGATTATTAACACACAGACTCCTCGATAGACTGTCACAAAAATCTATTGTGACGTGATCCCACTTCCTCACGGAGATATCGAAAGATTACAAAGGTCCTCTCGAATTGCAAAACCGTGCTTTCTCTTGCTAGCACATCTGACACTTGCGACCTGTCAGTGATATCTATCTTCACAACGGTCTACTAATCTGTTGATGCAAATTCGGACTCATCTTTGTACTGCCTGGACAATGCTGAAGCTGCTACAACAAGTTTCCGATAAGATCTCTTCTTTAATCTCGGTATCATCAATTACACACAATCGTCCTCAGAACCTTAGCGTTCTGCCTTCGGAAATCTGAAGATCAACCTCTCTCTCATCTGCATTCTCTTATAGAGTCTTCTGAATTTCTGAATCTGTCCATTGAAACATTTTGATTCTGACCTGAACTTTCGGCTCAATTCTGAGAGTAGTCATAAGATTCAAAAGTGATTTACCTTAGATTCGAAATTCGAATTTCGAACTTTCTTAAATAAGATCCAATCCTTGAGTACCAACCGTGCAACTAAGGACTCTCGACTCGGTGCATCTGCGACTTTACTCACCTTTCCAAAGTGATACAAAATATCATAGTCATAATCCTTAATGAGTTCCATCCGCGACGACATCTCATATTCCACTCCCGAGATCTCAACGACGGGACGCATATGCAACAACCCTATCATGTTGTGTCAACACACAACCCAATCCTTTAAAAGGCGCATCATCAAATCTCAACCCTCCCGACCGGATGGAACAGTTAGCACAGGTGCGGTAGTTAGCTCTTGCTTAAGCTCTTGAAAACTACACTCGCACTTACCTGTCCACACAAACTTTTCTTACTTCCTCAGTAGTCGAATCCACTGCAACGCTGACGCTGAAAACCCTTCCATGAAACTTCTGATCTTAGTCATTGTAGTCAATCTCAGCCAACTATTCACTGCTTTAATCTCGGACGGGGTCTACGGAGATTTCTTTGCCTGAAATCCCGTGACCTAGGAACGCAATACGAGTCATCCAAAACTCGCATTTGCTAAACTTATTGTAAAATTCAAGAGTCCTCAAGGTCCAAATATCATCTTCTAAAGTCTCTTGCGCTCTTCAAAGACTCTTTGAACACCCCAGGATAACTTCACCGAGCACGATCACAACTGATTCAAGTACTCTTAAACATTCTGCTCATTAGACTTGAACAAACGGCTAAGGTGTACATCAAACCACTCGGTATTACAATGAACTCATAACTGCCGTATCGAGCGCAAGATGCTAACTTCAGTATGTCTTTCTTCCTATTCCTCAACTGATGATACCCTGACCTTCAATCGATCTTGAAGATTATTGATGCACAAACACAACGAACCAACTTTCTTCTTCACGAATAGAAAAGATGCTCCCCAAGATGATGCACTGGAACGTATGAATCATCTATCCAACACTTCCTGCATCTGCACCTTCAGTTCTTTTAACTCGAGTAACACCATCCGGTAAGGAGCCTTAGGGACCGGCTCTGTTCCGGGTACTAATTCAATCACGAACTCTATTTCTCTTTCTGCCAGCAGACCTAACAATTTTTTTAGGAAACACCTTAGATAACTTCTGTACCACGATTCAGCGTTTTCATAATCGGCTCCTCAACTGACGCATCCATTACAGTTGCCATGAAGATTCGATAACCAACAACCTGAACCAAATCATCTTTGGTGGCGGATAACAAGGGTTGAAGATCCTTTCAAACTTTCAGTAATTCAAAACTTTCGCACGCTAATTGAACAAACTGACTTATATCACTACCGCGATTCAAACAGCAGAAAGTTCCTTAAGCCAAATCTTTTTATAAATGACTTCCAAGTCATACTTAAGCAAACCCCTTTTAAGTACAAATATAGCCGAGATTCATATTTCTATTACTTTATCACCGATCCGAAAATCCTACAACCTTGATCGAAAGTTCGATGCATTACTCGCATAAAACATCTCATAAACATTCTTATTCGATTGATGCATGGTCGATCCCTTCATGCTCCTCTAGCCATCCTAGTGGCATCCTATCTCGATAGAATCGTGCTTACACTTTCCTAAACTTACACGGACGGTTCCTAACTCCATGGTCACATGTCTTGGCCACATTCAAATCATGCTCCCTTTTTACCCTGACACTAGGCTGACTCAAAGCTCCTTTCCACAAACTCGGCACACAATCAGAAAGTCCTCTACCTCCCATCAAGTGACATCATGCACCATTCCTTGCACTGGGGTCCATTCCCAGTACCCCACTAAACATCCCGAAGCATGCTTCCTCTACTCCGTCTTATCAACAGAGATGCAGAAACAGCTGTGGTTTCATCTGTCTATACGAACAATCTTTGATCAAATGGCCTTACTGGCGACATTTGTAACAAGTCATTTCCCTCTTACAGCACGGGACATATCCATGTCCTTTCTTACAAGCATGACACACATCGATCGAGATGAGCACTGACTTTCCAATTCTACTCTTCTGGTTGGGTGAAACATGGCACATTTTCTTCGACATCGGCCTTTCTCCCCGATCGATTTCCATCTTTGTCTAAACCGAACCCCGACTCGAGATACGGCGGCTTGATCCTCGATCACAACTCCATTAGGCCTCGACGGGCGCAACAACAACAAAGGGGTCACAACACCGCGGCGGTAGAAACAACGGCAACGGCGGCGGTTCGGTCCCCGAACTTACCGACCCAACAAGCTTCCAAGGAACACTAGCGCTTGAACGATCCCAACGAACCTAAGATCGTTCGGTCTTTACACTCTAAGTACCGACTTGCGGCGGTACTCTCACACTCGCGCTGGTCTAAGCCTGCGCTCTACCTCGGATACCAACTCTTGTCAGCATCCTACCCCGAGGTATAGGTCCTACCGACCTTCTCCAAGGAGTCCTCCACTCCTGGTCACTCATCCTACAGGCTTCTTTATAGACACCTGTTTTCGATTCCAACATCAGGTTAGAATTTGAGTGACCCCACAAACAAGCTACCAAGCAGCTATCAACCACATGCATCAGCATATTAAAAGCCTTTCCTACTAACTATCCCATGACTCATCGCACCTTATCACTCCATACACAGACCATGCTCTGATACCACTTAAACGGGGATGTCACGCCCCGAACCTCGAGCGCGCCAACATCCCACCATGGTCATTCAAATGCGACGTTCCCAGGTTAAGTCGCCGACCCAATCAAATCTTTAATGCACATGCGGAAGCATATTATAAAACCCCTGACAACATTTAACTTACGGGATAGAAAAGCGAGGAAGCAAAATCACCACATAACACTTTCATAATTTAACGGAATTACAAACAGAGGTCTACGGCCAACAGTCTACAAAGGACCGGCTCTTAAAAATGAACTTGTCCTACGACCTACAAGTCGGACACGTTCTCCAATCCTCCCGACTTCACCTCGCAACTCCTCAAGACCAACCAAAGCTATCTCGTGCTCCGTCCACTGGGGACCTGAAATTTTAATCCCCAAACCGGGATGAGACAATGTCTCGCAAGTTCGACCCCCTAAACTCCTATTAGAAAGAAAATACGCCCGAGTGTCCTAGCCACAACACACGAAGACTTACCTCGCATTAACCTTCATCTCGAGGTTAGCACGGTTTATATAATTCAACCACGTGCAATTATAATAACCAACCAACCGCAAAGACAATCACATCATCGAAACAATTCAACCACTTGGATCGTCTCGGCGATCAATCGACTCGGCCGATTTCATGTCATTCTAGCAAATCAATCATTGCTCTCAACTACGGCCCTACTCGGCAAATTTAAATCGGTGGCATCACGGCCCCACTCGGCGCGACCTTTAACAGGTGGCAATTCACGGCCCCATTGGGCGCGACCTCTAATAGGTGGCATATCACGGCCTCATCGGGCACGACCTCTAATAGGTGGTTTATCACGGCCTCTCTGGGCACGACCTTTCATAGGTGGTTTATCACGGCCTCTCTGGGCACGACCTTTCATAGGTGGTTTATCACGGCCTCTCTGGGCACGACCTTTCATAGGTGGTTTATCACGGCCTCTCTGGGCACGACCTCTAATAGGTGGTATTTCACGGCCTCATCGGGCACGACCTCTTGTAGGTGGTTTTTCACGGCCTCATCGGGCACGACCTCTCCAAGGTGGTTTTTCACGGCCTCTGCAGGCACGACCTCTAATAGGTGGTTTATCACGGCCTCTGCAGGCACGACCTTTCATAGGTGGTTTATCACGGCCTCTCAGGCACGACCTTTCATAGGTGGTTTATCACGGCCTCTCTGCAGGCACGACCTCTAATAGGTGGTATTTCACGGCCAATCTCTCATCAATTTCTACACTTAGGATTTCATAAAGAATCCCTATAAATCACAATCACACTCAATTCATCACAACCAATCATCAATTTCAAATTCTACTAGACAAAGAACGATCGGCACGAAATTCGAAAGAACTCAAAAAATAATTTTTCCATTTTTTTTTTATAATAATATTTTAATAATTTCTGAATTAATATAATATTATAAATTTCCAGAATTCGAAATCTTTAAATAATTCAAAAATAAAACCTATTATGTCACATCAAGGCTTATATTAATATAAGCATTCCTTTAGCCTTAAATAAAACCCACTTAAGTTAATCAAGCACATTAATATAATATACATTTACATAAATTAAACTAACCACCTAAATACACTTAACATAAACTAAACACCCATAAAGCATCATTAACCCTCTAATTAGGGTTTAGTGAGGTAAACTCACCGGATTAGCGAACCGAGCGGACCAAAACGACGGGGACGACGCGAGGATCGACTTTCCTCAAAGCGGGCCGAGCATCCGGGCTCGGGAAGGCGGCCAAAACGGCCCACGAAGGGGCTGCCATACCCATTTTCTGCAACTTCCGGTGGCTGCTGGTTGGGGGCGGATCCGGCGGCGATTCGGCGGAGGAAAGGGCGGAGGAGGACCGACGGTTGCTTGGGCGGTGAGGCGGCGACGAACGGCGGTGCACGGCGGCGACGAACGAGCTCCGGTAGCTCTTGCGCGAGCTGAACAGCAGCTCGGGACGACGAGCTGGGCGAAGCGGGCGGAGGAGCAGCCGGCGACGAGCGGCCGAGCGGGTGGCCGGTTTAGCGAGCGAGCAGGCCGGCGAGTTGCTGGCGGCGTCCAAGGAAGAAGAAGAAAACATCCATGGAGGAATCGCACGGGAGAGGGAGAAGAGAGGGAGGAGAGAGAAGAAGGAAGGCCAATTTCTTTTCCTTTTTCCCTTTTCTTTAATCCAACAAATTGGCCCACCACATGACCTCATGGTGACATCACACTCCACTCACCCAATCCCCACAACCTTTTCCAACGGGTGCGATTTATTTTTCCAAGGCATAAATCTTGTGCATCAAATTCTTCATTACAATCAATCCACGTCCAATTAAGTCAGGATTGAAGTCATAAAATTAATTCAATGTCACCACACTTCAATTCACATCTTCACTTGTCCGTAGAATCAACTTAAGTCCCAAAAGCGCGACCAAAGACGAGCCTACTAATTTCTCGGACCAAATTAGCCATTCTCTCGATTTAATTCTTTGAAAAACTCGATTGCATGAAAAATCTTCTAAAGATAAGTCAATGATCCTAAAATGATTTGTGACACACCCAGTCTTCCAATTTCGAATTCTATCTAAATTTCACGGTTGATTTCAATCTCTGCGATTCCAGCACGTCCTAACCTATCGAGTAGCTTTCAGGGAAATTTTCTTGCATCCGACCTGAGGGTGATCAGTCCCCAAGTTTGACGCGTTAAAATCCCTTAATTGCTTCGTCTAATAGGCTAGTCCTCTCATGAGTGGCCAACTCGGAGAGGCGTCTCATGCACTTGCAGATGAAATGCCCGACTCAATCACCAAAATAGAATTAGAAAAATCGGGATGTCACAACCCATGCCACACTTACTCATTTTTGGTCAAAATTAGTCAAAAAAAACTCCATTGAAAATTCGTGCAACAATTTAGAACTTAATTGGCAAAATTGAAAAATTTAACATTGAATTGACATCCATATAATATATTTAGGGCTGATTAGATATATTCCCTTAATCGTTAGTGAAGAAACAATTCTCAAAGCCTAGCATCTTGGCAATTAAACTTCAAGCAAACACGAAATTGTAAGGGTAGATTAATGATTCTTTCCATATTATTGAAGAAATGAACTATAATCTGTTGAAATCAGCATGAAAAATTTTGATAATTAATCCCGCTTATGGATGTAATTTTACTTGGGACATATTATAAAAGTTCACGTCGAAAATCCACTCTTTTTTTTTTCTTTTTTTTTCCGCTTCATTTTTGTCGTCCTTCTCATTTTCTTCCATTGCTTGTTTGACGCTTACCCTCATTCTATATGTGGTGTGAGGCTGAACACAGCAACCCACCATCAGGACCAAAAGTATATGCTCTAGACATTATAGGCTAGTTAGCTCAATAGTTTAAATTAACAATCACCTAACATGCTAACAAGCATAGTTAGAATACAAATGAAGTGCGACTAGAGATCAGTCCTCCTAAATATATGTGGAATTTAAAAGATTTTAAATTAGTGAAATGGTTGGATAAGGTTCGTCTCACAAAGAGAATTGATCTTGGAATTTGTCTTGAGCAAAAGATACATCACACTACATCACACTCGAAATCAAATGATAGCGAACATTCATTGTTTTCAAATTTTAAGAGTTCTTTGTGAAATGACGCAAGTAAATGGATATGCAAAGAAAATGAAACTTAAGCATGTCATATACAGAGATGCAAAAAAATAGGATCCTAGGTTGGTAATGGCTTTCATATTTTAAGTTTTTCGAATAGAACATCAAAAGTGAACAAATTCTCAGAAAAAATGAAACACAAACATAGAAAACTCATAAATGTAATGAGACAGAAGAAAAAATCGTATCATGAATACTCATCTGTCTGTTAGATATTTACCTAAGTAGAAAATGAAACCCTGTTCAGAGATAAAATTGAGAATTAAACAGTAAATCATAATAAGTCAATTGTAAATATATATATATATATTATTTTGATTGAAAAATAAAGAAGCGATAGGTAAGGAATATCCTTTTGAGGACTATTGATGCCTTCAAAGGGTAGACTGTTGGATCTCGACAATTTGAAAGAAATAGAGGATTTTTTAAATCTGATCAAACAGAGGAGGGAAAAAAAATTCAATGCTATGAACTATCATGAGGAGAAATGGAAAGAAGTGAATGAGTTGCTCGGTAAAGGATTTGTCTCCTGATTTATTGCATTATAGGTATCTGAGGCATGCGGGATTTATTTTGGACAGTTTGACAAGTAACTCTTCAAATGAAGAAATGTGTCACAATAAATTCAAAAAATAAAATTAAAAAAAAATATCGAAAGGTTAACTCTTGGACAGCTATCTGATTGTTTTTTATTTCCATCTTACGCTTTAGCGAGTTTTGCAGGATATGACAAATTTCACTAAATTATGATTGCGGTTAAATTAACTTCGAGATAGATAGCTAATTAATAATTCGTGGAAACCAAACAAAGAAGAAACATTGACCTTTTAGATGGTTAATCACAATCGATATTTGTAACAGAACCCATAATTAGCATTTTCAGTTGTTCCTTTCGAAATTTGGAATTTGCATTATGTATATACTTCAGTGAATCCATGAGCTTTCTTCGTCAGAAGTGAATCCATGGGTTCAGGCAAAAAACGTGCTCCTAATATTAAACTAGCTTTGAATTTCGCAGGATCATCACTATTTTCAAGCCACACACCTAGATTACATCACCTGTAAAAAATGTTTGATTTTCCACAAGTGCCTTTAGGATTATGCAATATGTGCATTGTTATGGCAAATTTCCAAGTAAGCGTGCACGTTTATGATCTTGAGACTGCAAGTGAGAATTACTTAACATGATTTTTGCAGTTCGTAACCTCTCCTCTTTCTGTTGTATTGTACGGTAGTCTTGTTAGCAAAATCCTGTTTCTCATTTGTCTATTTCATTATATCATGTGAAGTTTGATTTGACTATTGATGTATAACTGGTTATCTTTTTGCTTTTACTTTTATCAACGTCGCACCAATTTTTTCCTTTTCTTTCAAATTATTATTATTATTATTTTTAGAAAATGCATATGTAAAGCTCATTACAAGAGAGATAAGTGCCAATAGATATGCTCGATACAGATTACGGGCTCATTTCTTAACAATTTAACCTTTTAAGACAAATCGTTGTCTAAACATTGGCTACTAAATTCCTAGAAGAATATGAACGGCTACTCATCAAAGAGATGATATTGTCATTTAGCACAAACTCTCCAAGCTCATATCAATCGTAACCTAAAATGATATTTTAACTCTTCTCCCATCCCTCCCCCCGCTCCACCTCTACCTCTATCGTTGCTGCCCTGCTGCCCTACTAACATTGATGCTGCCTATGACATCGCTTCTCTCTCTCTCTCTCTCCCCCAAGGGTAAGCACAAGAATTTGACCGAATCAGCCGATTTTGGGTACTTCACAGTTCCTAAAAATTAGAACTAGTAATAATCGGTTTGATTTTCGATTTCAGGTGCGCACTAAACAATAGTTTTATTGTATTTCCAAAAGGCTGGAGAAGAAGAAGAATTGGAACTAGCAACTATCGCTTGTCGCCACCTCCACCAATATTGCTTAGTCTGAGGATGAACAACCGAACGATTTGCCTAAAATAAGATTAATTAAGAAAGAAAAACTTCACGAAATGCCCCGACTCTGATGAGGAGCATGTAGCTCTATAGCTCAAGCTGAGCCCAGATGCAAATACAACTCATGCGACTGCAGAGAATATAAGCAAATAGATCCACATATAAATAGAAAGGTTGTCGAAGCTTCATGCCTAATTAACCTAGGTTCAAAGTAACAAAGATGAGAAGGCAAACTTTGAAGCTACATTTCAAAGTTTGAAACTTAAAATAAAAGAAAACCCAGGTCCCCGGCAGAACCGCGCCTCTCACTCCTACGAGAACTCGCAAGAACATCCATGGAAAGAGGCCGCTACAGATCTTTCTTCCCGATCAATTTTCCGGGAGCCTCCTTGGTTGCGGCCCACTATTGGATTGCCTCCTTGCATTTTGTCTGGATCTCGACGGACCTGACAATGCCCGTATCGCGTAATGAGCCAAAAGCATGGAAAATGCGCATAATATGGAAGTGTGATATGCCCCAAGTCATCATCGCCATATTCTTATTAACATAATTTTTTGAGTCCAAGATATAAAGTGAGCTCCTAATAACAATGTGATTTGCTCATCATATAGCAACAGGCTAAAATGGCATATAGTATTATCATAAGGTCCGTGCAATTTCGAATAAGTAAAATGCTTATTAAAGCAATAATTTCCGAGCACTCACCACGTTGACTCGCTAAGAACATCCTCAGATGGGGGTCGATCGGTAAACCAAGAGTTTCGTACATCGGATCATAGACACTGTTCATAATCCCCCCAGAGCTGTTATTATTGAGACACCAAAAAAACGAGAGGGAAAGTTAACATAAAATAGGCAGAAATTATCTGAATCAAAATGCTTCAATATATCGAAACGGTTGTTCAGTGTGTACTTAACACATACCTTGGAGGTTGAAAACTAGTATTAGCCAGTCCAAAATTCGCCCCAGGTTGACTTTGTTCCTCAGTGATTCCATCCATCTACATGATCCACTTACGAGAAAATATCTTAGTTAAGATCCTAACCACATTTGGGCATGAAATAAATCAATAATTATAATTCAGTACAGACTAATAAAACTACTATTTATAAGAAAGTTGACCCGAAAATGTTTAGCAGGTGAGGATGACGAACGTCGTTTCTCATAAATACCATCATAATTCGAGATCACTGTCTACTTTCTTGCTAAAGTTTTCATCCGAGAGGGCTCACATTATTAGGCAATAAAAAAAATGTAATAATGAACCACAACATTGCCATTTATTTGTTAGATTAATCACAAACTATAAGTACCTTACTGTACGTGTTCATTGTTCTCAAATGATATTGATTACCAATATAGTAATTTCCACCATCCTATAGGAAATTATTGAAGATGATGTTTTTGTGTTGACTGATGTATTTCGAACATCAAAATCAATATGAATGCGTATTCTGGACTTAAAAAAAAAATGTAGTTTTACCATTTCTGGGTTCATGAATTGGCTTTGCCCTGGGTTCAGATTTGGGATAACTTGAGGAGCTTCATTAGAAAATCCAGGTGGACTAGTAAAGGAAACCCAATAAGTAATTCAATATAGAACCATGAAAGAACTCCATGTTCAGAACCTTGAAAGAACTCCATAATGTAGAATGATACACAATGAAGAATGCAGTTGATGGAAAATTGAACGAGACCTAGAAAAGGTTCCCGAACAGTAATGAAGAATGAACTAAGCTTAGATACCTTTGAGGTAAGGATGATGCAGGATGCGAGAACATTATGCCATTGTCAGCATCATTAACGAAACTTTGCACAAATGGTGCTTGATTAAGTTGTTCATAAGATGGTGAATATTGAGGCCTAGATTCAAAGAGCAAAAGAGGATTAACAACGACGATAAAGGGTATATATCATTGAAATAACTATGGCGACAAACATGATCAACGAAATCATATAGCATATAACATTTGTCGTGCTTTGATTCTTGCTATTACTTGTGCATATAAAGGAAGGAACACAAAACATAAACAGTCAAAAAGGGAGGATGATCATTAGAAGTTTGAATCAACTAGAACTAAGCAGGATAACCTAAACGATCTTTACTATTGGGTTCAGCAACATATTTTGAGGACATTTATCACACAGTATTACACAAACGAAAACTACCAACATTATTGTTAACCAATGTTTTTTAAGGAACATTTTCATGCTTTGTTATTGCAGAAAGTGCAAACTTCATCAAAATCACAGCTACAAAGCCTAATATATTTGAACTATTTTTACTTCATGAAGTTATAATTGCTCAAAAGGTTAAAAAATAAATCACAGCATTATAGAATCATGAACTGCAAAAGATAAACGAAGTCTGACCCAATCATCATCGAAGTTTCAGGCATTGTAGAATCATGACTTTGTAGATCTGCATCAAGGATTGGAAGCTGATTTGGTTGCACATGTTGTGCTCGATAGAGACTTTTCCTGTTTATACAATACAAACAAATCTGATACTATCACCAACACAATTAGAAGACTAAGGGCATCACAAGTTGAACGATTTGGGTGTGCTTTATTTTGCACAGTGCAGGTGCTTCTAGTGGTAGACAGAATATTCCCTTACAACCTTTCCATTTCATCTAGGGTTTTCAAGTTCTTCCTCACTTGGAAACAAAAAAAACTGCAATGTAGATAAGGAAACAACAACAGGATTAAGTCAACGGTGCGACATTAACCTCCTTAAAAAAGTAATAAGTTTGATTAATTGTGATATTTGGCATTATATATTTCTTGTGTTTGGAAAGGAATATCAAATGACAAGTTGGTTTTTTTTTTTTTTAAGTACTAAGACAGTGTACGTACACGGTAGGAGATTCAACTCTACCAGCAAGGCAAAAACTATTGACAACAAGAGATAACTCTTATTCTAGGAGTAAATATGCTTAATAAGTATCTCCACCCGGAGACATCACTGAAACATTGAGAAAAGCTCAAGCAAGACTGCTAGGGAAAGAACAAATACCGATATGGGATAAAGGTCTCAGGTGATAACATGGATATGTCTACAGCTGCATGTATACGTGCATTAGATGCATCAACAAGCGCTTCATTGATCTGTTGCTGAGACATACCATGAGGCCTGATATAATTCGTGGGTTATGTTTCTGATTTTACACGGTTCTCATGACGGAGATGAGGAAAAGAAAAGCTCAGTATATACCAATTAGGAAAAGCTTGTTGAGGTGTCCCCGAACTAGAATACTGAGCATCAAGAACAGACGGGATCATTGCTAATTCATCGATGAATTGGTGGGACCTGAATTCGAGTAATTCGTGACAAGCATAAAACAATATGACATTAAACAAACTCCATGATTCTATAAATTGCAATATATACTTACTCTCAATAGTATCTTCACATTACATAAATATAAATACTACTAATGATAGATATATATAAAAGGTTGAACTGAATACGGAATTGGCGCCTTGGAATACTGACCATCCAGTACATTTGGGATGCTTGGAGCTTCACTTATAAATCGATGGGTCCAGAATTTTCAACAGAATTCATGAACACATATTTTTTTCTTTGCATTTGGTGCAATTGATTTTTTCTTATAGGCTTTGAAGTCAGTTAAAACATGTGCTATGAGTATAAAACAATGGAGAAGAGCTCGATTATGTACCCTGAAGAGGCTTCATAAGGATTAGTTTGGTTGCAGATGACCTGATTTTCCTCTTGTTGGTGGGTTAAATGAGGCGCCTCATGCCCCACTCCAAGTCCCATCTAGTTAAGAGCAACAAGTATTCACATTCACACGGTATTAGCACCATTATATTCCAATGGCATTGTTATATCGAGCTTCATGACTTATCACGAGGGTTGACGTCATGAATATACTTACTTCACTGTAAGGGAATGGCGTTTGAGGCCAAGGAATTGGCCAACTCTGGTCGGAATGGTTCCCTCCAATCTTCCATGCTTGCTTGCCGCTCGTGTTGCCGCCATCTAACAAACCTCTTTGGTGAAAACTGGGTTTTCATGCATCAAACATTTGAGAAAATCCTCAGGATAAGCTATGGTATAGTTGACATATCGTAATATGAAATATCTTTTAGAAGTTTAATATGTAAATGAGAAAGCTCATGTCCACAAACCTAGTTGCCGGTTGAGTGGGTCGCGTCGACATCGTCTCCGCTTGGCGAAAAGGCTGATCTGGTTCTCGAGTTACTAATTCCATCTGATCAGGATGAAGAGATGTAAAAAAAAAAAATATATATATATATATATATATATGTATATATATATAAATTTATGTCCTAATGTATGTTTATCTATAGTTAATACGGAATAGAAAAGACGATAATTAGGGTGCATCATTTTGGAAATTTATCAAAATATTGTCATACAGTTGGCGAAGGGAAGCAGTCCAATGATGATGGTTCTTCATTGTTGCCGAGATAGTTTCCTTCTTGAAGCTCGAGGTTTGGAGACGTGACCAGAATAAATTGACCTGGATTTGGTGGTGCCATATGAAATGTATGGGCATTTCCATCTGAAGAACGATCTTCCATATCTTCCTGAACAAAATTCAAGAAAAATCAAGTTAAATAAAAGTCCAATTCACAAATCGTCGAAAAGAAGAAAAGAGGCGCTTTCCTAGTTTTTTTTTAAAGGAAAGAAGTACATAATCACCTATTGTTATGATAAAAAAAATACCGAGGACATTGAGTACTTATGTCTGTGAAAATTGGCTGTAAGTCACTCGACGTAACTATTTGAAACATTGAATCCCACGGGGAAGATGGGGCAATAAGTGAGGACATAAAAGGATTAGTGAAAATATCTAATAGCAAGGGAAATATTGAAGAAAAATGTAATCGCGATAGTCAGAATTCCGTTTAATCTTATCAAGATAATTATGTAAGAGTTTTCCTAATGTGGACTACATTAATTGATACTATAATTTACCGTTTTACGGTTATTATAAAACGGAGTTGGTCTAAGGTAAGATAAAAGGTTTTTAAATTAGTATAATATGGGGCTGGCTAATGTGGGCCAAGTTGAGCCTGGCCCATAATGAGGGGACCTGGTTGAAAACTCTATAAATAGTGTTCAAGTCTCTTATCTAACCATAATTCTCACATGTATTCTCACATAAGGAGCGTTTACCTAGCGCTAAAGGGTGAGGAGTCGTCTCATTGAGCCAGTGATACGGAGGACAATAGAGGAGAATGACTTACGTGTGGAACATCGGTTTTCCGTTTCCGCTTCAAGAACGATGAATTCCAAAACATATGCATTAATCTTTCTACTCAATTATGCATGTTCTTGTTATGATTTTGAAGATCTTGGGGTTGCACGTTTTGCATCCAACAAGTTATTGCACATCAAAATAAATTTATTTGAACTTGCTTTGCTTGAGAACAACTAAGCAGATTTTTGGGAAGTGTTACAAGAGCTAGACTTTTAAATATTTTGTTTACCTATCCGTTTAAACATATAGAAACGTTAGAGGCGTTCCCCCGTAATTCGAGATGGTTATTGTATCGTCATTTTCTTCTATAAATGTAAGATTCTTTATTTATTAACCCATGCTAGGATAGACTTGAGAAATATTAAAACACGAAGGCAGTCATATCCTTATTTACTCCGAAAACAGAACTACGACACGTCGGAGAGGTTTGACGACGTTTTCTATCTGGGTGTTATCAAGGGATGATTTTCATTAGAGATGGTGAGTGATTTTAAACAAAAACGGCCAGACCTTGTACATTCAAGACTCAGCCATCATGTCCCAGATATTCATCACCTTGCACGTGTTATCTACTAATCCTTGACATGCTCCTGGTCTTTTTTTCTTTTTCTTTTTTTCCAAAAGGAGATTCTGATACTGAAAGGTTAATTGAGACTAGATTTGTTTGTCGAATCATGTTTAGTAGATTTGGTAAATGAACTTTCATGATGACTCCAAATTACTCGGTGTTTTCATGGTTTTCAAATTTTAAGAATTCCTTAAGCAAACATTGTAAGAAAATAGAGTTTCGAAGAAAATGAAATTTAAACTGTGTTTTATAGAGAGACGTGAAAGGGAGGATCCTAAATTTCTCAATGACTTAATTCATTCCACATTTTAAGTGTTCCTGATAGAACATCAGAATTAAGTAAATTAAGAGACAATAAAACATAAACAGGAACAACTCACATACATAACTGGGAGAAAGAAGATGGAATCATATGCGGTGATAACAAGGACAACTCACACACATGTATATATCAGAAATCTACTCAAACAGAAGATAGAATCATATTCGGTGATAAAATTGAGAGAAATAATGAATCATAAAAATATATTTGCAAGACATCTTTTGAAGTACTATTCGTACCTACGAATGGTGGATGGTTGGATCTTGCCAATTTAAAAGAAATATAGGAAGTGGTTGAGGAAAATGGAAGATTTGTTGAGTAAATAAACTAGGAATAAGGAGGCATACCAGAAGATAGAGATGACAAGCTGAAGGGGGGAAGAGAGCAGGTATCGAGGCAAAATGAGCTATTCTGCTGTGCTCTTGAATGCGATCCTCGGAGGGCATATATAGGGGAAGAGAGAAGGCATCGAAGGCTGTTCTGACCCACTGCCAATAAAGTGAGACAATCCCAGGTTTTAAGTACCAATAAATATTTCAATGAGGAAAATGTGAAGGTTTGTTTGGATTTTTCTTGAGGCGTGCATATAGTGATGGTTATAATATTTTCATGTGCTTTTCTATGGCTGTTGTTATGCTTGCTCTAAGTTTGCGATTAATATTTTTTTTCCTATTCAGATGTTGTTCGTTTTGACGGGTAACTTCGTTAAGATTTTGTTCGTTTTGATGGGTAACTTCGTTAAGATTTTATTCGTTATAACGCATAACAAGCTCAATTAAGTAGTTTTGGCAGGTGTCTTAAGCTCTAAAATGTATTCAATTTGTCGTGACGTCCCACTATAAATAAATCTAACAGTAAGGTAATTTATAAATTCCATAACGTAAACTAACAATTTACTTTGACAAGTTTCTTGGACTATAAAATTTGTACAAAGTTAAAATCTCTACTATAATATTTCACATTGTAAATTTAGTTTTAGTTTTAAGTAGATCCACAAAAATACTATCGTTACCTTGTTTTGGTCCCAAAAGATACTCGTTTCCAAAGGACGAAAATTAGAGAAGTCTTCGAATTGACTTAACAAAAAAAAAAAAAATTCAATCCTATGAGCTATCATGAGCAGAAATGGAAAATAATAAATGAGTTGCTCGAAAGAGGATTTGTCCCTTTATTTGTGCCATTGGAGGCATTTGAGGGATTAAGGAATATCGACATACGTGGCATTAAGTTATTTGGGCAGTTTGACAAGTGGCTTTTGAAACGAAGATATGCGTCATAAATGGACTCAAAAAACTAAAATATGCAAAGTAATAAGAGGTCAACTCTTAAAAAGCTGTTGCTTATTGTATTTTTGCATGCCTCGCTTTAATCAGGTTTTGCATGGGTGACAAATTTCATGCGGTGGTAATTACGGTTAAAGTAGCATCGGATCGACCTTTTAAACCATTGAACTGGCATATTCTAGATAATTTAAAAGAGGGATAATACCACAAAAATATTTTAAACTAATACACTTGTAATACAATTACTTTAAACTAATTTTCATGTCAACCAAAAGTTAAAATCTCTAATATTTAACATTGTAAATTAAATTTAGTTTGAACTCAAAAATACTATTGTTACCTTGTTTTGGTCCCAAAGATACTCATTTCAAATGGAGGAAAATTAGAGAAGTCTCCGAATTGAGGTGACACAAAGGAAAATTTAATCCTATGAATTATCATGAGCAGAAATGGAAAAGAGTCAATGAGTTTCTCGAAAGAGGATTTGTCTCTTGATTTGTTGGCATTGGAAGCATTCGAGGGAAATCGGAATATCGGTTCATGTGGCATTAAGTTATTTGGGCAATTTGACAATTAGCTTTTTAAAGGAAGATATGTGTCAGAAATGGACTCAAAAAATACAAATACGCAAAGTAATGAGAGGTCAACTCTTAAAAAGCTATCTGCTTATTGTCTTTTTTGCATCCCACGCTTTAACCAATTCTTGCATGGGGTGACACACTTCATTTGCTGGTGATGGCGGTTAAAGTAATATTGGATGCAATTAATAATTCTAGGACAAAAAAATAGAAGAAAAATCAGCCTTTTAAACCATTGAACTTTTTTTTTTTTTTTTTGACAAAAAACAACCATTGAACTTTTGGGCATATTCCGTAATATATTTACTCAAACAAGTAGATAGGAAACTAATTTACTTGAAAATTTACAAGTATATTATAATGAAACTTAAATTTACAAATATACTTGTAAATTTTCATGTATGAGTATAGCATTTTGGAGTAAATATATTACAAGTAAATTTACAATGCAAAATACAAAAGACCATTGAACTTTTTGGCATATTCTTATAAATTTACCAGCAATGCCGCATGCCTATTGGCGACCCTATAAAGTTTTACTTGCTAGCACTCTGTACAATAATTTTGTCACAGCAGCAAAGTGAATGGAACTTATGATGTTTGGCAAGAAGTATACAATTACTGGCGAGGACATGACAAAGACTAGAAATGTTCAAAATGTGATCTCGCATGTTAATGGTAATAGCTATTACCTATTTCATTTGTGTCCTCAGACATGCTTCTCCAGGAATGCACTAGCCAGATTGCTGAAATTCAAGCAACAAAAAACAGAAGAAGATATTGATCCTATCGTCTTGGCAGCTTGAAAGTATAACTAATTCAAGGTCCCAAAATCACAGTCAGTTCAACATGACTGGCTACGATCAAACCCCAAAAGCCCTATAATCGATGCCAGGCCGACAGATCACCCAAAACCCATGAACCGAATAAGACAAAAACAGATGAAAAAGGCAAAAAGCTTCGACCTTGATGAGGACTGAACCTGGAGGTACTGCAACCTAGGGGTTCCATCATCTTCCCGTTGGCTCCTCTTGCCACTCTGATCATTCGTAAACATTGTCCGGTTTCTCTCATCCGACTTCGAATCCTTTGTGTAATATGCTTGTAATTTTCAGCCCCCCTTTTAATTTCAGAATTGGTACAATCATCTATCATTCTCCATCAGTAATCTCGTGAACAACAAGCAAAGTTATCAATTCAATGATGAATTAACGATTTGCAAAATTATCCTTCATAATGTAATTATAATTGAAATGACAAATAAAGATTTGCAATGTGCATTTAAATGAGATTTTTCTTTAAATAATATGACAATTGTTTTTCTTTTATGTAGATATCCTAAAATGCATTCGATACAAAAAACCATCAAACCGATATACTTGTAATATATTTACTTCAAACTAATTTTCATGTCAACTGAAGAATAAAATCTCTAATATTTTGCATTGTAAATTTAGTTTTAGTTTTAACTAGATCCATAAATATTATGGTCACCTTGTTTTGGGCCTAAAAATTTTCTCATTTTGAATGGAGGCAAATTAGAGAAGTCTTCAAATTGAGGTCACAAAAAGGAAAATTTAATCCTATGAGCTATCATGAGCAGAAATGGCAAATAAAAAATGAGTTGCTCAAAAGAGGATTTGAGTTGTTGCATTGGAGGCATTTGAGGGACTCAGGAATATCGGTACACGTGGCATTTAGTTATTTGGGCAGTTTTTTTTTTGGTCCGATATTTGGGCAGTTTGACAAGTAGCATTTGAAACGAAAATATGTGCCAGAAATGGATTCAAAAAATTAAAATATGCAAGGTGATGAAAGGTCAACTCTTTGAAAGCTATCTGTTTATTGTCTTATTGCATGCCACGCTTTAACCAATTCTTACATGGGTTGATAAATTTCATGCGGTGGTAATTGCGGTTAAAGTAAAGTTGGATGCAACTAATAATTCTAGGACAAAAAAAGAGAAAAGAAAATTCTACCTTTTAAACTATTGAATTTTTTGGCATAATCTAGATAGTTTATAAAGGGAAAATACCACAAAAATATTTCAAATCGATATACTTACAATACATTTACTCCAAACCAATTTTAATATCAACTAAAAATCCTAAATTGGCACACCCATGACATATTTGCTAACAAGGAAAGAAAAAAAGGAAAAAAAGAAAAGAAAAGAAAAGAAAAAAGAATGGTTTTCAAACAGGCCCTAACTATTACATACCAAATTTTCTTTAAGAAAGAGCTTGAGTTCATTCAATACTCGCGATATCTAGATTCAAATATCGAATTTCATAATTGAGTTTGTTTAAAAAAATATAAAATATAAAAATATAAAAACTTAATTTCTTTAGAAATAAAATTTATCCATTAAATTTGTATTGCATAGAAGTATTTTAACAATATAATTTTTAAAAAAAGTCATAAAAAACAAGTTATCCTATTAGATATATAAGTATTTTAACAAAATGAGTCAGGTCATGTATGACTTGAGATATTTGCCTTACGAATGAATGGGCCATAAATAAATTAATTGGTCAATTTAGGTCAAATCATTTATTACCCGACCTAAATCTGATCCTATCTACCCGTGAAATAGGTCTGTGGGGCCAAAATGAAAGTAAGATTGATTCGTACGAAGGGGGACTCTCTCTCTCTCTCTCTCTCTCTCTCTCTCTCTCTCTCTCTATAGACGCGATATGGAGGCGCAAACACACGCTAATGTAACAAAGAAAGAAATCGTCGAGGCAGGGCTCCAGTTTTGGGTGTTGCCCACCAAGAGATAATCAGTGATCACAGCTCTGCCTGGGCGTCACCGATTCTGCCTACTCCGGCGTTCTGACCCATCAAGCTTCTGCCTAGAACAACAGCAATGCCGAGCAATCCCAGTCTCGGCAAAGCTCTCAGCCCCCTCAACCCCCCAACACCCAGCGGCTTCCAACCGTGAGCCGGCTCTTGTCCAGCAGACGAATCCAGTACCCAGAACAGCCGTAGCCGCTGTGCTTTTCCTGACCGCCGCACCTCAGCCCGATGACAACAGCATCCACACCTCTCGCTGCAAGCCATTAACACTCCCAGCAGGTTTTCTTTTCGCTATATATTGACGATCACTTGTTAAGATTTAGCAGCTTGCTGGGTGTTCTCGCTGCCGTAAAGTCCTGGCCTTGTTCACTAATTGCGGTCTCTCCGGTGTCGTCTAGCCACTGCCGGAGATTTACCTTGCTATCGGTCTCACTTGAAGACGGAATTCTGATTTAGGTAACCCCAAGTTTTATTGTTCTGTTTGAATATCTAGTTAAGTAATTCATATTATTATGGTTCTAACTCAGTTTGGTCTTCCAATAGGTCACATTTGAATTTCCCTCGAAAAAAAAATGTTTTATTTCACAACTTCCTCCGTTGAAGTGGAAGGCTGAAGAGAATCAAATAGGGGTTAAAAAAAAAAATTGTTGCGATTTTGATAAAAGTAAAAGCAAAAAGATAACAGGTCAATATCTAAAGTGCAATCAAAATTCATTTCTTATGATATAATCAAATGGAGGATTATGCTAACAAGACCAGTGTACAAAATAACAGAAAGAGGAAAGGTTAAGTACTGCGAAACCATGTTAAGTAACCTTTTATTCCAATAAGCAACACCGCTGTTGGAAGAATTTTATTCTCACATGCAATCTCATGAGCACAAAGCACACACTTAGTCGGAAATCTACCATAACAATGCATACATATGTCATAATCTCGAGGTTACTTTTGAAAACAAAAAACTTTTCACCGGCAATGTATGTTATGAAATTATGAAAATTCGTAGGCTGGGTGTGGCTTAAAATTAGTGATGATCACGCGACATTTGTTTCCTTTATGTCTAAGAATTACTAATTAGCTATTTATCTCGATGCTAATTAACGACAATCATAATTTAGTTAAATTTGTCACCCCAAGCAAGAGCTGGTTAGAACGTGCCATGGAAAAAAAATAATAAGCAGATAGCTTTTCAAGAGTTAACCTTTCTTTATTTACGACTTTTTTTAGTCCATTTCGGACATATTTCTTCGTTACAAAAGTTACTGGTCAAACTGTCCAAATACTCCAAAAAAAAAAAATGTCCAAGTAAGTTAATACCACGCGTACCAATATTCCTGAATGCCTCAAATGTCTCCAATGCAACAAATCAAGATCCTCTTCCGAGCAACTCATTGACTAATTACCATTTCTGCTCATGATGGTTCACAGAATTTAAATTTTCCTTTTTAACCTCAATTTGGTTAGTTAACAAATTCTCTATTTCTTTTAAATTGTCAAGATCCAACAATCTACCCTTTGAAGGCATCGATAGTTCCTCGAAAGGAGAGTTCTTGAAAATCTCTTATTTATTTCTTAATAAAAATAATATGATAATTTACTTTGTTATGATTCACTATTTCGTTCTCAATTTTATCACTGAATAAGATTTCATCTTCTACTTGGGTACATTTCTTACATTTATACTGGGATAAATGATATATTTTTTCTTTTTCTTTTGTTACATGTATGAGTTTCTGTATTTGTGTTTCATCTGATAATTTATTTACTTTTGATGTTCTATATGAAACACTATGGAAGCAGTCAGGTTGCTGAGCAATCTAGGATTCTCCCTTTTCCATCTCTCTATTTGACTTGCCTAAGTTTCATTTTAAAAAAAAAAATCCATTTACTTACCATGCTTCATAAGGAACTCTTAGTATTTGAAAACAACGAAGTAAATGAAATATTTGTTTCCTAAAAATTTTGTTTACTATAATACTTACAAAGTACTTAAAAATTTAGAAAATCATGAAATTGTTGATAGAATCTTTCTCTGTGCACGCACTATGCATACTTCATGTGTGTCTGAATTTACAGAAAAATTCAGATTAGCTTGTCAAAGCATGTGTAGTAGATCTAGCGTTGTTAATACAATCTCTCCGTGCGCGATGTGCATAGTTCACGTGCGTCTGAATTTACCAAAAAATTCCGATTGGTTTGTCAAGGCATGTTAGTAGTTCTAGTGTTTTTTAAGTGGACCTACTAAACGTCTGTTGAATTTAGTAAAGCACATGCACACCTGCCACATAGAGAGAAAATTTTCTAAGCAGTTTGCAACTATCAAGATTAACAAATTCACATCATGACTCCTAATTTCTCAATCTCTTCATTGTTTTCAAATTTTAAGAGTACCTTATGAAACACCATAAGAACATAGAGTTTCAAAGAAAAATGAAACTCAAGTGAGTTTTATAGAGAGATTTTCAAAGAGAGGATCCTAGATTTCTCAGCATCTTAATTTATTCTACATTTTAAGTGTTTTTGAAAGAACATTAGAATTATGTAAATCATTATAGAAAATAAAATATAAACAGAGACAACTCACATAAGTAACTCAGAGAAAGAAAATAATCGTGTCATGCGTACCCGTATATTTATCAGAAATCTACTCAAATGGAAGATGAAATCCTGTTCAATGATAAAATTGAGAGAAACAGTGAATCACAAAACAGAATGAAATATATTACTTTAATTAAGAGAGAAAAAACAGATACGCAAGACATCTCCTTTTGAGGTACTATCCGTGCCTACGAAAGGTGGAGTGTTGGATCTTGACAATTTAAACGAAATAGGGAAAGTGATTGAGGAAAATGGAAGATTTATTAAGTAATTAAACTAGGAATAAGGAAACATACCAGCAGATTAGAGATTGTAAGCTGAAGATGCGAAGAGAGAAGGTATCAAGGCAAAATGAGCTCTTCCGGTGTGCTGCCCTTGAATGGGAACCCTTGGAGCGCATTTATAGGGAAGAGAAAGGCTGTTTTGAGCCACTGCCAATTAAGGGAGACAATCTCAAGTTTTAAGTGCATTTATGTTTCCTTAAAGCAGTACCAATAATTATTTCAAAGAGGAAAATATGAAGTTTTGTTCGGGTTTTTCTTGAGGCGTGCATAGTGATGGCTGTAATGTTTTCATTTGTTCTTTCTATGTGGCTATTGTTATGCTGGCTCTAAATTTGCGATTAACATTTTTCTTTCCCGTTAAGACCTAGAATTTTAAACATCGACCTTTTAGACTATTGAGCTTTTTGGCATAATCTGGATGATTAATAAAGGGGACAATATCACAAACTTTCCCTTGACGATGCTTTCTATTAGATTTTACATTTAGATAAAAAAAAAAAAAAAAGTGTATGTTAAGTAACCTTGGCATAAAATGAAGTCAATGTATTCTCATTTTATATGATTTTTAAAATAACCACACTTGATTTGAATGGATAATATAACAGTGTGCGTCATGCATGCCACATAATTTAAGTGTTACACATTAGATTTTCTTTCAGATTGAGTTTGACTTCATTTAATACTCACGATATCTAAATTTAAATGCTAGATCCGACAATTAAATTTGTCTAATTAGGTACACAACTTTTTTATTAGGAATCGCGATATCTAGATATAAATGCGAGATTCCACAATTAAGTTTGTCTAACGAGGTATACTACTTTTTATTTAGGAACACTACGGCTATCAATTTCTTTTCAACTTCCTTTTTCAATTTTTTTTTTTTCAGATCGGACGATGGTGGGATAACCCTATGCAATTGAATTGAGCGTGGCTCCAAAGTCAGTTGATTAATGCTCGTGATATCATTTTTCCTACTCCGGTTGCCATCAATTCATTTCAAATCAACTAAACCTGCCTCTAATATCAATTGTTATAAGAACAAGTGATCATATTTGTGTGGACCAAAGACTGTGAGTTATTGTTATATAAATTATTGAGTGTAATCGACAAGTTGGAAAAATTAAAAGTGTTTAAGTAACTCAATTATAGTTGTAATCTACATTATATTTCTTGCTCTATAGTAGAATCTCGTGTTGCTCTCTCCCAATGGAGTAGATCATATCTACTAAATCACGTGGATCCGGTAATTCAATTTATATCCTCATTCTGTTTATTAATATTTTTGGATTGCTCACCAACAAAACAATGTTATTTGGTCCTTCAAAAAATAGGCACTACGCATACAATTTGAGGCATCGCAACCTTCCTATTAGTGAACCACCAAGAGAAAGCTAAGTGTTGACACCTAAATTTTGGCGATTTGTTTAAGAGTTTCTTAACTGCATTGAAAAATTTGGGATTGATTTCTAACCCCTCAACAAAAAAAAAAATTTCATTAAAATTGCATCACATATAGACCTTATGAGAATTTGTGTCACTAGTCTTATAATCAATCAAAAAATTTTATCAAAAAAATTAGTACAAGAAAATTTCGAAATTAAAAAAGAAAAAAAAGAAAAGGGGCAGCTGGGCCTGGGTTTAGACAAACCCTAGGCTGGCCCCTTCCTCCCTTTCTTTTTTTCTTTTCCCTCGCGCGGCCCACCAGCTCGGCCCATCCACCTTTTCCCTTCAGCCCAACCCGCGCACGAACCGGTCGTCTCCCTCCTGCTGTCCTTCGCACGACAACTGCGAGAGAACAGAAAAATGGAGCGGCGACCGGGAGCAGGGGATCGGGATTGCAGGCGACCAGCATGATCCGCGGGTCGGAGAGGGCAGTTCGGCCGACAAGCTGGCAGCCGCAGAGGCCATGCGCGCTTGCTGGCCGGATATAAAACCGGAGAAGGCAACAGCACAGAGGGGGGGAGAATCGGAGAGAACACAGGGGGAGAATCGGAGAGAACACAGAGGGGAAATCGAGAGGAAAGGGAGGAGAATAGGCCGGGTAAGGAGCCGAGGAGTCTCGGACGTCCAGCTGCCGCCGGTGAACCGCCGGCCGCCGCTGTAATCTTGAACCCAGCAGCACGGGAGCGTCGAGACCGAGAAACCGCCAAGCCGAGAGCAAGCGAGAGAGGAACACCGAAGGGAGGAGAGACCGAACCCGGCGGGAGCTTGCGGAAGCGGTTCGTCGGCGCCGAGGTCCGTTCGCCCGCCGTCGTTCGTCGTAGCCCATCGCCGGACGAGGTAGGTCTCTTGAATCCCGTAGCCTCATTTCTGGAAAACGCCGGGCCGGAGCTCACGGCCGACCGGCTCGCGCAAGCTCCGGCCCTCGTCGCCTTTGTTGTTTGCTCTCGTGTTCCTTATGCGTTATACCCCAAGACCCCGAAGCGTATTCGGCGTTCGGTTTAGCCGAAATCCTTCGAACTCGGTAGTGCGCACCATGTGTTCGACAAAATTCCTCAAAGAAAACCGAGGAGTAGCTCGCGTTTTGACACCGGACCCATTCATTTTCCCCCATGCTTGCTGAATCCTTGTTGCTTTGCCCCGATTTGTTGTATTTTCGGACGATTTGCGCGAGATTTGGCATGTATTTGAGTCGACGACTCATTCCGTCGGAAATAGAGTAGTCGTCGCCGGAATAGGTAGCCGGCGAGGACCGGCGCCGGTCGAAAGGATGACCGATGGGCGGCAGTGGTCCGGCGACCTTCCTTAGGGCAGTCAACACTCGCGGCATAGGCGGCGTCAGTCCGGCGAGGGAGCGGCAAGTGCCTCGGCGAGCTGTGGCTGCGGAAGAAGAGGCCCCGAAGAAGACGATCGAAAAGGGGTAAAAAAAAAATGAAAAAGAGAAAAGAAAGCACAAAAAGATTTTAAATAATCAAAAAAAAAAAAAAAAAGAGATGGGTTTTGTGTTGGGCCTTTTTTTATTAGTTCGTGGGCTGATTAGGTTGGGCCGAAATGTTATTAGAAAATGGACCCTCGGGTGGGCTGAAGTAAAAAATCAAGATGGGTTTGGGCTGATTTAGGATTTGGACTTGTGGGCTTCTTTTTTTCTTTAGTTTTTCTTTTGAAGCGGGCCGACCCAGCCCGCCTACTACCGGGACCGAACCGGGTCCGGGTGGGTCGGAGACCGGACCCGAATCCGCAACCTGGCCGAACCGGGTCGGGTCAGACCGGACTCGACCCGGTTCGCCCCTTTTTTAAATAAAAATTAAAAATTTTCTTTTAAAAATCGAAAATTCTTTTAAAAAATCGAAAATTAAAAAAAAATCAAAAATCAAAAATCAAAATTTTATTTTCTTTAGAAAATTTTAAAAAAATTTTAAAAAGGTTAAAAACTTTAAAAAAAGTTAAAAAAAAATTTAAAAAAAATTTAAATTTTAAAATTTTTAAAAAATTTTTAAAAAATTAATTAAAAAAATTAAATAAAAAAAAATTAAAGAATTTCGAAAAATTCAAAGAATGATAGAGTTTGGTTAGGAATTGCTAGGTGTTATCGTTTTAAGTGTAATTATGCATTTATTTTGATTACATCGCATGTTTAGACTGTTTATATTGTTATGTTTAATGGTATGTTTGTAGTCATATGGTATGTTTAATAGTACGTGTTTAGATTGCACCCGTATGATCACTTTGATATGTTTTGTGGATGAGTAAAACTAATCCAAATTGCCTGACAAAAAAAAAAAAGAAAATCATTTTGTTAAAATGAACAAGATTAGGTACCGAAAGGGCATTAATTGACCAATTAGTGTAATCAAGTCCCCGACCCTAGATTCTCTGGTTGCGTAGGAAGTGAGGTACACTCCCATGCCTCACTTGGTTTCTAGCCGACCCCAATAGGCTAGTGGCGACTCCTTTTTGTAAAAATTCATAGAAAATATCATAATGTCACGCGGGGTATGGGCTTGGGAGAGCCTACGCCTAATCATGGGCTTTAGGCCCGTCCTTGAGGCAATACCCCTAAACCTGTTCCCTCCCCCCGAGGGTAGGTCGCGACAGCTTGGCGACTCCACTGGGGACTTGGTTTTAAACTTTAGAGGACTTAGGCCAAAATTAATCTTGTTCAAAAAATATTTTTGTTTGGCAGCAAAGATAGTATGTGCATCCATAACATGTCGAATGTTGGTTGTTTATGGGAGTTATAAGGGGTGGTGATTTCTAACCTTTGTTTTGTAGGGGTATAAGAGTGAATGGTGTTTATTCATGTTTGAAGTGCTGATTGTTTTTTTTAAATTGTCATGCATGAGTCTCCTGCGTTGCACTACACCATAGCACACACAACCTGCCGCCGGACCTGGGCCGCATAGGATCACCTAGGATGGTGTTGAGGTGGATATCACTCCGACTACAACCGCGTAGTACGAGTCGCCCACCTTAACCCCGAAATTTCTTTCTTCACGTCGAAGGTACCCACCCCGGTCTGCAACCGCGCGACACGGGTCGGTTCTTTGACGAAGCCGGAGTCATGGGTAACCCGACCTTGCCGCGACCTTGCTGGTTCAGTCCGGTGATCCTATGGCTCCATTTTGAGCCATTTAGAGTAGAAATTGAACCACCGTCCATGCGTATGTTTATGTCATTGGCTTTGCTACTCAATGAGTAGGGTAAGATTTTCAAATTCTCTCCTTCGTAATTTACTTACTCGCTTTCTTTTTGGTTGGTTCATGGCAAATTAGGTTGATCGTAATCGTGAGTAGAATACGATGGGGATACCCGAGCTTCACATCATTGCTACCCCGAAAGCCGAGCTTCGCACATGGTGGGATAGACTAGACCCAACTGGCCATGATTGGGTGCGATCCTATGTCGGACGATTACTTCCCTTCTTAGAAATAGAAACTCATTATGGTGTTGTACGAGCGTTGGCGCATGTTTGGTGTCCCGAAACTTGCACATTCATGTTCGGTGACCACGAGCTCACTCCAACCTTGGAAGAATACAGTGTTGCCATGGGAAAGCCTTTGGTGTCGGAGTTAATTGGCCCACCTGTAGGGACTGAACATGCATTGACCTTATCCGGTTTCCTTAGGATTAAGGAGGGTGACGTGAGGAAAGTTTTGAAAGCTAATCGCAAGACCTGCCCGTTGTCATTCCTAAACGAGCTTTTTCAAAATGCCCCATCTTTTCAAAAGAATAGGATCTTCCTGTTAGCTTTCTTTGGGTTCGTGTTATTCCCACATTGTAGGAACGCTATTAACCCTTCTGTGGCATGGGTAGTTCGTGAGGTATGTATGGGAAAGGGCTTTGTTAACGCCATCCTAACTGAAACTTTTCTTTCCCTTACTCGATTTAAAGAAAGCAAAAACAAAACTTTCCATGCTCCTCCTGAGCTCTTGCAAATTTGGTTCTTCTCTCACGTTAAAGGGTTTGGTAGCTTGATGACCGTGAACGACATTTCTGACTCTCACCACCCTATTATGAAGTTTAAAGATAGGAAGACGTTTGCCCCCGATTATCATTATTCTGAGTGGTTAGTTTTCATGACCAACCCTGGACCCGAAGATTTCCAATGGCACGCCAAATGGCTCCGAGTTCGAGAAGCGCGGTTCGTGTGTGGGCTTACTGGACCTGTTCCTTTGTTGGGAATTACCGGAGTCACTAAGTATTACCCAACCCGAGTTGCCCGCCAGTTTCAAGAGGTTCAACAACTTCCACCGACGATTCAAGAAGACCCGCTTAGGATAGACTTGTCACGACCTCTTTTTTTCCGTCCGGAGGAAAAGGAAAAAGGTTTAGGGGTATTTGCCTAAAGAAGCGGACCAATGGCCTTAAATTAGGCGCGGGCTCTCCCAAGCCCATACCTCATGCGACGTTGGATTTCATATTTCAATTATTAACAACCTAAATATTTCTAGGAGTCGCCACTAGCCTATTGGGGTCGGCTAGAAACCAATCGAGACACGGGAGTGGTGTCTCGATTCCTACGCAACCAGAGATTTCTAGGAACGGGGACTTGTTTACGCCAATGTTTCTATTAGCGCCCTTGCGGTACCACTAACTTGGAAAGTTATTTATCTAAATGGCCACACATTCTTGATTACTAATTATAATCTTTATGAAACCACTAAGTGTCCATGCAAATGTTTTTATAGTTTTTTTTTTTAATGTCTAGACTAATCTTAACATAATTTAGAAGAGAAATTTGCACTCAAATTAATGAAAAGCGGCACGTAAATAAACATCCAAGAAATTAAAATGACTTGAAAATAAACGTAGAGAAGGTAAACCCGATACAAGTCGGGCAAATAATATTACATGGCCTTGTTATCACACCCCGGGACAGGACCCCCGTGAGTGAAATGGAAATTTAAATATGCATGAAATTACCCTAGATGCATGAAATTACTCTAGATAATTTTAATCTATGCAAAATGTATTATTTACAAAAATGATCATAAAATACCAAAATAGCATTAAATTAGGAAAATGACATTTTAAAAATAGGAAAATTTCATAGATGCCATTTTTGCCTTAATTTGATACATCTATCACCTTTATATATTTTTTTTGAAATTTTTGGATTTTTGGATTTTTTTATTTTTTATTTAAATAAAAATAATAATTTCCTAAACCGATATATGCTAACATTGAACAACACAGCACATGAATATCACAATAACCGGGTTCAAATCGACCGTTTCAAGATCGAAACTTGATTTGCGCATTTCGTTGAACACTTGGCGTGCATGAAATCACCCCAAATTAGCTTCCTCGGGCCATGTTTGCGGCCTTCAATCTCAACGCATGAGCAATATTATGTGGAACTAAAACTTCAAGGTTAAACTACCACATGCAAGGAGTAAGATTAGATAGAAATCACAGCTTAAAACACACGAAAACCAAGCTGGAATCGTCATCAAATATGCAAGTTTGATCTGATTTTGCAAATCTGGGTTTGAACCCAAGTCAAGCAAACAGGTTGAATGCTCATATTCAAGCCCCGACACTCATCACATACGAGATCTAAGGGAAACACTACTTAATCCGAGTGAAAGTAGGTAACATGAGCTTTCAAATGCAAGAAACATCATAGAGAATGACCCACCGAACAACATCAAAACAACCTCTCCAAGAAGCACACATGCAAAACTCTTGAAGAGATTTCAAACACTTAGAAAAATTTCAGCCTCAGAAATCAATTTTCCGGGCCGGTTTTCCTCTTGATTTTCATGATCAAAACATGCTCAAAATAAAAAATAAATACATCTAGGATGCTTACCTTGCTTCATAGTTTCCTTTTCAAGTGGCTCTTGGCCGATGAAACCGACAAATTATCCTCGGGGGCCTGTGGAAGTCGGCTTCTTCAACTGGAAATGAGATCTGTAAAAAAGGAACTGACAACGAAGGTTTTCGTTGACCTCTAACATTAGACTTCAAGACGTATTTTGTTGGAAAACTTGATACCACGCCAAACTATATGTATTCTAGTTTGGGTTAAAAGTCAATATTTTCCTCATTTGTCTCTCAAATTTCTCAAAAACACTGGCTTTCCTCACTCGTGACCAACCAGTCTCGACACTTAGAAAAATTTTCGGACTTTCTTAGCCCGCCAGGAGGGCACTGTTTCGGGGGGCTTTAGGAGGCCTTCCCAATCTCCATTTGGGACGTGCGACCTATGGTTGGAAAGCTCTTGGAGTGACGTTTCACTCTCTAGTTTAAGGTTTTGGCTAATTTTGGCTGGAAGTTTGCTAAAATTTCCCTTTTCTCTCTGGAGGTTGATCTGGAATTTCTGGGTTTGCCTTTTTCTGGAGTTGCTTCTGAGGGCTTCTTTGGGGATCGATTCCCAGCTCTCTCTTCTCTCTCTCGTCTCTTTTCTCTCATCCCTTGAAAGACCTTGCTTCAGTGATCTTATCCCCTGAATTGAGGGATTTTTGGTCAGCTTTTTGCCCCCCTACCAAGCCTGCCAACTGAGCTAGTCCACCCACTCTCCTGACTTAGCCAATTTTTTTTAATTCTGCAGCTGTTGAGTGTGCAGGTTTTTCTGCGATTTTCCGGTGCTGTCAGGAGCTTATCCTTGGCCAATTTCCGTCCACTTGCACTGCTATATATGGTCTTCCATCACGTGCAAATATCGAGAAAAATGGGCGGCTGAGTGAGATATGGTGGGGCCACCAATATGCCTACTTATCAGCTCCGAATTAAGACCTAACCGTGGGCTGGGTTTTGGTAGCTAGTTTATGTGCTTTAATCCATCAATTTGGCCACGGTTTCTGATCAATTAGCAACCTCATGTATATTAGTTTAAGATCTTGACCATTTTTCGTAATTGTCTCCACCCAATTTTGCAAGAGAGTCCCTCAAAGTTGGCCATTTTCTTGCCCGAAAAAATGTCAAATTCAATGCAATTAAGTCCTTTTTGCCCGATTCGATTAATTAGACCTGACCCAAGTTCAATTTCAACTTAATTGGGGGCTAAGATGATGATTTAAGGGCTCGGGTGAAATTTTGCAAAATTTGCAAATTGGTCCCTCAACTTTTGGAAATTACATTTTTGCCCCAATTTGCCATTTTAATTCCAATCTGACCTCCTGGGCTTGGCTAGTCACATTTAGATCATTGGCCACAACTTTTTCTTCTTTTTTTCTTTTTTTAACTTTTTTTTTAATCTTTTTTCTTTTTTTAATTAATTAATCTATATGCAATAATTTGGGCAAAAATTAGGTGTTAACAAGACTTCCCGATGGATGCCAGGATCACGAAGACTCCATTGCGTTAGTCAAGTCGATGTGGGATATGTGCCATCCCCGAAAGCCGATATGGCCCGAAGAGGAGTTGGAAGGGCAAGAGAAGACTTACTATGCCTCGACGAATACATCCTTAGGCATAAAATCCCGAGAACCTACGCCCGAAGATTCCCGACGTGCCATTAAAGACCACCCACCGAGCCGAGATCAAGCGCCTCAAAAGGAAGCTCGAAGAAGCCGAGGAGCATTCCTCGAAGTTAACCCGAGTCGGTGGGGCGCTGCAAGTTTTAAGCCGTCCTCGTTAGTTAGATTGAGTCAAGCGCGATATGTAGTGGGCCCATGCCCACATGTGTTACAATGTTAAAGAGTTTGTCTCATGTTGCAATATCGAGGGATAGGACTCATGATTAGCTTCGTTGTTTGGGGGTTCTCCCTCATGTCTTTCATTGCGTTATGTAGCAACCTTGCTTTCAATGAAATGAACAAATTGGGGCGATTAGATCTTTGTCATGGACCGACCGCCTAATTATTACTTAATGCTTATATATGCTTATCTATCCTTGACCAGGTACTAACAGGTTGTCTACTCTCATTCAACTGTCAACACGGCTAAGAGGAGATCACCAATTCGCACTCACGCAAAAGCCAGGATGGAGAATGAGGATGTCAGCATACGCGTGGCCAACATGGAGAACCAGCTCGCTCAACTCACTACTTTGATGGCCGAGATAAGCCGAAAAATCAGTGAACCTCCAGCCCCGGCCATAGCCGGAACCTCTACTCCCGTTTTGTCGGGACCCACTCCACCCTCAGCTGGAGAACCACATGTCACCGATCCTGCTGAAAAGGTGCTTCGAGGAAGCCCCTTCGTTACGCCCGTATCGTTACCGGATCCCCCTCCAAAAGAGGGATCCACCATCCGCTTCGACGAAGAAAATGCAAGACGCTTGGCTAAAATGGAGGAGCGACTTTGTGTCCTCCAAGGATATGAGATGAAGGGAGCGGACAAGCTAACCCCATATGCTAAGGTGAAAGTACCCGAGAATTTCAAGGAGCCGGAATTCACAAGAAAATATGATGGCACCGGCTGTCCTATAACCCACCTCAAATACTATTTAAGGAGGATGGCTCGCTACTCCGACAATGTCCCGCTCCTCATACATGCATTTCAAGATAGCTTAGACGGTCCTGCCTTGTCGTGGTTTATTGCACTGGATATTGAAAAGCTCACTTTGGATGGGACGACCTCGCCGACGAGTTTTACAGCAATATAAATTCAACTCGAGATTGTCCCTACAAGAGAAGAGCTAGTTCGAATGGAAAAAAAAAGAGGAACGAATCATTTAAAGCGTTCGCCCGAGGTGGAGAACGATGGCATCACAAGTAAGTGAAGCCTCCACCGAGTGAGAAAGAAATGAGGCAGCTTTTCTTGAAGACTTTGCCGTCCGATTATTTCCGGATTAGTGTACTGGTGCCAAACATTTTCACAACTGGTGGAGGTTGGTGAAGGGGTTGAATGGGCGATAGTTGATGGAAGAATATCCACGGGGAATAGCAAAAGTTCTCAACAAAGAAGGATAAAGAGTCGGCAAAAGTGGCGTTTATCCAAGAGCCATCTCGCACCTAAATCGGTGTCGACGCCTTCGCAAAAGCCTAAAGCCATGCAAGGAAACATGTCACGGGGATCCGACGGAAGCAAAAAGTTCCCTCGAAGGGAATTCACGCCTACCCCGACCTCTATCAAAATTGTTACCTATCCTCCTCGAAAAGAGATTGGTAGCCAAGGAGGTGCCTAGAGACAATCCCCCAAGATTCCCGGGGTTTGATGTGACCAAGGCATGTGAATACCACATGGGGGAAAGAGGGCATGACGTCGATAATTGCTACACACTGAAATGGAGAGTTCAACACCTATTGGATAAAGGAAAGTTGACCTTCAAAGAAGCTACGCCCAATGTGCAACAAAACCCTTTGCCCGATCATGCTGAAGAAGTGAATGTGATTCTTGGGGAAATGCGAGCGAATGAACGACCCTTTGCGGTGGACGTCCCTAAACTGTATGAGACCCTCGAGTTAGCTGGGCATTATGAAAGAGGGGAGGACATAACCATGGAAGAAAAATTAGAACGTATCTGCAAAATGATAGGCATGGGGTAATCCGAAGTGTTAATGGAGAACAAAGACCACTACCCATGATGACACCATCCATGATTAGCGCATCATCTCACGATGCTACTCGCGACCGTGAAGTGGAGAAAGCTAAGCTTCCTTTCCCAGAAGAGGATGAACAAGTGGCAATAGACAACGCATCGAGAACGGATTTTGAGGGAGCCTTTCGGAGCCAGGATCTCCTAAGGAAGATACGTGATAAGGGTGAAGTGTTCGACACATTGGGTCAACCAAGCGGAAAATATGACTACTATGTGAAATATTCGCCTGCCTCGAGTTTCTTTGACGATCCTAAGGACATTGTCCCTGATGGATAGGGGGGTATGGATGATCCGATGCCACGAGAGGAGGGGATGGTCACTATGATTGCCCCGGTAGTGATAGAATTGCCTGATGAGGATCGCACTAGTGATGTCGAGACGGAAACCACTGAGCCAATGACGATTGACCTTATGGTCGAAGAATTATCAGCGATCGAAATCTTGGAGGAAAGCCCGACGCCGCCGTGATCGAACCGCCACCTCAAGGAAAGGACGAGGTGATAATGCTAGAACGCCCCTTGGAATTCAACACTAAAGCGGTACCCTGGGATTACGGGACGAAGGAGGTAGATACTGTCACTCGATCAGGTCGTTGCTATGTGCCCAGCAAAGGAGCCGAAAAGAAAGCCGTGACAGAGGAGGACGCGAGGCAATTTTTAGCCGTGGTGAAAACAAGCGAATTTAACGTAGTGAATCAACTACGAAAAATGCCGGCCCAGATCTCCATCTTGGAACTAATTCAATCCTCCGAAAAGCACAAACGCTTTGTTGAAGGTCCTTAACGAGATACATGTCCCTAAACAATTGATGACACTCAACTACAGGAGTTCGTGGGGACCATCCTTCGAAAGATCGATCGCCTTCACCGATGAAGACCTCCCCGCCGATGGAGGTGATCACACAAGGGCGCTGCACATTTCAGCGAAACACGATAGCACCGTTGTCTCTAGAGTGCTGATTGACAATGGCTCTGCGTTGAACATATGTCCATTAGCTACACTCCACCGCTTAGGTGTTGAGATGGAAAGGATACGTCCAACTAAGTCCACTGTGCGTGCATTTGATGGGATCAGGAAAGAGGTGTTAGGAGAAATTGAGTTGGAACTACTTATCGGTCCTGTGCTTTTCTTGGTACCATTCCAAGTCCTAGATATACCGACTGCCTTCAACTTTCTCGCATGGGAGACCATGGATTCACACAAATGGGTGCCGTTGCCTCCAGCCTTCATCAGAAAGTACGATTTGTGGTGGACAATAGACTCATCACTGTGCACGGGGAAACAGACTTCAAAGTGTACCAGGAAACGGCCATCCCATACGTGGAACCCGAGTGCAAAGAAGAGTCAAGCTTTCAGACTTTCGAGCTAGTGTCTATGGTCCACGTTCCCGTGGGCTCTTGCGTGGGCATTCCTGAATTATCCAAGCCGGCCCTGGCGGTAGGGAAGATAATGCTAGCGAATGGGTACAATCCTGGAGGTGGTCTAGGGTTGCATGGACAAGGGATTCAAAAGCCTATCGAAGCTCGAAGAGTTCTAAGGAGAAAAGGCTTAGGGTTTGTCGAAGAGCGTGGAGGCCGCGACAATAGAGGAGGCCGCAGCGAATGTGGAGGTCGAGGCACCCGAGGAGGTCGAGGCGAACGTGGAGGCCAAGGTGACCACAGAGGTTGGATTATAAGAGATAGAAGTTGCCAGAGTGCTTTCCCTCCTCCACTGAAAGAAACATTCCCAGGACCCCCGAAAATGCTGATGGAAGAAGATGGAGCTATTGACGGTATAGCCGAGATGTTTGAAGAGAATATTGTATGCACCATCTTAGCTTGTGAGGAGGCTGAATCTTCTAGGAACATTGCCGACCCTTCAGAGTAGGACGGTTCTAGCTCAGCGTAGCTTTTCACTCTATGTTTTCTTCCCCTGCGTGGGAACTCGTTGTTATTTCAATTTGCTTGTTTGAGTCGCTTATGATGTAAACTCTGTTAAGCCCTTGACTTTGAGCCGTTGGTCTTGGGTGGAGTATGTTGTAATACGGCCTTATCATTTCCTTTTCAATGAAGATGCATGTTTTATTAAGGACATGTGGAAGCATACAAAACTGGTTCTATGATGGTCACTGAGGGCTGGGCTTCTACATGCTTCCTAGTTTCATAATTTCGTAAGAGCAAGGAAATCTGAGGATATGAGGATGAGCTCTCGAAACAGTTTCCAAAAATTATTTGAAAAATCATTCACAAATGACATACATTTTGTTTATTATTAATGCATACTAACTCATCTCATCGCATCTCCGGCATTACATTATGCATAATCGTGACAAAGATTCGTGTGACTCGGATCCACATGAGGGAGATCTTTTAGAATCTGACGCCGGTGAAGATCTGAAAGGGATCGAGCGTGATTGGAATCGACATGAGGGATCAAAACCGCTGACAGAAGAACAAACGGTTACCATAAATTTGGGCGATACACAGAATGTCAAGGAAATAAAGATCGGGGCATGTCTCTCGAAGTTAGAAGCGGAACGAATGATTAACCTCCTGAAAGAATACCAGGATATATTTGCCTGGATTTATGCCGACATGCCAGGGTTAGACCCTGATGTTGTAGAACATGCCCTTCCGACCGATCCTAATGTGCCACCTAAAAAACAGAGGCTCAGAAGAATGAAGCCAGAATTGTCTAAGAAAATCGAAGAGGAAGTCATGAAGTTGTTAAAAGTGGATTTCATTGAAGTGTCACACTATATAGATTGGATAGCGAACATTGTACCTGTCATGAAAAAGGATGGGCGGGTCAGGGTGTGCGTAGATTATCGTGACCTGAACCGAGCTAGTCCAAAAGACGATTTCCCACTCCCGCATATTGATGTCTTAGTTGACAGTACGGTAGGATTTGAGTTATTCTCCTTCATGGACGGTTTTTCTGGATACAACCAAATTCGTATGAAGGAGGAAGATAGGAGCAAAACATTGTTCATAACTCCTTGGGGAACTTTCTGTTACAAAGTGATGCCTTTCGGTTTGAAGAACGCTGGGGCAACATATCAAAGAGCCATGGTCACGTTGTTTCATGACATGATGCACAAGGAGATTGAAGTATATGTGGATGATATGATCGCGAAATCAAGACAAGACGAAGACCATGTTGAGGTCTTGCGAAAACTGTTTGAACGTCTTCGGAAATTCAAGCTACGCCTCAACCCTGCAAAATGCGTTTTTGGAGCGAAATCTGGGAAACTGTTAGGTTTCATGGTCAGTATTAAGGGCATAGAGATTGACCCGTCAAAGGTAAAGGCTATCTGTGATTTACAACCCCCGACTACCGCCAGGGAAGTCCGCAGTCTGATGGGACGACTCAATTATGTAGCGACGTTCATCTATCAGTTGTCTGAAACAGCGAAGCCATTCTTCAAGCTCTTGAAAAAGAATGCAAAGATTGAATGGGATGTTGAGTGCCAGAACGCCTTCGAGAAGATAAAACACTATCTCACTCACGCACCAGTCTTAGTGCCCCCTCTCCCTAAAATTCCCCTGATTCTGTACTTAACCATACATGACGAATCATTGGGAGCCATGTTAGCACAAAAAAGACCAAATGACAAGAGAGAATGCGCGATATACTACTTGAGCAAGAAGTTCACCATTTCGGAAATGAACTATACAGAAGTTGAGAGAACTTGCATGGCTTTAATTTGGGTTTTGCACAGGCTGCGGCAATACACGCTTCATCATCGAATCTTATTGGTGACCGAAAACGATCCCATCAGGTATCTCTTAGAGAAGCCGGCATTAGTGGGCAAGTTGGCTAAATGGCAAATCTTAATTTCCGAGTTTGACGTTCGAGCCTAGGACAAAAGTCTCAAAGGTCGCGCCATAGCGTACATGTTAGCGGAAAGTTCCAAGGGTCCGGAGCATCCGGTGAAGACAATGATGCGGAGGAGCGAATTCTACTTGTATCCAAATGACACATGGACGATGTACTTCGATGGTGCGCTTAACTTAGCTGGTCTGCACCGGGCGGTCCTTGTTTCCCCATATGGACAACACTACCCCGCCGCTAAATTGACATTTCCTTGTACGAATAACATCGCTGAATATGAAGCATGCATTCTCGGTCTCCAAGCCGCCGTTGATATGAAGATTCGTAAGCCGCAAGTTTATGGTGATTCAACCCTTATCATCTTGCGTGATCAAGGCAAATGGCGAACACAGATTCTAAATTGATTCCATATCATGAATTCCTTGGGGAGTTGACGGAAGAATTCCAAGAAATATCATTCAAATACTTACCAAGGTCTCAAAATCGTTCACGATGCCCTAGCTACCTTATCTTCGATGTTGCAAGTAGCTAGGGGCTTGGACATTGAACCGTTGAGAATTGAAATCATTCGGCGCCCGGCTTATTGTATGACGGTTGAAGAGGAACCAGATGGACAACCTTGGTATCACGACATCTTGAAGTATCTACAGAAGGGTGAATTCCCCGAAGGAAGTGAAGCAGCAGACAGAAAGCATTTGCTAAAGCTAGCATCAAAATTCTTCACCAGTGGAGATGTCCTCTACAAAAAGTCCTTCGACTCGACATTACTAAGGTGCGTCGATGCCAAAGAAGCCAATCGTTTGATGAAGGAAATACACGAAGGGGAGTGTGGCCCCCACATGAATGGTCACCTCTTGGCGAGAAAGATCATGCGACTCGGCTACTACTGGTTGACAATGGAATCTGACTGCATACGACATGTGCGATGTTGTCACCAATGTCAAATTTATGGGGATAAGATAAACGCTCCACCAAATGAGCTTCACCAAATGTCCCAATCTTGGCCCTTCTCTATGTGGGGAATTGACGTGATCGGGCCCATCAATCCCAAGGCATCAAATGGACATCGATTTATCTTGGTGCCGATCGACTACTTTACGAAGTGGATTGAAGCCAACTCGTACACCAGTGTCACTGCCAAGAATGTAGCCAAATTCATTCGTCGCGATATTATTGCCCGTTATGGGGTACCGGAGGCGATCATCACCGATAATGGGTCCAACTTAAACAACAAAGTTGTAAATGACTTGCTTGATGAATTTCGAGTTCGCCATTTGAACTCATCACCATATCGTCCTCAAATGAATGGGGCAATTGAAGCAAAGAAATAAGAACATAAAGAAGATCTTGGCGAAGACGGCTGAAAATTATCGTGATTGGCACGAAAGGCTTCCTTACGCACTGATGGCATACCGAACATCTATTCGCACCTCCACAGGGGCAACTCCTTTTTCGTTAGTATATGGAATGGAGGCTGTCCTGCCTATAGAAGTCGAGATTCCCTCGTTGAGGGTCCTTTCTCAGTTGAAGCTTGATGAAGCCGAATGGATACAACAGAGGCATGACCAACTAAACATGATTGACGGGAAGAGGCTGAAAGCAATATGTCATGGTCAATGCTATCAGAAGCGGGTCGCGAAGGCCTTCAATCGGAAGATTCGTCCTAGGCACTTTGAGGTCAATGACTTGGTGCTAAGGAAAGTGCTGCCAATCATCCCCGATCCTCGTGGCAAGTTCGCCCGAACTATGAGGGACCTTATGTCATTAAGAAGATCCTCCCGGGTGGTGCTATGGTTTTAGTTGAAATGGACGGCCGTGAGCTGTCTAAGCCTGTAAATGCCGATGCTGTAAAGAAATATTTCCCATGAATGAGATCAAGGCCGTAGAGCCATTTTGCGCATAATCCGAGTCACATAGCATCATGCATGTCATGCATACATCACATACATGCATATTTATTTGTATTTCAGGTATCCAACCAACTCGATGAAGTTACAAATGTAATGGAAGAAGTTGATCGTTGCCCCCGAAAGGTTGAATCGAATGGCTACCCAACCTCTCGCAAAGGCAATCGGGTATTTCTTTTCCTTTATATATATATATATAAAATCGAAAATGATGAGAGAGATGAATGAATGAAAAGTAGAGCGCCTAGTGTCATTCATATTGTTGCTTCAGTTGTTGTTAATTGCGTCTTCATGAGGGGAACTTCATATGAGTGATTTTGACAGAACTAAAAAGGAATGTTAATCATGCCAAATAAGAAGTGCTTAGAATGAAGAAAGGTAAGCCATTTCCAAACACGTCCTTCAAACACTTTTGAGAGTTGAGTGAAAAGAGACCTTCTCTTAGGACGAATGATTCATTCGCATTGAGCACAAAGATTGAAATGATAAAGGCGTTTCCTTCATCAATCCCAAGCATTGCACTGATCTCTTGTTACCCCTTTGGGCTGAAAAAAGGAGATGATCCTTCAAAGTACCCCTATCGAGAACGACCCTACATTGGGGCAACATAGGAGGTTACGGTCGTGTTGTAAAACGAAAGGTTGAGAAAGATTCTATTATTTTCACGTACATCAATCTTCTTGTGGTAGCTTCAGAGGAATTCTCATCGGAGCTTGACTCATCCCAAGGTGAAGAAGAGTATTTCCTTCTCTACCCAAACACTGATACCCATTGCTATAACCAATTTGGGCCTGATTATTCATTTCTGAACCCCGAGCGGTGGTCATCTCCCTTCACTGGGGTAAGGCATAAGAATTGACCAAACACAATTGACAATCACGAGAAAATGTGAAAAGCATCTCGAAAGTCATAAGCTACCAAAGTTCAAAGAGCAAAAAGCTCGACAAACTAGGGGGCATGAAAAAGCAAAGCAGCTCGGTAAAAGCAATGCCAATGCCCGTCAAGAAAAAGAGCCAAAAGGCCGCATCTTCGTGAAAGAAAAATTATCAAAATCCAAGTGCCTGCGAAAAATAATCGCAAAGGACAAAGGAAATTAGAGAAAAGAGCAAAGCTCTCATGCAAAATGATCGAATGAACTCTCGAGATGTGCTATGTTTCAAAAACCAAATGCTTTCGAAAGGTCAAGTGACCCGGTCACGATGCCATGATGATCACTGACTCTTAAAGACCCTCTTGAAAATTTTAAGCCTTTCAAGCCTTTCCCGAGCCAACATTATAACCCTTTTCCGGCCTCTTTCGATTGGGATGATTTGAGTGAAAATGAGAATACCACAAAGAAGCTACTACTTGAAGGAGTGGAAATAATTCTATCTTGTCTTATCTTCCAAGTTCTCGACTCATAAACCCAATGAAGATAGTGACAAATGTTCCTTTATTGGCCTCAAAGCAATCATTCCTTTGTGTAAGCCCTAACCAAGCCTATATTACGGTCCTTTCAAAAGACCTTTTTGATCGATCGATTGTGCTCATTGCGAATGTTTCCGAAAGCCTTCGACATAGGCTATGTGAGATACTTTCAGCAATCGCTTACTTCCCACGTGAATGGATGGGATCAAGTAGCCATTTTATCGAGAGTGGGTGAGAAACCCTTTCTGACTAAGAAACTCTAGTTTGGCATGCTTAATGAGCCTTTTTCACGAGTCGTAACCGTTTTGATAAGAACTTGACTCCCGAAGAACTTGATGATTAATGATATATCCCTGAGGAAGATAACAGTTTTGCGCCACATAATGCTGATTGACATCGTATGTTTTTCTAAAGCAGTCGGACTTAGCTTGATTAGCGTGTTCAATCAATGCTGTAATATTGCCAATACGTCTCTTGATGATGTCTCTAACGACATTTGCTCAAGTTGAGTTTGACAGGATTCCTCAGTGAAGCCATGCGGTTTTCATGGGGTTAGCAGGTGCTTCCCTAAAAACCAAAGGTTCATGGTTAGCCTTAAATCATGCCATCTCAAAGGGTTCATGGTCAACCTTAAACCATGCCATTTCCAAAGGTTCATGGTCAGCCTTGAACCATGTCATTTACATGGTTAGTGGGTTTTCCTAAACCACACGGTCGAAACCCGTTTTTACACGGTGAGACTATCATATCCGGTCAAAACCCGTTTGTACACTGTGAGACCTTTCTCCAGTCGAAACCCGTTTTTACACGGTGAGACTATCACATCTGGTCAAAACCCGTTTGTACACGGTGAGACCTTTCTCCAGTCGAAACTCGTTTGTACACGGTGAGACCTTTCTCCAGTCGAAACCCGTTTTTACACGGTGAGACTATCACATCTGGTCAAAACCCGTTTGTACACGGTGAGACCTTTCTCCAGTTGAAACCCGTTTTTACACGGTGAGACTATCACATCCGGTCAAAACCCGTTTGTACACGGTGAGACCTTTCTCCCGTCGAAACCCGTTTTTACACGGTGAGACTATCACATCCGGTCAATACCCGTTTGCACACGGTGAGACTTTTCTCCAGTCGAAACCCGTTTTTACACGGTGAGACTATCACATTTGGTCAAAACCCATCTGTACACGGTGAGACCTTTCTCCAGTCGAAACCCGTTCTTACAAGGTAAGACTATCATCCGGTCGAAACCCGTTTATACACGGTGAGACCTTTGTTCCTGTCGAAACTCATTATCATACAATAAGATTCGCCCATCCCGGTCGAATGACGTCTTTTACAAAGTAGGTCATCCCTTCATATCTTTTTCCCGCGTGCAACCCTATTCGTCGACCTCCATGGGCAAAATTTAGGTGTCTCTCGTCTTTGAAAGGAATCTCTTCGAGTTCCCATTCAAAGAGGGGCAGCTGTTGACACCTAAATTTTGGCGATTTATTTAAGGGTTTCTTAACTACATTGAAAAATTGGGGATTGATTTCTAACCCCTCAACAAAAAAAAAAAAAATTCATTAAAATTGCATCACACATAGACCTTAGGAGAATTTGTGTCACTAGTCTTATAATCAATCAAAAAATTTTATCAAAAAAATTAGTACAAGAAAATTTCGAAATTAAAAAAGAAAAAAAAAAGAAAAGGGGGCAAATGGGCCTAGGTTTAGACAAACCCTAGGCTGGCCCCTTCCTCCCTTTCTTTTTTTTTTCCCTCGCGCGCCCACCAGCTCGGCCCATCCACCTTTTCCCTTCAGCCCAACCCGCGCACGAACCGGTCGTCTCCCTCCCGCTGTCCTTCGCACGACGACCTGCAGAGAACAGAAAAATGGAGCAACGACCGGGAGCAGGGATCGGGATTGCGGGCGACCAGCATGATCCGCGGGTCGGAGAGGGCGTTCGGCGGCAAGCCGGCAGCCGCAGAGGCCATGCGCGCTTGCTGGCCGGATATAAAACCGGAGAAGGCAACAGCACGAGAGGGGGAGAATCGGAGATAACACGGGGAGAATCGGAGAGAACACGAGGGGAAATCGAGAGGAAAGGGAGGAGAATAGGCCGGGTAAGGAGCCGAGGAGTCTCGGATGTCCAGCTGCCGCCGGTGAACTGCCGGCCGCCGCTGTAATCTTCAGAACCCAGCAGCACAGGGAGCGTCGAGACCGAGAAACCGCCAAGCCGAGAGCAAGCGAGAGAGGAACACCGAAGGGAGGAGAGACCGAACCTGAAGCAGGAGCTCGCGGAAGCAGTTCGTCGGCGCCAGAGGTCCGTTCGCCCGCCGTCGTTCGTCGTAGCCCATCGCCGGACGAGGTAGGTCTCTTGAATCCCGTAGCCTCATTTCGGAAAACGCCGGGCCGAGCTCACGGCCGACCGGCTCGTGCAAGCTCCGGCCCTCGTCGCCTTTGTTGTTTGCTCGTGTTCCTTATGCGTTATACCCCAAGACCCCTGAAGCGTATTCGGCGTTCGGTTTAGCCGAAATCCTTCGAACTCGATAGTGCGCACCATGTGTTCGACAAAATTCCTCAAAGAAAACCGAGGAGTAGCTCGCGTTTTGACACCGGACCCATTCATTTTTCCCCCATGCTTGCTGAATCCTTGTTGCTTTGCCCTGATTTGTTGTATTTTCGGACGATTTGCGCGAGATTTGGCATGTATTTGAGTCGACGACTCATTCCGTCGGAAATAGAGTAGTCGTCGTCGGAATAGGTAGCCGGCGAGGACCGGCGCCGGTCGAAAGGATGACCGGTGGGCGGCAAAGTGGTCCTGCGACCTTCCTTAGGGCGATCAACACTCGCGGCATAGGCGGCGTCGGTCCGGCGAGGGAGCGGCGGAGTGCCTCGGCGAGCCGTGGCTGCGGAAGAAGAGGCCCCGAAGAAGACGATCGAAAAGGGGTAAAAAAAAAAAAAATGAAAAAGAGAAAAGAAAACACAAAAAGATTTTAAAAATGAAAAAAAAAAAAAAAAAATAGAGATGGGTTTTGTGTTGGGCCTTTTTTATTAGTTCGTGGGCTGATTAGGTTGGGCCAGAAACAGTTATTAGAAAATGGACCCTCAGGTGGGCTGAAGTAAAAATCAAGATGGGTTTGGGCTGATTTAGGATTTGGACTTGTGGGCTTCTTTTTTTTCTTTAGTTTTTTCTTTTTGAAGCGGCCGACCAGCCCGCCTACTGACCGGACCAACCCGGGTCCGGTCCGGAGACCGGACCCGAATCCGCACTGCCGAACCGGGTCGGGTCGACCGACTCGACCCGGTTCGCCCTTTTTTAAATAAAAATTAAAAATTTTCTTTTAAAAATCGAAAATTCCTTTAAAAATCGAAAATTAAAAAAATCAAAAATCAAAAATCAAAATTTTATTTTCTTTAGAAAATTTAAAAAAAAAACTTTAAAAAGGTTAAAAACTTTAAAAAGTTAAAAAATTTTAAAAAAATTAATTAAAAAATTAAATAAAAAAATTAAAGAATTTCAAAAACTCAAAGAATGATAGAGTTTGGTTAGGAATTGCTAGGTGTTATCGTTTTAAGTGTAATTATGCATTTATTTTGATTACATCGCATGTTTAGACTGTTTATATTGTTATGTTTAATGGTATGTTTGTAGTCATATGGTATGTTTAATAGTACGTGTTTAGATTGCACCCGTATGATCACTTTGATATGTTTTGTGGATGAGTAAAACTAATCCAAATTGCCTGACAAAAAAAAAAAAATCATTTTGTTAAAATGAACAAGATTAGGTACCGAAAGGGCATTAATTGACCAATTATTGTAATCAAGTCCCCGACCCTAGATTCTCTCATTGCGTAGGAAGTGAGGTACACTCCCATGCCTCACTTGGTTTCTAGCCGACCCCAATAGGCTAGTGGCGACTCCTTTTGTAAAAATTCATAGAAAATATCCTAATGTCACGCGGGGTATGGGCTTGGGAGAGCCTACGCCTAATCATGGGCTTTAGGCCCGTCCTTGAGGCAATACCCCTAAACCTGTTCCCTCCCCCCGAAGGTAGGTCGCGACACTAAGGATTACTAAGAAGATTTAGCGTGGACTCTCCTAAGCTCATACCAACCGCAATTTTTGGGTTTTCAATTTAATCAATTTAACATGCAGATCAATTCAATTAGAAGTCGCCACTTATTTATTACAAATCAATTAGAAACCCAAGAAGTGCGGGAGAACACTTTACTTCTACAAACCAGAAATATTATGGATACGGTGTCTTGGTTACGCTAAATTAGTCTTAACGCATTTTTGATATATTTACGGCTGATCACGGGTCACCTCATGGAGCAGTGAAATGACTAGTCGGTGAAACTGGGTTAGTCGGAAAAAAGAAGACGACAACAACAACCAAACAAGAGGACAGTGGATGGTGCGCTCGGCGTGGCTCGCCGGCTCGGTCGTGGTGGAGATGGGACCGCTGGAAGTGAAGATGCCGGGACGGGGGACCACGGCTGAGAAACGCCGAGGTGAGATGGTAGACTACCAAGATGGGAGGGCGCCGGGCCGAGATAGCATCGATTTCATTTTTGTTCACTCCATCAAGACCGCAGCCCACATTCCTTTCTCTCTCCATAATTTCCGAAGCTGCCCATTTCTCGCGTTTCATTATAGTTTTTAATTTTGTCCCCTGTTCAGCAACGCGCATGGGCGGAGAGTCCTTTTCTCTCGGTTTCCTCAAATAACTAAGCATATATATGTAAGATTATGCCAATTGCTTTCTATGTACCATGTGACCAAAAACTTTTTAATTTATTCTCAAGAATCGACTTTACTAAGCTAGCGCACCCATGGCGTAGCACACGTAATTTAGGCCGCCATAGAGGAATGAAAAGCTTGTCCCAATTTTTTCGCTTCATGGGCTTAGTCCAATTAGTTTAGTTAAGCTCAGAAACCCCCTTCTGTAGTTATTTAGCTCTAGTTCAATGCAATTATAATCACACGGGCTTAATTAAAACGCTACTAATATTTATATCCAGAAGCAAACTAATAGTATTTTTGGATAAGAGCCAATGTCAATACTTATTTATTCTACGTAATAAATAACTAAATGGGTTGCTAAAATTTAAATGTCAATAGAAACAGATAACGATTAATATGAGAATTTTTTTCTATTTCGTCTGTGAGGTGTTTTAAATAATATTTCCACTTGACATCATTGGGGAATAAGAGACTGAACAGTCAAATGAACAGAATAAGAAAATTAATGAAACACCAGATTTATATGGTTCTGTCAATGTGACTTGTATCCACAAGGAAAGCAACAAAAACATCCACTATAGATCAAGCTATACAAGAAGACTATAAATACACTCAAGTCATTGAAATAGTCTTAATGTTTCCCAGCCCCATTTACATCTAATAACCCACGAGTATATACCGTTCACAATTTTTCACAAAATTATTTCTCAATTCACAAAAAAATTACACAAATTTATCACAAGATTTTGGCTATGAAACACTAACTAATCCGGATGCAATTCTTGAACGGTTCTCCAACAATTTTCACAAAAAACCTCAACAATCGGACGACAACCACTAATGAACTATCATGGCGCTAACTGCAATACACAGAGAAACCCTTGAATACATTGATATATGCCACCGCCAGAGAAAGTCCTATGATAGACCGGTCAAAGAAGTCCAATCGAGTCCAAATAGGAAAGTGGATACGAGACTTTCTTTTTCTATTTTTCTTTCTGCGCCCACTACAATTCATAATCTGCTTTCCACGATTTCAAACACAACAACAACAACAACAACAACAACAACAAAAGTCTAAATTTCATAAACTTTTCTTTAATTAATCTCATATTGAGTTTTGTTCATTGAGCTCAAACTCAAAACATATTATGACGAACATATTTAGACAAACTCAAAATAAAGACTAAGTTTCGGGAACATAAAACTTTTGTTAAAAGTATAGGAACTTCATATTTCACAACAATTCATTAAAATTTTACAAAGCTTTCTCGGTTAGGATTCTGGCCACTAATTACAAGTAATTGCTGGAGTGATTTTCTCCACACACGTAAGCACTTTTCTAAATACAATTAAACCCATCGGATGGATATAAAAATTTAAAAAAAAATTAAAAATTATTAATTTACTCATTGCCCATTGATCTGAGGGCCTTTTGCCTCATATTGTGGAGCTTCATTATCAGCAGTTAAGTGGGAGGTGCTCATTGGCATTTCCACCTGCTCACATTGCATCACTTCTGGCAATTCCGGGACCCCAAGCCATGCTGCTCCAACAAAAAATTATTTATTTAATAAGCATTTATATTTGTTTTTAATATAATTACTGGTGGAAAATCATGGCAAAAAGAAAATTTATAGAACGAAAAATTAAACCTGAGCGTAAAAGGACTGAGAAATCATGGTTGGATTGTGGGCAGTTGAAGTGTACTCCTGAGGCCAAGCTGAGATGTTTCCTTCACTAGGGTTTGATACGTGTGATTCTGCCATGCTTCTTGGGTCAAGGCAGCTTGATCCCGTCGCTTGTACTAACGTTTGATACAGTGAAGACGATAGATCTCTGCAATTGTAGTTCTTGTTATATTGATGCCTTGCATAATAGATGCAGAACAACATTTGATTATGCCGGGAATTATGGTTTTGTCATTAGTCTAGAAATAATTATCGAAGCCTCACATTTCGGCAATTAAACTCTAAGCAAAAACAAAATTGTGGGGGACAGCTTAAAGATGCATGTCTTTCATTGAATTAACTAGTTAGTAATAAGTTAACATCAACTGATAAACTTTCGCAATTCATCGTATTATGGATGTGATTGCGCTTAAAATTAATTTGACTTAAGGCTCCACTTAACTTAATAAGTGAATTTTAATTCTATATGATAAAATGCTTGAAACTTACCTGACTTGCATAAGAGAAGCGGACGAGTCGAAGAACTGTGCATTGTTCGGGTCATTTTCTGGCAACCACCCGACTTCATTGTCGAAGGAGCTCGACATCCCCTGCTACAACTCATTTAAAAAAACATAATAATATGATGAAAAACGATTATTTACACGTATTGACAGTGTCGAAATTTTGCTAAATTACCTGCATACTGGATGGATCGTAAGGAGATAGATGATTTACCATCAATTGCTCCTGCCAAAGATAATATTAGCAATTTTAGCTCAGCGGTCTAGTTTCCTACTATAATAATATGTACAATAATCCAACGAATTTAATTTTAAATATATAACGTACAATTTGTGATAACTAGGACTTGGGGCTGAACAGTGAACATGTAACTATATACAAGCTCAATAACTTAAATTTTTCTGCATGAATCGTCGTGTTGGCTAATTCTTGTTAATATAACAAAACAAAAAAAGGTATCTATGTCAAGAATATTATGCTAAAAATTACAGAAATTCACCTTTCTCTGCGCCACGCGTTTAAGGGAGTCAACAAGAGTATTCTCAATTGATTCCAGATCCTTCAAAGATGTATTTTTGGGAAGCAGAGTTGGCTCATACATTCTGCACTTTCCAGAAGCCCCAAAAAAGAAAAAAAAAAAACCCCTTAGTTACCAAAAATTAGCAATAGTAAACAAAAGTAATTTCGGACTATTCATATAAGCTTTTGTCAATTCTTTCCTAGGAATGGAGAGAAGCGATTCATGCATGATTTTTCACTCTATTCAGAATTTCTAATAAATAAACATTAGCAATAGTAAGCAAAAGTGTCCTATTTAGATTTCTCTTAGGAGTACCGTATCTGCTCCTCAGCCTCCAGAAGTTGCTGCCTCAACATGCCAATTTGCTGATGGAGCTCCTACATCACTCAGCTCAATTTAGACACCTGAAAATTGTTCATTTGCCACAAGAGTAGGGCCAATTTATCTTGGAGAAGTTCGTTTACCTCGGCATCAGCGTCGACTGCCCCCGGACTTCTGTCGGATCAATCGGAGATGCGTCAAAGTGCAGAACACACAAAATCATTTCCAGGTTAGTTCGTTCTGGTTTGACGAATTTAATTTAAAAAAAAAAAAGGGAGGGAGGGTCCGACACACTTTGCAAGTTGGAGAGCGAGGTCGTTCTCGTTCCGGAGTTGCTGGAGGGTCCTGAGCAAGTACTGCCAGAGCAAATTAATTATGAGAGAAAAGTGATAACTTAGAGAGAAAATTGCTGAAAAGCGGTATGAGTGTCAATTTTCACCTCTTTGTTTTGGATAGCGCTGCAAAAAAAAAGGAAAAAGAAAAAAGATTATGAAGAATTAAGTTCAGAACCAAGCACAAGGAAACTAATTGAGATAGAAAATTGATAAAAATTTGAGGGCCTACGGAAATTTGGGGTGGTCCGTGTGCGCCGATCCTGGACATTTAGGCCTGACAAATGGCAAAAAAAAAAAGGAAATTATAAACAATTAATCTTGTAAGAAAAACCATAAAAAAAAGGTGGTCGACATTTTTATAGAGTTTTAATTGCATACGTGTCTCGTTCTTGGTCGGTGAGGTTAATGAAACGGGTGAAGACATCCTCGATCCTGATTAAGAGATTTGTCTAGTCAAATTAAATTATTAGAAGCAGCGGAAACTTCAACTCAAGCTAAAATAAAACTGAGCATAAAATTCACGAAATTAAAGGCAACAAAAAATAGATATTCACACAGAAAATGGGAAGTTCTTTTTTCCTGATTGACAGTGAAGGAAGAATGATAATATATATTCGAACATGAACACCACATATATTAGCACACCTGTCATAGAATATAAATATAATTTAAACACATTTCATCTCACAACAATTTAAATGCATTTCCAAAATAAGTTGAGTTAAATCTCCTCTTCATGCATGTGCCTTCTTATTATTTTTCTCTAGTATATAAAGAGATATCTCATTATCGCTAACACTAATCCATCCTAGAATAACACCAATCTTTGACCCTAGACAGAATTGCAGAGATATCCATGATTCTATCCTACCCATGTCGCCTCACTAGGCTGCTACCGTCGCTCATCGCCGCCTCCGCCTCCTCACTATTTGCTGATCTCTTCCCACGTGAATCTCAGGCGACCTCCGATTACTGCACCCTCCAAAATGAGGTCTCAACCTCAAATTAGAGAGAGAGAGAGAGAGAGAGAAGCGTTGGCAGATGCGACATGCAATAGGGTCGCATGGCTAGGACGGAGGTCGGCGGCAACGGTGGAGGAAGTCTCTGAGTGCAATATGCAGTGCAGAGGCCCGTGGGAGAGAAGGGCGGTATTGGTAAAAGAAGAAAAGGAAACTGAAGAGAGAAGGAAAGAAATGAAAGAAACGATGGGGGAAGAATCAGGACAAAATTTTGATGAAAATCATTGTCAAAGGCAAATGAAAACCAAGGAAGATATAGGAACAAAGAATGTACCTAAGCTGAATTAGGTATTTTATAGACTCTTCATGTATCATATGATTAATATAACTAAACACTACACAAGATATATGTGAGAGTTGATACGCAATATAGGTAGTACTATTTCAATGCCAAGGGATTGCTCAATTGATTAAAATGCTTGTGCTCCATGCTCAAAACCTGGGTTGCAATCATGATATTTACACATTCTCTTGAAACCATTATCAAGGATATGGACCTATGTATTTCCGATCATCTATGTGTAATGGGTACTTAAAGAATCTTCGACACCCTATCGTCAACCAAAACAGATACTTTTGCTGTCTCGTGATGCGTAATCCACTTGAATTAGCAAAATGTGCTTACATTTATTTTAGCTCCTGACATATCCATAAGCATTGCTTAAATAATCATTAGGCATGTTCAAAAGTTTAAATATTAGTCAACCTACGAGGATGATTTGAAACGACCCATCATCAATATTCACATCGTTGAAAGTACAAGCTAAAAGCTCAAAAACTTCCTACATGCCCCTAATAATTTCTGTGTTGTTTATCAGAAAATGAGACAAGTAGCAGAATTGTCTCTCGAACTTGTCTGAAGTAATCGACAGGATTTTTTGTTCCGAGAGAAAGTTACGCTTTCCTAGTTTTTGATTTCGCACCAACAACGAAACAATGACAGCATCTGGCTTCTTCTTCGCCACATTTCATCAAAACAGGACGAAAGACATGCCAGATACCGGTCTCTATTACCACGCAACTGACAAAGATGACCAAATTTCGAAACCTGAAGTCCATAGATAATTACATATCTGATGCAATCATATCGAGCACGAACGATGTTACCTTCTTTTTCCCGAAAAGTGGCTCACGCGGTCGGAGGGGGAGAACATGATGAGGGCGATGTCGATGTCGCAGAGGACGGAGAGCTCGTAGGCCTTCTTGATGAGCCCATTCCTGCGCTTCGAGAACGTCACTTGACGGTTCGTGATGTTCTCTATCCTCCTTATCTCTAGCTTCACGCGACCCATCTTTAATTCGTCACCGACGTCGTCTATCCCCCTAAGGAGCGGTGGAATGTTGCATCTGAGAGCTTCCAAATCCCCTCCTATTCTCAAGCTCCACGAATGTGCACCATTCCCGGAAGATGTAATGCCAGGACAAGGAGGCCTTGAACGGAGGATTTGTCTTGAGAGAGAGAGAGAGAGAGAGAGAGAGAGAGAGAGATGGTTATGAGTTAATGGGAGGAAAGAGATGGAAGGGAGAGAATGGGGGGATTTATAAGAGGAAGGGAGGGCCGAGTCATAAGGGGTGACAGATTTTGGTTCAGCTGATTTGGGTTTCTTTCCATTAAAGTCACGAGTTCATCTTTTGGACAAGGAAGTTTTGGTTGTGCAAGGCCCCCTTTTCTTCCTTCCTTTTTTTATTTTATTATTATCAACAAAAATAATTTATCTTTGCTTCATCTTGTCTTGATAATTCACAAAAAGATAAATTACTTTTGGCTTTCGGCTAACATAAAGGAATTATATATATGAATTCCCAAGAAATTTTATGCTAAAAAATACATGATTTAAAAATGGGTATGAATTAATTGGCTAGTTATACCGGCCAAAAAAGACTTTGGAAATTAAAAATATTTATTTAATTTTTCAAAGGTTTGAGATTTCAAGTGAGATCTCAATTACGAAGAGGGAAAGAATAGGGAAAGTTTGAAATTCCTAAGAGTGAAATCTCAATTACTAAGAGGGAAAAGAATAGGGAAAGTGAATGTCATTCTAACACACTAAACAATAAAAACCCGATCCATACGTCTATCTTTTAGATGATAATTTTGCCTAATGTGAAGAGAATATGATTTTTCACAAATAGGTCCAATGGTCTTTTGAGATTTTCAAACCATGAACGATATAGACTACCAAAGTGGCGGACCTAGTGGGAAAAGATTGGATTTGAACGTGGAACCTTGCAATAATGTTTAGCGAGTCGCTAGTGCTAATCGCCCATTTTCACCCTTTATTTATTTATTTATTTATTTATTTATTTATTTATTTATTTATTTATTTATTTATTAAAAAAAAAAAAAAAAAAAAGGAAACCACATATGTAAGTATGTGATGTGGTTTAATCGAGTTCCTCACTTGCCCAAAATCAAATGTTATTGATTTATAATCTACTTGAGGATTTTAACTTGGTCAACTGATTTAAAATCTCAGGCAGCGCAATGTTCATTTTTTCCATGACATGATCCCGCACCATATAAAATTTTGTCACTTCATTGACATGTTAAATAAAAAAAAATTAGCACTCTGTTTGTCTCATGAAAAATGAAAAAATTATTATCCTTAATTTAGTGGTTGTAATTAATGAGGGATCTGATATTACAAGAGTCAGTGGACTGAGTGAAATTTTGGAACAACACTGTTAGAGGAAGGCCTAGTCTTTTTGCTTAGCACATAAATAGGGGTTTGGAAATATTCAAATTCAATAACTCTTGTTCTAATATCATGTAAAATTTTGTATAAGACCACTGCCAATTATCCCAAAAGTTTAACATCTTAGATAAAAATGTGATTTAATATTTAAGTATTTTATCCCTGAGAAAGCAGAATTTAATGTAGTAAAGCAACGTGACAAATAATTCAAATGATAACGAAACGTTGGTTTTCCTCTTTTGGTCGGAAATGTTGGTTTTCTCGACAAGCTGGATTTATTGGGGCCCAATTCAGACCCGGTCGGTCTTTCGGGCCCATCTTGGATTCTTTTCGTTTTTTTTATTTTGGGCTTCAACGTGAGAAGCCCAAGTTGGCGTATACCAGCCCAAAAATCATTTCACAACATTACGAAGTTCCAACATATGGAAATAAGGTAAGGAATAAATCATTTGTCCTTGAGAAACCCAAAAAAGGAAGTTGAAATTAATAATGAAACATCTAAAAGGCCGAAATCCTGAAAGGTTGGTCGAAAAATCGAGAATTGGACTTTTCAGGCTCCTAATGAGCTTCCAAATTAGTACAAGGTCCCCAGTAACTGAATTTGAATAATTCTAAATTCAAATATCGCCCAAGTGAATGTAATCCATAAATTTCAGAGTAATGTCATACTAATTATTTGATCATTTCATTTTTGAGTCTTAGAACTTGATAAGCCTTGAATAATAATTCCGGAAGTACTTGAATATGTAGTTTTAAAAAATTGGGCTCTGGGCCCAAACTTCCCTACCTGGACCGATCCAATCGGATCGTGTTCCTTTTCTTTTCCCCCTCTTTTTGATTGGGGAATAAGTGTTATTTCCCTTTTAGATCCATCTCTCACGACTCACCGTTGATAAGGTTGAGCAACTTGGGTTATTCATGATTAATTCAGGGCAATCTATAATTAAGTCGATAGCAGGCCAGTTATCAAACCCGAAAGCATATTTGCAAAGGAATAGCCCAATTCGGCTTTAGCAATTCCAAAACTCTAGCTTTCTCAAAAAGCAAAATTAACAAATGATTCATAAACTTTGACACAATATGTAATATAATCCTTGAATTTTAACACAATATACAATGTGATCCATAAACTTTGATATATGTTCAATCTAGTCCCTAGACTATATTGTCCCATGAACTTGAATTAATGAAATGATAACATTTAACATTATCTTAAACATGTACCTAAATTTTAGATATCATATTGTTTAAATTAAAAGTTCAAGACGACATTGCAGAACACATTGCATATTAAGCAATTCAAAAATTATTTGTGTCCTTATTGATTGTCAAAAAAAAAAAAAGTGAGTGTCATGAGGTACTACCACTTTTGGGGGGTTCGTATTTTTCTGGGTGCTACAGCTATAGTTTATTACTGTGTGTCGGAGATTCATCATGTAGTGTTCCAGCTCACCTAGGTCTAGAAGTCGCCTGAGAAGTATCCCGATCCATAAATTAATAGGTCCATTTACTACAACCGATGTATGGACCTACGCAACCGATGCTCATGTCGCTACTGCATCTTGACAAATCATTGATTAATTGGATTTTAAAGGAATTAGGGTCATGGCAAAATTTCAGAGTTCGACATACTTTCATTGAGTAATTTGTGAGTAAAAACTCACCCCAAATGGTTATCACAATGAGTAGCTAACTTTCAGTTTTTTTCTCTTTCCCGGTTGACCCACGTAGACTGGGTTGAGCCATCACGGATGCTATTAAAACTAGGTGTCTAGTTGATGTGTGGTCAAGGATGGACTAGACCCTTAGTAAGTTTGATAAAGGCAAGAACTCATCGCTAGGTCGAATAGGCTTAGTTGGATGTTGTTCATGACAGATTTCTAGAATGACAAATAGAACGGAAATGAACCAAATTACTCATCTAATTGGGGGGTATGATCAGGTGATGTGGATCTACACCGACAAAAAATGGCACCACTTTAGGTAGGGAGTTTATATCAGTACCCTAAGTCCCATAGTGGACGGAAGAGATTTAGTGAAGTGCTTCACGGGGTCCTGATTAGTCATTATCTTCAGCAGACACGCTAGGATATTCCTTTTCAGAGCTTGACTTACATGGGATCGGGCCATGAATTTTCTTAGTCTCCCATGTCGGCCTATGTTAATTGCTGTAATATGGAGTTTATCCCTACCCCTAAAGACCCCCTGCCGATGCCCCCGCCTCGGCCACCATAATTGAATCAATCTTATTTGGGGTCGTGCCTGTAGCTTAATTCAATAATCACAGTTTAGAGAGAAATTTAGTTCCAAAAGGAGAGTCTACGCACCTCTATAATTTCAACCGAGCTATCAGGGATAACCGCTCTTTCTTTCGCGAGTTTCCGTCGCTAGACCCTCAAATCTCGCATGAAAAGAAAAAAGGACCGACTTTGCCCCCACTTCCATGGCACTTGCTTGACATTTGTAGAAAAATGGCTGGAGTCAATAATATTTTTACGGACCGACCAAGATCACGTTCCAGCGAGTCAATTGGTTCCCCTCCCCCACCCTCACGAAGCCAAAAGGTCGGATAAAATAACATGAAATCCGAGGAGGTTATGTCTAACCCCAACTTGTAATCTACGCCGTCGATTAAATTAATATTTTCACTTCTTTGAGGTGCGTAGTTGCCGGTTTGGCCCATTTGGAAAAAGTTGCGTCGATTACGTAAAAGAAATCGCGGACGATCATGCAGAATAAAGGTCAATCGAACGTAAACATCTGGACTCAACGGCACCCGTCCTAAGATAATAACAACAACCCCCACTGAACTTATGGACAGATTTCGTGTGACGACGGTCTCGATCTTGCGCTGATACATGGTCCCACCACAGAATAATATCCACCACTACTTCCTAAATTCGTCGTTACAAAACCTTCAATTGTTATGTTGCTATCTTTTCAAAAGGGCGAGTTCTTCCTAAAAGCATTACAACGTTTGATCTCGTGAATCTCCTGTGGCCGATATATGAATCCCACAAATTAAAAAAACTGCGATGCACTCAATCTACTGAACTCAAATCCAAAGAAGAAAATCCGTTGCTCTACCGATGGACTCGGTCCGCGGTGGGGTGTTAAAGAAAAGTTTCGTCCATTGAAGTGGCCAAAAATCATCATATCTGGATTTCGTTACTGTCTGTTTACAACAAACTTCATACCCGGAAACACTATGAAGATAATTACGACAAGCTAAGCGACGTCTTGGACAGTATACATATGCACACGCGTAATTACATGATGGAGCAGGCGTTCGGGTTATCGTCGCTGAACATGATGGTGTAGTGGTCGTCGACGGTGGACTCGGTGATGGTGGCGGTGACGGGGACGTCGCGGACGTGGTTGGCGGGGGCCTTCTTGTCGTAGGCCTGAGAGACGTAGGGGTTAGACACCAGGGTGTAGGGGACGTACGGCCACGGCTCCACCTTCTTCTTGGTGGCCTTGGCCGCCGCCAACACCCTCTTCTGGTCGACGTACCCAATCACCGTCACCTTCTGCTGCTTCAGGTCCACCTCCACCGATTTGGCACCTGCATCAGACGTTCCCAAGATTCGTGAGAAACACAGCTTCGTGATCAAAAAAAAGGCGAACGGATCGAACTAGCTAATGATAATTCGACGAAGAAACGAAGTTACGAAGCGAGAGAAGCGAAGAAGGGGGCTAGGAAATGACCTTTGACGCCGGAGAGGACGCTCTTCATCTTGCGAGCGCAGCCCTCGCAGTCCATCCTGACTTTGAGGGCCACGGTTTGCAGTTGCTTCTTCCTCTTCTTGCGGGCCACGTCGCTCAGCAAGTTGGAGAAGTATTCTATCGTTCCTACCACTCCCATCTTCTCTCTTCCTTTCCGCTCTTCTTCTTTCGGTGTTCTTGCACTGAAAGTGCGAGTGACTAAGTGAGAAAGAGGCTGATTATCTGCGAGGTCAAGAGCTCGAGGATGGCTTTATGGGACAAGACTTGGCACTTGCTATTCTGGCCACAAGCGCGGGGGGGTTTATATAGCCGGGGCACCGGCCTAAAAACATGGCTTTACGGTATTTGAAAAAGGAAAAGATTAAAAAAGAGGGATAGAATTTCTTTGTAAATATGGATGAGAAGGTTTGGTTTTTGGTTTTTGGTTTTTGGTTTTTGGTTTTTGGTTTGTTGGGTTTCTTTCTTTTTCAAGTAGATGAAGTGGGGTCGCTGGTAGCTAGCTAGAAGCCGCACGAAACTTCTCTCCCAAAATACCATGCACTAAAGAGATGCATGTATATTCCTTCTTACCTTATAAAGTAGAAAAGAAGAGAATGGATTCAAATGGGCTGCTTTCTTATCAGGAAAAAACTACATATTCTCTTTGCATGTGAAAAAAGAAAAAAATTGTGATTGATTGATAGATAGAGTATAGGTTATCGACGGTAGTTATCTTATCATACACACGCATTTATTCAGCGTCGTTTGCTCGATATGTTAACAAGCAATGGGGTTAGTTTGATTGTACAAACCTCATCCATGAAAGGGTATTTCTAAGACAAAGTCAATGATTGTACACTTTAACTCTTAATTGTTCCTTTAGTACATAACACGGATACCCCTTCTATTTAATCAAACTTAATCCATGGTCAACAAAAACGATATTTAATTTTATGTAAATAAGTAATAGAAGCTCATCCACCGGCACTCGCCATGCAAATGAATCCAAGAGCACAATATAAATTAGTTGGTGATATAAACAGGAATTGATACAGTAATTCAATAGTATGATCCATTCATTTAAATCTGAGTTTTCTCAATTAACGATTCAAACCAACAATCATCGGCTTTTGAGTCCAAAGTATGAAAAATGCTTTTTCCTTTTATCACTCTGCATAGTATAAAGAAGTAGTTAAAATACATTGTACACGAAAAACACGGGGGCAAAAAAGACCAATTACATCCTACATCGTCCTTGCAAAGGAAAAGGAGACCTTGTCGGAAAGCTAGCAAAAATCATAAGACTTTATCTTTTGTCCCCCAATCAGATATAATACTAAATTAGCTTAACCCCCGGGAGGGCCCCCCTTCCAAATTCGGACGCGTCATCGGCCGCCACGTCTCAGCAGATCCAGCCAGACACTTGGAAACGAAAAGATCGACGGCTCCGATCCCACCACGTGGCGACCAAGAGAATCACCGATAGGTAAAAATGGGGAAGAGTGTTAGCTTAAACTTGTTGACATTGTCTACGATATTTTGTCCATTTTTCTTATAATTTCCCTTTTTTTTTCCCATCTTTTTTCGGTGACTATGATTGGGCAGTATAATCCGGGGCGGTGGGACTGTAGAAAATAAGGATGGGGGTCGGCCTTTGGGACACGTGGCGGCATGTGGAAGCTCGTGCAATTAAAAATGAAGTCCCCATCCAATCCTTCCACCTGCATGAAGACGATATAAATATAATTTCTTTGGTCCACAAGGATGAAGGCCATTACTATATTTCTGCAACATGATTGGTGCGCAGCCTGCATTGGACGGTTTCTCGATCCTGAAATTCTGCCTACGAATCGTACGAAGGAGGAGAAGGTCGTTCAAACGGCGTTCTCGGTGGGTTATCCTAATTAGGTGTTCACCGCCGACCAAAACGGAAGTTCTTTTTATCCACAGACGCGTTGATTTGATTTTGACCGTCCTAGGTAAGCTAAAGTCTAGCATTGGAGTATCTTGGAAGATTTCATATGGGAAAGTGATTTCAGCTTGCTTTTACTTTATCCCCCAATAATAAGGTAATACTATTGATAAAAGTCGTTAATCTATTGCATTTTTACCAATTCGATCATAAACCTTTCAATTTTATGAATTGAGTCTTAAATATTTTTACATTTTATCAATACAGTACATTTGATCAATTTTGACTGAAAATTACTAACATGAATATTAGGTGTGCCAAATAAACAGTGTTGATGTGAACATTTTTTCATTTTTTTAATTTTTTTTCTTTATCTTTTTTTTTGTTTTTTTGGGAGCAATGGTCTGTGAGGGTTGTTATGAGCTTGGGCGAGGGTCACAACACCCTTGCTAGATCTAAGCCAAGCGATGGCTCATGTGCCCTCACTTTGACTGTAGCCCTCACTTTGATTGACAAGGACCGCCAAGCCCTCACCTGGCCATAGTGAGGACGTTACAGCCCTTGCCCAGAGCCAATCTTTACCAGCCATCACTCCAAAATCCAAAAAATTAAACTTATATTAGAGTTCATACACTAAGAAACTTATAAAGTTTATGAAAAGTATAACTCGCTCATGTCAATGAGACTTGTATTAGAGTTCATGCAATATGAAACGCTAAAGATAGGTGCGTTTCTTTCATTGCATAGCACATCGACATGACAACCGAAACATTTAGGCCTGTAAAAAGGATAAAGTCCCCTAGCCCAAAAAGAAAATACATCTCTACATGATTAAAGAAAGTATAGATTACGCGAATTTAAGAAAGAAAAATACTTGTTATAGCGATGTACGATTCTTCTAATACAAGGGCTTTGTTGCAATGAGTAAACATTGCACCTAAGAAACGAATTTCGAGAGGCAAGATCGATCTATTGGGTTAACTAGATATTCATTTACTTAATGGTAAAACTATCATAATCTGTCTTAGAAATTAAGGATACAGGTGCATACATGTACATAGCCAGTCTTTTCAATTTAGAATTGTCTATTTACAAAATTCATTAATGTTTTGGCGTACAGTTGACTCAATTTAGAAATATAAGAATTTATTTTTCCCTAAATTTAAATGAGTGTATGTTGTTAAATTTAAAGCAAAAATACAAATTTTTATTGTCGATAAGCAAATACGATGTTACAGGCATCCCACCTGGAGTCACTAGGTTTACAGAGTACGAAAATTTATGGAATCCGTATGAAGACAATGGCTCATTAGTTATGGACGGTGACCACTCAAGTCTTGACTCTTTAGTCTCTCCCCTTTGGTCTTGGCTACCTTTCACATTACATACACACATTGTCTTATCTACCATGGGCAAGAACATGACTGATCTGATCTGATCTGAAGTAATTGGCGACAATAAATACTAGGGTTTTGTGAAAATGGACGCACCTTCTATATCCTTTAAACGGTTCGACAATAAGGGCCTCGAGGGACAATTACCAAATAAATAATAAATTTATTGTACATATTTCAGATTTACATAGTACGAGAATTTATGAGATCCATATGAAGACTATGGCTCGTTAGTTATGAACAGTGACCGCTCAAGCATTGACTCTTTTGTTTCTCCCCTTTGGTCGTAGCTACTTTTCACATTACGTCCACCCATTGTCTATCTACCATGGGCAAGAACATGGATCACTGTCTATCTACCATGGGCAAGAACATGAACAATCCAAAGTGATTAGCAACAATATGCAATGGACACACCTTTGATATTCTTCAAACGGTTTGACGATAAGGGTCTTGAGGGATAATTACCAAATAAGTCATAAATCTATTATATAGATATTAATTCAGTTTTGAGTTTTGCAATTTTGTCAATGTAATATTGAACATGTGCGTGAAAAATTTAATTTTGTCATTTTAGCTGATTTATCGTCTAAAACTACTGACGTGTGGCGTCCATTCATTGCCAGCCATCCCACATGATATGTTAACGTAGACAGCTGAACTCAAGCCGATGTCTTATGTGGATTGCAACGTCGGAGTTTCCCGATATTAATTGGTCAAAATGACTTAAAATTTACGCAAAGAATAAAGATCACATTAATAAAATTGAAAAATTAAGAACTGAATTAATGTCTATATAATACTGCATAGGATTGAATTGGTAACTTTCCCAGATGCAATCATCATAAAACAGTAAGAAGTGTTTCATATCATTATGCAATAATTAGAGCGAGCTTTTCTTATTTACTATTTGATGTTCGCCCAAAAAATCATTGTGTGCGTCCAAAGCATGTTGGCATAATTTGTCTCCACACCAGTCATTCAAATATCTTGGATTCACCTGCGCTGCGCCTTACTATTGATCTTCTGTCTTATCAAACTTTATGATTGGATTCTTGATTTCTTTTATGCAATCAAGACTCCGACTTGCTTGATACATGCAATCAAATTCTTTTGTTTACGTGTTCGTCCATTTTTCTTATGCGATTACACTGATGAGGACGAGAAAAGAAGAACAAAGTGGGCAACACCTATATCTGATTGCAACTTCGTAGCTGTAGACGGAGAGGGCGGGTTGGCCTTGTCGTGGCTCGACGAGGGCCGGGGAACCCTCATTAGATACGGAAAATTTGCCTCACAAAAGCTAGGGAAGCTTGCTTGCCTAGCTTAGGTGGTGGTGAGGATTGCAGCTGTATCAGGCCAATTATAGAGTTGCTAGGAGAAAAGTCAATCGCACGTGAATTAACAATAGCTAGATGATTTGAATGTACAAATCAGGAATGTGGGAACATTTTTTGCACAAAGAAGTCCAAGAATCAAAAGTTAACTATTTTCACAAGTGTGAGGGAAATAAATATTATGATCGGTCCCGATATCATCTAGTCTGAATAGATATAATACAGGGATATTGGTTCGTCGAATTATGAATTCTCTTAAAGGTACTATTTACAAATTATTTGCAATCTCATATAGTCATGATTGCAATCTCATTAGGTTATTGATTGTATAAAGAAAATAAACTTTTGGTTAACGTGGCATGCAATAATATACTTTAGCGCCATGATTGATTTATACAATCCACGAACCAACTATAGGAGGGACATGATATGGGCATGGGAGGCCCCCCTCGCCGCAGCTCATGAGGTCATCCATCAAAACCTACAAGAAGGGGCCTCAATAATTGATCACACGTAGCTGTAATTCTCACCAGAAACCTACTATCTGCTTTGCTTTTTCTTCCGGAAAAGGTGCCGCTCCTCTTTTCATTTTTACAGGTGTTCTAAACATTTAATGCAAGGGGAGCATCTTGTCTCCTTTTCTCTGAATCTGTCCATGTCTGCGGCCACAAGAGAGAGAGAAATAATTGACTGCCTGTAGATTGTGGACATGGACGTGGTTTCGGAGATGAAAAAGCACGGGGCCAAAGCTGGTATCCGATTCCATGTCCCACTCTTTCATCCCCTTGCTAAGTCAAGTGGAGCCTTCGAACCCTCGGGATCTCTATCTCCTATGGGATATACACGATGGGAAATATGTTGAAGTTATCCCATATCGATTACACAGAAGGGATTAGTGGTTCCAAAAGTTCCATTGGGGATATACAGATTGTTTCTACTCCAACATATGGCAATGTATAAGAAGAAGTTTGTTGAGATTATCCCACGTCAATTATGAGAAAATTAATGGTCGATTTATAAGTGTGAGAGAATACCTCACTTTTAAATATTTAGATGAACATAATCTCGAGTACATTTCGGAGAAGATCATGACAACCCAATTGATCAATGAATTGGGTCATGAAGAATGTGAAAGAATTAAGCCACTCGAATTAAACAAAGACTTAAGGGGGATAGGAATCACTATCGATATGCCCATGGTTGAAACAAATCTGGGATAGTATATTTCAATATTAAGAATCAACATCTGACTTGTTTAAATTATCCAACGAATGTAACTATATCATGATCGATTGTAGATAAGTGCGTCGACCTGGATCCCTTCGTTCTAAGTTGTCCAATTTATAAGAAACGGTGGGGGAAGTCAATCTCCCTAATTTGCATTATATGCCATTGTTTATGTGGCTACCAAAAAGTAAGGTTATACCTGTCCTTATCAAAGGAAACAGGACACTCAATCTTCTTTGGATTTGGGTCGTGTCTCTTCTTCATGACAGACTAATTCTTCCTTACTAAATGAACTCGAATCTACCCTTAAATCTCACGACAATAATTTGTCGGACAAAGGGAATAAAATAAAGCAAAGAAGAATCGCTGGAAGGGGACGTGTTGGGCAAGCACGCAAAGGTCCGCAAAGGAACAAAATGCAAAAGGATACATCGCCATCCGCAGAATAATATGGACTTGCACCGATCAAACCTGGAGTGGGAAGATGGCCAGAGGAAAAAAGATGATCTTCTTTTCTTAGCAGCGAAGGAAAAGGGAGGAGGATGGAGTTAGGTGGACATGGTCGACGGACTCAAAGCAGTGAACCGAGAGCGAGGTGGTTGGCCGCGAAGAAGGGAAACGGAAAGGTCGGATGGCGTTGAAAGTTCAAGAATTCTGGGATTTCTCAGTTGGCAAATGCATCTTCAACTCGACGTGTGCGACCCAAGTGACCAAGTCAAGTTCGGAGATTCTAAAGAAGTTGAGTAAGTTTGGTGGCATTTCTCTTCTGTTGTAAAGGTGTCTGAATTGAAATCCACGGCCACGAGGGGGACCAAGAAAGAACTTGCGGGGACTCGATATGGCAATTATCTGAACTTGGGGGGTGAGAATTTCAAATACGGTGAACTTGACGTACTGGGTACGCGCGGGCCACGGGAAAGGGCCCGAGCCTGCAGAAGATTTTTGGGCCGGCCCAAACAGATTGGGCCTCGGGGTTCTGAATTTGGGCCAAAGAAGTGTTCGATCCTTCACCGCATGTTGTCGAACTGCAATTACGCGCTGCAAGAGCCCTTCTAGTAAAATCCCCCTCGATCCCGTCATGCGCTTTCTCCAAGTACGAATCAATGTCAAAAGCCACAAAACCTTTTCTGCCTTGAGCACTTTTCGTCCTAGCGAATAGTTAATCACATTATCACGAGTCGTCTGCCCCAGAAAATAAACGTGGTCTGACATGGCCCAAAGCAATCATCCGGAAAAGGTCTCGGATCTTTTGACTAGGATCTTCGTGACAACCTTTTTGGTGGTGTTACATAAACTAATAGGGTGAAACTAATTGATGGTCTCTGAGTTTTGAGTCTTAGGAATGAGCACACAATCCATATGAGAATTCATTGCCCATAGAGTTTGCCCATAGTCAAGAATAGCCAATCCCCATTTTAAAGATTATTTTTCCAGATTTACAACAGAAGAGGTAACTTTCCTACCTCTTTCTTTCTTCAAAAAATGTTACCCAAGGTGACTCTCATTCCAATCTTCAAGGCCAGTGGTGAATCTATGTATGGCCTAAGCTTGCGCCACAGCCCTGGTGCCGCATCCACATAGGCTCAAAACAGAAGGGCCGCTCAGGTTGAGGGCGTTTATAGAGACTAAGACTAAGAAAGGAGGCGGGGTGAGTGGTCAGAATGAAGGTGAGGAAGACGAAACAGAGAGGCTTCAGGCAACATGGTACGCCATTGGTGATTACACCAGGCTCTATCAATCTGTTCCTGAACAAGAGAGCTATGGTCATGAGAGTTAGTCCAGGTGAATTCGTCGAATCCATCATTCCATGAGGGCATCAGTGGAACTCAGCATTAAATCTCATTCTTAATTTGTGATTTTGAAGTAATAAAGCTAACTTTTAGTATTATTATGAAAAATCATACAATCGTTCAGTGATTTTAAATGGTCAAATTTAAGCTTTTCCCATCAAATCCCTCTAGTTTTATGTTCCATCAAAGGTCGCGGGTGTAGGTTTTCGATTCTATTGTTGGTCTACGCAATGAAGCATAGTATTTTTTTGGGAAAAGTGCCAAAAAAGTCCTAAACCTTTTGTCATTGTGCCAATTTAGTCCTAAACCTTTTTTGGTGCCGATTTAGTCCTAAACCTTTTTAAGTTGTGCCAATTCAGTCCTTTCCGGTCAATTTGGCCGGATTTTGCTTGACGGGACGCCGGATTTTGTGACCGGACGCCGGACGGCCGACGTGGACACATTTTATTAATATTTTAATATTTTTGAATTTTTTTACTTTTATTTTTTATTTTTATTTTTATTTTTATTTTTATTATTTTTTTTTCTGTTCTTCTTCCTCCAACCGGTCGCCGAGGTCCGGCGACCGCCAGAGCCGACGGCCGGCGAGGTCGAGGTCGACCTCGCCGCCACCTCGCCGGTGGTCGCGGGGCGGCCTCGCGCGGGCGGGCGAGGATCGCCCTCGCCGGATCTCGGCGAGGTCGAGGCGCTCGCCCTCCGCGCGAGGCCGCCCCCGCGGCCACCGGCAAGGTCGAGGGCGCTCGCCCGCCGGATCGGCGAGGTCGAGGGCGCCTCGACCTCGCCGGATCCGGCGAGGGCGATCTCGCCCGCCCCGCGCGAGCCCGCCCTCGAGGCCTCGGGCGGCGAGGCGAGCCGCGCCGCCCGCCGGATATGGCGGCGGGTCGGCGAGCGCGGTGGACGGCATCGGGCGGCAAAGATTGCGGCGGTGGTCTCACGTGGCCGGGGTTTCCTCGGCTTGGCCGCGAGCTCCGCCCGGTCCGACCAACGCAAGGCACAAAAAGGACCGGAGCTTCGGCGCTTGAAACCGGGCGCGGCCGTAGGCCGACGGCCGCGGCTCAAAGCGGTGGCCGTGGTCTACCCCTCCGACTCTCTCCCCGCTCGAACCCCCTCACTCGCCAGATCCGGCAAGCCGGCGGGCTCGCCCGCCGGCCATGGGCGAGGCTCGACTCGCCGGATCCGACGAGGGCGAGCCTCGCCGCCCAGGCCTCGAGGGCGGCCTCGCCGCCCGCGGCCACGGCGGGTGGCCGGCGAGGTCGACCTCGACCTCGCCGGCCGTCGCCTCGGCCGGTCGCCGGATCTCGGCGACCGGCTGGAGGAATAAAAAAATAAAAATAAAAAATAAATAAAAATAAAAATAAAAAATAAAAATTTCAAAAATATTAAAATATTAATAAAAGCTGTCCACGTCGCCGTCCTCGCCCGCCAAGAAAATCCGCCAAATTGGCCGGAAAGGACTGAATCGGCACAACTTAAAAAGGTTTAGGACTAAATCGGCACCAAAAAAAGGTTTAGGACTAAATCGGCACAATGACAAAAGGTTTAGGACTTTTTTGGCACTTTTCCCGTATTTTTCATTAACTCTTGATACTAATCTTGAAAATATACTATCTTTAACAACCTATAGTTCCCGGATATATATATACCAAGTTAGTGAGGATTCTCTCGGAAAAGTTACTATTTTATTTTGATTGCACAAGGAATTATGTTTCTTTGCAAAAGCATGGCACGTCCATCCATAGTGTCAATGCTAAACAACTTTCTCTTGACTCGAGGGGAAATTAGAGGGAAGAATGGATATTGTTGACCTCTCAATTTAGTGCGGAATTTCCAACTTAGAAACTGGAGGTCACTCATTCAAATCTCATTAATCATATGTAAAATATTCGATATTGGGGCAGAACTTAATCAAGTCACGAGACTTATAAAGTGTTTCATGAGCCTTCAAGTAATCAGCCTCTATAATTATGTCTCCTAATTATAGAAAAGCGAAAGAAAACGAGACGAACTGTTCTCCGGAGGATGACAAAAAGCCTGGTCTTACGCCTACATTCTTGCAGTGGACTAAAATCTGTCGCCAGAAGGACGACTAGTTGGAGCCATCATCTTTACACAACTTCTTTGACGAAATCCCGCGATTAGGTCCCGTGTACATCCATATCTTGATCACCGAACAGCCAGGCGACAAAGAAATCTGATAAGCGTGCCCGTCCTCGTTGACGATGCGGAATCGTGCTGCGGGAACTTTTTACAGTCAGGAACACAGAGATCAAAGAAGAACGATACGGCAGTTCTTTCTTTCCCGCAATCGGGTCCGCGGCTTTTCGTGACTTTGACTAACCCGCACCAGATGAGGCAGGCCCAGGCCGGGCGAATCCATGTTAGATTTCAGGCGGCGCGTGATTTCCAAAAAGCGAGTGCATGCCGCAATGTGAATTCGAGCCGAACCCATGGATTGTGCCGTCGTCATTCACATGAGGCACGTCATGTCAAAAGTACGAGGTAAACCCATGTAACTCAGTCGTGCAATTTGCATCATGGTATTCACTTGCAATTATAGAGGATCGGAATCAGATTGGATCAGCCGACCGATATTGGGGCACCAAAATCGAGTGGAACGACCAATGTTGAGTATTCAAAATTTCAAGCAGCACGTGGTGTTCGAAAAACAAGCGCATGCTGCAATGTGAATTCTAGTCGAACCCAATCATTGTGCCGTCATTCGCTCGAGCCGCGTCATGTCAAAAGCACGAGGTAAACCCATGCAACTCCGTCACGCAATTTGCATCATAGTATTTGCTTGCAATTATAGAGCATCGGATTCGGACCGGATCAACCGATCGATGATGGGGCATTATAAATCTTGTGGAATGACCAATGCTGAGTATTCGGGATTTTAGGTGGCGCGCGATTTCCAAAAAGCGAGCACGCGCTGCAATGGGAATTCTAGTTGAACCCAAGTATTGTGCCATCATTCGCTCGAGCTGCGTCATGTCAAAAACGCAAGGCAAACCCGTGCAACTCCATCACGCAATTTGCATCGTATACGGACTGGATCAGCCGACCGATGATCTTGTGGAATGACCAATGTTGAGTATTCAGGATTTTAGACAGCGCATGGTTTCCAAAAGCAAGCGCGTGTTGTAACATGAATTATATTCGAATCCAAGTATTGTGCCATTATTTGCTTGAGCCACATCATGTGAAAAGCACAAGGTAAACCCATGCAACTCCATTGCGCAATTTGCATCATAATATTCACTTGCAATTATAAAGCGTTAGATTAGGACTGGATCAACCAACCGAGATGGGGCACCTAAATCGGGTGGAACGACCAATGTTGAGTATGCAAGATTGGTCTGGCACAAAATAAAAACTTCTGGAGATTGCATCCCTTCCCTTTTTTTCAAATTTGGGTCATTTTATGTTACTTCCTATTTAGATCTATTAGTTTTTCGTTATTTGTAGTGATTTTTTACTTAGGGCTTGGAAAATCGCTATTCCTTATATATTTGTTCCTAAGCTAGTTGAAATAAATAAAGTAAGCAGAATCTTTGGAACAACAATCGGTATTTTATTATTACATAAGCTAAAACTTAGTCGTTTTTGTTTATTTCTATCACAACATGATGGACTCTACCTAGGCTAGGAATGGACCAATTATTAAACCTTGGATGGAAATTTTTTTATCCATTTCTCTCGGCAACCTATTATTAACAACTTTTCAACTCCTTTCATTGTAAAGGAAAGAAAAATGATTGATACACTAGATTTACAACTTTTCTCAAATATCAAACAAGAGAAAGATAACAAATATAAAATTATTCATAAATCTTTACTATATGTTTCCTATTACGGTCAACAAACAGTAAGAGCCACAAGATGCATTGGTCAAAGGTTTATGATTATCTTATCCAACACAAATCGTTTTCGATATCCTTATTGATTTATGTGATGAGACTAACTAACCACGCGTTTGCTGAAGTCCTCAACGGGCAATAGAAACATGAAGAAATACCAAAACTTAGAAATGACAAAACCAACTAAGTGCAAATGTGATATTGGCTGCATTTGGTCCAGTTTTGAAAATGGAATTTGGGAATATGCAAATATCTTTGGTCTAAAGGGTTTTGGGGAAAAGCAAATGACGTTTGATAAGAAATTATTTGCAAAACTATTTTGGCATAAAGAGTATTTGGCAAATCTTTTTTTATAAAGGGTTTTTGGTCTCATTTTTCTTTTTATTAAAAAAATATTAAACTCTTTGTCGACTCTAGTGAAGGTAAGGATAGGTTTGGAACAATAAGAGGTAAAATCAAAATATTAAAAAATTTATGATAGTAGTTTAAAAAAAAAAAAAAAAAAGAATAGTCTCTGCATTTGGTCAAATGCTAAAACCCAAAACTAGTTTCTATTAATATTTGGTTTTCAGTTTTTCCAATGTCAGTATTTAACTGAAAACCCTTACACAGATTTGTTCTTCAAGAGGCTTTAGAGGCTAAAAGCATTTTAGGAAAGCTTAACTAAACACACCTGTCCCCACGACACACGTACTCGAATATCCAAAAGGTGGATAAACAAAACAAAAATAAAAAAAACATGAATTAAGTATTATATTATTAACAAGAACAGCCTAGAGATAGATGGGATCTCGGCGACCGCCTCGATGCCCCGCCCTAAAACCCCGCCTACAAGCAAGGCGCTGTTCCGAACAGTATACCAGGCGAACGGATCGAGTCGATAAGGCCCATCGGATAGACGAAAGGATGGATGCACAGCGTCGATGATGATACACGCCCCACCAATTATCCAAGAAAAACCCGAAAGAGAAAGGAGGAAAAAAAGGAGAAAAGTTGAAGAAGGAGTCCCCGTCTTCTTTTATCTCCCTTCTGTCCTGAGCTGTCTCTGACTCCCTCGCCTGCGCATGCAGCTGTAGAGGACCAGCGGGACGATCGTCCCAGGACACCGTCTCCTCCGCTCTCGTTTCTTTCTTGAGGTACGTGAGATCCTCGTCAGCTATTCTTAATCTTGATTTTCTTTGGAGCGGATGAAATCGTCGTGCGATTGTCGAGCGCGATGGATTCCTTCTCGTTTCCTATTCCCCTCCTTGTCGTTTCGGCAAGGAAATGCGTTCTTGTGTTTTCTTTTCACGCTGGTCTTGATTGATGACTGTTTTTATTTCGTCTCGGCCACGAGAGCGTTGGCTCGTTGCCTGCATTTCTTTAGGGTTGAGTGCTTGAGTTTCCCTTATGGTTGGGAAGAGTTTCTTGCTTTTCTGCTGGTAGCTGCGATTGAGAAGCCTGCTCGTTTAAAAGGTCATCCTAGGGACGATTGAGTAATGTAGAGATTTGCGATACCTTATTAGCGTTGAAATCTGGATTGGAAAGCACGGCTTGCACACGAAACCAAAAAGAGGAAATATAATTGAGGAAGAACGATTGAGTCGGAGAGGTTTAGAGGAACAGATGCTTGAGCTTATCGTAGAACAATGTCAAAACCCTGTTCTTGCTTCTTCTGGAAGCCAACTTTGCATCGCGGATGCTGGGGTCTTAGTGAATACGTTTCAGACGAATTTGCAGGAGCCGTATGAACTTTCTTTGGATTTTTGTATGTTACTTGCAATTGATATTTTGAGCTTTGAGCATTCTCTAGGATCACCGAGTTGGCGGGGTCGTGATCATGTTTGTCATAACCTCGTAATTGTATTGTGTCGGGTTAGGTTTAATCATAACATGACATGTTTATTACGTGCCGTTTGGTATTAATTTTTTATTTTTATTATATAAGCTAAACTTTAATAATCTTTTTTTAATTTATTTAAATTTTAAACATTTATTTGTCATCATTTTCACTACATCGTAATTGTCGTGTCTACCATGCTAGTTGGTCTTTTTCGTTTATCTACAAGTTAAAATCTAACAAATGCAACGCATTTTCTTGGTGACGTTAAAAATTTGCTCTAATTCTAAAATAAAGACAATATGACTACTATCTATTATATGAAAGTAAATTTTAATTATTAAAAGATAAACGAAAGTATCAAAGGCACTAATAGGTATTGTCAATTTCAAGTTGAAAATGTGGGTTTTTAGATAAAATAATCTTTTGAGCCAAATCCCTCAATATAAAAATAGGTATCATAAGAACCACTATTCTGAATATGAAAAATAAAAGTCTTCTACTTTCAAAATAGAAAAATAACTTAGTTTATCTGGAATTATCCAGACATTGTTTTCATACATACAAAGGTATCTTTCAAAAATAATTTAAAAAATGGTTTACAAATGGTAATCCAATGGCCTCTCCAAACTTGTCTTTTAAACTTCTATTGACGTTTTTAAATGTATCTAAACCTGTCATATCGACACTTGTAATATATTAATCTTTTTTTCAATTAAGCGTATCTAAAGTTTCATAAACATATTGTAACGGTCAACCCACAAACTATACTTTTTTATGCATGTGGCACAGAAATATGATTAAGCTCAATTCTGACCCAACAAAAACATAGTAAATACAGATAAAACAATCCATGCATAAATTTTGAAATCCTAACAAACTCTTAGAGAGATTATAGTTCAAACTAGGAAATGAGATGACAAACTCTAAGCTTCAATTAGAAGATTGATTTATTAAGTCGATGCACAAAATTAATGTGAGAAGAGTAATTAAAGAAGAAAATATTTAGAATTCTTATTCTCGATGCAGCAGCATGAATAATCAAACATTTTAAAAATCAAACTCTATTCGCTAAACATATTTAATTATCTCAACAATATGAGAAAATAGATTAATGCAGCCATTATCATTTAAGATAATTGGTCAAATTAGAGAGAGAAATATAGGGGAAGCCAGGCTTTGGCTGACACTCCCCCTTGTACGCGTGTTCGGTCATGTTATCCGCCCAAGGCATCAGCTTTTCAAACGGCCACACAATAGTTAAATTTTATTTCATATTTTTTCTTAATTTTCTTTGGGCTTATAGATTTACCCCCTCTCTTTTTATACCGACCACGACCAAAAAACTAAAGATTTACCCTCTCTTTTTTCAACCTTTTTTTTGGGGATGGAAATCTTACTTAATTTTTTGGCAAAAAATTTGAAAAGGAAAAAAAAATCCACCTCCATAACCCTAATAGCCTTGACCTTGCCAATGAGCACACCACATCCTAATCTAAGTCAATCAATATTCCTTGCTTCATATAGGGAAATATTCATCATTATCATCATAATTATCTGAATTAGCAATTAGCAACGTGTGTGATTCCCGAATTTCAACGGCTCCAAATGTCATCCAATTGCATTACTTGAATCCCACTAGATAAGGAGCATCCAGAATGTGTAACCATTACAGGCCATATGACGTCAACTTTCCTTAACCTGCTTTGTGAATGCTTATCCAAGTCAATTAATATTCCTCCTTTATATGGAAAAACCACCATTTCATTCGAATTTGCAAGAAAAATAAACACTGACCCAGAATAATGAGCTGGGAGGGTCTGTATTTGTCAGGAGCTTGTAATGGAAAGTGGCTCTCCCTCTAAATAGAATTCCCTTGGGAAAAACGAAGATTATCCGATTTTAACAACACAAAAATATTATCTGGATCCTACGTTGACATCCCTACTAAATACAAAATATAATCTCCACCGACATGATCATTATAGGGAACAATGATTGTAAATCTCATGGTATTTGAACTTGGCTTTCCAAGGGCCACATACATAACATCATTTTCCATTTTTGCAGGTATTTTCCCGTTTCCTATTTTTCAGAAGCCCCAAGTTCAAATTACCGGAGTAAATATTCCACGTCAGCACGTCTTAGCTGTCTCCTCCGCTCCTCCTTTTTCTCTCCCCCCATACCTGACTCTCGAGATCTCTCTCTCTCTCTCTGTGGCGGAAATCCGATTAATTTACGGAACTGCCACTGCGGCCACGCAATCCTCTCCATGCACTTGTCCCAGGTACTAACCCGAGGGCGACCCCCGAACGAAGCGTCATCATCTCGTATAAATGCCGTCGCACGGATCGGAGCTCTTCGCTCCGCCTTCCCCTAAGCCCTACGCCGCCGCGCTCGCCGCCGCCGCCTCCTCCTCCTCCTCCATGGAGGCCTCCTCTTTCCCCCTGATCGGCGACTACATCGGCGTGGAGAGCTGCGTCGACTACGGGGCGCCGCCCGGCCCCGGCGGCGACTTGGCCCCGGCGGAGCCCGAGCACGGCCCGGGGTGGCGGCGGGAGGCGACGGGGGGGAGGAGGAGGAGGAGGGGGCGGGAGGCGAGGAGGGAGTACCCGCCGCCGATTCCGCTGCTGGCGCGCACGGGGAACCTGCCCTCGCACATGCCGTGGGTCCTGAGGCGGCAATACACCAGCGACGGCCGGCTGATCCTGACGGAGGAGAAGGTGAGGCACCACGAGTACTTCCGCGCCCGCCGCGCCAATGGCCGCCTCACCCTCCATCTCGTCCCCCTCGACGGCGACGACCCTTGCCTCTCGACGATCGTGGACAAGGAGGAGGAGGAGGAGGAGGAGGAGGAGGAGGAGCAGGAGGACGAAGAGGAGATTCTGAATGCCGAGGCCGAAGTAACGATCGCCGATGATCCGGAGTATCACGACGACGACAACGACGATCGCCAGGGCGAGGTCGGCGATTGCGGAGACGAGGAGGAGGAGGAGGATTGCGCGAAGCTGGCGGCGTCGATCGCGGGGTTGACGGTGGAGAGCGGCGGCGGGATGGGGAAGTGCTCGAACTACAACGGCATTAACGTGAGCCCGAACTCTTCTTGTCTACTCGGAGTGCCGGTGCCGGCTCTCAGGCCAGTGCACAGCTAGGAGGCGGCCGGAAACGTCCCCCCCCCCCCGGGGATCGCCGGTCGGAACCTTCGTCGACGGGAGGGGAAATCGAGTGAGTGAGGGAGGTTGGTGCATTTTAGGGTTAACAGACAGGTGAGTCGTGCAGAGCATCAGGGGCCATTGTTCTCTCCTTCGGCTTTTCAATTTGTTCATTTTTTCGATTTCGATCATTCGTCGTCGTCGTCGTCGTCGTCGTCGTCGTCGTCGTCATCAACCTCGTCGGTCGATCGATTCTTTGGATTTTCCATGTTTCGGGGGCTTGCATTCCGAGACCGGGAATCCGCCGTCGCTCGTCGCTCGTCGCTCGTCGCTCGCCGCTCGCCGCCGGCGAAGTTTTCTTCAGGAGATATTTAAGACATTTTGTGCCTGCATTTCTACGATTTCGCGAAACCGGAAGAAGAAGAAGAAGGAAAGAAAAAGAGGAAAAAGAAAATCGAGGGGATAAAAAGGGAAATCGTGAGCTGGACTTTGCGTCGGTCGCTCGTGTCGCATCGCGAATTCAGTAAACCGCGCCGGTTTGAGAAAGCTCGTAACGTTCGAACAGTCGTTCCCCCGCGGCACGCGAATGTCGCATGTGCAACACCTGGCGCTTACGTGGATAATGCTCGAGAAAATAGTGTTCTATCTCTCTTTTTCGTTTTCCTTTTTTCCTTTTTCTTTTTTTTTTTTTTTTTCTTTTTTTTTTTGAGGACGTAAGAAGGGAGTCGACTATGTTACGAGGAATTCGTGCGTGGAGTAATATCGGCGTAATATCCAAAGATTGGAGGACCGAATAGCAAATTCCCAACGATTTAGAGAGAGGGGGACTTTTGAAATGGTGGTGAATGAATGAGGTATAAAATTTAAAAGCAGATCGTGTGTTTGACGATAAAAGGATAGCAATTGCCTGGATAATTCTAATATAAAAAAGATGCCTTGTGGTTCGAGTTTCGAATTTCTGAAAAACTGTGGAATTGAAGAGATCCGATTGCATTAATTTGAAAAATTTTAAAATTTAAGCGAATTTTATTTGAGGGTATTATCAAAAAAGGAATACACTCGAAAATAGTGTGATGGGATATTCGATTTCCTTATACCTTAAGACCCCCTTTTTTTGTTATCATACTTATTTCTTTTTGTTTTCCATAAATATTAAATCATAAAAAGGAGTACTTAACTCCTTTTTTATTTTACTTCTATTGTTTGTTTGGGATTGTAACGAATGGAAACGTAAGGGTAGTCAAATAATACATCATTGGATGATTATAAAAGGAAGGTGGTAGTTTGAAGGAAAAACAAGAATAGAAAATGAATAAAAGGAGAAATTCAAATAAAAAGGAAAAGAAAAGGGGTTGGATTAGGAATCCGAATAATCCTATTACTATTTTTAATATTGTTCGTCCGTCTTTTTTCTCTTAAGTAAGTGTTCTAAAGCATAATAAAGTGTTCTAAAGCATAATACCAAAATGCGTCCCGTTTAGTAATTGTAAGACTTGTCCTATGCTTTTCCACAAAATTTTATGCGTGTCCAAAAAAAAAAAAAAAAAGCTAGAACATGGAACTTACTGGAAAAAGGCTGTTGCTAAAATCGTCATAGTTAAACCCAAAAGTCGCAACCAATGAAGAGAAAATTGTCTTTCTATATTTACTGTATGGATGCATTTATTATATGAATGCCAATTCAATTCTATATTTTTTTTAATTTTACTAATTTAATTATAAATATTTACGCTAAATTCCGATATAATTATTTCAATCAATTTTCATCGGAAATTATTGACATAGACAACCAGTGACAACTAAACCGATATGTTAATGATTTTCCAACAAAAATTGACCAAAAAGATGACATTGGAATTTTGTTTAAAATTGACAAACTTTACAAATTTATGATCGAAATGCATTAACACAATAGTTTTATAATTAATTAGGTAATTTTCCCGATGACAAGTGACCAAAGAATCAATTACAATTTTCGTACGATCTTTCTTAAAAGTAAGACAAAAAGATTGAACAGAAATTGGTTTTTCTCATATCACTTCACGTTTTTTTCAATTTATTATTTTCTTTCTTATATATGTTTATTCTATACATTAAATTATCTAGAGAGAGAGAGAGAGAGAGAGAGAGAGATTTCCAAGAACTCTTATCTGATTCTCTGCTGTTTAGGAGATCAGGGAGCTGGCGATGCGAGGCGATGCGAGGATGATGATGGACAGCTACTTCCCATTATCATTGATAACATCCATCATCTTAAAGACATGTCAGAGCTCATCATTGGTCGGGGGGAGGCCTCTGATCTGTCTCTCTCTGCAGATTCCGCCATTATTCCCGTTCAGAGGAGCTCCGCTTGCGCTTGCACTTGCACTTGCACTTGGCTTCTGCTGCTGGCAGGGTTTCTGGGTCCGCACACGCTCCCCCTCCTGCCCCTCTCTCTCTCTCTCTCTCTCTCTCTCTCCCTCTCCCCCAGACAAAACTTTTTATCAGAACCCTTTTGTTTGACTCGCCTAGGGTTTGCACCAGCGTCTGTCATCAGAACTTTGATCCGCCATGGACAAGATCCGTGCAGGTACCTTGCACTCTCCCCGCGCCCACGTCGTCCGGTCTAGTTTCGAGAACTGTAGAAAGGAAGAGGTTAAGGCTCTCGAATCATCACCATCGTCATCTTTCGAGGTTGGTCAAGAAGAAGAAAAGCAATTATCGTGGAAAACGTAAAGGTCATGTCAGACAAATTGAATTCATAAGATGAATTAAGTATGAAGTCTTAAAAGGGAGAGAGGAAGGGAAATGTAGACATGAAATCGCTTTACTCTAACATCTGAACATAAGGGTTTGCTATAAAAGTTAGCTTTCTGATAATCTCTCTCTCTCTCTATGTCGATGTGCTTATTTAACACTGCATTCTTTTTTTATAGTAATAACATTTTCCATGTAAAAATATATAACAATTTAAGGTGATGTTTGGCGACCCAATAAAGAAAACCATTATCATAATCCAGCATTTAATACATCCTCCGTAGTCCGGATGGGATATTGATAGACTTGTCCAAACAAAAACCATGATAAGTAATCGGGGACTAGAGATGAGACAGACCTAGCTGGATAATGAAAGGTTAAAAAAAATGAGGTGCTTTTATTGACAAAGATGGCAGCGGCATTATTGGCCACCGCATGATTCTCGTGTCTCTCATGCGAAACCCGTTCGAGGGTCGGCTGAGATTGTGTCCATCCTGTCTTTTTTAAGGTTGTGGAGATCACTTTTGGACGATTATCATAATGGTAGGATGCTATCATCGGTAGCAGCCCCGTGTCAGCGGCGGTCCATGCAACGGCCTTAACACTTAGATCTAAGGTTTTTGCTCTCTTTTTTGTTTATTCCATTTTTATTGAAATAATTGAATATTTTATGATTTTCTTCCAATCCTATCTTTAGGTGTACCAAACAGCTATTGAGACTAGATATTTCCATATCCACAATACGGATAATTTATTACCCCATCCAATCTTATCTTTTCCGATCGTTATCCTAGTGGGTAAAAATCTTAATGGGTAAAAATCCCAATTAAAATGCTAAAAAAGTTGAGCTTTGAGCAAAACCCATTGACGAAGCAGGATTTGATTTTCCCGATATAATTAAAGCCTCTCGAGTTTAATTATCCAAGCTAATTTCCAATGGAACGCAGGCCGTCGTGATTGCTTGGGCCGAACATCATGTTAGGGATCAGCCCAGCCCATGGGCCCTGCAATCTTTCCCCCTATTCAGGGCTTAATCGCTCCTCACCTTAGGCTTTCTTTTTTTTTTTCCCGCTTCAACACAGATTGAAGAGAGTCCCTGGTAAATTAACTTCTGTTTAGCAGCATGATTGGGATTCTCCAATGCCTTTGGTTCGAAAATAAATGATTTTTCAGGAATTGACTTCCCGGACTTTCACCCGTCTTGTTCTTTTTCGCGATCATGTGTCCCTAATCTCAATTTGGGTCGATTCGGTGTCTCCCCGAATTCATGATCGGCACCCCTAATTATCGGCATTCCTACCGTTGCTTATCGTCAAGGTAATTCGCCCAAATGCGATGAGATTTCACCCCGCCTTGCAGCTCACGATGATCGTCTGATTAAGCAAACTAAGTTGGAGTGGCTTAGAAGAAAACATCTTAGGCACGAAAGTTGATTCCTCCTCGTCCATGTCTTGCGTCCACCAGAGGGTCTCTTAAGCAATGTCATCGAATTTGGGTGCTCAAAGCATTATATTCCCAATTAGGTTTTAGCTTTTGACAGAAAAAAGAAGAAGTTTTAGCTGGAATCTAATTGCTTTAGCTTTTTAAATAATGCTTCATTCTGCTAATTATTAGTTCACTTTGAAATAATTGTTTTATTTATTTATTTTTGATGAGAAGTATTGGGTGTTACTTGTACTTGTAGGCCTCGATTGGGATTTCATTTGACTTTATTCAAAGAATGACGTGCCGGGGGAGAAGTGCCGGCAAACTCCTCTAGAAAGAAAGTGTCAACTTCTCTCACCAAGTTGCGTGCGCAAATTAGTCAGGTGTTTTAGCATCTTGGTCTCTCTTGACTTACCGATCTCTTCTACACTTCAACTGATTGGAACTTTCGAGGAAAATCTTGTAATCCTCATCAACCGCTTAAATTTTGACATTTGCCTCATACATGTAACCTTTGCATAGAGCAGTTTGTAGCGCTACTTTTGGGATTTGGACAGGTGATCTTCAATTATCAAGTTGAGAATCTCACGACGCCCTAACAAATTGGGTCAATTGCGGGATTCTCCAACTAGTGAAAAAATTTATTGATTTCGAGAAATCCCGATCGCCGTTTGGAATGGATTATGAATTCCGACTGTGTTGGCTAAATCTAATTGGATAGCAATTACAATGCAAAGAATAATTATAATGCAACTTGTGGGATTTGAATAGTTGACCTTTTAGTTAGTGAGCTCGAAATCTCACGACGCCCTAACAAATCGCGTCAAAATCGGGGTCCTCTTACTAGTAAAAGGTTTCTTGATTTTAAGAAATCCAAGTTGCTGTTTGAAATGGTTTATGGACGACGGACAGTTATATACAATTACGAAGGAAAAGATAATGAGTACTCGGCGTGCAAATACGATTCTAATGGCACTATCCCAAATTGATAATCAATATATCCTCCCACTAGGAAATTAAAATGGCTCATGACCAAATAAATGTAACATACTCAATTCTTTTTATTGTTATGGTCAATGAAAGTTTGATTCCATGAACTTGTCAACATAATGGGTTCTTATATTTTGTGGATATACCATCGAACATGGTCGTGGAGAATCAATGCGGCTAATTTCGTGTTAGGCATCAGCATTATTAAATCCACTCAAATAATTCTTGAAACATATTTAATTGGGAGAATCCTATGAAATTCTTCATCGACAATACTAGTCCAAGATTTTTATTCTTTTCTTGCATGCTGAAAAAATATGAAGAGAGCTCGAGAATACTCGTGTTTGTTCCAATGTCATCATCCGAATTTAGTTTTCTATTTGTGAGCAATCCACATCCCCCCTGCTTTTCGCCTATTTTATTCTCCATTTTATGCCCTTTTTTCATTTCTAAAAAGTCTTAATAAACACTCACTATGGCGATTAATTATATAAAAGTGTGATTCCCGTGATAATGTATTAAAATAATTATTTGATGGTTGGTAGACACATAGTCGATTCGTGCAGACCATAAGGGTTTCCCCATGTCGGAAGAAGAAATGTTATTTTACACTATTGTTTAAGAATGTTGTTCATATTTGACTTTGTGAGAATGAGATTATTTGAGAGAATTTTCTTTAAGCATGCGTGATCGGTAGGTTTATAATTATAGACATCGCCTACATACAAACTTAACTAAGTGTGAGTTATGGCCATATTTGTAATTCACTAATCAAGATACTAGTTGAATGAAGTTTCCTCCCATCATGAATGGAGAAAAGTATTATCCAAATTATTATATACTTACAAATTAAATGGATTTTGCATTCTGGTCACCGAACTTTCATTACAATTGCCAAGTACACTAAACTTTCCAATTTTTTTCAATTAAACGCACTTACAAATTTTATGGAGAAGTTATTTCAAAAGTTGGGCTTTGTTTATTTCATGAAAAATAAATAATTTAGAAAGCATTTTTCAAAAAATCACCACTTATATCGTCTATAAAAATGAGCAAACAAAACAAATTTCATTGTCTGCAAAAAATTTTAAACATCATTTTTGTCGATAATAAAATATTTTTATTAATTAAGTATTTTGAATGATACAAATGATTATTTTTAAGAAAGTATTTTTCAAAAAAACTTATTTTTTATGAAACAAATGCATCTTTAATGTGTAAAAAAAAAAAAAAAAGCATGCATTTGGCCCTCTTATTAAATTTATTTATTAAAAAGAATTCAAAGGGCAGGTAGCTGACGAAAATTCAAAGCTAGAAGGCAACCCGTCAGATGTGATTAAGATCGAGGGAATCAAAATAGAAAATTAGGTGCCGTCGCAGGACCAATTCCCATAAACATAATCAATTTAACGTTGTGCAATTCAGCGCAGACTTCTGGACACCAAATTAAATATTAAATATTTTACGGATTATTTTAATGAAGTTAACAAACAAAATGGAAAGAGTAAACTTTCTATGCTTCGTCGACTGGTATTACAGAGGTGACACTTTCGATTTTTTTGCCAAATAAATTATAAAAAATTCAAATTTGAACCACGAATAAAAAAAGCACTATTTTAATAGAAGATGAGATAATTACGGACATCGCGCATCTTTAAACTTTATCAAGTATTCAATCTCTAAACATTTCTTTTTTTTTTCCCTTTTTTATAATTGATTTCATGAATCAAGTTGTTCTTTGTCCGATTCGGCCGCCCATTTATGAAATTCTAATATGGCAATTAAAGGTTTGACCGACAAATTACATGATTAATACAAATATTAAAAGCTAAAGCAAAATAAAAATAAAAATTGAAGAAACAAAATTTGAAGAGAAGGGCAGAAGGGTCCGTCATAATCTTCGTAAGCAACAAGGGTAGCAGGCAGTGGGCAGCGATGATAAGTCTAATAATCCGCATATACATTAGCATTTCGGGTTTACATATTTATCGAAAGGACCAACTCGAAAAAATCAAAATTAAAAAAAAATAAATATTTCTATCCTCCGATATTTTTTTATCCCAAACACATTAGTAAACGATATAAAAATGGACTAATTTCGTTCCAAGAAAATCCTAATTACTTTTTTTCCCAAAAAAAAAAAAAAAGAGTCCAGAAAATGCATCCGCAATATTATTAAAAGGGTTTTGCACAGCACAAGGATGCAAGAACGGTGGCCGGAACGGTAAATAAGGCAACGCGCCGGGGCGTTTCCGTGAAAAAGGGAAAAGCGGGCACTGTCTAGCTACGGATTAGATTTTTTTTTGTTTTTTTTGCCTTTTCCTTTCTTTAATTTTTTTTTTTTTCTTCTGTTATATTCAGGTAAAGAGCCGATCCCACTTTGGTAGTTTCCATTTAGTTAGCTCTCTCTCTCGCTCCAGCCAAAGCAAAATTCCTTCTTCTTCTCCTTCTTCTTCTTCTTCTTCTTCTTCTTCTTCGTTCTGCGAGCTCGTTCTGCAAGCTCTCCTCGATCGGAGATCGGAGACCGGTTCCTGGATCTGAAGGAATCGGAGCCTCGCCGCCGATCCCCCGCGCAGCTCCCGATCGCGCCTCCGGCTCCGGCTCCGGCTCCGGCTCTTGCTGTTCTACGGTAAATCGACGTCGAATCCGACCTGGAATTTTCTACCTGTGTCGGAGATTCCCTTTCTTCTTCATAGGTGGAGAGTCCTTTTTTTTTTTTAATTAATTTGTGATGCGGCGGGGAGGTTTAGTTAGTGGCTCGAGCGGATGAGCGCGATCGGGTGCTATTTGTTGCGAGATACGATTTGGGGAAGATTTTCGGGGGCGAGCGGTGCGGGGATTTTTGATATTTTGTTGCGATTGCAGGGGAGGGGGATTTTTGGATGAAATGGATGGGGAAGGCTTGATCGAGCTCAAGTTCAGGCTCGCGGATGGCAGCGACATTGGTCCCACCAAGTACAGCCCCGCCATGACGGTGGCCTCGCTCAAGGAGAAAGTGGTGGCTCACTGGCCCCGAGGTCGGTTAGATTTCGAGACTGTGGCCTGATCTTTGCGATTGTTTTCTTACGAGTGTGCCGTCGCCTTCGTACTGTTGCATTCGATTAGTAAAAATACGTACTTTAGGTGTTATGCAATTTTTCTCTTGTCATATGCATCATTAGCTGCATTCATGTATTTTGGTTTGTTGTGAGCTGTGAGGTACACAATAATTGATGAATGTTTTAGTTTATTTGAACTGGCTAGAGTTGCCATTTTACTATGTCTTACGTCGAAGAGATCTCTTGATGGTGTTGACTGCAGTAGATTAGCATCACAGATGCGTTTGTATGCAATGAAATAGAAAGTGGGTTTTGTATGGAATGTGTCCTGCAATGGCAATATTCACGGTCCCAGAGTTGGTGGAAGCATCGTGCTATTCATTGATCCTGATTAGAATATGTGTTCCTTCTTAAGTTAATGTATTCCGGCATAATTTTCTGTTTCGTTTGCTTTTGTATCTTAATATCCTAAGAATTGCGGCTACGCTTCTTTTCTAATAAAATCATTGGGGCTGAAGTGGTATCTTCTGTTAAGTTGGAATTTGGGGAGCTGTCAGATTATGTGCTTAACAAGGAGATGAGAGTTAATTACTTGAATAATAAATGAGTTTCTTTTAATGTATGCTGTTTCTATTGGTAGACAAAGAAAATGGTCCAAAGACACTGAATGATGTAAAGCTTATTCATGCTGGAAAGATACTGGAAAACAACAAGACACTTGCTGACTCCAGACTGCAAGTTGGTGAACTTCCTGGGGGTGTCATCACCATGCATGTTGTTGTGCGTCCCCCTGTTTCAGACAAAAAGAATGGTAAAATAAATCTTTATTGCGTTCTCTGTTTAACTTTAAGTGAATTTAATGTTTGTATAAAGAATATGTCTACAATTATAACACCCCAAGTCCCACACCAAAGAGAAGATAGGTGGTGATGTAATTCTTAAGTATAGACCCTCGCCCAAAGATTCAACACGACCTTGAGTACTCCTTTGCTCATGGAGTAGCCATAGTGGTGTGGACCTTTTCGAGTGGGTCTTCCTTTAAGTGTCACACACAGTTCTCCTTCGTCCAATGTGTGTGGTTAGAGGGTGCACATGTCACTGCTGGTTCTAGAAAATAGTTTTCATATTTCGGCAATAATAGTGACCCATTGTTTCCTCCTATCATCATATCATTCAAATTTGGTTCTGTCATTTTCAAAGGGCTTGGTCACTCTTAAATCACAGGTTTCTTCTTATCTCTTACCCTCCATCCAAAACCATCTTCCGTTTCATGGCTGAAGATTATTGTTGGCTATTTAATTACCAGATGAAGAAGGTCCTGTAATACTCAATTATTCATGTTCACAGAATTATGCTAATAGCAACTTCACCATCGCATTTCATGCATGACTTGGGTACAGACAAACTTCCTACTGCTGTAAAGGGACTCTGACCCTTTGACCCCACTTTCATGGAAGAGAAAAAACCATGTCATTAACAAGTTCTTGTATTGGCATCAAAGTGTCATTTTTTATTATAGTTTCTCATCCTGTGCACGTGACATGCCCAGTTGCTAGCATCATCTGCAGGAAACAAGAATGAGTCATTCAATATGTCGATGCGGAAGGGAAATGACTTTCAATTTGCTTTATTTCAGAAAAGTTGCGGGATGAGTCTATCGGGAAATCTGGGTGTTCATGCTCAGTTTTGTAGCTTCAGGTAACAGAGTCGACAACTTCATGGCTTGGCATTGCTCCAAACTTTGTCAAGTTAGGGCTGCTACGTGCTAAGTTGCTCTTGGAATCATTGGAAGAATCGGTGCATTGACAAATCTTCTTGAAGAAAAAAGAGTAATTTTTGCTGTAACAGTGTATAAAATCCTGAAGTGAAAATTTGTTGGATTGTTTATACTGGCAAAATTTGTTGTAGGGTTGTGAGGGATGTAATCAGCACACTTTCGGTGTATAAAGAGATTTCCGATGGATGTTCACTTCCAGAGGAATTGTTATTCTATACAAGAATGAGACGGTAGATGGCTAGCGTGCATTGTTCAAGCATAGCAACCCCTCTTCGATGAAGATACACATGCATGTACATTCGTTGCAAATGGAAATTGGTTTCGGCTTCTACGACTTCCTAGCGATGATAGGGCGAACAGATGTTATTTCTAATATGAATGATGGAACCTAACTACTTCTTCAAAGATTAGCTTCTTGCGGTTGTGGGTAAGATCTATTAAAGTTTTGGCTTCTTAGACCCTGTTTGGTAAGGGTGTATTGGATAACTATTCTGATAGTGAACTTGATTACAAGCAGCAATTTGTGCGAGTTTATTGTTTGCCACAATCCTTGCATGTGATAGTTATCATACTCAGATTTAAAGCACCTCTGACCACTCAGCTAATTATGTAACTTAATTGTTGATAAAAACCAACAGAAGTCTTCCGCTCTTTGCTCACCGCAAACAATAAACATCCTGCGTGATTAGAGAACGAACGCCTTCCGGAAAGAAGCTACCGGAAACAAGACCAGACACGACTATTTGCTTATTTTCTATTCCATATTTGGCCTATCAAACAATCGAAGTGTTTTGTGTTTCTTACGGATATAGAAGACACGAAAATTTTCTTAAGCAGAGCGTCACGAGTTGCAATAGAGAATTCAGACAGGCATGTGTCACGGCCAAGAGGTTTCCGAAGATGAAAGGACCGTGCTGTGACGCGGAGAACCTCTTGTGCTCGCTCGGATTCCCACCAAGTCTTCTTTCAGAATTTTCCAAAGGCGGGCAAAACCGTCATTGAGCTGTATTTTAGAAGTTTCTAGCTTTATTATGTCGGTAGATGGTAGTTGCCATTAATGTCAGTGGTTGAGGCGGTGCGATTTTGTCCACCGCCAGATGAACTCTCGATCAACAGATATAATCCGATGGCCTTCTCAAGTATAAGAAGAGGTGCCATTCCCCTCATTTGTATCCATCCAACATTTTAGTTAATACAAAGCTCATTTCTTTTTAGAGCTCCTTTTTCTAGAAGCTTTCTCTCTCTACAATCCGGGAGTGCGAGCGAGTTGTGCAATTGATCGAGCAAGGCTTGGCTTGGGTGATCCAAAAGTGTCCGAGTCGTCGCGCGGTCACGATCCCAGTCGATCAGCCTGTGACAAGTGATATCAGAGCAGGAATCCCTTTAGTAAGTGAGCAAGTTGGAGAATCAGACTTCTCGCTCTAGTGCGAGTCGAACTGGTAAGTGCTTGGTTCAGTCCTAGTGAACGGAGAGTGAATGGCCGAGGCATAAAATGTTCAAACGAAGCTGGGCTCTTTGTTCCTAGGATGGCAATGGTACTAGGACGAGTCAATTTCTTGCCAAGCTGATATAGAGTTGGAGAAGAACCGAAGCCTTGCTGAATAGGGATAACGTTCCTGAATCGATCGGTGAATTCGAAGAAGAGGTCTACTGCCACATTTCAACAAGGAAAGAACCTCAATTTGGTCTGTTGGGGTCAAGAAGCTGAGTAGGCAAAAATGGTGCTGCCAAAAGATGCGATTAGCGAAAAATGCCACACTTGCCAAAGAAAGCACAGGTGACCGAGAAGGGCCGAGCAACTAAGATAAAAAGAGGTTACCAATTGAGCAAAACCTATTTTGTTGGGCTACCGTGACCATTCGATATGAAATCCCAAAAGTGGCACATCAATGATTAAGGGACGCAAAGAAGCGACAGAACATATCGAAACGAGGGCATTGCGAATTGCGAATTGAGTTGGGGAAAATGTCACAGTCCGTGAATCCTCTCGTACTCGTGAGGTGCTTGGGTTATTGAGTGAAGAGTGAGGAGGCAGAAGGGACGAACACAATTGCTTCGTGGAAGTGGCATCAGGACGATTGGTGCTAGGAGTTCTAAGATAGAAGTATTATATCACTTAAGAGCTCTGAAGGCGAGGTTGGCCTCTCGTACACAAATTGGTTGGGAGCTGATGCCGCTCTCCTGATAAGATCATGGCAGATCGAAACTAGTTGCTAAGCCTATGGAGATCTGCTGTCTCACTCGATAGACTAGATGCTTGAGCGAAGTTGGGCGTGGTAAGATCTCGCACGAAGAAGTATTCACCGTATTATTCGCTGGAACAACTATAAAAGGAAAGCTGGCCTGGTGACTTCCGCTTGCCAGGCGCCGCACAAGTCGTTCCACGGCCAAAGAGCTGTCGGCCCATGACACGTGTATAGCATGAGTGGTAAAAGATGAACGTACCACCACCAGCAGCAGGAGGACTGAAGCTCTGGTCCAGTTGCCGATCTCCGGTGTCGATTTGGTCCATCAGCCCCTGATCACACACACACCCCGACTCTGGTTACAGCAAAATTTCCATGGCCGGAGTTCGACCAACCGCTCAAGTTCTTCTCCCTCGATCTCGACATCGTTCGTTCACATGGAAACTCGAAGCTGTGTAATCCGGCGAGATGAAAGGAAGGAATAGGAAAGATGAGAGAAGGAAGAAAACGCACGAGTATGGAAAACCCCTAGTAACTGAGAGTGCCCCTCGATTGTCATGCTCGGGCACATCTGCACCGTTCGTTGTTTTTAAACAAGTACGGACCATCGTTGGATTATGTAACCTGCCATGTACAGATTTTCAGTTAAATTCCGGAGAAATCAATTCATTTGCGTTCAACATTTCCGGAAATTGATTTTTCAGGAAAATTCCATCTGGTGTTCCCTCAGTACTGACCATTTAGGGACTTCAATTAGTATCTGCATATTACTCATAAGTTTAAGAGAAGAAAAGTTGCCATCTCCTTGCCGGATTTACTAATCCCCGAAGGGAAGAAGCTTACAATTCCATACTTCTCAGCCAGTATGCAAACTTAGTTTTCCATACGAAAAGTTACTGAAGATGTATCGTAAAAAAACTAATTTTCTCGGGGATTGCTTAATTTGGACATTGGAGTTTCGATATTTATCATAGGGAAGTACAATTAACTGCACTAAGTTGCTTAGGAGTCTTGAAGAAATCAGTAACCACAGCCACCACATGTTCACACCTGAATTTTAGCCACAGAGAAAGGGAGAGAGAGAGAAATCAAATAAATGCTTAATAAGAGGAGGGCTCATTTGAGCCATGTAATATTTTTACTTCTAGAGAAATAAGAGACTAAGAGGTGATCCGATATGAGAAAATCAGATGAAAATTAGGATTAGTGATGAGGTTTAAGTTGGTCAAAAGATATCATCAGCAATCAGAAATGAAATATAAGGTACCGGATGGGTCATAACATCACTCGACGAAGGTCCCCATTATTTAAAATGTTAAAGGTATGCCAAACTTTGATTAGCATGTGGCAAGATTAGTTTCAAGTTGATTTTCATACTTCAAATAAAAACCAAGTTTATATAGAAATAAAAAAGGGTCTTCTCTCTCATACCTGTTTTTTGAGAAAAAAAATCATTCGTCTTAAAAATCCTAATTTAAAAGGAAAAAAGGGAAGGCTATTAAGACCTAAATGTTGGCTTCAAGATTTATTTAGTCATTTTATATAATATAATTTCGGCGGCTCGTACTCAATACATACCCAACATTACCGGTGGATCATTAACTCGCTGACTCGAAGCAATTAAATTAAAGATGAATTGTTGATAATTTTGAGGAAAAGTATCAAACACGGCCTTAAAGAAGGCTACATCTTAAAAGAGTCTTTAGAATGTACCTTGCCTCACGACTTCGTGCAGTCAACGGTAGTCCTCTGTGCCGACGTCACCTACAACCAAGGGCCCTTTTGAAAAAGCAATCCTTCTCGAGAATTCTATTTGAAAATTTTCTTAATTTTTTAGTAAACATATTTATAAACATTAAATTATATCTCAAATTTAAGCTCTTATACAAGACCCAACCTGAATTGTAAGAGTTGGATTTGAATTCTTGATCGAATGCTTACTAGTCAAGGATTGAACTTTTATATTGGTTACAAATAAAGAAATTCCTTTAAGCTGCATAAAGAAGAATGAGAAGTTATCGGACACTCTTTATTTTATTAAATAAAAATTCCAAATAAAAATATGAAGTGAGGTCATTTTATTAAAAAAGTAATCAAATCAATCTCAAATAAAGCCTTAAGGTGAACGAATAAGTTTCAAATAAGAACCTAAGCTTGCCGGCAGGCCACAATTTTGCAAGCCGGTGATCACTTGATTTTCCCGGTGACTGGTAATCTTGTCCCAAAAAAATTTGCATAAAAATTAAAAAGAAAAATCTGACGAAGTTACTACTCATCTTGTTCAATCTCAAGAACGCTCGGCCAAACTCCTCTGATGCACATTCGTCCCTGCCCACTGCTGCCTGGACATAGCTGCTGGCCATGGCGTCCACAAGCTTCAAGGTCGGATCCGGCTTCAAAGCTTTGCGAACGCCATGGCTGCTCGAGCTCGAAGCTTGGCCAGAAAGTGAGCTTTGCTTGCTAGCTACTCCAACGCCAAACTCGTGGAGACCATTTTGCTTCAGGATCCTTTTGGTCCAGATGGTGCTGGACGATTGAGGAAAGAAGAGAACGAAGATTGAAGACGCTCAGGTATGGAAATCTCGAGAGCAACAATGGAGGAGTTCAGGGTAGGAGAATCTCCCGTCCCCGGAGTTTACTGGAATGGGAATATAAAGCCACTAGAGCCGCTTGATCGAGAATGAAGCTACTGGAGAAGTGAAGGAAGAGGATACAGCCCATGATGTTGGGAATATAGAGGTTGTAGTAGCAATTTATTTCCAAAACCATGACTATATATTGATTTAATTTTCTACCCTGTTTGGTTCTAGGTAATATAATGGAAAATTGGACAAGAAGCTATGCACAGTCAAGCGAACCGCAGTAGTGTCCAGGGGTGTGCAAAATGAACCACCCAAGCCACGAATTGTTCGGAGCAAACCAATGGTCTAATTCCCAAGAGTATCAGTCCAGTTCCCAGTCCCTAAAATTGAACCGATGTCCAAACGAATAGGTTCCCGATTCCAAGAGGGAACTGGACCAGACCGATTAATTTTTTTTTTTTTTTAATCAAAATGTGAACTAAACACTATATCGGTCCGAGTCCAAGTAGCGAAAAAAAAGAAAGAAAAAGAAAAGTAACCGGTTCCATTAGATCAGACCGGATCGATGGTGTGATCCAACTTTTAGTCCTAGGACCAACCAGTCCAGGGTTCCAAATTTTGAGAACCGGTCCTCCTAATTTCACCTTGAACTGAACCAGATGAGGAACCATCAACCCCATTCCTACTCCTAGCTCAGATCCATTAATGCAGAGCAAGCAGAGCCCTTGAATCATAGCGCAGATGCAGCCAAAGCATCAGTAAACAGATTCAGAATGCAATGCGACCGGGGAGAATCGGAGATATCGACTTTGTCAATGAACGAATTTCTTCACTGTACATAAATAAAGCCCTTACAGATGTATAGGATCAAAGGTTTGATTGTCACAAGTATCTATATCTATGTGCTCTGATAATAGTTACAGTATCATCCACCAATAGGCACTTATATACACCAAAGAGTGGCGGCGGCGGCAGCAGCTTAGAGCTCATTGTCCCACACCCATCTCACAAAACTCCGAGCACCTTGGTTGTATAATGTTATTTGTTGCCGATTAGCACACCTACCCATTCTTGCAAATCGAGGTAGGAGCATGGCCAGTTAGATGTTCGCCTTGAATATGACCAGGAATAAGGAAAATTGGAGGTCTCTTCCACTTTGGCTATGAGGAGGGATCATTCCCCTATGGACGCTGACGATGAGCGATTCAAATTAGCAGCCTTTCTGGACGCCCGGACACACTTCAGAGTCATCATAAGTTTCTGTCTTTCTCCTTCAACCTCGGCAAATTGAAGGCTTAATTGAGAGTAGCGGTCATGCATTTCTTTTAGCTCGCCTTCTACAGCTGCGTACTTTCCCTTTAGCTCCAGCATGTCCTTGATCAGCTCATTGATGTCCCTAAAGCTCTTGAATATTGCTTCCTCATCACTGTGTTGTTTTAAAAAAGAGCTGCAAAACAGGATTCACGTACCCATTCAAAAATTGTTACCTCTCTTCAGCAGAATTTTATGATGCAACTCCCATTTACCATTCTATAACTGTAACTGTGTCTCATCTTATTGAGACATAACCGCATGTCTAAGCTGTAATGCAAATAGGGTTGAGTTGAAGATCCACTATGACGATGCACTGAGAGAGTTCAAAATGCATTGCCATGTGAAACAATCATAGGATGATGCCAATTCCCAGGACTATAGGATTGATAGTATAATTAGCATAAGTTAATTAACTTATTGAGCGATGAGCTTCACAAAAGCTAGAAAAGACATTCCAATTGATGACCCTCACATGCCAGTTAGTCTAATGACAAAAGGTACCTTTGGAATTGGATCATCGATTTTTTCTTTGCCTGCAATGCTTCAGCTAGTTCAATTTCTAAAGCGAGTACTCTTTCTAAAGCGTTCCCGCCGCCAGAGATCTCATTGAATGAAGGAAATTTGCTGCTCAATTCCTCATTTGCCTGAGAAAGGGGGAAAGAAAGAGAGCAAGTTCGATTAGTGGGAACTGGCTTCTTAGGAAGATGAAGGATGCAAGGGAGTACCTTATCTAATCGCATTAATTCCCTTTGCAATTCTGGAAACTTTGGATCAGCAACACGATCATCTTGAGAAAGAAGCCAGTTCTCATTTTTCATCTTTTCCAACTGCGAGATGAGGACAAGAATTGGATTCGCAATAACCAGAATCAAAGTGCTCGTTAGCTGACATATCCACAGAGAACATCTTTGCTGGCCAAATAATCAGAGCGTATCACCTACCTCTTTGCTTAAATTGTCCATGCTTGACTTTAAAACTTGTACTTTGAATTGCTCGCGGAGGAGATCAAGATCCTTTCTGTCACTATGCAAAGCAATATCTTGATCGAGAGGTGCAAGGTTTTGTATCCCATTTTCGCCTTTAGAGGCGAGAACATCCTAAAGGAATGCACAGAGTATTAGAGATCAACATACACACACCCCTGCGCACGCGTGCACGCGCAGAGAGAGAGAGAGAGAGGCACCAGGGAATGATAATGAGAGAGAGGCACCAGGGAATGATAAATGATAAAAGTTCAAGCCCACAAATCAGATAGAGAAACGACATCTAACCTGTTTAGATTGCACGCTTATGAGTCCACTTGCAAGGGCACCTTCATGACCATGATTTGTGCATGCATCAGCTTCATCACGATTTAGTGATTTTGCAGAATGTAGAGTCCCTACAACCAGGTCATCGGGCATGCAATCCATATGTGATTGATCAGCATCCTTCTCCAGAATCCTTCCAGGTGTTTTGGAACTCTCAAGAAGTTCATTCGCTAGTGTGAGTTCAGCAGCGATTTTAGTCTTCTCCTCATTGCATTTGAGCAAAGAAGCTTCAAGCTTTTGCTTTTCTTCTTTACAGCACTCAAGGCTTATTAATGAGCATTCCATCTCCGCCTTCATACAGTCAAAAGCCATCGATTTCTCACGCTTCTCAGAAACTGCTGCTTGTAACTCAGACTCCAGTTCCAAGATCTTCATACTCAGCTCTTCAATTTTCTTCAGATTAGAAGCTTCGGATTTCTTTCTGCTTTCAACTTCGTCAACTGCATCCTGTAATTTCCAGAGCATTTCCTCACTATGCTTCTTTGACATGGAGAGCTGTTGTTTCAGTTCTTGCAGCTTGCTTTCATACTGCTCCTTGATAAATGCAATTCTCAATGACTCTTGTACAGCATATGTTTGTCCATCAGTTTCTTTCTTTTCCCGTGCCTGGTGAACCTCAGCATCAGCCCTATCTTTGAGTTCCTTCAAATGAGTGGCCAAGTTTTTAAATTCTTCAGTCTTCATTACTTGTTCTGAGAGCTTCTCAGTAAGCTCTTTACACTGCTTCTGCATCACAATGATTTCATCATTACATTGTTCTAGCAAAGTCAACTGAGAACTCTGTTCTTCTATCTTCCCTTCGAGTACCAGAAGTTTCACTTGCAGTTCCTCATTTACAAGTATTAGCCCATCAATCTCTTCTCCAGAAAGTATCGACAGACTCTTGAGCATTTCAACCTCAGAAGCATGCTTTCTCCTTTCCTCACATATGCTAGCATCCCAGTTTTGGTTTCTTTTTCTACATTCCTCAAACTCTGCCTTAAGTTCATTATTAGCATCATGGAGTTTTCTATTTTGAGCAATGAAGTCTTCTAAGTTAGAGTTCAGGCAATCAAGACTTTCAGTATGCTTTCTTCTTTCCTCGCAAATGCTAGCTTCCCACATTTCAAATCTTAACTTATGTTCCTCGAGCTCAGCCATCAGAGCATTATTAGTCTCTTGAAGCTTCCTACTCTGAGCAACCGAGGCTTCCAAGTCAGATTTTAGGGACTCAATACAGTCATCATGCTTCCTTCTTTCTTCGCTAGTACTAGCATCCCACATTTCATTCCTCTTTCTGTATTCCTCAAGCTCAGCTTTCAGGCCATTATTAGTACCTTCAAGTACTCTATGCTGAGCAATGGAGGCTTCCAAATCAGATTTTAGGGACTCAAGACTTTCAAGACCTTCAGCATGCTTGCTCCTTTCCTCACACATACCAGCATCCAACATTGCAGTTGTATTCCTGTGTTCCTCAAGCTCAGCCTTCAGAATGCCATTAGAATCACGAAGCACTCTATTTTCAGCAATGCATGCTTCCAGATCAGATCTCAGGGACTCGATACTATCAGCATGCTCCCTCCTTTCCTCGCAAATAGTGGCTTCCCAAGATTCACTTCTTTGTCTGTGTTCTTCGATCTCAGCCTTCAGAACATTATGAGTATCATGGAGTAATCTGTTTTGAGCAATCGAAGCATCTAAATCAGATTTCAAGGACTCAAGACTTTCAGCATGCTTCCTCCTTTCCTCGCAAATACTAGCATCCAACATCTCGTTTCTCTTCCTGTGCTCCTCAAGCTCAGTCATCAGAACATTATTAACATTATGCAATTCTCTGTTTTGAGCAATTGAGGCTTCTAAATCAGATCTCAGGGACTCAAGACGTGTCGACAACATCTCATTTTTCTTCCTGTGCTCCTCGAGCTCAGTCGTCAGAACATTATTAACATCATGCATTTCTCTGTTTTGAGCAATTGAGGCTTCTAAATCAGATCTCAGGGACTCAAGACGTGTTGACAACTTCTTACTTTCTTCAACATGATGTGCCTCATTTGCAAGACAGCAACTGAGTCTCGATTCAAGGTCAAGATTCTTCTGCTGTAACATCTCAAGGTGCCTATCTGAGAACTGAAGCTGCTGGACAAAATCTTGAATTCCTGTCTCATAATGAACTCTAGTGAGAACTTTCTGAATATCTGCAGATATCAAGAATTCATGCATTTCAAATAACTGATTTTCCAATTCAGCAACAGAAGAAGATTCTTCACAGGAAACTTTTAGACATTCTTCACTACGCAAGAGAAGATCAGAAACCCTTGCATTCTCCAGCTCTAAATTTGATACCAATTGCCTCAGGTGGAGCAGTTCAACTCTCTGTTCGTCAAGACTAAGCAACTGGCAGTGCTTCTCATTCAATTCGGAGGTAAGATCAGATATACTCATCTCTAATTTTTCTATGTAGCTTCTCTGATTATGCAACTCAGTCTTCTGAGATTGCAAGTTTTCTCTCAATTCGGAAACCTCCAATTCCAGCTGAGAAGATGTTTCCGTTTTGCTCTGTAGAGATGCCATCAAAGCATGATTTTCCTCGGTACATTCCGCTATAATCAACTTACTCTGTCCGAGTTCCTCACTTATGCTTTCTAAAGCCAGGAATTTCTGAGAAAGATCTTCATTCCTTGATATGAGCTGTTCCAGCTCAAGTTCCAAGCGGCAAAGATCAGCAAGTGCTTCTTTCTGTCCCTGTTCATGTCTTTCTTCTGCTTCTGAGCTCGAGCCAAGTCTGTTAGCAAGAGCCTCAACTTCTACTTGCAGCTTCTGCACCAATGAGTTTGACGTGCTTAGTTTATCTAGCATAACGCGTAAGTCATGCCCAAATTTCTCTTTCACAGAGAAAATATTCGATTCAGATGTGCTTAAGGAAGCTACTGCTAGATCTTTTTCCTTTTCTAAAGCTTTTCTCTCTTCCACAACTTGTAAATATTTATCATGTGCACTCTGCTGAATGTCCGCCAATTTTGACACAATATTGGTTAGGTGCCCGGATTCAGTGTCCTGATGGTCTGATTCTCTAAGCAGCAATTCCCCATCAGAGTTCTCCTCATGACACATTAACATACTATGCAATTTGTCTTGCAAATAGTGGACAATGTTCTGCAGATGATCCTTTGCAGATGCCACCTCCTCAATTTTCTGTTTAAGAGTTTGCAACTCTCCCTGCAGAGCAGCCTTTTCGCTTCTAAGTATCGCAGAATCCTTGACTTCCTTTCTCAGTTGATCTGCCAATTCAATTCTCTCCACATCACTGGTCTCAAATTTGTGTCTGTAACTTCTATATTCAGTCATCAAAGACTCCAACTCCTTAATTTTCTGTTCAAGGGAATGGTTTTCAGAGGTTATGGTCCGTAAATTTGATTCCAACATTTGATTCTGGATAGTCATTCCGTTGTACTTTAGAGAGAAAGCTTCCTTGCAATCACTTAGGGACCGAACCTCATTCATAGCACTTTCCAGCTTATGTGTCAGTACATCTTTGGATTCTGTCACCAGCTCCAGCTGCCTCGTGAGTTTATCTACCTTGTTCTTTGTTACTGTAATATCACTACTTGCTTCACGCAAAGTTTCTCGCAAAATCTTGGAAAACACATCCAAAAAGATTATCTCAAAATTTGCATCACATACTTCCTCTTCAACCTTCTGGTATAACTCTTCCTGCAAATGCAAGGATCTTCTTAAGTCATCTAGAAGGATATCTCCACGCACTTCTTGTTTTTTTTGCACTTTAGGCATATTCTGACGTTGCAAAAGCTTGTTTGCATGAACATCCCCTGGGTCCAGCTTCTGATTCTGCAAATGTTCAGTCGCTCCTTGAAAGCTTTGTGGTGTGGAATCTTCGAATGCTTTCTTGATGAGATTCTCATTAGCTTCATACATGGATGAAACCTGCCCAGAGAGCAGCTCAAGATCCTTCTGCAATTGGTTGACCGCAATTGAATAATTTAACCGTGCCCTTTTGAGAGCAGCCTCTGCAGTGGCAGCTCTTCTCTCGAGCTCTTTATTAAGTAAATCTAACTCACGCTTCTCCTCTGTAAATCTTAGCAGCTGGTCATTCATATCCTGGCGCATTCTATCCATCTCCGCATTAGCTGCAGAAACAGCATATATGCAAGCAGTATGCTCATTTCTAAGATTCTGCAGCTCTCCCAGCATATGCCTCTGATTTCCCTCAAGCTCTTGAACGAGAGCTTCGTAATAACATTCCATCTGGTCCATCTTACGAGTGAGGCTCTCCCTTTCAGCTTTTGACTCATCCAGCTCTCTTAGAAGTTCAACTATTCTGTCTTTCATTGGATCAGTAACATCAGCAGGACTGGGGTCATGAGACAGGCCCGATACACTAAGATGATGAAGCATGCTTTCAGGTTGATACAAGTCTGTACCGAACTCAACCGGGGAAACAAGTTTCTTGCTCTCATTTATACTTGAATCTCCTCCCTGCTTTAGGGCACCTCCTTCTGGGGCTGGAAAGCTGATTCTAGAAACGGCCTGTCCGGTTCCTTGCTTGAGATCCTGCAACATAACAAGCAAGGCCTCCAAGTCAGCTCCCAGAAATCTGAAGTCCCTGTCATTAAGTCCAAAGCACGTCTTGTTCTGAAGCTCTCTGATCTTATCCTCCATAAGAAGAAGTCCCCTAAAGCATCTTAGCTTTAGATCTTGATCCTGGTCCAATCCAACCATGTCTTTTCCAACATAAGGTGAGCTTAATTTATCGATCTTCACCATCTCAATTTGAGCTTTGAAGTTTGTACATTCAGATTTCAGCACAGCCACCTCTCGTGCCAGATTTTCTCCAGAAGCCATCTCAGCAGCGAGCTGCTGCGCAAATTTCTGTGCTTCAGCGCCTAAATTGTCAGCATGACTTTGTAAAGAGCTTACCTCTGATTTCAGCTCGTGAAGAGATGACTCCGCTGCTTCCAGGCTTCCTCTAAGTCGATTATTTTCCTCATACGTAATTGCCAAGTCATTATCTGCAGAATAATCTGAACCCCAGCCATGAACCCAGTCACTGGTCCCAACATGCCTCTGATCTGAAGGGCCTGTTCTTCCCGGCCGAGGGCTTTGACTAAGGGAAAGCCCACCCAAATCACCAGACACGGTACTCTTGATGCTGTCTATTTCATGTGCACTTGATGTATCATGTTTCTCTGCGTATAAAGATTCTGAGGTATTTGAAGAAGCATCTAATCCAATGGGCGAATCCACATGCTCTTCATTCAGAACCATCTCTTCTTCATTTGATGGATGCTCTCTAGATTCATGTTTGAATCTGACACTTGCATAGTCCTGTCATCATAAAGGATCACCATACAAAACACTGATCAGGGAACATAACCTTAGAAACCAATCACAATAATCTGAGTAGAAGGCATGTAAAGAGGCTTTAGGAGAGAGAATGAATTCAGGATGCGTGGAAGCTAAATGTTTAGAACATCCCAACATTAGCACATTTTGCAAATAACTAACAAGAAAAACAACAAAAGTTTTTCATTATTTTCCAGGAGGCTAAACATGGCCTAGGCCATGGTCCTATCTAAGAGGCTGCAGGTTAACAATGCACCTTTTTTGTGGTTCAAGGAACGTATAAAAGGAAAGGACCCCTATAAACAATGAGCTTTAAGCGTATACAAAAGAATGTGAGCACAAATCTAGTGTAGAATAAAATTAAGACTTTTGTTATCTACATTCTACAGAATAAATTTTCAATACAACAAAAGCTTAGCAAATGACATGCTAAAGAAACATAACAAACAGGTCATGCCTCACAGTAGGCAAGACGATGCACAAAAAAAAAAAAAATGACCTAGGGATCACAGATGTGTGTATTATGAACATACTAATCTAATTATTACAGAGGTGACAAGGCAAAGCATCGAGTCCCAATTTACAGCCTCCTATGTCTCATATTGCGGGGCTACAATTTCGTAAACAAGAATTTTGTGAAAATAATATACGACATTAAACTTGAAAAAGTTCGATGTCCATATATCAATCATGACGTCAAGTGACACAACCCAGACTTGAAGAATCCTCAGACATGTGAACAAACATCACTGATTTTGTAGCCTATAGTCCATCCTTAAATAAATAATGATGGTTACATGAAATCATCACTAGGTTTTCGTTCTTTTTTTCAATTTTATTAGACTTCAAGGACTTGTCCATTGTTGACATGACCATATAATACTTTCAAAACCCATACAATCCTACTGGGCATCAGCTGTAATTTATACAAAACAATCAAATGAAAGTATGATTATTGGGAGATTCAACCATATATGAACCACAAGGAGACCTGTCAACATAATGAAGCTCACCGTATGGCCACCAACAACATCTTCAGATGATGACAGTCTTCCACTAACAGATTCACTTCGACCATTTTGGTCAGAAGTAGTCACCAGGCCCCCCTCTCTGAGTTCCCTTTGCTGTTCAAACTCTCTGAAAATTATAAACCAGCACGAAATGGCATAAGGTGGTGGAAACCAATGAAATGCTCTAGAAATTTGTAGTGTTTAGTGAGTTACCTGAAACCAGTTTTAGAAGTAAGCAGTTGTATCGTAACCTGCATTACAACAAATGCACTTTCTTAGAGAGAACCCTCATAAAGATCAAAAGGAGACAACGAATTCGACCAAAAGAACATGAAGTTACCAAAGGCACTCAGCATCTAAAATCATAAAAAAACCATTCAGAACCAGCAATACTGGAGAGCTCAGATATATCCTGACAATCCTTACATGTAATATAGCTCCAGAGTCACATCCCCGAAGAGACAGCGCAACAGAAGAAGGCTTTAGAGCATCAGCATAATTAGAAAGATTGATCGTGGCTTCACCAAGGAGGCTAGACCTCGAAGAACCCTGACATCAAAAAATTTCAGTAAAAAAGCAAAGTTAGGCACAAGGAACGCAGGACTAGAGATGTTATATCAACAAATCACAGTATCTGTAATCGGTGCATAAAATAGGTTCGGGATGGAGGAGCTTTGGGGATGAGTGATCTTGATGACTAGAAGGTTAAGAATTTATAACACAGATGGAAACTTTACCATTGCCACAACAAGTTTGTATGGCTTTTCATCGTATTGTTTGGTTCTAATGTCTTGAAGAAGCCTCGTAGTTTCGTAGATGGGATCTGCCCATTTGCAGGTGCCATTTCTCACATTAGCCTTTGTCGTCTTAGCTGTTGCCTTTCCAGAATCAGCTGGAATGAATGATATAAACAATTTGTCCCATCCAGTTTGAGGAATCTGGACACATATAACATGATTATTCATTTGAGTCATTGTAGAAGTTACCTTCAAACTATTCATTGTTGGCATTTATTAACTGTCACTTCTTGAATCATCGAGTATAAGACATATTGGTGTATAATAACACACAAATGCACTCGCGCGTGTGCACATGCATACGTGCGCACAGATACACACACACACACACACACACACAGATGATCATTAAGAAGGAAGCCATGAAGTTTAATTCAACATATGAACTAACAACTCAAAATTTACATTTTCTGGTGAAATTTATAAGGTGGTCAGAAAATAGAATCTTAAATAAAATCGAAAAACTAACGAAAGGGATGCTAGCATTAGCGACTAAAGTTAGGTACTGTGAAGAAACATACATGTGTGGCATGAAATTGTAGCCTAAAGACCACTTTCGTTTTTGTCTTCTCAGGCTTCCACTTGGAGATCCTTGACATCACTGAATGATCAATCAATCATTGGCAACAAGATATTAAGGTCCAGCTTTTGTCTCCTGCCTGTAAAACCAATGCAATTTGAATTGGTCATGTTATTCTTGAAACGAGTGAATGAGTTTTTCATGCAAGTACAGTAAACATGAAAACCACAAATCTAAGGACAAAGTTGATGATAAGCACTCGCTCAAAAGAAGCAACGCCATATGTTTCCCTTTTTTACACACCAAAAGTAGAATCCAAAAAACCAGAGAAGGAAAAACGAGAATCGGGATCTTCATCGACAATTTCACTGGAAAGAGACTAAAGATTATTGGACCAACTTAGGCAAGCATTCAATCTACTTAAACAATATTGCCAACTCACAATTATTCAATTTTAGGGTTCCTATCTATTTGAAATCAACTTGTTGTCAACAGCTTTAAGTAAGAAATTGAAGGTGGGGCTAGTGTACTGCAGCTTCAGGTAGAAATCGAGAGAGAGAGAGAGAGAGAGCCCCAACAGAAGAGTACTAAGGGCTCAACAAGATCTATAGGTAAAAGTCTGCAGAGCCCATTGAGGTTGAAACACATCAAGCTGGCCAAACAATCAAAAGATTTCTCATAGGTAGTGACGAAAGTCCAAATGCAAGATAGTGAGCAACCAGAAAAATTGGGACTTCCAGACAAAACAGATGTAAGGGGAGTGGGGTGGGTAAGAGGCTGATGTCATTTATTCACCATCTAGAACAGAGCTCCGTAAGAAAATACTTGATAGGGGTGCAATGTGCTTCAGATTGGTCAAACTGTGACATAAACCAATTAAGGAGCTAAATTGTGACTGCATCATCAAGTTTGCACACTGGAATGCCCTTACATGCTTCATACAGTGAACTGCCTCACATGATTCTTAACATTTTGGACGCCCAAGCACCTTCTCTAGGAAGAGCCATTCCGTGAGTCACTCAATTTGGCAAACTAAGGGACCTTTATCACTACCCCTTCACGAGTCTGGGTGCTGCACATTATATTGGAATACAGTAGTGTTTGCCAATTTACACTCGATTTACATAGACGTCCAATTCAGGCATGGAAAGGGGACAAAAGAAAACTTAAAACAAATCCCGGACTTTAAGACAAAGGCATTGAAGAACAGGCTGGAAACCAGCCTGATAAATCACAGCAGAATACTCCAAGGCGGGCACAAAAGCGAAGATCCTATTACTAAGCTGAAAAGCACTAAAGAAGAAAACCAAAGCAGAAAGAAAGAAGGCCGCCATGAGCATCAAGCTGCTGATTTAAACTCCAAAATGCAAGATGTTCAGGATAAGTTCTTCAATTCACAAAATCATATAAGACATCGCAACGGGGATATATATGAACACCCAATAACTAAGCGCAAAACAGCAAAAAGAACAGGCCAATGAACATCACCGACCGAGCTTACCGACTTACTAACAAACGAACTTGTGAGATTTCGAAATGCACACATTCAACCAAAAACCAAAAACGGTAAGACATTCCAATTTCGCAAAATGCATGAATTGCCAGCTCAGATCAAAGAGAAAGACGACATCAGCTCACTCGACCAAGCAGCGAAGACTTCCACATTTGCCAAGATCGACGAATCTAGAAGCTCCAAGTCCAAAAAGATTCAAAACGAAAGGAAGAAAAAGAAGCTGAATGAGGCTCATACCTTGAATGGGGAGGCCAAGATCTTTACACCAAGCGCCAAAAAAGCATGGATTTATATTATAATCGCCCAATGCTCAAGCATAAGATTATCGGATCCGAATAGTATAGCCCGAAGCTCAGCTTTAACTTAGATTTTCCACCTCCGAAGACGACAAGCCAGACCCACTAATAAAAAAGGTTCGATAAACCGAGAGGTTCAAGAAAGGAATGCTCTTTTAACTCCGCAGCGCACTACAACCCAAGAGTCTGACAAAGAGCAGAGAAGGGAAAAGCAAAGATAAATTTAAAATGGGAAGACCTTCTGTTTCCAACCCAATGCAGCAAAGAAAAAACGGAACCCAGATGAAAATGAACGAGGAGGGAGAAGATGAAATGGAGGTCGGAGGCTGTTTTTCTTTTCCCCTTTTCGTCCTAATCCCTCTGCAAAGAAATCCACGGGAACCCAGAAAGAGAAAAAGCGAAGTTTGAAAGGAAAAAACCTGCAATAATTAGACGCTCAACTCTCACGCCTACGCAAAGAAGACGCCAAAAATGGGGAGAGGGAGGAGGGAAAAAGAAAGTCACCGGATTTGACAGCGGAATTGTCTGTGAGCTGGGCAGGGTGAACAGAGCATTCTAGTTGAACACTGTAAGAAGCCCGGATCGACCCAAAAAAAAACAAAAGAAGATTAAATTAAATTCGGCGACTTTGTTTAACCACTAAGAATATATTAAAGGAAATTAATGTGGTTGGAAAGAGGAACAGAGGAAGAAAGAAAAGAAAAGAAAATGGGGGGTAGGTTGCTGGATCTGGAGCTGCTTAAGTTGAAAGAAAGAGCAAAGAAGGAATCTTTGAAACGAAGGGTTCTTCTTGGAAACAGGGGAGACAAGAGACAGAGACAGAGAGACTTCAGGGAAGGTGGTATAAGATTTCGTGTCTTGCGGGTAGAGAGAGCGAGGCGAGCGAGCCCACAGGACAAACCTCATTTACAGCAAAATTGCTAATGGCGGTTAGCTTTTTTGGCTAATGCAGTAGTAAGGTGGGATTTTGAGGTGAGACGTCAGCTTTCGGAGCGCTTGAGGTTCTCTGATTATGTCTAGAAAATTAAATTAAAGCAGTAGGAGAGGGAGGGGAGGGAGGGGGAAAGGGACGTCCCGCCAAAGCCTTTGCTGCTTGCTGCTTGCTGGCTGCTGCTACAACCTCAAAGCTTAGCTTAAACAGCAATAGCTTTTTGAGGTGGACTGATGATGGCGACGCGGACGGTAATTGGGGTCCGGAGTTTGAAAATTTGGATTTTTTTTAATCTTTTTGTCCTGCTTGCTTTAGTCCTAATTGAGGGAAGTGGAATGACGTTTCTGCCCCCTCCCTCCCCCTTGACTTTGACTGCATTTATAGCTGGTGAGCTGGATGTAAATTTATTTCGAAGTGAGATTTGGATCTGTCATCAGTCATCGACTGCCTGTTTACCACCCCAGTGGAGATTAATAAATAGGGCAGAATTTGCACGTTATTAATGGACAAAATTGAGGATGGATGACATTATCGCTACTGACGATGAGGTCACATGGTACAACAGTTAATAATAATAAAGGGTTCGTCACGGTTAAAAGTCATAAATTGATATTCATTGACATGTTGTACCTCAAATTAATTTTCATTTTACGATTATAAGAAAAAAATTTCTAAATGGTATTGCCGTGATATATTTACAAGAAACTAATTTTCATTTCACGAAATATTTCAAATCGATAATCTCTGTTGGTAAGATTAGTTCCCGATCGAATTGATTCCACCCTAAAATTAGGAACTAAATGGATCGGTCCCTAATTTAGGATTTTGGTAATTTTCTTTTATTAACTTTTCAAATTGGTTCAGTCTGGTCTAAGCAGTTCGATTCAGCACTTGAAATCACAAATAGCCTAAAATGAACTGATTCTCATGCACACCACCTACCCACTAGTATCTATATAAACAAGGATTAATATCCTGAAAAACCCAAAACTAATGCATCTGTGACAAATTTACCCCAAACTATTTTTTTTATCATAAAAAATCTCAAACCGGTACACTTGTGATAAATTTACCCATTCGACCGCAAAAAACCCAAAACTGATAAATTTGTGACAAATATACCCTCCGTTAAATTAGATTAATACCACAAAAAAATCAAAAAAATTGTAAAATGTGACAAACGATGCGTAAAATCCTAAATTGATATACTAGGCAACTGTCACGTGTAATTTAACTTAATAATTTGACAATAAAATTTAACGAAAACTAACATAAGGTAAATTTGTTACAAGTGTACCAGTTTAGGGTTTTTCAGGGTATTAATCCTATAAACAACTGTAGCATAAGCTGACAAGCATGCATTTTAACATGATACGAGATGGAATGCTAATAGAGATAGTTTTGGTTAGGTGAACCAATTTATGATTTTTAGGGAAGCGAAAAATAATTTGAAACAAATATATCGTAGATATACCAATTTATCATTTTTTAATTTAAGATAAATGTGTCATAGAAATACCAATTTATAATTTTTAATGATATGAACCTTAATAAATATCATAGATTTGTAACCCATATGTCAATATTCAAATACAAATTAATAATGTTTTGCTGACTATGTTGCAATATTGCCTTGTCCCGATGAACCTCGCATCGATGGGGTTTTCTTTCTTTCTTTCTTTCTTTCTTTTTTTTTTTTTTTTTTTTTTTTTTTCCGTCGAATGATTTTAACCTCGTATCGTTGGGGTTGACAAGTCGCCAAGTTGGACTCCATATTACTGACGTGCTAGGTGTATGTGATGTCAACATTTCAACGGAAATTTCAGCATATTATTTGCATTATAGAGACAAAAAATTGGATATCATGTACATTTAGACAATGTGATCAATAACACATCGTGTATTCTAAATATGATTTATCCATTATTTCTGTCGATCATGAATTACCCTTAAACTCACAATAAATTCTTTATATTTTGCGGATGATACCCACAATTTTCAAAATTTAGAAGTTTTCATATCTATGTATGTGTAGTCTTGCAAAAAATTCGAGCAAAAGATGGGGAGCTTCCGAAATTCGTTGGAGCATCTGTAATGGACATATCGGTATAATAGTGTAACAATAAACTGATACAACATTATGAGGTGAAAGTGTAAAATTGATATATTAGACGGTAATGATTTCGGGGGGTGATTCTTTCAAACAAGAAAATCTCCAATATTTGAAAGTAAATTTCTAATCTGCATACAAAGGATCTTTATTTTATCTTAATTTTTATTTTTTTGTAATTACATCAATATAAATTGAAGTTTTCATTCATAATTTTACAACGGTGAAATTCAGATGTTGCCACCGAGGGATGGCACATAATATACAAAAAAAGTTGTATCTGTCATATACTAAAATTCTTGCCCGTGATGTAAAAGTGTTAGTGAGAAACATAGGAATCTACCAAGTCTCCTCACATGATGATTGCACGAAAGAATAAAAGTAAACAAAATGGAAAAAAGCAAACCAGGACTCCATGCAAGAGTAATGGAGGGGGCACCAAGGGCACTTCTGTAATTGCCCACATGCCACCTCCCTCGGCTTTGCTCTCTTTTTCTTGTCTCCACTACTCTCTTTTTTGTTGACGAAGCACGCTGGCGCACACGAACAAATCCGTGAAGCAGTAATTACATAAATAATTTCTGAATTCTAATTTAATATATGATATCATTCCTAAATTTTAATTTATTTAATATAATTCATAACTTTATTCTAATGCGTAATGTCGTCCATAATTTTTTAATTTATTCAATATAGTCCTAAACTTTTGTTATATATTCGATCTAATTCATAAATTATATGAAAATATTTAATATTATCCCTAAATTTAAATTAATAAAAAAATAACATTGAATATAAATTATCATGCTCGCATATCCACACTCGTACATGTTCGATAGTACCACCTGTTTCACCCCCATGTCGCCACGCAGGAGGGGCATGGGGACCAATTAGAATTGCCTCCCAGGACCTATAATTACCTCAAAAGATATTTATAAAGTTTAGAGATTAAATTAATTTTAGAGCAACATCAAACAAATTAAAAATTTAAGTCTCACAATACCTATTAATAGAAAATTCAAAAATCATACTAAACAAATTAAAAATGTAGGGACATTATTGCCCGAAATTCAGAAGTCACTTGCCTCGTTTTTTCCATTCGTGAATTTGGACCACAAAACGGGTCGTGGGTGCGCCCCGAACGGTGGACCCGTTTGCACATGGGGTTTGGTTTAGTGGAGTCCCGGGCAAGATCACTTTCGAAACGGTGACCTGGCATCATCATTCGTCACAAGCTCGACAGCTAAGCGGCCGTCCTTTATCACGTGACGATCCCCCGCCACCCGTCACGTGCGCTCCACACGTGGGGAGGCAGCGGTGGAAGTACGTGGCCTTTTTGCTTCGGGGAAAAAGCGTGTTCCCGCGGAAAAATGGCATTTAATTAATACATAATAATAATAATATTAATAAGAGAACCCAAAAAAATAAAATAAAAAGGGAGGTGGGTCATCCCATTAGCAAAAGCTGATTTCGACATTGCACGAGATCTCCGGGGTCCTACTAATTTCTACAACACCCATTTTGTCCAAAAATCCATATAAAAAAGGAATAACTCAAATTACATTATGGGATTAGTAAATTGCGACGTTGCTTTTATATCATTGCTAGAGATCTCCCTTTATAAAAGTTCAATAACCATGACATCATGGAATTGCCGGATTTCATGAGAACAATCATATTATAAAGCGAAAAGGGCATTATGATTGATATTTAGGGAGTCCAGACATTATTGATACTTATGTTAAGCGTTATTAGTATGGTATTGATAATTGAACGCTTGTGTTAAATGGCTCGAAGCTATCGGCCCATGGTGCTGTGTCGCATCTATGTGCGCATGTATCATGCTACACATTTGTTGCGTGTATCGATTAAGGTATTTATTGATACGAGTTGAGTGACGTGCCATAAAATTGACGATTTTCAAAGAATTGATCAATTAAAATCACTTTTGTTAACTAGTTGGTGTATCAATAAGTGTCACATTTAATAAAGTCATCAATGGCACACAGTTGCCTCAATTTGGCAAGATGTCTTCAATTGCGTGTGTATGTATCATGTCACATGGTGCAATCGCATTTATGCTACTCAACACTAGATGAGGAGGGTCGAGAAACGATATCACATGTTTGATACAAAAGGATGAGTTTAACTTGACTCGTGGATGAGTTTTAAAGTTGGAGCTACTTTTAACGAGAGATATGCAATGTTTAAGATTGTTAGGACATTTGACCAGAAATAAATCTTTCAACTTTGGCCAAAAGAAAAGGCAAAATCCTCTAGTTTACTATAGTATCAAATCGTTCTTCTTCTTCTTCTTCTTTTTCCCTTCTTTTTTTGCAATTTGATTGGTTCGAGAGTACACTTTCAAGAAATTAAAAAAAGAAGAAACTTTAAAAACAAACCGTTTTTAGCAATCCAATTAGGTAGAGCTGTTCATTTTGCGAGCTGCTCCAATATAATTATGACTTGTGAGCTTTAGCATCCCTCTCATACAAAGTGGAAATTACTAGGCTAAAGGTTTAAGCTTGTTGATTAGGCCATAAGTATTAGAACAATATTTATGTAAACTAAACGCCAAACTCGATAACAATATGATCAGATCCTCTTGAGCACTTAACTCGAATTATCATTTCTAGACATATATATATCACACATAAACTGTTTGTAGCTCAACCATTCACATGGGTATCTCACGGTCACAGAAAAATAGATAGAGTTAATTTATTTCCTTTAAATTGAGAAATCTCATTCTTTGTGCAAATTAGGGAGAGATTGCAAAATCGTTACGTTGATGATTAATATGTTGTTGAGTGGAAAGACATATTTTGCTCCACATAATCTCTAGAGCAATTCCAGGGATGAAATACTGTTTGCAAATGCTTAAGTTTTGAACTCGCTAATTTCTATCTTAACATTGACTAGGGTTGTCAAGAATACCCGACCAAACAAAATCGATCCGAACTAAAATTTTCGGGTCTCGATCATGATGACATACAATACATATATAGGACACATAAACATTTTGACATCAAATAACACACTGAAGACAATCTCTCTACTCTAACAAGAGCCATAATAAGGCACTCAACTTCGAGCCTCTGGCACCGTTTTTGGATCAACTTTGTGAAGCAACCACAAGAAACAAACCTGAGAGATCTTCCCTTGATCATCAAAGGTTGCTCTTCCATCTTCATCTCCTTCTTGCTTCTTCTTCTCCTCGTGCTGCTTCCTCAGCAAATAAGCTTATGCTAGGTCAGGCCCCACCATGGACGTGATGGACATGTCCTACGATACAAAATAAAGTGCAATTATTGCAGGGGAGGACGAGAATAATAATTTCAACAACTAATGAGTTGAGCAGATGAGGTGACTTATAGAGGTGCATGTTCTTGGAGAGCAAGCAAAGCATAAAGCAATAGTTTCAAACCCTAAGTTTGTCATCTATAGAGAGATTCGAAAGTGAGTGGGTAGAAGTTTGTAGCTCATCAACAATATCTTAATGTTATCTTTGCCAAGTCATTGTTTATGACAGCTTCAATGTGGACAAAAGTTGGTTATGAGTGAGGAATGTGCAGATACCTTTCAACTCTATTTGAATATGACTTAGGAAATATCATCCTCGTTCTTTCTCATTTGCCCATGTCCAATAAAACTTAAAGCGATGTGGGTACATGACAATTCATATTCTATGGGCCTTATTTACCTGCTTGAAAGATAGAACCATAAGTAGAATTGAAAAATTTGAGACACTCCTATTAACACGGTCAAAACTTGTAACCATGTTATAAATTTATGGTCGGTTTGGTAATGTTTCTGTTTCAGGGAACAATTTATTTTCGAAAATAGCCTTTTTTTATTTCTATTCCAAGGAATAATTTTTCGATAAAAGAACGTATTTGGTAACTACACAAATTTTCTATTCTTAAAATGGAAAAAGAATATAAATACGTTTGGTACGATATACAAACTTTTTTATAATGTAGAATTTCTTTTAATTTTTTCTCTTATTTTTTTCGCCATTGTTGCCTGCCGCCAATGACCATCGACACCACCGGCTGCTCGCCACTGACCACCAACGATGGTGTTGATTGCAACGGCCGACGGCAGTGGCAGCGGCAACAGTTGGCAGCCGGTGGCAACAGCGACAGTGGGCAACGAGCTACGACAGTTGGCCAGCGGTAGGCGGTAGAGTGGGGTGGCAGTTGGCAAACAAAAAAAGAAAAGAAAAAAAGAAAAGAGAAAATAACTTATTTCAAGAAATTGTTCCTGGGAACAAGAAACTACTTTTTCTAATTCTTGTTTATGTTCCAAATGTATTTTCCGGCCATTTTTTTATTTCGAGGAATAGAAAAGTTAATTGACGTTGCCAAACATATTTATGTTCTTTTTTTTTTTTTCGGAGAACAAAAAAATAAAAATTGGAAGAAACATAAATGTTACTAAACAGGGCTTTAGTGTTATGGCCGAAGTAATGAGCCCAAGAAAAATGATGTAATTCAAAAGCTCAGGAGCGCCCAAAGAACTCAAGTTTCTGCATTATTCATAGAAACTTCATAACGTTGGGGGGGAGGCGTAAGGGGGTATGCAACCCAATTTAAAAGGAAGTACATTTTGTCTTTGGGTTTTGATGAGCTGATCTGTCATTTGATTTGCATCGCGGGAGTAGTGAGCCCACCTAAGGTGAGCAAAAAGTCTTATTCTGGCCCGAGCCTCATCGATGAGCTCATTGACATCCCAACTAATTTGATATGAGGTCAACACTCCTTGTATCAGATCGGAGTGATACAATTGCAGTTCCAAACTCTCCTCAAATGGCAATTGAAGGAAATCTGGGGTTCAAGAAGAGCCAAAGCTTCAGCTTGAGTTGGAGAAGACGCCCTCACATTCCTTGCAAATCCATCGACCAAGAGACTTGAGTAATCATGAACAACATTGGCTAAAACGGCTTCGTTCGTTCTTTTAAGGTAAGATCCATCTATGTTAATCTTCAACGTGCCCTGTTTTGGTGGCTCCAGTTCCAAGAGGATTTGATCTGACTTCTCCCTCCTTTTTTTAGCCGTCGATGCCCATCGAAAGATGTTTTCATAAAATCATCTTGCTGATTCTAGCAGTTGGTTTGCTTCGGCGTTTCAAAGGACGAGCGATATTGTTATTGCACGACTTCTGGATCTACTGAGAGAAGTTCAAATGACACCGAGGTATAATTAAATCCACACAACCATTCCTCTATGCTTTGCCCGTTTAGGCTCAAAAGGATTGTGCATCATCAATTCTCTTCTGATGTTTATGATGTGCATTTCTAAGTGCACTGTACTTGTATTCATCTAACTTTTTCTATCAGAGTAATCATATAACACTAAGGTAAAAAGAACCACTAGCGGATTTATCTACCATAGATATGTTTATTGAGAGAAAAAAATTTCTTCGGTGATATAAAAATCACAACCCATTATCTGATTCTGGTCTGGTAGTGATAATTTACATGTTTGCTTATTATTTGACTATTCAATTTTGACTTTATACAGTGAAAATCAATTGCAATCGTTCCATAGTAGAGTTATTACCAAATAACTTTATTTTATCGTCATTGTAAAAGTGCCAAAACTTCAATAGTTATTCAGCTAATCGTGTTTGGATGGATGAGAATCACTTCCTACATTGGTGGCCGGCATGACCCAGCCTGATAGAGGAAGAAAGGCTGCCGAAAGCTCTTAGGAGCAATTGTTGCTCGTATCTCACAAACCATTATTTAAAGTGGGTCCAACATGAGGTATCTTTCATGTGAACAAGGCTAAAGTGATAAATACGAGGAATATGAATCTCGAATGAAAGCAAATTTTCCTCTTTAGGCGTGTATTATCCGGACTCCTTCATCCATTGGCCAATATCGATCTCATTTCTCTCGACTATTTCTTCGTGCTTCGGCTTGAACTCCAGAGTGAAATATAGACTTGATCTACCATGGACGTCACGATACGTGCGAATATCCCAAAGATTCATCAAAACTAAATGGTCCAAATCGCTTAGCTCATCATGGATTAATTAAACCTTTCAAGCGAATCTGAAGCGAATCAAAGCAAGTTTCTTCAAGTTCGAACTGTACAATCAATTCAAGAAACCCACGGGTAGAATTACAATATCAATATTCAACACAATACCCTGAAAAAAAAGAAGGGTAAATCCTCGCGAACTCACGAGACAAGATTCAGCTATAGACATATGCACAAACAGAAAGGAAAGAAAAAACAAGAAATCCCAGCTGAAGCTAAAAGCCCTTCATGTCGGGGAGCTACTCCGAGGGAACAACACGGGACGCTTCTGCAGAGGAAGGATGGACATGGGCCTTTCCGAACACCCGAGACAAAGAGAAACGTCCTCTCCCTCCTCCTCCTCTTGCCCTCCTCTCCTCCTCCTTGCGATCGCCCGCGACTGCGCCTGCGTCCTCAGCCATCTTTTCCTTCTTCATCTTCTCCTTGTAAAGCTTCCGCATCACGTACACCTCCGCGAGGCTCGCGCCCGCCTGATAAACCCCTGCGCCCGACATTCCTTTCCCCTTCCTTCCTTCCGAACCCGAAAAGCTTGGATTCCTGGCGGTCGTGATGAGCGATGGAGGGGATGCTGCAAATTGTGCAGGGGATGCGGATGTGGGCGTCGTATATATAGAGAGATGGGGGCGGTGTTGCGTTGGGGGAGCGAGAAGGCGACTTTGACTTTGCCTCTTTGCGGGCGCCTTTGCGTGTTCTGCACATTTTCCTCCGCGCTTCGCCTCCAAACTTCGTGAGCAAGGCGTAAGGCATGCGCTCGCCCGAGAGCGACCCCACCCGCCCGGGGAATTCGAACGGAAGCGCGATGCCATTGGCGGGGTGGGAGAGGAGAGATGACGCCAGCTAGGAGGTGGCATTCCGCCCTGGGTTTGGGGTTTAAACTAGATGGGAGTGGGGCCGGCCCCATTGGTATCCGGTTCACCCATCTTTCGTGGAAGGTCGTTTTAAATTCATTTCAACTCCGTATGCGACAGAGCTTTAATTTTTTTTTTAAATATATATATAAATTGTACATTAAATATGTATTGCTAAATTTGTATTACATGAAAGTGTTTTAGCAATACAATTTTCTAAAAAAAATTAAAAACAAACTTTCCTAGATTTGGTTAAATGAATTAGGTTGGGTATTGATTGAAAATTTTGTATTATGATAAATGGGTTATGACTTGACCCAAATCCAACCTGTCCCACTTGTTTGATAGATCCAGATGAGTATGTCATAATTATAGAAAACTAAATCAAGTTATTTTATCTCCTATATATTGAGAAATTGTGCAAACTAGGGAGAGAATGGAAAATTGTTACTGTTGATGATTAATATAATGTTGAGTGGAAAGGCATATTTTTCTCTAACCACAATCTTAGGAGCAATTTCCAGGATGAAATACTATTTGAACCCGCTAATTTCCATCTCAACCATGACTAGGGGTTGTCAATAATACCTAGATTGACTCAACCCGAACAAAACCCACCCAAACTGAATTTTTCGTGTCCTGACCATGTTGACATATAATATATACATAGCAAACATAAACATTTCGACATCGAACGAGATATTGAAGATGATCTCTCTACCCTAATAGAAGCCATAACAAGGTGCTCAACTTCGAGCCTTCAGCACCATTTTTAGGTGAACTTTGTGAAGCCACCACGAGAAACAACCCTGAGAGATCTTCTCTTGATCATCAAAGGTTGCTCTTCCATCTTCATCTCCTCCTTGTTTCTTCTTCTTCTTCATCTTCTCCTCATGCTGCTTCCTCAGCAAATTAGCTTCTGCTAGCTCAGGCCCTGCCATGGACGTGATGGACACGTCCTACGATACAAAGCGAAGCGCAATTATTGCGAGGTAGGACAAGAATAATAATTTCATGGACTAATGAGCTGAGCTAATGAGGTGATTTATAGAGGTGGCAAGTTCTTGGAGAGCAAGCAAAGCATAAAGCATCGATTTCAAACCCTAATTTGTCATCTATGGACAGACTTGAAAGTGAGTGGGTAGAAGTTTATAACCCATCAATAATATTTTTTGTGTTAGCTTTGCCAAGTTTGTGTTTATGGCAGCTTCAATGTGGACAAAAGTTGGTAATGAGGGAGGATTTTGCAAATACCTTTCAACTCTATTTGAATATGACCTAAGAAATGTCATCATCGTTCTTTCTCATGTGCCCATGTCCAATAAAACTTAAGCGGGGTCTAGGAAGCACCAACATTCTTCGAAAACCTTCGTGTCATGTTGAACATCCGACACGTGTTCAACACTCTCTGACACTCGATCAACACATGTTGGAAAATCCGACACTTTGTTAACTTTCCCGATATTTTTTGACACTCGAGTAGGAATTCTAACATGTGGGTTTTTGACACGTGATTTCGACATACCATGTCAATTTTAAAAATTTTCAATAAATGAGAGATAAAAATATATATATAATAAAAAACAATAATTAAAATAATAAATGGGGAAAAAAGAAAAATCAAATCTTCTATTCTCTTCCACTCCTCACTTTTCATGATACACAATTCACTCTCAAGTTTTTTTTTTTTTTTTTTTTTTTCTCTTTTCTTCTAACACATTTGACATGTGAGTCCAAAATGTGAATTGTTTTTACTCTCCAAGTTTTATGGATTATTGAAATAAAGGTGAATTTGTCAAATGGAAATAATGAATGATATTAATAAATGGTGGATTAATGTTTTTAGTATAAATTCATTCTAGGTTTTATTATTATTTATTTATTTGTGAATTTGAATCAAATTAATTTGATTGAAATAATCATAAAAATGATAATTTATTATATATATAAAAATATGTATTTAATATATAATGTATCCCAACGTGTCAGAATTCTTTATTTTTTTAGAAACGATGTGTCAGCGTGTTATGTCGTATCATGTCATGTCATGTCATATCGTGTTACATGTCAGTGTCGGTGCCACTTAAATGTGGGTACATGACAATTAATATTCTATGGGCCTTCATTTACTTGCTTGAAAGACAAAACTGTAAGTAGAATTGAAAAATTTGAGACACTCCTATTAACATGGTCTAAACTTGTAACCACATTATAAATTTAGTGTTATGGCCCAAGTAATGAGCCCAAGTAAAATGATGCAATTCAAAAGGTCAGGAGTGTCCAAAAAGCTTAAGTTTGTGCACTAGTCGCTGGGGAGGGGGCTTCTGCAATCCAATTTGAAGGAAGTACACTTCGTCTTTGGGTTTCGATGACTTGATCTGCCACTTGATTTGCATCACGGGAGTAATGAGCCAACCTAAGGTGAGTGAAAAGTCTTATTCTGGCGCAGGCCTCATTGATGAGCACATTGACATCTTAACTAATTCGATATGTGATCAACACTCCTTGTATCAAATTGGAGTGATACAACTACAGGTCCAAACTCTCCTGAAATGGCAATTGAAGGAAATTTGGAATTCAAGAAGAGCCAAAGCTTCAGCTCGGGTTGTAGAAGACGCCATCACATTCCTTGCAAATCCATCGACCAAGAGACTTGAGTAATCTTAAACAACATAGGCTACAACAGCTTCGTTCGTTCTTTTAAGGCAAGATGCATCTACGTTAACCTTCAACGCCCCCTGTTTCGGTGGCTCCAGTTCCAAGAGGAATTGATCTGATTTTTCCCTCCTTGTTCTGCCATTGATGCCCATCGAAAGATGTCTTCGTAAAATCATCTTGCTGATTCTAGCAGTTGGTTTGCTTCGGGGTTTCAAAGTTAGAGCGACATTGTTGTTCGCGACCTCCGAATCTACCATAGAACTTTGGAGAGAAGTTCAAATGACACCGAGCTATGATTAAATTCACACGACCATTCTCCTATACTTTGCATACTTTGCCGGTTTTGGCTCAAAAGACTTGTGCATCATCAGTCATCTCTGGTTCTTTGTTCATGTTTCCCTCGTTGTATTTTACGATAAATCACGCATACGTATCCATTATTTATGATCTCTTCCGATGAATATGATGTGCATTTCTAAGTGCACTATACTCGTATTCATCTAAATTTTTCTGCAAGAGTATAAATATAACACTAAAGCAAAAGAACCACTAGCAGATTTATCTGTAATAGATATGTTTATTGAGATAAGAATAAATCATTGACCCATCGTCTGATTCTGGTTGATAGTATTAATTTATATGTTTACTTATCATTTTACTATACAATTTTGACTTTATATGATGAAAACCAATTACAATCGTTTCATAAAAGAGTTCTTACCGAATAACTTTATTTTGTTTTCAGCATAAAAGTGCCTAAATTTCAATACTTATTCAGCTAATTTGTTTGGATGGATGGGAATCGCTTCTTGTTTCGATGCAAAGGTGGTTAGCACAGCCCAACCTGATAGAGGAAGAAAGGCTACCAAAAGCACTTAGGAGTAATTACTGCTTGCATCCAAAACACAGAAATCTGATTCTCTCGAACCGCTATATAAAGTGGGTCCCACGTGAGGCCCCTCTTACGAGTGAACAGGGCTAGAAAGAATGATAGGGCCTGCATGGAAACACTTCTTATTTCTGTTTCTGAATAATTTTTTTGTTTTTTTGTTCCCGGAACAAAATTGGAACAAAAAAAAGAAACAAAAAAAACTTACTTCTTGTTCCAGGAACGATTTTGAAGAAACACTTCCTTCTTCTCTCTCTTCTCTTTTCTTCTTCTTTTCTTCTTCTTTTTTTCTTCTTTTTTCTTTGGCCGGTCGCCGGCCTCGGCCATGGCCGGCGACCGGCCGTCGAGGGCCGGCGACGCCGTCGAGGGTCGGCGACCTCGCCGGCCCCGCGAGGCCGAGCCTCGCCCAACCACGGCGAGGCTTGGCCTCGCCGGGACCGGCGAGCCTCGCCGTGGCCGGGCGAGGCTGCCGCCCCGTCGGCCGAGTCGCCGGAGGCCTGGCCGGCCAAAAGAAGAAAAATAAAAAGAAAGGAAAAAATGAAAAATAAAATAAAAATATTAAAAAATTAAAAGAAACAAAAAAAAGAACAAAATTTACCAAACGTGTTTATTCATTTTTTATTCCCTAACAAATTTACCAAACGCATTTTTCTACCAAAATTGTTCGCCGGGCAAACACTTTTTTTTTATTTCTGTTCCTTGGAACAAAAAAAGAACAGAAGTGTTTCCATGCAGCCCCATACAAATTCGAGTTAAAGGTTCTCAAGTTTTAGACGCAAAGAATATGACTTTTGAATGAAAGCGAATTTTCTTTTCAGTCACGTATTATCCAGACTCCTTCGTCCATCAGTCAACATCAATCTCATTTCTATCACCTATTTCTTTGTGCTCCAACTTGAACTCTAGATTGAAACATAGACTCGATCTGTTATGGACGTTCCGATATATACGAATCTCTCAAGATTCATCAAAATTGAATGACCCAAATCGCTTAGTTCATCATAATGGATTAAACCTACTTATCTTGAGCAAGTCTAAAGTGAATTGAAGCAAATTCCTTCAAGTTTGAACTGTTCATTCAATTCAAGAAACCCACCGGTAGAAGTACAATATCAATATTCAACGTGATATCCCCCGAAAAAAGGGGTAAAATCCACTCACAAGACAAGATTCAAGATTCAGCTATAGATATTCGTACAAGAAAGAAAAGAAAAAAAAATCCCGGCGGAAGCTAAAAACCATTCATGGCAGGGAGCTACTTCGAGGGAGCAACGTGCGGCCCTTCTGCAGAGGAAGGATGGACAAGGGCCTTCCCGAACACCCGAGACAAAGAGAAACGTCCTCTCCTTCCGCCGCTCGCCATCCTCTCTTTCTTCTGGCGATCACCCGCATCCTCAGCCATCTTTTCCTTCTTCATCTTCTCCTTGTAAAGCTTCCGCATCATGTACACCTCCGCGAGGCTCACGCCCGGCTGATAAACCCCCGCGCTCGCCACATCTTTCCCTTCCTTCTGAACCCGAAAGGCTTGGATTTCCGCAGATCGTGATGAGCGATGGAGGGGATGTGTGCAAGAATTGTGCAGGGCATGGGGATGTGGGGGTGGCATAAATAGAGATAGTGTGAGAGAGAGATGCCCATCGAAAGATGTTTTCGTAAAATCATCTTGCTGATTCTAGCAGTTGGTTTGCTTCGGCGTTTCAAAGGACGAGCAACATTGTTATTGCACGACTTCTGGATCTATCGAGAGAAGTTCAAATGACACCGAGGTATAATTAAATCCACACAACCATTCCTCTATGCTTTGCCCGTTTAGGCTCAAAAGGCTTGTGCATCATCAATCGTCTTCCAATAAATACATGCGTACATTTCTATTATTTATGATCTCTTCTGATGTTTATGATGTGCATTTCTAAGTGCACTGTACTTGTATTCATCTAACTTTTTCTACCAAAGTAATCATATAACACTAAGGTAAAAAGAACCACTAGCGGATTTATCTACAATAGATATGTTTATCGAGAGAATTTTTTTTTTTCGGTGATATAAAAATCACAACCCACTATTTGATTCTGGTCTAGTAGTGATAATTTACACGTTTGCTTATTATTTGACTATACAATTTTGACTTTATATTGTGAAAATCAATTATAATCGTTCCATAGTAGAGTTATTACCAAATAACTTTATTTTATCGTCATTGTAAAAGTGCCAAAACTTCAATAGTTATTCAAGCTAATCGTGTTGGATGGATGAGAATCACTTCCTACATTGGTGGCCGGCATGGCCCAGCCTGATAGAGGAAGAAAGGCTGCCGAAAGCACTTAGGAGCAATTGTTGCTCGTATCTCACAAACCATTATTTAAAGTGGGTCCAACATGAGGTATCTTTCATGTGAACAAGGCTAAAGTGATGAATACGAGGAATATGAATCTCGAATGAAAGCAAATTTTCTTTATTAGGCGTGTATTATCCGGACTCCTTCATCCATTGGCCAATATCTATCTCATTTCTCTCGACTATTTCTTCGTGCTCCAGCTTGAATTCCAGAGTGAAATATAGACTCGATCTACCATGACCTCACGGCGTGCGAATATCCCAAGATTCATTAAAACTGAATGATCCAAATCGCTTAACTCATCATGGATTAATTAAACCTTTCAAGCAAATTTGAAGCGAATCAAAGCAAGTTTCTTCAAGTCCGAACTATACAATCAATTCAAGAAACCCACCGGTAGAATTACAATATCAATATTCAACACAATACCCCGGAAAAAAAAAAAAAAAGAGGGGGTAATTCCTCGCGAACTCACGAGACAAGATTCAGCTATAGACATATGCACAAACATAAAGGAAAGAAAAAACAAGAAATCCCAGCTGAAGCTAAAAACCCTTCATGTCGGGGAGCTACTCCGAGGGAACAACACGGGACGCTTCTGCAGAGGAAGGATGGACATGGGCCTTTCCGAACACCCGAGACAAAGAGAAACGTCCTCTCCCTCCTCCTCTTGCCCTCCTCTCCTCCTTCTCGCGATCGCCCGCAACTGCGCCTGCGTCCTCGGCCATCTTTTCCTTCTTCATCTTCTCCTTGTGAAGCTTCCGCATCACATACACCTCCGCGAGGCTCGCGCCCGCCTGATAAACCCCCGTGCCCGACATTCCTTTCCCCTTCCTTCCGAACCCGAAAAGCTTGGATTCCTGGCGGTCGTGATGAGCGATGGAGGGGATGCTGCAAATTGTGCAGGGGATGCGGATGTGGGCGTCGTATATATAGAGAGATGGGAGCGGTGTTGCGTTGGGGGAGCGAGAAGGCGACTTTGACTTTGCCTCTTTGCGGGCGCCTTTGCGTGTTCTGCACATTTTCCTCCGCGCTTCGCCTCCAAACTTCGTGAGCAAGACATAGGGCATGCGCTCGCCCGAGAGCGACCCCACCCACCCGGGGAATTCGAACGGAAGCGCGATGCCATTGGCCGGCCGGGAGAGGAGAGATGACGCCAGCCAGGAGGTGGCGTTCCGCCCCGGGTTTGGCGTTTAAACTAGATGGGAGCGGGCCGGCCCCATTGGTATCCGGTTCACCCGTCTTTTGTGGAAGATCGTTTTAAATTCATTTCAATTCCATATGTGACAGAGCTTTAATTTTTTTAAAAATATATATATGTATTGTTAAATTTGTATTACATGAAAGTGTTTTAGCAATATAATTTTTCTAAAAAAAAACCTAAAAACAAGCTTTTCTAAAAAAAAAAAAAAAACTTAAAAACAAGTTTGACAAGTCCAAACAAGTATGTCATGATTATAAAAAATTAAGTCAAGTAATTTTATCCCCTATATATTGAGAAATTGTGCAAACTAGGGAGAGAATGGAAAATTGTTACTGTTGATGATTAATATAATATTGAGTGGAAAGGCATATTTTGCTCTAACAACAATCTTAGGAGCAATTCCCAGGATGAAATACTATTTGTTATGCTTAAGTTTGAACCCGCTAATTTTCAACTCGATCATGACTAGGGGTTGTCAATAATACCTAGATTGACCCAACCCAAATAGAACCCACCCAAACTGAATTTTTCATGTCTTGACCATGTTGACATATAATATATACATAGAAAACATAAACATTTCGACATTGAACGAGATATTGAAGACGATCTCTCTACCCTAATGGAAGCCATAATAAGGTGCTCAACTTCGAGCCTTCAGCACCGTTTTTAGGTGAACTTTGTGAAGCCACCACAAGAAACAACCCTGAGAGATCTTCTCTTGATCATCAAAGGTTGCTCTTCAATCTTCATCTCCTCCTTGTTTCTTCTTCTTCTTCATCTTCTCCTCGTGCTGCTTCCTCAACAAATAAGCTTCTGCTAGCTCAGGCCCCGCCATGGACGTGATGGACAAGTCCTACGATACAAAGCGAAGCGCAATTATTGCGAGGTAGGACGAGAATAATAATTTCAAGAATTAATGAGCTTAGCTAATGAGGTGATTTATTGAGGTGGCATGTTCTTGGAGAGCAAGCAAAGCATAAAGCATCAATTTCAAAACCTAATTTGTCATCTATGGACAGACTTGAAAGTGAGTGGGTAGAAGTTTATAACCCATGAATGATGGATATTTCTGGTTTTTGGCTTAACTTCCTAGACGTTTTTAATGCTTAGGTTATACGGTCTTCCCATGAAGGTAAGAGCTGTTGATGGGTTCACTAAAGTATTGACTCGAATATTTGAATTGTTAGCATTAAGTAATTTGAAGTAATTTGAGTTTTTTTAAGTAATTTGAAGTAATTTGAGTTTTTCAAGTAATTTGAAGTAATTTGAGTTTTAGTTACGTTCAATTAATCAATTGTTTATTTTGCCACCTCAATGAGGTTGAGTCACGAATGAGGATATATACAGTTGCCACGAAGAATTATTTCTATCCAGGCTTTACAGCATTTATACCATTCGATCTTAATTTGACAAAGATGGGTAGGGTTATTCAACTCATGCTTCATATTTATGTAGAACCTTTTTTTTCTTTTTCGATAGGAAACAGAGCTAATTGGTTTGTTACCCAGGTTTGCCAGATGGAGTTAGAATGGTTGTACCTGGTGCTCAACGCTTTGTGAAATGTTTGATTCTTAATTCTGTAATAAATTTGCATCATTATGTTACTTCATGTGTCAGCACCTGAAGGCTGGGGCCGAGTATAGCATGGCGCCATCAATCGGGTTTTCAACTCTTGGCAAGATAAATAATAGGGTTGTGCAACCGGACCGTGTATACCCAGTTCCCGGACCGGCCCACTCGGAAAACAAGGTCGGGAACCGGTTCCTGTTGAAATCGTTCTGGGAACCGGTTCCCAAAATTCGGAATCGGTTTAAACCGGTCTGAGAACAGGTTCCGAGTGATTATCCACCTAGAAACCGGTTCCTGAATCGATTTTGGAATCGATTCCCAGCCCGGTTTTGTAAGTAGAGGTCCAAAACCATTTTTTTTCTCCCAATTTCTATTCTTACTCTCGCAATCACACGACATTTTTCCTCTTGACTCTCTCAAACATGCATGGCACTCCTCATTTGTCATTCCTCTTCCTCACTTGCTTCCCTCCCTCACCGGCTCCCTCTCGCATCATCTGATGGACGGACGATATTTGTCGCCGCCAAATTCTTATGTATCACATGGATTTTCTCACCTAATTTCTCTTTTGTAGGAGGAGTTATGTTTGCATAAATGAATAGTTTCATATAGTAGTTGTGGGAATAAGACTAATATTAGACTCATGTTGCTAATTCTTTGCCTTATGATTTTATTTATTATAATTAGCCCCGTGGATCCTTAATTTTTTATTTAGTCAAAAAGTTCATGTATTTATTTATTACAAATGCTTAATGTTTCAATATAAATTAGGATGATTACGTTATTTTCTCGCGTATTAATATAAAATTCAAAGTCGTATAGGATATCGAGAGATTGCAAAACAGATTTCAGTGAAAACAGGGTTGATCTTGGAACTGGATTGGAAAAACAGGGTGGGTGGGGTACAGGATTCAATACAAATAGGGTCAAGTATAGAGTCTAGAAAAGGGGAACCGATTATAACTTGGTCGGGAAAAACAGGGTGGTCTGGACCCTACCCACCCTGGACCTGATCATCCCTAATAAATAACAAGTCTAACAGTTTCGGCCTGTGGTTAGCAATACTCAGATGATTCATGAAATAGACTGATCAATATAGTCTAATACATTAGAGTGTAGTTCCTATTTGTTGTGCATATTGTTTCTGTGAATGAATGTGAATATGCGTTGAATGTAAAAATGCAATGTGAATTTGTGTTTACGTTTTCCGACTGAAATTACAATTTTTTTTTAATTGAGGCTTCATCGAGAATAAATAACTAAATTTCTTTGTGATTTATGAGAAAATTAACTATTGACATCTTTGCTCGATTTTTCTTCCACCATATCCCTCACTTGGAAAAATTCAAAATGAAACTTTTCAATATTTAATTAGATTTAAGGTTTTTTTTTCTCGATCAATTAAATCCTTCACGTGTAGCTTTTTGATCTTTTAGGCTTCCTCGAGAATAAATAACTAAATTTCTTTGTGATTTATGGGAAAAATTAACTATTGACATCTTCGCTCGATTTTTCTTCCACCATATCCCTGATTTATTCAGCCAGATTTTGTCCCAACCGATTTATGTTTGTTTACTAATTATTTATTTTTCTTGATTTATAAATTATGTAATGGCTCTTCTGCATTTTTATCCAATTTGGGAAGTAGTAAGGTAATGGATATTTCTGGTTTTTGGCTTAACTTCCTGAACTTTTTTTTTTTTTTTCATTTTGTCAGTTCATGAGTTCCCAGAAAGAGATAATGAGAAAGCTCTTGCTATTATCTGCGAAAGGGGGAGATTTTTTTGTGGGGATATATCGGGTGATTCACCCTATTGCAATCGCTGTCTATATAACACTTAGGAGTTGATCACTCTGCCAGAGATTCGACAGACCTCTAGGCTCTTAACGTTTTTAATGCTTAGTTATACGGCCTTCCCATAAAGGCAAGAGCTGTTGATGGGTTCACTAAAGTGTTGACTTGAATACTTGACTAGTTTTTTTTAAGTAATTTGAAGTAATTTGAGTTTTAGTTACATTCCATTAATCAATTGTTTATTTTGCCACCTTAGTGAGGTTGAGTCATGAATGGGGATATACATACTTGCCACGAAGAATTATTTCTATCCAGGCTTTATACCATTTATACATTTTGATCTTAATTTGACAAAGATGGGTAAGGTTATTCAACGTATGTTTCATATTTGTGTGGAACCTTTTTTCTTTTTCGATAGGAAACAGAGCTAATTTGTTTGTTACCCAAGTTTGCCGGATGAAATTAGAATGGTTGTACCTGGTAATTTTTTCTTTTTTGAAAGGTTTGACTCTTAATTCTACAATAAATTTGCATTATTATGTTCCTATTGATAATTTCTTTTACTTCTTGTGTAAGCACCTGAAGGATGGGGTCGAGTATAGCATGGCGCTATCAATCAGGTTTTCAGCTCTTGGCAGGATAAATAACAAGTCTGACAGTTTCAGCCTGTGGTTAGCAATACTCAGATGATTCATGAAGCGGATTGATCAATGTAGTCTAATACATTGGAGTGTAGTTCCTATTTGCTGTACATATCGTTTCTATAAATGAATGTGAATATGTGTTTAGTGGATGTAAAAACGCAATGTGAATTTGTGTTTACGTTCTACAACCGAGATTACGATTTTTTTTCAATTGAGGCTTTCTCGAGAATAAACAACTAAATTTCTTTGTGATTTATATGGAAATTAACTATTGACATTTTCATTCGATTTTTCTTCCACTATATCCCTCATTTGGAAAAATTCAAAATGAAACTTTTTCAATATTTAATTAGATTGAAGATTTTTTTCTCGGTTCATTAAATCCTTCACGTGTAGTTTTTTTAATTTTTTATATTCCATGAAGATTGTTAGCATTGTGATTGGGGTGAATTGGCAATCGATGGTGGCTGTGGTGATGCTGGTGAGAAGGAGGCCAGCTCGATGCTGGAGTGAAGACTGCCCTCATACAAGTCCCTTTGGCCAGAGAGGCGTGAAAGGTTCGTGCAAGGCATCCGGGCTCAATCCAGACATCCTAGCTTAACTATGAGTACTTCTATGCACCACATAGAAACATTGCATATTACAGGGAAGAAGGCAAGTCCTCCCTCCTTTTCTATGCTAGCACCAACACATCCCTTATTTCAAAACCCTATTTAAAGACACTTCAAGCTCTTGAATAGTGAGTTTCTAGCTTCCTTTTCTGTTAGAATGATGGGTTTCTGGTTGATTAGCCAAGTGATTCTCAATTCATTATGGTAGTCATGCACCACATAGAAGCATTGCATATTACGTGCAAGGAAGGGAGTGGCCCTATGCGGTTGAAATTTTACCACCGAATGAGATGAGTAGACATGAAAAGATTTTCAATCGGAGGGGAATTGTGGAAACATTTGACTAACTGCCCTTGCTGCTAAGAACCTAACGGAACTTTTGCAAGAGTAGGTAAATAGGAGTTGTAGTTAAGATTAAGACCTGCTTGCCAACCCCCATAGTGAGATGCGATCAACTCTTTCATTCGAGTGGGTTGAAGCATCACTAGCATGGGACATTAAGGATGTGCTGTGAGGCATCTAGTCTTTCTTTAGCTGCTGTTCAGCTAATATTTCATTGCATTTGCACTTCAAGCAGCATGGAGAACCTGATCTTTTGACATTCTTGTAGCTATGTAAAAATGTATAGATAAATTGCAAATGTGAAGAAGATTTTATTGGTGTTTATAGGCATTTTTCAATTAATTAATCAAACAATCGAGGAGCTCGAAAGACCCAATGCTAGTTCTCATTAGGTCAACATTTTCTACCATCTTCAATTGTAGGGTTATAGTTTTAAATTATTTAGGACATCCAAGTTCTGTCATTCAGCATTGACAAAAGTGTGGTATCCATGTCAAGTCATTGAAAGTGAAACATGGTTTCTTGTTAATTCCTTTTTGAATGTTATGAGGATTCTCGAGTGCTCTGATTTCTTCCTTTATATTGATGGAACTATAAATGACCTCATCCATTCTTCTTTTGGCTGTCAATGCTGTTGGGCCAACATTGCTTTTGTTTTGTTTTTTCCCTCCTTACATGCACCACTTTCAATTATTTTTTTTTAATTTTTAAAAAAATCAAATTTTCTAATTATTTTTTTTTTTTTTACTATTGCTTCATTTTCTTTTTCTTTTTCTTTCTTTTCCTATTGTTTCATTTTCTTTTTCTTTCTTTTGCCCAAATCACGCTGGCACTCAACCCTTCTTTAAATCACCCATTTTCTTTAGACGGTGAGAAAACCCTCGATTCCTCTAATCGCACCTTCACCCTTCTTTTGCAAATCTCTAATTGCATCTCTAGAGAGTCACTTCCACATGTTCTTCAAGTGCCCGTTTTTTGAGGGAGGCAAGTCCTCTCTCCTATCCTACGTCAGCAAATTCAATAGCTTCATTTTCTGTTAGTGAAGAAATTTAGGAGAAATTAGTCCGAGTTTTATCCTCCAGAGAATCATTCATGATTCATGTAGCTGTAGGGTTAGAAATTGTTTAAGAGGGAGGGAAGGGTGGTGATTATGTTGGTATCTACAGTTCCACTAAGCTGTATTCGGGTTCGAATCATTTTTAATCTTCTTTTTCTTTCTTTTGCCCAAATCAGCTGGCACCCGACTCTTCTTTAAATTGCCCATTTCTTCAGACGGTGAGAAAATTCCTTTGACCACACCTCCACCATTCTTTTGCAAATATCTAATCACACCTCCAAAGAGTTACTTCCACATGTTCTTCAAGTGCCCGCTCTCTAAGGGAGGCAAGTCCATCTTCCTCTCCTGCGCTAGCAGATTCAATAGTTTCCTTTTCTGTTAGTGAAGAAATTTAGGAGAAATTAGTCTGAGTTTTATTCTCCAGAGAATAATTCATGGCTCATGTAGCTGTAGGATTAGAAATTGTTTAAGAGGGAGGGAGGACTGGAGATTAGGTTGGTATCTACAATTCGACTTAGCTATATTGGGGTTCGAATCCTCCTTAATCCTCTTTTTCTTTCTTTTGCCTAAATCAAGTTGGCAACCGACCCTTCTTTATCACCCATTTCTTCAAACGATGAAAACACCCTCGATTCCTCTGAGCGCACCTCCACCATTCTTTTGCAAATCTCTAATCGCACCTCCAAAGAGCCACTTCCACATGTTCTTCAAGTGCTCGCTTTTTGAGGGAGGCAAGTCCTCCCTCCTCTCATGCTCCAACAAATCTAATAGCTTCGTTTTCTGTTAGTGAATAAATTTAGGAGAAATTAGTCTGAGTTTTATCCTCCAGAGAATAATTCATGGTTCATGTAGCTGTAGGATTAGAAATTATTTAAGAGGGAGGGAGGTGTGGAGATTAGGTTGGTATCTACAGTTCGACTAAGCTGTATTGGGGTTCGTATCCGCTTTAATCATCTTTTTCTTTCCTTTGCCCAAATCAGCCTGGCACCTGACCCTTCTTTAAATCGCCCATTTCTTCAGACGGTGAGAAAATCCTCGATTCCTCCGATCGCAACTCCACCCTTCTATTGCATATCTCTAATCGCACTTCCAGAGAGTCATTTCCACATGTTCTTCATATGCCCGCTTTATGTGGGAGGCAAGTCCTCCATTCTCTTCTCCGTCAGCAGATCCAATAGCTTCATTTTCTATTAGTGAAGAAATTTAGGAGAAATTAGTCTGAGATTTATCCTCCAGAGAATAATTTATGGTTCATGTAGCTGTAGGATTAGAAATTATTTAAGAGGGAGGTAGGGGTGGAGATTAGGTTGGTATCTACAGTTTGACTGAGCTGTATTGGAGTTCGAATCCTCTTTAATACTATTTTTCTTTCTTTTGCCCAAATCAGGCTGGCACCCGACCTTTTTTTAAATCGCCCATTTCTTCAGACGGTGAGAAAACCCTTGATTCCTCTGATCGCACCTCTAGAGAGTCATTTCCACATGTTCTTCAAGTGACCGCTTTCTGAGGGAGGCAAGTTCTCCTTCCTCTTCTGCGCCAACAGATCCAATAGCTTCATTTTTTGCTAGTGAAGAAATTTAGAAGAAATTAGTCTGAATTTTATCCTCCAGAGAATAATTCATGGTTCATGTAGCTGTAGGATTAAAAATTGTTTAAGAGGGAGGGAGGGGTGGAGATTAGGTTGGTATCTATAGTTCGACTAAGCTGTATTGGGGTTCGTATCCGCTTTAATCCTCTTTTTCTTTCTTTTGCCCAAATTAGGCTGGCACCCGACCCTTTGATTAAATTCACACAACCATTCTCCTATACTTTGCATACTTTGTCGGTTTTGGCTCAAAAGACTTGTGCATCATCAGTCATCTCTAGTTCTTTGTTCATGTTTCCCTCGTTGTATTTTACCGATAAATCACACATACGTATCTATTATTTATGATCTCTTCCAATGAATATGATGTGCATTCCAAGTGCATTGTACTTGTATTCATCTAAATTTTTCTGCAAGAGTAATAATATAACACTAAAGCAAAAGAACCACTAGCAGATTTATTTGCAATAGATATGTTTATTGAGATAAGAATAAATCATGACCCATCGTCTGATTCTGGTCAATAGTGATAATTTATATGTTTGCTTATCATTTGACTATACAATTTTGACTTTATATGATGAAAACCAATTACAAGCGTTCCATAATAGAGTTCTTACCGAATAACTTTATTTTATTTTCAGCATAAAAAGTGCCTAAATCTCAATAGTTATTCAGCTAATTGTGTTTGGATGGATGGTAATCGCTTCTTGTTTCGATGCAAAGGTGGTTGGCACAGCCCGACCTGATAGAGGAAGAAAGGCTGCCAAACGCACTTAGGAGCAATTACTGTTTGCATTCGAAACACAGAAACCCGATCAAAACGTTATATAAAGTGGGTCCCACGTGAGGCCCCTCTTTCAAGTGAACAGGGCTGGAATGATGCAGATTCGAATTGGAGTTCTCAAGTTTCAAACGCAAAGAATATAACTCTCGAATGAAAGCGAATTTTCTTTTTAGTCACGTATTATCCGGACTCCTTCGTCCATTAGCCAACGTCAATCTCATTTCTATCGCCTATTTCTCTGTGCTCCAACTTGAACTCCAGATTGAAACATAGACTCGATCTGCTATGGACCTTCCGATATTTACGAATCTCCCAAGATTCATCAAAATTGAATGACCCAAAGTTCATCATAATGGATAAACCTACGAATCTTGAGCAAGTTTGAAACAAATTGAAGCAAATTCCTTCAAGTTCGAACTGTTCATTCAATTCAAGAAACCCACCGGTAGAAGTACAATATTAATATTCAACGCGATATCCCCAAAAAAAAGGGGTAAAATCCTCGCGAACTCACGAGACAAGATTCAAGATTCAGCTATAGACATTTGTACAAGCAGAAAGAAAAGAAAAGAAATCCTGGCGGAAGCTAAAAACCATTCATGGCAGGGAGCTACTTCGAGGGAGCAACGTGCGGCCCTTCTGCAGAGGAAGGATGGACAAGGGCCTTCCCGAACACCCGAGACAAAGAGAAACGTCCTCTCCTTCCGCCGCTCGCCGTCCTCTCTTTCTTCTGGCGATCACCCGCATCCTCAGCCATCTTTTCCTTCTTCATCTTCTCCTTGTAAAGCTTCCGCATCATGTACACCTCCGCGAGGCTCACGCCCGGCTGATAAACCCCCGCGCTCGCCATTCCTTTCCCTTCCTTCTGAACCCGAAAGGCTTGGATTGCTGCGGATCTTGATGAGCGATGGAGGGGATGTGTGCAAGAATTGTGCAAGGCATGGGGATGTGGGGGTGGCATATATAGAGATAGAGTGAGAGAGAGAGAGATGGGGGAGCTAGAGAAGGTGACTCCGACTTCGCCTCTTGCGGGCTCTGCGCATTTTCCGCCGCGCTTCGCTTGCGAACTTGCTGAGCAAGGCATAAGGAAAGCGCCCGCCCGAAAGCGACCACCACCGAGGGGGATTCGAATGGGTGCGCGATGCGATTGGCGGGCCGGGAGAGGAGGGATGACGTCAGCGAGGAGGCCGCGCTCCACCCGTGTAAACTAGATGGGCGGTCAGTATCGAGGTCGCTCGTCTCCCGTCTCTCAACGAAAGTCATTTTAAATTCATCTTGGCTCTATTTATGATTGAATTAGTTAAAGTGTAATAAATTTTAGGATTTTTACTTTTAAACATTTTCTCCTATATTTATATCATTGTCGATCAATCTCTAAGTATTAGAACTATATTTATGAAAAATAAACACTAAACTCTATGATGAGTATAAACCTATCACATTGGGTCTGAAATTCATATATAGCCCATTTAAAAAATAAATTAATCATATATGGGTCACCTCTACTTCAATTTTGAACATTAAATAAGTTTCAAATTTAAAAGTTAAAATAAATGGGTCTAAATAAATTGAGTTTATAACTCATTTCCAACTGACTAGGCGCTTACACACACACTCTCTCTCTTCCTTCCCCTCCCCCTCCCCCTCCCTCTTCAACATTATAAAAATATTTAAAAATTTGAAATTATAATTATTTTTCTTTTTTTTTTTTTATTTTTTATTTTTTCCTTCTTCATTCTTCCATCTTCCTTGGTCGGTGGCCAGCCACAATGATGGTCGGTAAAGCTTGACATCGCTGATTGGGCAAGTCGAGGAGTGCTGACATCTAGTGCTTTGGCAAGGCTCGAGCTTGCCTACGTTTGGCATTGGTGAGGCTCAAGTCTCATTGATCTGATGAGACTCGAGCTTGACAGCCTCAAGCGAGCAAGGCTCAACTTGCATGGATTCGGGTGAGCTTGAGCCTCATCGGCTTGTGGTGAGGCTCGGGTTCACTTGTGGTTGATTGTTGGCCATTGTTGTGGCTGCAGACGATCGAAGAAAGAAAATGAAAAAATGAAAAATAAATAATTTTAAAAAAAAATATATATATATATATATATATATTAAAAAGAACGTACGAAAGAAAATCAAATCAGATTTTTCATACCAAACAATAGAAAACATTTTCTAATATATTTTCAAATTAAGGCAAATACCATAAAATGTTGTTATTTTCCTTGAAAATGACTTTTTGGAAAACATTTTCCACAAAACAAATGAAACTTCAATTTAAAAAAAAAATTATAAAAATTGTACGCTGCATTTGTATTGCATGAGATTGTTTTAACAATACAATTTTTAAAAAAATCATAAGAAATAAAACTTCTTAGATTTGGTTAAATGGGTCGGCTCAGGTATGGGTTAAAAAATTTATATTATGATAAATGAGTCATAACGGGTCAAAAGACTCAATTTGGGTTGGATTCAAACCCAACCAGATCTACTCATTTGAGAGGTCTAAATGAGTATGTCATAATTATAGAAAAATGAATCCAATTAATTTATCTCCTATAAATTGAGAAATTGTGCAAACTAGGAGAGAATACAAAATTGTAACTATTAATTATTAATATAATGTTGAGTGGAAAGACATATTTTGCTCAGGCTCAAAACTTTAGAGCAATTCCCTGGATGAAATACTATTTGCTATGCTTAAGTTTGAACTTGCTAATATCCATCTCGACCATGACTAGGGGTCATCAATAATACCTAGATCAACTCAAATGGAGCCCATCGGAATTGAAATTTTTGGGTCTTGACCATGATGACATGTAATACATACATAGCAGATATAAACTTTTCGGCATCAAACAAGATATTGAAGATAATCTCTCTACCCTAGTAGAAGCCATAACAAGGCACTCAACTTCGAGCCAGTGGCACTGATTTTGGGTGAACTTTGTGAAGCAACCATGAGAAACAACCCTGAGAGATCTTCTCTTGATCATCAATGGTTGCTCTTCCATTTTCATCTCCTCCTTTCTTCTTCTTCTCCTCTCCCTCCTCCTTGTGTTGCTTCCTCAGCAAATAAGCTTCTGCTAGCTCAGGCCCTGCCATAGACGTGATGGACATGTCCTACGATACAAAACGAAGCGCAGTTATTGCGAGGTAGGACGAGAACAATAATTTCAAGAACTAATGAGTTGTGCAGATGAGGTAATTTCGAGAGTTGTCATGTTTTTGGAGAGCAAGCAAAGCATGAAGCATCAGTTTCGAACCCTAATTTGTCATGTATGGAAGGATTTAAAAGTGATTAAGTACAAGTCTATAGTTCATTCACAATACCTTTATGTTATCTTTGTAAAGCCACTGTTAATGGCAGCTTCAATATTGACAAAAGGTCGTAGTGAGTGAGGATTTGCAGATCCCTTTCGACCCTTTTTGAATACGACTTGGGAAATATCATCCTTTTTTTTTATTTGCCCATGTCCACGAAACATAAGCGATGCGGGTACATGACAATTCATATTCTATGAGCCTTATTTTACTTGCTTTAAAGGCAGAACTATAAGTAGGATTGAAAATTTTGAGACAGTCTAAAACTGTAACCACAACAAAAATTTACTGTTATGGCCGAAGTAATGGGTCCTAGTAACATGATGTAATTCAAAAGCCCAAGCGTGTCCAAAGACCTTACGTTTGTGCATACCTCATAGATGCTTAAGCTAAGATAAGTGAAAGGTCTTATATTGCCCCGAGCTTCATTGATGAGCACAACAACGTCCCTAGTATTTTAATTGCGCTCAACACTCCTGGGATCAGATCAGGGTGATCTGACTGCGGTTCCAAACTCTCCTCAGGTCACAGTTGAAGGAAATTTGGGGTTTCAAGAAGAGCCAAAGCTTCAGCTTGAGTTGCAGAAGACGCGCTCTCTTTCCTTGCGAATCCATCAACCAGCAGACCTGAGTTATCTTAAAAAATGCAGGTTACAACAATAGCTTCGTTCATTCCAGTTTCGAGAGGAGTCGATATGATGCTTTCCCCCTTGTTATGCCGTTGATGCCGATGGAAAGATGTTTCGTAAAATCATCTTGCTGACTCTAGCAGCTAGTTTAGGGATACGTGTAAGAAAAGTCATAAATTTATTGTATTTGTATTAATTTAGTCCTAAAATTTTTAATGGTGCTAATTAAATTCTAAACATTTTTACTTAGTGCTAATTTAGCAATAAACCTTTTGATCTCCAATTCAGTAATTTCAGTTAATTTTGGCAGGATATTGCTGACATAGATGCTCACCTGCTTACATTGCACTATGGTGTTGACGTACTCATATTCATCTAACTTTATTCGCAAGAATAATCATAGAACATTTAGGTAAAAGAAGCACCAGTGGATTTATCCGCAATATATATGTTTTTCGAAATAAGAAATTTCTTCGATGATACAAAAATCTTGACCCATCAATCGTTCCATGATAGAGTTATTACCGAATTACTCAATTTTATTTTCATCGTAAAAGTGCCTTAGTCTCAGCGGTTACTAATCGTGTTTGGACGGACGGTTAATGCTTCCTTTCCCAACACAAAGGTGGTTGACGTGGCCGAACCGATAAGAGGAAGAAATGCTGCCGCAGAAACATGGAAACTCGATTCTCATGGACCGTTAAATAAAGTTAGTCCCACATGAGGCCCTCCTTTCATGTGCATGGGGCTCAAACGATGCGAATTTGAACCACGATTCTCAAGTTTCGAACACAGAGTTTGAATCTTGAATGAGGCAAATTTCGTTTTTAGTCATATATTAGCCGGGCTCCTTAGCTAACGTCAGTCTCATTCCTCTCAAGTGTTTCTTTGAGCTCCGGATTGAACCATAGACTCAGCGGATGATATGTACGAATTTCCAAAATTCATCAAAACTAAATATCCCAAAACACTTTAGTTTATCATGATGGATTAAACCTACGAATATTAAGCAAGTTTGAAGTGAATCAAAGCAAATTCATACAAGTTCAAACTGTATTTTCAATTCAAAAAACCCACTAGTAAAGATTCAATATCGATATTCAACACAATACCCCGGAAAAAAAGGGGGGGGGAAATTCTTGCGAACTCATGAGACAAGATTTAGCTATAGACATTTGCACAAGCAGAAAGGAAAGAAAAAGAAAAGAAAAAAGAATTCCCCGCTTAAGCTAAAAACCATTCATGGCAGGGAGCTACTCTGAGGGAGCAACGTGCGGTGCTTCTGCAGAGGAAGGATGGACATGGGCCTTCCCGAACACCTGAAACAAAGAGAAACGTCCTCTCCCTCCTCCTCTCGCCGTCCTCTCCTCCTTCTTGCGATCGCCCGTGACCGCGCCCGCGTCCTCAGCTGTCTTCGCCTTCTTCATCTTCTCCTTGTAAAGCTTCCGCATCACGTACACCTCCGCTAGGCTCGCGCCCGGCTGATAAACCCCCGTGCCCGACATTTGTTTCCCCTTCCTTCCGAACCCGAAAAGCTTGGATTCCTGCCGATCGTGATGAGCGATGGAGTGGATGCTGCAAATTATGCAGGGCATGGGGATAAGGGGGCGGTATATGTAGAGCGAGAGAGAGAGAGAGAGAGAGAGAGAGAGAGGGGGGGTGTCGTGTTGGGTTGGGGGAGCGAGAAGGCGACTCTTGACTTCGCGTCTTGCGGCAAATCGCTTAGCGTGTTCTGCACATTTTCCTCCGCGCTTCGCCTCCAAACTTCGTGAGCAAGGCATACGGCACGCGCCCACCCGAAAGCGACCCCACCCGCCTGAGGAATTCGAACGGGGCGGGCCGGGAGAGGAGGGATGACGCCAGCCAGGAGGTGGCGTTCCACGCCGGGTTTGGACCAGATAGGGCGGGGCGGGGCCGGGGCCGGGGCCATCGCTATCTGGTTCGCTCATCCTTTGTCGAAGGTTGTTTTAAATTCATTCCGGCTCCGTTTGTGACGGTGCCTCAATTTTTTATTTTTATTTTTAATTATAAAAATCGTACACTGAATTTTTATTGCACGGAAGTGTTTTACCATTACAATATTTTTGAAAAATCATAAGAAACAAGCTTTTCTAAATTTGGTTAAATGGGTTAATTTTGTTTGAACCATTTATGACCCGACACGACCCGACCTAACTCCGATTTGACATATCTAAATAAGTATGTCATGATTACAAAAAACTAAATTAAGTTGATTTATCTCATATAAATTGAGAAATCATGCAAAGTAGGAGAGAATGTAAAATTGCTATTAGTATAATATTGAGCGGAAAGACATTTTTTGCTCTAACCAGTCTTTAGAGCAATTCCTTGGATGAAATACTAATTGCTATGCTCGAGTTCGAACCTACTAATTTCCATTTCGACCATGACCAGGGGTTGTCAATAATACCCAAACCAACCCGATCTGAATAGAATCCACCCAAACTAAAATTTTCAAGTCTTGACCATGATGACATGTAATACACACATAACAGACATAAACATTTCTACTTCGAACAACATATTGAAAACGATCTCTCTACCCTAGTGGGAGCCATAACACGGCGCTCAACTTCAAGCCTCCGGCACCGTTTTTGGGTGAACTTTGTAAATCCACCTCGAGAAACAACCCTGAGAGTTCCTCTCTTGATCATCAAAGGTTGGTCTTCCATCTTCATCTCCTCCTTGCTTCTTCCTCTTCTTCTTCATCATCATCTTCTCCTTGTACTGCTTCCTCAATAAATAAGCTTCTGCTAGCTCAAGCCCTGCCATGGACATGATGGACATGTCCTACGATGCAAAACGAAGCGCAATTATTGCGGGGGAGGAGGAGAATAATAATTTTAAGAACTAATGAGATGAGTAGGTGAGGTGATTTATAGAGGTGGCATGTTCTTGGAGAGCAAGCAAAGCATAAAGCATCGGTTTCAAACCCTAATTTGTCATCTATAGTGAGACTTGAAAGTGACTGGGGAGAAGTTTATAGCCCATCACTAATATTTTTTGTGTTATCTTTGCCAAGTCACCGTTTATGGCGGCTTCATTGTGGACAAAAGTTGGCAATGAGGGAGGATTTTGCAGATACCTTTCAACTCTATTTGAAAGACTTAAGAAATATCCTCCTCGTTCTTTCTTAGATGCCCATGTCCAGTAAGCGATGTGGGTACATGCCATTATATATTCTGTGGGCCTTATTTTACTTGCTTGAAAGATGGAACTGTACGTAGGATTGAAAAATTCGAGAAAGTCTAAAACTGTGACCATAATATAAATTTAATATTATGGCCGAAGTAATGAGTCCAAGTAAAATGACGTGATTCAAAAGCCCAAGCGTGTCAAAAGAGCTTACGTTTGTGCATACGTCATAGAAGCTTATGCTAAGATGAGCGGAGAGCCTTATTCTGCCCCAAGCCTCGCTGATGGGCACAACAACGTCCCTAATAATCTAATTTGCGGTCAACACTCCTCGTATCAGATCAAGGTGATCTGACTGCAATTCCAAACTCTCCTTAGGTCGCAGTTGAAGGAAATTTGGGGTTTCAAGAAGAGCCAAAGCTTCAACTTGAGCTGTAGAAGACGCGCTCACTTTCCTTGCGAATCCATCGACCAAGAGACCTAAGTCATCTTAAACAATGTCGGTTACAACGGTAGCTTCGGTCATTTCAGTTTTAAGAGGATTCGAGATGATGTTCCCCCCGTGTTATGCCGTTGATGCCGATGGAAAGATGTTTTTGTAAAATCATCTTGCCGATTCGAGCAGCTAGTGTGGGAATAAGTGTCAAAAAAGGGGAAAAGTGCCAAAAAAAGTCCTAAACCTTTTGTCTTTGTGTCGATTTAGTCCTAAACCTTTTTTTGGTGCCGATTTAGTCCTAAACATTTTTATGTTGTGCCAATTCAGTCCTTTTCGGCCAATTTTGATCGGAATTTACTGACTGGACGTCGACCGGCTGACGTGGCATGGTTGGCGCCGACGTGGACTACTTTTAATAATATTTTAATATTTTTAAATTTTTTGAATTTTTATTTTGAATTTTTTTATTTTGAATTTTGAATTTTTTTATTTTTTCTTCTCATCTTCTTCCTCCAGCCGGTCGGACCTCGGCGACCGGCCAAAGGCGACGACCAGCGAGGTCAACCCGCGAGGGCGGCCTCGCGCCGGGTGGCGAGGGTCGAGCCTCGCCCATGGCCGGCGAGGGTGAGCCTTGCTTGCCCGGCGCGAGGCTGCCCTCGAGGCTCGGGCAACGAGCCTCGCCCTCGCTGGATCTAGCGAGGGTCAAGCCTCTCCTATGGCCGGCGAGGGCGAGCCCCGCCAGCTTGGCGCGAGGAGGGGGCCAGATTCGATCCTCGAGGTCTTACGGAACCGAGGCCTATCGTCATCCTCCTCCGACATGTCGACGCCTGGCGGTGCAGAGGCGAGCTTCGTGGCGCGCGCCGAGAGCGCCTTCTTGACGATTTTCAGGCTCAGGTCTTCGTTCGCTTCCTCCTCCTCCTCCTCGTCGCTGCTGCTGTCGAGCGGCATTGAGGACTTCAGCTCATGCTCTACGTCGTCTCCTTCGCCGAGCTTCACCGCCATCGACTTCGCTCTCCTCCCCATGCTCCTCACGCCGAGCTGGTGGGGCTCGCCCTCGCCGCCCAGGCCTCAAGGGCGGCCTCGCGCCGGGTGGGCGAGGCTCGCCCTCGCCAAATTTGGCGAGGTTGAGCCTCATCGGCCATGGGCGAGTTTCGACCCTCACCGGATCCGACGAGGGCGAGCCTTGCCGCCCAGGGCAAGGTTGCCCTCGCGGCCACTGGCAAGGTGGTCGGTGAGGTTGACCTTGACCTCACCAGCCGTTGCCTTTGGCCGGTTGCCGAGGTCCGGCGACCGGGCTGGAGGAAGAAGATGAGAAGAAAAATAAAAATAAAATAAAATAAAATAAAAAGAAAAAAGAAAAAAATTCAAAAATATTAAAATATTAGTAAAAGTGGTCCACGTCGGGCGGCCATGTCCGATCAGCAAATTCCGGCCAAAATTAGTCGAAAGGACTAAATTGGCATAACGTAAAATTGTTTAGGACTAAATCGGCACAAAGACAAAAGGTTTATGAATTTTTTGGCACTTTTCCTGTAAAAAAAGCCTTAAATTTATTACATTTGTACTAATTCAGTCATGAACATTTTAATAACATCAATTCAGTTCTAAACCTTTTGACCAAGTGCCAATTTAGCTCTAAACATTTTTATTTCTAATTCAATTATTATAACTAATTTTGGTCAAATATTGCCAACGTGGACACCCACCAACTTATGTGGCACCCTAGCATAGACATAAACAATTTTTAATAAATTTTCAATTTTCTTTTTATTTTCTCTCATTTCTTCTTTCTTTTGCTGGTGACCGACCATCGGCCAAGGTTGAGCCTTGGTGAGGATCGGCCTCACCAAATTTGTCCTAAGCAAGGCCTTGTCGGGCGTCACCTGGGCGAAGGTGACACTTGGCAAGGTCACCTTGGCTTGGGTGAGGGTGAGCCCTAACAAGGGCTCCCATTGCCAAATTTGGGAAGGTTGTCACGGCCAAATCTGGTGAGGTCAGCCTACCCGGCCATGGACGGTGGCCAGTCACTGGTAAAAGGAAGAAGGAGAGAGAAAAAAAAGAAAGGACAAAAAAAAAATGAAAAATTATTAAAAATTGTCCACGTCAGTTAGTGCCACGTAACTCCGCCAACATCAACGTTAGTAATCTCATGCCAAAATTAGCTAGAATGATTGAATTGACACTAAGTTAAAATATTTTTGACTAAATAGGTATCATTAAAAGGTTTAGATCTAAATTGGCATTAAGACAATAGGTTTATGGCTTTTTTGGTACTTTTTTGATTAGTTTGCATCAGGGTTTCAAAGCTCAAATGACGTAGTTGTTGCGCAAGATGGAGAGAAGTTCAAACAATACTGATGTCTGATTAAAATTGCACAACCATGGCTTTGCCAGATTGAAAGACTTGTGCATCATTAATCATCTCTCGTTCTTTGTTCATGTTTTCCTCGTTGTATCTTATCAATAAATGCATGCTTACGTATCTATTGCCCATGATCTCTTCGGATATATGATGTGCTTCTAAGTGCACTCTACTCATATCATGTAATTTTATCCGCAAGAGTAATCATATAACTTTAAGGTAAAAGAACCACCAGTAAATTTATCTGCAATAAATATGTTTTGCTGGAAAAAGAAATTTCTTGGATGACATAAAAATCATCACCCATCAATCGTTCCATAATAGAGTTATTGCCAAATAACTCCATTTTATTTTCATCATGAAAGTGCCTAAAATTCAGCACTTACTTCAGCTTTTCGTGTTTAGATGGACGGTAATCCTTCCTATTCCAACACAAAGGAAAATCCTCGCGAACTCACGAGACAAGATTCAGCTATAGACATTTGCACAAGCAGAAAGGAAAGAAAAAACAAAAAAATCCCAAGTGAAGCTGAAAGCCATTCATGGCGGAGAGCTACTCCGAGGGAACAACACGGGGCGCTTCTGCAGAGGAAGGATGGACATGGGCCTTCCTGAACACCCGAGACAAAGAGAAACGTCCTCGTCCTCCTCCTCTCGCCATCCTCTCCTCCTTCTCGCGATCGCCCGCGACGGTGCCCGCGTCCTCAGCCATCTTTTCCCTCTTCATCTTCTCCTTGTAAAGCTTCCGCATCACGTACACCTCCGCGAGGCTCGCACCCGGCTGATAAACCCCCGCGCCCGACATTTCTTTGCCCTTCCTTACGAACCCGAAAAGCTTGGATTCCTGCCGGTGGTGATGAGCGATGGAGTGGATGCTGCAAATTATGCAGGGCATGGGGATGTGGAGGGCGGTATATATAGAGCGAGAGAGAGAGAGAGAAAGAGAAAGGGGGTGTGGTGTTGGGTTGGGGGACCGAGAAGGCGACTCTGACTTTGCCTCTTGCGGCAGGGCGGTGAGCGTGTTCTGCACATTTTCCTCCGCGCTTCGCCTCCAAACTTCGTGAGCAAGGCATAAGGCACGCGCCCGACCGAAAGTGACCCCAGCTGCTGCCAGGGGAATCCGAACGGGAGCGCGATGCGATTGGCGGGGCGGGAGAGGAGGGGATGACGCCAGCCAGGAGGTGGCGTTCCACCCTCGATTTGGACCAGATGGGGCGGGGCGGGCCTGGCCCGGCGGTATCCAGCTCTCTCGTCTTTCATCGAAGGTCGTTTTAGATTTATTTCGGCTCTGTTTATGATGGTGCTTCAATTTTTTTTTTTAAATATTATAAATATCGTACATTAGATTTATATTACACGAAAGTATTTTAGCAATACAATGTTTTTTAAAAAATCATAAGACACATCCTTTCTTAAATTTGGTTAAATGGGTTGGGACGGGTGAGGTTGGTATTGGTTGAAAAAATTGTATTACGTTAAATGGATTATAAACGAATTAAATTGGGTTTAACCATTTATGACCTGACCCGACCCGCCCGACCCATCTGTTTGATAGGTCCACACAAGTATGTTATATTTATAGAAAAATAAATCGAGTTAATTTATCCCCTATCAATTGAGAAATTGTGCAAACTTAGAGAGAATGCAAAATTTGTAACCTTTAACTATTAATATAATGTTGAGTGGAAAGACATATTTTGCTCTAACCACAATCTTTAGAGCAATTCTCTGGATGAAATACTATTTGCTATGCTTAAGTTTGAACCCGCTAATTTTCATCTCGACCATGATTAATGATTGTCAATAATACTCAGACCGACCCGACCTGAACAAAAACCACTCGAACTGAAATTATTGGATCTTGACTATGATGATATGTAATACATCCATAGTAGACATAAACATTTCGACATCAAACAAGATATTGAAGACAATCTCTCCACCCTAATGGGAGCCATAATAGGGCACTCAACTTCGAGCCTTCGGCACCGATTTTGGGTGAACTTTGTGAAGCAGCCATGAGAAACAACCCTGAGAGATCTTCTCTTGATCATCAATGTTTGTTGTGCCATCTTCATCTCCTCCTTGTTTCTTCTTCTTCTTCATCCTCTCTTTGTGCTGCTTCCTCAGCAAATAAGCTTCTGCTAGCTCAGGTCCTGCCATGGACGTGATGGACATGTCCTACGATGCAAAACGAAGCACAATTACAATAATTTCAAGAACTAATGAGCTGAGCAGATGAGGTAATTTGTAGAGGTGGCAAGTTCTTGGAGAGCAAGCAAAGCATGAAGCATCAGCCTCGAACCCTAATTTGTCATGTATAGAGGGACTTTAAAGTGACTGGGTACCGGTCCTAAGCTCATCAACAATATTTTTATCTTTGCCAAGTCACTGTTTATGGCAGCTTCAATATTGACAAAAGGCGGTAATGAGTGAGCATTTTGCAGATCTCTTTCAACTCTATTTGAATATGACTTAGGAAATACCATCCTTGTTCTTTCTCACATGCCCATGTCCAATAAAACTTAAGCGACGTGGGTACATGACAATTAATATTCTATGGGCCTTAGTTTACTTGCTTGAAAGACAGAACTATAAGTAGGATTGAAAAATTTGAGACAGTCGAAAACTGTAACCACAATATAAATTTATTATTATGGCTGAAGTAACGGGTCCTAGTAAAATTATGTAATTCAAAAGTCCAAGCGTGTCAAAGTGCTTACGTTTGTGCATAGGTCATGGAAGCTTAATGAGCACAACGACGTCCCTAATAATTTAATTTGCGTTCAACACTCCTCGTATTAGATTAGGGTGATCTGACAGAAATTCCAAACTCTCCTCAGGTCGCAGTTGAAGGAAATTTGGGGTTTCAAGAAGAGCCGAAGCTTCAGCTTGAGTTGTAGAAGATACGCTCAATTTCCTTGTGAATTTATCGACCAAGAGACCTAAGTTATCTTAAACAATGCAAGTTACAACATTAGCTTCATTCATTCTAATTTCGAGAGGATTCGAAATGATGTCTCCCCCCTTGTTATGTTGGAAAGATGTTTTCGTAAAATCATCTTGCCAATTCTAGGAACTAGTCTGGGGATAAGTGTCAAACAAGTCCTAAAACTATTACATTCATACCAATTTAATCTTAAACATTTATAATGACATCAATTTAGTTCTAAACCTTTTAACCTAGTACCAATTTAGTCTTAAACCTTTTGATATTCAATTTAGTTCTTCCAGTTAATTTTGATCAGATATTACTAATATGATGCCTATCGGCTTATGTGGTACTGCCGATGCTGATGTTCATAAATTTTTAATAATTTTGCGATTTTTTTCTCTCCTTTCTTCTTTCTTTTGCCAATGACTAACCACAAGCGATAGTCAGCCATCAACTATGGTGAGGTTGAGCCCCAGTGAGGGTTGGCCTCTGCAAATTTGGTTTGGGTGAGGCCGACCCTTGTACAAGCTGGGGTGGCCTCATTATACATCACCTAGGCGAAGGCAATGCCTAGTAAGGTCGCCTTGGCCTGGGTGAGGGCAAGCCCCAACAAGGGCTCACCTCATCAAATCCTTGGGCGAGGGTTGGTCTTGCCAAGGCCAGTTCTAATGAGGCTAGCCTACCTGGTCACGGATGGTGGCTGGTCATTGGCAAAAGGAAAAAAATAGCAAAGAAAAAAAAACCAAGGAAAAAAAAGAAATAATAAAAGTAAAAAAATATTAAAAAATTATAAAAATTATCTACGTTAGCACAAGTAATGCCACGTAACCTTACCAACATCGGCGTTAACAATATCATATCAAAATTAATCAGAATGACTAGCACTAGGTTAAAAGGTTTATAAATAAATTGGCATCATTTAAAAGTTTAAATTTAAATTGACACAAATATAATAGGTTCATGGCTTTTATGACACTTTTCTGGCTAGTTTGCATTAGGTTTCAAAACTCAAATGACATAGTTCTTGCGCAATGTTCAAATGACACTGAGGTATGATTAAAATCACACAACCATTCCTCTATGCTTTGCCATATTGAAAGACTTGCACATCATTAATCGTCTCTTGTTCTTTCTTCATGTTTTCCTAGTTGTATTTTACCGATAAATACATACTTACGTATCCATTACCTATGGTCTCTTCAGTTTTACGATGTGCTTCTAAGTGCACTCGATTCATATTGTGACATCCCGATTTTCCAATTCTATTTTCAATAAATTGAGACCGGCATTTCGTTGGCACGCATATAGTTCTTTTCCTTGAGTCGGCCACTCATGTGAAAACTAGTCTATCAGGTGAAGCCGTTAGGAAATTCTAATGCATCAGACTCGAGAATTTGACCAGGAAGCGATCTTTCGACCGAGCTAATGCAGCAGGCGAGACGGCGCACAATTAAAAATCGATTAGAGATCGGAGATAGGTCGACTCGACGAGGGCATGTGATCAAGTGTGGGTGATTCCACCAGATCGCACAATTCTGGTTGATCGGCACTGGACCGACTTCTCAACCGATTGGGTACCCTGTGTTCGTATTTGAAACCTTGAGATTATCCCGACAACCGAAAATCGCCGATGTTTCAAAGATGTACATTGTAGCTTGAGATGATCAACCACAGGTCAAATGCATGAAAATTTCTAAAGGTTACCCGGTAGGTTGGGCCGCGCTAATATCATGCCAGAGTGAAATTAACCGCAAAATTGTGACTGAATTAAGAAATTGGAAGTCCTGGGGTGTCACATATCTTATGAGGAACATGGATTAATTTTATGAACTTTAATTTGGACTCAATTGGAATAGAATTGATGAGAATTGACGAAATTGGATGTACAAGGATTTGGACCCCGGCGGAAATGATGTTGCACCCATTGAAGAATGTTGTGGGAGAGGAGATAGTGGAAGATGACATCATGCGGGTGATGTCATGCTGATTTAAGCCAAGCGAATGGGGTGTTGACAAGTGGCAAGAGCCCATTGGCCCTCATAAAGTGGGGTTTTTCCCTCTCACCCATCCCCATCATCTTCTTCATTTGGATTTTCTTCTTGGATTTTGGAGGAGAGAGAAAGCTCCGAACGGAACCAGCAGCCGCACGCCTCTTCGCCGCTCGCCCGGTCGCTCGACGCCGCCGCCTATCGCCGGAGCTCGCCGCCTTGCCGTCACGCCAGACCGCCGTTGGCCGACCCCCTCTCCTGTCCCTTTTCCTCTCTGTCCATCGAGCAGCTCTCTCCTCCCTCTTCTTTCGGTTTGACGCCCAGAAATTTGCAGAGGAAGAGCCGCACGTCGCCTGGAGCCGTCGCACGCCTCCGCCTGTCCCCGTTCGCCGCTCGCTCGACGCTGCCGTGCGTCGCCGTCGCTGCCCGTCCGCCCGCGCTCGCCCGCGCTTGGCCGACGCCCAGCCGCCTCCGTCTGCCCTGTTCGCGCATTCCAGGAGCTGCCGGAGCTCGTCCCCGCCGCCGTGAGGCCTCGCCCGTCCGAGCCACCGACGAGCTGCCGCCTCCTTCCTCCGCCTTCCCTCCGCCCGAATCGCCGCCGGACAGCCCTCCATCGGCCCCAAACAGAAGCTGGAAAAATGGGTATGGCAGCGGGTGTTTGGCCCGTTTTGGCCGCCTTCCCGAGCCCGGATGCTCGGCCCGCCTTGAGGAAAGTCGATCCTCGCGTCACCCTCGTCGTTGTGGTCCGCTCGGCTCGCTAATCCGGTGAGTTTAGCTCACTAAACCTTGATTAGATGGTTAATGATGCTTTAGGTGTATTTAGTTTATGTTAAGTGTTATTAGGTGGTTAGTTTAATTTAGTTAAGAGTGGATTACATTAATGTGCTTGATTAACTTAAAGTTGGTTTAATTTAAGGTTAAATAAATGCTTATATTAATATAAGCTTTGATGTGACATAAAGGAATTTACTTTTGATTTATTTAAATATCTCGAAATTATTAAATAATTTAATAATATATTATTATTCGAAATTATTGAAATATTATTATTTAATTATTTCCGGAATAAATTTAATTATTTATTAAATTCCGAAAATTTTGTCGGGACCCTAAATTCTCAGAATTTCGTGCCGGTCGCTGCTGTGAAGTTAGATTTTGAAATTGAAGATTGGATATTATAAATTGAGTGTGGATCGTGAAAGATATGAATATTATTATTTAATTGATTTTCGGAATAAATTTAATTATTTAATAAATTCTGAAAATTATTTTGGAACCTTATTTTCTCGAATTTCGTCTTTGATCGCTTTGTTTGTGTATTTAGAATTTGAATTTGATAAATGGATGTGGTAAATTGAGTGTTAATTGTGATAAATAAGGATTTTATTCATAAAAATCCAAGTGGCGGGTTTTAATGCAAAAATTAGATTTTCAATATTATATTAAATAGTGGGGTTTGAAAAAGGGAGATATTGGCTTTCTCGTTCGAAATTAGCGTGCCCCCACACACGTGAGTAATTTCTGGAATATTTTTAATATGAAGAAAAATGGCCGGAATCACTATTTTAAGTGAAAGCGTTGAGTGAAATGCAAAGTGTCCTGGGGCCGAGTATGCTTTGGCTGTGTGATAACTAAGAGGAATCGTCTTGGGCTGTTGAGCCGGACTTGCCCCTATATGGGATGCCCACGTGGTGGATGCGGGTCGTAGTTGATTCTGGGCCCATGCTCCTTCAGGAACGCCGCCGACGTACTGACGAAGTCGCGCTCCAAGGTGGGGAGGCGATGCCTGGTTATATGCCAGTAGATAGCCGAACAACGAGTAAGCTATGCCATTGTGTAGCAGTGAATAATAATTGGAATGCGTGCTAAGTGTGATTGTGATTTATATGAAAGTGATGGCGTTCCAATTGCTTGAATTATTATTACTACCTGTGATTGAGTGATTTGAATTGTGCTAACCTGCAGAAAGGAACTGAGACGAGGTAAGTCTTCTGTGTGATGTGGCTAGGCCACCCGGGGTGTATTTTCTTTCTAATAGGGGTAATAAGGGGTTGAACTTGCTGAGATATTGTCTCATCCCGGTTTGGGGATTAAAATTTCAGGTCCCTGGTGGACGAAGCGGCTAGATAGCTTTGGTTGACCTTGAGGAGTTGCAGAAGTGAAGTCACGAGGATTGGAGAACGTGTCCGACTTGTAGGTCGTAGGACAGTTCATTTTTAAAAGCCGGTCTTTTGTAGACTTTTGGCCGTAGACCTCTGTTTGTAATTCTGTTGAATTATAAAAGTGTTATGTTGTGATTTTGCTTCCTGCTTTTCTATCCTGTATTGAATTGTCAGGGGTTTTATAATACGTTCCGCTTGCGTAATAATAAATGAATGGGGTCGGCGACACTACCTGGGAATGTCGCATTTCCATGACCATGATGGGATGTTGGCGCGCTCGAGGTTCGGGGCGTGACACATATTCATCTAACTTTATCCACAAGAATAATCACATAACATTAAGGTAAAAGAATCACTAATGGATTTATCTGCAATAGATATATTTATTGAGATAAGAAATTTCTTCAATGATATAAAAATCATGACCCATCAATCATTCCATAATAGAGTATTATCGAATATCTTCATTTTATTTTCAATAGTTATTCAGCTAATCATGTTTGGATGGATGGTAATTGCTTCCTACTCTGACACAAAAAGGTGGCTGGCGTGGCCCGACTGAGAGAGGAAGAAATGCTGCCACCGAAACATGGAAACTTGGTTCTCACGAATCGTTAAATAAAGTGGATCCCGCATGAGGCCCGTCTTTCATGTGAGTGGGGCTCGAACGATGCAAATTCAAAGCGAGGGTTCTCAAATTTCAAACACAGAGAATTTGAATCTTGAATGAAGCGAATTTTCTTTTTAGTTGGATATTATCCGGACTCCTTCATCCATTAGCTCATGTCAATCTCATTTCTCCCAGGCGTTTCTTTGTGCTCGGGATTGAACTATAGACTTGATCTGGTACGGAACTCAAGATTCATCGAAACTGAATAGCCCAAATCACTTAACTCATCATGGATTAGACTTACCAATCTCAAGCAAATCTAAAGCGAGTCAAAGTATATTCCTTTAAGTTCAAAGTGTACTTTCACTTCAAGAAATCCACCAGTAGAAATACAACATTAATAATCCAACAGGAAATCCCCCAAAAAAAAGGGGTAAAAATCTCGCGAACTCACGATACAAGATTTAGCTATAGACATTTTGTGCTAAGCAAAATGAAACGCAAACAAAGAAAAAAATCCCAGCTGAAGCTAAAAACCGTTCATGAGCGGGGAGCTACTCCGGGGGAGCAACACGGGGTGCTTCTGCAGAGGAAGGATGGACATGGGCCTTCCCGAACACTCGGAACAAAGAGAAACGTCCTCTCCCTCCGCCGCTCACCGGCCGCTCCTCCTTCTTGCAGTCACCAGCGTCCTCCGCTACCACCGCCGCCGCCTTCGCCTTCTTCATCTTCTCCTTGTAAAGCTTCCTCATCACGTACGCCTCCGCAAGGGCCGTGCTCGGCTGACAAACCCCCGCGCCCGACATTTTTCCCTCCCTTCCTTCCGAACACGAAGATCTTTCTCCCGAAGATTTCTGCTTGCGTGATGGGCGATGGAGGGGATATTGCAAATTCTGCAGAGCATCCGGATGTGGGCGTGGTATATATATAGAGAGAGAGAGAGAGAGAGAGACAGCGAGACGGCGATTCTGACTTTGGCTCTTGGCGGGCACTTAAGCGTGTTCTGCGCATCTTCCTCCGTGCTTCGCCTCCAATCTTGGTGTGCAAGGCAAGGCACGGGCCCGCCCGAAAGCGACCACTTCCAGTGGAATTCGAGTGGGAGCGTGACGTCATTGGCGGGCCGGGGGGCAGGCGGCAGGCGGCGGGTGGCGGGCAGCAGGCGGAGGGGGACGAAGTCAGCGATGAGGTGGCATTCCCCATGGGATAAACTAGATGGGTGGGCCGGGAGGAGGGGGATAACGTAGCAAGGAAAATGAATTATTTAGAAATAATTTTGATTGGTTGTATTACTTGAAATGATTAGTTGATAAAAAAATGCTTTCATTATAGATAATAATTTATATTTAAATATTTTTGTGAACTGTAAAAATATAGTTTTTATTTAATTTGTAAACAAGATAAATTATCGATTTTTTAAAAAAAAATTATTTTTTAAATCATTCGTATTTAGCAAAATAAATGCACCCGTTTTTCTAATTTTCAATGGGTGAACAGACGTCAACATGATTGTACTCGGAAACAGACGTCCCGGTCGGTGGGATCTGAAATGGCTCGTGTTCCGTTGACCCCACGAAACATGTGGACCAGGATGAGTTGAATTTAGGGCAGAGATCATGCTGAATCGAAGTCCATTATAGGTTGTCTGGCCCATGGCAGTTTTATGCGCACACCAGAATAGCCCATTCTAGTTCCAAGCTCAAATGGGCAAATTTTAGAGCCTAGGAAGGAGGATCAAAGTGTCAACAACATATAATTATTTTCCTATTTTGTTAGGTAAGTAAACCTTAGGTCCATGAAATAGCTATGCAGATTCAGGCAAGATGTGAGTCAAAACCTGACTGGGCGGCTCAAATCCGAAATCTGCAATCGGAAGTCTAGAGAATCAAAGGCGTGTCATAAGCCTAATGCGCACATAAAATTCCATTCTCTAACAATTAAACAAAGATGCAGATTCTCTATGCCCCGGCCCGAAGCCTTTGTTTTAGGGTGTCAATAAATCTACCATTGTTATGTTAGCCATAACAATGGTCAATTGTGCACATCGGCATGGAAAGAGTCGACAGCCAATGGCAAGGATTGGATGGAATCGCGACTAAAGTCCGTGTTTTTATTTGGTGCATTTGAGCTCTCGTGTTATTTTTTGTCGGGCGGGCCGAAGTTCATGTTTTTCTTTGTCTATTCGGCCCGGAACCCCGTGGCGTTCCCCTCCCCTCAGCCCACGATCATGGAACTTTTTCAGCTATGATAGAGAATAGGAAGGACTTGAATTCATCTTTAAAAACTTAGATTTTATGATGGGATAATAGATTAATAGGTATGGACCCCTTTGAAATTATCATGCTGTCTACTGTTTGAAAATATGTCATTAGTATGCATCAGAAGAACGCCGTTTGTTCCTTTATTGAAAAAAGGAAAAATCATTTGACACCCACAAGCTACAACCTCCAAGGTGAGAGGAGTATTACAGGAACCAGATGAGAACGAGCAACCCTCACAGTAACCAAAGAGGCATCACTTCAGCAGAGATTTTAGCCTCCTTGAAGCTTCCAACATGCACTCCCTACTCCCGAACGCGCTCACCCTTATGTAACCTTCGCCGCCGGGGCCAAACCCGGCCCCCGGGACGGTCACGACATGGGCCCTCTCCAGGATCTCGTTGAACACCTCCCAAGAGCTCCGGCCTGGGAACTGCACCCACGCGTACGGTGCGTTCTTGCCGCCGTAGACTTTTAACCCGAGGGACGTGAACGCATCGATGATTATGTCTGCGTTCTCGTGGTAGTAGTCTATGGATCTGCAGAGAGCCTGAGACAAGAATTGGAAATCTTCTGTTAGATTATTGTTCTCGGTTGCTTTCCAAAGATCGAGAAACTTTTAAACAGAACGTCGATGTCGATTGATTTGATCACCTGGTAACCATCTGCAGAGAGGCAAGCTAGGCCTCCTGCCTGAGAGATGCTCGATGCGCCGTTAAAGCATGTGCACATGATGCGATTGAAGTCCTTTTTGACCGGAAATCCGTTCGAGTACTTCAGCTCCTTCGGCACGACGGCCCAGCCGAGGCGGACACCCGTGAACCCGGCAAACTTAGAAAAGGAAGAGATCTCTATTGCGACCTGCGCATAAAGAACCCTAGTCAACTTTAATCACGCCTCAATTTTTCCACCATTCGAGCTTAGGTAACGTTCTAACAATCTTCTAGGTCATCGTGAGGGTTATAAGTGTGAAATGAAACAAACCTCCTTGGCTCCGGGGATCTCGAAGATCGACCTAGGGCTATCGTCCGAAATGTACGAAGCGTACGCGGAGTCATGAACTATGATTGACCCGTTCACCTTGGCGAACTCCACAAGCCGCTCAAGCTGCGGTCGGGACGCGGCGGTGCCAGTCGGATTGTTGGGAGAGCAGAAGAAAATGACATCGGTTCGTGGGGTCGTCGCCAGGTCGGGGAAGAAGTCGTTCCAAGGACAACATCTCATGTACACGATGTTCTGAAACTTCCCGGTTTCCTCCTGGAACTTGCCCGCTTGACCCACGATTATGCTGGAATCCACGTAAGCCTGTCCACGGGGAAACATGGTTTTTTTTTCTTGAGTACTTTTGACAGCTTAGTCCACGTAAATTTTTCAACTTTCTTGCGCCATATGTTCGCTTTATGGTGTTAACTTTTCATGCTATGGAATTATCATCGTAATTACCGGAAAAGTTGGGTCCTGAACAGCAATTGTCACTCCGGATCCCAGGAGCATCTGTTGGAGAAAATAAACATCATGAGGGTTCTCAAGCAATATTAACTCTGCATTTCATTGAACCAAAAAAAAAAAAAAAAAAAAAACGACCTTAAATGATCATCGTTAGCTTTCGGCTAAGAAAAGGTCTGTCATCCTTAATGATGGCCAAAAATGACAAAAATAGTTATCCTAACTTCATGTACAATGTAAATAATATACTTAGAACATTTATTTCTCAACAATATTTCCATGTCTATGATGGAATACACACATAAAAGTAAGATCTTTTTTGGATATTATTTTATACACTAATAAGTGAGGATGTAGGATAAATGACATCTGTGTATAATTACATTAATCGCCAATCTACATATAACATATCTAATGCGACTCATGGAGACCACTTTTTCTCTAGCAACATTTCTTGTCCTACTTTCTTTTTTTCTTTTTGGTTATTTTTTTTCTTTTTTTCTTGCTTTCTCTAGTAACATTGCATTACCTGGAGGCGAGAGATGTCGCCTTGGGCACCGTCCGATACGAAAACTTCGTCCCACTCCACTCCCTTATCTTTGTAAACGACATTTGCGATAGCCTCCCTCAGATCCTTCACAGAAGCCAAGTCGAATCTTAATAACTCGAGTGTAGACAAGACAGCAACGACTGGACATAAGCTTCATTAAACTAATAATAATAAGAAGAAGAAGACGCCCTCGTGATGTGATCACTCATGCACATGATGTCCTTCTCATGACGCAACGCATTTGCAATTTTCATTTGAAACCCTAATTATTGCACTATTCTTTAACCTTAACGTCGTGGATTCTAAAGCAAAGCAAGGTGGTCCATCTCATTTTTGGCTGTCAGTATGCGAAACAGAAGTTTGACCTTTGCATTGTGAACGCCACGCGAAACAACCCGTTGGCCATCTCACGTTCTCATGTGAGCAGGTATGGCTTGATTCACTGAACTCAAGAGCGGCCACCACCTAATACGTCCAAAAAGGATCTTTCATCGTTCTTTGGTTTGGCATCTTATATGTTGATACGGATTATTATCCATACTATGAATTAAGTGCAAGTAAAAAAAAAAAACGATTTTCTAGGGCATTGATGTAATAATTATATATGTGCTAACTTTACCTATTGCTCGTGATAACTAAAATTCTGGCAACATCCATAGCTATTGCTCTCCAATGTATGATCGCTACAGTATATTCTTTCACTTCCTAGGTACAAATATTTGATAAATAAGCATATTTGGAGGTACTAATTCATGGCTGGGATTTGGCAGTTGGTATAAGTAGAATTTTCATGGGGAAGTATTGTATCAGTATGTAGGGCTTAATTCCCAAACAAAGACAAATCGTTGAAGGCTTGAGATAAGCGAATTTTCCTGTAAGGTAGCCTGACACAAGTTCTCGGGAGTTGCGTGATTCAAAAGCTTAAATCTAGTCTTGGCGATGGAGCACTTTGGTCACATAACTCACATCAAAACCTTAAATTTTCCACGAATATATAGTCAGTGATTTCTAGAAAAATAATGCTCAATGCTCATAATTCCTCCATGCAAAGAAACCCTAAAAGGACCCACAAAAGATAGGATTATATCAGTCCTCTTCCTATTTTGTAAGCCCTATGTACGTGGAAGTCAAGCAATAACTTTCCGCGAGAGTTTCCAGCTCGAAAGCTAACATAATTTATGACGCAAGCAATCAATCACACATGCACAATATTTCTAGTACATGTGTAGCTCAAGGTTCATTCACAAGTTTAAGCCTAATCAAGACGCTTCCTCCTTTATTTTCTGACCCTCAAATTTAAAGAATCCAGATGAGTAGAATTCAATCCGTCTTCGAAGTCTTGATTGTACATAGTTTAGGAAGACAATTATCTATGTTGAATATAATCCCATAGGCATAAATGCACGTGCAAAAAGTATAAGGTCTTCGCCCACTTTGGCAAGCGCTAGGTTACCACAACGAGGTACGGACATTTCCTAGTGTCTGCCTTAGAAAAGTCACTCCCATTATAGAGATTATATGGTCCAACTCTTTCAAACATGTTTAGTTGTTGCAAGATTATATTATAAGATGGGTCACAAGAGCTTACTCTGGGGAGTTTATACCTTGTACCTGACTTGGATTTGACTGACTCTTAAATATAAAAAGAAGTCAAAGTCTAACTTGAAAAGTCAAAACGAATAGCCAGGTGTAGAGGTTGCCCCTATGGTCATGAATAGTAACAAATTTTTATATGTTATTAGTGGTTTCTAGAGCAACAACCACAATAATAAGTATTTTAAAATTTTTCAAGGTGAATCTCATGTCAATAAATATTCCTCTAAACCGTGGACTAGACAAGATGCTAACCAAATTTATAGGTGGATAGCCCATCTGAGGACCGTTCACACTTGGTACAATGAGAAATTGAATTTATGTGGCACACCTAATTCACACATCGAGTCTATTCTATACCGATTGAGCACATACCACATGATTTAATTAAATACTTTACCGATGAGAATAATCAACTAATATTTTACCTTGTTTCCTTGCTCATCTCCATATCCTGTGTATCCCGCATCGGTAGAAAGAGCAAGTGCTTTCTGCAACAGGAAACTAAATCAATAAAGAATCAATTAGATATAAGATGGGAAGATAAGAAATTATCCTAACCCTACCCACCACTTTCCTCAAGAAGGAGGAGGAGAGAGAAACTGTTCCATTAAAAATAGTAGCGTAAGAACAAGTTCCCGTATGAGGAGAGAGAAATGAACCACGTGCTTTGACTTTCAACCTCTGTTTAGATTCAGCTAGGGCAACCCGGAGATTGAGGAAGTTTCTTGATCATTTGGCATGTCCTTACCTGGCTACTGCGCTATCATGTTGGGTTGCACGAGTTTTCAGGGGAGGAAAAGAAGGATCTTGTTTGGGCCCATGATGTCCTGGACAATCATGTCTTACCTGGCTATTACAGACGCATGGTTATCTTCGCTCACTTATTTTCCACATTTTTGTTTCTAGTCCAGAGACAATGAACGTAGCACAATCTTTTGGAAAAGGGTATCCTCCCCGAGTCGGTTCTTAATTATTGTTGACTTATAACTTAGTAGCCAGATTCGTTCGTGGATCTTACTTGGTGTTAACTTCTCCAAAATAATGCAATGGACATATTATAATGGGTATTTGAATGAGCGAGCCATTTCCAAGCATTCTGTAAGATTTTCTCATAACGATTTGTAAAATATTTTTGTAACTCAATTCTTTATAGCTTTGCTATTTCTTTCATGGACTCTGTTAGAGGTTACGTGTTACTTGTAATTTGGGATTGAATTTTTTACTTAGAAGAGTAAGATTCATACCAAGAAGAACGGTTCAAGGTCTACAAAAGCATGGTATAGAAGTTTGATTTTTAAAATGTTTGTGATAGGCCTTCTTTGAACGTGGAATGTGATTCACCCATTCAAAGGTACCGTTGTAATTCATCATGACACTTTGTAAATCCATTTACTAAAATGAACATTAAGCTGCCTAGTATTACTATAGAAGCAGATCTATCTATCCTTCAACGATAAAAATAAATTCATTTAAAGCACTATATCTCATGCATGTAATAATGCGGTCAAGTCCTAAGCATTTGACTGAATGCAATCAAAGTCCAAAATATCTTTAAAAAGGTGCAAATAAGTCCTATGATAGTCCTTCTGAAAAACGACTTGCGTGACAATTGAAAATTATCTACGCTATTAACTTATATCACTCTTATCAATGGGAGGACTCGGTTGCATTCTAGATAAAATTAATTAAAGGTTTGAATTGATCAATTAAAAGGCTGAATCTTCGATCATGTTCTGTACTCTATCATTGACTCTGGGTACACTTCCTTTTCGTCCTTTGATCTTTTAGCCGCTGGGGCCATCGAAGGGGGGACCAAGGCGTCTATAAGACCCACCAAAAAAATCTCTAAACCTAAAAAGAACCATCCTGAAGGTCAACTCAAACATCGACATATTACCGATATCTGTCTGCATAAAGTCCTTTACCTGGGCCATGGCTGATGTTATGATGTGGGGAATAGGCCGTGTCGTGTCGCCTATTCCGAGCTTTATCAACTTTGCATGCGGGTACTTCTCAGCGTGTTCAGCCTCGCGAATCGAAATCTTTAATCCCACAACCGAAACAACAACAATAAAAAAACATTATATGTCAGGAGAGAAAACGAAATCTCAACGGAAAAGAACTCGTCTTGATCGATCGTCACGGATGAGAGCTGACCTCGGGAAAAAGATAACCATTTTTCAGGCTTTCCATGTTGACATTTCGGGGGACTTTGGTGCAATGACCTGTGATTGGTCTCGGAAGTATGTGTTAGATACGAGAATTATTAGAAAATTTCGATGCCAATGATCCATTCGAACGACCCAAGTTTGAATATGTCAGTTACACATAAAACTAAGTCAAACACATAATGGACCGATCAACTTAGAGAGAGAGACTGACCAAAAAAAAAACTTAGAGAGACAGAGAGACAGAGAGTCAGAGAGAGACAGAGAGAGAGATGAAACGAGGGCATGACTAACGATCATCACGCTCGGGGTTGACGAAGAATAATCCACCCACTTGCTCAAGATGAAGAACAGAAGTACGCTCTTTTGACTTTGTGAGTGGACACTATCAATTTATTTATTTTTTCCTCCAGGTTGAATTCTAGAAAAGGACGCATGGAGAGATGTTGAAATGCCAACTTTGTAACGACCACGTACATGTAAGACCGCCATTCATGTTTGGATGTATACGTGCTTTCCTTTTTGCCATTTTTTCATCTTTGGACTTTTACTTTAAACAAATGAATTTTTGGGTAACCAATTCTTATTGTTGAAAAAAGAGAGGAGAAAAAAAAAATCCATTTTCTCATGGTGGTCAGACTAATCGGAGAATCTTGTCACATGATACTTCTAGAGAGAAATTGGTGTGATGTTAGCAAAGTGAGATTGACAGAGAAAAGGGTTCTATCAACCTGTGCAGAAATCCTCGCTATCAAAAGTTGATTTGTTCCAATGAAGTCATGAGTATATATGGTCGATAAGAATAATGTGTTTGTGTGATATTTTATGATTTTAAATCGTTTAATCATGCCGCCCATGGATCAAGATTGCGCTAGTCCTATGGAAAGTGCATATTCTCGGCGCCATGAGATGTGCTAGGATAGACTTACCAAGTCTTGCCTTGTCCTCCAATGCCACACTGCAAATCACCCTGAAAACACAATGAACGTGGAAAGTTACTTTAGAAGAGAACCTACACGATAACTCCGAATACATCTTCCTCATCGAGATATCTAATCCAACTTCATACGTGGTCAATAAGAGAAATTGAGAGAGAAATTTGAATCCTCATGCGTAACACGATATACCAGACCTGGACGGATAGAGCCTTGGATGGCGGGAAGAAGCTGCATGAGGCATGCAAAAGCGAGAGGATGGTAGGTGAAGATACATGGCTCTCCCTTCTTCGAGATCAGACACTCCTCGGTATCGAAAGAGCAAGAGAATGATGCTATAGATCGAATGATATGTGAGCTTAGGAAGGAATTAGAGGGCCGGTCGGAACCCAATATATAGGGCTCGCGAACAAAGACCTGGAAAAAAAATTGACCATTCGGTAGTTGGCGGATATCTAACTCGCCATGGTATTTTCTCAGGAACTTCCAGGAAAAGAACAAAGGGAGATGAGACAGGGGCTCACGCAATCCCATCAATCATCTGGCCTCTCTCTCTCTCTCTCTCTCTCTCTCCCCCCCTTTCTTCCTTTCTTTGGGGCCTTCGTTTTTTAGCATGAATTATTAGTTCCTTAGTCTAACATGGAGAGATATGAACACTCTTGCATCCCACATGCATACGTATAATCCTCAAACTTCAAAGTACTTGCTCTCAAAATGTGCTCCGTTTATGTGGAAAGTTTGTGCGGAGGGGCACACTTTCCCCGAAATTGCATTGCCCTTTTGGCCTTTAAGAGTCCATGACAAACCGTCGCATGCAAATTAGCTTGCCTTTAGTGACTAAACAAGGAAAAATGAAATCCAAGCAAACATCGCATCGATTCTAGGAACCTGCCCCGAAGTTTACGTTCCGTGCAACTTAGCCCTCCCCTGAGAGCGGAGGTCAAACTTAGGAAAAGAGGACGGGACTTTGAAAAAAAAAATACTTCGGACCCTGCTTTCAGCATCTTCAACGTTATTCTCATCTAATATGCTTTAGTAAATTAACATTCAACAAGGAGCCGACTGGTTCCCAGCAAGTTTCGAACCGTCTTCTACGCTTTGGACGCAGCTTGTTCAACAAGAGAGGTTGCACGCCATCTGCCGATGTATGTTACGTTACATAGGTTATCCGCTATTCGTGTTGTGAAATTTCCCTTCGTTTCGCAAGTATACGCCGATCTAATAATGCGTAAAGCCAAGTGTCATCTGGTCATTTACATAGTTGATTGGCGATGCATCATTTCCCCGGCTTTTCCTAGAGCCGTCGAGAGTTGAAAAGTGATGGAGACGCCAATAGAAGCATCGCGTGTAGAATCTTTGTCTTACTACCATCCTTGTCACACACGAATCATCTCCATACCATGAATGTGTAGGGGACTTTTTTTTTTTTTTTAATATATATTGGGAAAATTCATGACTTAAATAGGTCCATACATGTTAGATAAATTGCCTAAGGTGCAGGGCTGTCTGTCCCCGAGCGGCAACAAGCTAGGCAGTCCGAAGACCACCCTACTGTATATAAGCCGTCCACCAAAAATTTAGACATGTCTATCTAAATTAAAATTGACTACACCTCTATCTATCCAAAAAATCCGTCCAAATTTTTTTTTTTTTTAAGAACATATGTTTTTCGTAATTAAGGGTTTTGAAAGGTCTACGATCACTTGATGTAATTTTCACATGGGGAAAATTTTTCATGTTATGGAAGATTTAGAATAAATGATCTTATCTTTCTTAAGATCAGGAAATGAAGTGACACAAATTTCAAAATCTTTTGGGCACACATCAAGGTTCATATTTTCCATCAACTCAATTTTTATTGACAATTGCAAATATTTGAATATCCACCCATATGCGAAATAAACTAGGACATAATCTAACTCTAATATAATATTAAAATGTTAGACCCAAAAGCTTAAATGATAGGTGAAGAAAAATCACATGTTCCCATGATCAAAGGATGTACGATATTGCAACACCCCATTTTTATGAAGCAGGTCGCTTTTTGTTCTGAAAGCAAACAAATTATTCTTATTTAACCAAATCAACAATTGATAGTCGAAGAGTTCAAACCGTTAGATTAAGACCCTCAAGCACGCACTAGGTTTTGGCTAGATTGAAGTGTGAAAGTATATAAAAGGATTGCAAAATTACGTGACTGGCAAGACTTAAACTGAGAACCTCTTATTTTGATATGGATTTGACATGAAATCATAGGGATGAAGATTTGTGAAAGTAGAAGGACTTAATTAGACAATCATAAAAGTATGGGGATGAAAATTATAATATTAAGTAAGATTATTGTCAACTATTTAAAAAAAATGTTTTTATATAAAACATGGGTTAATATTTAAATATGTTAGGAGAAACCATGGTCTTCCTTACTCATCACCTGGTTGCTGCCGGTATGAAAACAAAACATCTCTACACTAAACTTTATATGCAGAAATACTCAACAGGGATTTTTCCTTGCTAGTCGTTTCCCATAAGAATACAAATTTCTTTATTGCAAACTTCAATGCAGAAACATTCAACGGGAGCTTTTCCTTGAACTTGCCAGACGCTGGAATCCTGTCGGATCCCACGCAAATGATCACGTCTTATCGGAGCACAACAATAAATGAATGAGTCCAATATCATAAAAGCATAGAAAAAAATATCAAAAAAATTATAATTCTATTGCAATTTATCAATTTAATTATAATTATTTTCACACTTTATCAATTAAATTATTCTAAAAAGATTTGATTGGAAATCGTTAATGTGAACGTCGATTATGCAATGTGACACAATCGACATTATCGTAGATAATTTTTTCAAAAATAAATTTTATTATCACTTTTTTCTTCTTCTCAACCAAATTTGTCAAGGGCCATGACCCTCACCAACAACCAACAGTGATTGCGTCTCTCACTAGCCAAAATGAAAGGAATTAAAAAAGAAAGAATAAAATAATAAAACAAAATGAAAGAACAAAAAAAATAAAATATATTATTAAAAAATTATACACATTAACGTTAGTCGTGCCACATAAGATGGTCGATGTTCATGTCAATGATTTCTAACTAAAATTGGCTAAATGACTCAATTGGCAAAACATCAAAAAGATTTAAAATGAAATTAATATAATTAAAAGTTTTATAATTGAATTGACACAATTACAATAGGTTTATAATTTTTTTGCTATAGTCCCCTAAAAACAAGTGTGAACTTCAAGATAGTTCCTCATGGCATTATAAAATAAATGATTTTCTTCACATTTGTAAGGGAGAGGATTGACGCCCGAGCCGAATATTTTTCCTGTCCAATAATATATATTTTTTGAAATTGCGGTCCAACATAACTTTAGTTTGAGGTGGAAAACTATAGTTGGGGACCAGACATCGACGTTTTTTAATCATCGCTTGTCGGGACCAGCAAGACAAGGTGGATCGCTTTTGAAGCTGAAGAGATTGTGGCTGCTATAAACAAAGCCTAAACTTGTAGAAAACAGGAGTCGTGGTTGGGGAGAATTGCTGGTGGCTTTGGATTGATGCCATCGAATATGTGCGGTAGGAAAAAAAGTTTACTTGGAAAGTGGGAGGCATGCCCTTCCCTTCTATATTCAATCCCGTCTTTACCAATACACCGTTGTTGTACCCATACACACCACATGTCAATTCAGAGCTATCGTGAAAGGAAGAAAAACCTAACCCCTCCCTCTGCTAACCGGCAACTTTAGCCATCTTCCACTCCATCGTCAATGCCATTGTCATCACTGTCATCATCGTTGTCATCATCGTCATGACGGTACCACCTCCCTCAGAGGGAGGAGAGGATGAGGAGAGAGAGATGATGGTCAGTCATTGATGTTAGATCTAAGGATACTGCCATCATCGCCACCGTCATCGTCATGACGGTATCACCTCCCTCAGAGGGAGAAGAGGATGAGGAGAGAGAGAGAGAGAGAGAGAGAGAGAGAGAGAGATGATGGTAGCATGGGAGGTCAGTCGTCGATGTTAGATCTAAGGATAGAGCTGAGAGTATCTGCTTTCTAATTTAGCTTGTTGGACTTGTGCAACCCCACCATTGATTGAATTAATATATTTTCAGCTTACCTTACACGCTTCTACATTAAAGGAAAGAATTATCATCATGAACCATTGATTATGGTGGTTTTTATTTTTGATAAAAAGTACTATGGGCCTTAGTATGTGTTGTTCTTGTCAACACGCATGGTCATATAAAAGACATAAAGCATCAATCTCATCACGCGTGGAGATAAATGTCATAAGAGTGGTGTGAAAACATTTCTCTACAGGTGAATCTAATGTAAATTCCATTAAGATATACTTACACAAGATGACTACAATAGAATATGCCGTAGAATATGCTAATATTTTTTATAATGGCATAATAAAGTGCTTCTCTTTCTTTGAAATTTTATGACACCACTATCAACGCTAAAAATTTAAGTTATTAGACGAATATAAGGTTTATTATTAAAATATTTTAATACCCTCCTTACATGTAAATTTTCAATTGAAGAAACAAATAAGAGCCTAGAAGATTCGAATTCAAGACTTTTTAGCTCTGATATGAGATTTTGTTAAACCACTATTAATTATTCTAAAAGTCTAGGTATTTAGATAAATATATGGTTTATTCTAACACATATTTACCAACAAACTTCTTAACTCACTAATGAAAAACGTAAATGTTCCTACTTTTCCATTTAATGAATTAGATCACGATACGTGACATCCAAGAATTATATATAAATAAAGATGCGAATGACAAGTGCATAGACATTTGGACACACGTACACAAACTAAAATCAGGCTCACAAATTAATCACGAAATCGCTTTTAATTCATCTGAAAAGTTTAAACCGGAGACGAAAGTAAGATTCAATATCGTTTTTAGATGCTTCGATAGTTTCCACAAACACAAGCGACAGAATCTAGCAAACTTCACGAGAAAGTTCAATGACATCGACTCATCTCTGTCGTCGCCAAATCACCACATACAAACGTGGGTTAATGTCGCCCGCCACGATTATTATCCAAAGAGCCCCTGTACGAACGTGGAAGTAATGCTTCTATCAAAAGTCACCCCACTCGATACAATTCCAAATTGCCACGGTCCCAACGAGCAAAAGTCTTCGACCTAATTCGACCCCACCCCCTCCAAAAAAAAAAGACCCAGAAAAAAAATAATGAAAATATTTTTCATTCAAACATTTTCTATAAACTATGTAAGAGATCATTTGTAGTTAATATTATGAAATGATCGAATGCTTTCGTCTCTGATTTCAGCGAACTGAAATTAAAGCCACGATCATCTATGGTGCCGCCAAATTAAAGTCGACAATATTTATTTATATTTCGATTTCTTGTTACTTCATTTTTCTTTGTTCAGTTATGCTGTTCCGAAAATTTCAGTCTATGTTAGCTTCAAGAATATGTTGGCATTAACTTACCAAAAAAAAAAAAGAATATGTTGGCATTACAGATGAAGGGACATAATTAAAAAAAGAAAAGAAAAAAGGAATGAATTTACCGTTTCAAGAACTTGATTGGATAAATGCAAAAGTTCGAAAAAGAAATCAAAAAAGTAGTGCAATTTCATGGACTAAGTGTGTTTTTCTTTTTTAAAAAAAATGACCATGTTTTCCTTGATCGCTTGTTCCAGGAAATTTCCTCGATTTAGTCTTTTTGATTGATAGATTCTACAGAAATGGGCATCAGCTCCATCTATTTTTTCACTTAAGTTGGCACGCGGATCATATTGTATAATAATCCACCAATAAGAGGGGTCTTATTTCCAGCTGGAGATCGAGAAATATTGAGTTATTTCCTAAAATATTCAAGGGATTGTACACTCTTAAAAAATAGAAAATAGTTTAACCTGCAAAATCATGGGAAATTGATCACGAAAAATCACCAATGAGTGTAGTGCGAAACAAAGAAGAAGAAGTAAAATATATTACAAGCTATGAGATTTAGAAAAACTCGAGCAGAAGATGTGTTCTCATCTATAACGACCACTTGGGTCAGATATGGTTCTAATCAAATATCGAAGTTATGACTGTGGTAGGATGCGAAATAGAAATCCAAAGCTCGAAAACTCGGCTCCATCAGTAAACCTAATTAGTTCAGGCGGGGTTCTTTTCTTTTCCTTTTTTCTTTGAGCCGATCAATTTTTAAGCTTTTACCATGTGAAAAAGGGCTCGGAACGCCCTCAAGTTTCTTAAAACGACAACATATAAATATACATGAAATAAATTGTTATCCCTCAATTGTATTTCCCTTAAATTATAAAAATAATAAATTTGGTGCAAGAGTTATTATTCTGCGATTGGTGACCAGATACAAACTTATTACTTTTCATTTCTAGACGTAATCCTATTGCGTATTTTCTGTACAAAGAGAACCGTAGGTTTGCTTTTTCTACGGTCCTGCGCTCTTTTCTTTTCTCTAGTCTCCACTGCACTCCACCAAGGGTCAACGGAGAGCTTCGCCGCCGGTCGGCGGCTCTGCCACCACAGGCCAGACGAAGGACATGGCTTTTTTCCTTAAGAGAATTTGACTTTTCGTTTCGAAGTTTCCCCAAGCTTTTTCAGTAAAACGTTAGCTGTTGAATTTTGGGAAAGGATGTCCGATTCTCGACCAACGTCGGATGGAAAAAATGAGTAAATTTTGCTCGTCGATCTTAAATTTTTAAGTATTTTGGTACCATGATATTTCATATAAAAGTTGCAAAATATTGTACAAATTTACAACTTATTATATGTTGCTGTTCTGTCGTTTGATCGATTGTGAAATCACTAAATATTTTCTCCTAAAAATAATGAGGCGGATTGATTTGAAAATAGGAAACGGAGCTTGAGACGTGGCCTCTCCCCACCTCCATCTCCTGTTCGCGTAGTTTTTGTTCTTTTACGCCCCGATTTGTCATTTTCCTTTTTGCATTCTTTGTCATGCGATTCTATATTTACTTAGCTTGCGGTTTCACATTCGGTTTGTGATATTGGATCTAAAACTTGGTTTTGTTTTGTTTGGTTTCTTCAGGAATTTCAGGGTTTTTGTTTTTTTTTTTTAACATTCTTAAACAACCAAATTAGGCTCGTCTTGACATTTCTTTTTTTTTTTAATATGGTTAACACTATGAAAAATCCCAAATTGGTACATCTATGAAATATTTATCCTCCATTGATTTTCGTTAAATTTTATTATCAAATTGCTAAGTTCAATGATACGGAACAATTAATGGATATATTAGTTTGGGTGTTTCATCCTTCTTTTGTCATAAGTATACTAGTTTATAATTTTTCGTAGTATTAATATAATTTAACGAAAACTAAGAGAAGGTAAGTTTATCACAAATATAATAGTTTGAGATTTTTTATGGTAAATTGTTATAGGTGTACCTGTTCGAAATTCTGTGGTATTAACTTGAATATATGTGGGCGGGCCTGGCCCACCTCACTCATCTACCGGGGGGGCCCGGACTGCGAGGCAGGCCCAGACGTCGGGCCTGAGCGGAGTCCAACTCCGTCACCAAAGTGGGCCCGACCTAATACGACCCGACCCGAGTGGGCCCGCCCCGCTTTGGTCTGCATCTTCTCCGAGTCGGACCTCTGCGTACGCTCCATGAACGCATCGGCTCTCGTCCATCTTCGCATCTCCCTCTCTCTCTCGCTCGTCAGCTCGACATTGCATGGATGAAAGTTTGCAGAGGTTGGCGGTGCTCCTTTCTCTACTCGATCAAATTACTGCTGAGAATTTTTATGTCCATTCCTTGTGTGGTGCGATTTCTTGATTCGACTTCCCCCTCTTTCCATGCGCGCGCGCCGCGTGGTGGGGTGGCTGGCCTCGCCTTGAAAGGAAGCTCTTTTCCTGTTCGGTGGGGTCTCTTCGCTGTTGGGTTCTGCTCGAGAGCGTGATTGGAAGTGAAGGGCTTTCTGATTTTCCCTTTGCTGGGTCGTTGTTCTTGGTACCGATGGGGCGGGGTTTGGATTAGGGCGGTTGCTCGTGAAGTCCGAGTTTCGCTTCTTCGGTGAATTTGGCTGAGGCACGGCTGCTGAGGAGTCGGGCATTGGTGGGGTTGGATTAAGTTTTCAAGTTTGGAGTATGTTCATGTCGGTCTTGATATTCGTATCGTTCGGAGTCTTTGCTAAATTTGCGTGTTTGGGGCTTTAGCTGCGGTTTGATTATGCGTTCCGAACGAGTTAGAGTTAAAATGGTCTATTTGGCGACCTGCTTTGGATTTGTATGGCATTGTGGCATAGTTCCCTCTCTTTGCTTGTTGAGATTTGCGAGAGCGAAGTGATGGTTTCGGTCATCTGTGGGTTGATTAGGCATTGTTGTACGTTCTAAAGACTTTTTTGGGCAAGGAAATTTGACATCTTAGACACTAGATCACAGGCCATTGCACGATTCAAATCATTCCGATTCTAACAAGTCCATATGCTGGTGCACTGCACTTGCCTTTTGGGATTGAAGAGCCGGTTCTAGAAGCAGTTTTTTTGTCTTCTTTGGACCTATTTTTCCTGATTTTTAAGGCACGTGGCTGGCCTTAGTCATCTACTGTCAGTTTACTTGGCTTCCTGGAAGTGCTCCATGTAGTGTGGAAATTAAATGATGCACAAAGCTCTATGCATGAGCTACAATTGATTGATGAAATTACGGGGAAAATTCCAAAACTAAAAATCTAAGCGTGGGATAGGTCTGATTTGATGCTGCTGGACTGCTGCATACTTTCATAAATTCATGAAGGTCTGCTTGCATTGCAATGTATGTCAATAAAACATTAGAGCCCTAGCAATTTTCTGTTCCGCGAGATGGCACTTGAGATTTTTTTTTCTCTCGAGTTTTGCTAGACAACTGCATTTGTTAATTTCCATCTTATGTGGGCCTTAAATTGGCATGTTTTGGAAAGTTAGTTACATCAATATTCTAACTTGGTCTTCTTGTTCCCCAGCCTTGTGTCTGGTTAGCCACTGTGTTCCTTGTTGATGATCATTACCTTCCTGAGACAAAATAGATTCTTATCTGCAACTTGGAAGGCATTGTGTGTTCCCACAAGTTCAAGCGCCTGGCTGTCTAAGACCTATAGTACTATGCGAGAAGATAATTCCAATGTACATTCTTCTGGATGTGGTAGTGACTTAATCCAGAAATCTGCTTCCACATGTGATGACGAGAAGTGTTCCTCCAGAAATGTGGAGTCCACCCCGGAAATAGAAAAGAAGTATGTTCACCGTGTTTATGACGCTATAGCTCCTCATTTCAGTTCCACTCGATTCGCCAAGTGGCCAAAGGTTGCCACCTTTCTAAAAACTCTGCCTCCGGGATCACTCATCTTGGATGCGGGTTGTGGAAATGGGAAGTACTTGGGCTTGAATCCCGATTGCTATTTCATTGGATGTGATATAAGTGCTCCCCTGATAAAAATATGTTCAGATAGAGAGCATGAGGTTCTGGTTGCGGATGCTGTCAATCTTCCTTACAGAACTGGTTTCGGGGATGCTGCAATCTCAATAGCCGTATTGCATCACTTGAGTACGGAGAATAGGAGGAAAAGAGCAATTGAAGAGTTAGTTCGTGCCGTGAAAAAGGGCGGGCTGGTTCTGATAACTGTTTGGGCTGTAGAACAGGAAGATAAATCATTGCTTACCAAGTGGACTCCTCTAGCACCGAAATATGTGGAAGAGTGGGTAGGAGCAGGAAGTCCCGGAGTTCGCAGCCCTTCATCTTCGATTTTGGAAAGCATCCCAGAGACAGATGACCGCTCAGTGGAAAGCACGAGGGAATTTGAAGCTAATATGGCCACAAACCCAGAGAAGACTCAGAATTTGAATCAGCATGGAGAAGATAATGAAATGGCATTGAGACAAGAGAAGAATATCAAGGATCAGCAGGAATACTTTGTACCTTGGCACTTACCCTATCATCGTGCTGAAGTCAGTGGAGCTTCCATGACTGCTCTTGCAAGTGGTTTGGCAAAAAAGGACGATAAGAAGGGTGCTGTAGTGTATAATAGATATTACCACGTCTTTGGTGAGGGTGAACTTGAGAGGTAAATCAATTTTATATGTTTTTAGATACAAGTACTCATTATTAATGTAGGTACAGCAATTTTATGTGCTGTGTTTTCTTTTTTTTTTTTTTTAATTAATTTTACATGCTCTTTACGGGTCTTTTGGCATCATGCTTCTTTATAAACTGTTGAGCAATTTTCAGATCAAATTAAAAGGTTCTACCTGTTGGGTTTACGCTGCTCTTAAATGTTTTGATGTTTTGACTCCGTAAACTGTTTAGCAAGAAATTACTTCCCACCCATACTCGGCGCATGTGTTCAGCTGATAAAATTGACCTCTTCTGCTCGCTCTTTTTGGCTTGGCATTTGCAGGTTGGTATCTGGCATGGACAACATCATGGTGGTTGATCGTTTTTATGACAAATCAAACTGGTGTATTGTTCTCGAGAAGACATACTGACACAATCAGGTGTGGAGATTATGTATCTTTTCTGGTGGGAATTGGTACATTCTCATGCTAATGCCAAGCCCTGCAAGTTTTGAGGTCGGGCTCAATATGTGTTTTGACTATGAATTTTCAGAGAATCGTTCCTTCTCATTAATGAGTGGACAGGACGAGGGCATGATTAAGGCCAAGTTTTCACTTTTTGGCCAAAATTTTGTGAAGTTTTACTGTTAGTATAGATGGCTGGAAGGTAACGGTCGGAAATGGTCGGAAATGCCAAGATGGCGTGAAGCAACTGATCACCATGATCTGCAACTCACTGTACTCATGATGTGCTTATCTGTTTTATGTCCGTCATCTTGATTCTTTGGAGTAGATGGTCATTTATGGCAAATTATATTTCGTAGGGTTTCAGGTTTCTTGGTCATAAAAAGAGAGCTGTTCTATGAGCAGTGACTTTCAATAAACGATAATGTAAGGAACATGGTTTTCACGTGTTGACTTGGTATTTTTGCTGAGACCAACATCACATATAAGATGTTGGATCCTTGTTTGTTGACATGTCATTCTTTTAAGCAGCAATATGTATTAGCACGCGGGTCGGTAACTTGAAAAAGCTTTTCCCACGAGATTTATCTAATGTTCAATCTGGGAGGATGAAGAAGGCCGAAGACTTGGACCAAGTTCGCGACGCATTTTAGTTCTCATGTACCGTGTGAATGCTCAGCGATCCGTCCTAGAGTGAAATTTTCAGAAAACCACTGGGTAACCATCCTGTGGTTACAGCTGGCGAGTCTTGAGACGCCGTCTTAGATCAAATCCTTCAAAAAAAGGCCAAAAAAGGAGGGAACTTACGGAAGGACACCCAAATTCTCGAAATCTTCGCACTCATGCGTTTCCTGTTATTCTTAGAATTACCACTGGTTTCACTCATTCTCAATATTTTAACGCATTGAAGCTGACCCGAGATCCCAATTCCATGAACCGCATTGAAACATCTTTTAACAACTTGAGCAGCGGCCGAACAACTTCGAAACCGATGACATGAACAAGTCATTCGATTCCTCCGTTGTGACAAAATCAAGAAAGGAACCGAGAGGCAAGAAGAACATGTCTCAAAACTTGAAGGCAAAAGCCGATGCCAAGAGGCAAGAAGAACAGTCAGTTTCGATTTCCCTTTTCAGCTTGACTTCTTTCTCAATATCTCACATCTATTTCCACGATCATTTGCATTAGTTCTCTCGTTTAAACTAACAATCAGAGCAACAGAAATTTCTTTCTATATTTCTGCAGAGACAGGTCACAGGCATATTCAATTCAACAATCATAGCCAGTTGAAAAAGGTCAAATCTAAATATGTGTAATTCCTGGTAGTCGTCTTATAGTCTCGTCAATGCGTCCGGCAGTATTTGCAGGTCAGTACTATCTTGTTTGACAAGTGGGAATACCAAGAACAAAATTACTAACGCGCAACTTGCAAAACTTTCCCTAGTGCTTGACAAAGGGATTGTGTATTGGATGTCATTATATATGTACAATTGCACGTCCACATCATTATCGATACGGACGATTTTCCCAGTTTAAGTGATGTGAATATAATGCAATGTACTGATCACAAATAAATTATAGGTGACCGATGAATTTTCTCGTTATGTATATATTGTCAGTTCTCCTAATCCTTCAGCCACCTGCACACCCAGCTCTCCAATGTTTACATAGCTTTGGCATTTCCTGGAGATGACAAATGATATGGTGTTAAGGAGTTCGATGCCGCACCTTTCCTCCTTCGCACGTTCCTTGATACTGCTGCACGGAAGAGGGTGGATATACCGGATATAACAAAGAAGTCAGGCCAATCAACCTTCTTGGCAGACTTTCTATTCCTCCCAGGCAACGTTACTTTAACAGTTATATCATCTGTTTGTGAGCCGATGGTTGTATACTTATCCCCATCCCTGAGCCAATGACTACTTCATGTACAATTGGTTTCCATGGAAACCGCATTAAGAGCTGAAATGTCAACTAGACTGCAAGCAATATTCTGATGAAGTTTCATTGTCCCACTCCAAATCTCCACATGCAGTGAGAACCGTGGAGAGTACATAATCATCCACCTCAATACCTTCCGCTCTCATCCGATACATGAGCTTTAAAGCCTCTCGGCAATGACCTTTCCTTGCATAGCCCATTATCATAGCTTTCCATGTTACCAAATTACGCTGTGGCATGCTGTCAAAAACTTGAGATGCCTCTGCTAGGTATCCACATTTTGCATACATATGAATTAACGCACTCCCAACAAACACATTAGACAAGGCGGGAGTCTTGTTTGCGGAGGAGTGAAGTAACTTTCCTTGTAAAAGATCTTCTAGCTTAGCACATGCTTTTAGCGCTGAAGAATACGTGAAGGCATTGGGCTCCACGCCTTCATCCAACATATCTTTCAAGCGCTCAAGTGCTTCTGCTCCCAGCCCGAGATGTGCGCAGCCAGATATTAACGCCGTCCAAGAGACAACATCTCTGAATGGCATCTGGCGGAGGACATTGGAGGCAGTTGAATACTTTCCGTATTTACAGTACAACCATACAAGGGTGCTTCCGATGTGGACATTAGTTTGAACAGATTTCTTGAGTATCTGTGCATGAACTTCCCTTCCCAACTCTAACTTCTTGATTGAACCACAAGCTAGGAGAATGCTTACAATGGTGAGGTTATTAGCAAATATATTCCTTCTCTTCATCTCCCTGAAAAGGTTTATGGCCTCCTCACCGAGCCAATTCCGAGCATATCCAGCTATCATGGTTGTCCATGTCACTGTGTTTCTATGCTTCATTCCATCAAATACTTTTCTTGAATCTACTATCTCCCCACATTTTGCATACATATCCACTAAAGACGTCCACACAAAAATATCATTCTTGATCATCCTTTTAAATGTGATGCAGTGTAACTGTCTCCCAAATTTCAATGCCTTCTCCTCGCCACAGACATTCAAAATGCTACACACAGTATGCTCATTGGGCAATAATTCATCCCTTAACATTCGCCCAAACATTGAAAAGGCCTCTTTTTCATGTCCTAGTTGGGAACAAGCAGTGATTATTGTTGTCCAAGACACCACATCATGCTCATCCATCCGGTCAAATGCACAGAATGCGCTATCAAGCATCCCGCACTGCGCATAGAAATGAACTATAGCACTCTCAACAATCAAGTTTCTCTGCTCATTCTTGATTATGCAGGCATGCACCTGTTTCCCAAGCTGCAAATCTAACCCCCTGCTACACAAATTCAGGACACACACGTACGTCTTGCAGTTTGCTCGGACCCCAACCCTGAGAGCATCAAGAAACAACCTCAGAGCCTCGCTGTCCAAGCCAAACCGAACGCACGCATTAATCATGGTAGTCCAACTGACCACATTCCTCTCACGCATTTCATCAAACACTCTCCTGACCTCGTCCAATCTCCCATATCTCAAGTATGCAGACATCAGATTATTATTAACGTAAGCAGCACTGGCTCCTGAACACTTCAAAGCCAAAGCTTGAACCTTTTGAACGTCTCTGACGCTAGAACACGACTGCAGCCAAGAAGCGAGAAGACCATCGTTCATGCATTGAGCGCCAGAGGGGCCACCGCGCGAATCGCCATCTGGGTTTTCTCGGGAGCACGGGATACTGCTGGAAAAGCAACATTCCGACGCCGAAGACAGGTACTTGGAGCACGAGGGGCGGAATCTTCCGCCGGCGCCGGTTCTTGCTTTCGAGGAAAGGCGGCGCCTTGGGGTTTGAGGCGTCTGGCGGAGGAGTGAGACGGGCGTGTCGAGTGGAGCGAGGCTTGGCGAGAGGAAGGTGTAGGAGGAGAGCATCTGCCGGAAATGGAATGGAGTTCCTTCCCGAAGAATCGGTCTGAGAAGGTCGCTCATGTCATCTGTCGGTCGGTCCGGAAGGAAGTTAAGGTTATGTTTCTGGTTGAGCTTTTGATATGATGCTGGCTAGTGTGCTTTTTCCCGCGTGCGGACAAACTACGAACGGTGGATTGAAGCAGTTCTTAGGTATATTTTTTATGGGAAAGAGGTCCAATTTTTTTAAAGAAATTGACATCATAGGAATGAAAGGAAACTTTGCGTTCTTTTCTGATGCTGTCAACGACAAAAGAAAAACATATATATATATATATATATATATATATATATATATATATATATATGTATGTATGTATGTATGTATGTATGTATGCGAAAAAATGGGGAAAGATTCATGAAAGAAAAGGTTTTGAGTGGGACTAGTTTAGGAACTTGGTCAGAAAGATAACTCCTAGAAATTGGCTCCAAATCGCTATAATTGAGGGAAAAAAATGCAAACAATTTGGTATTGTTATTTATCTTACAGTAAGCATAAATATTGGTGTGGAAAGTTTGAATAAGACAATTGGTGTCCTTGGATTTTTTTTTTGTAATGAAGTAAGTTTTTTTTTTTTTTTTTTTTAAGGCTACATTTAGTGAACTAGTTATAATCTAAGCAATACGACTTTTTCCGAAACTTGTCTCATCAAGTCCCAAGTGAAGATTGCATTTGGCTCGATTTTTTAGAAAAGCCCTAGGAAAAATGTAAAGCACTCTGGGTAATATATATATATATATATAGGACTGGGATCTGAGTCCATTTGTGATAGAGAATTAGAGGAAGATGTAGATCTTCTATGTAAACTCATACTTAAGATCGGAACTATTCCTTCTTCAGAACCGTTACAGAGCTAAACCAACGGTCTAACGACCACTCGGGGACTTACGGCCTGGACCACTCTGTAGAAACAAGAACGATGCCAACGAATGGCTCTCGATCTAAGAGTATGTTCTTACAAAGACTATCTATACCTTCCCACTGGCTCTGATACCATAAAGGGGTTAGGAACGGAGTACTATATGAGAGAACAAGGAAGTATAAGAGATTAACATATCTATATGAAATCTAAAAGGAAATGATGTATAAGAACAAGAAAGTAAATAACTTAAATAAAATCGTGAGAATTAAAGATAATGTAAAGAGCAAAGGCAATATATAAAATATAAAGTAAGAGTATGCATAAACAAAAACCAACCATGAAGGTGGTATGAACTTGTATTATAAAGCTGAAAAGCTGAAATTACATGTATTGAAAGATGCAGAAACTAAAGCATCAAGTCATCCACTAGGGCGGTAATCCGCACTCCAGAGAGTATTGATGTTTGTATTACAAGAAATGGTTAACCAACTATCATGTAAGTTGGTAACCCTGTATAAAACTATGTATATGAAAAACTAACTTACTTTGGAACCAGGGGATACAAGGTAAGAAAGCTTGGAGATGGAAGAGATGAGGATGAAGATGGAAGGGATGATGGTTTACAAGTGAGAGAGAGAGGAAGGAGAGAGAGAAATCTGAAAATTTCCGGTTCCCTTCTTCTATGTCGAGAGGGTGTATTTATAGGGATGCTACAATGAAAGTGCTACAGTGCTGAACAGTGTAAAGTGAACAGTACTGAGTGAACAGTGTAAAGTGAATAGTGAACAGTGAACAGTGTATGCTACGATGTACAGCCTTTGCGCCGTTCGTAATAGTGTCGGCATGTGATGTCTTGAATCTAATCTCTGTCTAGGTTGATCCCGTAGCAGTCGTCTTCATTGGTGTTTCCACTATGATGTGACTGTGAGGATCCGTCTGTATTGTCTTGAGATTTGGAAGATCCACATTGTGATCCTTCCGCTTCTGAGAGCATTGTTCTGAGGATGTTGCAATATTCTTCTTTGCTTTGGACTGCGGCAAGTGCTGCACTTGCCATGGATTTCTCCTGTAAAAACGATGTATTTGATGGGGCTGCAATTATTTGAGTCTTCTGGCTGTTTAGCCATGTTCTAACCACAGCTTCGGATCCCCATTCAAGTCTATTGAATCCATCCCACCATTTTGTTTTGTATTTACGAACAAGTACTTGGTACACCGGGTTTTGTGGATGTATTGTATTCGAACCCCTATGCTGTTACCCAAGAGATTCTGAATATTATAAAGAAATGCATAAGGCATGGGAACCTTATGTCATGCGGTGTTGGTTTGAAGTGTTCACTGAAGATCTTGTATCCTTGTTTGACTGTGGGGTGTAGTATTATGTCTAAAGGACCAAAGAGATCCCACCATGAGTCAAACCAGTTTGGTAGACTTTGTCTTGGGAAGTTATCTTTAAAAAATAACAACCAAGTGTGTTGGAAATTTGTATTTTGTCTGAAGAAAACGTTCCACCAAGCTTGTTGGTAGTCCCAGTAGGTGTATGAGGAAGAATATAATAGGTTTTGGGTAAGTCTAGTTTCGAACTTTTTGGGTGTATGAGGTGAGGCTCCCCAGTGTGAGGGGTGTATGACTTTGCTGATGGATATAGTGGAGTATAGAATGTTTTCTGTATTGTTTTTGTCAGCAAAATGGGTAAATCTTGCTGATTCTGTCTCCACTAGAATTTGCTCATAATAAGCAAGGGTTTTGTTTGTATTTTGTGGTTTGAATAACCAGTCTTTTGGAAAGATGTTTTTTGCAAATTTGATTGGATCTTCGTCGAAGAATCCATCTTCTACTGTCAATATTTTTTGAAATGATGTTTTAGGAAAGAATTTTGATTTTTGAGATTGAGGGGTTGCTTGTGGCCTAATAACCACCTCATTCGAAATTCTTTTGTATTCTGCTGGTTTTTGTGTAACCAGCGGGGAAGGATTGTTGCTTACCTCGATGGCGTTGGATGGCTCTTTCTTTTCCTTGTTTTGTATAGACTGTGCAAGTAACAAAATGGTTTCTTTTGGTATCATGTCGGCTAGCTGGTTAAAGGCTAGTTTGGGATCAGAAGATATGTGTTCTATTGTCAAAGGTGTTTGGCGTAAGAATGACTCGGTTGTCTTCTGTCATTTCAAGCCATGTTTTGACAGATGTTAAGCCTTTCGGCTTTGGTGGTGTATTGGAGGGTTCGGCAGTGGCTTTGCCTTTGCCTTTGTCTTTGTCTTTGTCTTTTTTGGATCTTGGCATATTGGTATCCCCTGTAAAAATTCTCTTGTGAGAAAATCAGGCAATGAATTTGAAGAACCATTTATAAATTCAATGTCAAAATCGAATACTGAAAGTATGGCTTGCCATCTAGCAAAAATTTGTTTTGATGCAACATTTAAAACGTCTTTTTGTAAAATGTCTTTGGCTGATTTGCAATCAATTCTCAAGAGAAATTTTTGATTTAATAAATCTCCTTGGAATTTTGATATAGACAAAACTATAGCAAGTATTTCTTTTTTTATTGTCGAATAATTTTGTTGAGTGGAATTCCAATGTTTTGATATAAACTGAATGACTTGTTCTTTGTTGTTATTGACTTGTTTGAGAATGCCACTGTATCCTAATTCTGAGGCGTCTGTTTCTACTATTTTGAAAGTGGAAGGGTCAGCAAGATGTAAGCATGGTATATCTTTCACATGCATTTTTATTTGTTTGACAATGTCAGTATGGACAGAGGTCCATGGTGGAGGATCCTTTCGTAACCTTTGATGTAAAGGTTTACAAAGTATATTTATGTTGGAAAAGAAATCTAAAATATAATTGAGACTACCCAAAAACCTTTGTAATTGGGTTTTGTCTTTAATCTCATATGGGAATTTATCAGTAAAAGAGATTGATCTTTCTATGGGAGTGATGGTGCTTAAATGGATGTAATGACCTAAAAATCTAACCTTGGTCTTGAAGAGTGCAATTTTAGTAGGAGAGACTACAAGACCGTTTTGTATGATTATTTTTATGAAAGTGGATAAATGTTTGAAATGCTGTTCTATATTGGAAGAGAATACTAGAACATCATCTATATAAACAATGATGTATTCTGAGTAAGGATTGAAAATCTCGTTCATAATTCTTTGGAATTCTGAAGGGGCATTTTTTAGGCCGAATGGCATAACATTCCATTCATATTGGCCAAAAGGTACTGTAAAGGCTATCTTGTATTTATCCTTTTCACTTATTTGTATTTGCCAAAATCCTGATTTCATGTCAAATTTAGAAAATATTTTTGATCTACAAAGTCTGTTTAGCAAATCTTTTTTATTGGGTATAGGGTATCTTATCCATCTAAGGGCTGTATTAAGAGGTTTGTAATTAATAACTAACCTGGAACTCCTCTTTCTAGTTCAGCATTTTTATTGACATAAAAAGCGAGAACAACTCCAAGGGGATTGGCTTTTTCTTATGAGTTTTTTTATTTAAGAGATCTTGTATTTCTGCTTGACAAAATTTTAAAACTTCTTGGTTCATTTGTGTTGGGCGGGCTTTGGTAGGAATTTTGTTTTCAGAAAAATCATGTTCATAAGGTAAATCAACGATATGTTTTTTTCTTTCCCAAAAGGCATTAGGTATAGTAGAGCATATAGTTTTCTCTATGTGTTTTTGTAGAGAAGCTATCTTTTCTATGATGTTTGGTTTTATAAGATTTTATTCTATTCTTTTGAACTCTAAATCTTCTTTTAAAAATTCAAGCTGGTTTTCTTTGTCTTTTATGAGGCAATTTATTTCTGAAATGGAATGTTCTTGCAAAATATTAAGACTTCTTTTCTGTGGTTTTGTTATGAAATTGAAGGTGATTTTTTTGTTTAAAGCATGAGTTTCTATACCTTCATTAGTAACAGCAAAGGGTTGAATCAATTGTATAAAAAGGTGTTCCAAGGATAACATGTTGTCTCATATTTTTAACTAAAAGAAAAGATGTTTTGTAAGACATTTGGTCTTTTATTATTAGGGCTTCGGGTAACTTGTATTGTATATTCAGCTTGTCTCCCGAGGCTGATTTTAAGGACTCGATGTTTTGTCAAAGTATCTTGTTGGAACAAGGCCTTCCTTGATACAATTGAGGTCAGCCCCTGTATCAAAGAGTGCCGTTGTTTCAATAATATACTCATTATTGATTTTTATCTTAATATTTATTATCTATTTCCTGGATGTGATTTCTGTTAACAACATAAGAAAGGCTGGATCAGAGGTATCTGGGGTACTAGTGATTTCATTTTGGTCATCAAGTTTTGTTGTTCCTTTTATGACAAGAGACTTTATATCAGAAATTTCTTATTTCATTTCTGATTGAGTTTCTTTTAAAGCTTGTATTTCTAACTTTTGTTGTTTTATTTCGTTTTGGAGGTCATTAATATTTATAGGTCTAGACTGTGATTTTTTGTTTCTATTTAGAATGTCTTTAAGATTGTATGAAGTATTAGACTTGGAAGTAATATTCATAGAAGAGTGTAGTCTATCTAAGTATTCTTTTTTGGCTTCAGGGTCAAGTATTTTGTCAGCAGTGCTGAGAAGGAATTCTTCTTCTTTTGTTAAGACGTTTACTTCAGGAATGGGTTTTCCTGGAGAAGCGTCTTCATATTCAGAATCTGAAGAGGATTCTATCTCATTAATTTGAAGACCTTCTTCCTCAAGAAATTCATCAGAAGAAGTATCATCATTTTCTATGAAGATATTGTTTAACTGATTAAGAGTATCGTCATCTAGAGAAAGTTCATTTAATTTTTTTTATTAATCCTACAATATTTTGAAATATGACATTTTCTACCACAAGAATAGCATTTAATGTCTTTAAAAAATTTTCTATCAGAATGAGGTCTATTTTGGTTATTCTGGTGTCTTTGTTTATTCCTACGAAATGGAGGTTTGTTGTGATGTTTCTTTGTTTCTTTCTCAGGAGGACAAATTCCTTTACATTTTGGTTTTGTTTTTTCATTATAAGAGGGGTCGTATTGAGCACAAAAATCTCCTAGAGTCCTATTGGTGAGGGATTGTTCTTCCTTGAGTTGTCTTTGTAATTTGATTGTATTACACATTTGTGTTCCTTGTCTATAAACATAAGAGACTATTTCTCCATAAGAAAGGAGATCATAAGGAATTTGACCGCTGTAATCTTCCCTAATTTTATCTCTAACTTGGTCACCTATAATCTGAGGTAAACCGGCTAAGAATTTTTCTTTCCAAAAGGGTTGATTGCAACCCTTTGAAAGAAAAGCTCTTTATTCTCTAAATCTTCCTAAGGAATTGCAACGCATATTGGAAAGGAGATCTTGGTTTCTATCCCTAATATGTGAAGGATCTCCTACAAAGTGTTGTGAAATGGAATAGATAAGGGTATTGACCGCATCTTGGATGAGATGACCTTGATCATCATCCATGCGTTGACCAAAATCATCTACCTTATAAGCAGTTAAAATTTGTGTCTTTTGTTCATCTGTCAGGTAGTTATCCCACCAACCTTTTAGTTGTCCAGTAAATCCAGCTACTAAAAGATTAGCAACAGCATGGTCAGAAACATCTTACTGTGTTTTGTAGGCATTAGCAAGCATCACCATGTTGTTAAGAATGTTCATAATATTGATTTCTGCAACACCATCAATGTTCCATTCATAGATGGCGTCAGGAGAGTATTTATTCTGTATTTTTTGCGATGATTCTTCTTGGGCAATGTCTGGTGGGGTAGCTCTACTATAATAAAGCTTCTGAGGTTGTCTCCAATTGATCTGTTAATCTCATTGACTGACTCATTATCAGGATTATCAGAGGGTTTGGTCAAGGTATTAATGGTGGGTTGGTCTGGAGTGTCTCTAATGATAAGATTCTGGAATTTAGGAGTGTCTAGTATAGGATCGGGTTCCAACTTTGATTTTCCTAAGAGTTTTTCTTTTGTTCTATAGCTTTGGCAAACTCGGGCTAAGATTTTTGGAAATTCAAAGGCTTTAAAAATGGGTTTTTTGAGAGTGTCAACTTGTGGTGTAATAAGCTGAGTAGGATTCTAGAAGGTGGATTCTATCCTATTCAACTGTTTTCCTATGGTTACTAAATGTTGATTAGTAAAATTGTTTTGTTCAATAACTTTGTGGGTGTAGAGAGAGTCTCCTTTGTCTGGAAGTCTAAAAGGAGTGGCTGTAACCTCGCTATCTCCATGCTGTATTTTTATTCTCCTAAGGGGTGGATGATTGGATTCTATGGTTTCACCATTATCAAGTTTCCACTTATAATGATGATCTAAAACAAATATTTCTTTTGGCTCAAGGAATTGTTCTTCTAGCCAATCAAAGAAAAATATATGGACTTCATATTCATATATGTAGTCGTAATATTTTTGTTTGATGTCTTTTGCTTTATCAGCAAAGGTTTTGAAAAACCATTCTCTAATTTGTTTGTTGTTTTCAGAATTAAATTCTTTATTAAGAAATGCTTTGTTAGGCTCAAAATGTTTTTCTAAAACATTAAGCTCGGCATCTATCATTTGCGAATAAGTAGGAGAATGATGAGGAGAATCTGTATTTCCTAAGGCTGGTTCGGCTGGTTCAGGCTGATTTTGTTGATAAACTGGCTTGGAAATGCCTGATCTATTATCTAAACCACTAATTTCTGGTTCAAGAGGTGTCTCATGATTACTTCTACTGGTGGAAGGAGGTAAATGTGTTGTATCTCTTGTGGGAGTGTCTCTATGTATACTAGGAGGAGGAGTGTTTCTATGCGTACTAGGGGGAATGGTGATTATAGGAGGAAGATTAGGATTAAGATCTATGGACCTTGTATAAGAATTATGAAAAGAAGGACTAGATCTTGAATCGAAAGATCTTCTAGGAAATCTAATGGTCACTCTTCCTTCGGGTGTTGAATGACATTAGTTGGGTCTGTATTTTGAACAACTTGTTGGGGAATTTGGTTTTCTAATTCCCATTGTTCTGGTAAAGTAACTTGGTTCCAATTAATAGACTTAGGAATAGTTGTATTTGCTCTAGAAATGTTAGTTTGAAGAAGAAGTGTTTCTCCCCGTGGACTATGTTTGAAAGCATTTTCTCCAAAAGCGGAGGACATGGCTTTATAATGGATTCTATAGACAAGGGCTAGAGGAATAGATCCATCTGCTACTTTGTAATTATGAGTTTTAATTTGGAGTGTGAGGGCTCTAAGAATATTTTTATCCTTGAGAGAATAGGTCCTTTGCAGAGACTTGTCTCCACGGTACCAAGTATGGACTCATCATAGTTTAAGAGACGTGAATCTCGTAAAACTAAAAGAATGGAGGTATTAAGACCTTCTTTGGTAAGGGGTTTAACTCCTACTTGGACTAGTCCTATATGTATGTAATTGTATTTTTGTTTATGCTTTTGGATAGACTCTTTGTTTAAAAGATGTATTTTTTCATAGGAATTAGAAAGAGGAACATCTCTTTCTTCGGTGGATATGACATAGTCAGATTTTTTGAAAAACTTCAATTTTGATTGTTTGTATATTTCCTTAAACTGTATTTTAGGAATTTCCCAATTTTCTATAGATTTGTTGAAATCTTCTATTCTTACTTCTTCTCTATGTATAGGACTGGGATCGGAGTCCATTTGTGATAGAGAACTAGAGGAAGATGTAGATCTTCTATGTAAACTCATGATGTAGATCTTCTATGTAAACTCATACTTAAGATCGGAACTATTCCTTCTTCAGAACCGTTATAAAGCTAAACCAACGGTCTAACAGCCACTCAGGGACTTACGGCCTGGACCACTCTGTAGAAACAAGAAGGATGCCAACGAATGGCTCTCGATCTAAGAGTATGTTCTTACAAAGATTATCTATACCTTCCCACTGGCTCTAATACCATAAAGGGGTTAGGATCGGAGTACTATATGAGAGAACAAGGAAGTATAAGAGATTAACAGATCTATATGAAATCTAAAAGGAAATGATGTATAAGAACAAGGAAGTAAATAACTTAAATAAAATCGCGAGAATTAAAGAAAAAAAAAATATATATATATATATATATATATATATATATATATATATATATATATATATATATATATATATATTTGGAAAAGTAAATAATGCTTAGCAACCTATATGCAAATATATAATGAGAAGCAACTTTGATTAAATATAAGGCACATTTTTTTTTTTTTTGAAACTAAACCTTAAACCCTTCACCAAATACTGACAAAAGATTTGGGTCGCCAACAAGTCAAATCTTGCACAGGCAATCATTGCTTGAAGTTGCAAAACCTCAACCAAACCCGACAATGGTTGATCTCATATGGCCCTCATCAAGGTTGTGTGATCTTAGGTAAGGCTAGCCAACGATTAGATCTAGCATCGACGATGACACATAAGATATAATATATTGAGGCATTTTTGGAATTTTGAAAATTAAGCAAGAGCAAAATTGAAAGGAAAAATAAAATGTATTGACATTCCGAAAATGTGAAGCCCAAAACTTCATCAAACCTGTCTTCGTGCTGAGAGAATTTAGAAAATTTTGGAAATGAAATTTTGGAAATGATATACGTTTCTCCAAAGCTCTCCAAAACTATTTGCCGAACGCCTTAATATTTGGCCAAACGGCTTTTAGAGGCCAAATGCCTTTGGAGAAGTGGTTGCCAAATACAGCCTTAAACGTATGTTGCCAAATACAGCCTTAAACGTATGCCAAAGACTAAAGGACGTGCATTTGAAATTCCTGGAGCTGATCATGTTCCGTCGTCGTGCATACAAGGCATAAGCAAAAAAGTTAAGTGGGTTTATAGAGGAATTCCTATATTTATTGATGAAAAGAGCTTTATAAGTCCAGTGGTATTGCATTCAATGGCAATACTTGGAACAGAAGAATCGCTAACGTAAACATTGTAACGCACCAAAGGCAAAATTGTAAGGAGGAAATGATGAGAAATAAGTGTGACGAAGCAACAGGAGAAATTGCGGACATCATCCCTATGTCCAATAAAAAAGTGTGGTTCTACTCCTTTGTTTTAGCCAACTTCGCTTGTATTAGTTTGTCCAAGATTGGTGGCTCCAGAGGGTTTGGATCAAGACAACGCTCCGCAGCAGCAACAATCACCTGCCCCATACATGACGAGAACCATCACGATTACATTCTACAAACTCGAGACAAGCAATGTAAAATAGCAAAGAACAGGAAATGTAAGTCCACAGATCACGAACACAACCTTTTTTTTTTACATTTGGCGAAATAACAGAAACCACACATAAAACTCATGAAAAGAAGCTAGTTTTCTGTGTAAATTTAATCCCAACAGGGGACAAGTTTTAGCTGTCAAAGATGCATGGAAGGTCAAACACAACAGAAGGACATGGAAGTCCAGCATGAGAGTTAAGTTAACCCCAGCTCCAGCAAACAGTTAAGTCTCCTAGTCCTACACTCTCAAAATACCCATAACAATAATATAGAAGACCACCGGATAGCACAACTATGAAAAGCCAAAAACTCAAAGGTAGACGCTGGAGGGAGGGTTGATGCCCTTGTGTGTGAATTCTTTCTCACAAATTTTTTGCTAAATTAGAATTGTAGATTTTTCAAGAACAGGGGGATATGAAAGCTGACACCAAACTACAGCACAACCCAAATTGATATCCATAACAGATATGCTCGATCTTACACTATATAATAAATTACCTCATCTAGCAAGAAGTCGATGGCTGCTTCATCCTCGGCACTTTCCTTCAAAGGAGCCCTTAGAAACTGAATATCCAGTTGAATTTGCTGAAACCCACTCCTATTGAAAGTTTGAAGTCGAACAAATTCTTGCAGACTTTTCAGGGACAATTTTATGATTGTATTTATGACTGACTCCTGAAATAGAGATATCGATTCAGATCATGTGATGACGAGACTGTTTACAACCACTTTTTCCTTAGCAGAAAGGGAACTAGACCTGTGTGTATTCAACTTTAGTGAAAATTTCCACTTTCTGCTTGAACAATTTTGCCAGATGTGTTTCCAAAAGCTGGCTCCTGGCCCTATTGGTATTAGATCGACCCATTTTGTCATCTCGTAATGGATTACTACGTGAAGATGTAGTGCTTCCATTGCTTTCAGAACGACGATGCTTCCGTTGGAGCCCTTGGGGTAATATCTGCTTCACTTCGGACCCTACTGCTTCCAACTATGACAGATAAAATTACCTCAATGTCAACCAAAGGAGAGAAGAATTCATATTTATCCAATTGGAGATCAACCATTAAGAATGTAGCAGTAGCATATTTGAAGACATAGCTTCCTTCTCTTTTGGATACTGCAATATTTTAAAAATAGAACAAAAGAAAAGAAAAGAAAAGAAAAGTGCCAACCTCTTGCAATAGTAAATCAACGAACATATGAACCTCTCTAGGCTCCTTATGCTGTCAGAAAAGAAAATAGTGAAACATACTGTCAATGCAAAATAAATGCATCTCAGTTGATGAAACTATATCCATACTGACCTTGACCCAATTTGGTGTAGTAAACCTCTTTCTCAGGATGACAGAGATCCTCTGTGTACTCATTTTTATATACTGTGAAAAAGAGATACAATATCAACTTCCTTTCAAATTCCAAAATACTAGAACAGATGAAATTTGGCTATACTGATCAGTACGAATATTCATGAGAGAGATCCTCTGTGTACTCATTTTTATATACTGTGAAAAAGAGATACAATATCAACTTCCTTTCAAATTCCAAAATACTAGAACAGATGAAATTTGGCTATACTGATCAGTACGAATATTCATGAGAGAGATCCTCTGTGTACTCATTTTTATTTATTGTGAAAAAGAGATACAATATCAACTTCCTTTCAAATTCCAAAATACTAGAACAGATGAAATTTGGCTATACTGATCAGTACGAATATTCATGAGAGAGAACTAATTCCTCTAGGCAGTTGACTGGTCTTAGTAATAGAAAAACCCACAAGAATAAGTTTAGATGAACCCAATGTTCTTAACTAAAAGATAAGGAAGTCCAAGAACAACTTCTCGCATCACTTCTAGCTGAAGCATCATAAAACATCTGCAGATTCTAAAATTGGAAAGTTTTCCATAACCTCGCCCCTTGAAAAACAAAAAACATCATGGCCAAACTTGCAATGTTGAGTTCAGTGACACATCTTGTTTATAGAATTGAAGAGCCATCCTGTTTATTGAATCGGAGGATCCCCCACCAAAGTACAATCACAGTTGGCAGTAATGCTATGAAAAGGTGAAGCTTGAAGACACGTCCTGTTTATTGAATTGAAAACTTGTGAGTCAATGTGCTGATTTTGCTGCCCTAAAGGCCACATTGACAAAAGCATGTCAGGATTTAAATGACTATCCATAAAAAGGAATCATCCGGTCTAACTGATCAATGCTTCGACATGGTACCATTTCCAACCCATGCAGATGTGGTCAGATTTATCACTAGTTTGTCATGAATGAAAGTTCCAACTTGTATATCTCAAGTGATAAAATTCAAACCATACAAGGTGCAGAAACTTTTCGCCAGCTGATCGAAATCTGCGACAAATTTCTCCTGGAACAAAAGCAGGTCCATATTCATATCCTCGAACACCACCACCAGAAAAAGAAGCAGCGATTTCCTGGCAAGTAGAAAAGAGGGTAAAAACTCCAAAGCATGCCCCAATGATACAAGATAAAAAGCATAACGGAGACCATTAATCATAAATAAGAAACTTGACAGCTAATGATATTAAACTCCTTGCCTCGGTGATTCTCGGGATTGCACTCTGCTCAATGAAAACAGAGATTTGAGACAGCACCAGGACAATGCCCATGAGACCTTTATCACTTTGTGTCACCTCCATCATATTTTGCTCTTTATTCACAAGATTCTTCTTCCCAGAAAGCGAGTTAAAGTGATCATCCAGTGTTCTAAAGAAATCTTGGAATCCTTCTTGAACCCAATCCACAATAAAGTCTCTCAGTTTAACTAGTAACCCCAAGTTGTCTTCCAAAAGTTGCCGGAAGTCCTAAGGTAAATATACTGAATAATAGTCAGAACGATTCGTTACCAAATTCAGAGTCTAAGTTTAAGAAAGGCCATATTAGCCAGTAGCTAAACAAAATACTGCTAAACAATGCAAAGATTTAAGCACTGCATAAATGCTCACACTCCAAATAGGAACTTGCTGAAATAGGAGCAAAGAAGAGTGAGGCCACTACAGGGACTATTAGCTTGAGATACTTTTCTAGTGCATAATGCAAATGTGGAGGATTGATGTGAACCTAAAATAAAAAGACATACAAGATAAAACTAACGGACTAACTACTCCATGCTTAGGTCAGCAAAACTGTCATGGCATGCATCGCTCACCTGTAAAACATCCATGCTGCCTTGAAGAACACTCTTTTTGCCAGCTTCCAAGGCAATCTGCAAGGAATAACTTTCAGAGTTCTCGTTTCGCCTAAGGAGGTCATCTGCCAGTTCACAGTCATACAAGATCAATTAGCAGTTGTCAAAAAATAAATAAGAAAAGTTATTCCAGTATGCAGTTAAGCAATACACAGATGAAGTGGCACATCAATTAATGTAGTAAAACGCCATATATTTAATTATACCACAAGTTCACCAATGGCAAGATAATAATGTCCCGCAATACTTCCAAAGAATTACACTTACAGAATGTATAAAATCATCATCGGTTAAAATCTCCTTTCAAGTTAAATGATCCCCATGAAAATATGGATAGGGAATTAACCTGAGATATCTTGTCGAAGGTAAGAAAATTTTTGAGCCACATACTTCTTGACAGCAACCTGGGCAGCCTGAGAAGAAATAGAAGAGGTCAGCACTGCAGAGAGCTACTAATTCACCCAAACAAGGAGGCCCCATTAAGGAAGTCATCACTTTATCAATTGCTTAAAGAATTCTAATATGAAGAAACAATGGCGTAAAGATTTCTAATTAACCTCCAGTGAGAACTCAGGTAGAGCAGCTTCCTTTAGGACCTCATCCATCAGAGTCACATCCGTCCATATTGTTTCTGTATAAATAGGGATTTAGTTAAGCATTGCTTGATTGACATGGCAAGGTAATAAGATACCCTATTATGAACACTTGAAATCCTGAACTCATAAACCAATGCCGGAGGAAGTCCACTCTTAAATGTAATTCAAACGTGATCTTATCGAACGATACAGTGACTGATAAGACGCCAAGCATCACTTATCACTAATGATACAGAGAACAGTCAGATCCATGCCATGGGCATTGTGTTCTTGGCATCGCTATAGGGAAAGCCAACTATATGACTACCAAACCAAAACATACAAGAACTTTTACCAAAACTTGATGCTTCCAAAATTCCAATAATCTATTTGACTTGATTACTTTACCCAGATCATGGAGAATATGGTGTAATAATCATTTAAAAGAGAAGAACACCATTAAGAAGACGGTCCCCAATATTTCAGATTAAATGAGGATTGAAATTCATTAAGCATCTTTTGCCCACAAGAGAAGCTCATCAGGCATCTAACAATCATCTGGAAGGATTGGCAAAGCAAAGCAAGCCCTAAAATCTCTTGACGTTTATAACTTCCTGGCTATGTAGAGCTCCATGTCTACAGATCTCTTCCTTCTGTTTTCCTTTCTATACCTTTTAATTTCTTAGGGGTAATAATACAAATAGTCCCTAAACTATAGTCCAATGTGCAATATCATTCCTAGACTTTTAATTTGTGCAATATCGTCCCTAAACTTTAGCCCAATGCGCAATGTTGTCCCTAGACTTCTAATTTATTCTATATGATCCTTGAACTATTGCTAATTGTTCCGTAAAGTCCTTTAGTTTGCATATTTTTCACATAGTCTTCAGAGTAAATTGAGAATTTACCAATAGTTCAAGTACCGCATTGACCAAATTAAAAGTTCAGGGACGACATTGCATGTTGGGCTAAAGTTTAGAGATCATATTAAACAAATTAAAAATTCAAGGACGGCATTGCACATTGGACCAAAGTTCATGGACCATTTGCTTTCCCATATTCTCAAGATGCTAGGAGGGAGGGAACCAATAATGCCTTTATTAAGTACTAAGGAATGTTCAAGCGCAATACCCTAATTTGACTAGAATAGAAGTAAAAAGTAATACTTACAAGCATGTTCAAGGTAACAACTCCAACTTTGCATTGAATAATTTCTTTGGACAACTGAGTGAGGAGAAAATGAGAACAAACATTCTTGGAGAAAAAGAGTCATTCCTAGCCTATTAGGTACACATCATAAATATGTCCCCACGATCAAGATTACATTTTGATTTATTGTGAAAGAGCTATAGAAGAGTAAAACTTAGATTACTGGGAACAAAAGCCAATAAAACCCCAAAAAGCAACCAGTATCCTAGTCAAAAGCTTATTTAGAAAACTGTAGGGATAAGCTTCCCTAGAAAAAATGTGTCAAGGTGTACTCACTAAGGATGGTAATAAGATCAGTTGAAGAAATTCGTTTCTGAAGATACTGCTCCATTGTCTCAAAGTGCCTATATAAACAAAGAAAGTCTGCTTAAACAATGTGTGAGATATATGTCAACAAAAGGAGTTTATTAGCTGAAAGAACAGTAGACATGCATGATAATACACTTACTTGATAACTAAGTCCCGTGAAAGGGAAATAAGCTGCTTTTCTGAATCTGGAAATATGACCCGATAAGCACGGACAGCCTCCACAAACTCCCGAACAGAAGCCTACTTCACAAGTTAAAAGGCATGCAGTTTAAAGATAATAAATTGTTTTTTTTTTTTAAAGGAGATGCAAGTCATATGCATCTACAGTGTAGGGGAACAAATGCTTCTCTATTATAACCTCATCGCAACTGCTTACATGTCAATTCCAGTTAGATGAGGCAACAGAGAACTAAAACAATGCTATTAATAACCAGCTTTAGAGGTTGAAGGAACAAATGTTAACAAGTAAAACTAGTAAAAGGTTTTTCGTCAGTGTCACATTTTGTATCCAAGGAAAAAATTACCTTAAATTTTGTTTTCTTTGAGAGGGAGTACAAGAGTTTGATTTAAAAGATAAAAGACGGTGTGAGAACATGAAGAACTTCATATCGGGAGGGGTGAATGCAGAGAAGGATTTTAGAAGTAATGAATTGGTAAATCTAAGAATGGATGGTTCATCCTGCAGGGTTCAATGCAACCATTTTGGTGTTTTAACTGGCTTTGGTTTTTTTTTTGTTGGGCTTGATAGAATTTGATATTTTGTTATTAAAGGGGTTGTTATTGCCTTGAAACTTTTTTGAGTAATTCTTTTTCTTATAGATAAAAATAAATTATTTATGTAGTCACTTTCTAATAAAAAGAAGGCTAAACAGGAGTTGCCTTAGCGCCACTTCTATTAATACTCTTACTAATCAGCAAAATAAATAAAAAAAGACGTATGATTGACTTCTAATGATTGGTTGCACTTGCAGCCACGGTTGAACTGGGTTCATTACCTACCAATCTTCTGAATGATCAATGCACGACTTAAATCTGTAAGCAAGTAATCAGCAAGAATTTGGATACTAGACTTCCACTGGTCAGATCAACAAATCTCACACATAACACTGAAAAAGAGGCATCTAATTTCTGACGTAATAGAAGAATATCCCAAGCTAATCAGAAATAGTGGAAAATATGAAAATAGGAAATACTGCTTAATTTGGAGGTTATCCTGGATTTTTTTGTTGAAGGCGTTAATTAAAAGCTATCCCTATTATCACTTTATAGCTTGTGCAGAATGGAAATAGATAAGCCCGCGCCAAATTATAGAGATTGATTTGTTCACAAAGATCAAAGTCATGTATCTTCTCAAGACGCTTATAAAATACGCCAAACCTGAAGAACTTCTACATCATAACGATAAGAAGCATGCTTTATTCTGTCAGCATCAAAATCAGGGAGATTAAGCTTGATAACTCAGAGTGAGAGTTATCAGCTTTCACTATCTCTGGAATTACAATCTTTCAAATCCTTTCCATTAAATTGCCAGATGGCAGCATATTCAGTTTTTACCTCATGAGAGGCGAGGGAGAGTAACTCAGATAAGCTTCCTTCTTTTAAATTGTCATTTGGATCCATTGAAGATTTGTCTGTTTCTTCAGCCTTGAGATTAAGGTCCATAAGAGACAGTTCCAACTTCTCAAGTAGCTTTGCCTTCAAACTTTCTACCTGCTAACACCAAGCAATCAATCATAGATATAGGTGATAATGCATAAATCATAGTACTCATATTATTTTATTATGAGCTCAGAAAAATCCAAGCATCAAATACCTAGATAAAAAGGGACAAAACTTCAGGAGTTTGCAATAACCAATGGTAACTTGATGAGAGATAACAAGAACAAAAGCATTATTCTTCTTGCCATTTGTAATCTCAAACAGGTGAGACAGAAAAAAAAATCATTAATGTCCTTAAAACTCTTTTTCCCCCCTTAAAACTCATCTACTAGGCTAAAAAAAGTAAAGTCATGGAGCAGTACAGACCGGGAAATCTAACTGCTTGAGCAGCATTGCCGCCTCAGCTCGTGCTTGAATGGATTCAGAATCAGAGAACAGCTTTCCCTGAAAAGTTTTGCAAAAGAGAAGGAAAAAACAAGAGGAAGAATGCGTGTTATACATATTTAATTAACAAAAACAAAACAAAGGGGATAGTGGACACATTACTCAGCCTAAAATTTACTTATCGTAACTTACTATTTTATGATTCGTTAACCGATTGCAGTTGGTAAAAGTGAAGCTTTGGAACAACTCCCTCTGTAAATGCTATGATTTCTAGCAGATGCAAAAAGTGCAACTGCTGTCTTTTGTCCAGATTAAGGTATAAACAATGTACTTTGACACTGATAGTTCCTTTTGGCATGACTTGGTGCAGGGTTACTACTATCTCATTCTCAAGGGCTGATTTCAAAAGGACACCGAGGGCACACGACAAAGGTGACTTATAAAGTATTTGTTGGACTTGACAATTCGACTGGTGCAGGAAAAACCCCACTAGCTAAACAGATGGACTAATTTATTTTTGGAAAATATTGGGCAAACAGATAGTGTAAAAAAGAAGATATTTCAATTTTTAGCCTGGCTGGATCTTTTTCTTCCTCATTTCCCAAGCCAAATATTTTGGCAAGATGAACATGCAAGATCCACTAATAATCTTAAGAATAAAAACCTATAAGAGATCCATGCAACCAAACCAAACTTAAATAGTTCAGACACAGATAGAAAACCCCCCAATCCTTCGACGGAAAGTATCATGGGTAACACAACTGCATCGATGCTAGTCCTCCAATATGGGATAGGAAATTTCAGGTAACATAACTGCAATCAACACTCATCCTCCAATATGGCACAGGAAATTACAGAAACACAAAACTGAAAGCTTGAGCTCTAACTTAAGTAAATTAGTTGAACAATAACCATTACAAGAAATCATGAGAGGTTGGTTCTGCATTCTTTCATCTTCTGTCATGAGATTTCACTAAGCAACATAAAGCCAATATCACTAAGCCAAAACAGAAAGATAGAGACCAAAACCTATTAAAAATCCACAGTCTAGATGTTTGATCAGGTTATGGATATTAGAAAGAGAAGTACCATCATTCAAAAGAAAATATACCTGTAAGTTCTTTATGACTGTTGCCATTGCTTCTTCAGAAGCCCTTTTACAATCTTGGAACGATGAGTCCCCATATGCCTAAAGAGAGTTTGAAAAGTAAGGAACACTTTAGCGATAGAGCTTTTCCTTTGTCTCATTGGCAGGCAATCTACTGTGGTTTGTTTTGAAAGATAAAGAGGAAGGGAGCACACAGAAGACTACAAGAGTGTTTGACAAGAATTGACCTTGAAAATTGGCATTGCTCCAGTATAAAACTTGACTGCATCAGCATAAGCTTTGGATTTGATGCACTTGTTAAGTCTAGCCGGCAGATCATATATAAACTGTTCTGTCCATGGAAGATGAAATTGTTTAACTCATACAAGACCAAAAACAGATCTTACAAGAAGTACTAAATATCAGATACCATCCACCATTACTTTAGTAAGTACAATTAAGAAGTTCTCTCTATGCGTAATATTCCCACAATATGTTGAGAGACTATTATGGTAGTAACATAAAAGATGAGGACTAGTCACATCAATAACAAAAGGCTAGACCAACTAGCACGTCTTACTACAAAACACTCAGAGCCAACACCAGAGCTGCCTGTTCCAATATGACTTAGAGGCTAGAAATGCGACAATTCCCAATCAGCTATTCTACTAACCATCAAATCCTTTCCTTGTGAGGGTACAATGGACCAAGGTTGGGAGGACTTCATGCCAAATTCTTTCCAAATAATAAGAACATTAAAAGAGCAGGATCATATATATAATGGATCACATACCTGAACCTTCCGTAGTAGATTGCGTGTGCGATGTAATTTCTCAACGTGCTCTCTCTTTTCGAAAAGAGAGGTGTTGACACCATCACTTCTGGATTGAACCGACATTATCTGCCATAGTTTGGGTAGTCAATCAGTCCTGGTCTAAAGTTGAGAAGTCATCAGTGCACAAGAAGGCACCTGTGCATCCACACACACACGCAAACAAGCGTGCATGCATATGCGAGAGGGGGAGAGATTCCAAATACCTTTTCAAGGAGCTGGTCCATATTTGTTTCCATGCCAACAATGTTGCTCTTCATTCTGTCAGGAAAAAAAAAGACGGTTCACCTTTAGTAAGTAACGAAAATACCTATAGAAAGCTAACTAGTACCCAACAGAAACATGACAAACAATTATTCACGCCATAAAGACTGCCTAGATGTTAAAAATACAATCAAGAACACAACGAAACTCTCTAAAACTTGAAAGATCCGATGCCTGGTTTACCTCTTGATCGTATCAGTAGCACTGATGAACTTATTGTAATTTTCATAAACCAACATCTGGAGGTCAGTATCAAGATTTTTGATCTCAGCTGCCATTTCCACGTGCCTCTTGAGCAGCCCCTCTAAATTTGACTTATGGACCTGCATGATTCACAGCAGTCGCCAATTAAAACCCGCAAGATTTTTCACATCCTAATCATGAGAATAGCCACCTCGCTCACTCCTATCATATGCATCGTCTAAGCCCTCCCTCTCCATCAAATTCAGTCATTGCAATTTTATCGAAATTGGAATTTAAACGCATCTCCACTGAACACTGATAATAGATAGCCAAGCCTAAAGATCTTTAAGGAGAAAGGACTACTGACACCGCAGATCACGACGTCAACACAATTCAGCGAACGCCGGACAAGGTGCCTCGACCGCCGCCGTGCCGAACCGAGCAATTCGGCGACAGGCTCGGCCTAAAGTTAAGACTCTCCTCGCACCGAGATCATCGCGAAGGACCGCGGGATGCGAATCGGACCGGGAAAGAGGGGGAAAGAGAGAGAAAGAGAGGTACCAGGAGATTCATGTACTGATCGGCGTCGAAGGAGGTGGTGTTGATGGCGTCGAGGGAGGCGGATTTGGAGGCGGCGTCGGAGGCGGCGGAAGGATCCGGGGAGTAGAAGCTGGACAGCAGATCCCTCGTCCTCTTCGCCTTGTCGTCCAACGGGACGCCGTCCTCCGCGGCCATTTCCTGGATTTTTCTCTCGCTCTCTCTTCTGGAGCTCCGCTCCGACGTTCGACGAGGAGGGCGCAATGCGGTTCGCGGCGATCCTCCTCCTCCTTCTGCTCTCCTTCTTCTTCTTCTTCGTCTTCTTCTTCTTCTCTCCTCCTCCGTCTTCAGCCTTCACTGCAAGTTCAGGCCGCGACTTCCCAAATTGCTATTTCCACGGCGGAAAATGCCCCGACGATCTGCCTCAATTGACCAAAACGCCCCTCTTCACGTCTGTTTAGGAAAAGGTATTGGGATGATATTGAATAAATTCAAAAATGCAGCGATTAATGGTGTCACTATTCCTCGTGAAAACATATTGATCATGCATGGAAAAAGTTACCAATGATTATATGATTATCATAAATCTTACTTTTTTTTTGGTGACCGATAAATCGTCAGAGATCACCCTTCAAGAATCACTCGATCTTCCGGTGCTCGGTAGTACGAAATTAAATTCGAATTAGAATCTTTGTAATAAATTGATTATGTTCCAAAAGATGGTCCAGTTCCTACTACTTATAATCCTCTCATTAGAAATCCTTATCACAAAGAAGAGAGAATGTAGAACCAGAGCGGAGGATCCTTATGTTATGATTGATCTTGAAGTCTTCGGAAAAGACTATGGGGAAAAAGGCTACTAGTTATCTTGTCATTTTTCTCCTTCAATGTCAGTGGATAAGTACACTAGGGTAGGAATGCTTTTTTATCATGTACGTGGATTATTTGGTCGATTACCTACCATCGAGCCTCACACAACCCTCCGGTCCTCGGTAACACCGTTCAAACTCTCGATTGCGAGGGAGAACATTTACACCATCTGCGCTGCCCATAGATGGATCGTAAATCTTACTTTTGACTCTTGAATTTTACTACAAACTCAATAAAGGGGACCAAGCAATTGATTAAATCTAAAAAATGGAATTTAGATACATCATTTCAAATCATAAAATTTTTCATTCTGATGAATTTTATCTATCATTTTAAGGATATAGTCTCACCCTATATCTATATAATAAAATAAATTTGATTTAGTATGTCCTGCCAAAAAAATTGATCAATTACTCAATATGCTAGGTACATTATGGTTTTGTAAATAACAAAATTTACAAGATTATAATTTTTTAATCTATTATTAATATATACACGTAAGAAATAACATTTGTACATACACAATAGTAATATTGGATTATATCTTGTGTGTTAGTAACCATTTTATAGATTGAGTGAGTTTGATAAAAAAAATCATATAAAAAACCTATCATAACTTGTCAAAGTCAATACGTGAATTGAAATCCATATAAAAGACTAGGGCATCCTAAAATTTGCCTAATCCGATCCAACTCAACTCAGTTATGAATTCGCGTTTTGACATTTTTGGAATCATTCTACAAAGCAATAATTACACAAATGACTCATAAATTTGGCTCAACATATAATGTTATCTATGAACTTGTAATTTGTTCAATGCGATCTTGAATTTTAATCTACCATGTAATGTTATTCCCAAACTTTCAATTTGTTCAATAATACCATAAATTTTTGGTAAATATTCAATTTAGTTCAAAATATTCAATGTTATGTCTTCATTAATTCAAATTCGAGAGCACTATTTAATAAGTTAATTTTATATAGTTTATGAACTAAAATTTTACTAGTCGAATTTACTTACACGTTGCACGTTTTACTAGGGCGGGTTGAGGGAATATAAAAAGAGCGATAAACCAACGCGAAAGCAATCAAACAAGATCACATAAGCAAAGGCAGAAAAGCGTCGCCCGCGATCGTCCGATGTTCGACGATCGAAGCTTCACAAGTGCTGCGGATCATCTCTGCTTCCTCGACTGCGTGTTCGAAACCGATCGAGCTCCGCCGCGATCGGGCTCCGTTCCTTGAATCGCCTCCTCGATCCTGGGGGGACAGACTCTCCTCCGGCGGCTGCTTCCGGCGGGGCTCCGTCGGGTTCGGGTCCGGGTTTTCGGGGCGGTTCTTCGAGCGCGATCCTATCGCCGTCGGCCGCCGCAGCTCGCGACGATGACCCGAAGGCCCAGCACCTGCGCCATCTGCGAGAACCTGAATCTCGCTTCCATCTGCACGGCGTGCGTCAACTACAGGTATCTCGGATCCCCGTCCGTGGACGGCGATTTCGCGTTCGTGGAACGTGTCGAAGTGTTTTGGATAGGGTTCTCGTTTTGGAATTCTTTCGGTTTTAGGGCCTGAATTTCGCCGCCGATGGCTGGTTATCTAGCTGCGAATTCGCTGGGCGTGCAATTTGATGGAGGTGCTTTGTCTTTTGTGCGCAGGCTGAACGAGTACAGCAATGGTCTGAAAGCGCTCAAAAGCCGCCGGGACGCGCTGTATTCGAGATTGAGCGAAGTGCTTGTGGCAAAGGTTTGATTTTTGCTGTATGAAGCAACTGCATTCTCTTGTTCATTCGTGTATGCTTCCGGGGAACCAAAAGAAATAAAGCAAGTAGGAGCGAGGGCTCGGATTTTTGTTTCCCCTCTTTTCTGTTTCTTTAATTGATGCTGATTTAGCTGTTTAAGTAGAATGGTCTTGTCACGAACGCTTTGATTCCTGAGTCCTAAGCTATCTAGAATTTTGATTTTTCTTTTACTGTTCTCTGCTACCCTTTTCTAAAATGGCATTCTTGACACTCGTAGGCTCGTAGCATGCTTTGTATCTGTCAGTGGTGCTGATAGAGTGCCGAATAAGAATGGTTATGTAAACACTGTGTCGTTCTTGCCCGTCACAGGCCCTCATGGCACTTTGTTAAGTTGAGGTTGATAAAACGTTGTTAATCTTTCTGGCTGGTTGGCCATCTATATGTAACAGGCTGGGGCACTTTGAGATCATTGCCGTTTATTGATAATTATTGGTAACAGCAGATGAATTGTCTGTTGGCACGTGTACTCCAAGTCATCTGATGTTTGTTCGATTCATCGGGGATGTAGTCACCCTTTGAAGGTTGCCTTCACAACTTATAAAGTACACGGTGGAGATGGGACCCATCATACTCTTCTATGTCATTTTTGTGTGATTAGCATTCTTTCCACTTTTGGTAATGCTGGTGACAGCTCGGTACTTGTAAGATCACATGGCTGTTATAGTCAGTCTGAAGTTTTGTTCTGTTCATCAGGGCAAGGCGGATGATCAATATAATTGGAGAGCGACACAGGATGAGAAGCTTCAAAAATTGAGGGAAAAGTTTTATCGCAAGAAAGAACAACTCATTCAAGGTATTTTTGAGTGCAGTGTACTAGATTTGGCTCTATAAACTTCCTAAGATGTGAGACTAAAGGATGACTTGCAGGGAAGGCTAAGGTCGAGAGACTGTCAAACGATTTGAAGGCAAAGTATGGAATGCTGGATTCTGCACTATCCAAGGTGCAACCAATTTTCCTAATTTTATATTTTCATTCTCAGATTTACTTTGGGAGCGTTCTTTGTCACGTTCAGTATCAAGCAAATTGTGTTTCTGTTGCACCATAAGATGGTCAACTTTTGGCTTTTCTATGCAGTTGGATAGGAATCGTGTGGAACAACTGGAGAAGCTCTATCCTAACCTTATAAGTACACAGACCTTGGGACTTGTGAGGAATCAATCCTGCTACCTTTCATTTTAGATACTTTGTGATATATATTTAATTGCTCTCTTGGAGTTATTTTGATAATTTCTATCTAAATTTTACTTTCGCTGTTCCCCATGACATACTAAATGCGTGGTGACTCCTTTGGCATCTTTCAGCTTTCTATTCTCAGCTTCATGTAGTTGATTGATCTTTTAGTCTTTGACATCATGCATGCACTAGTTCTTTTCGACACCTGTGTCTGTGCACAAATAAGCTCTTATGTTATATGAGATTGTTTATAAATGTTTGATGGACATTATAGATTTATTTTTTGGATTAGCATAGGCGGCCGTGTAACTCTGGAGTAGAGTTTTCAGCCATTGTTTATAAATGTTTGATGGACATTATAGATTTATTTTTTGGATTAGCATAGGCAGCCATGGAACTCTAGACTAGAGTTTTCAGCCTCGATATGGAATCCTTGATCTACATTCCTGGTATGCTTTCTGAGCTGTTTAAGCTTTGGTGTTTTAACATATTTTGTCTTCTTATTTGCAGATGGCTATTACCTCCGAGCGCCTTCACAAACAGTCTGTGGTCATAAAACAGATATGCAAATTGTTCCCCCAACGTCGAGTAAGATCTTAAATAGTAATTGCTTGCTAATGAGTAATTAGAAACTGCGAGTATTGATAATGCACCATAGTCTTGTTATGCTCTACGAAGGCCCTTTTCCATCTCTCGAGTGAAAAGGTTGAGTAACAACTAGTGAAATGTTATGTATATCTTTGATAAAGAGAGTTTGTGTATGAAATCATTGCATCATGGTGTCTTTGAATGAGAGAAATGATGGCATAAAAATTTTAAGACTTGAGAATTCACCAACTGAAGCCACATGCACAACGATCACTCTCAGTTGGGGGGACTGTTAGGCAGAGCTGCATCACAGAACATGGACTGGAATAGTGGTCGTACCTGAAAAGAACATTGCTGGGTAGCTGTTTCTAGTTAGAGTGTTTGGCTTTTCTCTCTGAGCTCTAAAGATTTTGAGTTTGTCATTGCTTATAGTAGATGATCCTGAAGATTGCTTCTCATGGAGCTTCAGCTGACTTTGAATTAAAAATGGCATCAGCTAAACATCTAATCTTGGGCTTAGCATGTTTGCCTTTCTGCATCCGACTGTTAATGTGCACAAACAATAACTTTTGGTTAATACTTTCAAAGATTTTCTTAGGAAGTGTCCTACTCGTTGCCTAAGTTTTGTCAGAAAGGAGCTATATAGATTTCATTTTGTGGTTCATATCATTGCCAGTGTAATTGTTGTAATAAGTGTAATCCTGGCGAAAATCATTGTGAAACACTTGATAGTTATCCTTTGTTGCATAACTATTATCTTAATAGATTGGTTCATATAATTTATGCCTCAGGTGACTGTGGATGGGGAAAGGAAAGATGGATCCATTGGTCGATTTGATCAAATTTGCAATGCACGTTTACCTAGAGGACTTGATCCCCACTCTGTTCCTTCAGAGGAGCTTGGTGCTTCATTGGGGTAATTTATGGATATGGCAAAAAACTTGCAGAGATTCTCCTGTTCTAGTTAAACTTTTACTTTTACCCTCTTTCAGGCGTGTAGTTTGTCTTTTGGTTTTCAATGATTAGTGCAGTCCTTCCTTGATAGTGTTTTGTTTCTCAACAATGTGAGTTTCTCTAAACTAACATTCTAATTACTTTGTTGCATAACAGATACATGGCTCTACTTCTTAATATTGTTGTTCAGATCTTGGCTGCTCCAGCACTTCACAACTCAGGATTTGCGGTGAGGACAATTTTATAATTTGAACAACATGAACTTTTCCACTGAGTTTTATCTGTGATTCTCTCAACATCTTTGTTTTGGTTTTTTCCTTTCAGCATTTGGCCTACAGTAAAAATAGTTTTCCTATAAACAAGATCCTTGAATGTGATACAAAATGAATTTGGACTCCCAACCAAACACAGGCATGTAAATAGACAGGAAATGAGAACATTAAAAAGTGCTTGCTGTTCTTTCTGATGGTTACCTATCAGTTGGACTCTCGCCCTTGAACTGAAAGGCAGCTGTAATTCAAAAGTAATACTTGTTAATCTTTTCAATTCATTTGTGAAGATATGCATCAGCATTACTTTTGTGAAGGCTTGAATAAATATGCTAACTATATTACTTACCTTTGCTTTATTGTTGCAATGCCTGTATTCTCTATTGAGAATTAGCTGTATTTGTGGGCTTTCCTTTGTTTCACATAATGTTGATATAATATCAATTTTAGGGTTTCTTCCATCCCTGGATCTCATGATACTATATGTCTCAACTTGAAATGGAAATTGGAGTTGTGTTTCTTTAATAGTGCAATACTATATTCCGTCATGAACCATTCCAAAAATTTTTCACTGATATCTTATTAAAAAATGGATGACTATGTCTCTTAATTAAGAATAGACTCTCTTTGTTGATTGATATTTGTCCCTTTTGTTGTAATGTTGATTTAATATCCATTTTAGGGTTTCTTCCACCCCTGGATCTCATGAGGCTATATGTCTTGACTTGGAATGGAAATTGGAGTTGTTTTTCTTTAATAGTGCAATACTATATTTCATTATTAAATGTTCCAGACATTTTCACTCACATTTTATTTAAAAAAAAGGATGATTATACGTCTCTTAATTAAGAATAAACTCTTTATGTTGATTGACTGATATTTTTCCCCTTTATATAGGGTTCTTGCTCTCGAATTTGGCAACGAGATTCTTATTGGGATGCTCGTCCATCTTCTCGAAGGTAGATTCTTGTGCAATGACATTCGACAACTTGGGTGCTCAAGCTTGCTTGTCTGAAATTTTTGTGTGCCTTGCAGCAATGAATATCCCCTTTTCATACCACGCCAAAACTATTGCTCCACTAGTGGAGAAAATTCGTGGTCAGACAGAAGCTCAAGTAATTTCGGTGTTGCTTCAATGGAGTCAGAGAGAAAGGCCCAGCTTGATTCTTGTAGAAGTAGCAGTTTTAGTTATTCTTCTGCTTCTCCTCATTCTGTCGAAACACACAAGGATTTGCAGAGAGGAATATCCCTTTTGAAGAAAAGTGTGGCATGCATCACAACATATTGCTTCAATTCTCTCTGTTTAGATGTCCCTTCTGAGGCATCTACTTTTGAGGCATTTGCTAGATTATTGAGCATACTCTCTTCTTCGAAGGAAGTTCGCTCTGTAATTTCTCTGAAGATGGCTTGTTCAAGGTACACACTTTCATTGCCTTTGAGCACAATGAAGAAAGTAGAAAGTGTGTTTTCAGTCTGACTTTGAGTTAGTTTGTCACCTTTCTGAGTGTGTACTTGTATGGATATGCCAGAGTTAGATCACTTGTTTCTTCAGTAATAACCATGTTGAACAGGATGAGATGATGATGATAGGAGGCATATTAGTTCAAAAAGATGAGAAGTAGATATGTTTGTCAGGAACTTAAAAGCTTTCCTTTTAAAGTTGACTTGTAACTTGAAGTTTGTGCCAGAACCTCGAGGACTTCATGACTTTGAGGTCAGGTGACATAGTTTTTATGTTATTCTGTAAATGCAGCATTCTGCATATTGGCCATTATGCAAACTCAATACTAGTTTTTGCTAATATGCCACATTTTCTTTGCATTCCGTGTCTCACTTTTATATCTCCATTGATTTGCAGATCAAGTAAGCAAGTTCAACAGTTAAATAAGTCCGTGTGGAACGTGAACTCAGCTATCACATCAAGCACTTTACTGGAAAGTGCACATACGCTTCCTATTGTGGTATGAGTGAGAATGTATTTAGATTTTCACAGTTGATTCATATTGATGTAGTTCCTTATAATACTTGAGTACTTTTAGCTGACTTGTATTCTGAAATTTGATCCTTTTGCACTTGACCTTTGCTTACATAGAATTAAAACTGGCATATCTTAAAATGATTTTGAGATTTGGTACTTAGATTGCTTTCATTGTGCTATGTGGGACAGGTTTGCTAATTACACCGTCACTCCCCCTCTTCTCTTGGCTACATTAAGATGGTGGGCAATTGTGATCACTAAATCTATTTTTCGCTATTAGTGTCACAAACTAATACTAATCTAATACTAACAGAATAGAAAAGAACTGTCTTTTCTCTATACTTTCCCCCTTCCGAATTAGCGGATGTTGCCAAAGGGAGTGGTGATGTCATATGCAAAAAGATAGAGACTGTGAATGTGAATTGTGTGCCATGATATGCAATGCAATCAATTTCTATGGTAGAGTTATATTCTATCTATTACAACTGTTGTTAAGATATCATTTGACCCTTTTTTTGGTGAATTAGTATGAGATTATCGTATAAATTCATGGTTATGTGATTAGAACTGATATTACCAATATGTCTTCTCTTTTCTTTTATGTTCAGAGGACAGCTTCCAAAGATGAGATTCCTTTTGCATAATCTTGGTTGGTTTACACCTTCGCTGGTTTTGACGAGCTTGCCGTGCTTTGCAGAAAAACATTGGTGATGCCAATCCTCCTAATTCAACTGCCAGCTTTCTTTATGCTACTGATTTGTCGGATATGGGAAAGAATGAGTCTCTTATTGATGGATGGGATTTAGTGGAACATCCTACTTTTCCTCCGCCACCATCACACAATGAGGATGTTGAGCATTGGACCCGAGCGATGTTTATTGATGCCACAAAGAAATGATTTGGCAACCGAACAACCTTCCTACCTTATGTAAGTTACCACACTAGTGCACTTTATTTGCCGGTTACTTAAAAGATGTAGAAAGGAACCTATCATTCTTTCATTCATGCCTGGCAAAGTGGAAGCAGGCAGGAGCTTTGGCCTCAGTGAATTCCCACAAGTTTAGCCTTGGTATTTAGCTGTCAACTTCTTTGCTTATTCCATGATGTTGTTGAGTTACAGTGATCAGCACTCTCAGTGGCCCTTGTATTTATGCAGTATCAATGCTAAGGTTCCACTTGTGCAGAAATTTATGCAGAACTTCTAACCTGTTTAAGAGGGCTTTTCGCACTGTCTTCTAGTCCTGGCTTTTGCTTTGAATTGAACTTGAAGCTATTGGCACTGGAACCTAGTGAAAAGCCAATAAGTAAATCCCAGAAGTAGAAGCTAAAAGCATGTGCCTGAGCTTTTGGTTTGTGCTTTTGCCTTTTGAAAAGTATGTGAGATGTGTTAAAAGTATCCTTTAAAGACTTAGAAGGAAAGAGAACCAGTTTTAAGTGTTATGACTTCTCAGTAGGCATTTTGTTTTGTTTTTATTTATAAGAAAAACTCGTTGAAGTTTTAAAACAGATTTCTACTTGGGGATTTTTTTTCCTTCTTTTCAGTTGATTGATACACTTTGGTCATATTCTGCATTTTCTTGAGTCTCAATTCGGCCCTGAATTATATAGTCAGAGTTTCTTAAGATGCACTAAAGATACTTTGCTGACTATAACCCTTCATCTTGGTAAGTTTTTCTTTCTAGGACAAGAATCTTGGCTTTTGTTGTAAATGATAGAGATGTGACTTTTCTACGTTTCTTCATTGATTCTTCTGTCTGTGTGAGTGTACTTCTGACCTTTTGGCAATCGTTTTTATGCATCAGTTGATTGATTCAAATAAAACCTTGTGGAAAAGGATAAAAATCTCAGACAAGTATATTGTAAAGTCATTTGTTGCATCATTATAAGCTACTACAGCATGTGAAACATCTGCTTGGCTGTTTTATGCAGGTTTCTCTTGTTTTTCTGTCAGAGCTAGCTCTGCTGCTCTCTTCTAAGGGTTCTGGAATCTTCTCTTTACAGGTGGGAGGTTCGTCATGGAAAGGGCATACAAGAAAAGCACTTGCTCAATGCAGGGAATGAGCATTGCTTGTTGTAAATATGTGTGTATAGGGATTAGGTGTTGACATGTAAATACAAAAGGGCTGTCTCTAGTCACTAATTTGGTTGCGGAGTTTCTTTCTGTGATCTGTCGGATCATGTAACTACTTGACAGATACTAACTAGACTACACCTCGAAGATGTACATTCCCCTGCAGCAAGGACTAAATTGAAGAAAAAGAAATTCACTTATGTTCCTGATAATTCTTCCCATCTTCATTTTGTCTGAAGTCATAATGCCTTGTGAAGCAAGCTATGTTCATTATTCAGTAGATCTATGTAAGGTTCATGCCCTTCTGCAGCGAGCCTGCAAAACCCTTGGGAATTTATGTGATGTTTGGAACAAATGTGATGATTGAGGCAGTGGCACTTTGTGCTGAATATCATAATCTGATTAGTTTTGCGCAGGTCTGTCTGATCTCTCTCTGTAACAGATCCGTATTTATGCCACCAATTTTCTTAAGATAACGAGCAACTGTAATTGCAGACGGTCATGCTATACTTGACAATTCATTCGTGGGGGGCTGGGGCTGGAGCCTGGAGTTTGAATGGGCCTCTTTTCCTCTTACCAACTTAAAGTTAACCTGCCCGTGGAAAAACTTGTTGAACCGTGGCCGGATTGCCAATGTCTACTCCAACTATAGAACGAGAAACGCAGTCATTCGTAGTGGCCTTTCAAGAACTGGAGTTGTCACAATGTCTTCCTAGGAAGCTTTGCGCCTAAGAATTGGGAATCCTAATAGCTGTGATGAGTTCATTCAGGAGCCACTGTATTTAATGCTGCATATGCCTGCTTGGGGTTCCCAAAAGTGCAGAATATACCTTCTGCTTTTGGGATCTGATGGCGAAGGAAATGTGCCTGATATGCGCATGATATATCACTCATCTACATGCAGAGACGTCTGTATGTCTTTTCCGAGCTGAACATTTATTCTGGGCATTAGATGCTTCTGAGTAAGAGCAACAACATGGAAAGCCAGCAGGTTGAGACCCATAAAAAAGCACTTTTTCTGTCTGTTTTTAAAGTGATGCTATTATTGGTATGTCTTCTTCCGCAATAGCAGCAAAAACTGGTTGACGAGTTCTTTCCAAAATTTGATGGGCCGGTTTCCAGAAAACCAATCTTATGACTCAAGTAGATCGAAACAATAAAGAATAAAAAATCACATATTCTATGTTTTATATATATTAGAAAATAGATGAGCTCGTGCGCCGCAGTTGGTACTTGGGCATGGAGCTCGAATCTGAGTAAAAGAGCAGCTCCAGTTCCTATGCAAGAGGAAAAATTCAGAATTAGTAAGAACGTACGTTTTCAGTGATTTTTAGTAGGAAAATGAAATCCTTTCAAGTATGTAATAACGAGATTCAAAGGAGTGCAAATGCAACAAGATATCAAAGCAGGACTGAATTTCAGCCGGACAGACTTTTGATGACCAACTTTAGGATGGTCGAATCCTCAATTACCTTGGCCTAAGAGAAACATTTACACAGTTCATGCTGGAAACCCAGAGCACCTACTTCAGAGACCATAATTGGAGTCTTATGGCACAAAGAAACCCTTCCAAAATTCCGAGACGACCCATCGATTTTTGCCCAATTAGGACTTGGAGCAGAAATTCTTCCATGGAGAAATGATTGAAGACGTCACGAAAGGAACCTCTCTACTGGAGGCATTCAAATGTGTCTACATTCTATCGTGCTTACTAATTCTGATTTTCTCCCCAAGAGTCGCATATCTATGAACATATACCAAATGAAAGTCCACAATGGGAAAAATGATACTGAAAATCTAGCGGTCGTGTGGCATCTATTAAAAACACATTTGAGTTCTTCCATGACGCAGGCAACAGAACGCCCCATGATGAGCAAGCCGAAATTCTCCAAGGGATTGGAAATTCCCGACCGGAGGGGAAATTAGTGATTCTTTAACTGTGAGCGAAAGCGATGCAGCGAACGACGTGCAAAACTAAGAAACAGAGATGCACGCGACAATGCATGTCGTTCAGCAACTAGCTTCTGTTCTTGAGAGGGAAACAGATTTTTACTATATTGAAGTTGGATTACACCACGTCCCAATAAAAGGCACCGCAGAACCTAAGCCTCCATATGCACCTGAATAAGTCCAATGGGTCACATCTCAGACTCTAACAGGGCAGTTCAATAAATCTAAGCGGTCCAATTCCGCTGATTCCACCAGACAGCGACAAACAGATGCGACAAAACAGATGAACAGTGATAGGTAAACAAAGCTGTGATCCACGATAAGAATGCCATGAAGAATGTTGTCGTTCTATCCTTTCCCAAATAACTCCATGATCGACTTAGAAACTATAGAACAATGGCCAATATTCTTGTCGCATAAAGGATGGAAATTCTAAATTCCGTTTCATACAATGTCATGCCAAAGGAGATCAAGAAGTCATTTATATTTTGTCAATAAAGATGGCGAAAATTATACCTTCTGTTTCCTGAGCCAGTTATTTGTTTTCCTCAAGCGAAGAGCTTGATGTTCCAAATGGTTGGTGTAGGCCTTCATCAACACAGGAGGAATACAGCTCAGAAGATAGAACACAACTTTGAAGGTGGCAAGTAGAAGATTTCAACAGGTCACAAACAACCATCAGCTCAAATCACGTGGCTAACCTGTTTCCTTGCCCTTGATCTGGCAGCTGACTCGCGATTCTTGATCATCCTCTTTTGCCTCCTCTCTACGGTCTTATCCTTGACCTCATCTGAGTATCTATACTTCTTTTCGCTAGATCCTGGAGAATCAGGTGATGTAGCAGATATGGCTGGCGCTGAAATGGGCAGAGATTTTTGGTTCTCTGCATAACCTGTTTCAAAACCTTGGTTCTCGTAGGAAGAACTAGGAACATTGAAATTCGAATTAAGCACTACCAATGGCTGCTGCTGTTGGACTGAAGCCATGTGAAGTTGCACCCAGTCCATTGGCTGCGAAACCACCATCATGGGATCAACTGCCGCAGTCGGCTCCTGATTGATGGGATTCTCTTGGACATCCAAGTTGATAACGCCAGCACCGACAAGAAAATTCTCGAGTGTGGTTTCTCCGAGATTCATCTGTGGATCAAGGGACTGGTTATTTACGGAGCCGACTTGCTCAGTATCCACAATCTCACCCCAAACATCTTCCTCTGGTTTCTTATTCAGCGTCTCATTCAGGTTGAAGTTTCCGAGGAAGACGGAAGGGGTCGAATTAGGATTCTGCAGCTGAAGGCCTTCTTCAGCTGGTGTGACTCTAGTTAATTCGTTTAAAGTCATGCCGTTGAAGGGTTTGCCAAGATTCCCCATCTGCCTATGAACATCACCAAAGGTGAGAGTGGAGAGAGATTCTTCTCTACCCAACGGAAGAAAATGTGTCCCGTGAGCTTTAATCGCTGAAGGCATGCTTTTGTCATCCATATATGAAAAACAGAGAGGCCGAAAACTTCATCAAAGATTGAGCGTTCAATGAAACATCATTGCAAGCAAACCAGAAAACGTTGAATTTGCATTGTCTGATGAACGAGCCAACATAACCTGGGCGAAGCAGATTTTGACTGTGAATGTAGAATGCTCAAGCAGACGGAGATGAGAAAATTGATGCTTTGCGAATGGTTTAAATGATCGATTAAACATGGGAGCACGCGGACTTAGAGGGGGTCAAGGAAGAAGATTACGCGGAGCGAAATGCGAGCCGCCAAAAAGATCGAAGAACCAGTTCGGTTGAAGAGTGGCGAGTGGATCCTACTTTTGGAGGGGGTAGGATAAAAAGAGAATGTTCTCATCTTAACAGCAAATGCTGATTTTCATGCTACATCGTAGGGATACAATGAAGGGTCTCCCGGGACCCCAACAGCCCTCTTGAGATCACTCCACCTACCTTCCCTCTTTCTCTCTCTCTCTCTCTGCAGGAATAAATAGTCCGAGTAGGTTGACAGTTATTTCCGGTAGTGGAAAAGCCCAACTAAGACACCCGACTATAATGAGATTAGTGCCGGAAGTACAGAAACCTCTAGAAAGACGCTGAGAATTGATCAGAGATTGAGCTAATAATAAGCTCAATTGGTTATGATTTTATCGTCCATTGGAAGTTCCATAATCAGGCACCATAAAAACGATTAATCTGGTTACAGGTACTAATCGTATGGTATATTTTCCTCTATGGAGATTGAAAATGTTTGAGGCTTATTTCGTTCACATTTCTCTGTAGACTTGACATTTCCACCCAAAATTAGAACTTTGCACAAGCAGCCCTGCTACGACAAACATGAGAAACCAAGCAAGATGAGGGGATTACAGCTTTGCTAGTCGCATTTGTTTATCACGTGGCATTGGCAAGTGATGAAGCGAGCCGAACAACAAAGAGATCTCTTAATACTGAAACATACTAGTACCATCCAATTACTCATGCAAGAGTCCCTAGTAGATGTCAGGAAATCAACTCTACACTGAAGCTCCCCCCGAGAATGGCAAACACACAGGAGACATAGGTATCACAGAGTCGATTTTTTTTCATCTTTTTGTTTGGTTGAGGTGAAATGTCGCCATTTAATTCTGATCAAACTTTTCGATTATGATCAATGCGGTGTGCTATTCGATGGCCTTATAATTTCACCTCCATGACAAGCTGCTCTGCAGCATTCCAGCTCGCAAGTTCTGACAGAGCATCAGAACTAGAACAGCTTTCCAAGGTTCCTACCCTTCTCTCAAACATGCCAATCCGCTATTATATGGTCATAATCTAAGTGATTACATGTTATAAATGAAAGAAAATAATCTGCCACCAACATAACTGAAGAATGCTAACACCCTACCTCAAAAAGAATCGGAACTTGACTGCGTCAGAAATTAAAAGGACCAGTTAGACCGAACCATAAAAGCTGTTAATCCGGCCTTCCCATCAGTTACATGTACAGCACCAGGGCGCAGGTTGAATTTCTTGCCTATGTTGAAATTAATATAACTTTCGGCCTGAAACCGATTCCATCTAGACTGACCTTCAGACATCCCACTGAGACTCAGACCCCAGCCAAGTTCTTCATTGCAATCATTAGACAAGCTGACAGCCCATTCTACGTGTTTGGCATTTGACCTTTTCATCTCCATCCAAGCTCCTAGTCTTATATCCTCGTCCAGCTCTGACTCCAGTATCACAGCGACAGATCCAGATGGGGTGTAACCTTCTGTGCTCTCTGCCATGGTTTGACTGGAAAATTCTCCAAATGAGGTCGGATCCCTGTCTTGCTTCAGTAAACTTATAGGAACTGAAAGGGGTCCACAAGAAAGATGTTGATTTGATAGCCTGTGAAATTCATGAAGACCCAAAAGAGAGAGTTTTGTTTTTCCTGGAATTTGACACACAACTTGACCGAAAGTACTAAACAACTGCTCAATTCCGTGAGAACCGATATGCCTCCGCAATCCAGAAACACATTGACCAAGCGAAGCAGTGATATTTGATTTTCTTACGGTTAGTCCGATCGCACTGCCACTGTGATGATTTATCAGGGGAGGTCCAGAACACGGATATTCAGTGAGACCCTTTCCCTGCCACATAGAAGATGTTACTTGGGATATTGAGGGGGGAACAAGAAGCTGATGTGATCACGTGAATACATATTAGAATGCAGAGAAGTCACAGAGTTGCTGGGAAGGAGAGGGGCAATGTACATGGCTTCATTGAGGAAAAAGCTCTACTTATTCCTGAACATCTATTTGACAAAGTAGATCCTAGTGCTGAAATTATTTGCCTAGTTATCTCCTATGAATGCCATTTTTTGTTCTGCACTTTGTTTTATTAAAAAATATATCAAACCAAAGTCATGAGAAAATTTGACTGACAGCTTGTACCTGATGAAAACAACTTGAAATGACACCAACATCTCTGCATTGAGCTCCAACTGGGACTGCCATCACAGAAAACCAATCACTCAGAGATGCCCTGTAGAACACTTTTGCTAGGGAAAGTGGTGGGCTTTCTGGAAAACCATTCACATGTTCTCCGCCCCTTTGACCAGCAACAAACTGTGCCACAAGCACATCTTTCTCACGAAGGGTTGTTTCAAAAGTGAATTTCGTGTCGATTCCAGTTCGAATTCCAGCTCCTGGGAAAGCACCATAATCCTGCTGATCAATGTTATTAATCCTCAGAAGACCTCCCAAGACATCAACCTCCCCCCTCACATGGGTACTAGCTTCCTGGAAAGGACTGTCCTTGGAAACCTTATAAAAAGACAGGACGCGCTCAACTTTGTCTTGCCTGTCCCTCAGTTTCATAATATCTGAGAATGCTTCCCTCTGCAACCGCTTTAAGATTTCAATCTGAGAACAAAATCACAGAAAGAACAACGAAACCCTGTCATACAACCTATCCCTACATAGGAAATCTGTATATCAGTCGATGTTGCAACCGCAAAGCAACCTACTTGAATAGTAAAACCAAGTAAAAATCAAAGCCCAGATATGGAAACATACGATAAAGCAGGACCAACCATTCATGTACATGGATTTACACGTAAAAGTATAAAATGAGACGACAAGCCTCAGATTTGGGGCAGCATTTCCTAAGAAAATTGTTCCACTATCCGGACAGGAAGTCAAAACCGTCATTGCACCAATCGATCAAACAGATTGATCGCGTACAATACGCTCATCGTAGAAATTGCGTTGCCAGTTTAATCCTGTAGCTTAACAGGCATACAATCTCATCCAGCTCATGGAATTCATCATCTTACATAAAAATGCCTTCTTTCTCTACAATTCTACTAAGAAGATATAAAATTTCTATCTAATTCTCCGTAAAGACAGAGAAACAACCGAACACCCAACCGCTCTAGCATCATCATCATCGGCCTCTCGCGAAGTGCACAAAAAGTTCACATCTTGCGAAGCACGAAGCTACGCGGCAGATGAATGGATTGGAGGACTGAGGCGCAGGAGGCAAGCAGCGGCAAAAGACCTGGAGATAGAGACAAGAACGAAGCGACGGGTGAATAGGAGGTTACCGGACGGCGGCGACCGGAGCCGTCGCGGCGGTCGAGGACGCCGGCGACGAACTCCTGGCCCGATTTGGCCGCCCCTTTGAGCGATTCGACGAACGACGCGATCGGATCCATGCGACGGTCCCCGCCGGAGAGCCGGGCGTCCGGAAGCGGCTGAGCTGAGCCGAGCCGAGCCGAGCCGGGCCGAGCTGGGCGGCGCGGTCTCGCCGTTTCCGCCTCCTCCTCCTCCGTCTTACCTCGCGCGCGTCGCGTTTCCCTCTCGCAACGAAGGAGAAGGAGAAGCGGGTTGGAATTGGCGAACCGGACCGGCTAAACCGGGCCTGAAGTCGAGCAGACCGGACGGTCGGGCCGTTCTGCGGCTCTTTCAGACTTGCTTTGTAACGAAGCCCTTTTTAATCGGTTCACCCGGTTTTATCCTGTAAATATATGTTTGCCGCCCGCGCCGTCCCCCACCCAATTAAAAAAAAAAAAAATTATTTTGAAATAATTGACTTTTTAGGATTTGGTAGTGAAAATGAAAATAAAAATTTACCTGGCAGTAATTATTAATTGGGTGATAAATATTATTGAATTTGAATTTTTGGATGCCATAAATAAACTTGCATTATAATCGCATGAATATTTTTGAAGGTTCTTAACGATGGAATTTGCATAAATAATGGCATGCAACTCAATAAAGAAATTCAAAAATTGAGTCGATGAAGTGTTAGTTTTCATTGATATATTATATAATATATATAGAGATATCGTCACCTATAATTATAGTGAAAGATAAAGATAGAACATAACAATTTTATCTACAAAAAAAAAAAAAGAAGCAAATTAGAAAAGATCTCCAAATGATCAACTCGTTGATACTCTATTTGATTTGTTATCTTCGTATTGATTTGTAGAAGATTCTGCATTGCAAATGTTCTGATTTTTTCCCTTTTAATTTGCTACTTCAATACTCAACAAATGACATAGAAATGAAGTCATTTGAAAAACTCGATAAGTTGTGTTTAAATTTAAGCAACAAAAGATGATAAGGTGTATCGATCATTCCCTGTCGGTTGTATCGGGAGTATACTTATGCATATTCTTCAACACACAAGAGCTAGTCATATGAAGAACATAGTAAAAGATCATGGCCGCTGCCGCCGTCATCACGAGTATAGGTCGACCAGGACCTTCCCCAGCAGGCCATGGACCAGAGTCTTGTAGACATTTTCCGTGGGATGATAGCTGTCCCAGAACACATATCCTGAGACATTCGAGCATGTCAAGAGATTCCACTGGTTGCACATGAATCCGGCCTCTATTAGGCCTGAGCCGCAGCACCCTCGGTCCGAGATTTCGAACCCTGTCACGATGGGAAAGCTGAGAATTCTATCGTCACCGAGAAGAAAATCAAGCTCGAGACCTCTGTCTCCGGTGCCGAGTTGAGATTCAGTTTGCAGCCACACCGATATCATTCAAAAAGCTGTGATCGGATTATAGTTAATTTGTTACAAGGACACCTTTGTACCATGTCTTACCATATTTCCTGGGATTCTTCATGATGTCAAGTAAGGGGCCGTAGATGTCGATAAGGGCCATCCTGGCACGAGGGAAGGCTCCGTTGAGGCGATGCAACTCCGATGTCAACTTCGAGTTGAGCAGTTGGGCCATCTGGTTGTAATCCTCTGCGCATCTCCTCTCGATTCCGCCGGCCAGAGTTCTCATTGAGGGTGTGCACCCAAGGGGAGCCAAGCTGAAGACGCCGATCCTCCGAGCACCCTTTGTGTGTAGTTCCTAGAGCGGTTATGCGAGACAGGATAGAGCAGATAAGCATCATGTCCCCTTGGAGATTCTAGCTTCTCTAGTGCAGCTCGATGAACCATGTATGCTTAGAGTATCATTCTTGAGTCGATGATGGAAAGCTTGTCGAGAACAGGTGTTTGTTTCTTGCTTTCCCAATGATTCGAACGCCAAACCGATATAAATGGTACGTATAGTTACATGAACGATCGAAAGCTACAATGGTTCGGTAAATTTGAAGTACCTGCAAGAAGGATGAGGCCGAGCGCGCCAAAAGTTCCGCGTAAGAAGAAACGCTGTAGTCAAATAGCCGGGTCAACGTATGAAAATAGGTGTTCCCAATGTCGTTGCTCCCTGCAGCCACGACATACAGGCCGTTGGCAACGACAGAATCCGCTCTCTCCTCTCCTATAAAGCTCTTCAGCTTCATTTTGTACTCATCGAAGAGTTGCAGTTGTCTCGACATTGGTATGACGGACTGATTTGGATCCCAGAAAAGGAGAGGAACCATCAGCAGCGTCGATGACGAATGGTTTGGTGAAAGGTCGTTTTCATAATGCTAGGAAGGGAGAGTTGTGTACCACGAGTTCTGATGTCAGAGGATCGAATCCCGCACCGGCTGAGGCGAAGTTGACACCTCCGATGAGGTCTTGAAGTCGCAGGTTCGGGTCGAGAAACGCGGGCAACAGTTCTTTGATCCCCAGTTGCCGTGCTGATGGATGGAACGAAACAAAGCAGCTTAAGCTTAAATCATAACGATAAGTTTTTAAAGTGAGAAATTTTCAGAATGCAATATTCGGAAAGTTATGAAAGTTATTGAAGTGTAAATGTTCTGGTGCTACCCAAGATGTCCGACGGAATCTTGCCGTTGCTGAACCTGCCTGTCGGTTTTCCTCCCATGAAATCCCTTCCATACGGAAGAAAGTTACTCTTAACCAGAGTAAAGAGGTTGTTGTTGTTGCCTGTGTCCAATATGGAGTCGCCAAACATGAAAACGGCGGAGATTGTTGCGTTTTCTGGCGCCACCACTGCGGCCTGCGGTGTGCAGATTTGCATCATAAGGAGGTGAGAGAGAAGAATCAGAGACTGTGCCAACATTGTGAGCATTTTGGAATTAGACCAAAGTATCTAGAAATCAACCAGATGAAAACAGGAGGGTAGAAAAATTGACTGTGTATGCTATGTTGGGTGCTTCTGCGTGGCCCTTCTTATAAGTTAACGTTCTCAGTGCGACAAACTTGAGAAACTAGTGAAGCAGAAACTTACTTCTGCAATAAGTGGGAAGAGATCTGTGGAGCATAAAGCAAATAAAACGTTAATCATGTGAAAGATACAGTGGCGGCTGATGTTTGCAAGTTTTCTGTTTCATGGGACGACGGAAGCCAAAAAGATCATGCGTTCCGAGTCTGGGAAAATCGATGACGGATGATCGTTGGCATGGAGGGAATGCCATGCACGTCTCTCGCAACAAAATATGCATGTGCCTGGTAATGGGAAAATCGATGACGGATCATTGTTAGTACTTTCCCGCCGTGTCTGGTGGGAAGGAGGTCGTCTCATGTTGGAATCGCCATTCCGGGCATGATTCCTCGACACGAAAGAGCTGGAGTGCTCGTTTTAGAACGAATAGGCATTCCATCAGATGACGGTCATTCCCTATTTTACTTTGTCCAATCTTGATCAGTTGGATGCCCTGTGGCGGAAGGGCATCGGCTTTTCACTTAGGTCCGTATAGGAAAAGGAAAAGCACAGGTTATAGTCATCGATGTCCCTCACGAACGCGAAGAAAAACCTCAGATCAGCGTGCGACGATGAATTCATTTTTTCCAGTATGGGAAACACCGGAACCACGGCATAAACAAACATGATCAAATTGCACGCCAACACAATCAAGCCTTCTTATTGCAACTTACCGCCGGATCTCGATGACTATAAGGTAAGTGACCGGGAATGCCTCATTGAATGGTAAAAAGCAAAGATCAACGTGATCAAGTGATTTTTACATCGAAAGGTAAAAAGCGACAAGCCGCTGGTGCGCGAAATGCATCGCCACAATACCTGCACTGACAATTCTGCAGTTAATCCATGTATAAAAGTTACTACGTGCATGAGACAGTATTTTGATGCTGTGCACGAGGTACATTTTTCACAGACAATATCTCCACGGTTCTTGCAGTGCTGCTGAAAGCTGAATCCGAAAAAACCAAAGCTGTGAGGGAAAAGGATACAGATGAACACTGAAGAGACAAGTGACAGTAGAAAAGTATGTACCCTGCGATCACAAATCCGTTCCACAAGTCGTACACTTTGAAACCGCTGCATTGGAAACCTAATAAATAGAAACCAAGGAGCATGAGTAAGTTCTATGGCAAAGAAGGTTAGTGTTATACTCTAAGAAAACAAATATATTTGATTAAACTTCAAATACTTTTAACAGTCGCTTATTATTAAGAATGAGAATAGATGCACACAAAATGCCAGGCAAAACACGATAGAATACGACTCCAAAGGGTGAACTTTTTCACGCAAAAAGAATTTACTGAAAGACATTTGCATGCGCTGACTATGATCGGCTCAGAGATGACATGCTTGACATTTTTTGATCCATATTATCACATCGAATCGAAATTTATACTATTATGAAGATGACACAAATGATCAACACAAGTACGACAGAAAAAACCAAAAACAAACATGAATACGATGGCATAGAGCAAGTTAGCTGCCCACCATATGGCTAGTTTAAGCCTCGTAAAGGAGGAGATCTGGGATTGAAAAGGAAGTCGACATCTGCGGTTTTCAGATCTTCCATGAAATGGACAGTAAAATAGGGATGCTGAAGTGCAAAATCTTGTACAGTATGTTGTCCTGCACTCAGTAAAGATCCTCACACCAGCCATACTGGGTTGTGGGTGTTTGGCTTTCAAGGTATAAAATATGCAAGAAGCGATTTGAAGATGTTTCAGCGGATGTGATTTCTCGAGTATTGATATAGCTCGAAATGGATATTCTTGAAAAATTTGGAGCGCGCATAAGATAAGATGAAAAAAACCTGCTCAAGATTGTATCATTTCCAAAGACTAAAACTAGATGCTTCGAAAGAAAGAGGTGATTCGATGGTAAGACTGTTAGAGAACCAATCGAATGGGTGTGCAAAGATGTAAGGTAAGTACAAATCTGTGCCCAGATTCCGGCAAAGCCGGAAGACTTCCAATCATTAATTGGATGATAAATATAAATTGAATTTGGATTTGGATTTTTGGATACAATAAATAGATTTGCAACATAATTGCATAGATACTTTTGAAGGTCCTTAAATGAGCGAGCTTGGTATGCTTGTTTCTCGATGAAAATATTTAGATTTGGAGTTTTGAGTCAAATGCTAGATGATGGTATGTAACTCAACATATGACGGTAACAAAGTCATTTAAAAACTCGATAAACTGTGCGCGAACTTGACCAACAAACGATGATCAGGTTTATCTACCATGTCCGTTATGTCAAGAGTATACTAATACATGTTCCTCAGCGTACAAGAATTAATCATTGTCCGGAGTATGGAGAGCATAGTAAAAGATCGTAGTCGTTGTCGTCTGTCGTCATGAGTATAGCTCGACCAGTAGCTTCCGCAACTGCTCCTGGACCATGACCTTGTAGACATTTTCAGTGGGATGATAGCTGTCCCAGAACACATATTCTGAGACATTTGAGCATGTCAAGAAATCCCACTGGTTGCATAGGAACCCAGTCTCTATTAGGCCCGAGCCGCAGCACCCCCGGTCTGAGATTTCAAACCCTGTCACGATGGGAAAGCCAAGATAACTATTGTCACTGAGAGAAAATCGAGCTCGAGACCTGTGTCTCCGGTGCCAAGTTGAACTTCAGTGTGCAACCACCGTGGACGTCCAAAAGGTTTAATTGGTTTATATGTAATTTGTCACAAGGACATCTATGTACCAAATCTTACCATATTTATTAGGACTCTTCACGATGTCGAGTACAAGGCCGTAAATGTCAATAAGGACCATCCTGGCATGAGGGAAGGCTTCGTTGAGGCGATGCAACTCAGATGACAACTTTGAGTTAAGCAGTTGAACCATTTGATTGTAATTCTCTGCACATCTTCTCTTGATTCCACCGGCCAGAGTTCTCATTGAGGGTATGCACCCAAGGGGAGTCAAGCTGAACACGCCAATCCTCCTAGCACCCTTTGCGTGGAGTTCCTAGAGTGGTTACACATGACTGGTTAGAGCACATAAGCATGTCGTCTTGGAGATTCTAGCTTCTCTAGTGCAGCTCGACAAACTATGTATGGGTAGAGTGCCATTCATGAGTTCGATAATCAAAATCTTGTTGAGAACTGGTGTTTGATTGCTTTTCCCAAAAATCGGGACAACAAACCGCCATAAATGGCATGGATAGTTACACCGAACGATCAAAAGCTACACTAGTTCATTGAATTTGAAGTACCTGCAAGAATGATGAAGCCAAACGCACCAAAAGTTCTGTGTAAGAAAAAACACTGTAGTCAAATATCCGGGTCGGGGTATGAAAATAGGTATTCACAATGTCGTCGCTCCCTGCAGACACGATATACAGGCCGTTGGCAACAATAGAATCCACTCTCTCCTCTCCTATAAAGCACTTCAGCTTCATTTTGTACTCATCGAGGAGTTGTAATTGTTTAGACATTGGTATGGCAGACTGATTTCATCCCGAGGAAAGAGAAAAACCGTCAGTAGCGTTGAAAGAATTGTTTGGTGAAAGGTAGCTTTCATAATGCGAGAGAGGAATATTTGTTTACCACAAGTTCCGATGTCAGAGGATCAAATCCTGCGCCAGCAGAGGCAAAGTTGACGCCTCCGATGAGGTCTTGAAGTTGCAGGTTCGGGTCAAGAAATGCGGGCAACAGTTCTTTGATCCCCAGTTGTTCCACTGATAATTGAAGCAAAATGAAGTAGCTTAAGCTTTAATCATAATGATAAGTTTTCAAAGTGAAAAATATATTCAGAAAGTCATGAAAATGATCGAAGCATGATTGTTTTGGTGCTACCAATGAAGTCCGGGGGAATCTTGCCGTTGCTGAACCTGCCGGTCGGTTTTCCTCCCATGAAATCCCTTCCATACGGAGGAAAATTACTCTTAACCAGTGTAATGAGGTTGTTGTTGTTGCCTGTATCCACTATGGAGTCACCAAACATGAAGACGGCCGAGATTGTTGCATTTTTGGGCACCACGACCTTGGCTTGTGGTGTGCAGATTTGCATCATTAGGCAGAGAGAGAGGTACATTAGAGACTGTACCAAGATTTGGACCATTTTTTCAAAAAAGGATGAGGCCAAAGTATCTAGAAATAAGTTAAATGAATTAGGAGGACAGAAAAATCAAGTGAGTATGCTCCATTGGACGCATTGGAAGGCCCTTCTTATAAGTTAACGTTCTCAGTGGGACAAACTTGAGACGCTATTGAAGGACAAACTTTAATTTTAAAAGTAAGTGGAAAAAGATTTAAGGAACAGATAAGCAATTAAAACGTTAATCATGCGAAAGACACAGCGGCTGATACTCACAAGTTTTCTGTTTCATGGGAAGACAGAAGCCAAAAGATCATGCATTTTGAGTTTGGGAAAATGATGGATTAGTGTTGGTATCAAGGGAATGCCATTCTCATGCAACAATATACGCATGTGGATGTGATAGGTCTTTCAGGCTTTCTCTGTGAGCATCCCCACCAAAGACCCGAATACTTGCCTGAAGTTTCATTGGGTGCTTATTAGTAAAGACGGATTCGATGATCAGTGGCTGCTTTTGTGATTACTTTTTGAGCGCATGACCACTACCCTTGTTTTGATAATTTACTGTGTTATTTAGAGCTTATTTTGATTTGAAGCTGTTTACGATTTATCTTGATTTGTAATTGGACGAAATTATTTTTCTCTTGTATTTCTACGAGAACGACTGGAATGTTATCTTTATAAAAAGAAGAAGAAGAAGGTAAGAATAGCCCCCCTTCCAATACAATAAATCTCATCAAATGCCCCGGTGGCTTCTATGATGTCATCATATAAAATCTTTCCATCGTACTTTGGTAGAGAAAAGACTTCAGTTGTCTTGGGTGCTAGTTCCGCTGTTAAATGGAACTTCTTTCTACAGAAAATGAAGAATATTCCAAAGAAAATAAACAGAAGAACTGCTCCCAATAAAGGAAACACAATAGGAAACACTTTGCCTCCTGTCGGAAAGCTTTTCTCATCCACCATCGCTTGATCACAGGGCTTAAGTCTGTCATGTCCCGAACCCTGAGTATGTGTACATCCCTCAGCAGTCGATTAAAAAATGCGACGTTCCTAGATGCGTCACCGACCCATTCTTTTTATCTTTCAATTAAGCACATGTGGAAGTGAATTAAATAAACCCCCAGCCAACAAACAAACATAGGGATAATAAAACACACCATTGCCGAAAACAACATATTCATTCATCAATTGTTAACCCTAGGAAGTTTAATACTTACAAGCCTTTCCACGGCCACTTTCTATCGACCCTCTCAAAAACCTTCAGGGTTAACCTAAACTTCACTAACGGCAAGGCTAGCCAAAAGGTGTCGCATCTCGCGCCCACCACATTTGCACTATAGCCTTGAAAATGTTTAATCACAACGGGTGAGATAAATCTCAGCGAGTCAACAACCTAAGCCCCGACTAGGACGCAAATTCGCCTCAGAAGCAGCTTAAATAGGCACCACAAACAAACTCACCTCGCCTCAGCACGTCCTTGCATATTAGCACATCACATATGCCATTATAAATAGGACAAGCATAATTAATAATTGGAACACACAATTCTCATTCTCCAAGCAGTTCCGATTATAAGGTAAAACTGTTTTGGCACGTCCCATACCATGCCTAACAATTTTGCCCCATAATCAAGCGTAAAGCATCACAACCATTCAGGCGTGTTCCAATTATTACAACCCCTCGGGCCACGGCCAACACAAGTGTCGGCGGTCTTCCGACGTAACCGGGTATTGTCCCACCCCTTTAGGCACAACAACGTCTAGAAATCCCACCTAGACGGCATTCCATAAAGGAGCATTTGTCCGTCCTCCACTACGAATCGGCTTCTGGACACCGGCCGGACATCCGATAAAAATCAGGCATCATCCCCAAACTCTCGTTGGGTGATGGGTTCCATTAAGTGGCCATGCAAGCACATCATCAATCAAATCATCCTTTTTTTTTTTTTTTCTATTTAGCCAAGAAAACCAAAATCCATTTTCAAATAATCTTGCAACTCTTTTTTTTTTTTTTTTTTCAAAACTTTCCGAAATAAATTCGTATGGGGTCACGTATTTGAAATCAACCCGTCAAACTTTGCACGCGTCTAATTTGAAACCTCACGATTTTATTGAGCACATAAAACTTGCGTCCAAACCCGACACCATATTTCTTTTCTATTTCTTTGTCCAACCACCCTTTTTGGAAACAATCTTTGTAACCCCTTTTTTTTTTCTTTAAAACTTTTGGAAAGAAATTCATAAGTGCTCTCGTATTCAAAATTAATTCGTCAAAATTTGCACACACCTAGTTTGAAACCTCATTATTTTATTGAGCAAATGAGTTTTGGTGTCCAAACCCGACACCTCATTGTTTTTCTATTTAAAAGCTTATAAAGCAATCTTTTGACATAAAAATCGGAACCAACATAGAGCAACCGATATCATAATATCACGCATAAGTTCTCAGCATGCCAAAAATCAACCAAATCACAAAATATACATTTTCCAGCAAGCAAGACACCAAGAACAACCACAAGACCACAATCGGCCCTCACCGGCAGAAACCGAGTCCACTCGCACGTCTCCATGATTAATTCTAGAAACATAATCAAACGAGTTCAGAAAATCGGGTATGATTTGCTCCGATTCGTTGATGACATACACCCTTGTCCATCACTTGATTCGTCCAGACCAGCCAGTGCAAAATGCACATTGTGAATCCACGAGGACCAGCTATTGTTATCCGTCATTTTCGGCTCAGTTTTTGAATCCATTTTGTGCTGATTGCATTTAGCGAAACCTCTCAAGAGGCAATGAAAAAGCTCACCAACCTATATGCCAACAAATCCCGTTTTCGAGTAATGTTTCTCAAGTACCAGTTGTCCACAATTAAACGTCAATCGAGGTCGGTTTCCGAATATCTTCAAGAATTAAAGGGTATTGCCAATGAACTCTCTATTATTGATACACCCTTTCAAGATGATGATATTGTTATACGTGCCTTACGTGGAATTAGTCCTGAATGTAAAGAATTAGCGACTGCAATTCGCGCAAGAAAAAATCCTATTTCATTTGAGGAATTACACGACAAACTTGTCGCTTATGAAACTTACCTTAAGCATGAAGAAAAAGCTGCATAATTCATTCCTGTCACAGCTCAGTATACTGCCAATGACCCATCTGGGACAACCAACGCAAGTGAGTATCGAAGTCTTACTAGGGCCCTTCAATATCTCACTATAACAAGACCCGACATCGCATTCTTTGTCAACAAATTATCCCAATTCATCCAACGTCCCACTACCAGATGTTGGGCTTCTGTTAAGTGACTTTTCTGGTATTTAAAAGGAAGCATATTTCATGGGTTACATCTAACCCGCTCCATGACGTCTATTCTTCAGGGGTTGTCCGATGTTGATTGGGTAGGCAATACTGATGACCGATCATCCACCTCTGCATTTGTCATCTATCCTAATCCGGTGTCTTGGAGTGTGCGGAAACAACGCACAATTGCCCAATCTTCTACCGAAGCCGAGCACCGCACCATTGCCACAACCACAACAAAATTACAATGGGTCCACAACATGCTGTCCGAACTTGGCATCAAACCGATCACCACTCCAACTCTGTACTGCGACAACATCGGTGCCACATATGTATGTGCAAATCTGGTATTTCACTCCTGAATGAAACACATTGCCATAGATTACTATTTCATTCGTGATCTAGTTGCAAACGGAGTACTTTGCGTCTCCCACATCTCAACCATGGATCAACTTGCAGATGCCCTCACAAAACCATTATCCAGACCTGGGTTAAGTTATTTATGACCCAAGATTATCGTCTTTGATGGAAACACCATCTTGCGGGGGCGTGTTAAGGATGATGACACAAATTAGGGAATCAAGATCAAATCAAATCAGTCAAGTGCTGAAATCAAGGATCTCACATAACAAGCAAGTGCTAAGATGAAGGGATTGTTAATTCAATTTGATTGATTCTAACAGCTTGTAATCTCTCGTGTAAATACATGTACTCAGCTCATGGAAAATGTATTGGTTGCAGAATTTTTTTTTTCTTATAATTCTCTTGATTCTCCTAAAACATTATACAAAGCACACACTTTTGAAGTTTGCCGATGGGGAGGGTGCAAAACTGAATCACGCAGTTTGCAGTTTTGCAAATCTACAGACACTTCTTGAAAATCTTTCCATTTTCTTCTTTTCCTAAATTGTTCAAATTGTTCCGCTCCTGTGCAAGCTCGCCGGCGAGGAGGCTGATGCTGTTGAAGGAGGTGATGCAGAGTGAAGGAGGAGGCGTGAGCAAGATGAAGAAAAAAAGGAAAGAAAAACATAGAGGAAAAAAAAAGAAAAAAAAGAAGAAGAAGAAATCCTCAGAGGAAAACACCCTTACCTGAGATTTGGCTAACTTCTAAGTTGAGGCCTTTATTTAAGACTAAATTGGTCATTTTAGACCCTAATTTGAGATAATGCCTATTTTAAGTCTTTCTTTGAGAAAACAGTTCCACTTCATGTTCTTATTTGAAAATTTCCCTTATTTTATTATACTCAAAAGTAGAAGAATCTTCACGATCATGATTTAGGGTCTACCTATTTGAAGAAAAACTATAATCAAAATTGTTTTTCAACTTGTTGGTATTAGATGCCAGAAAACTAATTGAATGTCAGAAAAAAGTTTTTTCATGAATTGAAAACAACAAGTTTACATTGAGAGAAAACCACTTCCACTTCTACTAAGAAGGAAATCACTTTTCCTAAACTGCTAATTAAATGAAAACTAACTGTTCTAGCTAAAAATAATTTTCACAATTTTTTTCTGTTATCATGAAGTTTTCAATGTAATAAATGGACCCTTATTCAATTATTGAAAAAGAGTACGCTATGATTATTTTGGAATTTTGAAGTGCTCGATAGCTCCAATACAAATATGTCCGCACGTTACGCAGAATAATGATTTTTTTGTTGGATTGTGAATTTGTATAGGTGGATTATATCGAAATGTAACGACCACCACTGGAATCTACCCATAATAAGAACTAATTTTCCTTTTATTTATAAGCAATGCGATTCATTTTTTCTTTAGTTTGTTGCATTTACTATTTTTGTAATAAATCAAATTAGTGAGTACCATTGCCTTGCTTTGATTAAAAAATCTAATGACCACAAGAAAGTGATGGACATTTTTTTTTGGTTATTTCTTTCCGTATTCTCTTTTCCATAACCAAGGGAAAAATTACTGAGAATAGAAACATAATTGGATTGAATACGAGTTGAGTCCAGTGGACTTGTGTGTAGATTCCTAAAATTGTATTATGTAAAGATGGAACTATATGACTTTAAGTGGGTCAATTTGAATCAAACTCATTTTCGATCTGATTGAACCTCACCCAACAATCTGACAAATCTATATAAAGGTCGTATGATCATCAATTGTATGGGAAAAACACAAGATATACTTAAGAGAAGGGGCAGAGAGAAGCATAATCAATACTTAAATTATAAGTTTGACATTTTTTTGTGTCGCAAAAAAAGTCTAAAGTAAATATATTACAGTGAGCATAATTTTGGGTTTTTGGTGGTTTTTTTTTTTTTTTTTTTTTTTTTTTTTTTCAAGATATACCCTTACCATAGCTGTTAAATCAAGATACCTATTGCGAATCGAGATCTTGAAATTACTCGGGATCTAATCGAGTCGTAAGGTTCGGTCAAGTATCTAAAATTGGTATTTCAAGACAATTACGAGTTTTGTTAATAATACTATAAAATAAGAACGTTCAATGACATTATTATAAAACATGAGCTTAAAGAAAGAGAATTTCAAATAAACAAGAGTGGCCCAGCCCAGTATACTTCCCCAGCCCAAATTAGCTTCAAGAGTCTTCTCCTTCCTCTCCTCTTGCTGTTGCATTCTTCCATAGAAGAGAAAGGAGAAAGCAGAGCCTTGAGGAACCGAGAGAAAAAGAGAGGGAAATCGCGGTGGTTGGTCGGAAAACATTAAATTAATGCCAGAATACGCCTTTTGCATGTAATTGGTAAGCGTTTCCCTGTTGTTTTCTTTCCTCTTGCAAGTTAGTTCATGTTCGAGGAGTTAATGTCGTAGCCCTGGCCATGTTGACTTCGCCGGTGACACTTCGACCGAGATATGTCGCTTGGATCTCAAAGAGGATACTAAAAAAATAAGAATCAATAACTTAGCAGATGCAATATGTCAAGCTTCTTGGAATAGAACCCGAACATTGAGTCTAGCGGAGGAATACATATTTCTGGTCTGTCACGTTACTGAAAGAAGAAGGAACCGGACAAGTGAGCTGATTTTCGCTCCGCTCAAAGTCAAGCCTGAAGGTTTTCTGTCTCATTAGGAATGTTACTGGAAAGCTGGTTACCCAAAAGAGAAACCAAAGGGTAAGCTCTGGCAAGTTGCCTAAAGACGGCAAGATTGAAACGGTGAGATTATTATTGTAAAGGCTCAACCATTGAAGAAATTTCAAATTCCCTAGCTCTGGCTGGATGGAACCTGTAGGTTCATTATCAAGTAGGAAGTGCACTTGGTGGAGTGACGTAAGACGGTGAAAATGGCTGAGGAGCTAGAAGCATTATGACTATCTTGAAACTAGATGTGAGTAACTTGAGGGATTTAAATCGTGCTACTCCTTTTCACGATCTTGGAGTGTAAGGTAGTAACTTGGGGAGCTAGAAGCATTATGACTCTTGAAACTAGTCTGCCTTCATGCTCTTAAAGTATAAGATAGTAACAGAACAGAACTTGCACTCTTTCAGAGACAAAGCATTGTACTATAAAATCTCCACTTGAGATAAAAAGATGATGATGTGCGGACCTCTGGAATGTCATAACTTTGCACAAAGGGACACCTAAGTGTCATAACTTACGAAAAATACACTTAAGTGCCAAAATTGAAGTAAAATTGATCACTTAAGTGCCAATCCGGCCAAAGTCCGGCTAAAATGCCGACGTGGCATTTTTCCGGCGAACCAAGCCCAAAATGACGCCGTTTTGCACGCTGACGTGGCCAAATAATGCAAAAATGGCGTCGTTTTGGGCTGACGTGGTAAAAAATACTAAAAAATTAATTAAATTAAATTTAGTTAAAATATTTAAAAATAATATTTTTAAAATTAAATTTAGTTAAAATATTAAAAAAATAATAAATAATAAATAAAAAATTTTAAAAAATTTTAAAAAAAAAAGGAAAGGGGGAGGCGGCGAGGGATCGCCCTCGGCCGCCGCTGCCGCGCCCCCGCCGCCGGGAAGGGCCGGTGACGGCGGGGGAGCCGGGGCCGGCGACCCGGCCGACCGGCGGCGAGGGCTTGCGAGCCCACACCCTAGATCGGGGTGAGGGTCGCGGCCCTCACCCGATCCGGCGAGGGTCGGCGGCCCTCGCCCGACCGGGCCAAGGGTCGCCGACCCTCGCCGGATCCGGGCGAGGGCCGCGAGCCCTCGCCCGAGCCGGGCCAAGGGTCGCCGACCCTCGCCGGATCTGGGCAAGGGTTGCGAGCCCTCGCCACGGCCACGATCCGGGGAGGGTTGCGACCCTCACTTGGATTTGGGCGAGGGCCGTGACCCTCGCCCCCGCAGTTGAGGCGAGGGCTTGCGAGCCCTCGCCGCCGGCCACTGGGGGTCGCGGCCCCGGCCGTGGCTCGGCGACCCCGGCCGACCCTCTCCCCACCGTCGCTGGCCCTTCTCGGCGGCGGCGGGGCCGAGGGCGATCCCTCGGCCGCCTCCCCCTTTCCTTTTTTTTTTTTTTTTTTAATTATTATTTTTTAATATTTTAACTAAATTTAATTTAATTAAATTTTTTATTATTTTTTACCATGTCAGCCCAAAACGATGTCGTTTTTGCATTATTTGGCCACGTCTGCGTGCAAAATGGCGTCGTTTTGGGCGCACTTTGCCGGAAAATTCCACATCGACGTTTTGGCCGGACTTTGGCCGGAGTGGCACTCAAGTGATTCGTTTTTCTTTGAATGTGGCACTTAAGTGTACCTTTCGTAAGTTATGGCACTTAAGCGTTCCTTTGTGCAAAATTATGGCACTTGAAGCGTTCTTTTGCCAAAAGATGATCAATGATCTTCGTAATTTAAGCACTTTTACATGGTATTGGAACTAGTGCTATTTCTTTCACAAGAGTATGTTTACGTAAGATCGTGTGTGTTGAAATATCATCTCATACCACCTTAATGACATTTACTAAACAAGGTTGATGGCCACGGTTAGAACGTTTAGTTTCTGATTGAACGCACTCTGAAAAGATGCATGATTGAAACTCTTCTGCATGTCAGAGGATTTTATATCTACACAAATCCACAATGAACCTTATAAAAGGAGTAACAAAGGACAAGATTTCAGAGACTTAATATAAATTCCATTGCAACTTTTTTGCTCTCGAGATGATAACACCAGATACACAAGCAACTTTACACTGACACGAAAGTCATATTTTCTAACTCTAACTAGACATGGATACATAACTTTTGCTGCGACGGCAATAGTCTGAATAAGACTAGTATGAAATATCTCGAGTTCAGCTGTTCTTTCTACAAATGAAACTAGATGCTAGTAACTTCAGGTTTTGCTCCTTCCAAAAGAAAAGGCAGTTCTATGCTTACTTAGGCCTGGAGGACACGTAGTTCTCATCCTCACGCTGGTGCGCGCTAAACACGTAACTTTGCTTCCGGTCAAAATATTTCTCCTATATGTAAATCAAGTTCACAAAAAAGTGAGCGAAACAATAAATTAGAAAAAAGTTCGAAACTTAATTTATTAGTTTAAACGTGTTTTTCGTTAGAGACCAGACCTTCCTGCATGTGGTTGACAGAGCAAAATCGTTTATCAGACGATATCTTCTACAAATTGATCCAGTTCACGGCTTGAATTTGTTGCATCTCTCACAGGATCAGTGGGCTTCTGTGCTTTTTTAACTCCATCGAAAATGGTCGAACGAGTAGATAGTACATGAGAAATCATTTCCGTCGACGGCCTGAGTTGGGGATTAGCAGATACGCAAGCGACTGCAAGCTTTAGGATGGTCAGAAGTTCATTCTCAATGCCTGGCGTGGGCGTTGGCAGGCGTGAATCCAATATATTCTTCAAACCTACTGAGATTTCCATGTCGACCAGAGCTAATAGAGATGAAAGGCTCTCACCCGGATGTCCTCCTTTGATCACCTCAATGGCCACTATTCCAAAGCTATACACATCGCATTTCTGCGTCACCTTCATTGTGTAAGCAAGCTCTGCACAAAGGAGATATATGTGTTAGCACAAAGACATTGCTTTAGCTAAACCGTCAGATCAAGAGTTGATTTTAGAAATTAACCTGGAGCTACGTAACCATATGTGCCGACGACTGCGCTCCAATTTGATGTGTCCAGCTTAAGAAGCTTAGCTGTGCCGAAGTCAGAAACATGTGCCTCGTACTCCGAATCAAGTAGAATGTTGTTACTGGAAATATCTCGATGAACGATTGGAGGGATACAATCATGGTGCATATAAGATAAAGCATGAGCCACACCTTTTATTATATTCACCCTCTTGTTCCAGTCCAACTCTTTAGCTTCTTCTTCATTGCTCAAGATTGTAGACAAGCTTCCTCTATCAAAGTAATCATACACCAAGAATGAGTGTTGTGGATGCGAGCAAAAGCCCACAAGTTTCACAATATTGCGGTGTCGAATTTCCGTCAATGCCCTAATCTCATTCAAAAATTCCTTTCGATCTGTTTGCCCACTATCAGCCGTTTGATGGAGCTTCTTTACGGCTACTATATCACCAGATCTTAATTTGGCTTTGAAGACACTTCCATAGCCTCCCCTTCCAATACAAAAAATCTCATTAAAAGTCCCGGTGGCTTCCATGATGTCTTCATATGAAATCATTCCATCGTACTTTGATAGAGAAAGGACTTCAATTGTCTTGGGTGCTAGTTCCACTGTTGGATGGAGCTTCTTTCTATGGAAAATGAAGAATATTCCAAAGAAAATAAACAGAAGAACTGCTCCTAGCAATGGGAACACAATAAGAAACACTTTGCCTCCTGCTGAAGAGCTTTCCCTATCCACCACCACTTGATCACAAGGCTCAAGTCCTTCAACATTTCCACACAATCCATTGTTACCTTGAAATGATTCTTTTGTTGCATTTTGGAATGCTGTGGTGTTGGGGATGGGACCCTCAAACTTGTTGTAAGAGATGTCCACCTCCACCAAACCTCGCATATCCTTAAAAGTCTTGTATATTAGGCCAGAAAGATTATTGTGTGAAAGGTTGAGTTTCTCTAGGCTTTGCAGCTTGTTGAATTCAGCTGGGACCCCACCACTTAACAAGTTATTACTCAAGTCTAGCTCGGATAGGTGAATCAGCATCCCTAATTGCCCTGGAATATCTTGGCTCAACTGGTTGTTGCTTAGATACAAGTGGGTCAATTTTGAAGAATTCCCAATAGTCTGCGGGATAGACATGCTTAATCTATTCCTTGACAAATCCAATTTTAGAAGACCAGGTAGTGATACAATCTCAGGACTTATTCGGCCTAAAAATTGGTTCCTGCTTAGATTCAATTTCTCCAGAGAAGTCAATTTTCCAAATTCTTTCGGAACCTCACCAAGTAAACCATTGAAAGAAAGATCAATTTCACCCAATCGAGTCGCGTTCCCAATCTCAGGAGGCAAGTTACCCGTGATGTTATTTCCAGCAATTCTTAGATGAGTTAAGCACATGCAACTTCCCCAGTTTGTTGAGATTTCTCCAAAGAACTTGTTGAAACTCATGTCAATAAAGTCCAATTTGGGGTAGACACCAAAGGTCTTGGATATGTTTCCAGTGAGCTGGTTTTCCTCTAGGCGTACTCTAACTAGGCTTGTTCAATTTCTCAAGCTTCTAGGGATAGAACCGGTTAAGTTATTGTGACTCACTGTAAAGTTTTGGAGCGAGCCACCTCGGCACAAGTTTTTTGGTAAGGAGCCGTTTAACTGGTTGGTATCCAATTGTAGCACCACCAAGTTCACTAGATCACCTAAGGATTCGGGAATTGAACCAGAAAGGTGATTCTCGCGAAGGAACAAAGATCTCAGGTTGGTCAAGTTACCCAGAGAAGAAGGAATTGGGCCAATAAGCTGGTTTGTACTTAGCTCTAAGTCAAACATAGCGTGGAGATTTCCTATCTCATCAGGAATGTGCCCCGAAAGCTGGTTACCATAGAGATAAAGCAGGGTGAGTTCTGTTAAATTGCCTAATGTTGGTGGGATTGAATCAGTAAGATTATTCCCATTAAGGCACAACTCGCTAAGAAGATTCAATTTTCCTAGCTCCGATGGGATGGAACCGGTAAGCTCATTAGTAAATAGGTTTAGCTCTGTCAATTTGGTTAAGTTCCCCAAAGTGGAAGGAATCGGTCCTGTTAGGAGGTTGGTGTCCATGTGGAGCACTTCCAGATTCGTGATACTTCCCACTTCAGGAGGAATAGAACCAGAAAGGGAGTTGTTGTAGACATACAATATAGCCAATTTGCTCAAATTACCCAATGAGGAAGGTATGGGTCCATTCAACTGATTCGAATACAAGGCGACCTCATTGAGCAAATGCAATTGCCCAATTTCTTGGGGAATGGAGCCATTTAACTCATTGGAAACCAGGTGCAGGACTGTTAGTTTAGTTAGATGGCTTATCTCCGCCGGTATTTTCCCCATGAACCGATTGATAGAGAGGTCGAGATAGGTGAGATTGCTCAATAGACCGATTTGAGGTGGAATATGGCCAGAGAGACTATTTATACTCAGGTCCATGGACATGAGACAAGACAAAGATGAGAATGGGAATTTGTCGAGCGTACCTTCGACATAGGCACTAGTGAGATTTATCCCGATCACGCTCCTCGCCTGATTGCAAGAGATGCCATACCAAGCACATGGACTCACGGTCAAGTTGGAACCGGTGGCATTACGAGGAGAGGGAGTCCACGAAGAGAGGGAAGAATCTGAATGGTTGCCAAGATTGGACTTCCATTTGAGGAGGGCTTGGGCTTCTAGAGGGGAAGCATGAGCAGGGAGTGGAATGGTAAAGGTAGTGAAAAGAGCAAGGGCAGCTACAAGGCTCATGACCCTCTTGAATTCTGGTGAAGAATCCATGGATACTTCTTCTCCTTCTCCTGTTTTAGTTCGGGTAAGTGGGTTTGTCTTTCCCTGAGGCAACGAGTGATGCTTAAATAGGCAGTGAAAACTCACCTTCCAATCATTTTCCATGGTAGTGGGTACGCAATAAAACGGCGACTAACCAGTGGAGACTAAAAGAAGAGTTACGTTTATTTGCTTTGTACCCCGTAGGGGACCAGGGGTAGTCATCTAACAGCTGACTAAGACGTTTTTTTGGTTCTTTGAAGTCTCTGGAATTGGTTACTTTTTGTAGTCTTCGTAGTGACATTTCTGACTTGGTCAGTCCTCTTTTCGGAATTGAGCCCACCCATTAAATGACTTCGGAGACTTTGACTTTGACTGAGAAGTCTTCGAGGAAAGAGGCAAAGTCAGTCATGGCCTCGCGTGTGGTTTGGGAACACTCAACTTTCCACAAGATCAGACCCTAATTTGTGCCGCACAAAATTTTGATTTTAAAGCGCAAAAGGAAAGTCTTCTCACTTGGCATTTATGAAGCAACATCTTGACGCGGTCGACCCGTTATTGCAGAAACGACAGCTGATGATCTAGCCAAATGGCCCCAGAGAGCATGTTTAAAAAAAGAGAAAAAAAATCTAACGAAATATTTGAAGTGGAAAATTGCTAAAAATTGAAGCTTGGGTTGAGTTGGGTATGATTTGGGTCCAAATGAGATCGAGTTTAAGCACCCAAAATTTTATTACAAAAATATGGGTCGGTATGTGTTATATTGGTCAATGTGAATTGGATCCATTTTTTACCCATTCGTACTAGGTCTGATCCTTTACTAGGAGTAACACCCGAGAAATCTAAAAGGTTATTTATATCAATTGATGGAAGAGCAAATATTCATTAAGAACTTAAAACTTCTCCAGTATCAATAATATCTCCAAAATTCAATCAACTACTATAAAAATTTAAGGACAAAGTACAAAAACAATACAAAAATTTTATGTAATCACCAAGAATAGCAGAATATACAACAGTTCATCTCTAGTCACACAGCTAGAGAATGAATGAACATATCAACGATACAACAATATATCATTTATAGATTAACAAAAGAAGCAAGAAAACTCAGAAATTGAAAGACAAATCGGAGAAGAGTCTCAATGATGAACTTGATCTCACGAACAATATACTAAAACTTCAGTTGATTCTGATAAGATTTCACCATTAAATTTGAACTGCCTCTTCTCCTTCAAACCTTGGTCTCTCCCCCTCTTTTATTTCTCTTTTTGTTCGAACACTCCTTTTTCTCTTTTCACTATAAAAAACATTCCACCCTCATTCTTATTTCTTTCTCTTTAAAGATGTACTGGGCCCCATGAGGCGGACCCAGCCCATCGTCAAGTAGAAAGTGCACCTGTTGGAATGACTCAGATTGAAAATGGCTAGGGAAGCTAGAAGCATTATGACTATCTTGAAGCTTAGTGCATACATGGCCATTTTCTCTTTTGGTCTGGAAGTTGTTTTTTCTCAGGTTCACGAGGATTCCTCGATCTTATTTTCCTGTGATTTTCCTATTTGACAATGAAAATGCATCAGCAAGTATTAATTCGTGGAACGCATATTGGTATATGCCATTTGGCATATTGAAAATGTTGACAATTCCCACCGGATGGTTCTCTCTTGACATTGCATAATTCTTGTTGCCTTTCTTCTAAGTAGTACGATCGAGAATTGAGATGAATTGTCACAACTACTTGAGAAGGTTTGGGGCACATAACTCATTGTCTTGCTACACCTTGAACCGGATAGCTGTCACTCCATTGTTTTCTCTTTATCCTATTCATTCATGAAGTTTTTTGAAACTTTGATTTTACGATGTTGGGTTTTACATAAGAGTGATCGAGGGTGGGGTCTTTTTCAAATTTACAAAACTCTAAGCTCTCAGAGGCTAAGTTTACTGTTTTCCATATGAAGTTTATGAGGGGACGCTGTTCTGACATGTTTTGCTTAAGGCTATTTTCCAGATCTAAGTTCTCGGTTCTGAAGAACATAAAAGATGGTTGATGATGAGCTGAAACCCAAGATGAGTTCTACTTGTATTTGACGATGGAGCTAGGCCGAGCAAAAACAGCCCATCATGATTTAAAACCTCCAAGATTTTGGAGGGCTGGGTATTAGCTACCTTCACGCTCTTGAAATATAAGGTGGAGCTAGAACAGAACTTGTATTCTTTTTGAAACAATGGATAATCTCCTCTTGAGATGAAACGATGACCAGTGATCTTCCTAATTTGAGCACTTCAAGTTCGAAGCTCCAATGAAAACGAAGTCCGGATTTCTCTATTTTGGACAATCAAAAGCTACTGAACTTCTATTAGTGACTCATGCCATGGCAACATGCACATAGCACTCTGAATAGGAACGAATTGATCACCCTCACTGTCATGATACACGGTTGTCGTAATTGCACGAAACACAAAATTATGGTGGAAGGCCACGATTAGGAACAATTAGTTTTGATCGAATGCACTCTGAAAAGATCCATAATTGAAACTCTTTTGCCTCTAACTCGATTTTGCATGTACATAAATCCGAAATAAACATATAGAAGGCCTAAATGTTCCATTTCAACTTTACATGACATTTAGGTTTCTAGATGACGACACTGGATACATCATCAACTTTACATTGATACAAAATTAATATTTTCTAAGTCTAACTTGACATGGATACATCGACTCCAAAGACACTGGTCTGATTAAGAATAGAGACAGAAATAGTTTGAAATATCACTTGAGTTCCACTGTTGTCTCTACAAAGGAAACTAGATGCCAGAATGTTCTAGTTTTGCTCCTTCCAAAACAAAAGGCAGTTCTATACTTACTTGGGCATAGACGAAACATAGTCCGCATCCTCATGCTGATATGAAATACTCAACTTTGGTTGACGGTCAAAATATTTATCCTAAATGAAAATAAAGTAAATGCATAAGTGAGGGAAACAATATATTGAAAAAGGTTTGAGACTTAATCAATTAGTTCAAGCTACTCTATTTTTCATTGAAGATCTTAGACCTTCTTGCATGTGGTTGACAGAGCAACATCATTTATCAGACGATATCTTCTACGAATTGATCCGGGAAATGGCTTGAAGCTGTTGTACTTCTCACAGGATCAGTGGCTGTCTCTGAATAGTGAACGCCATGGAAAGTGGTTGAACGAGCTGATAGTCTCTGAGAAATCGTGTCCATCGACGGCCTGAGTTGGGGATTAGCAGATAAGCAAGTGACTGCAAGCTTGAAGATGGTTAGAAGTTTATCCTCAATGCTTGGCGTGGGCATTGGCAGGCGTGAATCCAATATATTCCTCAAAACAACTTAGATCTCTGTTGGAGAAAACTTCATTGGTTGTTTTGAAGTTGACAAAATGTTTCCATCAGTCTAGTCTGAAGACTTGCAGACTCTTCCATCAAAGTCTGAAAACCTCCGGACCGCCAGACTCGAGACTCAAAGTCTATCTTCATTGACAGTTTCTAGACCGTCGAAGAAGACTTATCCAGAACTGAGTATTTCGTTAATGATTTGATTCTATCGACTGAAGAAGATCTCTTGGCTGGATATAGCATGTCAGAATCCATTATTCAAATTGAAATTGATTTAAGGATTTTGGATCCATTGATTGGCAAAGTATACTTGGAAGGTTCTACTTATGGAAACCTAGATCCTGATTGTATGGGCGAGCAGGATTGGTGGGCTATCGGCATATTCCTTAAATAACTCGAAATCTCTTTAATTGATTCTGTCCAACTGGTAGATTGGAAGAACTCTTTTGGTAAGTGCCAACGGGTGTGATGGCATGAAGGAGTATATAAGGAAGACGTTCCAGTTATTCGAGTGTGTGCGCGATAGAAGAATTCCAAAGTCTGAAGCTCCTTGTTCTTAGTCAATTCAATTGTTGAGCGAAATCTTGTATTTAAAAGAGAGTTTATATCTTTGTGAGACCTTGAGGAAGTGTAGAAGAGTCTCTACAATGTGGAATCAAGGAAGAAGCTATACTGTAACAACTCTTTTGATTCATAGTGAAATCCAGCTTGTGGGCTGTCAGTGTGGAAGAGAGGACGTAGGCTTGGATTAAGCCGAACCACTATAAACCCTGTGTTCTTATACTCTTCCCTACGCTCTTTTACTTTGATCGTAATTCAATTTGATTACAAGAGTCTAATTTCTTTTTCATAATCTATTGCTGATCACAGTTGCTCATTTCACTCTGAAAATTTGTTTATACACCTATTCACCCCATCTAGGTGCTCGTATTAGCTTTCACAATTGGTATCAGAGCTTGTGTACTCACTTAAATTGAAGTGTTTTACTTCAGAGTTAAAGATCCATGGCTAGTATGTTGGCTCCAGGTCTGGTTGAAGGGCAAAGCAATACCAGACCACCTTATTTTGATGGAAAAGAATACAACATATGGAAAAACAAGATGAAGGCATTCCTAAGATCAAAGGATCCTCTGGAATGGGACGTGGTAGATAAAGTAATCATCCCTAAAGTTGCTACAGTCTCAGAAAGAGGAAAAGAAGCTGTTGAGTCCAGTGAAATGACTCAAGAAGAGAGAACCAAGAGATAAGCTCTTGATGCAAAAGCAATTTATTCTTTATATTATGCATTATCTTCTACTGAATATAACAGAATATCTTCTTATGAAACAGCTAAAGAAGTCTGGGATAGATTACATATCACCTATGAAGGAACTGATCGAGTGAAAGAAACCAGAATCAACATTCTGCTCGGTCAATATGAAGCATTCAAGATGAAACCAGGAGAATCTATCACTGACATGTTTAGTCGTTTTACAGAAATCGTGAATGGTCTTGAATATCAAGGTCAACTAATTTCTAGACCCATGAAGGTAAATAAGTTACTGCGTGGATTGTCCAAGGATTGGAATCACATAAAGACCTCAATAAGGGAGACACAGAGAATCATGCCACTCTCTGTTGACGAATTGGTTGGGACTCTTCAGTCTTATGAAGTGGAGCAAATCAACGAAGATGAAGATCCTAAAGGTAAGAAATCCATTGCATTAAAATTTAATGATGTGAAGACGATATGGATGATGAAGAGCTTGCTCTTATGATAAGAAGGTTCAGAAAACTGAATAGAAATGGGAGAAGATTCAATCCAAAGAAACAAAGTTTTCAAAAGCTACAGAATAAATCAGTTGAGGATGATGAATCCAATAAAGATGTAGTCTGTTTTGAATGCAAGAAAAATGGACACATTAGACCCAACTGTCCCCTTCTGAAGAGAAAGAAAGGAAAAGCTGAGAAATATCGAAATGCACTTAAAGCAGAAACTTGGAGTGATACCGAATGTGAGGAAAGTGATGATGATTATGCTAATATTTGTCTCATGGCACAATTAGACTCAAATTCAGACTCTGAGACAAATTCAGACTCAGACAGTGAAATCGAGGTAGGTAATTTAAAAATTCATACTAAAGTTTCTAGATACATTAATGAATTATGTCTTAATCTTAAAACCTCTCTCAAAAGGATTTGCGAACTTAAAAGGGAAAATTCTGCACTGAAACAACAGGAAAATGTTTGGAAAGAGAAGGTCGAAAGTTTAGACAAAAGTGTTACTACTTTGAAAGAAAATGCAGACAATCTTTCAAAAGAAAATGCATTCTTGAAAAGTGATATCTCAAGCATTTCTAAAAGATTTTCTATAAGATCTGAAAAACTTGAAAAAATTCTTTCAGTACAAAGACCTTACTTCAACAAATCAGGTTTAGGAATGATTGCTGAAACCATTCCTCTAATTGATTTTCCTAAAATAAAGGAAAGAATTAAGCAAAGACCTACAAAAGATTCTTACAAAAATCATTTCCAAAAAGTTTTTGTAAAACCTGTAGGTCGCAGTGCTCTTAAATGTTCTAAGTGCAATAGTTCAGATCATTTTAAGAAAGAATATCTAATGGTTTGGAAACCTGTTAAGAAGGTATGGACAAAGACCGTATATTACACTAACACCAATGAACCCAAGAAAATATGGGTACCAAAGAAAGCTTGAGTTTCTTTTCTAAATGCAGGTCACTATCAAGAAAAAGGTTAAATGGTACTTGGATAGTGGATGCTCAAGACATATGACAGGAGATTCAAATTGTTTCATAAAACTTGCTAAAGTTAATGGTGGAAAAGTTGCTTTTGGAGGAAATAGCAAAAGAAGAATTGTGGGATACGGAATTGTAAAGATTGGAAGCCTCACGATTAGTAATGTTTCCTTAGTACAAGGACTCAACTACAACTTGCTGAGCATCAGTCAGTTGTGCGATACTGGTTTCAAAATCAATTTTCAAGAAGGAATATGTTCAGAAACAAGTAAAGACTCCTCTCAGTCTTTCATGGGACGAAGACATGAGAATATCTACCTCTTGGATATCAAATTAGATGAAATCCAATGTCTAATCTCAATTCAAGAGGAAGCAAACTTATGGCACAGAAAACTTGGGCACATCAACATGAAGCAAATAGCTAAAATCTCAACAAAGAAGCTTGTTCGTGGACTACCCAAATTGACATACTAAAAGTCTGATCTATGCACATCATGCGTGTTGGGAAAATAGGTAAGAAACTCATTCAAACCAATAAATCAAGTATCCATTAATCGTGTACTGCAGTTCTTGCATATGGATCTCTTTGGACCAACTAGAACTCAGAGCATTTGAGGTAAAAAAATACTGCATAGTAATTGTGGATGATTATTCACGATTCACTTGGGTATATTTCCTGGCAAGTAAGTCTGAAACCTTTTCTTATTTTATAAAGTTTGCTAAAAAGGTCCAAAATGAGAAAGGGTATGTTATTTCAAGTATACGAACAGACCATGGAGGTGAATTTGAAAATCAAGACTTTACAAAATTCTGTGATGAATCTGGCTTTCAGCATGTGTTCTCTTCACCATATACTCTAGAGCAAAATAGAGTCGTGGAAAGAAAGAATAGATCGCTGCAGGAAATGACTAGAACTATTTTAATTGAAAGTAACATCTCTTCTCGTTTTTGGGCTGAAGCAGTTTCTACAACGTGCTATATTATTAATAGAGTCTTCTTAAGGCCTATTTTGGAGAAAACTCCCTATGAGTTATTCAAAGGAAAGAAGCCAATTGTTTTGTATTTTATGTGTTTGGATGTAAATATTTTATATTAAAAAATGCAAATGATCGAGTTGGTAAGTTTGAAGAAAAATTAGATGAAGGTATTTTCCTTGGATATTCTATCACAAGCAAAGCTTACAGAGTATATAACAAAAAGACTCAATCCGTGGAGGAATCGATGAATGTCAAATTTCAAGATTTTATGCAAAATCAATCGAGTCAGACTCAACTTGAAGATTCTGAACCTGCTCCAGACTCTACAAAGTCTAAATCTCCAGAAACATCTCGAGACTTCGAAGACCAAAGAACAAATGATCATTGAAGATTCAAATGAGGGAAATGATCAACGATCGACAAATCAACCAGCAAGAATCGGAAGCATAAGTCCAAATCATCCCAAAGATCTCATTATTGGTGATATTAATGAAGGAATTTGCACAAGATCCAAAAGGCGTGAAGAGTCTAGTGTTGTGGCTCTTATTTCTGAAATAGAATCCAAAAGCATAGAAGAAGCTTTAATTGATGAAAGCTGGATTGAAGCTATGCAAGAAGAACTCAGGCAATTCAGTATCAATGATGTTTGGAAATTGACTCCTAAACCGAAAGGTAAATCTATCATTAGAGCTAAATGGGTTTTTAGGAACAAGATGAACGAGAAAGGAAAAGTCGTAAGAAACAAAGCAAGGCTCGTGGTCAAAGGATATATGCAAGAAGAAGGGATAGACTATGATGAGACTTACGCGCCAGTAGTAAGGTTAGAAGCAATTAGATTATTACTTGCTTTTGCTTGTTATAAGAATTTTCGGTTATTCCAAATGGACGTCAAAAGTGCTTTCCCAAATGGATTTATCCAAGAGGAAATCTATGTGGAACAACCACCTGGTTTTGAAGACCGAAGGAAACCAGACTCTGTATTCAGACTGAAAAAGGTTTTATATGGTTTAAAGCAAGCACCTCGAGCTTGGTATGACAGACTAAGTAAGTTTTTAATTCAAAATGGCTTTGTTAAAGGTAAAGTAAATACTACACTTTTTATCAAAAGAGAAAGCAAAAGCTTTTTACTTGTTCAAATTTATGTTGATGATATTATTTTTGGATATTCAAATGAAAATCTGTGCAAGAAATTCTCTAAGTCTATGCAGGATGAATTTGAAATGAGCATGATTGATGAACTAACCTTCTTTCTCGGGCTTCAAGTAAAACAACTGAAGGAGGGAACCTTTATTCATCAAGAAAAATATGCTAAAGAACTTGTCAAAAAGTTTGGATTGGAGAATTGCAAAAAGACTGATATACTAATGTCAAGTTCCTTGAAGCTGGACAAAGATGAAGGAGGAAAGAAGGTTGACCAGAAACTATACAGGAGTATCATTGGTTCACTTCTTTATCTTACTGCTTCTAGACCTAACATTCTATTTAGTGTTTGTATTTGTGCCAAATTTCAATTAGACCCCAAAGAATCTCATTTAAGTGCTGCAAAATGTATTATCAAATACATTGCCTCAACTTTAAATTTAGGCCTCTGGTATCCTAAAGAAGGAGACTTCACTCTTCTTGGATACTCAGACGCAGACCTAGCCGGATGCAGAGTTGATAGAAAGAGCACCTCGGGCACCTGTCAACTACTTAGTAACAAGACAGTGTTTTGGTTTTCAAGGAAGCAAAGTACTGTAGCTCTTTTTACGGCAGAAGTAGAGTATGTAGCTCTTGGAAGTTGTTGTTCACAAATTCTGTGGATAAAACAACAGCTAAGAGATTTTGGAATTGAAGATTCATGCACTGAGATCAAATGTGACAACACCAGCGCAATCAATCTCACCAAGAATCCAATTCTTCATTCAAGAGCAAAACATATAGAGATTCGACATCATTTCATTAGAGATCATGTTCAAAATGGAGAAGTTTCGATTCAGTTTATTGATTCAAAGAATCAACTGGCGAACATATTTACAAAGCCTTTGGAGAAAAATCAATTTGAAGTTATTCGTTCCCATTCAATATCTTAAAGTCTCGAGGAAGTTCGGACTCGGGGCGAAAGTCTAAAGACACTCAGACTCAGACTATCAAGATTCACGACTGTAAGTTATTTATATTTTAAAAACTTATCTTTCGGATAAAATCTCAAAAATGTACGATCATCTATCTGTAATTGATTGATGTCATTTTCCCAGTTTTCGTGATTATTGCAATCTTTCTTTTTCGAAAAAGAAGTTAATTTTGAAATAACGGTTATCTAATTTTTTTGAAAAGGCAGTTATTTTTTAAAAGACATTTTTATATTTCCTTTTATGACGTTCCGTATGCCTCGCTTCGACTGCCTTATATACTGTTGGTTCTTCTTCGTTTTACTCACAAAAACCCTAAGAGAGCACAGATCTTCCACTTCTCTTTTCTTCTCTTGTTTAATCCTCGAAAAGTTTTCACATTTCTTGCGAAACAAGCTTGGAATCTCTCAAAGACTGTGAAAGATGTCGTCTAAAAAAAAGTCTTCGAGGATCACGAACAGGGGACCACAGCAAATGCGTGAGGGACCTACGCATTTTGATCTCATCGAGGAAGAAGAATCTCCTAGACAGTAGCAGAGCTCACAACATTCTCAGCAGCGTCCATCTCCTCCATCTAGACCTCAGAATATTGAACATCAAGAAGAGGAAGAAATCATCGAAGATGCAGAACCCGTAAGAACTCAAAAGCCCGCTTTTATGTTTAAGCTTTACTATGTTCTAAAGAAGGGTGGTACTCCTTTGAACTATATTGATGAATTTTTGAAAGACAAAGGGTATCAAAATGAAACCTACTTTTTACGCACAATGGAACGATTGGGAATTGCTCCTGCTGGGTCAGCGGAAGAAGCATTTGCAAATATCTCAAGTGATCCACGTGTTAGAGGGCTGAGTCAACCTGATGGGAATGATGATGATAGGATGTACACTCAGTTTAAACCTAGAATGGGTGTTGCGGCAAAAATCCGAAGCAAAAAGGCAAATTTGTTTCGCTCGGAGGAACACAAGCAACTGTACTCTAAGTTGTTAAAGCACGGTGTGATTAACCCTAGAAATGTGGACTTTGATTTTCTTAATTCTCTGAATGTCAAGCCGCAAGAGAAATTCAATCTTCTTCAACTAGAACGGTTTTGTTCTGAAACAACAGAGGCTCATGCTAAACTCATTACTTACTTCTATTCTAATCTAAGTTTCTTGGATGCGAATAGATTCTCTTTCAGTGTTCGAGATCAAGACTATGTAGTTGACATGGATACATTGGTTGATGTGATTGGGGTTGAAAGAGGGAAATACCAACCAATTAGTGTGTCAATTGGACGTGCAACGGTAGAGCTTGTTCGGGATAGAATGGCAGAAGGAAAGATTTCATATTTGAGGATGAATGCCTCAAATATTTTGCTTCACAAGATAGTGATCAACTGTCCCAGATTCAAATCGACTTTGAAAACCGATGTTTCAAACTCGGAGGCAAAGCTGATATATGCCATTAACACTGGCAAAAAGTTCTCTCTTCCACACACTATTATATTCCACATGTACAGAACGATGGTGAAAGACAAGGGCCAACTTCCTTACTCAACACTTGTCACTAAGTTATTCAGACATTTGAACATTCAGCCTCCCAGGATTCTTTGTGTTCGAACATGCGATCAAATGGTGGTAGGACTGAAAATGGTCTCTAAAATGCGTCTGAAGGAACTTAACAAGGCTTTGGAGCGATTCAAGGATAAAACCCCTGTCAAGACTCGCCTAGTCTCTTCGGCTGCAAAAAGGAAAGGGAAGGAGTCCATGGTTGTTCCATCCAAGAAAAGAAGAGCACTCATCTTGGAGGATGAAGAGGATGAGGATGATATCACAATTTCCGTTCTTGCATTGAAGAACTTAAGTCGTTCTGTTCTAGAGACAGAGGAGAGACAGGAACAAGACAAGGAGAAGATCGAACAGAGGACTGGAGAGAGAGAATCAATGGAGGAAGAAGCAGAGGAAGAAAGGATTGAGGAAGAAGAAGAAGAGAGCAGAGGTGAACAGGAAGAAGTAGAGCATGAAGAGTACTTCTCATCGTCTGAAGGCCATGAAACAGGGGGAGATACTGAGAAAAGAGGTACGTCCTCAATTGCTGCTATTAGTGAAGGAGTAAGTTGTTCACCAGCAGATCCAGAAGACATCTATGCCTCTCAATTTCCTGAGGAAGGCCATGAGGTTTCATCGCCCAATCTGAGTGATCATGCTGACTTGCCATCATTTGCCAATACACCTTTTGATCGTGCAGAAGCCAGTACTCAAACTGATAATTCAGCAGACTTTCGCAGAGTGCTTGATATTCTCTTGGAGATGCAAGGCCAAATTTATGCTCTGGGATGCGAAGTTCAGAACTTGCAGAATGCAAGTCAATCCTCTTCAGTTTCTTTGCATGATCAAATTCATGCCCTTGCTCTTCAAGTTCAAGCAAATGCCAAGGGTGAAGATATGGCTCAACAGAAGGAGGATTTGAAAAAGCTAGAAGGGATTGTCCAGTCAATGGGAGATTTCCAGCTTGTTCGTGTTCCAAAGCAATCCTAATTCCATTCGCTTTTCGTCTCTACCTTTTTAATGCTGACAAAAAGGGGGAGAGATGTGGTGCAGATTTGAGATTTAAACTCTTGACTTTTGTGTTTGACTGACTTTACTTTTGTGTTTAGCTGTTTGGTTGTGACTGGATGGAGATTTGGTTTGTTTGATCATTTGTTTATTTTAAGCACTACTGGTATTTCATGGCAAAGATAGTTGCTCATTTATAGGACTAACTTATTTTCTGTGGTTGCAGATTTTAATGTTATTTTTACTAAGCCAATTATCTTTTATGAGATATCCATGTTTGCTTGAGTATTATTTTGTAGGTCAAAGATATCCAAATCTGCAGGAAAGTTTTGTCACCTTAAAAAATGGGGAGATTGTTGAAGAAAACTTCATTGAGTGTTTTGAAGTTGACAAAACGTTTCCATCAGTTTAGTCTGAAGACTTGTAGACTCTTCCATCAAAGTCTGAAGACCTCCGGACTGCCAGACTCAAGACTCAAAGTCTATTCTCATTGGCAGTTTCTAGACCGTCGAAGAAGGCTTATCCAGAACTGAGTATTTCGTTAAGGATTTGATTCTATCGACTGAAGAAGATCTCTTGGCTGAATATAGCATGTCCGAATCCATTATTCAAATTGAAATTGATTCAGGGATTTTGGATCTGTTGATTGGCAAAGTATACTTGGAAGGTTCTACTTATGGAAACCTAGATCCTGATTGTATGGGCAACATGATTGGTGGGCTATCGACATATTCCTTAAATAACTAGAAATCTCCCTAATTGATTCTGTCCAACGGGTAGATTGGAAGAACTCCTTTGGTAAGTGCCAACGGGTGTGATGGCATGAAGGAGTATATAAGGAAGACGTTCCAGTTATTCGAGTGTGTGCGCGATAGAAGAATTCCAAAGTCTGAAACTCCTTGTTCTTAGTCAATTCAATTGTTGAGCGAAATCTTGTATTCAAAAGAGAATTTATATCTTTATGAGACATTGAGGAAGTGTAGAAGAGTCTCTATACTGTGGAATTAAGGAAGAAGTTATACTGTAACAATTCTTTTGATTCATAGTGAAATCCAGCCGGTGGGCTATCAGTGCGGAAGAGTGGACGTAAACTTGGATTAAGCCGAACCACTATAAACCCTGTATTCTTATACTATTCCCTACGCTCTTTTACTTTGATCGTAATTCAATTTGATTACAAGAGTCTAATTTCCTTTTCATAATCTATTGCTGATTATAGTTGCTCACTTCATTCTGAAAATTTGTTTCTGCACTTATTCACCCCCTCTAAGTGCTTGTACTAGCTTTCATAATCTCCATGTCGACTGGAGCTACTAGAGATAAAATGCTGTCACCTGGATGTCTTCCTTTGATCACCTTGATGGCCACTATTCCAAAGCTATACACATGACATTTCTCTGTCACCTTCACTGTGTAAGCAAGCTTTGCATAAAGAGGGTGATATATGTAATATTAACACGAAGACATTGCTTTAGCTCAACCTTCAAATCAAGAGTTGATTTTAGAGATTTACTTGGAGCTACATAACCATATGTGCCGACAACTACAGTCCAGTTTGATGTATCTAGCTTAAGAAGTTTAGCTGTGCCAAAGTCAGAAACATGCACCTTGTACTCGGAATCAAGCAGAATGTTGTTATTGGAAATATCTCGATGCATCATGCATATAAGAAAGAGCATAAGCCATGCCTTTTATGATATTCATCCTCTTATTCTAGTCCAACTCTTTAGCTTTTTCTTCATTGCTCAAGATTGTAGACAAGCTTCCTCTGTCCAAGTACTCATACACTAAGAAAGAGTGTTGTGGATGCGAACAAAAACCCTCAAGTTTCATGATATTGCGGTGTCGAATTTCTGTCAAAGCCTTGATCTCATTCAAAATTCCTTTTGATCTGTTTGCCCACTTTCAACCGTTTGATGGATCTTCTTTACAGCTACTATATTGCCTGATCTTAATTTGGCCTTAAAGACACTTCTATAGCCTCCCCTTCCAAAACAATAAATCTCATCAAATGCCCCGGTGGCTTCTATGATGTCTTCATATAAGATCTTTCCATCGTACTTTGATAGAGAAAAGACTTCAGTTGTCTTAGGTGCTAGTTCCACTGTTGGATGGAACTTCTTTCTAAGGAAAATGAAGAATATTCCAGAGAAAATAAATGGAAGAACTGCTCCTAGCAGAGGAAACACAATAAGATTCAATTTGCCTCCCACTCGAGAGTTTTCCCTATCCACCACAGCTTGATTACACGGCTCAAGTCCAACATTTCCACACAATCCGCTGTTGCTTTCAAACGCTTCTTTTGTTGCATTTTGGAAAGTCGTCGTGTTGGGAATGGGACCCTTAAACTTGTTGTGAGAGATGTCCACCTCAATCAAACCTCGCATATCCTTGAAAGTCTCGTATATAAAGCTAAAAAGATTATTGTGTGAAAGGTTGAGTTTCACTAGGCTTTGTAGCTTGTTGAATTGAATTGGGATCTCACCACTTAACAAGTTACAACTCAAGTCTAGCTCGGTTAAATGAGTTAACATCCCTAATTTGTCACGCCCTGATCCTCGGGCACGCACCCATCCCTCACCTTGGACGATTAAATAGCGACGTCCCAAGACGCATCGCCGACCCTTTCATGTTAATACGCATGCGGAAGCATATAAAATCCCCAGACAATAAAGCAATGTGATAGGAAAGTAGGATTTCAAATTTTGACTCTGAAAACAACCACACTTATATACATTGCAAATCATAGTGCAAATATATACAAGTTGATTTGTGAAGTCAAGTTCTAAACCACAAGTTCCTAAAACGAAGTCTGCAGAAAGGAATCAACTTCCATCAAAAGAGGCTTGTCCTATGACTAGCTAGTCCAATAGGATCGTTAATTCTTCAGGCTTCACCTTCTACACTTCGGGCCTCCGGTCCTTCACCCATGCCATCTAAGGACCTGAAAATGGTTATTCAATAACCAGTGAGATAACGTCTTAGCGAATTCTACCTCTTAAGATCTGATTAGGAAGCCAATACACTTTAGAGACTGCCTAAGCACAACATGAGTCAGAGGGCTTACCTTGGCCTCAGTTCCTTCCTGCAAGTCAGTATATATATCAAATATACACAATCATATCACATCACCTAATCAGATTGAATTATTGATCAATCGACCTAGTCGATTACATGTCATCTCGACCATTCTTGGTTGACTCATCTCATACTATCTATAAGTCTGTTCATATCAGGACTACTCACTGCTAAGCTGATAAATAGATAGTATAGCTCGCTTCTGAGATAATTGGGTATACTGCTCTTTGCTAAGCTGTCATGTCGCCTGTAGGCTGATATAGTATACCGACAGTGCTCAATCTAAGCTGATAAGGTATACTACTCTCTACTAAGCTGCCATATCACTCGTAGGCTGATATAGTATACCGACATTGCTCTCTGCTAGGCTGACAAGGTATATTGCTCTCTGCTAAGCTGCCATATTAGAGCCCGTAGGTTGATATAGTATACCGACATATTCCATCAAAACTAATAAGGTATACTGCTCTTTGATAAGCTGACATACCGCCCGTAGGTCGATATAGTATACCGTCCCGACCATTCAATTAATTCCATATTTTATCATTCTCGATAAAATAGCCGTGTGTGGAGACACGGTCGGCCTTAGCCAAAATATCATAATTTCACTTTTTGAAAATCCCACTAGTTTCAACAGCTCATTACATATTTTTGGCGCTATAAATCGACGCCCAGTAATTTTTCCATTAATTACCAAAATTAATTAATTTATGAATAAAATCCTAAAATCATAATTAATTCAATTTAACACAAATTAACACTCAAATAAATAAACAGACTGCACCACAATAATCAGCATAAAATTCCGGTCGTCGGCTATCCCAGCCTAATTTCTGGATAATAAATAAATAAATAAATAAATAAATAATTACAAAATTAATTATTAAATAGCAATAAATTCAATTTATGCCTGCAATGCCTAATTGGGCCGGGATGAGCCCAAAAAATTTCCAAGACTCGTTTAATAAATAATAGAGACTATTCACTAGCTAATAACACTAACCATTTGCCTAATATGCATCAATAAGGCTCTAAATTAATTGCTCTACTCTAATCTATCCGCCTAATTACATTTAATTAAATCTAATCAACCCATAAGCATCATTAACATACTAATAAGGGATCAGTGAGCAAAACTCACTTGATTAAAGCGAAGATTGGAACACCGCGACGATGACGCGACGGCAGCTGAAATCCAAATTTTTGGCGGCGTTGGCGGACACTCGGGCTGGGCCCAAAGGCCTTGCAAGCCCACAGCAAAAGCTGGGCTTGACTTCGGGCTTGGGCTTGGCTATGGACTGGGCCTGCTTTGCTGGCCCAAGATGGGTTGAAATGCCGAGATTCACGGGCTTCGAATGGGCTGGACCCAAAGCTGAAAACTGAACTGGGCTTGCTGCGGCTGGGCTTCAAGAATTCGCTGGATCTGTGGGCTGAAGACACGGGCCCAAGACGCTGGTTGAACAGAAGACACGCGCGGATTGGGCTGAATGGAAGTTCACTTGGGCTGCTGCTTCTTGCGAGCTGGGCCACAAAGACACAGCTTCGGTGGAGACGGTTTCGCTGGAGACGTGGACTGAATGAGAAAACGCGGGCGTGCAGGCAGAGGTGGGTCGGTGGAGTTGCTGCGCTAGCGTGTGCTGCTGCGGTCGATTGATGCTGGAGGTTGACCGACTAGACGATTGGCAGCGAAGGGAAGATGGAGATGGGCTGAGCAAATGGAAGACTCGGACGTGGCACGGCTGCTGGAGGGAGAAATCTGACCGAGCAAAACACGAGATGGTGGAGGTGACCGCATGCGAGAGGATAAAAAATAGAGTCAACGATGGGGGTTCGGTTTGTTGCTGAGTTGATTGGATGCGTGGTCGCATGGCATGGAAGAGGAGCAGCAACCTTCAAATGGAGGGGCTTGCTCGAAGGAATGAATTGAGGGAAAATAAAAGTAAAGCAGCTGGTCTTTGGTAAAGGATAAGCTTGTGCGAAGGAGAGGACTGACGATTGAAGATGGAGTCAGCGAAGGCGTGCACGGGAAGCTTGGCCAAAAGGGGGCCCCAAAGTCCAGCAAATCTATCCATCTAATTAATGGCTTGTCCCCCTATTTCTTTCTAACAAATTAAACCCATAAAGAGCTCAAATTAAAGCCAAAAATTCAGCTCCAAACCAAAGCTCCGAATTTCTTAAATTTTGGCGTCAATTTCTTCGCAAAATTTCTCAAATTGATGTCCAATTTCGTTGAAGAAAAAGCCCACACAATGTCCACACTTTTCTGTCACCAAGTAGCACGGTCTAGAAGTCAAAATTCCCTTCAAAAGAGCCCATCTGAATTTCCGCTATTTTCCGCAACGTTCGAATCAATTTTCCGTAAAAATCTTAGAATCTCCGAAAATTCTTCGGAAGATGAGTCGACGTTCCTAAAATAGATCGTGACATGACAGAACTTTCAATTTCTGAAATCGGGTCCAAATTCATGGTTAATTTCCATCCGATGCGATTTTAGCGTGATCTAGTTTACCGGGTAACTTTTAGGTATTTTTGGTGCAATTGACCCGTGATCGATTTATCTCAAGTCATATTGTACATCTTCGACACATTGGCGACCCTTAATTGTTGTGAAAGTCTCGAGGTTTCAATTACGAGTACCAGGTACCAAAACAATAGAAAAATCGGTCTAGTGCCGATCGACGAGTATTTTGCAGTCAGGTGGAATCACCCACACTCTAATCACATATCTCAGTTAAATCGACCTATTTCCGGTCTCTGATTGATTTCGACAGTGTCGTAATGACCCTTGCAGACTAGCACGGTCGAGTAATCCATTCCTAGTCAAATTCTTAAGTCCATTGCATTTAGATTCCTTAATTGCTTCCCCAGATAGTCCAGTTATCTCGTGAGTAATCAGCTCAGAGAATAGCACTATAGGCGCGTCGATGAAAGGCCTAATTTATTTAATCGAAAACAAATTCTGAAAATTCAGGCTATCACATAATTGCCCTAGCATATCTTGGCTCAACTGGTTGTTGCTCAAATATAAGTGGGTTAATTTTGAAGAAGGCCCAATAGTCTACGGGATAGGCATGCTTAATCTATTCTTGGACAAATCCAATTTTTGAAGACTAGGTAATGATACAATCTCCAGACTTATTTGGCCAGAAAGCTGGTTCTTGCTTAGATTCAAATTCACCAAAGAAGTCAATTTTCCAAATTCTTTTGGAATCTCACCAAGTAAACCATTGAAAGAAAGATCAATTTCACCCAATTGAGTCGCGTTCTCGATCTCAGGAGGCAAGCTACCAGTGATCTTATTTCCAACAATTCTTAGATCACTTAAACTCATGCAACTTCCCCAATTTATTGACATTTCTCCATAGAACTTGTTGAAACTCAGGTCAATGAAGGTCATATTGGGGTAGACACCAAAGATATCAGATATATTTCCAGTTAACTGGTTTTTCTCGAGGCATAGTGTCACGCCTCAAACCCCAAGTACACGAACATCCCTCAGCGGTCGATTAAAAATATGACGTCTTAGGACGTCTCACCAACCCATTCTTTTTATCTTTCAATTAAACATATGCGAAACCGAATTAAATAAACCCCCAGTCAATAAACAAACAATCAGGATAGTAAAGCACAACAAAAGTTGCCAAAAATAACTTATTTATTTATCCATTGTTACCCCTATGAAGTTTAATATGTACAAGCCTTTCTACGGTCACTTCCTATCGACCCTCTCAAAAACCTTCAGGGATCAAGGTTAACCTAAACTTTGCTAATGGCAGGGCCAGCCAAAAGGTGTCGTATCTTGCGCCCACCACATTCGCACTCAGCAGATCTCCACGCTACGGCCCTGAAAATGTTTAACCATGACATGGTGAGATAAATCTCAGTGAGTTAAATCTCTAAGCCTCGATTAGGACGTAAATTCGCCTCGGAGGCAGCCTAAACATGCACCACAAACAACTTACCTTGCATTGGCACACCCCTGCATATTAGCACGTCACATATGCCATTATCAATACCATAATCATAAACAATAATCAAAACACATGTCTCTCGTGTACCAAACATCCACACGGTCCTGATTATAAGGTAAACCCATTTTGGCACGTCCCAAACCATGCCTAACAGTTTTACCCCATAATCAAATGCAATGCATCACGATCATTTACACGTGTTCCGATTATTACGACCCCTTGGGTCACGATCAACACAAGAGTCGGCAGTCTTCCGATGTAACCGGGCATCATCCCGCCCCATTGGGCACGGCAACGTCTAGAACCCCCGCTTAGATGGCATTCCATAAAGGAGCATCGGTCCGACCTCAACCACAACTCGGCTTTTGGACCCCCACCGGGCATCCGATAAAATCGGGCATCGCCCCCAACTCTGGTCGGGTGATAGGTTCCATTAAGTGACCATACAAGCACGCATTTAGCCAAGAACACCATACTTTGTTTTCAAATGCTTTGTTTTCAAATAATGAACTTGGCCAATTCTTCTTATTTAAAATTCCAGGTAAAATAATCGTGTGTGGTCACGTATTCGAAATCGAATCGCCAAACTTGGCACACTTCCATTTTAAAACTCCACAGTTTTATCGAGCACGTATAATTTGGCGTCCCAACCTGTCACGCCCCAATCTTCCGAGCGAGTGCCCATCCCTCTGCGGTCGATTAATAGTGACGTCCCAGGACGCATCGCCTACCCATTTATTTTAATGCACATGCGGAAGCAATTTAAAAATCCCTAGATGACAACAATATGGGATAGGAAAGTAGGGCCATAATTTTGAAAACCAACATCGCGCTTATATATACATATCACAACTAGTTATGTACAAACCAAACTGATATATATATATATATATATATATATATATATATATATATATATATATCTATATCTGTATAAGTTCTAAAGAACAGGGGTGGGGGCTTCACGAAACTACGGATCCTTGTCCTCTTCTTTATCATCCTCGACACTTCATCTGGAGCATTCAGCATACTGCACTGAGGACTTTGGTACTTCAAGATTCGGGTCTATCGCGTCTATGACCGAGCCTTGAGGAGGATTTGCAGTACCCTTCCCAAAAGCCTCATTCAAAACATACCAAGGTATCTCAAACTCCGGTATGGGACCCTCTAGCTATCCTGAGCCTGGCGATACCATGACCTGTATTAGTGGGGCGCCTTGTGAGTGAGACCCACATCGACCCAGATTATGGACCTTACTAGCTCATAGGTCCAGCTCCTAGGGCTCCCATGCAACGGAAAGTTATTCCATAATGGGGTGAGACGACGTTTCAGCGAGTTCTACCCTTAAGACCTGATTAGGAAGAAAATACAACCCAAAAGCTACCTAAGCACAAACATAGGTTGGAGGACTTACCTTTGCCTCGGTCTCTTCCTACAAGTCAGTCTATCTCATAGATACACAAATCACATAAATTCATCAAATCAGATCGAACTATCAATCAATCGACTCAGTTGATTACATGTCATCACGACATTCCCTTGGTCGGCCCAATCAATACTATATAATAAGTCCGATCAAGTCAGGATTGCTCCCTCTAAGCTAATAAATAGATAGTATAGCTCGCGCTAAGCTAATAAATAGTACACTGCTCCCTTACTAAGCTGTCATATCAGAGTCCGTAGGTTGATATAGTATACTAATAATGCTCACTCTAAGCTGATAGTAATATTGCTCGCTTTAAGCTGATAATAATATTGCTTGCTCTAAGTTGATAATAATATTGTTCACTCTAAGCTGATAAGGTATACTGTTCGTAATATAAGCTGACATATCAGAGACCGTAGGTTGATATAGTATACCGGTATACTGCTCGTAATCTAAGCTAACATATTACTTGTAGGCTGATATAGTATACGACCCTGACCATCTATTCAATTCATCATTTTTATCATACCCGATAAAAATACTCGTGTGTGGGTACAAAGTCGGCCTTAGCCAAAATACAAGAATTTCACTTTTAAACATCCCACCATTTTCAATAGTCTCAAAATAGATTTTTGGCGCTGTAGATAATTTTCCAATTAATTACCAAAATTATCAATTTTTGAGATATTTACCCACAATCACCAATCACACTCAATTTGCACAAAATAACGGCCAAATAAATAAACAAATCACACCACTGCAATCAGCACAAAATTCTAGTCACCGACTATCCCAGTTTAATTTTCGGAAAATAAATAAATAAATAATTACGGAAAATAATTAATAAATGCCAATAAATAGAACTTAGGCCCGTAAAGCCTAATTAAAAACCGAGACGGGTCCGGAGAATTTTTGAACCACTCTAGTTAAATGCTAGAGCTTGTGTAGGCTCTAATTACACTACTCTAACCACCTAACACGCAATAACAATTAATTAAATTGCTAAACTATTCTAACTATCCACCTAATCCATACTTAGTCTAAACTAATCAACCCTTAAGTGTCATTAACCTTATAAGTAGTGATTAATGAGTTAAACTCACTTGTTAAGCGATCCGCTCGGATTAAAACGACGGGGACGCAATGGGGGACGAGAAACTCCAAGGGGAGACCGCCTTTCGAAGTTGGGAAAGCCTTGAAAATGGGCTGAACAGTAGCTTGGAGACCCACTCTGATCTATGCTGGTCGGGGGCCCAAAGAAGCTGCTCCGATGCTAGCCTGGGCTGGAAACAAGCGGAGATGGGCGGATGGGCTGCTGTGGGTTCAGGCGGAAGCAGACGGCGGCTCCGATGACTTAGACGGTGACGCACGGCCTCCTGGCAACTTGCTGGACGCACTGACTAGACGAGACGGCGTGACTGGGACGATGGTGTGGCGCGACAAGCGACGAGGCTTGTAGGGGTGCGCGATGGCGAACGGTGGTGGCTCCAGCTTCGGATGGTGGTGCGGCGGCTTGGGGCTGGCTCTTAGTCCTTCTCTGGAAATTTTGAAGCTCTCAAGGGTGTTGGAATGGGGTGGTTGACCGATTGGGGAAGAGAGGAAGGAGGGGGACAAGTTTTGCTAAAGGGGGGCCACCATGGTCTCTCTTATCTTCTTGTCTCCCTTGAGCATGGCCCACCACACCCAGCTAGCTTGCCCAATAATTCTCAGCCTTCAAGCTTCCTCAACAAGTTAGGGAAATGGTCCAAAAGTCATGGGCAAGGGAGGGCATACGAATTTGCAATGCTTCCCCTCAATTGGACATCAAATCCTCCATGAATCAATTCAATTCGGCTTCTATAAATTTCAATATCGAGTCAATAATCAAATTGGTATTTTTTTTTCACCAATAGAACCCACTTGCATGCCAACTCTGCGATAAAAAATGGTCCTCAGACTTTTCTAAACAAAAACGGTCCTACCTCGACTTTTTCCTAAAAAGTCTCGGTTTGCAGAAAATCTTCGGAAACTGAGTCAACGTTCCTAAAATGACTCGTGACATGATAGAAATTTTAATTTCTGAAATCAGATTCAAATTCGCAGTTAATTTCACAATGAACCTCTTCGACACATTGGCGACTCTCGGTGGTCGTGAAAATCTCGAGGATTCAAATATGGACACAAGGTACCAAAACGATAGAAAAATCAGTCTAGTGTCTGTCGACGAGAATTTTGTAATTTAGTGGAATCATACACATTTAGCCTAACATCTCAGTCAAATCAACCTATCTCTGATCCCTAAACGATTTTTAACTATGTCATAATGATCTCTGCAGATAAGCACGGTCGAGCAGCCGAGTCCTGGTCGAATCCTCAAGTTTATTGCATTAAAATCTCTTAATGACTTCTTCAGATAATCTAGTTATCTTAGGGGTGATCAGCTCTGAGAACAGCACTATAGGCACGGCGATGAAAAGCCCGATTAATTTAATTGAAAGTAGAATAAAAAATCTAGGATGTCACACAACCCGACACCTCACATTTTTCCATTTAGTTGCCCATAAAACCATCTTTTATAATAATAATCACAACTTACTGGAGAGCAATCAAACACATAATATTGTACGTGCAAACCATCAAAATCACACATACAAGAAAACGAGTGTAAAATTCTACATATCGACTAATCCGTCACTAATTACGCTAATTGTGATTAATTAAATAAATGACGATTAAATTAAGTAAATTACGATTAATTAAACTAAACACACTTAATTAATCTAACTATGATTAATTAACCTAATCGTAATTACTTAGACTAATCGCAATCAAAATTAAACTAAACCATTATTAATCTCAATTAAACTAAACCAAGCTTAATTAAGATTAATCTAGGCTTAACTAAGACTGACCCTCATTAGCACTAATCTAACCACCCCTAAGTGCAATTAACGGCCTAGTCAAAGATTAGGAAGTTAACTCATGGGTTTTCAACGGCGGCGGGCTTGCGGTGACAGTGACGTGACGGTGTTGAGGATGTGTCACTCGTGGGTCAAACGGGGCTCAATGGCGGCGGCGACGGACCTTCCAAGCTCTCAGCCAAACGGGGGAGGCTTGGCTTGGACGGACGATGGCTGGACAAGGGTGGGGGAGGAGTGGCGGTGGACGGCTCGGTGAGGTCGGGAGCCGGTGATGGCGGAAAGGTGGTGGTGTGAGGCGCGGGTGTTGGACGCTGGGATGGTGTCGATGGTGGTGGTGTGGAGCTACGGTGGCCGTGATGGGGTGGAGCTGGGGAGTTACGGGCGTGAGGTGTGGTGGAGTTGTGGTGGAGTGGGCAGACGTGGAGGACTACTGGGCTATGGAGATGGTGAGGTAGTGCGGTGATGGTTGGCGGTGACGCTAGACGCGGGGGAGCTGGTGATGGCGGAAAGGCGACGGGTGGAGCAGCTTGGTGGTGTTGCTGGCGGGCGGTGTGAAGTTCGGTGGGTGCTAGGCGTTGTGGAGTTGGCGAAGATTTGAAGAAGATGATGCTGGCAGAAGGAGAAGTGGAAGGAATGGGATGAAGACGTGAAGGAAAAAGAACGTGAGGGAGAAGAGAGAAAAATGAGGGCTGTTCTGCTGGTGGGGTCTTGCACGCATGGGAGAAGGAGAGAGAAAGAAAATAAGAGAAGCAAGCCAATCAAAGCTCTTGAGAAATATCTAAATCATCATCACCTATGCCTCAAAGTCTTTATGCTCATCCTTGGTTATCCAATCACAAATTATCCTTTTTGGGGTAGCAAAATCCCAATTTGCCTCCCCATCCGAATTTCATTTTCTTCTTCTTTTTGTCCGAAAATCGTTTTTCCGCAACATTTTGGACTCGTCGAAAATTCACCAAAAGATGAGACGACATCCAATAATTAAATCGTGACACGCTCGAACGTTCGATTCCTGAAACCGAATTAAATTTCACGGTTAAAATCGATCGAACGTGACTTTAGTACGACCTAATCTATCGGGTAGATTTTAGGGGTTTTAACATGTTTGACCCTTGGTCGATAATTTTCGATCCACGTTTGTGCATCTCCGAATCGTAGACGACCCTTGGTTGTCACATAATCGTGAGGGTTCAATTACGTATCCTGAATATAATATCGACAGAAAATTAGTTTACCGTTGTTCGATGCGAATATCACAATCGTGCAGAACCACCCACAATTCGACTACATCAATTGAATCGACTTATATCTATTCGCTAATCGATTTATAACGGTGTCATATTGACCCTCGCCACCTCTTACGGTTGAGCGGTCGATTTCTGATCGAATTCTCTAATCTGTCACGTTTATATCCCTTAACAGCCTCACTTAATAGATTAGTTAACTCGTGAGTGATCAGTTTTTAGTAAATTAACCATAAGCACGTTGACAAAACAACCATTTCATATATTCGAAACGGTGCCAAATTTCGGGATGTCACACGTAGTCTGACCAAGCTTGTGCAATTTTTCAAGCTTCTAGGGATAGAACCAGTTAACTTGTTGCCACTCACTGAGAGGTTTCGGAGCAATTCACCTAGGCACAAGTTGTTTGGTAAGGAGCCAGTTAAATTGTTTGCATCCAATTCCAACATCGCTAAATTCATTAGATCCCCTAAGGATCTAGGAATTGAACCAAAAAGTTGGTTCTCATGGAGGAACAAATATAATTGGTCAGTCAAATGACCCAAAGAAGAAGGAATTGGGCCAGTGAGCTAATTTCTACTAAGCTCTAAGTCAAGCATAGTGCGGAGATTTCCTATCTCATTAAGAATGTGATCGGAAAGCTGGTTACTGTAGAGATAAAGAAGGGTAAGCTTCGTCAAATTACCTAATGTTGGGAGGATTGAACCAATAAGATTATTATGGTAAAGGCTTAACGAGCTAAGAAGGTTCAAATTCCCTAGATCTAGGGGGATGGAACTGGTGAGCTTATTAGCAGATAGCTGCAGCTCTCTCAATTTGGTTAAGTTCCCCAAAGTGAAAGGAATTGATCCTATCAGGTCATTGGAATCCATGTGGAGCACTTCCAAATTTGTCATATATCCTATTTCAAGAGGAATAGAATCAGAAAGGGAGTTGTTGTAGACATACAAGGTAGCTAACTTACTCAAATTACCCAATGAAGAAGGTATGGGCCCAATTAACTTATTCGAATATAGCACAACTTCACTGAGCAAATGCAACTGCCCAATTTTTTGGGGAATGGAGCCATCTAACTCATTGGAGACTAGGTGCAGGACCTCCAATTTCGTTAGACAGCTGATCTCTAGTGGTATTTTCTCCGAGAACTAATTGATAGAGAGGTCGAGATAAGTGAGATTGCTTAGGAGATTGATTTGAGGCGAAATGTGGCTAGAGAAACTATTTACGCTTAGGTCCATATACATGAGATGAGACAGAGATGAGAGTGGAAATTCATCAAGCGTACCTTCAACATTGGCACTGGTGAGATTAATGCCAACCACACTTCCTACCCAATTGCAAGAGATGCCATACCAAGCACATGGACTCATGGTTGAATTGGAATCGGTGGCATTACAAGTAGGGGTGTGCATGGTCTGGGTGAGTGGTTCCCGGCCTATAACTAGGAACCGCCTGCTAAGGACCGGTTCCAAAAATTTGAAACCGGGAACCACCCGTTAGTTGCATGGATCCACCTAAGAACCGGACCGCCGGTTCGGTCCGGTTTTTGGGTGGATCCATGGAACCGGTCTTACCAATAATAATATCGTTTTCCAAATCCCACCGTGAGTACTTTTCATATCGAGTAATATTTTTCTTTAAATCGAACTAGCTTAATTAAGGGTACCATTTTTCTTTATTTTATTGGAAAACACTACCAAAGAAGAGAAATAGGTTTTTTTTTTCCTATTTTTGAATCATTTTAGTTAAAATCTAAAATATTTTTAAGTTCAAGGTTCTGGACCATTATCATACGTAAATCGTCTTTTCCTTTATCCCCTAATAATGTTCAATCTCTTACAATATTTGCTTTACTGAATTCCTTTTGTAGAAACAATTCCACCGAAACTTCACATTTTCTCGAACACAATGTCCTATGTGAGTCTCGAAAGTATCATTTAAAGGAACCATTTGTTGAGTTGCAGAAAAGCAACTTACACACTATACTCAATTCTTATAAAAACATGGAAACCATGAGAGAAGATAAAGCCATAAAATTTAGGTTTGCTAATTAGTAATTTAGAAATTTATTTTAATATTAAAAATTAATATATCATTATAATATAATTGGTCCGGTCTGGGTGGGTGGATCTGCCCATGAAACCGGGAACCGGACTGGTACCCACCGGTTCCCACAAATTGGAACCAGAACCTGGGCCGGCTTCCCTTAACCATCGGGCCAGGCAGCTTCCTGGCCCAGGCAGGCGGTCCATGCGGCCCTGGTTCTTTTACACACCCCTACTTACAAGGAGAGGGAGTCCATGAAGAGGGAAGAAATTGAATGGTTGCCAAGACTGGACTTCCACTTGAGGAGGACTTGTGCTTCTATAGGGGAAGGATGAGCAGGAAGTGGAATGGCAAAGGTAGTGAAAAGGGCCAGGGCAGCCGTAAGGCTCATGACCCTTTTAAAATCTGGTGAAGAATCCATGGATTCTTCTCCTTCTCTTGTTTTGGTTCAGGTATGTTGATTTATATTTCCCTGAGGCAACGAGCGATGGCTGTGAAAACTCACGTTCCTATCATTTTCCATGATAATGGGAATGCAATAAAACGGCAACTGACTAGTGGAGACCAAGAGACCAAGAAAAGGTGCGTTTATATTGCTTTGTACGCCGTAGGGGACCCGGGGCAGTCATTGAGAGCTGACCGGGACGAATTTTGGTTCTTTGAAGACTTTGGAACTTGTTACTTTGGTAGTCTTCGTAGGTCACTTTTCTGACTCGGTCTGTCCCCATTTCGGAAACTTTTTTTTTTTTTTTTTGGTCTGACCCATTTCGTTATTGAGTCCCAACATTCCAGTGTAAGAAGAACAGAGGTTTCGACAGAGAAGTCAACGTCTTTCGTGAGGTGTGGGTGCAGCCAACTTTCCGCAAGATCAGACCCTACGTTGTGCGGCACGATTTTGAATTCAAAGCGCTAAAGGAAAGTGTTCTCTCCCTCAGCATTCATGAAGCCAAATCTAGGCTCAGTCCACCCCGTTCTTGCAGAAATCACAGCTGATAATCTAGCCCATAGAACACGGTAAAAAAGAAAAGAAAAGTCTAACAGCATATTTGAAGTGGAAAATTACTAAAAATTGGAGCTTACATTGAGTTGGGTATGATTTGGGTCCAATTGGGATTGCGTGGGGGTTGCCAAAATTATATTACAAAAATATGGGTTAGTATGGGTTATATTGGTCAATTTGAATTGGATCTATTTTCTACCCATTCATACTTGACCCCATCATTTACTATGAATAACACCACATAAATATAAACGATCATCGATTCTAAAAATGTAAAGAAAATCATAAGCAATAATTATATTATAATATATGCCGTATGGTGTAGCCCAAATTTCTTTAAAGATCTTCTAGATTTAGATAATCAGAAAGGCACTTCAATTTTATAATAACTTCTCTCCTTATTAAATGACCATAATTTCCAAAGTACCTCAAATCCAAACAAAACAGAAATGTATATTGGCTCGAGCTGCTGATGAGCTAATCCCGTTTACCTATTCTTAAAAGTCTAGAATTTACGTCTTAGGAATAAAGCTAAGGCTTTGCAAGGTTCTCTAGCTTGGAGGAAAGATAAGCTTTCAATATGGTCAAATACAACCCATCATTCTGTCGCAACTTAGAACATCCGAGACAATAGTAAATTGAAATTGGAAAATGAGTACATGATCGTATGGTCATTTTACAAAATAGACAGTAGAATGTCAACCAAGGATTTTGATGTTGGGAGCGAGATACTGACTCGCCGGTTTCATAATTTTTTTTTTTTTTTGTTAACAAATCGATGGGATTTCCACTATTTTACAAAGGAACAAGATGCGATATATTTTTCTCTTTTATTTTGAAAAAATCAAAGTGATAATAGTCAAACAATAAGCAATATAGGAAGAATTCAATCGTAACTTTTAAAATAGTGGATATTATTTTTCGGCCAAAGAAAAGATTTGGTGGATATTGTTCCTAAATAATAGAAATTTAAGAACTCAAAAAAAAAAAAAAAAAAAAAAAAAAAAGATCGTGAATACCTAGTATACTTTGAACATTCGATTATTTTAGGATGTTGTAACGGATTGACACATGACCATGGAGAAAAGTTATTAATCTTTACTTCTTTGATTACAAGAAAGTAAGATTTACTATGACACTGAATTTTAGTTAGTATATATATATACAAAAAAATCATAGACATACAATGCTTATTTTTTTTTTCTCTCTGATCTTGTTCGGATGAATGGATTTCATGTTGGGAAGCAACTTTACTGATGAAAATAATAATGTTAGTGATTAAGATGAGATGAGCAATTCAATTGAAGATGCTAGTGATGAATGAGTCAAGACACCAAGAAATCTTAAGTTAGTAGCGATGAAAGCTAATGTTTTTAGGCCACTAGAGAGTCCTTTTAGAGCAATGAATCGAGCAGAACGAATGAGAAATCACAATGCACAATGATTTTTGTTATTAGTTGCAAAGCCAATATTTCAAATGTTTTTCATCTTTGGAATTTAATAAATCTTTCTAATGACATTAATGATTTCTTTTTAACTTGATAATAATACTAGTTTCACTTTTGATTATTTATTTGGGTTAATACTCTGAAAAATCCCAAACTTGTACACTTGTGACAAATTTATCCCAAACTATTTTTTTGACTACCAAAAACCCTAAACTGGTATACCTTCGACAAATTTACTCTAAATTGGTACACTTGTAACAAATTTATCCTATGTTAGTTTTCATTAAATTTTACTGTCAAATAATTAAGTTAAATAACATGTGACAGTTGACTAATATACCAATTTGAGATTTTACGCTTCGTTTGTCACATTTTACAATTTTTGTGATTTTTTTGTGGTATTAATTCAATTTAATGAATAAATTACCAATTTGAGGTTTTTTGCGGTCGAATAAATTAGTTTGTGGTAAATTTATCATAAATGTATTCTGTTTATGATTTTTTTTGTCAGTTGAGGTAAATTTGTTATAGGTGTACCGGTTTGGGATTTTTCATGATTAAAAAAATAGTTTATGGTAAATTTGTTACATGTATACCATTTTAGGGTTTTTCAGAGTATTAACCCTATTTATTTCGTTGTATGTAATTTTTTTTCTTTTTCAAATTCAAGGGTTTTAGCTCACTGGGATATCTAGAGTTTCCCCATTCAGATAGGTGCTTTTGGGCCTTTATAAATCTTCTAATCCTAAATTAAGCCAAGAGCAAATGGAAACGATATAAAGTTAAAAAAAGAAGAAGAAGAAGAAGAAGAAGAAGAAGAAGAAGAAGAAGAAGAAAACAAACAAACAAGAAATCGGTCAAGGGATTGTCATGTTTTCCTCCATTAAAAGCTGTGGCTGGTATTAGACGGTTAGAAAATTAAAATTACGATACCGATAAGATGGCCGAGCTCATTGAAATTATATGTCAGATGTGGACACTTGGATTTATTGCTCCGACATCACAACATGTGATGCGAAGGCCCCAACCAATGCCCGGACGCTTTCCTCATATAATTCCTGCCGTACACCAATTTGGCGCACCACAATTTCCAGCAGATACATTCAATAAGGGCTTCATGGCGCACTTTCGGTCCCATCCTATATTCCATATCGCTCTGAATCTTCACAAAACCACCATATTTACGTTAATCCATCACTTTCAGATCCGAGGAGACCCTGGTAAAGAATCGAGAGAAAAGGAAGTAGCGCATGGGCGCGGAAGTCCGAACACGTAATAAGATCAACTGTGCTACATCTTTTTACAAGATTGCTAATGCCGTGACTTTTCATCGCCGTTGCATGTCAGAATCTCGCAATTAATGCAATGGCCGAGAGTAAGGCCAACGAATCGAACCCATTTTCTGGAAACTTGGTCAAGACCCACAAAAATTGCCAAATTCGGACACCCACCGCTGTAAGAATATAAACAGATTGTGCTTCTATCAAGACTTTGTTTCATCCGGTTAAGCTTATATCAAACTTGATTGTTTTAATTCAGCAATATTTGTCAAGTTCATTGAAATCAGCTGTTCATCCCCGCGAGGTAATACCATTAGCCAACATTAGTTAGCATACCAAAAGGACACTAGTTAGAGAATTAGTGTAATCAAGTATCCAATCTCTATCTTTAGTTGTGTAAAATTATTTTTCCAGTTGGCTCCTAGACAGCCTCAATAGACTAGTGATGACCCCAAATTGTAATCTTGCCCCAGTTTTGGCCTCGTTCTTGCAGAAACGACAGCTGATGATTGAGCTAATGTGCCTGGACCACACCCACTTGCAAACTCACATCAATTGAAAGGAAATTTGAAGAGGAGAAATCAAAATTGTCTTTAGCCCGCTTGTTCCAGTCTTTTCTCACAAACAATAATGTGGCTGTGGAGGCTTGCATTTATCGATATTTCTTGATTATCAAGTTGATCATCGTTGTCGGTCTCTTTGGCCCGATACTAGAAAGCCAAACCTGAAGTGACAGCTCAAGAGGGTGCTCAACCTGGAGTTCTTGGGGCGGGCGTCCTGAAGATTTCATTGTCGGAGAAGGCGATTGGCAGCAAATAACTTCAATCCGGCTTCTGCCAAAATTGATGAGTGCCTCCACGAGGATTTGGAATTGCAGAATGCAGAGCACGCACATTTGAAGTTTGCTGATGGGGAGGGTCCAAAATTGAATCGCGCAGTTTACAGTTTTGCAAAACTGCAGACACTTCTTGAAAATCTTTCCAGTTTTTTCTTTTCCTAAATTGTCCAAATTATTCTCCTCCTCTGTAAGCTCGCTGGTGAGGAGGCCGATGCTGTTGTCAAGAAGGAGGTGATGCAGAGTGAAGGAGGAGGCATGAGCAAGATGAAGAAAGAAAGAAAAGAAAAACATAAAGGAAAAAAGGAAAAAAGAAATTAAAAAACAAAAAAGAAAAGAAATCCTTAGAGGAAAATACACCTAACTGCAAATAAGATTTGGCTAACTTGTAAGTTAAGATATTTATTAGAGACTAAATTGGTCACTTCAGATCTTTATTTGAGATAATGTCTACTTTAAGACTTCTTTTTAGAAAATGATTTCACTTTAATTTCTTATTTGAAAATTTCCCTTGTTTTATTATACTTAAAAGTAGAAGAATATTCATGATCATGATTTACGGTCAACCTGTTTGAAGGAAAACTATTACATAAATTGTTTTCCAACGGAAAAAAGTATTTTCATAAATTGAAAACAACAAGTTTACATTGAGAGAAAACCATTTCAACTTCTATTAAGAAGGAAATCACTTTTCCTATGAAAACTAATTATTCTGGGTGAAAATGATTTTCACAATTTTTTTTTTTTTCTGTTATCATGATATAGAGTACGCTATGATTATTTTGAAATTTTGAAGTGCTTGATGGCTCCGATACAGATATGTCCGCACGTTACGCGGAGTAATGATTTTGTTGTTGGATCATGAATTTGTATAGTTGGATTATATCGAAATGTAATGACCACCACTTAAATCTACACATAATAAGAATTAATTTTCCTTTTATTTATAAGCAATGCGATTCATTTTTTCTTTAGTTTATTGTATTTACTATTTTTGTAATAAATCAAATTAGTGAGTACCATTGCCTTAATTTGATTGAAAAAACTAATGGCCGCAAGAAAGTGATGGACTTTTTTTTAATTGGTTATTTCTTTCAATATGCTATTTTCCATAACCAAGGGAAAAATTACTGAGAATTGAAACTTAATTGTATTAAGTATGAGTTAAGTTAAGTGGAGTTGTGTGTAGATTGCTAAAATTGTATTATGTAAAGATGGAACTGTATAAGTTAAATGGGTCAATTTGAGTCAAACTCATTTTCAATTGGATCGAACCTCATCCAACAATCTTAAAGTCAGTACAATCATCAATATTATTGGAAAAACACAAGATATACTTAAGAGACTACCAATCCTACAAGGGTAGAGAGAAGCATAATCAATACTTAAATTACAAGTTTGAGATTTTTTGGTGTTGCAAAAAAAGTTTAGAGTAAATATATTACGGTGGGTATATATTTTGGGGTTTTTGGTGACTTTTTTCATTTTTTCTTTCTTTTGTCAAGATGTACCCTTACCATAGTTGTTAAATCAAGATACCTATTGCGAATTAAGATCTTGAAATTACTCGGGATCTAATCGAGTCGTAAGGTTCGGTCAAGTATCTAAAATTGGCATTTCAAGACAATTACGAGTTTTGTCAATAATACTTTGAAATAAGAACATTCAGAAACGTTATTATAAAATATGAGCTTAAGGAAAGAGAATTTCAAATAAACAAGAGAGGCCCAGCCCAGTATACTTCTTCAGCCCAAATTAGCTTCAAGAATCTTCTCCCTCTTCTTGCTGTTGCATTCTTACATGGAAGAGAAAGGAGAAAGCAGAGCCTTGGGGAGCCGAGAAAAAAAAAACAGAAAAAAAAAGGGGAAAATCTCGGTGGTTGGTCGGAAAACATTAAATCAAAGCTGGAATACGCCTTTTGCATATGATTGGTAAGCGTTTCCCTGTTGTTTTTCTCCTCTGGCAAGTTAGTTCTTGTTCGAGGAGTTAATGTCATAGCCCTAGCTGTCTAGTAGAGGAATACATATTTCTGGTCTATCACATTGCCGAAAGAAGAAGGAACTGGACAGCTAATTGTCGCCCCACTCTTAGTCAAGCCTAGAGGTTTTCCATCTCATTTGGAAAAAGCTGGTTACCCGAGAGAGAAACCAAAGGGTAAGTTCTGCCAAGTTGCCTAAAGATGGCAAGGTTGAAACGGTGAGATTATTATTGTAAAGGCTCTACCATTGAAGAAATTTCAAATTCCCTAACTCTGGTTGGATGGAACCTCTAGGTTCATTATCAAGTAAGAAGTGCACTTGGTGGAGTGACCTAAGACCGTGAAAATGGCTAGGGAGCTAGAAGCATTATGACTATCTTGAAACTAGATGCCAGTAACTTGAGGGATTTAAATCGTGCTAGTCCATTTTCACGCTCTAGAAGTATAAGGTAGTAACTTGGGGAGCGAGAAGCATTATGACTACCTTGAAACTACTCTGCCTTCACGCTCTTGAAGTATAAGGTAGTAACACAACAAAAGTTGCATTCATTCTGAGACAAAGCATTGTACTATAGAATCAAAACTAGAGATAAAATGATGATCAATGATCTTCCTAGTTTAAGCACTTTTACATGGTATTGGAACTAGTGCTATTTCTTTTGCATAAGTGTGTTTACGTAAGAGGGTGTGTTGAAATATTATCTCACACAGCTTAATAACATTTAATAAACACGGTTGATGGCCGCCATTAGAACATTTAGTTTCTGATTGAACGAACTCTGAAAAGATGCATGATTGAAACTCTTCTGCTTGTCGGAGGGTTTTCTATCAACACAAATCCACAATGAACCTTATAAAAGGAGTAACAAAGGACAAGATTTCAGAGACTTAATATAAATATTCCACTGCGACTATTTTGCTCTCGAGATGATAACACTGGATAAGCAACTTTACACTGACTCGAAAGCCATATTTTCTAACTCTAACTAGACATGGATACATAGCTTTTGCTGCGACGACACTAGTCTGAATAAGACTAGATACATAAACAGTTTGAAATATCTCGAGTTCAGCTGTTCTCTCTACAAATGAAACTAGATGCTAGTATCTTCAGGTTTTGCTCCTTCCAAAAGAAAAGGCAGTTCTATGCTTACTTGGGCATGAAGGACACGTAGTCCTCATCCTCATGCTGGTGCGCGCTAAACACGTAACTTTGTTTCCGGTCAAAATATTTCTCCTAAATGCAAATCAAGTTCACAAAATAGTGAGCGAAACAATAAATTAGAAAAAAGCTCGAAACTTATTTATTAGTTTAAACGTATTTTTCGTTAGAGACCAGACCTTCCTGCATGTGGTTGACAGAGTAAAATCGTTTATCAGACGATATCTTCTACAAATTGATCCAGTTCACGGCTTGAATTTGTTGCATCTCTCACAGGATCAGTGGGCTTCTGTGATTTTTTAACTCCATCGAAAAGGGTTGAACGAGCAGATAGCACATCAGAAATCATTTCCATCGACGGCCTGAGTTGGGGATTAGCAGATATGCAAGCGACTGCAAACTTTAGGATGGTCAGAAGTTCATCCTCAATGCCTGGCGTGGGCGTTGGCAGGCGTGAATCCAATATATTCTTTAAAACTACTGAGATCTCCATGTCGACCAGAGCTAATAAAGATGAAAGGCTATCACCTGGATGTCTTCCTTTGATCACCTCAATGGCCACTATTCCAAAGCTATACACATCGCATTTCTCCGTCACCTTCATTGTGTAAGCAAGCTCTACACAAAGGAGATATATGTGTTAGTACAAAGACATTGCTTTAGCTAAACCATCGGATCATGAGTTGATTTTAGAAATTAACCTGGAGCTACGTATCCATATGTGCCGACGACTGCGCTCCAGTTTGATGTGTCCAACTTAAGAAGCTTAGCTGTGCCAAATTCAGAAACGTGTGCCTCGTACTCCGAATCAAGCAAAATGTTGTTACTCGAAATATCTCGATGAACGATTGGAGGAATACAATCATGGTGCATATAAGATAAAGCATGAGCCACGCCTTTTACTATATTCACCCTCTTGTTCCAGTCCAACTCTTTAGCTTCTTCTTCATTGCTCAAGATTGTAGACAAGCTTCCTCTATCAAAGTACTCATACACCAAGAATGAGTGTTGTGGATGTGAACAAAAGCCCACAAGTTTCACAATATTGTGGTGTTGAATTTCCGTCAATGCCCTAATCTCATTCAAAAATTCCTTTTGATCTATTTGCCCACTATCAGCCGTTTGATGGAGCTTCTTTACGGCTACTATATCACCAGATCTTAATTTGGCCTTGAAGACACTTCCATAGCCTCCCCTTCCAATATAGAAAATCTCATTAAAAGCCCCGGTGGCTTCCATGATGTCTTTATATGAAATCATTCCATCGTACTTTGATAGAGAAAAGACTTCAATTGTCTTGGGTGCTAGTTCCACTGTTGGATGGAGCTTCTTTCTACGGAAAATGAAGAATATTCCAAAGAAAATAAACAAAAGAACCGCTCCTAGCAGAGGGAACACAATAAGAAACACTCCACCTCCCACTGGAGAGCTTTCCCTATCCACCACCGCTTGATCACAGGGCTCAAGTCCTTCAACATTTCCACACAATCCACTGTTGCCTTGTAACGCTTCTTTTGTTGCATTTTGGAATACCGTGGTGTTGGGGATGGGACCCTCAAACTTGTTGTAAGAGATGTCCACCTCCATCAAACCTCGCATATCCTTGAAAGTCTCGTATATGAGGCCAGAAAAATTATTGTGTGAAAGGTCAAGTTTCACTAAGCTTTGAAGCTTGTTGAATTCAGTTGGGATCCCACCACTTAACAAATTATGACTCAAGTCTAGCTCGGATAGGTGAATCAACATCCCTAATTGGCTCGGAATATCTTGGCTCAACTGGTTGTTACTTAGATTCAAGAAGACCAAGTTTGAAGAAAACCCTATAGCCTGCGGGATAGACATGCTTAATCTATTCTTGGACAAATCCAATTTTTGAAGACTAGGTAATGATACAATCTCGGGACTTATTTGGCCAGAAAGTCGGTTCCTGCTTAGATTTAAATTCACCAAAGAAGTTAATTTTCCAAATTCTTTTGGGACCTCACCAAGTAAACCATTGAAAGAAAGATCAATTTCACCAAATCGAGTCGCATTGCCAATCTCAGGAGGCAAGTTACCAGTGATGTTATTTCCAGCAATTCTTAGATTAGTTAAGCGTGTGCAACTTCCCCAGTTTGTTGAGATTTCTCCAAAGAACTTGTTGAAACTCATGTCGATAAAGTTCAATTTGGGGTAGACACCAAAGGTCTTGGATATGTTTCCAGTGAGCTGGTTTTCCTCTAGGCGTACTCTGACTAGGCTTGTGCAATTTCTCAAGCTTCTAGGGATAGAACCGGTTAAGTTATTGTGACTCACTGTAAAGTTTTGGAGCGAGCCACCTCGGCACAAGTTTTTTGGTAAGGAGCCGTTTAACTGGTTGGTATCCAATTGTAGCACCACCAAGTTCACTAGATCACCTAAGGATTCGGGAATTGAACCAGAAAGGTGATTCTCGCGAAGGAACAAAGATCTCAGGTTGGTCAAGTTACCCAGAGAAGAAGGAATTGGGCCAATAAGCTGGTTTGTACTTAGCTCTAAGTCAAACATAGCGTGGAGATTTCCTATCTCATCAGGAATGTGCCCCGAAAGCTGGTTACCATAGAGATAAAGCAGGGTGAGTTCTGTTAAATTGCCTAATGTTGGTGGGATTGAATCGGTAAGATTATTCCCATTAAGGCACAACTCGCTAAGAAGATTCAATTTTCCTAGCTCCGATGGGATGGAACCGGTAAGCTCATTAGTAAATAGGTTTAGCTCTATCAATTTGGTTAAGTTCCCCAAAGTGGAAGGAATCGGTCCTGTTAGGAGGTTGGTATCCATGTGGAGCACTTCCAGATTCGTCATACTTCCCACTTCAGGAGGAATATAACCAGAAAGGGAGTTGTTGTAGACATACAATGTAGCCAATTTGCTCAAATTACCCAGTGAGGAAGGTATGGGTCCATTCAACTGATTCGAATACAGCGCGACCTCGGTGAGCAAATGCAATTGCCCGATTTCTTGGGGAATGGAGCCATTTAACTCATTGGAAACCAGGTGCAGGATTGTTAGTCTAGTTAGATGGCTGATCTCCGGCGGTATTTTCCCCATAAACCGATTGATAGAGAGGTCAAGATAGGTGAGATTGCTCAATAAACCGATTTGAGGTGGAATATGGCCAGAGAGACTATTTATACTCAGGTCCATGTACATGAGATGAGACAAAGATGAGAATGGGAATTCGTCAAGCGTACCTTCGACATAGGCGCTAGTGAGATTAATCCCGATGACACTCCTCGCCTGATTGCAGGAGATGCCATACCAAGCACATGGACTCACGGTTGAGTTGGAACCGGTGGCATTACGAGGAGAGGGAGTCCACGAAGAGAGGGAAGAATCTGAATGGTTGCCAAGATTGGACTTCCACTTGAGGAGGGCTTGGGCTTCTGTAGGGGAAGCTTGAGCAGGAAGAGGAATGGTAAAGGTAGTGAAAAGGGCAAGGGCAGCCACAAGGCTCATGACCCTCTTGAATTCTGGTGTAGGATCCATGGATTCTTCTTCTCCTTCTCCTGTTTTGGTTTTGGTAAGTGGGTTTGTCTTTCCCAGAGGCAACGAGCGATTCTTAAATAGGCCGTGAAAACTCACCTTCCTATCATTTTCCATGGTAATGGGTATGCAATAAAACGGCGACTAACCAGTGGAGACTAAGAAGAGGTACGTTTATTTGTTTTGTACCCCGTAGGGGACCAGGGGTAGCCATCTAACAGCCGACTAAGACGAATTTTTGGTTCTTTGAAGACTCTGGAATTTGTTACTTTTGTAGTCTTCGTAGTGACATTTCTGACTTGGTCAGTCCTCTTTTCGGAATTGAGCCCACCCATTATATTAATTCGGAGACTTTGACTTTGACTGACAAGTCTTCGAGGAAAGTGAGGCAAAGTTAGTCAAGGCCTCGCGTGTGGTTTGGGAACACTCAATTTTCCACAAGATCAGACCCTAATTTGTGCTGCACAAATTTTTGATTTTAAAGCGCAAAAGGAAAGTCTTCTCACTTGGTATTTATGAAGCAAAATCTTGACGAGGTCGACCCCGTTATTGCAGAAACGACAGCTGATGATCTAGCCAAATGGCCCCCGAGAGCATGGTTAAAAAATAAAATAAAAAATCTAACGACATATTTGAAGTGGAAGATTGCTAAAAATTGGAGCTTGGGTTGAGTTGGGTATGATAGGGTCCAAGGGAGATCGAGTGTGAGCTACCAAAATTGTATTACAAAAATACGGGTCGGTATGTGTTATATTGGTCAATGGGAATTGGATCCATTTTCTACCCATTCATACTTGACATAATCCTTTTTTTTTTTTGGTAAAGTACTTGACATAATCCTTTACTAGGAATAATACCCGAGAAATCTAAAAGATTATTTATATCAATTGACGGAAGAGCAAATATTCACTGAGAACTTAAAACTGTATGAATATTTTCTCCAAAACTCAATCAACTAATATAAAAATTTAAGGACAAAGTACAAAAACAATATAAAATTTTTATGTGCTTAATGTGGAAAATACTACAAATCGTTCAAAATTTTCACTAATCACCAAGAATAATAGAATATATAATAGTCATCTCTAGTCACATAGCTAGAGAATGAGCATATCAACGATATAACAATATATCATTAGTGGATTAACAAAAGAAGCAAGAAAACTCTAATCATTACCAGAGAAATTGAAAGACAAATCGGAGAAGGATCTCAATGATGATCTTCATCTCACGAACAATATATTAAAATTTCAGCTGATTCTAAATTTGAACTGCCTCTTCTCCTTCGAACCTTGGACTCTCTCCCTCTTTTATTTCTCTTTTTGTTCGGACACTCATTTCTCTCTTTCCACTATAAAAAACTTTCGACCCTAATTTTTATTTTTTTTTCTTTAAAAATGTGCTGGGCCCCATGAGGCGGACCCAGCCCATCGTCAAGTAGGAAGTGCACTAGTTGGAATGACTCAGACTGAAAATGGCTAGGGAAGCTAGAAGCATTATAACTATCTTGAAGCCTTGTGAATACATGGCCATTTATCTCTTTTGGTCTAAGAGTCGTTTTTTCTTAGGTTCACGAGGATTCCTCAATCTTATTTTCCTGTGATTTTTCTATTTGACAATGGAAATGCATTAGCAAGCATTAACTCGTGGAACGCATATTGGTATATGCCATTTGGCATAATAAAAATGTTGTCAATTCCCACCGGCTGGTTCCTTCTTGACATTGCATATTTCCTCTTGCCTTTCTTCTAAGTAATACAACCAAGAATTGAGATGAATTGAGACAACTACTCGAGAAGGTTAGGTGCACAGAACTCATTGTCTTGCTACGCCTCGATTCGGATAGCTGTCCCTTCATTGTTTTCTATCTATACTATTCATTCACGAAGTTTTTTGAAATTTTGATTTTATGATGTTGGGTTTTACGTAAGAGTGATTGAGGGCGGGGTCAAACATTGGTCTACTATGGTATCCCTTTTCAAATTCTCAAAGCTCTCAGAGGCTAAAGTCTATTGTTTTCCATATGAAGTTCATAAGGAGACGTTGTTCTGACATGTTTTGTGCAAAGCTATTTTCCAGATCTAAGTTCTCTGTTATGAAGTGTTAAATTATATCTCGAGTTTGAGCGTTTGTAAGACGCGATTTACTGGACTCTTGAAGATTTACAAAAAGGAAATAAAATAGAATATTAAAAAAAAGGGCAGCAAAGTTTTCTTTTTCGATGAGGAGGAGGCCAAATAAGGTTAGTTATGTGGGGCCCAAAGTCAAATGTTTGACTTTGGGCACACATATATTCCACACCGGAGTTTCCTTTTCGCTTATGGAAATTAAATGGTGGAGTCTGCACGTGGAGCTGAAAAAAAAGGAGAGCTGGTGGGCCTAGGTCAATTATTTGACCTTTGGGCACACGTTTTTCTTCTTCAGGCGTGCGTGAAGCAGTTAAAAAAAAAAACCTATGAAAGCAGAGAAAGAGAGGAGCCGCATGTACACGCTACTTGAGAAGAGCCGCAAGTTTTCCTTGAAGCCATGCGAAGATTTCCAAAGGAATGCGAAGATTTACGTACATGGACCAAAGACGAACGCCGGAGTTCTTGACTTTGGTGTACGTAGAGCATTTTGTTTTGAGCTTGAACGCATGGTAATTTTCTGCTGTGATTTTATCTCCAAGTGAGTTGTTTATTTATAAACACTTTGGGTTTGGGGTTAAATCTAGGTGTGGGAAATACTTAAGCGTGTGAGTGATTGTAAACTCTGATTCTCCGATTATAGTGGATTATTTGCTACTAGCTCACCCCGTGAACATAGGTACCAATACTCGGACCGAATCACGTAAATTTCTGGTGTCCTTATTTTTCTCGTTTATTTCTCTGGTGATTTCGCGTTAACGTACATTGCAAAATTCTATCGTTTTTGCGTATTCTATCCCAACATGAAGAATAGAAAAGATGCTTGATGATGAGTTAAAACCCCAATGAGTTCTACTTGTACTTGACAATGGAGCCAGGCCTAGTAAAAACAGCCTATCACGATTTAAAACCTCCAAGATTTTAGAGGGCTGGATATCGTCTACCTTCACGCTCTTGAAATATGAGGTAGCGCTAGAACAGAACTTGTAGTCTTTCTGAAACAATGGATGACCTCCTCTTGAGATGAAACGATGACCAGTGGTCTTCCTAATTTGAGCACTTCAAGTTCGAATCTCTAATGAAAACGACACGCACATGGCACCCCGAATAGGAACGGATTGATCGCCCTCTCTGTCATGATACACGGTTGTAGTAATTGCACAAAACCCAAAATTATGGTGGATGGCCACGATTAGGGACAATTAGTCTCTGATTGAATGCACTCTGAAAAGATCCATGATTAAAACTCGTCTGCATGTAAGTTGATTTTGCATTTAAATAAATCCCAAATAAACATATAGAAGGACTATTAATGATCAAGAGTTTAGAGAGTTCATATAAATGTTCCATTTCATCCTTACATGGACATTTCGATTTCAAGATAACAGCACTGTATACATCGTCAACTTTACATTGATACAAAAGTAATTTTTTCTAAGTCTGACTTGACATGGATACATTGACTCCAAAGACACTAGTCTGGTTAAGACTAGACGCAGAAACTGTTTGAAATATCACTTGAGTTCAGCTGTTGTCTCTACAAACGAAAGTAGATGCCAGAATGTTCTAGTTTTGCTTCTTCCAAAACAGAAGGCAGTTCTATACTTGGGCATGAACGAAACATGGTCCGCATCCTCATGCTGATATGAAACACTCAACTTTGGTTGACGGTCAAAATATTTATCCTAAATGCAAATAAAGTAAACACATAAGTGAGGGAAACAGTGTATTGAAAAAAGTTTGAGACTCAATCAATTAGCTCAAGCGACTCTATTTTTCATTAAAGATCTTAGACCCACTTGCATGTGGTTGACAGAGCAACATCATTTATCAGACGATAACTTATATGAATTGATCCGGGAAATGGCTCGAAGCTATTGCATCTTTCACAGGATCAGCGGCTGTCTCTGAATATTGAACGCCGTGGAAAGTGGTTGAACAAGCTGATAGTCTCTGAGAAATCCTGTCCATCGACGGCCTGATTTGGGGATTAGCGGATAAGTAAGCGACTGCAAGCTTGAATATGGTCAGAAATTTATCCTCAATGCCTGACGTGGGCGTTGGTAGGCGTTAATTCAATATATTCCTCAAAACAACTTAGATCTCTATGTCGACTGGAGCTACTAGAGACGAAATGTTGTCACCTGGATGTCTTCCTTTGATCACCTCGATGGCCACTATTCCAAAGCTATACACATCACATTTCTCCGTCACCTTCATTGTGTAAGCAAGCTTTGCACAAAGAGGGTGATATATGTATTAGCATGAAGACATTGCTTTAGCTCAACCTTCGGATTAAGAGTTGACTTTAGAGTTTACCTAGAGCTACATGACCATATGTGTCGACGACTGAAGTCCAGTTTGATGTATCCAGCTTAAGAAGCTTAGCTGTGCTGAAGTCAGAAACATGCGCCTCGTACTCGGAATCAAGCAGAATGTTGTTACTTGAAATATCTCGATGAATGATTGGAGGGTTACAATCACGGTGCATATAAAAAAAAGCATATGCCACGCCTTTTATGATATTCACCCTCTTGTTCCGGTCCAACTCTTGAGCTTCTTCTTCATTGCTCAAGATTGTAGACAAGCTTCCTTTGTCCAAGTACTCGTACACTAAGAAAGAGTGTCATAGATGTGAACAATAGCCCTCAAGTTTCACAATATTGCGGTGTCAAATTTCTGTCAAAGCCCCGATCTCATTCAAAAATTCCTTTTGATCAGTTTGCCCACTATCAACCGTTTGATTGATCTTCTTAACAGCTACTATATACCTGATCTTAATTTGGCCTTGAAGACACTTCCACAGCCTCCCCTTCCAATACAATAAATCACATCAAATGCCTCGGTGGATTCTATAATGTCTTCATATAAGATCTTTCCATCGTACTTTGATGGGGGAAAGACTTTAGTAGTCTTGGGTGCTAGTTTAGCTATTCGATGGAGCTTCTTTCTACGGAAAATGAAGAATATTCCAAGGAAAATAAACAGAAGAACTGCTCCTAACAGAGGAAACACAATAAGAAACACTTTGCCTCCCGCAGGAGAGCTTTCCCTATCCACCACTGCTTATGTGACATTCTGAATTTCTAATTCTGTTTTCAATTGAATGAATCGGGCTTTTCATCGATGTGCCTATAGTTCTATTCTCTAAGCTGATTACTCACGAGATAACTAGTCTATCTAGTGAAGCCGTTAAGAGATTTTAATGCAATAGACTTGAGAATTCGACTAGGAATCAACTACTCGATCGTGCTAGTCTATAAAGATTATTACAGCACAGTTAAAAATCGACCATAGATCAGAGATAGGTCGACTTGACTGAGCTATGTGATTAAGTGTGGGTGATTTCACCTAATTGCAAAATTCTCGTCGATCGGCACTAGACCGATTTTTCTGTCGTTTTGGTACCTTGTGTCTGCATTTGAAACCTCGAGATTTTCACAACAACTGAGAGTCGCCAATGTGTCGAAGATGTACAATGTGGCTCAAAAATAATCGACCACGGGTCAATTGCACTAAAAATTCCTAAAAGCTACCCGGTAGGTTAGGTCACGCTAAAATCACGCCAGATTGAAATTAACCGTGAATTTGAATCTGATTTCAGAAATTAAAAGTTTTGTCATGTCACGATTTATTTTAGAACCGTCGTCTCATCCTTCGAAGATTTTTTGCAAAAATTCAAAGTAAGGCCGTTTTTTACTAGAAAAATCCAAGAACCGTTTTTATCGCATTTTTGGGATTCACGTTGGTTTAATTGGTAAGGAAAAATGTTAATTTGGTCGAGGACATCTTGGTTGGATTTATGGGGACCGAATTAGACTCAATTGGAGAGGAATTTGATTCTATTTGGGGGAAAATGTTACAAAATTCGTAGGCCATGGGAGGGGGAACATTTGGACCACTTGATTAGCTTCTAGGGGAAGATTGTGGGCTGCCAAGGGACCATGGATGACAGCCATGGCTGGTGGGGCCTTGCTAAGGGACCAAATGAATAGAATGAAGGCTTTAGAAGCCAAAGAGGGACCCTCCACATTTAGCAGCCCCTTCTTCATTTCCAACCACCTTTCTCCATTTTTAGTCCCTTTTGAAGTTCCAAAGTTGCATAGAAACCAGCGAAGCTCCCCTTGGCCCGTTGCACGCCTGCCAAGCCACCAGGACCGCCATGTCGACGTCACGTCGCTCGCGAGCCTCACGCGCCAGCCCATTCACGTCCCACTTGTCCCACACCGTCTCGCCGTCCCCCGCGATCCCGAGGCTGCTGTCGAGCCTCTGTCTAGCCGCTTGAGTCATCTCCGTTGCCGTCCAGTCACCATCGAGCATCACTGTCACCCACTGTAGCCATCGCCACCTGTCCTTGTCGTTTCCAGCTCAACCCATCGCCCAGTTTGCCCTCTCGGCCTAGCAACCAAAGCCGAAGACTAGCAAGGGTCTTTGGGCTTCGAGGCCCATTTCGAACCTTTTCCGAGCCTTACTTGGCTTCGTCGCCAAGAGGTTTGTCGTCCGTCTCCACGTCGCTGTAGCCATGGACTCACCGAATCGCTAAACCGGTGAGTTTACTTGCTAAACTCGGCTTAGGGAGTTAATGATATTTAAGGGGGGTTTAGATTAGGCTAATTAAGGTTTAGGTGGTTAGTTAGAACTGATTAGCAATTTAATTATTCATTTATGCATGTTAGGTGGATAGAACAGCTTAATTAAGGACTAGATAGATTGTGCTATTTATCTAGATTGGTTCAGAAATTTATGCACATGTTTCGGTGTTTAATTAGGCATTTCCGGCCTAAGTTTCTATTTTTGGTAATTAATTGCATTTATTTAATTATTTTTTATATTTATTTAATTATTTATTATTTTTCGAAAATTATACTAGGATAGCCGGTGACCGGAATTTCGTGCTGATTGCAGTGGTGTCCTTGGTTATTTAATTGAGTGCCGATTTGTGCAAATTTAGTGGAAATTGTAATTTTTGGTATTTATCCCAAAATTGTGTAATTTCGGTATTTAATCAGAAAATATCAGGGCGTCGATTTTTAACGCCAAAAATGTTTTTAGGCACTATATTAAATAGTGGGATTTTTTAAAAGAAAGATATAGCATTTTGGCTTAGATCGACCGTGTACCCACACACAATTATTGTTATCGGGTATTTTCAACACAATGAAAATAGGCCAAGTTCGTTATTTAATTGAGGAATCGGTGTGCAAAGCACAAGGTCCTTGGCCAAGATTGATTTATCGTGTATCAGCTTAGGTGAGTATTATTGAATTGTCAATTTGTGAGAGCAATATACTATATCAGCTTATGTGGGCTTGATATGTCCGCTTATGAGAGCAGTATACCTTATCAGCTTGCGTGAGCAATGATTGTTTATCAGCTTGTGAGAGCAATGATCCGTATATCAGCTTGTGCGAGCTACTATCTATCTATATCAGCTTATGCGAGCTACCGTCTATCTATATATCAGCTTGTGAGAGCTATTACCGTCTATACTTTAGCTTGTGGGAGCAATAATCGAATCGATTGTTTGATAGATGGTATTGATTGATAGATGGTACGGATCATATTGATTGTATTGAATTGAGTTGATTGACTGTGTGGATCGATGGATCGATGATTTGAATTGAATTGATTGGTTGAGTATATGAATCGTACTGACTTGCAAGAAGGAACTGAGGTAAGATAAGTCCTTTGTCTTGTGTGTGCATAGATTGCCTTTAGGCGTATTTCCTTCCTAGTCGGAGTTTAAGGAGTGAACTTGTTGAGACATTATCTCACCCCGTCGTGGGTTCAACCTTTTCAGGTCCTTAGATGGTGGTTCCTCCAGAACGTTTTGACCGGCCCATGAGGGTTACCAAGTGGCTTTTTAGCTACCCAAATCCTGGAAGTCACTGGGTCTATGAACTTGTGGTGACCACCATCTGGGTCGAAGAGGACCTACCTCATAGGGTACCTTATCAAGTCAGAGCGTGATTTTCCTACAGACCCAATGGATTCAGGATGGGTCCCCTAAGTGGATATGAAATTTCCGTTGTGATAGTCAATGCCACTCTAGGTGAGAGTGCAGCTAACCCTCCTAATGGTGTGATGGAGGACCCAATGCCCCCGGAGCCTGTGGAGACAAAAGGATTGGCGAATATGTCTAGCTAGCTGGTCTTCGAACAGCTTCGTTTGAGAGCCAGTCTTTTATAGACTTTTGTCTGTAGACTAGTATTGTAAATAAACTAGTCAGCTGTGTATAAAGGTGTGTTGTGGTTGTGTAATGATGGTCCTGCTTTTCTATCCCATCTTTGTGTTGTCTAGAGATTTATTTATACGTTTCCGCATGTGTATTAAAATGAATGGGTCAGCAACGCGTCCTGGGACGTTGTAATATAATGAGATAAGTGCTACAAAAGTTCTAAAACTTGTCACGAAAATGTATTTGAGTCCTAAAACTTGCAAAAAGTGTAATTAAGTCCTAAAACTTATCAAATTGTTTCAATCGAGTCTTAAAGTTAACTCTGTTAGCCTTTTCCGTTAAAAATGCTGACGTGGTATTTTAAATTAAATTTTCAATTTCCACGTGGCTTTTTTAATTATTATTATTTTATTTAAATTAGATTTTAAAATTAGAAAATACAGTTAAAATTTATTTAAAAATAAAATAGTTAAAAAAAAAAAATTGGCAACCGTTGCCCATCGCCGGAGGGGCCGGGAGGGCTGGCGACACCTCGCCCTGGCTGGGGCGACGGTGCCCGGATTTGGGTACGCCGGCCCTCGCGGGGGGCCGGCAACCGTCGCCCGCCCTGGGCGACGCCACGTCGGCCCTCGCTCAAGGCCGACGAGGCTCGCCAGATCTAGGCCGGCCTCGCCGACCCCAAGTGAGGGCCGACAAGGCCTCGCCGAGGGCCGGTACCGCCGGCCCTCCGGCAATGGGCGGTGGCGGGGAGGAGCCGGTGATTTTTTTTTTAAACAATTTTTAAAAATAAATTTTAACTTTTCTTTTTAGTTTTTAAATTTATTTTTTTAAAATGAATAAAAAATAATTAAAAATTCACGTGGAAAATAAAAAATTATTTAAAATGCCATGTCAGCATTTTTAACGAAAAAGGCTAACGGTGTTAACTTTAGGATTCGATTGAAACAATTTGACAAGTTTTAGGACTTAATTGCAATTTTTGCAAGTTTTAGGACTTAAATGCATTTTTGTGACAAGTTTTAAGACTTCTACAACACTTATCCCTAATATAATCGACCACCGATGGATGGGCATGTGCTCGAGGATCAGGGCATGACAGCTTACATGGCTCTAGTCCTTCAACATTTCCACACAATCCACTGTTGCCTTGTAACACTTCTTTTGTTGCATTTTGGAATGCCGTGGTGTTGGGGATTGGTGTAATACTTGAGATTTTGAATTAGACAAAAAGAGAAGCAGTGGGGCCCACACAAAAAAGAAAAAAAGAAAAAAGAAGTTTGAAAAGTCAAAATAAAATGGAAAAAGAAGTGAGTGGGGCTAAGCTCTTTTAAGAGAGCCCGAACTAGTTCAGCAAGAGAGAGAAAAGAAGATAGAGAAAGAAAGAAAAGGAGGAGAAGGAGGAGGAGGAAAAAGAGGAAGAGGGTTTGACATGTGCATGATGTGGACACCTCGCCAAGCCGACTTGATTCTGTAATGCAATGCCCAATAAGAACTTAAGCCCCTTGTTCATCCAATCGAAGTATTTTCTGGGTTTAGCGCTTAAATTCGAAATTTTGAAAAAATCGAGCGGCGAAGTCCGATTTTTGAATTGTTGAGCCATGTAATTTTATAAAAATGATAGTTTAGGATGTTGTAGAGCCATAGGATTTTACAGATCGTGATTTAAGCTTACGGTTTACCTAAAACAAAATTTCGAAGTTTCCTGCGTGCGATGAACAGTATGCATCCAGCATATTCGGGCCCTTATTTTGTTGTTTTTCGGCTTGATTTTGGGGTGGTCAAGTCGGGATTCTTGTAATCTATTTGAAGAGCTTTCTATTAACTGTAAGTACGTTCGAAATGGGGTTTAGAGGAGAAATTTATGACATAACCAAAATTGTGCTCAACCTACGCATTGTGAACGGCTTAAATAATCGCTTTGGGTATGCGATTTGTTAGTACATATGAGTCATTTTGTTAGCATTGAAGTGTAGTTTAGTCGTTTCGTAGTTGAGGTAGAATTTTATTTGATTTTAACATTATTCCTTAGTTATTTGATAGGGCTGCGAGTTCTCAACGATGCGAGTATCATTTATTATTTGATTGTAGGTGTCGAGATGAGTGGTACTATATCTTCTTTGAATTTGTAAAACTCATGTTCTTAAATGCTGCAAATTATATATATTATGAATTATGAAAAGGCATTGTTATTGCATAAAAGCCAGATTGAATATTTACTCCTCTTTGGTTATTTGCGGATGTTTCGAAAGTATATTTGCAAAGTATTGTAAAGTAATATATACATGTGACTACTTTGCAACTAGCTTATGGAAAGGTTTATAAATGACTTAAGAAATGATGGATGATTATGTTCTGGCGAAAATTTATTTTTTTGGTTTAGGAAATTGATTTCTTGATTGGATTCCTAGTATTGGAGGATGAATATTTATGTTCAATAGGACTATGAACCTAGTGAGGGGTTAAGGGTTATGCATATCGGGGTTAGGATATCTTTTTAGGCCGAGCCACCAGCTTTGTAGGCAGAGACTTTGTCAAGGGGGAATCTTGGTTACCTTATTACCAGTGTGACGTCTTGATTTTCAGGTTCTGCTTTCGATTGGATAAGTTGGGCTTTTTATTGACGCGCCTATAGTGCTATTCTCCGAGTTGGCCACTCACGAGATAACTAGCTTATTAGGTAAAGCCGTTAAGGAATATAAATGCAATAGACTTAAGAATTCGACCAGAAATCGACTGCTCAACCGTGCTAATTTGTAAGGGTCATTACAGCATTATCAAAACCGATAAGAGATTAGGGATAAGTCAATTCGACTGAGATGTATGATCAAAGTGTGAGTGATTTCACCTGATTGCAAAATTCTCGTCGATCGACACTAGACCGATTTTTCTGTCATTTTGGGTACCCTATGTCCGTATTTGAAACCTGGAGATTTTCACGACCACCAAGAGTCACCAATGTGTCAAAGAGGTACGTTGTGGGTCAAAGAAAATCGACCACGGATCAATTACACCAAAAATTTCTAAAAGCTACTCGGTAGGTTAGGTCACGCTAAAATCGTGCCAGATTGAAATTAACCGCGAATTTAAATCCCATTTCAGAAATTGAAGTTTGATCATGTCACGATTAATTTTAGAAACATCGACTCATCTTCCGAGAAATTTTTGGTGAGTTTAGGATTTTTACGGAAAATTGATTCGGACGATTCGGAAAAGAACGGAAATTCGGATTGGTCAAATTGAATGGATCTTTGGCCTCCAAAGTGAGCTACTTAGCAATGGAAAATTGTGGAAATTGTGTGGGCTTCTTCCAAAAAAAAAAAAATTTGGACATTAAATTGGAGAATTGGATAGAAATAGAAGTCCAATTTGTGAATTCGGAGGCTAGTGTGGGGCTACAACATTTGGCACCAAATTTGAGTTGTTTGTGGAATTTTATGTGCATAAAGGCTTGGGGACATTAGGGATATGCATGTGAGCTTGTGGGACCAAGACTTGGTGAGTATAAGATATTTTATCTATTTTCCTCCCTCCTCCTTCGGTCCCTCCATTTCATGCGCCCCTCTCCTTCTTTTTCTTATTTTCGCACGTCCTCCCCACCAGCCGACAATCCCCTGCAATGCTCTTCCTTTGCTTTGCTTCTTTGATTGTGTGGGTCCATTCTTATCCCCCTTTTCTCATACGTTACTCTCTCTCTCTCTCCCTTTTCTCTATTTTTGCACGTTTCTTTCCCTTGGCTGACACTCAATGCTCACTCTCTCTCTCTCTCTCTCTCTCTCTCTCTCTGTTTGTTTCACACACCAGGCCACCGAGCCTTCTACTTCTTTTTCACTTTCAATTTCCCCCGCACAATCGCTGCCCCACCATCCACGCAGCAGCCACCGAAGCAGCCCCTTGCGTCTTCCATCTCTACCGAAGCAGCAAGTCCAGTAGCGCAGAAGCAAAAGCCAAGCTCAACCGTGAGCTTCCTTTAGGCCGTCTCGGCCCCGCTTGGTGCTCCCGCTTCGGAATTTGTCGGCCGTCGTCACATCGCCGTCGCCATGGACTCACTAGCTCGCAAATCCAGTGAGTTTACTCACTAATCTCCGCTTATGGAGTTAATTATGCCTAATGATTGATTGATTTAGGTTAAGTATGAATTATGTGGTTAGTTAGAATAGATTAGTAATTTAGATGTCGATATTGCATGTTAGGTGGTTAGAGTAGTGCAATTAGCAAGTAAATAAGTCATAGTATTTATTTAAATAGGTTTGAAATTTTCCGGCCCCGTTTCGGTATTTAATTAGGCTTTTCCGGCCTAAGTGTGTATTTTTGCTATTTATTAGTATTTATTAGTTAATTTCGTAATTATTTAATTAATTATTATTTTTCAAAAATTAGATCGGGATAGCCGGTGATCAAAATTTTATGCTGATCGCAATGGTATGATTGGTTTATTTAATTGAGTGCTGGATTGTGCAAATTGAGTGTGATTTGTAATTTTGAGAATTTATCCTAAAATTTAATAATTTCAGTATTTAATTAGAAAATACCGAGCGTCGGTTTACAGTGCCAAAAATGTGTTTGTGGACTATTGAAATTAATGGGATTTTAAAAAGGGAAAATATTGTATTTTGGCTAAGGTCAACCGTGTACCCACACACGATTATTTTTATCGGGTATGATAAAATGGTGAAACTGTTAGATAATCAAGATGATATACTATATCAACCGGTAGGCTTGATATGTCAGCTTAGGGTGAGCAGTATATCGGTATACTATATCAGTCTACGGGCTTTAATATATCAGCTTTAGGTGAGCAGTATACCTTAGCAGCTTTTGGTGAGCATTGGGAGTATACTATATCAGCCTGCGGGCCTTGATATATTAGCTTAGGGTGAGCTATATACTCTGTTATCAGCTTCTGACAAGTTATGTTTATTATCAGCTTTTGGTGAGCTATACTATCTATCTTCAGCTTAGGGTGAGCAATTCTTGATATGATCGAATTAGATAGATAGTATTGAATGAGTTGACCGAGAGATGGTCTTGATGGCATGGAATCGACTGGGTCAATTGATCGATGATTCGATTTGAGTTGATGACTTGAGTTTATTTGAGTTGTATTGATTGGTTGAATTATACTAATTTGCAGGGAGGAATGGAGGCAAAGGTAAGTCCTCTGACTTGTGCTTGTACTTAGGCAGCCCTTGGGGCGTATTCCTTCCTAGTCGGAGTTTAGGGGGTGAACTTGTTGAGACGTCGTCTCACCCCGTTGTGGGATAACATTTTTAGGTTTTAGATGGCGAATCCTCCTTAGCGTCACGGTCGTCCCATGAGGGTTACCGAGCGGGTTTCTAGTTTCCCCAATCTCGGAAGTTTTTGGGTCTATGAACTTGTTGTAACCACTGTCTGGGTCAAAGAGGTTCCACATTAGGAGATACCTAATCGATTTAGAGCGTGGTTCTGTTACGCTCCCAACGGTGTCAGGCTAGGTCCCTTTAGGACTTTTGATATTCCCACTATGGTAATTGATGCTGCTTTGGATGAGGATCCAACTAACCCTCCTGATGGCGTAGTGGAGAACCCGCCGTCCCGCTCGGCTCTTGTGGATACTGAAGAATCGGCGAACGAGTTGAACTAGCTGGTCATAAGACAGCTTGTTTTGAGAATCGACCTTTTTGTAGACCTTGTAAATATCGGCTAGTAATGTATATAAATTAGTCTGGTATGTATAAAGGTGTGGTTTGGTTTTCGAAAATTTGCGGTCCTACTTTTCTATCCCATCTTTGTGTTGTCTAGGGATTAATTATTCGATTGCGCATGCGTATTAAAATGAATGAGTTGGCAATGCATCATGGGACGTCGGTATTTGAATCGACCACTAAGGGATGGGCACACGCTCGATGATTGGGGCATAACAACCAGACATTGTGTCATGACTATGGTAGGATAGTGAGCAATAGATTGGTCGATGGAATGGACCATCGACGGGTGATTTGATGAGATTAATCAACAGAATAGACCATTGATATGTGAGTTGTTGAGATTGATCAATGAATTTGACTATTGATGTTTATGATGATTAAATGATTATTTTCTAAATTGCATAAAGCTTGTTGAAATTAAACAACTCATATGTGATTCGATACATATTTTATACCTTGAGTTTGGATTATGAGTTTTTGGTATTGTTTTTATATACATGCATAGTAATTGTTCAATTTGCTTAGAAGATATACAACTCACTGACCTTATGGTTGCTCACCTCTCTCTTTCCCAACCTTCTCAAGTTCTTTGGTTAGCAGCTAGTAGAGCAAGAGTGCTATCGACGGGGGCTTTTGGGAGTTGAATTTTGATGGTTTGAGGCTACGTCCTTCAAGTGGAAGGACAGCCATGTCATCTCCATCCTCGTAGGGTCTGGGGTGTGATATCTTGTGATATCAGAGTTTAAGTTATGATTTTTGGGTATAGATTCTTTGGATCATAGTGAGCTTGTGTGCTAGCGTATAATGCGTTAGTTTTTTGGGAGATACTTGGATATATGTTTCTTTTGGTGCAAGTGCTCATCGATTATGATTCAAAGAAGCATGCTTAGCTTTGTGAGCGATAATAGAGATGGGCGAGTTGTTATCTTTGATACTAAAAATGGATCCTATGGTTCTTGAGGTGCAATTTTGATAAGGAGAATTAATCTTGAAAGTCTTGAGGTGTTACATGATGATATTTGGTGCAATAAGAATTGATTTTAGAAGTCATAAACTTGAATGGTCATGTGAGACATAAATTTACTTATGGTGAATAGGTGGGATCGGTTTGTGAACTTTTGAATTGCAGGTGATGATCTTACTCTAAGCAACTTTGTGGAGCTAATAGACATGGTTAGTTTCAATTGTAGTTTTCCTGGAGGCAATGTGAATATTTAAGTCTTTGTTAAGAAGTGATAAATTTTAAGTGATGATTCTTTAAGTTGAGAATTTGAGGCTCATTAGATTTAATGGAAGCTAGCTAAGTTCTTATCTCAGCGATTTGAGGAGTTATAGGCAATTAGCCGTAAGTGATGATCTCTTAAATGATGATATTCTTAGGTTATGATCTATTTGGGTGTAGATTTTATAGGACGTTGTGAGGTTGTGTGTTAGTTTGTAATGCGTCAGTCTTTTGTACGTTTCTTTTTAGGTCCAAGCAATCATTGATTCTGATTTAGAGTGGTGTATCTTAAGGTTCTCAACGTGCAGTTTTGGTAGGAAACTAAAGGGGAAAATATATGGCGAGTCACGACTCAAGAGGTGTACTCTTGAACAGGACCCAATTGTGATCCACCATGGACAAGCAAGAAGACAAGGAGCTTTTAGTCTCTAGTGCATCAGAAAGTATAGTGTCAGCAAGCTAAGATAGAATTAGTGGTGGAAGGGAAGAAACCTTAGATGGAGCCAAGGATTGTGGTGGTCAAGGTCGGAGGAGGGGCCTTTGTTGTGGAAACTGTTGCAAAGGAATGTGCATTTAATAATGGAAATGACTTAATAGTCGAGGTTTCGGATTTTGAAGTCTTTGTAAATGGCGGTTGCAAACCTAGTGATGAAGAGAATCTAAACGTTTAAGGTAGGTGTGATGCATTGACTGGCGGAAATAGGAGGTTAAAGAGAGATGCAAAGTCTTTGCAAGAAGAAATTAAGAGCTTAAATTGGTGCTATAAAGTGTTCTCTCCCAAGTAGGGCAGGCAAGTCTCGACCTTGCATGTGTCGGATAAATAGTGAAGGAGTTGCAAAACAAGAACGTGCAACTTATGTACATTTAAGTGAGGCACGTTTGGTGCTTTTGGAAAACTATGTGCGCGTTTTGCAAGAAGGAATTTGAGGAAGAAGTGGAGTAAACATGAAAGTTCAGACTTTTATCTTACATAAGTTTGTAGAAGATTTGAAAGCAAAGAATTTACCCCTCTAATTAGAATGTGAGAAACACATTGAAGCCTTGCAATTATCGAACAAATTGATTAATGAACTGGAGAGCGAAAATCTCAAGCAATCAGTAGAAAGGGAAATACCGGCAAATGAAATTGGAAGGCTGAAGATGGCATTTTATGGAGTGTTCAAAACAATTCAAATTGATGTGGAAGTAGGCTGTGAAGGTGAGATTGCAAAACAACAAATGCTTTCCCAACTTGACAGATTGCTTTGATAGCATATCTTGGACAGAATAGGGCAATTAAAGAATCACTCACGGGGAGCAAGGATGAAGAGCAAAAGTCGCTAGTTGAGAACTGTCACGCCCCGATCCTCCGAGCATGTGCCCATCCCTCCATGGTCGATTAAATAGAGACGTCCCAAAATGCATCGCCGACTCATTCATTTTAATACGCATGCGGAAGCAAATAAATAATCCCCAAATAAAAACGAAATGGGATAGAAAAGCAGGGCCATAAATTTTTCAAACTGAAAACCACAACACACTTATATATATATCAAGTCGTGTCATCACAAAGTCAATCTAAGAACATAAGGTTTGCAAAACAAGAGGATTCATAAAACTACAGATCCTTTTGCTCCACCTCTTTACTATCATTGGAGCCTTTCTTTGAGTACACTGGAGTTCTTGGATCTTCAAGATCAGGGTCCACCGGGTCTACCATCGAACCACCAGGGAGATCTGTAGTGCATTTCCCAAAAGCAACCTCCAACACATACATAGGTATCTCTGACTCCGATATGAGTCCCTCTCTTTGTCCATACTGCTCACGACGGTACCATGATCTATATCAATGGGGTACCTTGTGAGGTAGAGCCTCATCCACCCAGATTACAAACTTCAGGAGCTCATAAACCAGACCCCTAGGGTGCCCATGAATCGAAATATAGACTACTTGTTCTATGATCTTCTTCGGTTGACCAAAATGCTCGGGAGGAGCTGCCATCTATGGACCTGAAATTGTTATCTCACAACGGGGTGAGACGACGTCTTAGCAAGTTCAACCCCCTAAGACCGCACTACAAAGAAAATATACCCCAATGGCTGCCTAAGCACAAACATGAGTTCGAGGACTTACCTTTGCCTCCACTTCTTCCTGCAAGTCAATATAATTCAAATTCATGGAATCACATTAACAAATAAAATCATTACACCCGATCGACTTGTTGATCAATCGATCTAGTTGATTTCATGTCATCAAAACCATCACACGGTCATTTCAATTATTCATCCCAACTATTAATTACGGTCCAACGGGCATGGCCTACTAAAAGTTCAGCGGTGGATTACGGCCCAATGGGCACAACCTATTCCAAGTTCGGCGGTAAATTACGACCCAATATGTATAGCCATACTTTTGCGGTTAATTACGGCCCAATAGACACATCCATACTTCGGCGGTTAATTACAGCCCGATATGCATAGCCTACTTCGACGATTTTCTTAACCCAACCCATATCATCATGCACCACATACGTCACCTCATCTCTCCATAGTCATCTTATTACGACTATAAGCCATCACACGATTATTTACCCACGGCCAATGACATTGTGCCTCACACTTCAATTCCCCAATTTAAATCATATCTTGGTTTATTTTCCTCATGTTAAGGATACCCGATAAAAATAATCGTGTGTGGGTACACGGTCGGCCCCAGCCAAAAATATAATATATTTACTTTATAAAATCCCACTATTTTCAATAGTCCACAAACACATTTTTGGCACTGTAAACCGACGCCGGATATTTTCTAAATAATTACCGAAAATAATAAATTTTGGGATAAATACCCAAAATTGCAAATCATATTCAATCAACACAAATTAGCAGTTAAATAAATAATTCAATCGTACCATTGCAATCAGTATAAAATTCCGGTCACTGGCTATCTCGGTCTAATTTCCGAAAAATAAATAAATAAATAATTAATTACGAAAATTAATTATTAAATGCCAATAAATACCAAAAATAGCAACTTAGGCCGAAAAAGCCTAATTAAAAGTCAAGACGGGCCCGGAAAATTTCTGAACCGCTCTAAATAAATACTAAAGCTTGCCCAGGCTCTAATTACACTACTCTAATCACCTAATATGCAATAACGTTTAATTAAATTGCTAATCTATTCTAACTATCCACATAATCCATGCTTAGTCTAAACTAATCAACCCTTAAGCGTTATTAACTTACTAAGCAAGGATTAGTGAGCTAAACTCACTTAATTAAAGATCCGCTCGAATCAAAACAACGGGGATGCGGCGAGGGTCGAGATACTTCAAAGTAGGACCACCTTTCGAGGTCTAGAAGGCCACAAAAACGGGCCAAACAGCGGCTTGGACACCCACACGGTTCGGTTCTGCACGGTGGCTGAAGGAGATGCTCCGGTGGTCGATTGAAGTTGAAACGGGTGGCGGGGCTAGTCGCGGGTCCAGGCAGGCTGTGGTGGTGTTTCACGACAACAGAGGAGGCCCGAACAGGCTCTGATGGTGCTCGACGGTTTGCTGGGCACAAATAGGAGGCGGAATCGACGTGTGGTGCAGGCAGACGGCGAGAGCACGCGCGTGTGGACGAGCAGTGTGAGCAACGGCGTGCAATGGTCGGACAGGTTGCTAGGCTGCTTCAGTGGCTTGCTGGTTCGGTTCCTGGGCTTGCTGGAAGTTTCAAGGAGCTGCTAAAGGGGGAGGGGTCTACAGAAATGGGGAAGAAGGAGAGGGGGAACCGGTTGGGCTAGAGGGGGCCACCTTGGTCTTCTCTTATTTCATTTGGTCCGCTCGACTTGGCCCCACACCAAGCTGGCTTCCTCAGCACATTTCCAGTAGCCTAGCTTTCTTCTAGAAGCCTTGAAGTAGTCCAAAGGTTGGGTCCAATGGGGCATATGAATTTGCACAACCTTTGGCTCAATTTGGATTAAATTCTCACTTGATTCAACTCAAATCAGCCTCTATAAATTCCATTATCGAACTCACGATCAAATTGGCATTTTTCCTCGCCAATAAATCCCACTTGCATCCCAATTTCGCCATAAAAAATGGTCCTCTGCATTTTCCAGTCGAAAACGGCCTCATGTCGACTTTTTCCGCCAAAACCTCGGTTTGCAGAAAAATCTTCGGAGAATGAGTCGACGTTCCTAAAATAACTTGTGACATGACGGAATTTTCAATGTTTGAAATTGAATTCAAATTCGTAGTTAATTTCAATCTGACGCGATTTTAGCGTGACCTAGGCTACCGGGTAGCTTTCAGAAATTTTTAATGTAAATGACTCGTGGTCGATTTTCTTCGAGCCACACTGAACCTCTTCGACACATTGGTGACTATCGGTTGTCGTGAAAATCTCGAGGATTCAAATACGAACATAAGGTACCAAAACGACAGAAAAATCAGTCTAGTGCCGATCAACTGGAATTTCTCAATTTAGTAGAATCACCTACGTTTAACCACACATCTCAATCAAATCAACATATTTTTGATTTCTAATCGATCTTACTGTGTTGTAATGATTTCTACAGATGACCACGGTCAAGTAGTCGATTCTTGATCGAATTCTCAAGTCTATTGCATTAAAATTCTTTAATGACTTCTCCAGATAGTCTAGTTATCCTTAGAGTGATCAGCTCGAAGAATAGCACTATAGGCGCGTCGATGAAAGGCCTGATTTATTTAATTAAAAACAAAACTGAAAAATTCGGAATGTCACAAGAACACCATGCTAATAGCCTTTCTTAAAGGATTCGGATTAGAGTGTAATGAGCTTGAGCCAAATGAAAACTTCCTTAAGCAGGAACTTAGAATCATGATCGAGCAATGTTTGATGCTGTAAAAGGATAAGCATGAGCTTCTAGAGATGAAAACCTTTTCAGATTGGATCTAGGCAAGGCAGAGCAACAATAGAATGCACTAGAGACTGATATGAAAGTGATGTACAAGAAATTGATTGATGTGCTAATAAATTACTGGCAATTGCAAGTGTTGAGAAAACTCTTATAAGGTTTTAAAGTTGACAAATCTTTCATTCTCTTATTCTTATTCTTATTCTGAATAATATTAGACTTCTGTAGAATACTGTCAAAGTCTATCAAAAGTCTTTTCCACTCTGACAAGGTCCAGACTGAATTCAAGACAAGAACAAAGTTATAATCAAACTTAGGATTATTGATCTTTCAACAAGGATTTAGTACGTGCAAGATATATCTAGCTTTCTAGTGGAGAATCTCACTTACATTTTCTAAATATATTGATGAAATCAATCACGGATTGATAAAATCAATTTCGAAGACAAGTTCTTTCTTGGGAAGAATCTACTTATGAAAACCTAGATTCTGATTGTATGGGCGATCAGAATCATCGGATTTTCATCTTAATCTTCAAACAGTTACAAGATTTCCTTAATCAATTCTGTCCAACGAGTTGATTGGAAGAAATTTCTCTAGAAAGTGCCAATGGTTAAAAAAGCGTAGAGGAGTATTTAAGGAGGTCATTCGGTCCATTTGGGAGAGAATGTGAGAATAAAAATTCCAAAGTTTGAGGTCTTTCCAATCACTTGCTCTTTATCGATAGTGCTTATATATTGTATTCAAGAGAGAAAAACACAAAAGGAGTGACTTAATGAGAGAAAATGAAACTCTTCACTGAGTGATCGTACTCAAATCGTTGTATTTCTCTGTTGAATCCATAGTGAAATTCAACCAGAAGACTGTTAGCATGGGAGAGTGGACATAGGCTTGATCTAAGCCGAACCACTATAAATCTCATGTCCAATTTTCTCTTCCTTTAACTCTTTTGATTTGTTTGTTGCAATATTTATCTAAATTCTGCTAATTTCTAAAACATCCTATTTGAGTCTGAATTTATATTAGAAGTTTGGTGTCAGTCAGACTTTGCTTAAAGAAAATAACGTTTACTGCTTTTATTAGCTTAATTTGTTTTTACACCTATTCACTCCCCTCTAGGTGGTAATACTAGCACTTTCAACAAGAAGATAACTCCAACAGACTAATCAAAAACCAAGCTTTGTTGGAGAAGATTATAGATTCAAAAAAAAATGGAAGCATGTTCTTCCAGGGGAAACTCTTAAGATAATCTAAGAATGAAATCCTCTTGGTAACCTCTCTTTATTTTTCTAGAGCTTTGGATAGAGAAATTTGAAGAACTAAAAGCTCTTGCTAGTGATCCTTGTGGCCTCCAAGTGGTTAACATCAATCTAAGGAGGAGATTGATATGCTAAGGAAGAAACTAGAGATAGAAAGAGGCTTCAGGTTAACTCAATCGACAAGTTGGACAAAGAGTTCGATGAAGGGAGGGACTTCAATCATAAATTAAACCACCAAATTTTGAATTGGCACTAGATGAAACTATAGATGTTATGGAGCTAGTTGAAGATAAGCAACCTTGCTCTAATGAGGATTTCGCTGCTGATGTCAGTCATTCAAATGTAGAAGACAGAGAAGTTGGAGAACAAGCTTCTAATATCGTTGTCGTTGGTTTAACTAATATCGATAAAATGGAAATCGATAATCAGCTTACAGACATTGAAAAGCAAAAGGCAATTGAGGAGACAACTATTGTAGATGAAGGTTCAAAGCTAGGAAGCTTAGTGGGAGTGAACCAAACTGCTTATAAGTTGCCAAAAAAAGAAGAAGATGAAAATATATTGTCGGTGTCTATTTCGGTTTGAGGTAAAGTAAGAAGCTATTCGTGATAGCCTGGACAGATCTTTGATCCTTTTGAATGTTGTAAACTGCGCTTTGGATGATCTCAAGAGGGATTGAGTTAGGATTGGCTTGCTTCTTGCATACCAAAGGATGTTTATGACGAGATAAACGTCCACATTGTTGAAAATATTGGAATTCGAGAGGAGTTAGGCTCCAGAGAAGTTGTGGATGAAACCATGAGTGCGAGTTCTTTCGAACTGAATAAACTACTGGAGTAAAAGAAGAGAAAAAAAAAAAAACAGAGAGAGAACATTGGCTCAATGCTTTTCTAGCAGAGGTGATTGGCTCAGTCTTGTGATAGCTAAAGCTTAGTTGTTGGCCTTTCACATGTAGAAAGGTTATAATGAGCTCCCTGAATTACAACTTTGTGAAGGCTTAATGGAAAGTGTAGCTAAAGCTCTAAATTCTGATGGCGATAATCATGTGGGCAATAACACAAAATTTGGCACTCTGTTTTTGAGGACACGATGGTCTCCTCCTGGCGGGATGGTTTGAAAGCCCCCAAAGGTTTGTCTCATGGGCGCAAACACAACTTGAAGGATATAGATGATTACAAGAAGAAAGAGAGAAATTTGGCTGAATCAATGGATGATTCTATTGATTATTATACGAAGAAATTGATCTGGACAGTAAAGCTTCTTGTATGTTGGTCTCACTATCTTCTAGCAAGAACCATAAGGCTCGAGATCCCAGTGCTTAATCGATCACGCGTGCAATTCAGATACTTATATTGCCTCTTCTTGATCATGTTCCACGCAAAGTTTGGGGCAAGTTTTTAGTCTAGCAAGGTGTTCAACTTAATGCTTGAGAGGAACATCGTTCCTTGGGCTACCATAATTCGATGTTATGGTGAGGCGGTGGTGATATGGATGCGTCGTTTAATCTGTTGAATGAGGAGTGGAGTCCAGCTTGGTGATAGGGTTGTAGTTGCTTGCTGGAGATTTGTAGCATACAAGAGTGCAATGTTTGCATTGTATGCACTGATATATGGTTTTGGATCAGATGTAATCTTAGTGAATTTCTTCTTGGATGCCTATGGTAAATGCGGATGATATGAATTGTATGGGCTCAAGGGTTGTAAACTAATGATCGAGTAAACCTTTGGTGCAAAAGGTGATAAAAGATGGTATAATCGTGGCGAGAAGTATTGAGTTTAAGGACAATCAAAACTCTGACGATAGTCTTGTAATGAAGTTGAAGAAGAGCTAGAACCAAAAGCGGCCAGTGAACTTGAATTAGCTCCTAAAGTTATGAATGGGAGCTTGAGAAGGAGGCAAAGTGGAATTTTGTTTGAAAGTTCAAAATGAGTCCAAATTTCAAGGACGAAATTATTTTTAAGGAGGGTAGAATGTAATGCTTGAGATTTTGAATCAAACAAAAAGAGAAGTGGTGAGGCCCACAAAAAAAAAAAAAAAAAAGTTTGAAAAGTCAAATGACAAGGAAAAAGAAGTGAGTGGGGGCTCAGATCTTTTGAGAGAGCCCGAACCAGTTCAAGGAGAGAAGAAGAGAGAAAAAGGAAAAGAAAGAAAAGAAGGAGAAGAAGAAGAAGGAAAAATAGGATGGGGTTTGGCATGTGTACACCGCGGATGCCTTGCCAAGCTGGCTCAACTCCGTAACGCAACGCCTGGTAAGAACTTAAGCCTCTCGTTTGTCCAATCGAAGTATTTTCCGGGTTTAGAGCTCAAATTCAGAATTTTGAGAAAATCGAGCGGCAAAGTCTGATTTTTGAGTCGTTAAGCCATATATTGTTATGGAAAAATAGTCTAGGGTGTTGTGGAGCCATAGGATTTTACGGATTATGATTTGAGCTTACGATTTACTTGAAACAAAATTTCAAAATTTACTGCGGGCGATAAATTGTGCGTGTCCAGCATCTTCGGGCCCTTATTTTGTCATTTTTCAGCTTAATTTTGGGACGGTCAAGTTGGGATTTTTATAATCTGTTTTAAAGCCTTTCTATTGATTGTGAGTATGTTTGAAATGGGGTTTAGAGGAGAAAGTTTCAATGTAACCAAGTTTGTGCTCAAACTCCACCTTGCGAATGGCTTGAATAATCGCTTTAGGTATATGATTTATTAGCACGTAAGAGTCGTTTTGTTAGCGTTAAGATGTAGTTTAGTCGTTTCATAGTTGAGGTAGAGTTTTATTTGATTTTAACGTTATTCCTCGGTTATTTCATAGGGCCGCGAGTTCAACGATATGAGTATCATTTAGTGTTTGGTCGTAGGCAATGAGGTGAGTGGTACAATATTTTCTTTAAATTTGTAAAACTCATGTTCCAAAAATGCTACGAATTATATATATTATGAATTACGAAAGGGCATTGTTATTACATAAAAGCCAAATCGAGCATTTACTATTCTTTGGTTGTTTGCGGATGTTTAGAAAGTGTGTTTGCAAAGTACTATAAATTGATATATACTTGTGACTACTTTGCAATTGATTTATGTAAAAATTTATAAATGATTTAAGAAATGACAAATGATTATGTTCTGGCGAAAAGTTATTTGTATGGTTTATGAGATTGATTTCTCAATTGGATTTTTGGTATTGGAGGATTATTGTTTATACTCAATAGGACTGTGAACCTAGTGAGGAGTTAAGGGGTATGCATATCGAGTTTAGCATATCCTTTTAGACCGAGCTACAGGCTTTGTAAGTATAGACCTTTCCAAGGGGGAATTTTGCTTGCCTTGTACTTAGGCGTTGTGCCGTGATCATGGTAGGATATTAAGCAATAGATTGGTCGATAGAATGAACCATCGACTTATGATTTTATGAGATTAATCAATGAAATAAACCATTGATACATGAGTTGCTGAGATTGATCAATGAATTTAACCTGTCACGACCCCAACTCCATCTCCAAGGTCACGAGCAGCATGGGTTATTTTTGCGACGTTCTAGGCCCGTTGCCATCCCTATTCTTTTTATCTTGTTATCATGCACATGCGGAAACGTGAATAAACCACTCCCCGGACAAACAACTGTTGGAAAACTAGGTTCTACATTAAGTAGAACACATTAATTTATATTATAACAGTACTTTTACAAGCCTTTTCTCTACGGGCCCTCTTTCCTTTTTACATCACAGTACAAGTTTTCCACATAGACCAAGGGAAATCCTATCTCCTTTACCGTGACTGCAGCTCCCTAAACTGACGTGCGACTTTAATGCCTACAAGACTGAAAGATGAATGAGTGAGTTTTAGGGAAACTCAATAAGTAAAATTCATAATTCTCTACTAGGAAAGCATCTCATCGTTAAAGCCTAACAAGTACAACACTCGCAAACAGTGTCAATGGCAGATCAATCGCAAGTCCATTAACACCTCCCAATTATTTGTATGTGATCCACTTTCAACTTACCAAATAAGTTATTTCACCAAACAAGCTTATCAACATTACATAGTAACATGTTCAATAAGTTCATTGATTGTATAAACGATTCTTCCCATACTCTCAGGGGCTTCCAGCCGAAGGCTGGACATCCGGCCTCAAGCCAGACATTCTATACTCTCAGGGGTTTCCTAGCTTAACTAGGGCATCATGTTCAATAAACGAGGCATCGCCACCAACGCTATGTGACAATGGGTGCTTTTTCCTCTTTAAGTGCATGCATAAATGCATCGTACAAGCCGATTCTTATCTTTTCTCATGCATGGCCCAAAGGCATGCTCATTCATTTGTATGTGTCATGAATTCTCATACTTTGCTAACAAGTATATCGAGAACGATCTTTGGTCCATAACTCGAATCAACCACTTAGCACCAATCCTCGCACCGGACAAGGCTCAGAAACGGCACGTCTCAATGCTAATTTAAGACCTCGAGGCTTGGGTACACCTCGCTTTAGTGACAATCCCGAGCTTGACAGACTTGGCTCTGACTTGATGTGAATTACATGTATCGTGAATGACCCTCGGCTCACAGTTTGATCCAACGCCAAGCGCAAAGTCCCCTACGTCCATTGGGCTATAGAAATCAACATGATTGATGCCTTACCAAGGCCTCGTGGATTTGGACGATTCCCGTACAAATCAAGCCATAAGATCGACACACCTCAATGTCGATTTAGGATCTTACGGCCTTAAACAACCCCCGCACCTAGAGAGACTTGGACCCAGCATCCTATTTATGCCGAAACCAAGGCCTTTTGGCTTGGGGCGACCTTGCCTTGCGATGAACTCAACTCGAATGAACCTTGGCCTCATTTCGGCCGCGAACAACTCAAGCAAACGTTCAAGGACAAACATAAGCAAAACCATACAAAAAATCCAACATCTTACCCACGGCTTGATGGGTGAGCACCTAACTAGACTCAACAATGGAGACTACCGCCCTAGAGGAGACATAGAAATCTTACTTACCTCGGCAAACTTGAAACCAACCTAGATAGCTTGGTGGGCTGAGGATGTGAGGCCGAGAGAAAGAAGAAGGGGGAGGAGGGTAGGCGTGAATGATAAGGGGTGTAAAGTGGTGGAAATGAATGTGAGCCTCCCCTATTTATAGGGGATAAGTATACTAATGGTGCCATAAGTTGTGTACGGCGCTCACGTTGGTGCAAAAAGTTTCCGCCGGATCACTTAAGTGCCAAATTGGAGGAAAAACGATCACTTTGGTGCCACCGACGACAGATTCCGGCCAAAATGATTACGTGGCTTTTATATTTAAAAAAAAAAATCAAGAAGCCTTTAAAACGACGTCGTTTTCCGTCTTCCTTAAGAAAACGACGTCGTTTTGCTGTCCTACGTGGATAGCCTCACAAAAACGACGCCGTTTTTTTTAATTTTATTTGGAGATTGAAATTAGGGTTTTTTTGTCCGCCATTGCTCATCCACCGTCGCTCGACCGTCGTCCCTCAGCCACCGTCACTTGGCCGCCGTCCCTCAGCCACCGTCGCTCAGCCGCCATCCCTCGACCTCCATTGTAGTTGCTTGCCACAACAAGACAAAAGAAAAAAAAACGAACAGAAAATCCCGAGAGAGAGGGAGGTGTCGACGATGAAGGCAGAGGAGGGGATGGCGGGGCCACGGCCGCCGCCATCGTAGCAGCTGGCTTCGCCAACAACCTCCGTGGCGTTCCAGATCTTCGTGGCTACCATTGGCCGGATCGCTCGTGCTTCTAGAGATTCTTTGAGCTCGCATTTCCTCTGCACCCAACGATATTTCTTGGGAAAAGGCGATGGTGAGGCTGAGATTCGGGGATTTGAAAGGTTGATAAGGTGATTGAAAATGGGGGAAAACTACTGGGGGAGGGCGGAGGCGAATGCATGGTTTCTTTTCTGGAAAATTACTGGTGTTGCTGGTTCTGCGATGCTGGTGTTGTTGGTTCGGTGCTGTTAGTGTTGCTGGATCTGTTCGGGGAAGAAGACGACACAAAACGGCGTCGTTTGGGAATTTAGGGTTTTGAATTTGGGGGAAAGACACAAAACGGCGTCGTTTTGGTGTTAGGATGCTAAAACGACGTCGTTTGAAGGCCTAAGTGATCCAATGGAAACTCCGGCGAGCCACATCAGCATAAGAAGTTAATAAAAAAAGGCCACGTCAGATTTCCGGCTGATCAGAACGGCGTTGACACCAAAGTGAGCATTTTTCAAATTTTTTGGCACTTAAATGATCCGACGGAAACTTTTGGTACCAAAGTGAGCGTCGTACACAACTTTTGGCACCATTAGTGTACTTATTCCCTATTTATAGGTACCAAGCTAATCATTACTCATCCAAGCAGTCCAATCACGTTTCTTAGAGTGGCATGGCTATGGCATCAAGTTGGCAAGCCTATTTTGCAAGGTGGCATGCCTATTTTAAAATGTGGCACACCTAATGGTCTAATGTAATGACTGGAGGCTTGCTTGTTTCATTCTTATTGGACCATTTATACAACGCTATCATGACTTGGCCTACTTGTTCTCTAAGGAAAATCTTATGGTAATGATCACCATATCTTTCATGGACACCTAAGCCAATGACTCACCATTCTCATTGAATGCTTAGATTTAGTTAATCATGGGGTTTGGATATTTATCATATGCCTAAATTCAAGAACTTGCTTAAAAAGTTTTGGCCTTCTAGAATATTTCACAAAGTTCTATTCTTATTGGTCCACTTAAGTCCTTGAGTCATTCACTTCTTCCCTAAGGAAAATCTTGAGCCATCATTACCAAATCTTCAAGGGACACCTAAGCGGGATGACTCATCCTTGCATTTAATGAAGAGTTCTAGAATATTTTATATGTCTTCTCTTGATTGGCCCATTTGTCCAAAAGTCCATTACTTAATTCCCAAGGTGAATCTTTGGTAATCATTACCAAATCTAGAAATATCTATCCAAAGTAGTGAGTCATCCTTCTTCCAGAAGAACATAGGATGTTCTAGAGTTTTCTCTATTTTGTCCTTTTCTTTCTCGATGATGTGGTCTAGAGAATTCCATCATCTAAGTTAGTTCTGAGGCTGGAGAAGAGATCGTTAGATACATCTCAAAAAACCAAATCACGTACACCTGAGGTTCGGCCATCGTGTCCCACGCTCAGCCAAACCATTCCCTTAGACGGTCGGTCGGCCTAAAAGGCGGTCCTTGGTCCTACGGTCAGTTCAAGGCCATTTTTAAAGCTATCCATGGCCTAGCACTAAGCCAAGGCACTCATGGACTTTAGAATTCATGACGGAATAGCCAGGTCTATCCCAAGGCTCATTCCGATTGGTACCCGATCCATCCATATGGTTCGTGGCCGGTGCATTGCCGATCCACGATCGAAAATCACCAATTCAAGAATCCCTTTTGATCACTAAGAATTAAATAGGGAATGATGTACTTTTGATCGGAAGACGATCGCATTTGATCGAGTTGGATCATCCGTGTATCGGTGCATAGCCGAGCGGAATCACCCCCGGCTGGGCACTATGACCGGTCATGACCATCCGCCAATCCAAAATCATCTCGTGATCAATTCTCGTGATCCTAAAGTCATCTTATGAACTGGTGATCTGATCCTACTAGTATGGTCGGTAGGTCATTCACGGCTGACACCTAGGCCACTTCATGGCCAGTTGATCGGTCAGATCATGACCAATCCTTGATTCCTTACCGATCAAACCGGTCGATCCCATGCCTAATGGTCCATGGTCAATCCATTCATGACCTTATGGATGATCCTTATGGGGTAGAAATCGAGGATGTTACATGACAATTGATATTTATGATGATTAAATAAGTATTTTCTAAATTGTATAAAACTTGTTGAAATTAAATAAGTCATATGTGATTCGATACATATTTTATACCTTGAGTTTGGATTATGAGTTTCTGGTATTGTTTTTGTATACATGCATTGTAGTTGTTCGATTTGTTTAGAAGATATGTACTACTCATTGAGCTTGTGGTAGTTCATCTCTCTCTTTCCCAACCTTCTCAAGTTCTTTAGTTAATAGCTAGTAGAGCAAGAGTGTTGTCAACGGGGGCTTTTGGGAGTTGGATTTTGATAGTTTAAGGCTACGTCCTTTGAGTGGAAGGACGCCATATCATCTCCATCCCCGTAGAGTTTGTGGTGTGACAATTGGACCCTCAAATTTGTTGTAAGAGATGTCCACCTCCACCGCATATCCATGAAAGTCTCGTATATAAGGCTAGAAAGATTATTATATTGAAAGGTCCAGTTTCACTAGGCTTTGCAGCTTGTTGAATTCAGCTGGGATCCGGCCACTTGACAAGTTATGACTCAAGTCTAGCTCGGATAGGTGAATCATCTTCCCTAATTGCCATGGAATATCTTGGCTCAATTAATTGTTGCTCAAATTTAAGAAGACTGAGTTTGAAGAAAACCTTATAGTCTACGGGATAGACATGCTTAATCTATTCCTGGACAAATCCAATTTTTGAAGACCAGGTAATGATACAATCTTGAGACTTATTTGGCAAGAAAGTCGGTTCCTGCTTAGATTTAAATTCCCCAAAGAAGTCAGTTTTCCAAATTCTTTCAGAAACTCACCAAGTAAACCATTGAAAGAAATATCAATTGCACCCAATCGAGTCACATTCCCAATCTCAGGATACAAGCTACCGGTGATGTTATTTCCAACGATTCTCAGGTTAGTTAAACATGTGCAACTTCCCTAGTTTGTGGAGATTCCTCTATAGAACTTGTTGAAACTCATGTTGACAATGTCCAAGTTGAGGCAGACACCAAAGGTCCCGGATATGTTTTCAGTCAACTGGTTTTTCTCGAGGCGTAGTCTGACTAAGCCTATGCAATTTCTCAACTTCTAGGGAAAAAACCAGTTAAGTTGTTGCTACTTAGTATGAGGTTTTGAATGAGTTTGGGACACCTGGAGTGCCAAAACTTGGCACGGGGGGACACTTAAGTGCCAAAATTTTGAAAAGGTACACTTAAGTGCCAGTTTCGAAGTTAAATGGAACACTTAGGTGCCACTCCGGCCAAAATCCAGCCAAATGACTGACGTGGCAATTTTCCGGCGAATTTGGTCCAAAACAGCGTCGTTTTGCACGTTGACGTGGCGAGAAAATGCAAAAACGACACCGTTTCGTGTCTAATATGTAAATAATAATATAAAAATTAATTATATTTTATTTTATTTAAAATATTCTAAAAATTAAAAAACTTAAAATTAAAAAGGGGGCTAAAGGGGGCGGCTGAAGGCTGAGCCCTCGCCGCCGCCGCCTCCCGCCGTCGCCGGGAAGGGCCGGCGACGAGAGGGGGAGGGTCGACCAAGGTCGCCGGCCCTCGGCCGACCGGTGGCGAGGGCCGCGAGCCCTCGCCGTGATCCAGCAAGGGCTTGCGACCCTCGCCGTTGGTCGGCCGGGGCCGACAACCCCGGCTGACCCTTCCCCCTACGTCGCCGGCCCTTCCCGATGACAGTGAGGAGGCGGTGGCGAAGGCAAGGGCTCAGCCCTCAACTGCCCCCTTCGGCCCCCGGTTTTTTTAATTTTAAGTTTTTTAATTTTTAGAATATTTTAAATAAAATTAAGTTTAAATTTAATTTAATTAATTTTTATATTATTATTTACACATTAGATACGAAACGGCGTTGTTTTTGCATTTTCTCGCCATGTCAGCGTGCAAAACGACGCCGTTTTGGACCAAACTCGCCGGAAAATTGCCACGTCAGCCATCTGGCCGGATTTTGGCTGAGTGGCACCTAAGTGTTCCATTTAACTTCAAAACTGGCACTTAAGTGTACCTTTTCGAAGTTTTGGCACTTAAGTGTCCCTCCGTGCTAAGTTTTGGCACTTGGGTTTTTCTTCTGCCGGTTTTGAAGCAATCCACCTTGGCACAAGTTCTCTGGTAATGAGCCGATTAACTTGTTGGCATCCAATTCTGGCACCGTCAAGTTCGTCATATCCCCTAAGGATCCAGGAATTGAACCAGAATGTTGATTCTCATGGTGTAACAAATATGATAGGTTGGTCAAGTGAACCAAAGAAGAAGGAATTGTGCCAGTGAGCTGATTTCTACTTAGCACTATTTTTAGCATAGCATGGAGATTTCCTATTTCATCAAGAATGTGATCGGAAAGCTGGTTACCATAGAGATAAAGAAGGGTAAGCTCCATCAAATTGCCTAATGTCCGTGGGATTGAACTAGTTAGATTATTATCGTAAAGGCTCAACAAGCTAAGAAGGTTTAAATTCCCTAGCTCTAAGGGGATGGAATCATTAAGTTTATTATCAAATAGTTGCAGCTCTCTCAATTTGGTTAACTTCCCCAAAGTGGAAGGAATTGGTCCTATCAGGGAGTTGGAAGCCATGTGGAGCACTTCCAAATTTGTCATATTTCCTATTTCAGGAGGAATAGAACTAGAAAGGGAGTTGTTGTAGACATACAATGTAGCTAATTTGCTCAAATTACCCAATAAGGAAGGTATGGGTCCATTCAATTGATTTGAATATAGTGCAACCTCATTAAGCAAATGCAACTGCCCTATTTCCTAGGGAATTAAGCCATTTAAATCATTGAAGACCAAGTGTAGGACCCCTAGTTTCGTTAGACAGCCGATCGCTGATGGTATTTTCCCTTAAAACCGATTGATAGAGAGGTTGTAATAGTTGAGATTGCTCAGGAGACCGATTTGAGGCGGAATGTGGCCAAAGAGACTATTTATGCTCAAGTCCATGTACATAAGATGAGACAAAAATGAGAAGGGGAATTTATCAACCGTACCTTCGACATCAGCATTGGTGAGATTAATCCCAATCACGCTCCCTTCTTGCAAACTCACATCAATCGAAAGGAAAATTGAAGAGAAATCAAAATTGCCTTTGGCCCGCTTGTTCCAACCTTTTCTGACAAATAATAACATGGCCATGGAGGCCCGCATTTATCGATATTTCTCGATTATCAAGTTCATCATCATTGCCAGTCTCTTTGGCCTGATGCTAGAAAGCCAAACCTAAAGTGGTAGCTCAAGAGGCTCTTCAACCTGGAGTTCCTAAGGCGGGTGTCCTAAAGATTTCAATTCGACTTCTGCTGTAATTGATGAGTGCCTACACAAGGATGCGAAATTGCATAATGCAGAGCACGCACTTTTGAAGGTTGCTGATGGGGAGAGTGCAAAACTGAATAACATAGTTTGCAGTTTTGCAAAATTGCATACACTTCTCAAAAAATTTTCCATTTTCCTATTTTCCTAAATTGTTCAAATTGTTCCGATCCTGTGCAAGCTCGCTGGCGAGGAGGCTGATGATGATGTCAAGAAAGAGGTGATGCAGAGTAAAGGAGGAGGCATAAGCAAGATGAAGAAAAAAAGAAAAGAAAAATATAAAGGAAATAGAAAAAAGAAAGAAAGAAAGAAAAATAAAGAAATCCTAGAGGAAAATACCCCTACCTGCAACTAAGATTTGGGTAACTTGTAAGTTGAGTCCTTTATTTGAGACAAAATTGGTCATTTCAGACCCTCATTTGAGATAATGCCTATTTCAAGTTTTTTATTTTTTTTGAGAAAATGGTTCCACTTCATGTCCTTATTTGAAATTTTTCCTTGTTTTATTATACTCAAAAGTAGAAGAATATTTGTGATCATGATTTAGGGTCTACCTATTTGAAGGAAAACTATTACAGAAATTCTTTTTCAAATTTTTTGTATTAGATGACAAAAAACTAATCGAATTGCGGAAAAAGTTTTTTTATGGATTAAAAACAACAAGTTTACATTGAAAACCACTTCGACTTCTACCAAGAAGGAAAACACTTTTCCTAAACCACTAATTAAATGAAAACTAACCATTTCAGCTGAAAATAATTTTCAATTTTTTTTTCTTTTATGATGAAATTTTCAATGTAATAAATGGACCCTTATTCAATTATTGAGAAAGATTTCCCTATGATTATTTTGGAATTTTAAAGTGCTCGATGGCTCCAATACAAATATATCCGCACGTTACACGGAGTAATGATTTTGTTGTTGGATTATGAATTTGTGTTGTTGGATTATATCGAAATGTAATGACAACCACTGGAATCTACGCATAATAAGAATTCTTTTTCCTTTCATTTATAAGCATTGCGATTCATTTTTTCTTTAGTTTATTGCATTCATTATTTTTGTAATAAACCAAATTAGTGAGTACCATTGCCTTGCTTTGATTAAAAAATCCAATGGCCGCAAGAAAGTGATGGAAATTTTTTTAATTGGTTATCTCTTTCCATATGCTATTTTCCATAACCAAGGGAAAATTACTGAGAATTGAGACCCAATTGGATTGAATATGAGTTAAGTCCATTGGAGATGTGTGTAGATTGCTAAAATTGTATTATGTAAAGATGGAACTATATGAGTTAAATGGGTTAATTTGAATAAACTCATTTTTGATTTGATCTAACTTGACCCAAAAGTTTGACAAGTCTATACAAAGGTAGTGCGATCATCAATTTTATCGGAAAAATACAAGATATACTTCAAAGACTATCAATCCTAAAATGACATAGAGAAGCATAATCAATACTTAAATTACAAGTTTGAGATTTTTGATATCGCAAAAAAAATTTGGAGTAAATATATTACAATGAGCATAAGTTTAAGATTTTGGTGATTTTTTTCCTTTTTTTTCTTTTGTCAAGATGTACCCTTACCATAGCTGTTAAATCAAGATATCTATCGGGAATCGAGATCTTGAAATTATTCGGGATCTAATCGAGTCGTAAGGTTCGGTCAAGTATCTAACATTGGTATTTCAAGACAATTACAAGTTTTATCAATAATACTGTAAAATAAAAACGTTCGTTGCCATTTTTACAAAATATGAGCTTAAAGAAAGCGAATTTCAAATAAACAAGAGAGGCCCAGCCCAGTATACTTTCTCAGCCCAAATTAGCTTGAAGAGTCTTCTCCTTCCTCTTGCTGTTGCATTCTTACATAGAAGAGAGAGGAGAAAACAGAGCCTTGAGAAACCGAGATAAAATAAGTAAATAAATAAATAGAGGGAAATCGCGGTGGTTGGTTGGAAAACATTAAATTAATGCCGGAATAGGCCTTTTGCATGTGATTGGTAAGCGTTTCCCTGTTGTTCTTTTCCTCTTGCAAGTTAGCTCTTTTTCGAGGAGTCAATGTCGTAGCCCTGGCTATGTTGGCTTCCCCAGTGACGCTTCGGCGGAGATATGTTGCTTAGATCTCAAATACTAAAAGAATAAGAATCAATAACTTAGCAGATGCAATTTGTCAAGTTTCTTGGAATAGAACCCGAACATTGAGTCTAATGGAGGAATACATATTTCTGGTCTGTCTCGCTGAAAGAAGAAGGAACCGGCCAAGTGAGTTGATTTTCGCTCCTCTCTATGTTAAGCCTGACGGTTTTCTATCTCATTAGGAATGTTACTGGAAAGCTGGTTACCCAAAAGAGGAACCAAAGGGTAAGCTCTGCCAAGTTGCCTAAAGACGGCAAGATTGATGAGAAAGATGAAGAACTTCAAACAAGAACAAGTGAACAACTCTGAAGATGATTTGTATTCCAGAATGACAATCATATCATTGTATCTTAGTACAATTTGAAAGACAGAATATGAATACACTTTCGTTGTTCTATCTTCTAAGATCAATCATACTTAACTTGCTTCATTGTTCCAGACTTGAGCTGTTCTTCATCTTCTGAATCTTTCTTCTCTGAATACCGAAATCCTTTCAGCATTCGTTGATTATCTTCTTGCGATTTCTCTCTCTCTCTACTATATCTTTCTTTCTTCATTACTTCTTACGTAAGGTAAAGCAGAGTATTTATACTAGGGTAAGTAACAGAACTTGGTTACAAGGGAGAACTGAATATAGTAACTACTTTAACAGAAAAGCCTATTTGACTAAGCTTAAGACTTTGGCGATCCGAGTCATTAATCCCTTGAGCATCTTCGTTCATTGATTGTCGATCCAGGCTGATCTTCTTTATAAGATCTTTGCCACTGATTTGACTTCATGACTTAGCGATCCAAGTCATTTGCTGGCTCCGAGTCCTCTGTTTTTGCTTTGCTATATTGCCAGTCCTCTGTTTTTGCTTTGCTGCATTGAGCATCTTCATTTCTTCCTTTATACTTAACATCCCCCGCAAATTGGGAAGGGAATGAATCCCATTCCTAATTTGGTGCGAAGAGACAAATGAGCTGAGTGAGAAAGGGACTTGGTGAATATGTCAGCTACTTGAAGATGACTGGAAACATATTGGATAGAAATGGAACCAGTTGATACTTTTTCCCGAACAAAATGGAAGTCAACTTCTATGTGCTTTGTTCGTGCATGTAAGATAGGATTGGCTGTGAGGGAAATAGCTGATTTATTATCACAGAATAATGATGTAGCTTTGGTGAGAGGAATTCCAATGTCGCGTAGAACAAAACCAATCCAAGTCAATTCAGTGTTGTAGATGCTAAAGCCCGATATTCAGCTTCGTGGAGGACTTTGAAACAAAGAGCTTGTTTCTTAGCCGACCAGAAATTAAGTTCGAACCTAAGAAAGTGCAAAATCCCGTAGTAGATCTTCGAGTAATAGGACAACTCGCCCAATCAAGCATCGAGAAACCATAGAGATTTGTTAAACCGTTGGAGTGAAGATAATAGCCAAGACGAACAGTTCCTTTGACATATCGTAACACTCGTTTTAATTGATGAAAGTCGGCCATTGTGGGATGTTGCATCTTCGACGAGAAGATTTGTTGCAAATGCTAGATCTGGTCGAGTGATAGTTAAGTATTGAAGACCACCTACCAAGCTTCGTATTCAATAGGATTCGGCGGAGGAACTTCAGATTTGTCATAGCAATTGGCCGTAGTGGCGAGGGTGTGGTAATTGGTTTGCAATCCATCATATGTGCCCGTCTGAGTAGGTCGACTGCATATTTGGTTTGACATAAGAACAAGGTCTGTAGAGTGTGTTTCACTTCAATGCCTAGGAAGTAATGAATATAGCCTAGATCTTTCATTTGGAAGTGAAGACCAAGATTCTGGATTAATGCGCTTAAGAATTGAGGAGAGCTTCTGTTAGAATGATATCATCAACATAAAGGAGTAATAATACAGTATCGATTCAAGTATGAAGCACAAACAGAGATGGGTCAGCTGTACTGCAGACAAAGCCAAGTTCAAGAAGAAAGTTGCTGAATTTGTCAAACCAAGCTCTTGGTGCTTGTCGAAGTCCATATAATGACTTGTGAAGAAGACAGACATGGCTTGATCTTTGAGAATCAATGAAGCCGTGGGCTGTTCCATGTAAACATTTCATTTAAATCTCCATGAAGAAATGCATTCTTCACATCAAGTTGGTGTATTGTCCATTGTCTTGTGAGAGCTATAGAGAGCACTATGCGTATTGTAGCATGTTTGACAACTGGACAATGTTTCAAGAAAGTCCAGTCCTGCTTCCTGATGGAATCCTTTGGCTACCAGACGAGCCTTGAGTCTTTCTAGACTACCATCTGGTGTGAGTTTGGTCTTAAAGACCCATTTACAGCCTACAACATTCATCTGGTCTGTTCTTGGAACTAACGTCCAGGTATGATTATTATGGAGAGCATTCATCTCTTCTTGCATAGCATTGTACCATCCTGTATCAGCTAATGCAGACTTAACAGATCTTGGTTCCATAGGAACATGATACTCAGCCAAGCAAGCATATTTTGGATTTGGCTTGGTAATACCTGATCTAAGTCGGGTCTGCATAGGATGACTATTAACATTTCTCTGAGAAGCAGATAGATCAAGAGTATGTTGTTCTGTGTTAGAACTAGTATTACTAGGCAGAGTAGTTGTACTAACATTTCTCTGAGAAGCAGATAGATCAAGAGTATGTTGTTCTGTGTTAGAACTAGTATTACTAGGCAGAGTAGTTGAGAGGGATGAAGAATTCTGACCGGACTGAGTTTCTGTGATAGCATCATTTTGCCTTGATGATAGAGGAATATCTTGGAACTGCATTGATGCTGATGAAGTCTGTTGATGCATCTCCTTACTTTCATAATTATCCATAGTAGGATGATACTGACTTCTCCCTATTGAATGATGGGAGACATTTTGCTTTGCTGTATCCGAGCTTGAAGATTCGAGCAATTTGACTTCTTCAATCCATTGTCTATATAAAGGAGTATATTGACCATATTCATTGATCACAGTTTTTGTGAAAGGAAATGTTGTTTCATCGAAGGTAACATGTCTACTGATATATATACGATTATCAGTAGGTACAAGACATCTATAGCCTTTATGCATATCACTATATCCCAGAAAAATACAAGTAAGTGATCTAGGATCGAACTTGTGTCTTGAATATGATCTTAAGCACGGATAACATGCACATCCAAATACCCTTAAATGATCATATTGTGGCTGAGTATTATGCATCTTTCTATATGGTGTATCCATGTCTAGCTTTGGTGTTGGCAGTCTGTTTATAATGTAGTTTGCTGTAACAAACGCATCGACCCAAAACTTTAGTGGAGTCTTGGAATGATATAGCATAGCCAATCCCAATTCAACAATATGTCTATGTTTTCTTTCGGAAACTCCATTCTGTTCAGGAGTGTGAGGACAAGATAGCTGTTGTTTTATTCCACAGCTTTGCAGATGATCTTGAAACCTTCTACTTACAAACTCTCCCCCTCCATCACTTTGGAAGACTTTGATCTTGTGACTGTATTGTTTTTCGACTAATGTCTGGAATCGACTAAAGATATCAAAAAACTCAGATTTCAACTTCATTGGATATAACCAACTATATCGTGAGAAATTGTCAACAAAAACCACATAGTATCTAAACTTTTGAAATGAGTCTACTGGTGATGGTCCCCAGATGTCACAATGAATCTTTTCTAATGATGAAGTTGATATAGAATTTGACAAGGGAAATGATAGAGCTGTACTTTTCGCTATTTGACAACTGCTGCAAATTTTTGAAGGAACTGAAGTAATATGAATCAGTTTCTGATGATGTAGATAATCCACTATTTGAGTATTCGTATGAGCCAATCTTTGGTGCCATATTTCTGCATTGATTGTCCTCTGTCTTTGAGTAAAAAATGTTGCTGCAGTCCGTGTATTGACTTGATAAAGACCCTTAGTCTTCCTTCCGAGCTGAATTGTTGCCTTGGTATTGTTGTCCTTTACATAAACACCAAGTTTATCAAAGATAAAAGTGCAAGGATAGTCATCAGTAAGCTTAGACACAGAAAGAAGATTCTTCTTTATTTATGGTACTATAAGAACATCATTAAGGGGTAATGTGTTTACTTCTGTTTTTAGGTAAGTGTTACCAATGTGAGTAACAGGTAAACAAGATCCATTTCCAACCATTACTGTATCAAGACCTTGATATTTAGAAGAAGTATGGAGAATACCAGAATTCGCACTGATATGAGCAGTGGCTCCTGTGTCAGGATACCAATCACTTCCTTTTGGATCTTCGATATGAATTGCTGTCAGAGCTGCTGGAATCTCTTCTACTTGATAGGAATTGTCAAAACGGTACCAACAGCGGAGAGCATCATGCCCAGGTTGCTTACAAATTTGACATTCAAGTCTAGCCACCTCTATGTCTTTCACATCCAGCAAACTTTTCCTTGAGTTTAACAGAGGAGGATAAGATTTGTTGTTTTGATACCTTTGAGATTGTGTGGCATAAGGTCGAAATCCCTGTGTAGTTGTGGGAAAGACATTCTTTTGTCTTAGATATTGATCTCCTGGCTTTTGGAATGCTGCATCTTCTCTCGTAATTCGATTCCTTTCAAGAAAACCAAACGCTCGTCCTCTATTACTAGCTGTTCGCCTCGACCAAAACTACGACCACCCCTATAACTTCCTCTCTGAGCTAAAAAATCAGTAGGTTGTGAAAGATATTCTTCATCAGTACTTTCTCTAGGATACATTTGAGTCTTCCTTTGGCCGAGATAGGCCAGACTAGGATTGAACTGACTTCTGGAGTAGGTCTTCATTCTGGATTCAAATCTCTCCAGTTGAGCTATGACTTCATCATAGTCAGGTTGAGGCTTCAAACAATATATGGTAGTTCGAAGTTGCTCATATTCTGGACCTAGTCCTTCCAGTATACCAAAGATCTTGGTTATTTCATCAACTGGTTTACCAATAGCATTCAACTGATCACATATAGTTTTGTATTCTCTGAGATAGGTAGAGAGGTTTTGATCAAGTTTCTGGCAGGACTGTAGTTTTCCTCTAAGCTCGAACTCCTTTGCTATTGACTTTTGTGTAAACCGTTTGAGAAGAGATTGCCACACCTCAAAGGATGTTTCTAAACCAATGATTAGACTTAGAATATTCTCAGTAACAGCCCCACTAATCCATGATGATATCAACTGATCTGTTCTTGTCCAATCAATGTAATCAGGATTAACAAGTTCTGAGTCACATCCTTCACCATCATTATGCAATATTCGTGAAGGAGCAATAACATCACCATTAACAAAACCGAAGAGATCTTGACTCTTCAGAAACCTTTGAATTTGAGCTTGCCACAACAGAAAGTTATCTTCGGCGAGCTTGATTGTAACAAAATTTGAGATGTTTACATGAATTGGAAAAGAATATTTTGGTGTTCTTATTGCCATTGCTGCAAACTTTCAGATCAAAACCAAGTTATACACACAACCTACAGCTCTGATACCATGAGAAAGATGAAGAACTTCAAACAAGAACAAGTGAACAACTCTGAAGATGATTTGTATTCCAGAATGACAATCATATCATTGTATCTTAGTACAATTTGAAAGACAGAATATGAATACACTTTCGTTGTTCTATCTTCTAAGATCAATCATACTTAACTTGCTTCATTGTTCCAGACTTGAGCTGTTCTTCATCTTCTGAATCTTTCTTCTCTGAATACCGAAATCCTTTCAGCATTCGTTGATTATCTTCTTGCGATTTCTCTCTCTCTCTACTATATCTTTCTTTCTTCATTACTTCTTACGTAAGGTAAAGCAGAGTATTTATACTAGGGTAAGTAACAGAACTTGGTTACAAGGGAGAACTGAATATAGTAACTACTTTAACAGAAAAGCCTATTTGACTAAGCTTAAGACTTTGGCGATCCGAGTCATTAATCCCTTGAGCATCTTCGTTCATTGATTGTCGATCCAGGCTGATCTTCTTTATAAGATCTTTGCCACTGATTTGACTTCATGACTTAGCGATCCAAGTCATTTGCTGGCTCCGAGTCCTCTGTTTTTGCTTTGCTATATTGCCAGTCCTCTGTTTTTGCTTTGCTGCATTGAGCATCTTCATTTCTTCCTTTATACTTAACAATTGAAAGGGTGAGTTTATTATTGTAAAGGCTCAATTATTGAAGAAATTTCGAATTCCCTGGCTCTAGTTGGATGGAACCTGTAGGTTAATTATCAAGTGGGAAGCGCACTTGGTGGAGTGACCTAAGACAGTGAAAATGGCTGGGAAGCTAGAAGCATTATGACTATCTTGCAACTAGATGCCAGTAACTTGAGGGACTTAAAGCGTGCTAGTCCATTTTCACGTTGAGGGACTTAAATCGTGCTAGTCCATTTTCACGCTCTTCAAGTATAAGGTAGTAACTTGGGGAGAAAGAAGCATTATGACTATCTTGAAACTAGTCTGCCTTCACGCTCTTGATGTATAAGATAGTAACATAACAGAACTTGCATTCTTTCAGAGACAAAGCATTGTACCTTAGAATCTCTACTTGAGATAAAAAGATGATCAATGATCTTCGTAATTTAAGCACTTTTACATGGTATTGGAACCAATCCCATTTCTTTCATATAAGTGCATTTACGTAAGAGGGTGTATTGAAATGTCATCTTACACCACTTAATAACATTTAATTAACATAGTTGATGGCTGCGATTAGAACGTTTAGTTTCTGATTGAACGCACTTTGAAAAGATGCATGATTGAAACTCGTCTGCATGTCAGAGGATTGGTTGATGGCCGCGATTAGAACGTTTAGTTTCTGATTGAACGCACTTTGAAAAGATGCATGATTGAAACTCTTCCGCATGTCAGAGGATTTTATATCTACACAAATCCACAATGAACCTTATAAAAGGAGTAACAAAGGACAATATTTCAGAGACTTAATATAAATATTCCATTGCGACTATTTTGCTCTCGAGATGATAACACTAGATACATAAGCAACTTTACACTGACACGAAAGTCATTTTTTCTAACTAACTATAACTAGACATGGGTACATAGCTTTTGCTGCGACGACACTAGTCTGAATAAGACTAGATACATAAATAGTTTGAAATATCTCGAGTTCAGCTGTTCTCTCTACAAATGAAACTAGATGCTAGTAACTTCAGGATTTGCTCCTTCCAAAAGAAAAGGCAGTTCTATACTTAGTTGGGCATGAAGGACACGTAGTACTCATCCTCATGCCGGTACGCGCTAAACATGTAATTTTGTTTCCGGTCAAAATATTTCTCCAAAATGCAAATAAAGTACACAAAATAGTGAGAGAAACAATAAATTAGAAAAAAGTTTGAAACTAAATTTTTCAGTTTAAACGTGTTTTTCATTAGAGACCAGACCTTCCTGCATGTGATTGACAGAGCAAAATCGTTTATCAGACGACATCTTCTACAAATTTATCCAGTTCACGGCTTGAATTTGTTGCATCTCTCACAGGATCAGTGGGCTTCTGTGATTTTTTAACTCCATTGAAAATGGTGGAACGCGCAGATAGCACATGAGAAATCATTTCCATCGACGGCCTGAGTTGGGCATTAGCAGATACACAAGCGACTGCAAACTTTAGGATGGTCAGAAGTTCATCCTCAATGCCTGGCGCGGGCGTTGGCAGGCGTGAATCCAACATATTCTTTAAAACTACTGAGATCTCCATGTCAACCAGAGCTAATAGAGATGAAAGGCCATCACCCGGATGTCTTCCTTTGATCACCTCGAGGGCCAATATTCCAAAGCTATACACATCACATTTCTTCGTCACCTTCATTGTGTAAGCAAGCTCTGCACAAAGGAGATATGAGTGTTAGTACAAGACATTGCTTTAGCTAAACCGTTAGATCAAGAGTTGATGTTAGAAATTAACCTGGAGCTACGTAACCATATGTGCCAACGACTGCACTCCAGTTTGATGTGTCCAACTTAAGAAGCTTAGCCGTCCCAAAGTCAGAAACGTGCCCCTCGTACTCCGAATCAAGCAGAATGTTCTTACTTGAAATATCTCGATGAACGATTGGAGGGATACAATCATAGTGCATATAAGATAAAGCATGAGCCACACCTTTTACAATATTCACCCTCTTGTTCCAGTCTAACTCTTTAGCTTCTTCTTCATTGCTCAAGATTGTAGACAAGCTTCCTTTGTCAAAGTACTCATACACCAAGAATGAGTGTCGGGGATGCGAACAAAAGCCCACAAGTTTCACAATATTGCGGTGTCGAATTTCCGTCAATGCCCTAATCTCATTCAAAAATTCCTTTTGACTTGTTTGCCCACTATCAGCAGTTTGATGGAGCTTCTTTACGGCTACTATATCGTCGGATCTTAATTTAGCCTTGAAGACACTTCCATAGCCTCCCCTTCCAATACAAAAAACCTCATTAAAAGCCCCGGTGGCTTCCACGATGTCTTCATATAAATTCATTCCATCGTACTTTGATAGAGAAAAGACTTCAATTGTCTTGGGTGCTAGTTCCACTGTTGAATGGGACTTCATTCTACGGAAGATGAAGAATATTCCAAAGAAAATAATCAAGACAAATCCTAGCAGAGGGAACACAATAAGAAACACCCTGCCTCCCATCGGAGAGCTTTCCCTATCCACCACCGCTTGATCACAGGGCTCAAGTCCTTCAACATTTCCACACAATCCATTGTTGCCTTGAAACAATTCTTTTCTTGCATTTTGGAATGCCGTTGTGTTGGGGATGGGACCCTCCAACTTGTTGTAAGAGATGTCCACCTCCATCAAACCTCGCATATCCTTGAAAGTTTCGTATATAAGACCAGAAAGATTATTGTGTGAAAGGTCAAGTTTCACTAGGCTCTGTAGCTTGTTGAATTCAGCTGGGATCCCACCGCTTAACAAGTTATGACTCAAGTCTAGCTCAGATAGGTGAATCAGCATCCCTAATTGCCCTGGAATATCTTGGCTCAACTGGTTGTTGCTTAGATACAAGAAGACCAAGTTTGAAGAAAACCCTATAGTCTGCGGGATAGACATGCTTAATCTATTCCTAGACAAATCCAATTTTTGAAGACCAGGTAATGATACAATCTCGAGACTTATTCGGCCAGAAAGTCGGTTCCTGCTTAGATTTAAATTAACCAAAGAAGTCAATTTTCCAAATTCTTTCGGAACCTCACCAAGTAAACCATTGAAAGAAAGATCAATTTCACCCAATCGAGTCGTGTTCCCAATCTCAGGAGGCAAGCTACCAGTGATGTTATTTCCAGCAATTCTTAGATTAGTTAAGCATGTGCAACTTCCCCAGTTTGTTGAGATTTCTCCAAAGAACTTGTTGAAACTCATGTCGATAAAGTCCAATTTGGGGTAGACACCAAAGGTCTTGGATATGTTTCCAGTGAGCTGGTTTTCCTCTAGGCGTACTCTGACTAGGCTTGTGCAATTTCTCAAGCTTCTAGGGATAGAACCAGTTAAGTTATTCTGATTTACTGTAAGGTTTTGGAGCAACCCACCCCGGCACAAGTTTTTTGGTAAGGAGCCGTTTAACTGGTTGGTATCCAATTCCAGCACCACCAAGTTTACTAGATTACCTAAGGATTCAGGAATTGAACCAGAAAGGTGATTTTGGCGGAGGAACAAAGATCCCAGGTTGGTCAAGTTACCCAGAGAAGAAGGAATTGGGCTAGTGAGCTGGTTTTCATTTAGCGCTAAGTCAAGCATAGCGCGGAGATTTCCTAACTCCAATGGGATGGAACCACTAAGCTCATTAGCAAATAGGTGTAGCTCTGTCAATTTGGTTAAGTTCCCCAAAGTGGAAGGAATCGGTCCTATTAGGAGGTTGGTGTCCATGTGGAGCACTTCCAGATTTGTCATATTTCCCATTTCAGGGGGAATACAACTAGAAAGGGAGTTGTTGTAGACATACAGTGTAGCCAATTTGCTCAAATTACCCAACGAGGAAGGTATGGGTCCATTCAACTTATTCGAATACAATGCGATCTCATTGAGCAAATGCAACTGCCCGATTTCTTGGGGAATGGAGCCATTTAACTCATTGGAAACCAGGTACAGGACTGTTAGTTTCATTAGATGGCTGATCTCCAATGGAATTTTCCCCAAGAACTGATTGATAGAGAGGTCGAGATAGGTGAGATTGCTCAAGAGACCGATTTGAGGTGGAATATGGCCAGAGAGACTATTTATACTCAAGTCCATGTCCATGAGATGAGACAAAGATGAGAATGGGAATTCGTCGAGTGTACCTTCGATATAGGTGCTAGAGAGATTTATCCCGATCACACTCCCCACTGGATTGCAGGATATGCCATACCAAGCACATGGATTCACAGTCGAGTTGGAACCGGTGGCATTATGAGGAGAGGGAGTCCATGAAGAGAGGGAAGAATTTGAATGGTTGCTAAGACTGGACTTCCACTTGAGGAGGGCTTGGGCTTCTGTAGGGGAAGCATGAGCAGGAAGTTGAATGGCAAAGGTCGTGAAAAGGGCAAGGGCAGCCACAAGGCTCATGACCCTCTTGAATCCTGGTGAAGGATTCATAGATTCTTCTTCTCCTTCTCCTGTTTTGGTTCGGGTAAGTTGGTTTCTCTTTCCCTAGGGCAACTAGCGATGCTTAAATAGGCGGTGAAAACTCACCTTCCTATTAATGGGTATGCAACAAAATGGACCAATGGAAACTAAGGGTCCGTTCATTTCGCGGAAAATGGGCCATTTCTAGAAATATTTTCCCAAAAGTCATTTTCCAGGAAAATGACTATATTTTCCTGTGTTCGGCTAAAACTTGAACTTTGAGTGGAAAATATTTCCACCGTTTGTTAACTAATTTAATTGTTTGGAAAAAATTATCAAAAAATTGAATTTTAATATTTTTAATTGACCAAAAATATTTATATTTTTAAAAAATACAAATTTTTATTATTTTCCACCGTTCATTAGTTTTATTTTTTATATTTTTTTTTAAAAAATGAATTTTTAATTATTTGTATTTTTAAAAATTTGAAATTTTTATTATTTTTTATTTTTCTTTCTTTTTATTTTTTCCTTTTCTTTTCCTTCTCCTTCCTCCTTCCTCCTCCTTCCTCCTTCCTCCGTCGCCGCACGCCTAACAATGGCCAATCGCCCGACGGCCGACCAAGACCCCGGTCGCGATTTGGCAAACTCGAGGCTCGGCCAATCTCGCTCGAGTTCACCGGAGGTTCGTCGGGTTCTGGCGAGCCGCGAGCTCGCCGGATCTAGCGAGGCCGAGCTCCGCCCCAAACCCGTGAGGCTCCACCTCACCCGATCCGCGAGGCCCGAGCTCGCCGGGCTCGAGCGAGCTCGACTTCCCCAAATCGGGCTAGGCGGAGCCTCATCGGCCTGGGGCGGAGCTCGAGTTGCCTCGCGGCCACGACCAGTCGCCGGTTGCCTACTGCCGTCGTGGCCAGCCACTGGCCAAGGCTAAGAAAGATGAAAAGGAAAAAAAGAAAAAAGAAAGCATAAAAATAAAACAAAAATGTGCTGGTGAAAAGAAATAAGGTGGAAGATGTTATGGAAAATATTTTCCACTTTTGAAAAGTGGAAAACATTTTCCTCATCTTTGAAGGTTGTTTTTTCCATTGATGGAAAATATTTTCCTTGAGTAGTTTATTTTCCGTAAAACGAACACCGAAAAATCTAGAAAACATTTTCCTGGAAGACATTTTCCATAAAACGAACGGAACCTAAAAAAAGATACGTTTATTTGCACGGTTCCCCATAGGGGACCAGTTGGTTTTTCTTTTCCCGAGGCACTGAGCGATGCTTAAAAAGTTTGTCTGTAGCATGTAAAAGCTAACTAAACGAATTTCGGTTCCTTGAAGACTTTGGAATATTTTATTTTGTAGTCTTCGTTGGTGACTTTTCTGACTTGGTCAGTTTCTATTTCGGAATTGAGTTCCCCTCGTTAAATGAAATCCAGAGACTTCGACAGAGTTTCTTAGTAAAGTGATGTAAAAGTCATGGTCTTTCATGACCTGTGTGAACACTCAACCTTCCACGCGATCAAATCGTAATCTGCGCCACGCATTATGCAATTTTAAGCGCACATAAGGAAAGTCTACTCACTCGGCATTAATGAAGCCAAATCTTGCCCCCGTTGACCCGTTCGTGTAGAAACGAGGGTCAACTAAAAAGATCGAGCACGAAGATCTTAAAATTTATTTAAAAAGTGTAATTTAATTTTAAAACTTTTAAAAAGTATAATAAAATCTTAAAACTTATCAATAAAATATAAACAAGTCTTAAAATTCGTCACGAAAAAATAATCAAGTCCTAAAATTTATATAAGTGCAATCAATAGAAATATTTGATTGGACTAGTATGACAACTTTTATGACTTAATTATGCTTTTTGAAAGTTTTTAAAATTTAATTACATTTTGTGATAAGTTTCTGGTCCTATCATTATAATTGGGCACGCTTTAGTCTCTATGACGATTTGGACTTTTGCTATGGCTCCTGCTCCGGTGATGGTAACTCCTTTCCCTGTCTCTGTACTTGTCGCAATCATATCGTCCCCTGCGGCGACTTCCCCTCCTGTGATTGCGGTCTCTATATTCATCTCTACACCTAAAAATCAATCTGTCTATCAGTTGCAGTAGAGAATGGGAGGGAATCACATGCGTCAGGCTAATGACCCTTTTGAATTCTAGTGAAGTATCCATCGATTCTTCTCCTTCTTCTCTTTTGGTTCTCGTAAGTTGGTCTTTCTTTTCCTGAGGCAGTGGGCGATGCTTAAAAAGGTTAGGTTGTAGATGGCATATGAAACCTGACTGAACGAATTTTTGGTTCCTTTAAGACTTTGGAATTTTTTATTTTGTAGTCTTCGTTGTTGACTTTTCTAACTTGATCAGTTTCTATTTCAGAATTGAGTCCCACTCGTTAAATGAAATCCAAAGACTTTGGCAAAGATTTCTTTGAGGAAAGTGATGTAAAAGTCATGGTCTTACGTGACCTATGTGAACACTCAACTTTCCACGGGATCAAATCGTAGGTTGCCCCACACATTGTGCAATTTTAAGCGCACAAAAGGGAACGCTACTCACTCGGCATTAATGAAGCAAAATCTTGCCCCAGTTGACCCGTTCTTGCAAAAACGACAGCCAATGATCTAGCCAAATGGCACCGAGAGCACGGCCAAAATTATTATTTTTTTAAAAAAAAAAAAAAGGATAAAGGCACCGAAGATCTTAAAATTTATTTTAAAATTGTAATTTAATTTTCAAAAATTTCAAAAAGTATAATAGAAACAAGTCCTAAAATTTATCACGAAAATACACGAATACTAAAATTATAATAAGTGCAATTAACAAAAGGATTTGATTGGACCGGTATGACAATTTTTATGATTTAATCGTACTTTTTGAAAGTTTTTAGAATATAATTGCACTTTCATGATGAGTTTTCAATTCTCGTGATCATATTTGGGCGCATGATAACCATTCTGTTCCAGAAATAGTTTCTGGAACAGAAATAGATTTTTCTATTTCTATTTCTAGAAGAGTTTCTAAGCAAAAATAACCGTTTGATAACGACACAAAATTTCTACTCTAAAAATAGAAATTCGTTTGATAACGACACAAAATTTCTTCCTTTCTGGGTTGCCAACCGGCGGCCGGCGGCGGTGATCTGCGACCGGTGGCGACTAGCAGCTGGCGACCGACGGCGACCGGCGGCAACCGACAGCCGGCAACCGGCGGCGACCGGTGACAGGTGGCAACCGGTGACCGCGCGGGACGGCGACCGGCGGCGACCGGCGAGCAACTACAAGCGGCAACGGCGAGCGGCGACCCGGTGGCGGTGGGCGGCGGCGGTGGCTGCGACCGGCGGCGGCGGCGATCGGCGACCGGCGGCGGCCGGCGGGCGGCGGCGGCGGGGGCCGGCGGCCCGCGGCCGATGGCGAGGGAGCGGGCGGCGACCGGCGGAGGAGGAGGAGGTGGCAAGATGTCGTAGAGGAGATGAGAGTTACCGAAATTAGGGTTTGTTGGAGAAATTATTTTTGATTTCTGTTTTAGAAATAGAGAAGTAGATTTTTTTCTACTTCGATTTCTCTTCCAAATATATTTCTGAAATAGAAATCTATTCTAGAAATAGAAAAATGGAATAGGTTTATCAAACGGATTTCTCTTCCAGAAATAGGTCTGGAACAGAAAAACTATTTCTGGAACAGAAATTTTGGTTATCATGCACCCCCTAGTCTCCACGACCATTTGGACTTTTGCTATAGCTCCTGCTCCAATGACGGTAACTCCTTTCCCTGTCTCTGTACCTGTTGCGATAATTCGTCCCCAACTTCTGCTGCGACTTCTTCTCCTATGATTGCCTCTCTATATTCGTCTCTACACCTGAAAATCTATCTTACTATCAGTTGCAGCAGAGAATGAGAGGAAATCACACGCGACACTAAAAGATACAACCACCACTACTTAATGGCACGTCAGTGCAAATTTTATCCAATTTACTATGAACGAAGAACAAGGTGCAACAAGCTTGGATGTCCCCTAATAACCTGGTTCAGAGCCTAAATGACCAAAAAGCAGAATCTAGAAACCAACAACTTAATGGCATAATAGAGAATAGCTAAGAGAAATTAGCGATACCACATTGATAACCTATTTGTTATGGAGGATCATAGGACTTTAGGAGTTTACGATGTCATGCGCCGAAATATTACTTAAGGCGCCATGTTCACATTCCTCATCAAACTAGGACGTGTCATCAATTGCTGATGATGGAGTAAGTCCAAGTTTATAAGCTCTTCATCCAGCACAAATTAATAAAAATACTTTTGGGACAAGTGCAAAACAAATTTCAAACGTATTACCCATAGTCTCATAGTCAATTGAATTTTAAATCTTTTCATAAATATTCAATTGGCCGTCATCTTACTGCCGATGCCATTTTTTCCCTAGAAAATGGAATTCGCTCAATATATATGAAATTAACTATACATTTTTACTGCAAAGTAAGAGATAAGACACTGGATTTTTTAATTATAAGACTCACATGAAGACTAAAGCTCAAATATTCATTTAAATTGAGGAAAAATTGGAGATTTACAAAAATTAGTAAAGATAATTTAATGGATTTAATATCGATAGTCTTATTTTATACTTAAACAAGTGAAAAATTCAATTATAACTAACTTGATTAAAATTATCATACTGTAAATTTAATACAATATACTTTACAAAATTTGAAAATTCATATAACTCATTTATAGTTTTTTGAGCTTATATCTTGTTTTCAATATGCTTGATGAAAAAAGCGAAAGGGAAATGAGACATTGAATAAAGATCAAATTCCTTAAAAAAACACACTTGCTCTCGAGGATCATAAGCTTTTCTATTAAATAAAACCAAGACCCATCGAGCCTGAACTTCAATCTCTAAAGCTCAATCCATCACGTCTGAAACGCGAGGGGGAAGAGCAGAGCACGCGGACACGGCCAAGGGACAGGGCAGCAGGTGGAGGAGGCGGTGATCAATTCCTCTGTCCATAAACACTAGAAATCGTTCGGGAGGGTGACCAACATAGAGAGGAGGAATCGGTTTTGAGGAGAGAGAGGGCGAACGCCAGATTTTTTCTTTCTGGGGGGAGTTGGTTTAGACGCTGGAGAGAGAGCATTTCTCGGGGGTGAGAAACGATCTCTCTTCGGAAAGAAAGATCTATGAAATATGGGCCAGTGAGTTTTGGTACCGATTATGTTTAGATCTATGAAAACGAGTTTCTATAAGTGTTTCGAGCTTATTGTGCCGTTTTGGTATCAACATGGAATTGAGTCGCTGTATCTAGATCATTCGGCTGAGACGCCGATCACCTATTCGATGAAATGTTTATTAGAATTTAGTGCAAGTTAACTGTTTTTTTTTTTTTTTCGGTTGAGACGCCCATCACCTATTCGATGAAATGTTTATCAGAATTTAATGCAAGTTAACCGTGTTTTTCGTGTAATCTGAAAGTATACCGATTTACTTTTGAGTCCCAGTGATTTTTCAATAGCTAAACTGTTTTTTTTTTTTTTTTTTTTTTTTTGCCGAAGGAACCGCTTTGGCCAACAGCCGCCACATAAACCCCCAGGTGACGCTAGCCCAGGACCCACCACCAGGGTGCCACGCGTAATACACTTAATGGTCTGCCAGCCTCCCTGCAACTTGCGTTGCAGGGACTTCGAACACCTGACCTTTCCCTTCAAATGCGGGAGCCTACCTAGCAGAGCCACCACAACTGGTGGTGCTAAATCTGTTTCTAAACTCTAGGTTCATTGTTTTTGTGTTTTATGTTCTAATGCCTATAAATGATGGCTACTGGTGAGAGCTTAGCTAGAGTTGATGTTACATTTACAGATTGTTTGTAAATAATTCTAGTTTATTTCCACATGGTGGCATTACTTCATATTTTCAGTTTCCATCCATTCCAGTAAGTCGTAAAGGGAGTAATGTCTGGCGAACGGCAATGGTCGAATATTATAGCTGATGGCATGGGTCTTGTGATGAATCTAGGAAAGAAAATTGTTATGGCATATGTGAAAACTAAATCGAAACTGAAGCTGAGAAGAATTAAAAAAACAACAAATTTGCGTGGAAACCCTTCGGAAAAACCATGGGGGGAGGAAAAGTAAAATCCACTATAGAATTTCAAGGACTACAAAATGTGACTCTGATAAACAAAAACTTTTTCGGTCTCAACTTCTTAACCTAATAACTTGAGAAAAACAATATTTATATTTCCCCAAGCCCTAACATTGGCCCAAGTCCATAAAAAAATTCAAGACCTACTCAACAAATCTTCACCTTGGCTTGAATTCTTCGAAAGCAACAAAAAATCTTCTCCTCCCATTATAGTAAAACTCAATTGCAACAAACATTAACTAAATCCAAGCAATGCTTGAATTTGGTAATAGGCAAAGGCTTCGTCAACATATTAGCTATATTATTTTCTGTGCCAATCTTCATTTTCTGGTCGTTTTAGTATGCTTAGTCATTATTTTCATGTGAAACTCAAGGTTGTTGCTTCTATCTTCGTAATGAACGTTGCAGGTCACTTCTTTTCTTTTGGGCGTTTGGGTCAAACCTTGTTTAGGTGTTGGCTTAATTACTCACGTTGAAATATTAGCATGTCGATTTCCTGGCAATGTTGGCATGCTTTTATGTCGAATGTTTAGATGAATTGTTGGTTTTGCACTTAGAATGTTGCTGATTGGAGACACCTGGGCTTGTTATGCGAAAGTTTTGGTCCCATTTGAGTATAATTTAAACTTGTACACAAAGCATGTAATTCATTCCTAGTCAATTTGGCATGGTTGAAAATAATTTGGATGGGGGAAATGGGTTATTTGCATACCGAACGATGGTGCGGGTTGTATATTGGGCGTGATTTTGAATGTATTGATGTGATTGGTGACTTAATTTCTTAGTTCATGTAGCCGCATAGGCACAGGATTCATGTCATAGCACTCTGGTTTAGTTTAGTTTAGGTTTAGGTAGCGTAGAAAAAATTGGATTTAATTTGAACATAGTTAATGTGGATGTTGTCCCAGGGCTTAATAACAAGGCTATATATATATATATATATTCTTTGTTTGACATTTCTTTGAATTTACTTATGTATGCTTTATTTGTTGTTGGCAACGAGTATCACCTAAAATGGGGCGTAAATTTGATTTGAAGGAAATTGACATATATTGCGAAATTAAGACAATCAAGCTCAATATAAGCTAAACTAGGTGAGACAATGTGTTAATATAAGCACAAGCTAGTTATATCAAGCAATGTAGTGCAGTGCTTCTATCAAGCAATAAGTGAATATGAGTAGAGAGATAAAGAACAATGCACACAGAGACTATAGTGGTTCAGCTTGATATAAGCTTACATTCACTCTCCCTCACTAACAACCTATTAACTGGATTGCATTAGAAATATTCTTGAAGTTACAGTAGAATGTGCTGCTTGTACTCAAGCACTTCTCCTCGAAGCCGGTGCTGCTTATACTCAAGCTTATAGGACTCACTATCTTACACATAAGCACAAACTACAACATTGCCAACACTTCTCAAATGTTTACAATTTTAAAGATCACATAAGACAATGTAAAGCTCTCTCTAAATTTTAATTTTATGAACTATTGATCTATCTCTCTTCTTCGATATCTTGATCTCCTTTTATGCTTATGGCCATCCGGACTTCCCATTGGACAATCTTTAAGACAATCAATTTCCAAACTAGCCGTTGGACAATTGTTGAAAAGATTAATTAGCCATTGAAGTTGATCAATCAGAATTCCATAGATTTTATTGCCCATACAATCAAATCTTGGTTTCAAAGAATAGAGTGCCTCAACTATCGAAAGTATCATGCTTTTAGGATGATTGTCAATCAATCTAGATATCTCATGAGATTGAATACTTCATGTTGATAATCTTTAACATTGATAGTCAATCAAGATGTTCTAAATAAGGAATCCATATTAGATCATAAGCTGTCATGGGATGAGATAAAATATCTTTAAATAAAAATCTTGAAGTTCGTAACAAGATTGTTGTAGTAGGTAGTTTGAGCGTTTTGCTTATATTAGCAATTCTAATTATGTTTAGCTTTCTAGTTATATGATGTTATCAGACTTTTGCAATATGTTGCTTATGTCCCATTTTCGTAATATTCTGCTGATATCCACTTAGTACACTATTGATATCCACATGGTCTGTTGCTTATATCAAGCTTGTGGCTAATATTCAATTTTCACTCTAGCTTCTATTTTTTTGGTCCTTCCAAGTATATTAGCAATCGTAACTCTACCTCATCATTCACCTATTTATGGTACCTCCAAGCTTTACCAAGGCTTATTCACCTTCTACTTAAGTACCTCAAGATTGTGGACACCTCTACACCCGATGACATGTTCACCATTGATAGGATAGTGTTCTCCTCATCTTTAGACAATCTTATTAGGATGTCATCTACATGATGGTTTGTACGTCTTTCACCTAGTAACTCAACCATTAAACACATTAGTAGCATTTGATTATTTTGTCATCTTCAAAACATCACAAGAGATTTTCCCAACATTGTTCTTATCATCCTGATTGTGATTGTATATTTTTTTTTTTTTCTAATTGCACACTCATGCATGGACATCATTTAATGGCGTAGAGTTATAAAATGGATAAGGATCGTGTGAATTATTCAAGCAACTATTCAATCAACTTAAGGTACCAAAAAGGCACAATAATTAGAGAGTTAGTGTAATCAAGTCCCAATTTCAAATATTTTGTTGTGTAAAAGTTAGGTAACTCCCATGCTTCACTTGGCTCCAAACTCACCTCAATAGGCTAGTGGTGATGGTTAGTTATGTTGGACTTCATAAATAGATCTATTTTAATTGTAATTTTCCAACCTCATGTGAGATAAAGGTTTGGGAGAAGCCGTGCCAGTTGAGGACTATCAGATTTCTACTTGAAATTAACTATAAACCTGTCTAACGGGAGGGTTGCATCATAGCAACAGGTGTACCGATGTTACATTTACCTTAAATTAATTTTTGTGTCATAAAAATTCCAAATTAAAATATATCCATATCCTATTTACTCTAAACCAATTTTCATGTTACAAAAATGCCAAACCGGTATGTTAGTGACACATATTTCCTAAACTAATTTGCGTCATAAAAAATCCCAAATCATCAAAATCTTTGATTGGGAAATTTGCCAAAATATGTTGATTTTGCTCTAAGAGCTCCTTCAAGTTTCGGAACTATGCTAAAAGTCATGATTTTTTATGACTTAAAAATTAGTTTGGAATAGATGTGGCACGAGAGTGTACTAGTTTCGAATTTTTTTGCAACACAAAAATTAATTTGAAGTAAATATAATATGAGTATAGTTTAGGATTTTTTGTTGTTTGGTTAAATTGTGATATAGATATACCAATTTGAGATTTTAAGTGATACTAACAACAGAATTTAGAAGGAGTTACTAATTGACTATGGACTTGATAAATTCATGATGATGTTGGTAATTATCAACAATTTAAGTTATGAGCAAGCTATCGATTATATTTTTTTTGCCAACAGTATTTGAAAATTATTGGCAATTTCAAAAATCCATGAACATGAAAAAATCAGTTTTTGGCCTAGAAGACTCGAGAATTTTGCAATTAGTTAACCTTGAATCTAAATTTCAAAGATGCTTTGAGGCTTGAACCTTTAGTGCCCCTATTCCCTATTGTAGACAAGTACGATAGGTGCATAAGCAAGTCAACAAACTAATACTAGCCCGCAACTTCAACAAAAATGTGTAGTGGGACCATGGCAGATTTAGAAATCCTTATGGACATACTTCAATGACACATTCAATCATGCAACCCCAGGCTAAATGGGCTTCAACAGCTCTTCATCTTTCTTTCATTCCCATGGATAAACAAGAGTGGCATACACTAAACAAGAAAGGGACATATATGGTGTTAATGATGTAGGGCGAGTTTTTGAAAGATCTCTTTCGTGTTCATCTGTTCATTCAACCCAATTCAGAAATCACACTAAAAAGAAGAAGATGACAGCATAATAAGATAAGCATACATATGCAAAATTGCATTTCAATTCGACAAAAAGTGTGTTCCTTGAACTACATTACACATGGTTCAAAGGGACCACTTCCAAGCAATTTTATCGGCCTCCATGAAATTTGATGGCCTTTTGCTTTGGCTTGTTCATCAATTTGACTCCACTCTCCATCCTTCCCACTTCTCTCACAAGCCATTTGGGTCTTCCAGTTTCACATAAAATGTATGCTATGGAGATTCCAATCACAATTCCAGATGCATATCCTATCCCGACTACTTTCCAATCAAAACCACTACCATGCTTTCTTGTACTATTCTCTTGAAAGAATGACCATGGTGGTGGAGAAGACAAAGCATCACTGCGGCATATGTTTTGTAATGGAGTTCCACATAAACCCGATTTTCCACGAAATGAATCACTTGTAAATGTGTTCGATTGCTTATCTTGAGGTATGGGGCCTATAAGTTAGTTCTCTAAGAGGTCCAAACACCCAAGGAATGACAAATCTCTCAGTTCTCTAGGAACCCTCCCACTAAGCTTGTTTGAAGATAAATCCAACCATTCAAGGTTAATTAAATTTCCAAGGGTTGAAGGAATGGAACCCATGAGTGAGAAAGGTCGAGCCCTATGAGAGAATGAAGATTTCCAATAATACTCGGGATGTTCCCTTGAAAAGAGTTAACCGATAAGTCTATGGTTCTGAACATGGTCAAGATCCTCTCTAGCTGAATCTCCTTTCTTTTCATGATCACATTCACAAAATCTTCATAGTACCTCCATCCATATCCAACTTTCCGCCTCATGTACAATGATTTGTCTTGCGGCTCATGTGTATTTTGTCCATTCATCATCCCTTGAAGTTTCGCTATCTAATCGGCTGGTAAAGGACCAACAAAGTTGTTATTCGAGAGGTCCAAAATGTGCAACTAGGGAAAGAGATGAGCTGCCCTTGGAAAATCTAATAAACTCTTAAAATTGTTGGACCTCAAAATAAGAACTTTTAGCTTAGGGAGTTTTCCCAACCATGCTGGGATCTTATCCTCTATCTTATTGTTGCTGAAATCCAAAATTTCCAGCCTTGTACAATTGACAAGGGATTGTGGCAATGCTCCTTCAAATTGATTTTCACTCAAGTCAAGAGTGCCCAAAGCTACTTCGTTGAGAAAATGTTCCCAGGATTGTACCCAAAAGACTATTCATTCACAAGTTCAAAACTGATAAACCAATGCTCAAGTTTGATAAGCACTTGGGTAGGCTACCAGCTAACCTATTATTAGACAAGATGAGGATGCTGAGGTTGGTGGCATTGCATATCGATGAAGGGATCTTCCCCGCTATTTTATTATATGTGATATTATAGGAATTTGTGAATGGTGATGGAAGTGGAAGTGGACCTTCAAAGTTGTTGTAAGACAAAATAATTGTTGACAATGAGGTTTTTGAGAAACCAAGAATTGAACCAGAAAGGTTATTCCGGCGGAGGAACAAAGATCTCAGGTTGGTCAAGTTACGCAAAGTAGAAGGAATTAGGTCAGTGAGCTAGTTTGTACTCAGCTCTAAGTCAAGCATAGCATGGAGATTACCTATCTCATCAGGAATTTGCGCCGAAAGCTGGTTACCATAGAGATAAAGAAGGGCGAGTTTTGTCAAATTGCCTAATGTTGGTGGGATTGAACCGATAAGATTATTATCATTAAGGCACAACTCGCTAAGAAGATTCGATTTTCCTAGCTCCAATGGGATGGAACCAGTAAGCTTATTAGCAAATAGGTGTAGCTCTGTCAATTTGGTTAAGTTCCCCAAAGTGGAAGGAATTGGTCCTGTTAGGAGGTTGGTGTCCATGTGGAGCACTTTCAGATTTGTCATACTTCCCATTTTAGGAGGAATATAACTAGAAAGGGAGTTGTTGTAGACATACAATACAGCACAACCTCATTGAGCAAATGCAATTGCCCGATTTCTTGGGGAATGGAGCCATTTAACTCATTGGAAACCAAGTGCAGGACTGTTAGTCTGGTTAGATGGCTGATCTCCGGCGGTATTTTCCCCATGAACCGATTGATAGAGAGGTCGAGATAGGTGAGATTGCTCAATAGACCGATTTGAGGTGAAATATGGCCAAAGAGACTATTTATACTCAAGTCCATGTACATGAGATGAGACAAAGATGAGAATGGGAATTCATCCAGCGTACCTTCGACATAGGCGCTAGTGAGATTTAGGTCCATGTACACAAGCGATGCTTAAATAGGCGGTGAAAACTCACCTTCCTATCATTTTCCATGGTAATGGGTATGCAATAAAACGGCGACTAACCAGTGGAGACTAAGAAGAGGTACGTTTATTTGCTTTGTACCCCGTAGGGGACCAGGGGTAGTCATCTAACAGCTGACTAAGACGAATTTTCGGTTCTTTGAAGACTCTGGAATTTGTTACTTTTGTAGTCTTCGTAGTGACATTTCTGACTTGGTCAGTCCTCTTTTCGGAATTGAGCCCACCCATTATATGAATTCGGAGACTTTGACTTTGACTGAGAAGTCTTCGAGGAAAGTGAGGCAAAGTCAGTCAAGGCCTCGCGTGTGGTTTGGGAACAATCAATTTTCCACAAGATCAGACCCTAATTTGTGCTGCACAAAATTTTGATTTTTAAGCGCAAAAGGAAAGTCTTCTCACTTCTCATTCATGAAGCAAAATCTTGACGCGGTCGACCCTGTTATTGCAGAAACGACAGCTGATGATCTAGCCAAATGGCCCCTGAGAGCATGGTTAAAAATAAAAATAAAAAATCTAACGACATATTTGAAGTGGAAAATTGCTAAAAATTGGAGCTTGGGTTGAGTTGGGTATGATTTGAGTCCAAGTGAGATTGAGTGTGAGCTACCAAAATTGTATTACAAAAATATGGGTTGATATGTGTTATATTGGTCAATGTGAATTGGATCCATTTTCCGGCCATTCATACTTGACATGATCCTTTACTAGGAATAATACCCGAGAAATCTAAAAGATTATTTATATCAATTGATGGAAGAGCAAATATTCACAAAGAACCTAAAACTTGTCCAGTATCAATATTTTCTCCATAACTCAATCAACTAATATAAAAATTTAAGGACAAAGTACAAAAACTATAAAAAAAAATTTATGTGCTCAATGTGAAAAAAAACTACAAATCGTTCAAAACTTTCACTAATCACCAAGAATAATAGAATATATAATAGATCATCTCTAGTCACATAGCTAGAGAATGAACATATCAATGATACAACAATATATCATTAGTGGATTAACAAAAGAAGCAAGAAAACTCTAACCATTACTAGAGAAATTGAAAGACAAATCGGAGAAGGATCCCAATGATGATCTTCATCTCACGAACAATATATTAAAATTTCAGCTGATTCTGAATTTGAACTGCCTCTTCTCCTTCGAACCTTGGACTCTCTCCCTCTTTTATTTCTCTTTTTGTTTGAACACTCATTTTTCTCTTTTCAATATAAAAAACATTCGACCCTAATTTTTATTTCTTTTTCTTTAAAAATGTGCTGGGCCCCATGAGGCGGACCCAGCCCATCGTCAAGTAGGAAGTGCACTTGTTGGAATGACTCAGACTGAAAATGGCTAGGGAAGCTAGAAGCGTTATAACTATCTTGAAGCCTTGTGAATACATGGCCTTTATCTCTTTTGGCCTGGAAGTCTTTTTTTCTCAGGTTCACGAGGATTCCTCAATCTTATTTTCCTGGGATTTTTCCTATTTGACAATGGAAATGCATTAGCAAGCATTAACTCGTGGAACGCATATTGGTATGTGCCATTTGGCATAATAAAAATGTTGTCAGTTCCCACCGGCTGGTTCCTTCTTGACATTGCATATTTCCTCTTGCCTTTCTTCTAAGCAATACAATCAAGAATTGAGATGAATTAACACAACTACGTGAGAAGGTTAGGTGCACAGAACTCATTGTCTTGCTACGCCTTGATTCGAATAGCTGTCCCTTCATTGTTTTCTGTTTATACTATTCATTCACAAAGTTTTTTGAAACTTTGATTTTATGATGTTGGGTTTTACTTAGGAGTGATCGAGGGCAGGTTCAAACATTGGTCTACTATGGTATCCTTTTTCAGACTGAAAATGGCTAGGGAAGCTAGAAGTATTATAACTATCTTGAAGCCTTGTGAATACATGGCCATTTTTCTCTTTTGGTCTGGAAGTCGTTTTTTCTCAGGTTCACGAGTATTCCTCGATCTTATTTTCCTGGGATTTTCCTATTTAACAATGGAAATGCATCAGCAAGCATTAACTCGTGGAATGCATATTGGTATATGCCATTTGGCGTAATGAAAATGTTGACAATTCCCACCGGGTGGTTCTTTCTTGACATTGCATATTTCCTGTTGCCTTTCTTCTAAGCAGAACAATCAAGAATTGAGATGAATTGACACAACTACTCGAGAAGGTTGGGTGTACGTAACTCATTGTCTCGCTACACCTTGATTCGAATAGCTGTCCCTTCATTGTTTTCTTTTATACTATTCATTGGCGAAGTTTTTTGGAACTTTGATTTTACGATGTGGGGTTTTACACAAGAGTGATCGAGGGTGGTGTCAAACATTGGTCTACTATGGTTTCCTTTCTCAAATTCACAAAACTATGAGCTCTCAGAGGCTAAGTCTATTGTTTTCCATATGAAGTTTATGAGGGGACTCTGTTCTGACATGTTTTGCGCAAGGCTATTTTCCAGATGTAAGTTCTCTGTTCTGAAAAATAGAAAAGATGGTTGATGATGAGCTAAAACCCAAATGAGTTCTACTTGTATTTGACAATGGAGCTAGGCCTAGCAAAACCAGCCCATCATGATTTAAAACCTCCAAGATTTTGGAGGGCTGGATATCATCTACCTTCACGCTCTTAAAATGTAAGGTAGCGCTAGAACAGAACTTGTAGTCTTTCTGAAACAATGGATAATTTCCTCTTGAGATGAAATGGTGATCAGTGATCTTCCTAATTTGAGCACTTCAAGTTCGAAGCTCTAATGAAAACGAAGTCCGGATTTCTCTATTTTGGACAATCAAAAGCTACTGAACTTCTATTAACGACTCATGTCATGGCAACATGCACATAGCACTCCGAATAGGAACGGATTGATCGCCCTCTGTCATGATACACGGTTGTAGTAATTGCACGAAACCCAAAATTATGGTTGATGGCCATGATTAGGAACAATTAGTTTCTGATTGAATGCACTCTGAAAAGATCCATAATTGAAACTCTTCTGCAAGTAAGTCGATTTTGCATCTACATAAATCAAAAATAAACATATAGAAGGACTAATAATGATCAAGAGTTTAGAGACTTCATATAAATGTTCCATTTCATCCTTACATGGACATTTCGGTTTCAAGATAACAACACTGGATACATCATCAACACTTTACATTGATACAAAAGTAATACTTTCTAAGTCTAACTTGACATGGATACATTGACTCCATAGACACTGGTCTAGTTAAGACGAGATACAGAAACAGTTTGAAATATCACTTGAGTTCAGCTGTTGTCTCCACAAACGAAACTAGATGCCAGAATGTTCTAGTTTTGCTTCTTCCAAAACAAAAGGCAGTTCTATACTTACTTGAGCATGAACGAAACATACTCCGCATCCTCATGTTGATATGAAACACTCCACTTTGGTTGACGGTCAAAATATTTATCCTAAATGCAAATAAAGTAAACACATAAGTGAGGGAAACAATATATTGAAAAAAGTTTGAGAGTTAATCAATTAGTTCAAGTGACTATTTTTCATTAAAGAAGATCTTAGACCTTCTTGCGTGTGGTTGACAGAGCAACATCATTAATCAGACGATATCTTCTATGAATTGATCCAGGAAATGGCTTGAAGCTGTTGTATCTCTCACAGGATCAGCGGCTGTCTCTGAAAATTGAACGCCATGGAAAGTGGTTGAACGAGCTGATAGTCTCTGAGAAATCGTGTCCATCGACGGCCTGAGTTGGGGATCAGCAGATAAGCAAGCGACTGCAAGCTTGAAGATGGTCAGAAGTTTATCCTCAATGCTTGGTGTGGGCATTGGCAGGCGTGAATCCAATATATTCCTCAAAACAACCGAGATCTCTATGTCGATTGGAGCTGCTAGAGATGAAATGCTGTCACCCGGATGTCTTCCTTTGATCAACTCGATGGCCACTATTCCAAAGCTATACACATCACATTTCTCCGTCACCTTCATCGTGTAAGCAAGCTCTGCACAAAGAGGGTGATATATCTATTAGCACGAAGATATTGCTTTAGCTCAATCTTCAAATCAAGAGTTGATTTCAGAGTTTACCTGGAGCCACATAACCATATGTACCGACGACTGCAGTCCAGTTTGATGTATCCAGCTTAAGAAGCTTAGCTGTGCCAAAGTCAGAAACATGCGCCTCGTACTCAGAATCAAGCAGAATGTTGTTACTGGAAATATCTCGATGAATGATTGGAGGGTTACAATCATGGTGCATATAAGAAAGAGCATATGCCACGCCTTTTATGATATTCACCCTCTTGTTCCAGTCCAACTCTTTAGCTTCTTCTTCATTGCTCAAGATTGTAGACAAGCTTCCTCTATCCAAGTACTCATACACTAAGAAAGAGTGTTGTGGATGCGAACAAAAGCCCTCGAGTTTCACAATATTGCGGTGTCGAATTTCTGTCAAAGCCCTAATCTCATTCAGAAATTCCTTTTGATCCGCTTGCCCACTATCAACCGTTTGATGGATCTTCTTTACAGCTACTATATCACCCGATCTTAATTTGGCCTTGAAGACACTTCCACAGCCCCCCCGTCCAATACAATAAATCTCATCAAATGCCCCGGTAGCTTCTATGATGTCTTCATATAAGATCTTTCCATCGTACTTTGATAGAGAAAAGACTTCAGTTGTCTTGGGTGCTAGTTCCACTATTCGATGGATCTTCTTTCTACGGAAAATGAAGAAAATTCCAAAGAAAATAAACGGAAGAACTGCTCCTACTAGAGGAAACACAATAAGAAACACTCTGCCTCTGGCCCGAGAGTTTTCCCTATCCACCACCGCTTGATTACATGGCTCAAGTCCTTCGACATTTCCACACAATCCACTGTTGCCTTCAAACGCTTCTTTTGTTGCATTTTGAAATGCCATGGTGGTGGGGATGGGACCCTCAAACTTGTTGTAGGAGATGTCCACCTCTGCCAACCCTCGCATATCCTTGAAAGTCTTGTATATAAAGCCAGAAAGATTATTGTGTGAAAGGTTGAGTTTCACTAGGCTTTCTAGCTTGTTGAATTGAATTGGGATGTCACCGCTTAACAAGTTACAACTCAAGTCTAGTTCGTTTAAATGAGTTAGCATCCCTAATTGCCCTGGAATATCTTGGCTCAACTGGTTGTTGCTCAAATACAAGTGGGTCAATTTTGAAGAATTCCCAATAGCCTGCGGGATAGACCTGCTTAATCTATTCCACGACAAATCCAATTTTAGAAGACCAGGTCGTGATGCAATCTCTGGACTTATTTGGCCAGAAAGTTGGTTCCTGCTTAGATTCAAAGTCTCCAAAGAAGTCAATTTTCCAAATTCTTTCGGAACCTCCCCGACTAAACTATTGAAAGATAGATCAATTACACTAAGTTTAGTCGCGTTTCCAATCTCAAGAGGCAAGCTACCAATGATGTTATTTCCAGCAATTCTTAGAGCACTTAAACTCATGCAACTTCCCCAATTTGTTGAGATTTCTCCATAAAACTTGTTGGAACTCAAGTCGACAAAGGTCAGGTTGGGGTAGACACCAAAGATCTCGGAGATGTTTCCAGTCAACTGGTTTTTCTCGAGGCGGAGTCTAACTAAGCTTGTGCAGTTTTTCAAGCTTCTAGGGATAGAACCGGTTAACTCGTTGCCACTCATTGAGAGGCTTTCAAGAAATCCACCTTGGCACAAGTTCTCTGGTAAGGAGCCGGTTAACTTGTTGGCATCCAGTTCCAGCATCTTTAAGTTCATCAGATTCCCCAAGGATTCAGGAACTGAACTAGAAAGTTGATTCCCACGGAGGAACAAATATAATAGGTTGGTCAAGTGACCCAACGAAGAAGGAATTGGGCCAGTGAGCTGATTTCTACTCAACTCTAAGTCAAGCATAGAGCGGAGTTTTCCTATCTCATCAGGAATGTGACCGGAAAGCTGGTTACCGTAGAGATAAAGAATGGTAAGCTTCGTCAAATTGCCTAATACTGGCGGGATTGAACCGGTAAGATTATTTTCGTATAGGCTCAACAAGCTAAGAAGGTTCAAATTCCCTAGTTCTAGGGGGATGGAACCGGTAAGGTTATTAGCAAATAGCTGCAGCTCTGTTAATTTGGTTAAGTTCCCCAAAGTAGAAGGAATTGATCCTGTCAGGTTGTTGGAATTCATGTGGAGCACTTCCAAATTTGTCATATTTCCTATTTCAGCAGGAATAGAACCAGAAAGGGAGTTGTTGTAGACATACAAGATAGCTAATTTGCTCAAATTGCCTAATGAAGAAGGTATGGGTCCATTCAACTTGTTCGAATATAGCGCAACTTCACTAAGCAAATGCAATTGCCCGATTTCTTGGGGAATGGAGCCATTTAACTCATTGGAGACCAGATGTAAGACCTCCAATTTCGTTAGACGGCCAATCTCTGGCGGTATTTTCCCCGAGAACCGATTGATAGAGAGGTCGAGATAGGTGAGATTGCTCAGGAGACTAATTTGAGGAGGAATGTGGCCAGAAAGACTATTTATACTAAGGTCCATATTCATGAGATGAGATAACGATGAGAATGGGAATTCATCAAGCGTACCTTCAACATCAGCGCTGGTGAGATTAATGCCGACCACACTTCCTGCCCGATTGCAAGAGATGCCATGCCAAGTGCACGGACTCATGGTTGAATTGGAACCAGTGGCATTATGAGGAGAGGAAGTCCACGAAGAGAGGGAAGAAACCCAATGGTTGCCAAGACTAGACTTCCACTTGAGGAGGGCTGGTGCTTCTGCAAGGGAAGCATGAGCTGGAAGTGGAATGGCAAAGGTAGTGAAAAGGACAAGGGCAGCCACAAGGCTCATGACCCTCTTGAATTCTGACGAAGAGTCCATGGATTCTTCTTCTCCTTCTCCTGTTTTAGTTCGGATAAGTTGGTTTGTGTTTCCCTGAGGCTACAAGCGATGCTTAAATAGGTTGTGAAAAGTCACGATCCTATCACTTTCCATGATAATGGGAATGCAATAAAATGGCCTAAGTGGAGACTGACAAAAGGTACCTTTACGTTACTTTTACGCCGTAGGTGGACCGTGGTAGTTATCTTTTTTGAGAGAAAAGTCACGATCCTATCATTTTCCATGATAACGGAAATGCAATAAAATGACCCAAGTGGAGACTGACAAAAGGTACGTTTAGATTACCTTTATGCCGTAAGTGGAGAATTTTTGGTTCTTTGAAGACTTGTTACTTTTGAAGTCTTCGTATGTCACTTTTCTGACTGGGTCAGTCCCCATTTCGGAGGTTTTTTATTTTTTTTGGTCTGACCTATTTATGAGTCCCACCCTCCCATTGTACAAAACGCAGAGGCTTCGACAGAGAGGTCTTCGAGGAAAGTGATATCAAGTCAACGTCTTTCGTGAGGTGTGGGTAACACCCAATTTTCCGCAAGATCAGACCCCACGTCGTGCTGCACGATTTTGAATTCAAAGCGTGTATAAGGAAAGTGTTCTCCCACGGCATTCACAAAGCCAAATCTAGACGCGGTCCACCCTATTCTTGCATAAATGACAGCTGATCTAGAACACGGTAAAAAAGAAAACTAACAGCATATTTGAAGTGAAAAATTGTTAAAATGTGGAGCTTGCGTTGAGTTAAATATGATTTGGGTCCAAGTGAGATTGAGTGTGGATTGCCATAATTATATTACAGAAATAGTGGTTAGATTGAATCTTTTTTCTACCCATTCATATTTAACCTATCTTTTATTAGGAATAATACCAGATAAATTTAAAAGATTATCGATTCTAAAAATGTAAAGAAAACTATAATAAATAATTATATTATAACAAATGTTGTATGATGTAGCCCAAATTTCTTTAAGACCTATTTAGATAACCACAAAGACACTTCGATTTTTTTAGGCACTTCTCTCCTTCCTAAATGACCATAATTTCCAAAGGACCTCAAATCCAAAGAAAACAGAAATGTATATGAGCTCGAGCTGCTAATGAGCTAATCCTATTTACCTATTCTTAAAATTCTAGAATTTACTTCTTTGGAATAAAGCTAAGGCTTCACAAGGTTTTCTAGCTTGGAGGAAAGATAAGTTTTTAATATGGTCAAATACAACCTACCATTTTGTCGCAACTTAGAACATTCAAGGCGATAGTAAATTGAAACTAGAAACTGACTTGCCGGTTTCATTTTTCTCTTTTATTTAAAAAAAAAAAATCAAAGTGATAATATTCGAACAATAAGTAGTATAGGAAGAATTCAATTGCAACTTTTGGAATAGTTAATATTAATCTTTGGTCACAAAAAAAAAAAATTGGTGGATTTCGTTCCTAAATAAAAGAAATTTAAGAACTCAAAAAAAAAATTGAATGTGAATATCTAGTATACTTTGAACTTTCGATTATTTTAGGATATTGCAATGGATTAACACATGACCGTGGAGAATATTTTTTAATCTTTACTTCTTTGATTACAAGAAAGTGAGATGTACTATAATGCCGAATTTTAGTTGGTATATATACACACATTCATATTATAGACATGCAGTGCTTTACTGATGAAAGTAATGTTAGCGATTAAGATAAGGTGAACAATTTAATTGAAGATGCTAGCGATGAATGAGTCATGACACCAAGCAATCCTAAGTCAGTAGTAATGAAAGCTAATGTTTTTAGGCCACTAGAGAGTCCTTTTAGTGCAATGAATCGAGCAAAACGAATTATAAGTCACAATGCACAATGATTTTGTTATTAGTTGTAAAGCCAGCATTTCAAGTGTTTCTCATCTTTGGAATTTAATAGATCTTTCTAATGACATTAACGATTCCTTTTAGCTTAGTGATAATACCTTTTTACTTGTGTTTATCTGTTTTGTGGAATGTAATTTTTTTTTCTTTTTTCAAATTCAAGGGTTTGAACTTAATGGGATATGTAGAGTTTCCCCCATTCAGATAGGTGCATTTTGGGCCTTCATAAATATTCTAATCCTAAATTAAGCCAAGAGAAAATGGAAACAATGTAAAAATGAAAAAAAGAAAGAAACCGGTCAAAGTATTGCCCTGTTTTCCTCCATTGAAAGCCGAGCCATTGAAAGCCGAGAAAATTAAAAGTACGGCACCAATAAGGTATCCGAGCTCATGAAAATTATATGTTAGATGTGGGCATTCGGATTTGTTGATGCTAATTCCCCAACCAGAACACCAATTTGGGCCACCCCAACCTCCGGCAGATACATTCAATAAGGGCTTCATGGCGCACTTTTGGTCCCATCCTATATTCCTTATCGCCCTGAATCTTCACAAAACCACCATATTTACGGGTTGAACCCTGCACTTTCAGATACGAGGAGACCCTTGTAAAGAATCGAGAGAAAAGTAAGCATCGCATGGTCACGGAGTCCGAACACTTGATAAGATCAATCGCGCTATATCTTTTACAAGACCGCTAATGCCAAGACTTTTCATCGCCGTTGCATGTCCGAATCTCGCAACTAATGCGTTTGGCCGAAAGTAAGGCCAACGAATCGAACACATTTTGTGGAAACTTCGTCAGGACCCAAAAAAATTGCCAAAGTGGAACACCTACCGCTATAAGAATATAAACAGACTGCTTATATCAAGACTTTATTTCATCCGATTAAGCTTGTATCAAACTTGATTGTTTTAATTCCGCAATTCTTGTCAATTTCAAAGAAATCACCTATTCACCCCCACTAGGTAATATCATTAGCCGACATTAGTTAGCATACCAAAAGAACACTAGTTCGAGAATTAGTATTATTAAGTACCCGATCTCATATCTTTAGTTACGTAAAATTATTTTTCACTTGGCTCCTAGACAGCCTCAATAGGCTAGTGATGACCCCTAGTTAGGTTGGATTTCATAGATAGGTCTTTATCAATTGTAATTTTCCAATCGCACCCCATGTAAGGGTTTGGGAGAACCCCGGCCGATTGAAGACCATTGGTTTTCAAGTCAACATTACCTCTAAACTCGTTTTCTCATCTCTGCCTTGCTGGAAGGGTCGCGACAGGTACATCCATGTCACATTTATCCTAAAGTAATTTTCTTGTCACAAAAAGATTCAAACTAATATACTCGTGCCTAGGGGACCTTGGAATTTTGTAATGAGATTACTTTGAATCTAAACTTCGAAGATGCTTTGAGGTTTGAATCTTTAGTGCCCCTTTTTCGCTATTGCAAACGAGTATGATAGGTGCAGGACTACAAGTCAAAGATATAATACTAACCTACAACTTGAACAGAAATCTGGAGTATGACAATGACAAATTTAGTGATCCTTAAGGACATTAGATGGCACATTCAATCATGTAAACCCAGGCCAAATGAGCTTTGACAGTTCCCGATTTTTTTTTTTTTTTTTTTTTTTTTTGGTAAAAAACAGTTCCCGATCTTCGTTCCCATGGACAAATAAGAATTGCGTACACTAAAAAGAAAAAGGGACATATAGGAGTTAATGATGCAAAGCGAGCATGCTCATCTAGTCAATCAACCCGATTCAGACATCACACTTAAAAGAAGAAGACGATAAAATAATATAAATAAGCATCCACATGCCGAATTGCATTTTAATCTACAAAAATTGTACTCCTTGATCTACTTTGCACATAGTTCAAAGGGACCACTTCCCAACAATTTCATCTGCCCCCATGAAATTTGATGGCCTTCCGCTTTGGCTCCTTCATCCATTTGGCTCATCTTCTTTCCATCCTTCTCACTTTTGACGCAAGCCATTTGGGTCTTCCAATTTCACATGTAACATATGCTATGGAGATTCCAATCACGATTCCGGATGCATAGCCTATCTTGACTGCTTTTTTATCAAACCCGCTATCATGCTCTCTTGTGTTATCCTCTTGGATGAATGGTGGTGGTGGTGGTGGTGGTGGTGGTGGTGGTGGTGAAGGCAGCTGAGATCACCAAGGCATGTGTTTCGTAAAGGAGTTCCACGTAAGCCTAGGTTCCACAAAATTAGTCATTTGTGAATGTGCTTAGTTGCTTGTCTTGAGGTATGGAGCCTGTTTCTCTAAGAGGTCCAAATACTCAAGAAATGACAAATCACCTAGTTCTCTAGGAACCCTCCCGCTCTATTCAAGGTTAGTCAAATTGCCAAGGGTCAAAGGAGTTATGGGAAAGGTTGAGCCCTATGAGAAAATGAAGATTTCCAATAGCACTTGGGATGTTCCCTTGAAACGAATTGTGGGATAAGTCGATGGTTGTAAAGATGGCCAATATCCTCTCTAGCCAAATCTCCCTTCCTTTCATGGTCACATTCATGAAAGCTTCATAGAATCGTGTTCCAGCTTCTTGCCTCAGGTACAGTGTTTTTTTTTTTTTTCTGCAGCTCTTGCTTATTTTGTCCATTCATCATCCCTTCAAGTTTCACTATCAAAATGGCTAGTAAATAACCAGCAAAGTCATTGTTTGAAAGATCCAAAATGTGCAACTTAGGAAAGATATGAGCCACCCTTGGAAATTCTAAAAGACCATTAGAATTGTTGGACCTCAAAGTAAGAACTTTTAGGTCTGGCAATCTTCCCAACCATGTCGGGAACTTAGCTACCATCCTATTATTGCCCAAATCTAGGACTTCTGGGTTTTTGCAATTGACAGGGGATTGTGGCAATGTGCCTTCAAATTGATTATGACTCAAGTCAAGAGTTCTCAAGCTACTTCATAGTGAAAATGTTCGAGGGATCGTGTCCAAAAGACGATCCATTTCCAAGTTCAAAACAGATAAACCAATGCTCAAGTATGATAAGCACTGGGGTAGGGTGCTAGTTAAGCTATTATTAGACTAGACAAGGAGTAAAAGTTTGGTGGCATTGCAAATCGATGGAGGGATCTTCCCCGAAAGTTGATTCTCACTAAGGCGTAAGTAGACTAGGTTAGTCAAATTACCGAAAGAAAAAAGAATTGTAGCGGTGAGCTGATTTGCACTCAAATGCAATAGGTACATAGTTTGAATTTTTCCCAAGTCATTAAGAATGCTACTAGAAATATGGTTGTAGCTCAATAGCAACACCTCCAAGTTCATTAGATCCCCTAAGAATCTAGGAATCAAACCAAAAAGTTGATTGAAGTGGAGGCGCAAATAAACTAGGCTGGTCAAGTTACCCAGAGATGAAGGAATTGGGCTGGTGAGCTGATTTCCACTTAACTTTGACTCATGCATAGCGCGGAGAATTCCCATCTTATCAAGAATGTGACCCAAAAGCTGATTATTATAGAGGTAAAGGAGGGTAAGCTCCATCAAATTCCTTAGCTCTAAGGGGATGGAATCGTTAAGCTTATTAGCAAATAGGTGCAGCTCTCTCAATTCGGTTAAGTTACCTAGAGGTGAAGGAATTGGTCCTGGTCGGAAGTCGGTGTCCATGTGGAACACTTCCAAATTTATCATATTTCCTATTTGGGAGGTATAGAACCAGAAAGAGAGTTGTTATAGACATACACCCTAGCTAATTTGCTCAAATTACCCAATGAGGAAGGGATGGATCCATGCAATTGATTCAGACACAACGCGACCTCACCAAGCAAATGCAATTGCCCAATTTCTAGGGGAATGGAGCCTTTTAACTCATTGAAAGCCAGGTGTAGGACCTCCAGTTTCATTAGACGGCCGATCTCTGGTGGTATTATCCTCGAGAGCCAATTGATTGAGAGGTCAAGATAAGCGAGATTGCTCAAAAGACCGATTTGAGACGGAATGTGGCTAGAGAGACTATTCTCACTCAAGTTCATGTACATGAGATGAGACAAAGATGAGAATGGGAATTCATCAAGCGAACCTTCAACATTAGCTATGGTGAAATTTATGATATAGCTAGTGCTAGTACCTAGAGGGGGTGAATAGGTATATAAACGATTTTTCGCACAATACTTAGACAATTGAGTAATTGCAGCAAATAACATTCAATCGTAAGACTCAGTGAATGAAAGAGAGAATTAAACACGAGGTTTATAGTGGTTCGGCTTGATTCAAGCCTACGTCCACTCTTTCGCACCGACACCAATCGGCTGGATTCCACTATGAACAAAGAGATGTTACAGCGTTGATCTTCCTTGACTTCCGGGTGTAGATGAACTACCACACTCACTCAAGGTATCACAAAGTATAGACACTCTCGTATACAATTTCGCTCGACGTATCGACTAATAATCAAGGTGTTTCGGACTGGAATTTCTCTATCGATCACACACTTGAACAACCGAGACGTCTTCCTTTATACTCCTTTATGCCATCATAACCGTTGGCACTTACCAAAGGAATTCCTCCAATCTACCCGTTGGACGGAATCAATCAAGAAGATCATCCGAGCTATTAAAGGAATCGACGATAGCCCATCAATCCCGTTTCGCCCATACAATCGGGATCTTGGTTTCCATGAATAGAACCTTCCAAGAATACTTCGTCGATTATCGGATCTTCAATTGATCTAGATACGAATCAAAGAATCCGTTGTATATGTCCAGCCAAAAGATCTTCTCCAGAGATCAAGATGAAATCCTTAACCATAATCCTCGATTTGGATTTCCTTCGACACCGAATTAGATAGACCGTCAATGAGAATAATTTTGAGTCTTAAGTCTTGAGTCTTGAATCTTGAGTCTTGAAATATGAGTCTTGAGTTCTCGAGTCCGGTGGTCGAAAGTCTTCGACACAAATAACCGTGACTAGACCGATGGAAACGTTTTGTCGCCTTCAAAATCTTCTAGAGCGATTTCTCCAACAATCTCCCCCTTTTTGATGATGACAAAACTTTCCTGTAGATTTGAACAACCTTGACCCGCAAAAACATTTCTCAAGCAATATGGCTATCTCATAAAGATTTAATAAACAACCGAGACTCGCATCCACAGAAAATTGGTTAGACTTTCATGAGTAATACCATATAACAATACTCGATATAAATGCCAACAAATCCAAGCATCACAATCATCACAATCCACAGCCAAATTCAGTCCGTACTCAAGTTCACACAAGTCATACTCAAAAACTTAAAAACTCACAATCACAAAACAAATTTAAAATCAAGGATTGAAAAAGATGGTTGGAAAAAGATTGTTGGTTCAAATTTCTTCTCCCCCTTTTTGTCATCGGTAAAAAGGTGAGAAAAGAGTCATGTCTCGCTTGGGAATGCGCACGATCCGGAATTCTCCCATGGACTCGTACTATGCCTTCGAGCCTCTTCAAGTCTTCCCTTAATTTTGCTACCTCTTCTCCTTTGGCATTAGCTTGAATCTCGCAGAGCGAGGTCTTTCATTCTCGTCTTCCGGGGTAATCAAGATGCTTGGCCAGCATTCTTGATGGCTTGAATTTCATAGTCCGAGCATAGATTTGTCCCCGCATTTCCAGAAGAATATCAAGAATACGATGAAAATCTGCGGAATTGTCGGTCCGTATACTAGCATTTACTTTCTCGATGGAGTGAATGCGGACGATGGCGCTTGTATGACCTTGCAGATTTGATGATGTATCATGATGATCTTCAGGTAATGGAGAAGCATGAGGTGAGGATTTTTCTTGCTCCCCAACTCCCCCGTCTCTAAGACATCAAAATCTTGCTCGTCAACTCCCCCGTCTCTAAGACATCAAGATGGGTGGAGTGATGATCATGCTCTTCCGTTCCTTTTTCTCCGCATTCAGCAGCGAGACTTTTCTTTCTCTTCTTCTCCTTCTTCTTCATCTTCTTTTTCTTTCTCTCTCTCGTTCTTCTTCTTCTTGAGCTTCTATCTCTTTCTCTCTCTCGCTCTTCTTCTTCTTCATCCTCTTTCTCCTTTTCTCGCAGCTCTTCTTCTCTTTGCTCGATCAAGTTCCGTTGATCGAGATACGTAACGTCTAGTCCTTACCAAAGTGCAAGAATAGAGTGATCTTCATCGTCTTCTTCATCCTCCAAGATGAGAGATCTTCTCTTTTGGATGGAGCACGAATGGGCTCCTTCCCTTTTCTCTTGATGCGTAAGAGAGCGGAGTTTTCACCTTGAACTTTGCCATTTCCTTGCTAAGTTCTTTCGTACGCATCTTCGTCAACATGTTTAAACCTACCACCATTTTATCGCACGGTCTAACACGAGAGTGTGTGGCGGTTCGATATTCATGTGTCTCAAGATCTTTGTCACAAGATTTGGATAAGGCAATTGTCCCTTGTTCTTCGACATTGCTCGTACATATGGAATAGAATAGTATGAGGCGAGAGAGAACTTCTTCCCCGAGTTGATTGCATACATCAATTTGGCTTCCGAATTGGATACATCGCTTTGATGTAGACTTTGGCTCGATGCGCTTGATCACAATTTTGTGCAGCACAATATTGATGGCACTCATCTTCGAGTAGGTAATCTTCGCCTCGTATCTCTGTTTTTGACAAGATCCGAGTAGCACGAGCAATCGAGACTTTGATTGGTTGATAACGTCCTCGTTCAACACCAATTATGTCCGCCAGCATGTCTACATCAATCACATAATCCTGATCTCGAACACTGAATGATATTCTATTCGCATCAAGAAAACTTAGATTTGAATAGAAATAAGCAAATCAAGTGTGCATAACCATCGCAGTATCGGTGCAAAATCGCTCAAGTTGAAGCAATTCGAACTTTTCCCTTAAGTTCACATTAATTGCATCCAGAAATCAAAATCAACACTCCCGGGGTTTATCACTCCTCGTTTCAACAGATCAAGAACAGCTTCTCCCGATCATTCGATCTAAACAACTCCATCTTCTTTCCCTTCACATTTGCAAAGCAATGCCCATTCTCGGTTGAAAATCACTAAACATTTTATCATCTTCGTTCCCCTCATTAGAATCGGTCCCGAAACCCGAGGGTCACTTGGAATGTTCGCAAGTGATTCTTCAGCCTTACCTTTGGGAGCAATTCCCAATTCCTCCATTCGCTTCAAAAATCTGTACTCATTCCCATAATTCTTATCTCTAAGAAAAGCATCTATATAATTCGAGGAGAACCGGAAACCTTCAATGCACGATAGAGCATGTAAATAAATGAGGGTTTTTGTGCTCTCACCGGTTCGACGTCCTCTAGAATGACTTCCTCCCGATGATGACCCGCACCTTGTGGGGTAGATGGTGAGTGATGAGGTGGAGAGGGAACAGGACTCGTTGCTGTCTCGACAAATCATCTTCCTCGGTGAGATCGAAGTGCGTAGGTCCCTCTTTCATTCTCTCGTGGACCCCGCTTGCTATCCTTGACGACTTTCTCGAAGAAGACATCTTTTCTTGTCAATGGAAGATTCCTTCACTCGTTTTCCCAAGGAAAATGACAACTTTCTCGAGTATGGATACGAAGTAGAAAACAGGGTTGAGAGAAGAATGCCTTTTAGGGTTTTGAGAATCGAGTAAAAAGTGAAAACTGTGTATATATAACTCGCTTTTGAAAAGGCAAGAGCAATCGTTACAAAGAAAGGTGAACAAATCGTCTTTCTTAAAAAGTAATAACTGCCATTTTAAAAGAGATTATCCCTTTTTGAAAAGGCATGTTTACAAAAATTAAAGATTGTATCAATCAAATATAACTCGAACGAAAGATCGTACCTTTTTTAGATTAAAAGAATAACTTACAGTCTATACAATGAAGGTCTGAGTCTGAGAATTCAGAGTCTGAAGTATAGAGTCTGATAGATGTAGATTCTTCAGTCTTTAACTTCTTCAAGCTTCAAAATGTTGAGTCTGGTACGGATAAAATCGAATTGATTTTTCTCCAATGGCTTTGTGAATATATCCGCTAGTTGACTTTTCGAATCAACAAATTGAATTGAGATTTCTCCATTTTGAATATGATCTCTAATAAAATGATGTCGAATCTCTATATGCTTTGCTCTTGAATGAAGGATTGGATTTTTGGTGAGGTTGATTGCGCTGGTGTTGTCACATCTCGATTTCGTGCATGAGTCTTTAATCCCAAAGTCTTGTAGCTGTTGTTTTATCCATAGAATTTGCGAACAGCAGCTTCCAAGAGCTACATACTCGCTTCGTTGAGAGAGAGCTACAAAGGTGCTCGTTTCCTTGAAAACCAAGACACTGTTCGCTTCCAAGCAACTAGCAGGTTCCCGAAGTGCTCTTTCTATCGACTCTACAACCGGCCGATCGGCGTCCGAATATCCTTAAGATTGAAGTCTCCCTCTTTAGGATACCATAGACCAATGCTTGAAGACGAGGCAACGTATTTAATAACACGTTTTGCAGCCTTGAGATGAGATTCTCTAGGATCCGATTGAAACCTAGCACAGATGCAAACACTCAACAAAATGTCGTCTAGAGGCGAAGATAAAGAAGTGAACCGATGATGCTTCGTACAGCTTTTGATCAACTTTCTTCCCTTCTTCATCTTTGTCTATTTTCAACGAACTTGACATTGGTATATCGGTCTTCTTGCAATTTTCTAATCCAAACCTTTTGACAAGATCATTAGCATATTTTTCTTGACAAATGAAAGTACCTTCCTTCAATTGCTTTACTTGAAGACCAAGAAAGAATGTTAATTCTCCCATCATACTCATTTCAAATTCATCCCGCATAGACTTTGAAAATTTCTTGCACTTTTCATTAGGGGATCCAAATATGATATCATCCACATATATTTGAACAAGTATAAAACTTTTGTTTTCCTTTTTAATAAATAAAGTAGGATCAACTTTACCTTTAACAAAACCATTCTTTAATAAGAACTTACTTAGTCCGTCGTACCAAGCTCGAGGTGCTCGCTTTAAACCATACAGAGCCTTTTTCAGTCCAAGACGAGTCCGGCTTCTTTGGGTCTTCAAACCCCGGAGGTTGTTCCACGTAAACTTCCTCATGGATAAATCCATTTAGGAAAGCGCTTTTGACGTCCATTTGGAATAACCTGAAATTTTTATAGCAAGCAAATGCAAGTAATGACGAATAGCTTCTAACCTTGCCACGGAGCGTAGGTCTCATCATAGTCTATTCCTTCTTCTTGCGTATATCCTTTTGCCACGAGTCTTGCTTTGTTTCGTACGACTTTTCCTTTTTCATTCATCTTGTTTCGAACACCCATTTGGTTCCGATAACAGTTTTACCTTTTGGTTTAGATGACGATCCCAGCACGTCGTTTATGTTGAACTGCCCGAGCTCTTCTTGCATAGCTTCAATCCAGCTTTCATCGATAGAGCTTCTTCTATGCTTTTTGGTTCAATTTCAGAAATAAGAGCTACGGCACTAGACTCTTCACGCCTTTTGGATCTCGTGCGGATTCCTTCATTAATTTCTCCGATAATGAGATCTTTAGGATGACTGGATTTATGCTTCCAGTTGCTGGTTGATTTAACTGGTTGAAGACCTTTTTCTTTATCTCGAGTCTTCATGAGTAGCTTGATGCCGATCTTCCGTAATTTGAGAAGCTTCTTGATTTGTAATCTTTTGAGGGTCTCGGAACAGTTCGGACTCTTCATGCCGAGTCCGACCGGATTCACCTTGCATAGAGTCTTGGAATTTGACATTCATTGACTCCTCCACGATCGGCTCTTCTTATTATAGACTCGTAGGCTTTGCTTGATGTAGAATATCCAAGGAAGATGCCTTCATCTGATCTTTCTTCGAACTTACCAACTTGATCTTTTGCATTTTTCAATATAAAACATTTGCATCCGAAAACATGAAAGTATGAAACAATAGGCTTCTTTCCTTTGAGTAATTCATAAGGAGTTTTCTCCTAATAGGTCTTAGAAAGACTCTATTGATAATATAGCATGCTGTTGAAACAGATTCAGCCCAAAATCGTGAAGAAATTTTACTTTCAATTAACGAGTTCTAGCCATTTCTTGAAGAGATCGATTCTTCCTTTCCACCACTCCATTCTCGCCGAGGAGTATATGGAGAAGAGAATATATGTTTAAATCCCGAGTCATCACAAAATTTTGTAAAATTTTGATTTTCAAATTCGCCTCCATGATCTGTTCTTATACTTGATATAACACATCCAATTTCATTTTGAATCTTTTTAGCAAATTTTTCAAAATACGAGAGTGTTTCAGACTTATTTGCAAGAAAATATACCCAAGTAAAACGGGAGTAATCATCTACAATTACTAGGCAATATTTCTTACCTCCAATACTGGGTTCTCGTTGGTCCGAATAGATCCATATGCAACAGCTGCAATACATGATTAGTAGAGACATGATTTATAGACTTGTATGAATCTTTTACCCGCTTTCCCGCAATGCAAGGAGTACATAGATTGGTCTTTTGATATGACAATTTTGGTAGACCTCGAACAAACTGTTTTGATGAGATTTTGGCCAATTGCTTCATATTGACATGGCCGAGCTTTCTATGCCATAGGTTTGCTTCGTCTTGTATTGAGATTAAGCAATGCGAATCATTTAGTTTTACGTCTAGGAGGTAGATATTTCCATGTCTTCGACCTTGAAAGACGAGTAGAGTCTTTACCGATTCCGAACATGTTCCTTCTTGGAAGAAAATCTTGAATCCAAAGATCACATAATTGACTCGATGCCGAGAAGATTGTAATTGAGTCCTTCTACTAGCGAAACATTGTTTATTGTGAGATTTCCAATTTTGACAGTTCCAAATCCCACAATATTTCCTTTGCTGTTTCCTCCAAATGAAACTTTTCCTCCGTTCACTTGAATAAGCTTTATGAAGCTATTTGAGTCTCCCGTCATGTGTCTTGAGCATCCGCTGTCAAGATACCATTTTATCTTTTCTTGACGGAGACCTCGCATTCAAATGAAAATCTCAAGCTTTCTTTGGTACCCAAATTTTCTTGGGTCCTTTGGTGTTAGCATAATAATCATTATAAGGCCATGCTTTCTTAACAGGCTTCCAAATCATAGGACACTCTTTTTCAAAATGATCCTTCTTGTTACACTTTGAACATCTTAGAGCATTTCGACCTACGATTTTACAAAAACTTTCTTGAAATGATTTTTGTAAGCCTCTTTCGATGGTCTCTTCTTAATTCTTTCTTTTACTTTAGGAAAATCAATCAATGGAATTGTTTCGCTGTCATTCCTAGTCCAGACTTATTGAAGTAAGGTCTTTGAACCGAAAGAACTTTTTCAAGTTTTTCGGATCCTATTGAAAATTTCCTTGAAATATTTGATAAGTCAGTTTTTAGAAAAGTATTTTCTTTTAAAAGATTATCTTCTTTTTCTTTAAGAGTAGAAACGTTCAAATCTAAACTTTTGATTCTTTCTTCTAAAATGTTTTCTTTTTGTTTTAAAACTAAGTTTTCCCTTTTTAGTTCGGAAACTCTTTTAAGAGAAGTCTTAAGATTAAAACACAGTTCATCAATATATTTAGAGACTTTGACAGAATTTTAAAATCACTTACCTCAAATTCACTTTCGAGTCCGATCCAGAATCGAGTCCGAGTCCGATTGTGCCATCGACACGATTGGCATATTCATCCTCACTTTCTTCACACTCGCATCACTCTCCAAGTTTCGGCTTTGAGTGCTTTTCGAAACTTTTCAGCTTTTCCTTTCTTCTTCTTCGAAGAGGACAGTTGGGTCTTATGTGTCCCTTTTTCTTACATTCGAAACAAACTACATCTTTGTTTGGTTCCTCATCATCAACAGACTTGGATTGCTGTCTTTGAAAATTTTGTTTCTTGGAGTTGAACCTTCTTCCTTTTCTATTCGTTTTCAACCTTCTTATCATAAGAGCAAGCTCCTCATCGTCCGTATCATCTTCGAATCTGCATTATCGAATCATCATTTGATTTCAATGCAATAGATTTCTTACCTCTTGGATCTTCGTCTTCATTGATTCGTTCCACTTCATAAGACCGAAGAGTTCCAATCAGCTCATCAACAGATAGTGGCATAATTCTTTGCGTCTCTCTTATCGAAGTCTTTATATGATTCCAATCCTTAGAAAGTCCACGCAAAGAGCTTGTTCACTTTCATGGGATCGTAGATCTTTTGTCCTTGGTTCTCAAGACCATTGACAATATCTCGTAAAACGACTAAACATGTCGCTTATAGGTTCTCCTGGTTTCATTTTGAAGGATTCATATTGACCAAGGAGAATGTTGATTCTAGTCTCCTTCACTCGATCTGCTCCTTCATAGGTGATATGTAATCTGTCCCACACTTCTTTTGCTGTAACACAAGAAGATATTCTCATTATATTCATTGGTGACAAAGCACAATATAAAGAGTAAATTGCTTTTGCATCGAGTGCTTGTCTCTTATTGATTTCTTCCCGAGTCATTCCACCAGCCTCAATTGTTTCTTTTCCTCTTTCGTAAACCGATGCAACAGTAGGAGTGATCCCTTTTTCCACAACGTCCCATTCCGAGGATCCTTTGATCGCGAAAGGCTTTCATCTTGTTCTTCTAGATGTTGTAATCCTTTCCATCAAAGTAGGGAGGTCTGGTATTGCTTTGCCCTTCCATCAGCCCCGGTGCCAGATACTAGCCATGGATCTTTTACTGTGAAGTAAAACACTTCAAATAAAGTAAGAACACGAGCTCTGATACCAATTGATATAGCTAGTGCTAGTACCTAGAGGGGGGTGAATAGGTATATAAACGATTTTTCGCACAATACTTAGACAATTGAGTAATTGCAGCAAATAACATTCAATCGTAAGACTCGGTGAATGAAAGAGAGAATTAAACACGAGGTTTATAGTGGTTCGGCTTGATTCAAGCCTACGTCCACTCTTTCGCACCGACAGCCAATCGGCTGGATTCCACTATGAACAAAGAGATGTTACAAACGTTGATCTTCCTTGACTTCGGGTGTAGATGAACTACCACACTCACTCAAGGTATCACAAAGTATAGACACTCTCTCGTATACAATTTCGCTCGATCGTATCGACTAATAATCAAGGTGTTTCGACTGGAATTTCTCTATCGATCACACACTTGAACAACCGAGACGTCTTCCTTTTATACTCCTTTATGCCATCATAACCGTTGGCACTTACCAAAGGAATTCCTCCAATCTACCCGTTGGACGGAATCAATCAAGAAGATCATCCGAGCTATTAAAGGAATCGACGATAGCCCATCAATCTGTTCGCCCATACAATCGGGATCTTGGTTTCCATGAATAGAACCTTCCAAGAATACTTCGTCGATTATCGGATCTTCAATTGATCTAGATACGAATCAAAGAATCCGTTGTATATGTCCAGCCAAAAGATCTTCTCCGAGAGATCAAGATGAAATCCTTAACCATAATCCTCGATTTGGATTTCCTTCGACACCGAATTAGATAGACCGTCAATGAGAATAATTTTGAGTCTTAAGTCTTGAGTCTTGAATCTTGAGTCTTGAAATATGAGTCTTGAGTTCTGAGTCTGGTGGTCAGAAAGTCTTCAGACACAAATAACCAGACTAGACTGATGGAAACGTTTTGTCAGCTTCAAAATCTTCTAGAGCGATTTCTCCAACAATTTATTCTAATCACGCTTCTGGCCTGATTGCAAGAGATGCCATACCACAGACTCATAGTCAAATTAGAACGGATGGCATTACGAGGAGAGGGTGTCCAAGAAGAGAGGGGAAAAACCGAACGGTAGCCAAGACTGAACTTCCACTTGAGGGGGGCTTGGGCTTCCGTAAGGGAAGCATGAGTAGGAAGTGAGATGACAAAGGTAGTGAAAAGGGCAAGGGCAGCCACAAGGCTATGACCCTCTTGAATTCTACTAAAGTATCCATCGATTCTTCTCCTTCTTCTCTTTTGGTTCTAGTAAGTTGGTCTTTCTTTTCCTGAGGCATTGAGCAATGCTTAAAAAGGTTTTAGGTAGCATCTGAAACCTGACTTAACGAATTTTTGGTTCCTTGAAGACTTTGGAATATTTTATTTTGTAGTCTTCATTGGTGACTTTTCTAACTTGATCAGTTTCGATTTCGGGATTGAGTCCCACTCGTTAAATGAAATCCAAAGACTTTGGCAGAGATTCCTTTTAGGAAAGTGAGGTAAAAATCATGGTCTTTCGTGACCTATGTGAACACTCGACTTTCCACGGTATCAAAACGTAGGTTGCGCCACACATTATGCAATTTTAAGCGCGCAAAAGGGGAGTCTACTCACTCGGCATTAATGAAGCAAAATCTTGCCCCGGTTGACCCGTTCTTGCAAAAACGACAGCCAATGATCTAGCCAAATGGCACCAAGAGCACGATAAAAAATAATAAATAATAAAAAATAAAAAGGATAAAGGCACCGAAGGTCTTAAAATTTATTTAAAAAGTGTAATTTAATTTTCGAAACTTTCAAAAAGTATATTAGAAACAAATCTTAAAATTTATCACGAAAATACAATCGAATTCTAAAATTTTAATAAGTGCAATCAACATAAGGATTTGATAGAATTCGTATGATAATTTTTATGATTTAATCATACTTTTTGAAAATTTTTAGAAAGTAATTGTACTTTCGTGATAAGTTTTCGATGCTTGTGATCATATTTGAGTGCCCTTAGTCTCCACGACGATTTGGACTTTTGCTACAGCTCCTGCTCCGGTGACGGTAACTCCTTTCCCTTTCTCTGTACCTGTTGCGATCATATCGTCCCCAGCTTCTGCTGCGACTTCTCCTCCTGTGATTGCGTCTCTATATTCGTCCTTTCACCTGAAAATCTATCTTACTATTAGTTGCAGCAGAGAACGAGAGGGAATCACACGCGACTCTGAAAGATACAACCACCACTACTTAATGGCACGTCAGTGCAAATTTTATTTAATTTACTACGAATGAAGAACAAGGTGCAACAAGTTTGGACGTCCCCTAATAACCTGGTTCGGAGCTTAAATGACCAAAAAGCGGAATCTAGAAACCAACAACTCAGTGGCATAATAGAAAATAGCTAAGAGAAATTAGCAATACCACATTGATAACCTACTTGTTATGGAGGATCATAAGACTTTAGGAGTTTACAATTTCATGCGCAAACATCTTAAGGCGCCACAGTCACATTCTTCATCTAGGTAGGACATGAGGAAAAGTACCAAAAAAGTCATAAACCTATTGCATTGGTACTAATTCAGTCCTAAACTTTTCAATTGAACCAATTTAATTTTAAACATTTTCACATTGGTACCAATTCAATCCATCCAACCAATTTTGGCCAGTTGATGCTGACGTGAATGCCAACCGATGGTCAAACGCTAATGTGGACATCCGCTGGACGCTAACATAGCAATTTTTAAATAATTTTTTTTTTCAAATTTTTTCTTTTCTTTTTTTCCTTTTTCTTTTCTTTTTTTCCTTTTCTTTTTTCTCTTCTTCCTCCTTGGACTGTCCTCCCGATGGCTGGTGAGGCTCGCAGGCCACTGGGCAAGGGCCGCGAAGCCCTCGCCGATGCAGCCCTCGCCTTAGCCTTGCAACAGGCAAAGGCAACCTCGCCCATGGCTAGCGAGGCCATGCCTTTGCCCGCCACAAGGCTAGGGCAAGGCTAACCTTGCCCAGATCTGGGCGAAGCCACCTCAACCACAGCCATGGTCGAGGCCAGGCGAGGGCCGCAACCCTTGCCGACAAGAGCTTCGAGGGCCATTGGCAGGAGGCTCACCGGCCACCGCAAGACAAACCAAGGAGGAAGAAGGGTGAAAAGAAAAGGAAAAAGCAAAGAAAAAGAAAAAAAATTAATAAAAATTGAATTAAATGAAAAAAATTATTAAAAATTACTACGTCAGCGCCGGTCAGCCAAAATTTATCGGGTGGACTGAATTGGTACCAATGTAAAAAGGTTTAGAACTAAATTGGTCTGATTGAAAAGTTTATGACTAAATTGGTACCAATACAATAGATTTATGACTTTTTTTAGTACTTTTGCCGTAGGACGTGTCATCAAATTGCTAATGACGGAGTAAGTCCAAGTTCATAAGCTCTTCATTTAGCACGAATTAACAAAAAAAAAGCTTTTGGGATAAGTACAAAACAAATCCTAAACGTTTTACCCACTATCTCATAGTCAATTGATTTTTAAATTTTTTCATAAATATTCAATTGGCCGTCATCTTTCTGCCGATGCCATTTTTTCCCTAGAAAATGGAATCTACTCAATATACATGAAATTGACTATACTTTTTTACTACTGAGTAAGAAGTAAGACACTGGATTTTTTAATTATAAGACTCAAATGAAGATTGAACCTCAAAAATTCATTTAAATTGAGGAAAAATTGGAGATTTATGAAAAGTAATAAAGATAATTTAAGAGAAAATTCCAAATAAGGATGCGAAGTGCTCTCATTTTCTCAAATAAGGGCAAGAAGTGGACATTATTTCAAATAAATGCCTGAAGTAGCCATATTGATCCCAAAGAAGAGCCTGAAGTCGTTATAACTGTTTCAAATAAGGGCTTGGTCTCGTTGGCTTGCTAATCAGCAAATTATTGCGACCAAAGTGATATTTTTGTCTAAACACAAGTTAAATTTAAATTAAATTAGATGAAAAATTTTAAAAATAATAAAACTTAAAGGAAAATGGAAAAACACAAGTGGGTGTCGCCGCCCCATCGCCGGTGCGAGGGCAGCAAAGGCCGGTGCCTAGGCAAGGGCTAGTGACCCTCACCGACCAAAGGTGAGGACCAGCACGCCCTCACTAGAAGTGGGAGAGGGCTGCCCTCTGTCAGATTTGGGCGAGGGTCGTCGAGGCCAAGGCTAGGGTGAGGGTGAGCAATCCTCACCTAGACCTAGGAGAGAGTCCCCATCCTCTCCTACTTTCAATGAGGGCTAGCAAGCCCTCGACTTTAGTTGGCAAGGGTTGTCGGCCCTCACCCAGGCACCAATGACCCCACCGGCCTTTGCCGTTGCCCCACCGGCGATGGAGCAGCTCCCTCCCGCTTCTGTTTTCCTTTTTTCTATAAAAAGAATAAAAAAAGAAAGATAAAAGGTAAAAAATGAAAAATTTTAAAAGACAAAATTGTCCTTCACAACCGATGAATTCAAGCCGTTCTTTGACACTATTATAGGCACTTCAAGTCTTTATTTGAAATATTGTCTACTTTAGACCCTCATTTGAGAAAATGATAACACTTTATGTATTGATTTGAAATAATATTCACTTCAGGCCTTTATTTAAAATTTTAAGATAAATTAATGGATTTAGTAAAGAAAATATCAAATTGATATAACTTATTTTTAGTGTACTTCTCAATATCAATATTGTCTTGTAACCTATTTTTGACTTGGTTATCATGTACACAAACAAGTGAAAAAATCAATTCTAACTAACTTGATTAAAATCATCATACAGTAAATCTAATACAATATACTTTATGCCAATTTGCATTTTAATATAACTCATTTATAGTTTTTTCATCTTATTTCTTGTTATCGATATGCTGGATGTAAATAGGGAAAGAGATATGAAACATAAATAAGATCAAATTCCTTAAAATAAGCTACTTGTTCTTGAGGATAATACGCTTTTCTATTAAATAAAAGCAAGACACATGGAACTGAACTTCAATCTCTAAAGCTCAATCCATCACGTCTGAAACGTGAGGAGGTAGAGCAGAGCACGCAGACGCGGCTAAGGGATAGGGCGGAAGGTGGAGGAGGCGGTGATCAATTCCTCTGCCCATAACCACGAAAAATCGTTTTGGAGAGTGACCAACACGGAGAGGAGGAATCAGTTTTGAGGAAAGATAACATTTTTCGGTGTGAGGAAGGATATTTTTTGGGAGAGAAAGATCTATGAAATGTAGGCCAAAGAGTTTTAGTACCGATTACGTTTTGGTTTATGACAATGAGTATCTATAAGTGTTTCGAACTTATTGAGCAGTTTTGGTACCAATATAGTATTGAGTCGCATCTAGATCATTCAGTTGAGACGCCATGGCCTGTTCGATGAAATGTATGAGAATTCTAGGACTCAGACGAAAATGACTTATAGAGCAGCTTTAGTATCAATATGGAATTGAGTCGTTGCCTCTACATCATTCAGTCTAGACGCCCATCACCTATTTGATGAAATGTTTATGAGGATTTAGAGGGAGTTAACCCCGTTCTTCTGTAATCCGAAAGTAAAGTGATTTAGGTTGAATGATCTTAACTAGTCTTCAAGTCATTTACGTCTAAGTCCTAGTGATTTCTCAATTTCTGAATCTGTTTCTGAACTCTAGGTTCGTTGTTTTTGTGTTTTATGTTCCAATGCCTGTAAATGATCGTTAATCGTGAGAGCTTGGCTAGAGTTGAGGTCACACTTACTAATACTTCGTAAAAGCGTTCTAGTTAATCTCCACATGGTCATCTTACTCCATACCCTTAGTTTCCGTTCATTTCAGTAAGTCGTAGTAAAGGGGGTAAAGTCCAGTGAACAATGATGGTCAAAGGTAATAGCTAATGGCATAGGTCTTGTAATGAATATAGGGGTTCGACTTTTAAGTATATATGTTCAATACTTCGGTGTTCAAGTGATAAGCTCCATCCAACCAAAAAAAAAAAAAGTGATAAGCTCCAATTGTTAATGTGCTGGTATGGTGACTTTTGATTTTGTGTATTCTCAATTGATACTGAGAGAAAGTAGTGGTCATTAAAAATGAAGATTCATAACAATCATACAATTAATAATAGAAACGAAACCTGAACAGAACTTGAAATCGACCCTAAAACTCAAGATAGGTAGGTTTTAGGTTTCAGAGTATATAGAACAGGTTCTAAATTCCAAAAAATAAAAACTCTTTCAGTGAGTAGGTTCCAAATGGAACTTGTATTGAACCTGGAACCAGTCTAACAGGTATTCCCTATTTTCATCACTCTGATAGGTATTCCCTATTTTCATTCCAGGCATAATTCCATGACTAGAAAGAGCTAGAGTGCTCATTTTAGAGGACGAGCATTCCCTGTTAGACTTCGTCCAATTTCTTGGACCATTTGAATACCCTGTAGCGGAACGGAGTCGACTTTTCACTAAGGTGGGGAAACGCACAGATTATCGTCGTCGGTGTCTCGCTCACAACCACTAAGAAAATCCTGAGACACTGGGAGACGATGAATACCTTTCTATAGTATAAAAAAACACCTGACCCATGGCATAAATGAACATGATTAAACTGCATCCCAACACAATTAAGCCACTTTATTGCAACTTATCCCCTGGATCTTGATGATTATGAGGTATGCGACAGGGTACGCATAAGCAAACGGTAGCTATAATTCAAACTACAAAGAAGATACTTGCAAGAAGAAAAATGCAAATAAGTCACGGGATTAACATGATCAAATATTTTTTACATCGAAAGGTAACTTGCGACAAGCCACTGGCATGCGATATGCATACCACAATACCCGCACCAACAATTCTGCAGTTCATCCATGTACAAAAGTCACTATCACACTCAGCACCAACTCAAATCTCAATTTACAGTAATATATCGTGAACTACCAACATTGGCTCAAATTCTCCAAAGAAAGCAAAGGAATTTATAAAATAGGTCGCTAATCTCGTTGTTGCCATCCAAAGCCCTTTTCCACATGCTAAACAATTCAAACAAGTTATAATGCAGAAGCCTCATCGCCCAAAGAGGGTGGCACTAGTGGGCACTCACGAGGAAGGGATGCTGACACACTCCACATTCAATAGTCTCAGAACCAGAGGTTGGAACCTGGACCTGCAATTATTCCAGAGCACACCCCTTTTAATATCGAAGTATTTAACAATAGGACCAACATAACACATCTGAGCTGTTGTTGGTGAAGGGTCTCATACCTGCAAATGAACAGTGCATATGGGACAGGCAACTTCCTTCATCCTCCTTCCAGAACCATCTGACTGGGAGCCTGTAAAAAGACAGTTCCTCTGTCAACACTAGACAGAAGCTCAACTAACAACGAGCCAAAAAAGGGTACTTTCATGACAGAATCCATCAGGTACATTAAAAAAACGGATCCTCTGAAAATAAAAAGCTGCGTTGAGAACACGTGTATCCAGTTAAGATTAGAGAATTACCCGCTGATCCTTTGCGATTCCTCTCCATTTCCTCCTGTCACATACAAATAATGTCAGAAAGTTATAGCGTGACAACACACTTTCTTCAAAAGAGCCTCAAAAAAGATTGCGCAAAGCTGTACAAAGACTTTGCCACAAAGAAATTAGAGGGAACATGTCTACCTGAAGCTATCTATGCAAAGTATCAGAAAGACTACCTGAAGCTTTCTTGCAAGGTCCTCATGACTCTGAAATCCCACCGGTTTACTAGATGCTTCCTTCGCATTGCTCAGTCGCTGAGTAACTTCAGCCTACAAAACCCCATTGTTTAGAGTGACAAGGTATGAGGAGTGTAATATGCCAGCCTATTGCAAGTTGTAATAGGTCTCAGGCCCAAGCACATACTAAGATACATGTGGGGTACATTCACTTCAAAGAAACAAGAAATATACCAAACAACGGTCACAAACGCGAACTGGTTGAGCATTTTCTTCGGCAGTTAGGGCAATCCTGCCATGGGTACATTTATCGCAGAAAATATCTCCACAATTCCTGCAGTGATGCTGAATCCAAAAAAACCAGACATGAGGGAACACAATATAGATGAACACTGAAGAGACTAGTAGTGATATAAAAGTATGTACCCTGCGAATAAAAGCACTAAAATCCGTTCCACAAGCTGTACACTTTGAAGCTGCTTCATCGGGAACCTAATAAGGAAAAACCAAGGAATGTGAGTAGCTTTTATGGCAAACAAGGCTGATGTGAGATTCTAAGGAAACCAATGATTTGATACTTCCATGCTTTTGAGAGTAACTTCTCATTCTTCTCATTAAGAATGAGAATAAATGCATACAAAACGCCTGGTAAAACACGATATAATACCATTTCAAAGGGTGATAACTTTTTACACAAAAAGGATTTACTGAGAGACATCAGCATTTGGTGACTACGATTAATTCAAAGACGACACACTTGACATGTTTTGGTCCATATTTTCACTATATGTTGATGACATAAATGACCAACACAAATACAAAAAGAAAAACACAATTTTGATGGCATGGCACAAGTTGCTAGCCAATTTTGGTCTGCACGAGATCTCTATGTAGCTAGTCTAAGCCCTTGTAAAGAGGGAGATCCAGGATACAAAAGGATGTCAACATCTATAATTGTCAGATCTTCCATGAAATGGACAATAAAATAGGGATGATGAAGTGCAAAATCTTGTAGAGTACACTCTTGAAAATACTCACGCCAAATGGATTTCAAGGCATCAAATATGCATAAGCAATTTGAAGATGTTTGGTGCATGTGTGATTGCTCAAGAATTGATATAGCTCGAAATGGAAATCCTTAAAAAAGCTGGAGGGGCCACATAAAATGAGACGATAAAAAACCTGCATAAGCGTCCATTTCAAAGACTACCACTAGATGCTTCGAAACAAAGGCAATTTTATGGTAAGGCCACAAGAGAACCAATCAAACAGGTGTGCAAAGACGTAAGGTATGAATATCTGTACAGAGACTCTAGCAAAGCTGGATGAATTCTAAATAGTTTAAAATTTCCATCCCATTTGCCTAATGGAGCTAATGGAGCTTCCAAGTTCATGTAAATGTATGCGTTCAAGTCCACATGAAGCAAGTTTGTTTCTTCGAAGGAGTTCCACAAATCTAGACAGATCAAGATCTCCAAACAATCCTGTTTTCCCAAAAGCCTACTTGCAAACCATTGCAGCAAAAATTAAACCAAAGCTTAAACAGAAGCTGCCACCGACTGAAGGAACTTTTACTTCAGCATCAGGGAAAATGCCACAAGCAACAAAAAAACTAACGCATGCTTGCCCAAATAGCCAATGCAACAAAATAACATCAATTCCATCAGCATACGCCCCGGGGGGGAATGAAGAAGATAAAAATGGAATTTGTGTTATACCCAGTGATCTTTCTCTTCATTGCCAGGCTTCATCAAATTCATCCAGTCGGCAATACCTTTCTTCCTCTCTGCAGACTGTTCACTTGTCTTTACAGGATCAGAAGGCCTGCTCCTTCCACCCATTTCCTTTAACTGGAGCATGTAAAACATTTACTTTCAGTCCAGAAAGCACATAAACCATCAGCTGAACTATGGAGCTATTTAAAGTTATATAACAAGTTTATATATTTATTATGGTGCTATTTAAGGTCCAAAAAAAAAAAAAACTATGGAGCCATTTTCTATTGATGGTCTAATGCAGGGATATGGATCCTTAAATGAATTCATCTCTTTGCAAGTATGGGCAACGTGTGGTCTAACAGTTCAAGTGCACAAGTGCATCTCAATCCTTGGACCCCGGTCAAAGGTTCAAATCCACAGAGACTATGGTTCAGCCGATGAACGGCTGGTGTGAACAATGTACATCCAATAGTAAGTCCCTGGATGAAAACTCTAAAGCATCCAATGCCAGTTTAGCCACAAACAATTTAGTAGTCTAAATCTGACCAGACCTAAGACCAGTTCCAGTCAAACCAGCCAGTCCAGTGAGGTTTCAAAGTTTAGAAATGAGTGAAGGCCTGGCTTGCATTTCTGCAAGGCCTTGCAAGTCCCACCAAAATGCATGTTAAAGGAAGGACTTTGGCCTTGCACCAGTATGCACATGAAAGCAAGGAAAAAGACAGGAAATACTCAATATCTAAGCAACGGCGATAGAGTGTGAGAATTCATTCATAAGTGGCTACAAATTATAACATATTAACATAACAGGGTAAAAAGTCTACTTAACACATACATTGGACAAGCCTTGTCAGCTCACTAATTTATCCATCCACCACATCATGCACATAATTGGTAAATGCAGATGTAGCATTCTACCTGAACAGTCGCAGCTGTCACCGTATCAAGGAGTGTGTTAGTCGTGTAACGATTTGATTGTAATCTAATACGCCTGGGTTCAATATCCACAGAACTCTTTGACCAAAATGAAAATATAGATGAATCTGTCACCTGCGTGGCACCATGCATCCATAGGTCAACATTAAGTTATAAACTGTAAAAGAACGCGTAAACAAGGACAATTAACTCACTTCACATCTGGTGATGGTCTCTAAGGGGTATATCCTCAAAGTCCGACTTGTTGAAGGATCAAGCATACGAATTCCATCCAAGCCTATCTGAAAGAGAATATGTAACATCAAGAATCAGTCGCAATAGAATCAACCACCAAATGACTGAAGGATAAAAGCAAGAAAAAGACAAAATGATCTACTGTATTGTCGCAGCTCTTGTTTACTACAGGTATCTTACAACAAAACAAAGAGATGTTTAAGATCTTTGAATTAATATTAAGAACATGGTAAGGAGATAATATGAATAGTAACGAAATCTGTGAGTTCAATTATAGGTGTTCTCCACCTCATATTTCCCCCCAGGTGCGGGGGAACGAAACACAGAGTGCACGTACACCATGATTTATCAATGCCAAAGGGAATTATGTTGGTTTACTAATAGGTGTTCTATTCCTCCTCTTGCAATAATTGGCACTTGGCAAGAGGGTAAAAGTAACTATTAATGAGATTAAGAAATCAATGAACAGCTCGTACGATAAATTCGAAAAATAAGTTCTCAGAATTTAGACACTGAATATGTTTGATTTGTATGGATTTTAAGTTATTTTTTCCAAATCCTGCAGTGCTTATAATTCGATTTTTATTTTATGCAAAACACATCTTTCAGAAAAATGCAAATATTGACATGTATACACCTATAAAATGTTAAATTTTCAAATTAGTAGGAAAGAAAATTTTTAAGGCAAACAAAACAAGTGCTTAACCAAAGATTGTTCAATATAAGCTTTGGAAGATAAACATTGCATCTTGTTAGTTTCTCAGCAAAAAGGAGTTGCAGATGTGATAATAGGCTTTAGCAATATAATTGGTAAAGTTCTAACTCCCACAAAAGTTTTTCCATCGAACAAATTAAGTAACTGCTTCCTTACTTCATCTTGAGTGAAATTTTTGCTTAAATGCCTTACCAAAAAAAAAAAAAAATTTCCTTACCAAAAAAAAAAAATGTTAAATGAATCTGTCTAGTCAAAATTAGTCAGTATTACCAGACTCTTTTAATCTTATTGAGTGTCAAATTTTTCAGTTATTGGCATTTAATTAAGTTGTCAAAGAGGACCTAACTATTTGGGCTAATATGGGTACTAAACAAGAAACCTTCTAGGTATACCAATTTTCACCATTCCTCTTTTAGCCAGTCTAGGTTGTTTACTAACGTTTTCTACAGCAAATGCAGTCAGTGTCCTTCCCCCATTATATAATTTGGTCAGTAATAGTTACATTATTGATTGATTTTATGGTGACTTATGTAATTTTTATTATATTAGTCTTTTGAAGGCATCTACAAACAGTGATGGCTAACATCGCATTTATCTCTAACATATACAATCCTCATAATCCACATAATTTTATGATAAATCCACATAACACATCTATCAAGCAATTATTTCGTCAAACAGTGATCTTCAAGACATTTAAAGATCAAAAGGGCATATCTCAACTTCTTAAGACATGAGCTAATGGAAAAAAAAAAATATTAGAATTAGCATCTAAGGCAGGCAATCCTTTTACTTCCTTCAGTAATAAGCAAAGAGCATAACAGGAACTGGAATAATGAAGACAGTACAAAACTACAACCTTGCATCTCTTACAAGCTATTAGTGTAGGATGTGCTAAGGTTTTCCAGAACAAAAACAGGTGTTGCCCGATAAAGGAAAGTTCTTTGCTTTTTATTTTAAAATCATTATGGCAGTTTAGCCAAAACATCAGTTGCTTCAGTTCACTTGCAATGAAGAATCACAATGAAAACTATCATAACATTACAACTCAAACAGTCAAGAGATGTAATATATTCAGTTGCATCAGATCATTTGTACCCATACTTTGAAGGTTCATTTTTTTGTAATGAATCACTTCGATGCTCATACGGTCTATCTGTCCTAGAACCCCAAAGAATCTTAGGTTAGCCTCTGATTTAAGACGAACTAGGCATTAAACGAGTCAACTTCAGTAGCGCTGAAATACTAACGATGTACTCACTACTCTGCACACTATAAACTTCTAAAGGTAGAAATTAAGCAAAATGAACAAGCAAAGACAAACCTGACAGAGAACATCCATTGTACTTGAAGAACCACTTTCAGGCAAGAGCTTCACCCGAAACTTTTGGACCCCACTCTTTACATCCTGCTGTGTCTCCGCCTTGGGCACTGCTCTTACAATCTTCGGTGAGCTGACTGAAGACTCCTTCCCAGAGGGAAAACTGATTGGTCTTCCATAATCATCGAACGCAGACCAGGTCGATGATTTCGAAGAAGTGCCTCGAGCACCGTATGGCTCGACTTTCCCTCCTTCGTAAGCAAACACACCATCTCCATACGCGTCCTCCCGCCTCGAACCCGAACCATACTGCGAAACATCCGATTGCTTCCTGTAGAAATCCGACCCGTAATCGGACATGCTACGACCGTATCCCCCGCCATACCTATCATCGAGGAACGATCCCCCCTGATCGTACTTCACGGAATTATCATACGTCGGCTCATACGGCGAGTTGTACGGGGCCGACGAGGCGTAGATGGACGAGTACGGCGAATTCGCGCTCTGATTGGGGACCGAGCTAGGGTTCAGGGCGGGGGGCGCGATCGAGGTCTGCGGAGGGTAGCTCGCGGCGGCCTGAAGCTGATCGTAGGGCCCGGGCGGAGGAGGCGCGGGCGCGGGCGCGGGCGCGGGCGGAGGGGGCGGGGGCGGCGCGTAATAAGACTGCTGCGGCGGCGGCTGCGGCGGGGGCGGCTGGTAGGGGGCGTGAGAGTCGAAGGGAGGGAAGGAGGAGGGGGCCTGCGGGGTAGAAGGGACGAAGGAGGACACTGGCGGCGGGGGCGGCGGCGGCGCGTGGGGGTTGGAGCTGGAGATCGGGGGCGGGGCGGTCGGGGGCGATCGGATCGGGGGCGGGGGCGCCGTAGGGGGTAGGCGGGGTAGTCGGAGGGGGAGTAGCCGGACGAGAAGGGGGCGCGGAGGCGAAGGACATCGGCGGCGGATCGGCGGCGGCGGCGGCGGCGGCGGGGGGTGGTTAGGGTTCGGCGGGAGGTGAGGGTAGTGGTAGTACGGGGCGGAGGAGTAGTCGCCTTGGTGCATGATGAGATGGAGAGAGATTGGATTGGATTTCGGTCGAAGAAGATGGAGGAGGAGGAGGAGGAAAGATGATTCCGGTTGCTCAGGAACGCGGAAACGAGAGGAGAGAGAAAAGAGGGAGGGGTTCGTTCTGTGGGGAGAGGAGATATCGGGTGGAGCCCGGCGCACGCCGAGTTATGGTGAGCCCGCGTTGGTGGAGTTGTTGCTCCGCGAGGTCGAGGTCGAGGTCAAGGTCAAGATGGGAATTTCGGGGTTCCGGGGCGTTGGGGGGAGGGCGTGGACACGCGTGCCGACAGGAGAGGCCAGTGGCGGTGGGGTCCAATAGCCCCGGTCTTTCCACGGCCGTCTCGTCTGGCGTCCGATGGTGTGGCTCGGTTGACTTTTGATGAAATTTTATATAGAGTTGGTTCCCGATTCGATTCTTAGGGGCTGGATCGGCTGATCTTAAGGTCGGGACCGGACTGAAACAATAATTTGGTCTAGTTCCAATCTGATATAATGAAATCGATCGCTTATTTTTTCTTATTACTTTTTTTTCATTAAATTTTTTCTCATCATTTGAAACCAAATTGAGATGGTGTTTAGCTCACATTTTATTAATTTTTTTAAAGAAACAATAAAATAAAATAAAAAATATACTTAATTGGTTCGGTTCGGTCCAATCACCTGGAAATAAATCATCTAGACATCAATTCCACTTTTAGAAACCGACACTTAAACAAAACTGACTAATCCGATTCAGTTCAGAAATTTTATTTTACACACCCCTAATTTTACAACTCCATTTGGCAATTAACACAATGGGGTTGGTATGTAAATTTGGAATAGTAAGTAATAAAAATCTTCAAATGTTGGATATGCTAAAAAGGCAATAATTTTATGAATTTTTTGTAAAACATTACTGACCATAAGTATAAAAACTAAAATTTTGAATAATAATTACCATTGAGGATATGTTTTGTAATTATCTTCTTTTTTTTCTGTTCTTTTATTTCTCGGAATAAAAAAATAAAAATTGTCAGTTAATTATTCTATTTTATTGGAATAGAAAAGTAGCAAACGAATAGATATAGAACAAAAACAAAAGAAAAAATAATAAAAATAAATAAACTATTTTCTGAACAAAAATTGTTTCTAAAGATAAAAAAAGTTATCAAATTGCATCCTACTAAGGCTTTCCGTTAAAGAGTGTCGTGACCATGAAAGCAAGTTCTAAGAGGAAAAAACAAAATAAAATTGCACTAAATTCAGATTTTTTATTATCTTTCACTGAAATTTGCCAACGTGAAAATATTCAACCGTGCGAGACTAGAATTGCTAGATGTGAAGGGGCGGTTCTAACTTGTCATTTGTAAAAACTTATCGGAGAATTACAACTATCAAGTATAATCATTAAATATAAGTACCTTCGCTCATGACAATTTGGGGTATTTATTATATTATCGTTTTATTGGGTGCAGAAAATGCAGAAAAGTGAATGTGAATGATCCCTGGAGTTGGTTGGCCTGTTGACTGTTCAGGAACTTACCAAAGGATCCAGTCAAGGGTCGAAATCCCAAACAACTCGGTTAGAAGATGCTCAGACTCTGCTATCATTTTATCGACAAGGGTCCGACTTCAATGTCTCACCACATGCCATGGCGACTTCTGTGATGCTTTTTTTTCCCGAGGGGCTTTCAAGCCTAAAGGGGCTTTCTAAATGCCCAACCAAACGTACCCTTAGAAAGCTTCTCCACGGTCAAGCAGCAGCAGAGGGCGAGCCTCGGAGCATAGACCGCAAAACAAGCATCAGGTCATCAGTGCACATACATTCGTAGAACACTAACCACCGCTTGCAGATTTTATCACCGGCTTAGAGTGCAATCAGTGCGTACAATTCATTGAAGTGCGTGTCAAAATGGCGAAAACAACTTATTGACACGGTACTCTATCAATGCTATAAGAACAGCAGATATGGCTCAAAATGCCGACAGAAAAAAAAGAAGGGGGGTGTTTCTTATGAGACTCAGGGCATTGCCGACTCCACAGTATCGTCTGCCTTGCTCTAAATTTTTTCGCTAGACTCCTGCCACGACTGAGTCATTGCTCTAGTAGAATTCCCCACGGCATGCTGCATTCTGTCATACCATTCACCTATCCGAGTATGCTCAACCATATCTTTCCCAGATTGGAGGTGCCGGATCGGCCTCAGCACGCCAAAAACAGCAAGATCAGCTAAATTAGGCTCTGCGCCACCTGTTGCAGATAACCACCAGAAAAGAGAGTCAAGTCTTGCAGCATTCTTCTCACTGCTTCTGACCAACCAATGAGCAGAACCGATCAAGCTTACCAAAAAATGGCCTCCCCATAAGAGCATCCACCCATGTTTCAGCAGCTTCATACAAGGCTGCACGTTCGTCTGTAATGTTGTGTCTCTTCTTCAACTTCTTCGACACGATATACATAGCTGCAGCTCCGCTGTACTTGGCAATTAACCTCTCCATGAAGCTGAAGTTGCCTATAATTGTGGATCCTCATCATACTATAATCATAATCCATTGAAGTATATAGAGCAAGTATGATACTCAATAAGTAGATATTCATCACGACTAGCAGGAGAAATACACCAAGGAGTACAGAAAAGGTGCACTGTAAACTGTTTGTTTAGAATAAGAAACATCACCAAAAGAAATGATGCAATCAAACTAGTATTTATTGAAATTATAGCACAGGAGAAATTCACAAGATCAGAGAGAAAAAGAATTGACAAACTAAAACAGGCAACAATAGAAATGATGAAAGTAGAGTATGGATCTCATAAAAGATTAGAATACACTAGAAATAGATGAAACTAGAGTATAGATATTGGATCCTCTAAGCGCTTAGCAAAGACTTAAGAATATGAAAACTAGTGCACTTCAACTACAGGTCCTAGAGCCAAACCCTAGCCGACCAATGAATTACAGTGAGTCTAGTACTAAACATGATTAAAAGAAATAAAAGATCACGATCAACAGCAACATTAGCCCAACCACAAAAGCTTAGATCAGTCACATGATGGAAGGAAGACCACATGGATGTTGACTGAGTCTTTGTGGTGCCTTTGCATGTCTAATGTTATATCATGAATCAGTTGCAGACTTTTGCCAGTGTATAACTCTTAGTATCCTAATTGTCTACACATTTTACTGGGTTGAATGTGTCAAAAGATGTGGGCATTCAGAAAATCTAGACTTGTTTATCTTCAAAAAAAGAAACTTCACAGATTCGCAGAAAGCTCTGGATATGCTCAAAACAGCTATGATCTGGGAATAAAGGATGGTTTCTGGATTCAAAACCCTCCTATGCTCAAAACAGCCATGATCTAAGAATTAAGGATGCTTTAAAATTGATGTCCTACTATAGACAACAAGTGCGATACCATATCACTGCGGAAATAAATGAAAACTTGAGCCAATGGACCAAGCTCCCTACGGGGTTGATCAGAGTTTACTTGCTTTTTCATTAAACAAACAGCTTGACTCATCGTCAACTCTTGCTGCTATACCAAAATAAACCATTCCAGAAAAAGGGCACTGCCAAGTCAACTACTGTGAACTAAAGCATAACAACACACATAGCTTAGCCTCACTACTCATGTCTCAGTAAAAGGTAAACATTGATCAACAGTGATCATGCTCTTTGGAAAAATAGATGCTTGAGCACATCCATAGGTTGAGTTTCCAATTGTTTACTTGCTAGCTACCAGTAAAGTGCACAATGCTTTCACACAGCTTGTAGACAGCTCTTTCACTTGTAAAGCAATAGCAAGTACAGTTAAGTATTAAAATAACAGTGCCAGCAAATTTTTCCACACTAATTGCTTCTTTTTGTTGGAATTGGAACAGGAACAGTTAGCAACTAAATGGTGTAAAAGTTTAAAAAAAGGGAGGTGGGGGGCACAGTCAGCAAGTTGCTGCTTCCTTCCTCAAAAATATGTTGCCAAAAACAACTCAGGAACACCAATGCATATGTTGCCCTTACCATGGGTAGTAATATAGTCGAATGACTCGAGGGCCTCTGAAGGAGTTCTGTATATATTTGGTGATAAAACATGAACCAAATGATAATCAACCCACCTACATCCAGTCATATTACACACCAATGGTGAGTTGGTACATTGCGTGAGACATAACAGGAGATGTCCAAGGTAACTTGGACGAAAGGAAATGAAGTCACAGAATCCCCAGAAACAAAAAGAGAATAGCAGAGAAGTTAATTGTACCCACGCCACTTCCTCTCCTCCTCATTTTCCGCCAAGTCATCAGGATGAATTTTTTCAAACAACTGATCAATGATAGCTGCACACACCAAAATGGGTCATTGCAGAGTGTAAATGAAAATCAAAAGACCTCCAAAAACTTGCATGTTCAGCAGAATAGGCTTGAATGCTCCAAAGTTAGATATCACTAATCGCATCAACATGAAAGAACAAGCAAGAGATAAAAAGGATAAGGGAAATGACCAACAACCTGAAGAGTCATTCATCTGCTTTCCATCTACCATCAGTATAGGCACCTTCTTGTAATCAGACCATTTGATCTCTTTCTTGTTGATGGGGTTGACCTCCACAACTTTGTACGGTATTTTGTAGTAATCCAAGAACGCTGAAGGAAAAGAAAGAAAAAAATCAAACAACATCATGATGAAGTTAATGATGCTCAAATGCGAGATTAATTATTTGACAACAACTGACATACTAGCAATCATGAGAGATACCGTAATATCGGCAGCACAAGCAAAGCCACACTTCAGCATCTTAAATTCGCTCACTTTAGTTTGGTTTTCCTGGTTAATAACTATTTTCCCGCATATTCTGTAGATACTGGTTATGGTGTCCAATGCGATCCGATTAACTTCATCGTTATCATTTTACATTTCCCCAAGCCTCAACTTCCCTTTGTGATGATAAGAGGAAAAAAGGAATGGTACAAATACAAAGAAACCACTGCGAGCGAACAAAATCTCGAGGACGCTCTGATTCGAACCAGAGAAAGGAATCAGCCAAAGCGTACATCCCCAAGATGCATCTCTCAGTGCATACACTCCACTAGTCTGAACTCTCTTTCAGCAAAACTTCGCATGCTCAGCCTTCGAGGGCCAAAGAACACCGATTACTTCCCACGCAAACAAGAAGCAGCACGTACCGAAACGGCGAAGCGCTTCCCTCGCTGAACGATTCTAGCTTCTTAAGAGGTTCTAGAGAAGCCCGGTAGCTAACCTTTAACTTTGTTGCAGAAAGGGCAAGCCTCGTACTGGTAGAGGACGACGTCGCCGGAGAGAAACCTCGCCCCTCGCGAGCCCTCTTCCCGCGCCGCGGACGTCGCCGCGGCGGCGGCGGAGGACACGAGCCTGGCCCCCGCGGCGCCATTGGACGCGGAGGGGATCGACGGCCAGCGCCGGCCGGTCAGTACCTCGGAGAGCCACGGGGAGGTCGTGCCCGCCCGGGGATTGCGGAGCGCGGCTAGAAGGAGGCAGTGCTGGGAGGCGCCGGCGGCGGCTGCTCCGCCGGCCGCGGCGGCGCGGGTCAAAGCGGCGGCTCCTCTGATCGACCTCGTCGTCATCGTTCGAATTCCGGAACCGGTTTGAAAGTGCAGCAGGGAAGAGTCCACACGCCATAGAAGGTTCTCCACGGAACTGGCGCGTGACGGAAAATGCTACGGTGGCGCGTGTTGCTGCAAGCTGTACGTTTGGCACCGATACATTGAATATCACGGTACATTAGGAAAAGAAATTTACATAAACGACCTCAAAATTTTGATGAAAAGTACAATTTTTAAAATTTTATTTGGTTAAAAAAAAATTTTATTTGGTTAATATAAATTATAAATATTAGCAGATATCGTCCTTAAAAATTTAATTTGCAAGATGTAGTCCATAAACTTTCAGTACATATTCAATCTAGTCCAAAACTAAAAATGTTTAATAATGGCATTTCATTAATTCAAGTTAAAAAATAATATCGAATATTTTTATATATTTCAGAAAGTAGATTTTTTTTTGTCGATAGGAAGTACATTAAATATATGCTAAAAGTTTGTGGACTTGTTAAATAAAATAAAAGTCTATAACTGACATTGAATATTAGTTTAAAATTCAATAATATGCATTGAACAAATTAAAAGCTTATAAACGCATTGATCCAAAATTAAGGGACCATTTAGACAAACATCTAAGTACTGAAGCAACATATAGCTTCTTTTTTTTTTTTTTTTTTTTTTGTAAGTAACATATGGCTAAATTACATGGTGCAAATTAAGAATATAAAAGAAAAATCTATATGAGTAAGTACACATATGCTCAAGCTTATGAGACATCAAAAGAGCACCGCATTTATTTTTGTTAAGTTAAGTAATTTAATTTAATTTTTCAGGTACCTTATATTCGAACAAGATTCGAAATCGGTCTCGACATTTTAATCTAACCTTATCCTTTGGAACTTTTCCAATAATGAGAGGTTGGTCATGAGCCTGAAAACCCGCTTGACTCGTGTAAGCCTAATCAATCAGCTCGAAGGATTAATTTGGAGAGCCTGGACAAGTAATCTCTTGGCGGAATGGAGTTCCACTTGTCCACTGCGATCCGTCAAAGGATATTTTAAGGCATGAGTAATCTTCGACAATGGGCGGGCCCAACTAAGAAATCGTCAGGCCCAATGCAAGGCCCGACCCGGCGGCCCTCGGGTCTCTTTCTTCGGGAGGCCCGCCGATGGGAAGGGCATTATCGGTACATCACAGCCACGCAACCTTAAGTCGGTCAACCTCCGCTATAAATACAACCCCTGCTCGCAGGAAAAGGCTGTACAGAGATCAGAATCTTTTGGGGGCTAGGGTTTTCTTCTTCTTCTCCCGCGTTCTCGTCTTCTCCATCTTCCTCCTTCTGTCGCGCGCGCCTGCAGGCGGAATCCGTCCTCTGCTCCTCCTCTCCGGAGAGAGGGACGCTGAGGAGGGAGGCTTTGATGGGTTCTCAGTTTTGTCTCGCAAATTTCTCGGTTTTGTCTACAGTCTTTGGATTTTGCTCCGGCCCCCATGATTGGCGGGGTCTGTTTGGCGAACAAAATCTAATTGCAGAGAGAGCACTAATAAAAATATTAGCATAACTTAATTCCCCAAACTTTAAGTATCTAATTGCATAGAAATCGAGGAAAAATACACATTGTAAAATGTTATTAATGGATAAGGTGTATTAGTAGGGTTATCTCGAAGTTCAAACTCCACACCCAATCTCTACATAAGGGAACTTGTACTCTTAAACGTGTCCCATCTTACCTTTTCTCCCCTCCATTTGGGTCTCGACAAGGTCAGGTCGCGAAGATGTTCATTGGCTTTTCATCGCCCGTCTTACCAAGAGCAATATTGAGGGTCGGCTACATTGATTGATAGAGATCCAATATCAATAGGAATAATCAAGATGTTCATTGGCTTCTCATCGCCCGTCTTACCAAGAGCAATATTGAGGGTCGGCTACATTGATTGATAGAGATCCAATATCAATAGGAATAACCAAGATGTTCATTGGCTTCTCATCGCCCGTCTTACCAAGAGCAATATTGAGGGTCGGCTACATTGATTGATAGAGATCCAATATCAATAGGAGATAACCTGGTACAGAAATGGAAATGGAATTTGAAATCCACGCTGTCTCTTCTTAATGACCAAGGCGAAATCGGTTGTAAGTTGCGGATGTACTTTTGACCACGACCAGCTCGTTGACTACCCAAAAATAAACCAACCAAACTTAGCCCTGAATTCGTGCCTGCACGTCAACTACAAAGAATGCAATGCAATTCTCTCTCTTCTCTTGATTCGCCCCTTACAACTTCCAAACCAAACCAAAACCAAAGCCAAAACAATCCCGAAAAAACTATTATATTCTATCTCAGGGAGGGGAAAAGAAACCTTCCTCTCTTCTTCCTCTCCCTCCTCCTCCTCCTCCTCCTCTCTCATTGGAGGGTAAAAAGAAAGACGAGAAATCCTTCGAGCGAAAAGTATATAGATAAAGAGACGATCAATGTGAGCGAAAAGTATATAGATAAAGAGACAATCAATGTACGCGATGAGGTCGTCTTGGTCGTCGCTGTCGATGAGGAAGCTGTGCCCCAACTTTGACAGGGAGGACGGCCTTGACACCGTCCTGGAGGTGCCCATCCCAGAGGAGATGTTCACCAGCATGGGTAGCAATGCCGTGCTGAGGTGGCAGAACCTCCGCTCTCTGATGAAGGCCCAATCCTCGTCCTCATCCGCCATCGATTATTCCAACAAGTCCTCCTCCTCTTCTGGTTCGTATGCTTCGTCTTCTTCGTCGTCAGAATCGCCGCCACAGCAGCGTCTGTCATCCGGGTCGAGGAACGAGTTCATGGCTCTGCTCAAGCTCGTCGGGTCGCCTCTCATTCCTTTCCAGGTCCAGTCAGATCAGGCTCTAACCCGATCCCTCAAGGGTTGCACCATTGTAAGCCTACTCCTAACCTCCTGTCGTCACTAACTTTCCCGCCAAAAACAAGAAGAAGAACGATTCCTAGTTCTCTTTCAGATGATTAATTCGTTATTGTGCTTGGAAAGCAATATTTTGCCCGCCGTTCGACTTTGGTCCCAGAAGATCCTGTGTCGATGGGTCAGGAAATCACGTTTGATCTATTTGCAAATTATCATGTTCTTTTCTTTCATTTTTGTCCTTGAGAAAAGGTCTTTTCATGATAGGGTATTCGTGGCTTGCATATGTAATTGTTTGATATATTCTCCCTTATTTTCCTACTGTTTTGAGAATGAAATTAAAGTAAATCTCTCTGGTATTATGATAAACAGGAAGCCTCAACCGCGCAGTACATAATTCAGCAGTACTTGGCGGCCACAGGAGGGCAAGGGGCATTGAACGCTGTGCACAGCATGTACGCGGTGGGGCAGGTGAAGATGGCGGCGTCCGAGATGCGGCAGGGCGATGGCAGCATACACGCCACCGGGAGTAATGAGGTCGGTGGGTTCGTGCTGTGGCAGAAGAACCCCGATCTCTGGTACCTCGAGCTGGTGGTTGCGGGACTCAAGGTGAGCGCGGGCAGCGACGGCAAAGTCGCTTGGAACCAGTCTTCCTCTCAGCCTTGCCATGCCAATCGCGGTCCTCCTAGACCCCTCCGCCGCTTCTTTCAGGTATCCTTTTTATGATTACTCTTAAAACTTCTGGCTTTAGAAATCAGTATTCTCGGTGGCTTGGGTAGCTTCACGGTTCGAAATCTTGGTAAAAAGTGACTACATTTGTGAGATATGAGCGTTCTCATAGAAACAAAGCAGGAAGAAGTCATTTTTGAAACAAGGAATGATTGGAGATTCTTTCTGCAGAACCAGAAAGGATCAGATTTTCCAGGGAAAGAACTTCAAATCAAATGCCGTAAAATCAAAAATAATCAACAATTGTCATCATCAATGATGAATTTATTGGAGTTGGGGGATCGTATGAACAATCAATTTGTTCAGTTTTGTTGGTCCCTTTTTGGAGTCTGATCTAAATTTTCTAAATTTCATTACTTATGATTAGGGCTTGGACCCAAGATCGACGGCCAACCTATTCCTGGATGCAGTATGCATTGGGGAGAAGACGATCAACGGTGAAGACTGCTTTGCTCTAAAGATCGAGGCGGCCCAAAATATCCTCAAAGCACAGAGCTCGCCAAACACCGAGCTCACCCATCACAAGGTGTGGGGCTACTTCAGCCAGAGGACCGGCCTCTTGGTCCACTTCGAGGACACCAAGTTAGTAAGGATGAAGTCGATAAGGGGGAACGACAGTGTTTTCTGGGAAACCACAATGGAGTCGACCATCGAGGACTACAGAAACGTGGATGGGATCAACATCGCTCATGGTGGGAAGACTTCGGTGACCATGTTCAGGTATGGAGCTGGGCAAAATCACAAGCGGAAGATCGAGGAGACTTGGAGGATCGAGGAGGTAGACTTCAACATATGTGGGTTGTCCATGGATTGCTTTTTACCACCTGCAGATTTGAAGAGGGAAGAAGAAGAGGGAATGTCATGAGTCAAGCTGCTGCTTATTGAATTGAATTACATAGCAAATACGTGGACAAAGAACAAAAGAAAGGCAATGTAAATACAGGAAAGAGACTATGAATTAAGAGGATCGGTGAAGCTTTGTCTTTTCTTCAAGGCTTCGTTCGCTTACTTTCAAGAATGTTTTCCGAAGTTTTCAATGTTTAATTCACGAAAAATAAAGGAAAACGCATTCTTTCACTACTCATTTTAATTATTTATTATTTTTTTTCCTTTTTCTTTTCCTTTTTTTTGATTGAATTTTTGATTATATTTTATTTTTATCATTTTTCTTTTTCTTTTCTTCAACCAATTGCTAGCTACAACATGGTTAGCGACCAACCACTGGCTAGCCTCTAATGGCCCCAGAGGGCAGCAAGGCTCGAGCATAGCTTGAAAATAGGAGGCTCAAGCCTTGCCAAATCGACGACACTCAATCGACATTAGAGGGGCAATAAGGCTCTAGCCTCATAAATCGGCAATGCTCAAGCATCATCAGAGGCTGGTGAGCTCATCCCTTAGCTTGCTAGCCATTGTCTTGGCTGGCAACTTCTCAAGGAAAAGGAAAAAAGAAAAAAATAATTAAAATTTTGAATTTTTAAAAGAAAATAAAAAAATAAAAAATAAAAAAAATATATCAAAAGGAGTGCATAAAGGAAAATTAAATCAGATACCGAATGGCAAAAGATAATTTTCACTTCATTTTCAGGTTTGAGCTGGACAACTGAATATGTTGTTATTTTCTTGAAAAATAAGTTCTTGAAAAATATTTTCCAAAAACAACACATTTTCCATCAAATTAACAAAGCCTTAATTGCTTGCGCAATGCCGGTTGAATATCCTTGAATCGAGTCGAGGCTATTAGCTGCTTAATGGGGAAAATTATATTTTAAAAAAAAACATTAATCTATTAAGTACTAAATCTTTCAATTGAGTTTTCAACTTTTTCATGTTTTGTCAATTCCATTCATCTAGTTGGAAATCGCTAATATATATATTAGCCGTCCTACGTGTATATAGCATGGCTATATTGATATAGAGAATTTTTAATAATATTTTAATACTTTTTCCAATTTTTTTTTCTTTTCTTCTTTTTTCAACTGTGACTAGGGAGGGCTGCCTAGACGGAAATAGTAAAAAAGAAAAAGAGAATTAAAGGAAAAAAAGTAAAAAGAAAAAGTTTTAAAATAATAAATATCCACATCAATTCTAATTGTATCACATAGGATCAATATTCATGTAGTGACTTCTGACCATTAACAAAACGTAAAAATGTATAAAACTTAATTGATATAATTAAAAAAATTAGAATTAAATTAATAAAAATTATAATAGGGTTAAAAAAATTTTTGGTAATTTTCACTTGTTAAGGTAATAGTCCGCAGCTGGATATTAGGGTTTACTATTGTTATTAACAAATCAGAAACTTCAGAAAATTCTTGCATACAGGTCATAGGACTCCACAAAAATTAACTTCATCGTTTCCACAATTTTTGTCCCCATTCACCCTCCGAAAAGCTGCACATCATTTTGAATGCCGTGTTAATTTTACGTGATGAAACACGAGATTTCGATAACAACGTTGTCCACGGATATATCACACCGAAAGCGCTTCAAAGTATTCCAAGAACAGAAAGGAAACGAGTTCCCTTGAAATAAAGTTACAAGTTTGACACAGCTAAAATGACTAAACTACAGAGTGCACAAAATCGCTGGAGCAGATTAAATTAATGCCGCAGCTATTGCTCTCAAAGGAAGAACAAAAAAGGGTCAGCCATAAAGATCTGACAAGACTTTTCGACCATTCAATCAAAAACATGTATTTACATCCAACCCATGAAACCCAATTGCTCTTGGACCGTTTGGATCTCGCCCATCATGATCCGGTTACTGACAACATTAAAAATCCTAAAACTGAAGGGCTGACCTTCTTCCCTTTCTTCCCCTTCTTCTTGCAAGAGGTGCCTTCCCATCATTGCGACTTTGAAAGGCAATTTCAAGCACGTCTGCTGGTAACAATTCCTTGTAGTTCAGGAATTTTGTCAATGAACTCATGATCGTATTCAAAGGATTTTGATTCTCAATCAAAAGCATCTCGGCCTCTGATCGTGACTGCTTCAAGCAATATTCCAGGAAACTTGTATCTACAGAAAAATAATGATGATGATTGCATTATAGTCAAGTGGAAGTAGATATCTGCAAAAATCAAGTAAATGATATTTTTCTACAATAACACGATCAAACGCACTAAGGTCCGTTTTATTTTGAAGCTTCATGCTCTTTACTAAGCTATATTACTGTAAAGAAAATGTTGCATAGGCTGGAAATTGAGCAGTCATTACAAAGGTTCATTCACACTCTTGCTGACAATCTATTGTTTCATTTGCTACCACTTATCGCATTATGAATGGTCCGCAGTATGACCAAATTAAACTTTAAAAGGAATACTGTAGAAAGTGTGGGGAAGTACCTTTAATCCCAATAAGCCTCACGCACTCACTTTCACACCAATCTTTGAAGTCCATGCCTCTGCCAGAAGTATTCAAACATTGAATATCAGTAGGAGTCAATTTTCCGGCGGCGGCGGCGGCGGGGTGGCTAGGGTTCGGCGGGAGGTGAGGGTAGTGGTAGCACGGGGCGGAGGTGTAGTCGCCTTGCTGCATGATGAGAGGGAGAGAGATTGCCGATTGGATTGGATTTTGGGTCGATGAAGATGGAGGAGGAGGAGGAAAGATGATTCCGTGGCTTAGGAACGCGGAAACGAGAGGAGAGAGAAAAGAGGTAGGGGTTCGTTCTGTGGGGGGAGGAGAGATCGGGTGGAGCCCGGCGCACGCCGAGTTATGGTGAGCCCGCGTTGGTGGAGTGGTTGCCGCGCGAGGTCGAGGTCAAGATTGGAATTTCGGGGTTCCGGGGCGGTGGGGGAGGCCGTGGACACGCGTGCCGACAGGAGAGGCCAGTGGCGGTGGGGTCCAGAGTGATCTTTCCACGGCCGTCTCGTCTGGCGGCCGATGGTGTGGCTCGGTTGATTTTTGATGAAATTTTATGAGTTGGGCGGTTCCCGATCCGACTCTCAAAAATCGGAATTAGGGACTGGATTGGCTGATCTTAAGTTTGGGAACCGGATTGAATCAATAGTTTGGTCTAGTTCCAATCCAATACAATGAAACTAATCACTTATTTTTTCCTATTATTTGAAACCGAATCAAGATAGCGTTTAGCTCACATTTTATTAATTTTTTTTAAGAAATAAAAAAATATACTTAGTCAGTTCGGTTCGGTCTAGTCCTCGAAAGCCATACCATCAAGACACCAATTCCATTTTTAGGAATCGGAACTGAAACAACACTATAACAAAATCGATTAATCTAATTCGGTTTGGGTAGTTCTAATTTTATGACCCCTTTTGGCAATTAAGGGTGCGTTTGGTAACGTTTACTTTTTTTTTTAGGGAATAAAATAAAAAAGTGTTTTACATTCCTAAACGGTTTTGAACAAAAGAATGTGTTTAACGTTTGTTAAATAAAAAATGAGTAGAAACACGTTTGTTTTTTGTTTCTTTTAATTTTTTAATATTTTAATTTTATTTTCCATTTTTTCATTTCTTTTTATTTTTTTTTTTCTTTCGGCCGCCGCCTCCCCACCACGGCGAGGCTCACTGCCCCAGGCGAGGCCGAGCCTCGCCGGGTTGGGCGTGGCTCGGCCTCGCCGGATCTCGGGCGAGCTCGAGCTCGCCCGGCCATGATGGCGAGGCTTGGCCTGCTGGATCCGGGCGAGCCCGAGCTCGCCTCCAAGGCAAGGGTAGTCCGCTCGGCCTCGCCGGGCCGGCGAAGGTCTCCTAATTTTAACAAAAAAAAAAACCCCTTTTGGCAATTAACACAATTGGTTTGGTATGTAAATTTGCAATAGTAAGTAACAAAAATCTTCAAATGTTGGATATGCTAAAAAGGCAATAATTTTACAATTTTTTTGTAAAAAATTACTGACCATAAGTATAAAAACTAAAATTTTGAAGATAATTACCATTGAGGATATGTTTTGTAATTATCTTTTTTTTTTATTTGTCTATTCTTTTATTTCTCAAAACAAAACAAAAATAATAGAACAAAAAAATAATAGAAATTGTCAGCTAATTATTCTATTTTACCGGAATGAAAAAGTAGCCAGCCAATATATATGGAACAGAAACAAAAGATTAAAAAAAAAATTATTTTTTTGTTCTCAAGAGCAGAAATGAATAAAATTATTTCTAAACAAAAAATTTTCTCAGTGATAGAAAAGTTATCAAATGAACACTAATAAAGCTTTCCGTTAAAGAGTATCGCAATCATGAAAGGAAGTTCGAAGAGAAAAAAAAAAAAAAAGAATTGCACTAAATTCAGATTTTTATAATCTTTCACTGAAATTTGCTAGCGTGAAAATATTCAACCATGCGATACTAAAATTGCTAGATGTGAAAGGGCGATTCTAATTTGTCATTTGTCAAAAATTTTCGGAGAATTAAAACTATCAAGTATAATCACCAAAATCCCATTTGATTTAGCTTTCCCAAGAAATTTTGAGCTCTCAAGGTCCCTTGGGAAAATTTTAGGCATTTGGTAAGCATTTTTGGAACTACATTAACCAAATGTCAGTATTGGAAATATTGAAAGTTCAAAACCGTTTCGCACCCACTTTGAACTTTTAACATTTTGGAAATATAAGTCCACTCCTACTATTCATTTGTTGACATTTTTTTTTTTTTTTTTTTTTTTTCTTTTTTTTTGGTGCCACCGTTCATCTTATGGAGGCCAGATCTAGCGAAAGCCAACCTCAAGCAAGGCTACCAAAGGCTAGATCTAGTGGAGGCCGACCTCAAGCAAGGCTGCCGGAGGCCAACCAACCACCGACAACCAAATCTAGCCACCGGACAGCCTCATCAGAGGTTGCGTGACCTCAGGTGTCGTCGCCTAAGTCTCACGCGACCTCAAGCGGCGTCACCTGGGTTCATGCGGCTTTGTCAAGTGGGTTCACAACCTTAGGCGGTGCCACCTAAGTTTGTGTGACTCAAGCGGCGCCACTTGAAGTCACAACCTTAGGCTACCTTGCCGACAGCTAGATCTAGCCACCAACGGTTGGCCAACTATCGGATGATGACAATGCTTCATTAGATTTGATTTGATTTTTTTTAAATTAATAAAAGCCTTTTGTAAATGTATAATTTACCAATAAGTATTTATATCAAAGTCACTTTCCAATACACTTTAAAGTTATAATTTGCCAAACACTAAAACATTTCGAAAAACTTCTCAACCCCAAAGGTATTTGCATTTTCCCAAACTCATTTCCCCGGAGTCAAACCAAACGAGCCCCAAATATAAGTACCTTCGCTCATGACAATTTGAGGCATCTTACTATATTATCATTTTATTAGGTGCAGAAAATTGAATGTTAATGATCCCTGGAGTTGGCTGGCTTGTTGACTGTTTAGGAACTTACCAAAGGATCCAGTCAAGGGTCAGAATCCCAAACAACTCGGTTAGAAGATGCACAGACTCTGCTATCATTTTATCGGCAAGGGTTCGACTTCAATGTCTCAACACATGCCGTGCCGACCTCTGTGATGCTTAGAAAGCTTCTCCACGGTCAAGCAGCAGCAGAGGGCGAGCCTCAGAACAAAGATCGCAAAACAAGCATCAGGTCACCAGTGCACATACATTCGTAGAACACTAACCACCGCTTGCAGATTTTATCACCGGCTTAGAGTGCAATCAGTGCGTACAATTCATTGAAGTGCGTGTCAAAATGGCGAAAACAACTTATTGACACGGTACTCTATCAATGCTATAAGAACAGCAGATGTGGCTCAAAATGCCGACAGAAAAAAAAAGAAGGGGGATGTTTCTTATGAGACTCAGGGCATTGCCGACTCGACAACATTGTCCGCCTTGCTCTAAATATTTTCCCTAGACTCCTGCCACGACTGAGTCATTACTCTCGTAGAATTCCCCACGGCATGCTGCATTCTGTCATACCATTCACCTATCCGAGTATGCTCAACCATATCTTTCCCAGATTGGAGGTGCCGGATCGGCCTCAGCACGCCAAAAACAGCAAGATCAGCTAGATTAGGCTCTGCGCCACCTGTTGCAGATAACCACCAGAAAAGAGAGTCAAGTCTTGCAGCATTCTTCTCACTGCTTCTGACCAACCAATGAGCAGAACCAGTCTAGCTTACCACAAAATGGCCTCCCCTTAAGAACATCCACCCATGTTTCAGCAGCTTCATACAAGGCTGCACGTTCGTCTGTAATGTTGTGTCTCTTCTTCAACTTCTTCGACACCATATACATAGCTGCAGCTCCACTGTACTTGGCAATTAACCTCTCCATGAAGCTGAAGTTGCCTATAATTGTGGATCCTCATCATACTATAATCATAATCCATTGAAGTATATAGAGCAATTATGATACTCAATAAGTAGATATTCATCATGATTAGCAGGAGAAATTGATGCGGGAGCATCCAACGTAGCTCCATGGACCAACTCAGAACCATCGATGCTTATCCAAGCCAATAAAGAAGTTCTAGAATCACTCACCCCATCACGCATCAGAAATACACCAAGGAGTACGGAAAAGGTGTACTCTAAACTGTTTGTTTAGAATAAGAAGCATCACCAAAAGAAATGGTGCAAATCAAACTAGTATTTATTGAAATTATAGTACACAAGAAATTCATGAGATCAGAGAGAAAAAGAATTGACAAACTAAAACAGGCAACAATAGAAATGATGAAAGTAGAGTATGGATCTCATAAAAGCTTAGGATACACTAGAAATAGATGAAACTAGAGTATAGATATTGGATCCTCTAAGCGCTTAGCAAAGACTTAAGATTATGAAAACTAGTGCACTTCAACTACAGGTCCTAGAGCCAAACCCTAGCCAACCAATGAATTACAGTGAGTCTAGTACTAAACATGATTAAAAGAAATAAAAGATCACGATCAACAGCAACATTAGCCCAACCACAAAAGGTTAGATCAGTCACATGATGGAAGGAAGACCACATGGATGTTGACTGAGTCTTTGTGGTGCCTTTGCATGTCTAATGTTATATCATGAATCAGTTGCAGACTTTTGCCACAGTGTATAACTCTTAGTATCATAATTGCCTACACATTTTACTGGGTTGAATGTGTCAAAAGATGTGGGTATTCAGAAAATCTAGACTTGTTTATCTTCAAAAAAAGAAACTTCACAGATTCACAGAAAGCTCTGGATATGCTCAAAACAGCTATGATCTGGGAATAAAGGATGGTTTCTGGATTCAAAACCCTCCTATGCTCAAAACAGCCATGATCTAAGAATTAAGGATGCTGTAAAACTGATGTCCTACGATAGACAACAAGTGTGATACCATATCACTGCGGAAATAAATGAAAACTTGAGCTGGTGGACCAAGCTCCCTATGGGGTCGACCAGAGTTTACTTGCTTTTTCCTTAAACAAACAGCTTAACTCATTGTCAACTCTTGCCGCTATACCAAAATAAACCTTTCCAGAAAAAGGGCACTGCCAAGTCAACTACCGTGAACTAAAGCATAACAACACACCTAGCTTAGCCTCACTGCTCATGTCTCAGTAAAAGGTAAACAATGATCAACAATGATCATGCTCTTTCGAAAAATAGATGCTTAAGCACATCCATAGGTTGAGCTTCAATTGTCTACTTGCTAGCTACCGGTAAAATGCACAATGATTTCACACAGCTTGTAGACAGCTCTTTCACTTGTAAAGCAATAGCAAGTACAGTTAAGTATTAAAGTAACAGTGCCAACAAATTTTTCCATGCTAGTTGCTTCTTTTTGTTGGAATTGGAACAAGCTATCAGCAGTTAGCAACTAAATGGGGTAAAAATTCAAAAAAAAAAGAAAAAAAAGAAAGACAAAGATATGTTGCCAAAAACAACTCAGGAATACCAATGCATATGTTGTCCTTACCATGGGTAGTAATATAGTCGAATGACTCAAGGGCCTCTGAAGGAGTTCTGTATATATTTGGTGATAAAACATGAACCAAATGATTATCGACCCACCTACATCCAGTTGTATTACACACCAATGGTGAGTCAGTGACATTGTGTGAAACATAACAGGAGATGTCTAAGATAGCTTGGATGAAAGGAAATGAAGTCACAGAATCCCCAGAAACAAAAAGAGAATGGCGGAGAAGTTAATTGTACCCACGCCACTTCCTCTCCTCCTCATTTTCCGCCAAGTCATCAGGATGAATTTTTCCGAACAGCAGATCAATTATAGCTGCACACACCAAAATCGGTCATTGCAGAGTGTAACTGAAAATCAAAAGATCTTTACCAAAAAAAACTGAAAATCAAAAGACCTTCACAAACTTGCATGTTCAGCAGAATAGGCTTGAATGCTCCAAAGTTAGATATCACTAATCACATCAACATGAAAGAACAAGCATGAGATAAAAAGGATAAGGGGAATGACCAACAACCTGAAGAGTCATTCATCTGCCTTCCATCTACCATCAGTATAGGCACCTTCTTGTAATCAGACCATTTGATCTCTTTCTTGCTGATGGGGTTGACCTCCACAACTTTGTATGGTATTTTGTAGTAATCCAAGAACGCTGAAGGAAAAGAAAAGAAAATCAAACAACATCATAATGAAATTAATGATGCCCAAATGCGAGATTAATAATTGACAACAGGTGACATACTAACAATTATGAGAGACACCGTAATACCAGCAGCACAAGCGAAGCCACACTTCAGCATTTTAAATTCTCTCACTTTAGTTTGGTTTTCCTGGCCAAGAACTATTTTCCTACATATTCTGTAGATACTGGTTATGGTGTCCAATGCGATCCGATTAACTTCATTGTTATCATTTTACATTTCCCCAAGCCTCAACTTCCCTTTGTGATGACAAGAGGAGAAAAGGAATGCTACAAATACAAAGAAACCACTGCGAGCGAACAAAATCTCAAGGACACTCTGATTCGAACCAGAGAAAGGGATCAGCCAAAGCGTACATCCCCAAAATGCATCTCTCATAAACTCTACTAGGCTGAACTCTCTTTCAGCAAAACTTCGCATGCTCAGCCTTCGAGGGCCAAAGAACACCGATTACTTCCCACGCAAACAAGAAGCGGCACGTACTGAAACGGCGAAGCGCTTCCCTCGCTGAACGATTCTAGCTTCTTAAGAGATTCTAGAGAAGCCCGGTAGCTAACCTTTAACTTTGTTGCAGAAAGGGCAAGCCTCGTACTGGTAGAGGACGACGTCGCCGGGGAGAAACCTCGCCCCTCGCGAGCCCTCTTCCCGAGCCGCGGACGTCGCCACGGCGGCGGCGGAGGACACGAGCCTGGCCCCCGCGGCGCCATTGGACGCGGAGGGGATCGACGGCCAGCGCCGGCCGCTCAGTACCTCGGAGAGCCACGGGGAGCTCGTGCCCGCCCGGGGATTGCGCAGCACCGCTTGAAGGAGGCGGTGCTGGGAGGCGCCGGCGGCGGCTGCTCCGCCGGCCGCGGCGGCGCGGGTCAAAGCGGCGGCTCCTCTGATCGACCTCGTCATCGTTCGAATTCCGGAGGAATGGTGAAGCGGCAGGGTTGGAGTCTGCCCCGTAGAAGGTTCTCCACGGAACTGGCGCGTGACGGAAAACGCTGCGTTGGCGCCTGTTGCTGCAAGCTGTACGTTCGGCACCGATACTTTGAATATCACGGAACATTAGGAAAAAAAATTAACATGAATGATCTCAAAATTTTGATGAAAAGTACAATGTTTTTTTAAATTTTATTTATTCAATATAATCAGTCAATCTTAGCACATTGGCTAATATTGTCTCTAATATTTAAATTTTTTTAATGTAGTCTATAAGCTTTTAGTACATATTCAATATAGTCCAAAACCAAAGATATTTAATAACGTCCTTCATTAATTCAAGTTAAGAGATAATATTAAATATTTCCATATGATTCAAGAATTAGATTAAATATGTGCTAAAAGTATGTGGACCTTATTAAACAAAATAAAAGTCTATAAATGACATTGAATATCAGTTTAAAATTCAATTACGCGCATTGAACAAATTAAAAATTCATCAACATATTGCTCTCTGATTCAAAATTAAAGGACCATCTGTACAACTATCCAAGCATCAAAGCAACATACGACTAAATCATATGGTGCAAATTAAGAATACAAAAATAAAAAATCTATACGAGTAAGTACACCTATGCTTCTCTACGAGCTTATGAGAAAAAAGAACACCACATTCATTTTGTTAATTTAAGCAATTAAATTCTATTTTTCAAGTACCTTATATTCTAACAAGATTCGAAATTGGTCTCGACATTCTAATCTAACCTTGTCCTTTGGAACTTTTCCAATAATGAGAGGTGGTCATGAGCCTGAAAACCTGCTAGACTCGTGCAAGCCTAATCAGCTCGAGGGATTAATTCGGAATGGAGTTCCACTTGTCCACTTCGATCCGTCAAAGGATATTTTAAGTCATCAGTAATCTTTGACAATGGGCGGGCCCAACTAAGAAATCGTCAGGCCCAACGCAAGGCCCGACCCGGCGGCGCTGGGGTCTCTTTCTGCGGAGGCCGCCGATGAGAAGGGCATTATCGGTACATCCATCACAGCCACGCAACCTTAAGTCGGTGGAGTTCCGCTATAAATACGACCCTGCCCCTTGCGAAATGCGGTGCAGAAATCAGAATCTTTTGGGGGCTAGGGTTTTCTTCTTCGTCTCTCCCGCGTTCTCGTCTTCTCCGTCTTCCTCCTTCTGTTGCGCGCGCCTCCAGCGGATTCCGTCCTCTGCTCCTCCTCTCCGGCCTTGCCTCATCTCATCTCGTGTTTGGGATTCGAATTCGAATCGGGTTTCGATCCAACCGCGTGCCTCGCAAGGCGAAGTCTTTTGGACGCGCACACGAACGATGTCTCGTTGCTTTCCCTACACGCCTCGCGAGGGATGCGTGAAGAGGGGGACGCTAAGGGAGACTTTGATGGGGTCTCTTAAGGTTGGTTGAGCAAACTTCTCGGTTTTGTCTCGCAATTTCTCGGTTTTGTCTACGGCCTTGGTTTTGCGCCCCTGGTGATTGGCGGGTGTAGCGATTTGTACATTTGATGTGAGGGTTGCCTAGATCTTGAGTTTGGACTGGACCTGTCGGGTGGAAGATTGGGTGGAAGGTTGTGTTGCGCGTAGTGGTAGACGCTGGTTGCCGTGTATTTTCTGGATCTTGTAACTATGGGTTCTCTGTTTTGTACATGATGGGGCAAGAGTTAGTGAGGCGCGTTGTTTCTATAACATAGATGGCGCTCTATGCGCTCTATAACATAGATTGCGCTTTATGCGCTCTATAACATAGATTGGATACTTCTTGTAAAGATTGTTGTTCCTGCCTGGTGCCTTTGCTTGGTATTTGGTGCACAGTAATTTGAACTTAACTTAAATACGAAATATGCTGACTGTGCTAGATACACATTTGGACTAAAACCGTTTGTCTGACCAAAAAACGCTAACATCGGTTTGCGAGATCTAATCTTCAATCCTATTATTATGTCGAGTTTACAATGATTAACAATAAACTGGGTGTATGGATTGCTTTAAATGGCGATCGTGACAACTGTTTCATGTATTCTCCAAGTTATTTCCTGAGATTGACTAGCACACTCAATCTTGTCTGTTTATTTGTACTGGTTTCGCATCCTTGTATGGATTTCTGAAATTGGTTCATTATCGATTGGATTTGATGGTGCCGAAAAATTGTTATATTGGCTGCTGATGCTAGCCTTTTTAGATGTTCACTAGCAACAGGTAGAAATAATGTTATCTACCTCTGCCTATGTTGTTTTTTTTGCTGGTTGGGGGAGGGTGAGTGGATTGATTGGACCCAAATGTGTTGGGGCTTTCATGTGGAAAGAACTAGAAAACTTGTGTTATTGCGACCAATGCTTTATGATAATGCTTGGTCGTGCTTGCTTCTTGGTTTTCTGGTCCCCTGGTTTCCTGTCTCTGTGCTAAATGTTCTGGTGCTTTAAAGCTCCAGAAGGAAAAGCAGAAGGTGGCTGAGACCAAAAGAAGTAAGCCAAACAAGAGGGAAAAGGAGGAGACAGAAAACCTCCTGAAACTACCCTTTGCTGTTAATGATAGCAAGGTAAAGAGAACATTTCATGAGAAACCACCGGCAGGAGTGAGGAAGAGAAAAGTTTTTGATTTAGACTCCCCTTCAGTAAGTAAAGACTCTGGAGTCTGGAGTGGGGAAGAGAAAAGTTTTTGATTCAGACTCCCTTCCCGCGTGTAAAGACTCCTCTGAGAAGAGTTCAATTACAGAAGGGAAGAGAAAAGTTTTTGATTCAGACTCCCCTCCCGTGAGTAAAGACTCCTCTGAGAAGAGTTCAATTACAGAAGAGCATGAGCAACCAGTTGGTTACTTATCTGATGGGAGCAAGAGCAGTAACAAGGGTAGACAAGATGTCTCGACCTCTAGCATTGAACGGCGTGGTAAAGTTTTGTTCATTTGCATTAAGATTGGTAGTGGTTTGGATTTGTTCATTTGCATTAACATTGGTACTGGTTTGGATTAGATTTGACATATCTATTTTTTTGACACCACAGGCAACATTCTCAGAATCCGATTGAAACGAGCAGCAGCACCTGAGAGTCCACTTGTTGGACAACCTGAGTGCACTACATCCGGAAGAACAGATTTTCCTCCTAAGCATATGCATGAGACGAGTTGTCAAATAAACATTTCTTCGACTAATGCGAAGGAGGCTTTATTGGTGAAGCCAGAAGCCTCTCCTCAATTGGATACAGCATTTCAGACTACTCCATCGGTCAAAAATGAATTTTCAGACCTTGAATCTACATATGAAACTCTAATAGAGCATTGGGTGCCCCTTCCTTTGGATCACGGACTTGGTGAACCTGATGATGAAGACTGGCTTTTTAAGACAAAACGCACAGAGAGTAAATCTCCGAAGTGCCCTGGGGACAACACAGCAATTCCTTTTACTTGGCCGCCGCAAGCCCATTATTTGCCTGAGGCCAATATTTACGCCTTGCCTTATACTGTTCCTTTTTAATTCTTTTTTCTCCGTTCAAATTACTTTGTAAAGCGGCACAGATGTACATAAGTTGAGCAAAATGAAAGAGAAATTTTGTCCCTTTGCCTGTGGAAATTGTCACTGCTTGATTCAAAGATGAAAGTGGGTGAGAAATGGGCGCTTGGATAAACCTGAGGTCCGTCGTACGATCTCGTGGACCCTGTTCGAAAACCGAGCCGTGCTGAATGTCGCTGCTGTTGGACGACAATGATTCATGATGTTGAATGGAAGTGATTTGCGTTTCATGTACTAAACTAAAACCTCGTATGCAACTGGAAATGCGGGCGTTGAAAAACGGTTATTATGTTGGTTGGTAGATCTCGACATCACATTCTCGAAGTCTTACCGACCCGTTTTGTAGGTCCGCCGCGCGGCGAATCATTTCGTAGCGCAGGAAAAATTGGCTTCTGCTAATTCGGGAGTGGCCGGTCAGGGTCGCGTACGGCTCCCGGCATAATTCGTTCTTCTTCCCGTTCGCCCGCGATTAAGCACGAACAGCTCCTTCTCCGTCTCTCTCTCTCTCTCTCTCTCTTCTTCTTCTGGGGTCAATCTCTCGGACCGGCGTCGATGGTGCTGGAAAGAGCCGAGGACGAGGAGAAATGGCTGGCCGAAGGGATCGCCGCCATCCAGCAGAACGCCTTCTACATGCATCGCGCCCTGGTACTCTCTCGCCGCCCCGTCTCCGAACTCCTCCTCCCCCTTCCCCTCCGATCGCTGCCGCCGCCGCCGCCGCCGTCGCGTCGGGGTGTCGTTAAAAACCTGGCTTTCTGATCTCGCTGTTCTCGCTCGATCCTTTCTCGTTTCAGGACGCCAACAACCTGAGAGAAGCTCTCAAGTACTCGGCCCTGATGCTGTCCGAGCTCCGGACTTCGAATCTCTCTCCCCACAAGTATTACGATCTCTGTACGTCCTCTCTCGATCTCTCTGTCCCCCTCCCTGGACTTGTTGGCGTGGAGTGATTCTGTTGCTATCGAAATTGCTCTCTTTCGATGTGGTTCGGTAGATTCTGAACTCGGAAGGCGATTGAGCAAGGTGTGCTCGTTTGGTTTGGTTTCGTTTTGTCGGTGATTTGGCCGTTTTTCGGTTTGGTTGACCACTAGATATGAGAGCTTTCGATGAACTGAGGGGCTGGAGATGTTCTTCAAGGACGAAGGCAGGCACGGCGTTTCCATAGTCGATTTGTATGAGCTCGTGCAGCATGCTGGCAACATTTTGCCCCGACTGTAAGTGACGGAATGTGCATAAACGCCATTTGTTGGCAAAGCTTTTTGATTATGGCCTCATTCTTCTCTTCTTCTTCTTTTTTTCCTTTTTTTTTGGCGGAACTTCTTTCTTTTGGTTATTTGTGTCTTCTCAGCTTTGCTATAACGTGTTTGTTTTGATTTGCCAACTGTACGAATTTAATCCACGATCTTCATAACTGAATTCAGCTGTTACAGCATCGGTAGCTTCTGGTGTGTGGTTTAACCTTCTCTACCCCTGCAATCCATCTACAAACCCTTTTTATGAGTAGCCATGATGTATAAAGTCAGGTGATTATTGTAAGTTGTTAAGTGTGAGAAAAAAGCATTAGCCCATACTGTCCTTTGCATGAGCTGGAGTAGTCCCAATTTTATAGAGAGATCGATTATCGGCCGATATATAAGTGAGCCCCACCCCGAAAGGCCACCACCTCTAGTGCTCCTTGGGGGCTTGGCCCACATGAATCGGGCTGTCGTTATAAACAATATCTAAGCAGTGCACCAGCCGACGGTGTGGGATTATCCTGCCTGAAATTTGTAGTGATACGTAAGTGCGCAACCCACCACCAAAAGGCCACTACTTTTAATACTTTGTGGATTGGTAGCCAGAAAAAATAAAGTCTGGATGTTTGTAATATGCATGAAGGTGGCAATGACATTCTATATCACACAATGACCATGTGGATCAGAGAACTATGTCTGAGTGCGATTTGTTTCACACCATGTATGCAAATTAATCTATTCATAGCATGTATGTTAATCAATCACACTTTACTGTATTGCCAGAGAAGAATGCCAATCAAGATTCTCATATGAAATGACCCTTAATTCCAGGAGTTGATGTTGCCTCATCCAATGCACTTGTTACATCTGTAGTAACTTTTTCTTTATTACGACGCTTCGTTTCTAACTCCATGTGAATGTATCTTTTTTCTCAACGACATTTCTGTAGCTGTATTACTATCTTCATCTTGTTATGTGTATCCTTCACTACACTTAGATCACATAATTGTTTCCCTGCCAATGTCTTCTGAGTGCATTTTGAGCTTTTATCTTGGAATTTCAGCTATCTCCTATGTACTGTGGGATCTGTGTACATCAAGTCCAAGGAAGCACCTGCCAAGGATATCCTTAAAGATCTTGTTGAGATGTGCCGTGGTGTTCAGCATCCAATACGGGGCCTGTTTTTAAGAAGTTACCTATCTCAAGTCAGTAGAGATAAGTTACCTGACATTGGTTCTGAATATGAAGGGTATGAGTACTTGTTCTATGCTTTTCCACTTCACATTCAAGTTCATTAATAGGACCAGCCTTCTCTTCCTGGATACAGATCTGCATGTGAGACAGGCTGACATTATGATGAGGCTTGTACTCTAATAGGCAAATATATTGGTATCTGCTTGCTTAATGAAAAAGTCACAAAATACATGTTAATGACTCATGCTCTATTTCTTATTTCTGTCCCTTGTTGGTTCTGTTCAAGGTGGAGATTGACTCTTCAAGAAAGTATGAAGAGACAGAGAATCATGTCTGAGTTTGTACTTGTAGTGAAATTTCACTAAGATGCAAACTTTTTCTTCCTTCCTTCCTTTCTTCTTCCCATCCAGGATAATGTGGTCAGATTTGATGCATTCTCTCTTTATACTGTGTTTGGCAAGCTTGTAGTTCAATAGTACTTCTTCTACATACATTGAGTTGTTTATTGGTAATTAAATCCTCTTATAGATCCAAACTATAGAATACATCTAGTGCTGAGGTATTGTGGCTCTATTTGTTTTGCCTCATAGTTATATCTTTTCTAGGAATGTCAGTTGCTTCATATATCCTTATGTGGTATATAGTAACAAATTGGACATGATTGGTGATTGGCTACAAGTCAATCGTCTTGATCAGTCGGCCTCTTGATTTATCGGCTTTCATGTCAACCTGCAGAGGTGGTGACACTGTTATGGACGCTGTTGAATTTGTGCTGCAAAATTTTACTGAAATGAATAAGCTTTGGGTCCGCATGCAGCATCAGGTGAACCTTGCTCATCCTTATGATATACTTCAATGACATTTATGGTGCCGTGGTATCTGCAATTACATGCTACAAGTGAATCATGAAATTATAATTTTTTTGGCATGTAGGTTTTATGGTGCTTGTCTGTCATTCATTGTCTTTGGTGATCCTGGGTTGAGGCATTCAATTTGACATTCTAGTCGCAGGGTCTTGGTCGGATTAGAGAGAAGCAGGAAAAAGAAAGGAGTGAGCTTCGTGATCTTGTAATAATCTGACATTGTCTCCATCCAAGGTTCAGCTCTGTTATATTAAGACACATAAATTAACCATGACTAATTTTCCCAGGTAGGGAAAAACCTCCATGTTCTTAGTCAGATAGAGGGTGTGGATCTTGAAATATACAAAGAAACTGTTCTTCCTGGGGTCTTGGAGCAGGTATCATGATTGATTATAGGCATTGACTATTATTTTCATTCTGGTTACTGACTTTGAATTTTGTTTCTTCCAAAGCTTGGATCATAGTCTTTGATAATATCATGATAAAATTGTCTTTGAACAGGTTGTCAACTGTAAAGATGATCTTGCCCAGTATTATCTGATGGAATGCCTGATCCAGGTCTTCCCAGATGTATACCATTTGCAGACCCTTGAGGCGTTATTGGGTTCTTGCTCTCAGCTTCAGGTGGGCAGCTCTTTGTATACTTACCTTATTGATTTTATTAGCATGTTTGTTGCTATGAATAGAACACAGCATCTTGCCATCACCGCTGCTGCTGCTATGATGACATTGCTTCTACCACCTTTTCCCTTATCCATCTGTATTGACTCTATTTCTCCCAAAATTGAACTTAAATGAAGATTACTTATGTATTTGAAAACGAGTTTACTGTTGCGAGACTGGCATAGAGTTCCTGGTCGATTATTTCAGTGTAGCAGTCATACTATTACAGTTTCCATGAGACTTGCCTGAACATCCAGATCTTTTAGCCAGTAAAAACAACTATTGCATGGGAAGATCAAAGTATCACTAAATTGGATGGGAAGCTTGCCAGCTTTGCAATTGGGGGCTACGTTCTATCAGAACTTTGAATTCACTGATGAGTATCAGAATTTCCTTTCAACTGGCTCTTTGGCAGAGCGAAATTGTCAGTATCAATTTACATGCTCATTTTAAGATACAAAAAAATTTCTTTTCAAACTGGCTCTTTAAAACTGCCAAATTGCAAATATTATTTATAGCTCATCTTAAGATATAAAACGGTGGATCTTGGAAAAACAATGGCTTATTTATTTGTTCTCTAAAAGAAAGAAAAACTTGACCTCTCCCATGGTCATCCTGCACTGAGCAGTATACTTTCAAGTTTTTCCTTTCCTTTCCTTTACAACTGATATTATGCAGGGCTGTGTGGTAGAGCTTCTCATAAGTAGGTATTTGTCATCTTCAAGAACCCATTAGTACGATATAATTAATGCTGCTAGTCGTCGAAGAAAGATAAACTGATAGATCCCGTAGAGATTTGAACTTTTATTCTTTCATTCATCTGACTTAGTTTTGGTACTCAGCCAACTGTTGACGTCAAGATGCTGCTGTCTCAGTTGATGGATAGATTGTCAAATTATGCTGCCTCAAGCCCAGATGTAAGTTAGCTTAATAAAAGCTTGTGCAGATCTTCTTTCCCCAACTTTATTGACATTTTCTTTGGTTAATGTCAGGTTTTACCAGAATTTCTGCAAGTGGAGGCATTTGCTAAGTTGAGCAGTGCCATTTGGAAGGTGAATAGCTAAGTTTGTGTCCTGAAGGAAATTCAGGCATCAGTTTCTTGTAAAGATCCCAAAATTCAATTCATGATAGTTCTTTTAGCTGTTCTGAGCTTACACCAAGCTGCAGACTCCTCCCAAATTTTAGGTAGTCATATGGAAAATATAGATCTGGATTTCAAAGGACATTAAGACTTTATGAGAGTAGCTGAACAATTAATCACAAAAACAAATTTGGGGATATAGTGCCAGTGGTCCTTAAAAAATTCACCCAAACTTAATGCTCCTTTTTTTGCAAACTATCCCTTAAGTATTCATTTTGACAATAGTTGGTCTTCATCCTCATTTAGGTGAATTTGAATAATGTGTTTTTGGATGGCAGCTTCCTGGTTGGAACCCAAGATTTGCAGTTATATTTTACTTAAATTTAAACTTCTCCCATTATATGCTTCACATGGAAGAAACACTATCAGCATGTACTTAATATGAGGTCTAGGGTAGGGACCAATTGATTCTAAATGATTATTGAGGGAATTAGATGTTCTAATGTATAAAATTTGGGACTAAAATTGAAGTGTGGAAATTGATAAATGGGGAGGCAAGCAAAAACATAGAGAGATTCGAGCAAAGGACCTATTTTGATACTATGCAAAATTTAAGGGATGACAGTAAATTGATTTGAAAGCTCATGCTATTACATGAAAGCATTTTTTTTATACTTAAATGAGGTAACTATAAGAAAGAATTTATCCTAGTAAGGATGTATTCTAGAACATGTAACTGCTAATTGCATTTACTTGTTTGAGTTTGACAAGAATGCATTGAAACAGCGAACAAATATGTGGAGACAAAGAATTCATATTGCTTGAGAGCATTAGATTACAACTTTAAAAGTCTGAGTAACCAAATAATCCAAGCTTATAGGAAATACCTAGAGCAAACCAAATCTAGGTCTTCTCTATTTCCTTCAATGATTTTATGTCTTCATGGAAAAATTTTGGAACTTAAAGTATGTAGGATCCAGGTTAACGAGTTACAATCTAATGGCAGGTTATAGATGCCCACGCTGAGATGCCAGTTGTTGGAGCAATTTCTTTGTATGTTTCTCTTCTCACATTTACTCTCCGTGTCCACCCTGATCGGCTTGATTATGTGGATCAAGTTCTGGTATGTGCTCTTCTGATACTTATTAAACTGATTTCAGTGACAATGGATCACGTCTTGAGATCATACTTCGTGTCACCATCAATTTAGAGAGGTGTGTGGGCATGATCTATCAATTCTTTGAAAACTGTTGTGCAGGGAGCATGTGTTAAGAAGCTCTCTGGCAAACCAAAGCTTGAAGACAGAAGAGCAACAAAACAAATTGTTGCACTCCTGAGTGCTCCAATAGAGAAATACAATGATGTTGTCAGAGCCTTGACGCTTCCTAATTATCCACGCGTCATGGAATACCTTGATAGTTCGACAAACAAACAAATGGCATTGGTTATAATTCAAAGCATCATGAAGAATAACACCTGCATCAAGGAGGCTGATAAGGTCTGTATCACCCTTTCGCTTTGTATTTCTTATTATGAATTTGTGACTAAATTCTGAATTTGGTTTGTAGGTTGAGGTGTTGTTTGAATTAATCGAAGGACTTGTTAAAGATGTGGAGGGAATAGCTGAGGATGAGGTACTGATAAGTATGTTATCATATTTTTATTTGCAAATTGTGTCAATAGGTATTGTTAAATAATGTTATTTGACATATATCTTTGTTTGTTCAACATTACTTCACTTCATCCTCTTTCCTGCTCACTTTTATCATATCAAAATTTACTGTAGCTTGATGAGGAAGACTTCAATGAAGAGCAAAATTCTGTTGCTCGCCTTATACATATGCTATATAACGATGACCCAGAAGAAATGCTTAAGGTAAATCATGTTCTGATGCATGTTTTATGCTAATTCTCAATGGTAATAATGACTTAGAGAGAAGAGTTATCTTATTGGTGTCTGCATATGTGCTTTTATGAAGAGAATGGGGATTTGACAGGAAGGGAGAAAACTTGTCTTGTTTGTTAAGGCCAAATGACATCACCTGGGAAATTTAAAAAAGTGGTCTGATCACGTTGCATGTGTACATCTTGGACTATGGAAAAGTTAGATTGTCTCATATCTGTTTGTGAATTACTGCCGTATATCTGTTAGAGTTCCAGTTCAGGAACAATATTTTTTAACATTTCTACTGAAAAATTTCTTTCTGACTGATGAAGAAATCCTTTTGATAGTGTTTTACAGAGTTATGATGGTTAGATTTATCATAGGGAGAATGTGGTCTGGGTATCTGGAGTAGAGATTAGAACTGATCCTGATTAATGGGTTATTTAATTAAGTTTCATATGTTATTTATGATGTAACCAATACTTTTCTAACTTCAAGCAACAATGGGTATCATCCAGTGTCCTCTGCTTTTATCATTGCTTAATGTTTCTTTGACCATGAAACGGCTGGTAATTGATTCCATAATTTTTCTTATTTGCAGATTATATGTGCGGTGCAAAAGCACATTATGGGTGGAGGTCCAAATCGCCTGCCTTTTACAGTTCCTCCGCTTGTTTTTTCTGCCCTCAGGGTATGCTTTATTTCCCCCTCTTGACTGACCTGTTGAAAACTTTTAATTGATTATCCACTGGAAAGTAGACAGTGAGATCCAAAACGGATGAAAAGTTGTGGAAATAGAATCATCTGAGAATTGGTATAGTATGTTTCTTTATTCCTGCCCCCTTTCCATTTACCTTGTTGTTGGATTGCCCGTCAGTTAGACATTTATATTTATGCAAAGAAGGGGCTCCTCCAAAATAAGTAGCTTATATTAGTCACTTTTGGGTTCTCTAACTGCTGATTTTCATCTCCTCTTTTAGCAGGTATTTGATGTGCATAAATTACTTATTAGAGGTCTAGAATTCAGTGTTTGATGGAGGAACAACTGGGTAATGGTATCACTACATCTGAAGCATAATTTACTAATTAGAGTCTAGATAATCTGTGTTTTAGATGAACTAGCAAACTGAATGCGGGTAAATAGACCTGCTTAGCTTCAGCCTTCAGCACTAACTTTTGAATCTGAGTTCTTTTTGGTCTCTCATTTAACAACCTAAAGACAATGCATCCGTTGGGCAAAAGTTTCCAGGTTGCCATGAATTAATACTGTATCATGCATCCATTAGAGCTCTTTTATGATGAATATATCAGGAATTGTGAGGTAGAGTTTACTTTTGGCAGCATCATCTATTCCAATATAAAAAGGAGATGCATCATAGATGCTTAAACAAAACGTGTACGTGGCTCCCATTACTTTATCATATAAAGGGGGTTGCTACAACAGTCACAATCAAAAGCTTGATAAAGCCGATTGCTTGGGGTCATTACTTTATTGATGATTTACTCTTTGCATTTGTTAAAATTCCTTTTTCCCCTTTTGTCCCCTACGCACCTTCAGACAATATGAGCTCAGATTTTCTTTGCTTAAACATTCTCAACCGGCTGGATAGTTTGCTATGATAAATCCTATTATTTCTTTAGTTTTGTGACTGTACTCTGGCATCAATTTGAATATTCTGAACTGGAAGTGAATCAAGGCGACAATTTTTTGTCAGCTTGCATTTCATGTAATCCGTGTTTTCCCCATTGTATCCATGTAAGCATGAGTTGGATTTTGAGAAATATCTGTACTCTGGAGAAATATGAATATGATTTTTAAACCTGCTTGCTTGTATTTTCACTTTGTGATTCTTGAGAGGGGAGCATACACAAGGATATATTGTGATTTTGAGAAATATCTGTACTCTGGAGAGATATGAATATGATTTTTAAACCTGCTTGCTTGTATTTTCACTTTGTGATTCTGGAGAGGGGAGCATACACAAGGATAAATACTGCAACTTTTGAAGAATGTAAGCTTAAAATATTTCTACTTACTAATTCTGTAAGAATGGAACAAATGATAACCCAAAGAGACTTATCCGGAGTAGTTGGCCATCTTCAGAGATTTAGGTCCAGTAGTTAGTCTTCAATTTTCACCTGGAAGTGTGTAGTTTGATCTTGAAAACTATATATTAACTGCGTGGGACATTGTGTTGCAATCTACAGTTGGTCAGGCGATTGCAAAGTCAAGATGGTGAAGTTGTGGGAGAAGAATTGCCTGCAACTCCTAAAAAACTTTTCCAGCTTTTGAGCCAGGTGCAGTAATTTAAGTTTGTTACTGCAACTCTTTGTAGGTCAAGTTACCTTGTTTTGCACATGGACTTTTTCATCTTTCCATTCTCAGTTTTTTGGCAATTTTAATATTCTAGCACTGAATGATTAAAACTCGAACAACCCCATACCTGGTCTCCTGCTTAGTATGAATTCGCATCCTAGGAGCCCATGCCCCCACTGTTCTAATTTTTCACAACTCTGTTCTTGCCCCCCAACCCAAAAAACACAAAAACCCTTCTAAGGATTGGTCAGCCTTCCCAGCCTGTTCCATATGACTTGTAGTGGTTTCGACCTCAGATGATCCATTGATAGCTCATTCTTCTTTACCACAAAATTGGACATTGTTGGGCGAAGTCTTTGCTGGAACCATTTTCTAACATTATTATTGTTACCTTGCCTGCAGTTTTTTTTTTTTATTCTGCTAATTTTTTTGCAATTTTTTCTTACTTGCTAAGATGCAATTCTCACCTATCATCACTTTTGTTTCAGATAATTGAGGCTCTTTCATCTGTACCATCACCTGAACTTGCACTAAGGTTATATCTGCAATGTGCAGAGGTATGCTATGACCTTCTCCTTTCCCCGTCCTCTTCTACCAAATGAGGTGTAGTATGATTAAGTTCCTCATCAAGGTAGAAGAAAGAATTCCTTGCTTTTATTTTTGCTCAGAACTGAAAAGCTGCTAATGCTTTTAATATCATATGCATTAGATTTTTCAGAAAGATACAGGTGACCTAATTTTGATGACTTTTAAGAGAATTTATTCTACTTCTGAAATTACTGCAATTGGGATCACTTTTGTCGACATTACCTGACTGAAGATTTTAAAAGTGTTAGTGACCTGATTCAAGATAGAGCCAACATTGAATAACCACTTTCGTGAGTCACCCCAAAATTCTGTTTTTTTCAAGTAATAAGCCTTTATCTAATTTGAGCCCTTGTCAGTGTCTAAATGAGTTCCATGTTAGTCTCACCCTTTCACTTGCTATGTTTAGTCAGGAAAATAATGTCTCAGGCTTTCAGATCATGTGCATAGATTTTGTACATTACTCTAATACTCATAATATTTTCCATTACAAAGGGACACTTGTGATTTCCTTATCAGTAATTGTGTGTAGTGACAAACAAGGCTGTGCTATGTGCAACAATTATAACTTTCAGTTTGCATTACTTTTTTGGCATTGCATGTGGAATGCTAGGCTGCCGGCGATTGTGATCTTGAACCAGTGGCTTATGAATTTTTTACCCAGGCTTTTGTACTATATGAAGAAGAAGTTGCGGTAATTGCTTCACACTCTTAATATGATTAGTTATGAGATTTCGAGTCTTTGAGTGACAAATGAGGAACTAAGACTGTATGCTTTGGACCCATTTTCTTTTGCAATATTTTTAAGGACTCCAAAGCCCAGGTTACAGCAATACATTTAATTATTGGGAGTCTCCAGCGGATGACTGTATTTGGTGTTGAGAATAGAGATACTTTAACACACAAGGCAACTGGGGTAATAATGCTTGTAGATTTTTCTGCTTCTTTTTCTAATTAAATTATTTATGTTATAGCCTAAATTTTCTCCCATGTCTGTCAGTATTCTGCAAAGCTTCTGAAGAAGCATGACCAGTGCAGAGCAGTTTATGCATGTTCCCACCTTTTCTGGGTCGACAATCAGGAAGGCATTAAAGATGGAGAAAGGTGCCCGCTTCCCTACTTTTACCTTTTCACTTTTTTCAGCTTCTGTTGGGGCCTTGTTTGTGTTTATGCAATAGGAAAAGGAAAAGGAATACTTGTGTCAATATTCTCCTTCGGGGGATTCATTTTTGCTATTGGATCAAGGAAGTTATTCCTTTGCTGGGATGACAGTATAATTTTCTTCATTGTATTTGACCTTCATTAGTTTTGGGATGTGCTCCTCATTTCAAATGTTTTGCAAGAGCATGAAATTTTGGATATATTTCCTGTAACTGCAGGGTTCTACTTTGTCTTAAACGTGCTTTGAGAATAGCAAATGCAGCGCAACAGATGGCCAGCGTTACACGGGGTAGCGCTGGCCCAGTCACGCTTTTTGTCGAAATCTTGAACAAGTGAGTGAGATTTTAAAAATTTGCGGTCTTCTTTTTTGGTTCCTTGGTGCAGTTGACGAGAATTTGTGTTTCAGGTACCTCTACTTTTTTGAGAAAGGCAACCCACAGGTCACAAGCTCTGCAATTCAGAGCCTGGTTGAGCTAATAAAGAACGAGATGCAAAGCGATTCCACAACCCAGGATCCAGCTTCAGATACATTCTTTGTCAGCACAGTTCGGTACATCCAATATCAAAAAGAGAAGGGAGGCATGATGGGCGAGAAGTACGAGCCAATTAAGGTGTGATCTCCAATTGAATCGTAGATGATATATTCAAAACACAATGCGGGTACGCGTGTGATTCTTTTGGCCGGGGCACATGTTTTTGGGGAAGAAGAAGCCTGACCAGAGTTTTGGCATGGACTCTTCAAGAAAAGAGGTGGCTTGGTTTGCTTCGACATAGATTATGATGGTCGGGGAAAGATAAGTTATTTGGTTCAGATCAACAAGTGGTTTACCGTAATTCGAATGTGAATGAGATAAACACGCCTCTCTTGTACAGCTATTCTTTTGTTCTTTTAGACCTTTTCGTTCCCCGTGAGGCAAGATTTCTTTGTGTTTTCGCTTGAGTTACATACATACCCATTTTCCCTTCTTGCTTTGGCGAAAAACCGAACACGTTACCTCCAAGAAAACAATAAATAAATAACGACGACAGCTATAAATAATCGAGATTTTGTGCTGTTGGTAGTGCTGGCTAGCGTATAAAAAGCGATCATGCTTTTGAGTTTTATTGAACAAATCAAAAAAATTATTTAACGAATTACATTGCCAAGAAAGCTATAATGTAATCAGGTTTTTTGACCTGTGCATGCATCTTCTTATGCCCTGGACAAATTACTTAGGATCTTCTACTCAAAGGCTAAACAATTCTTAATGAGAGATGTATTCAAGCTCACCAGTAGGTTTTGGCTACTATCTATCTGTTAGGCTTCAATAACTCGATAATCGTTGCCTCGCCACATGCTGGCTATGAAATTGCTTCCAGGTTCTTCTCCTCCTGTTGCAGGCTGACCAATTTCTTGTAGAGTCCACTGGGTTTCGCAATGAGCTGGTCGTGACGGCCTATTTCTGCCACCCTGCCATTTTGCAGCACAGCGATTCTATTGGCGTCTCGGATGGTCGTCAGCCTGTGCGCCACTAAGATCGTCGTCCGATCTTTCATGAGCTTATCAAGAGCGTCTTGGACCAACTTCTCCGACGACGTGTCCAAAGCACTCGTCGCTTCGTCCAGGAGGAGGATTGAAGGGTCCTTCAGGATTGCCCTTGCTATGGCCACCCTCTGTTTCTGTCCTCCCGACAATTGCACTCCCCTATTCCCGACGTGTGTTTGGTACCCTTCCGGCATCGTGCTGATAAACTCATGGGCATTCGCCGCTTTGGCCGCCTCCATCACCTCTATTTCCGAAGCTTCTGAATTTCCGTACTTTATGTTCTCAGATATCGTCGTGGCGAATAACGCCGGTTCCTGCTGGACCAAACCTATCCTTAACCTTAGCATTCTCAAGTTCAGGGATTTTATATCACAGCCATCTATAAGGACTGATCCAGAGGTGGGGTCATAAAATCTCATCACTAGGGAGATCACCGTACTCTTTCCCGACCCACTTTGTCCCACCACCGCAAGACTCTTCCCCGCCGAAACTTTCAAATTCAAATCTTCGAAGATGCGTACATCCGGCCTGGCCGGATACCTAAAACTGACGCTCCTGAATTCTACATTTCCTCGGACCGTGAGCACCATTTTCGACATGCGGCTGTAAGGATGTATGGCAGTCCGCCTCTTGAGGACACGGAAAACTGACCCCAGCGCTTGCTTGCCCTTCACAATGTCTGGCGTGAGAGCCAGGGTCTCTGCAACGGCTAGTGCAGTAACTATCAAAACCATGAAGGATTTGATGATGTCTCCAAAGTTCGATTCCCTGTGCTTGATTAGAACGGAAGCATACCAAAGGCCGAGCGAGTAGGAACAGAATGCAAAGAACTGTGATATGCCAAAGCCGAACCCCGATATGTGCCCTCGGATAAGTGCTTGCCGGTTTGGTTGGGCTAATTCAGAAGCAAACTGATCTGAAATCCGATCTTCAGCACCAAACGCAGCAACGGTGCGAATGTTTGCAATTGCTTCACGTGCCAATGAAGTGGCCCGAGAATAGGCAGTGCTGTAGTCTCCTCCGAATCCCTTAAGAAATAATTGCTGCATTTTTTTTGGGGGGGGATGCAAGGACACACTCAAGAAGTTATTTTGAGCACTCAACAGTCTTGAAAGTAAAAACATCAGTTGGCGGAATGGGATGAGCTGAATTCGGTCAACAAGTTCATTTTGGCCTATTTGGCAGATGATGAATTCACGCAAGCAACCTCTATCATTATTTAGGATGGTTTCAGAAATTTACCTCAGTTATTGATGCTCCAACAAGGAGAGGGAAGGAAGCAATGACAACAGCCGCTATCCGCCAGCTTAATTTGAAGGCGATGACAAATGCCGTCACTGTGAGTGCTACATTCTGCGTAATGGTCGATAGACGGTCGGCCAGTGCACTCCGCACCAGTGTTGCATCTGCTGCTAAAATTGTTGTTAGGGAACCGGTGCTATTCTCATCCAAATCAAACCACCCAATCTCGTTGGTGAGGATAGCTGCATTAAAGGTAATGCATTATTCCAAGATAGTCTTTAATTGAATTGATCTCGTGAATGGAAATACTTATGGAAGCCTAGTGAAGTTCATTTTTGTGTTGATTTGATTATCTGGATCTGAAAGTAAAATTTTCAAATTATTCTACAAATCAAGTTAGCTGAAGCAAAAGAACCTGAGAACATCAATGAGCGAACACGGGTCGTGAGGCGCTCCCCCATCAGTGTGTAGAAGAAATGCTGTATCAAGTAAATCGGGATGGTAATAGCAGCTACTCCGACAAATAAGAGCGCAATCCGATCGACCTCTTGCTTTGCACGATGAGCATCAGGTGAATAAAACGCAGACAGGATGTGGGTGATCCCAATCGCAAATAGAGGAGCTTCCATGCCTGCCAGGACCGCACCAACCGACCCGAGCAATGCAAAAGGCCATTCAGGGGCATTCAGTTTTAATAGCTCCCAGATTGATACCGAGGGAGCAGTGTCCGTTGGGGGAATGTTTTGGTAAATCCTCTGTGGCAGTGTAGTGTGCTCACTGTTAAAACTTCCTCGGAAGCTAGAATTTGCAGAAGAACCCGAGCGACATAGTAAGCTCGATTGAGTGTCATTTTCAGTTAACTGTAAGCTCACAAGGGTCGCGTACTCGCCTCCCTTAGATAACAACTCTGAATGGTTTCCACTTTCAACTACCTGGCCGTTTTTCAGGACAACGATACAATCAACATCTCGGACTGTGGATAAGCGGTGTGCAATGATTATTGTTGTCCTATTCGTCATTATTCTGTCAAGTGCTTCTTGGACGACAAGTTCCGATTCTGCGTCAAGGGCACTGGTCGCCTCATCCAAAAGTAGTATCTTTGGGTTCCGTAGCACAGCTCTTGCAATGGCAATCCTCTGCTTCTGTCCACCAGAAAGTTGGGTTCCTCCCTCTCCCACCTGAATTAATGTTAGTTGTCAAGTATCATTCATTTGAAGCAATTACCAAGTGACAGTCTGGACAGAAAAAAGGGTACTATCTGGTGCCGTGGACTCATCAGATGAACTATACTCCCATATTCTATGTAGGCCAGGCAAATTGGAAAAGTATAGGTAAGCAACATTCTATGCACATACTTCAGTGACTGCATTTGATGACTGAAGGGAAACTCCATTTATGAGAGGAAGGTTTCTCGTGTTTTTCCCATGTAAAGATGTTTCATTCACTCCGGTCAAAGGGACTCTGAAGTGGAGCTCCCATAAGTAATGATCTTCTGGATGTAAATGTTAGAAAAAAGAGGTAGTTTGATTACTTTCGAGTAGGAGATGGATCGGGTGGTTTTCTCAGGATTTGACTTGACAGAATAGGTTGCCTCTACAGAGCGAGCAGTGGAAATGACTGAACATTTTAAAAGCAAAAGGGAATATCTTGTCTGTTAAAAGTTAGAACGTGGATAATGGCTGCACCATCAGCAAAGTGAACTTAAATGTCGAAACCTTTAGTCTGCAGCTCTTCCAGAGAGACGAGCTCTGATAATCAGAGGAACGCACCTGAGTGTAATAACAATCGGGAAGCTTTTGGATGAAGGAATGTGCATTTGAAGCTTTAGCAGCTTCTATGAGTTGCTCCGTATTAGCATCTGCTTTACCAAATAGAATGTTATCGGCTATAGTAGTGGCAAACAGTGCTGGCTCTTGGCTAACCAATCCCATTTGCTCTCTCAGCCATTTTAGTTGAAGAGTCTTGAGACCATGTCCGTCAAGCAAAATTTGGCCTACAAGCATCGTAACCGACAGATTAATTTGATTAGCCATCAGCGATAAGAGTTTTGACCATATGATGATCAGTGTAAAATTTGGCTTAAACTAACTGCATGATGATAGATACCTGAAGTTGGGTCATAGAACCGTTGTACCAAGGAGATTATGGTACTCTTTCCAGAACCGCTCGGACCAACAATCGCTATGCTCTTGCCGGCCCCGATGGTGAAGCTCAAATTCTCAAATACCATGTTGGGACGGGATGGATAAGCAAAGCAGACCTCACGAAATTCAATTTCTCCAGCTACTTCTGACAATTTCGTTCCTTCATCAGAACCCTTAGACGGCTTATTATCTGTTTGTATCATGCTAATGATGTTGGCAGCAGCCGCCTGCCCTTTTGCAATGGCAGCAAGGTTTGGGGCAGCTTGACCCAGCGCACTGCAAAGATGAAAGTACTTAATCTTATCAGAGGAAACAATGAACAGTGTCCTGAGAAAACTGGAAGCCGGATGTTACCAGCGGTGTGCTAGACTTACAAACCACTAAAGATAACGTTTATGATGGTCGTGAATGCTTTCCCTCCGTTTGTATGGTGGTGCCGGACGAGAATGCTGGCATACCACAGAAGCAATGCCCAAGCACAGAATAAGAGAGCATATGTAAAGCCGACACCCATTCCTTTGGCAAAACCGCTCTTCTTCCCCAGTTTTAGTGCAACTTTAAGTGACTTAGAATATGCTTGGACTGCTTTGTCCTCCCCTACAAAAGAGTATACCGTTCGAATCTGCGAGATAACCTGACCCATGCAAAGTGGAGTAGAAAAGAGTTGCTCCTTCAGTTACTTTAATCAACTTGTGGGGTGAAGTAAGCAGCTAAGTAAAACATAATTTGGGTTTTAGGAGGACAGGTTGGGTGAAGCGTCTGAAACAGAATTTTTCATTATTTGGATTGAAAAAAGAAGACAATGCTATTGCTTACTAAGAGAAACACATTCATTGGTAAAGCTAGTGTCTACCTCTTCCGCAACCTTCCCTGCTTCAGCATATGCAGCTTCACCTTTCTCTGATAGAGAAGACATGATAACAGTATAAGCTCCTCCGGCAAATGCTATCAACGGAACAACAGCCAAGGTCAGAAGCGTGAGCTGCCACACCGACGTAAATCCGACGGCAAATCCTACGATGAATTGCGAAAGGTAACGCAGAGCATGGCCTGTCTGCAGTGCATAAAAGGAATAAGTTGTGGAAGTGTACCCTTATCGCAACAGGGATTGAGAATACAAATATGCATGCAGATTTCTTTCGTCATATACCTTGTCGCCGATTGCATCTTGTACTAGTATTGCATCGCTTGTAATGTGGTGAAGAATGTTACAGTCCTTAGCTTCTGTATCAAAAAAGTTGATGTCTTTCCTAAGAACTGCCTGCAGATACTTAAGCCGCAAACGAGCTGTTTGCCTCTCCCCGGTTTGCGTCCACAATGCAACACCTAAAGACTTATATGACCAGGAATTAAGCTCAGATAGGGATGGATTATTGGAATTTGTTCGGTTGAATGAACAAAATTCATCCATAACAAGCTTGATGCATACCTATCCATGCCGATGCGAACACGATGACTCCTAGATACACGAGGTACAGAGCATCCTGCAAAGTTATAAGGATGTCAGATGCATGCGTCTGGCCTTTTGACGATGTATTAGCTTGCAAAAGAAAGCATCAATTTAAACCTGTAAACTCCTAAGAAAACTGGTTACTCTATTCTCTCATAAATCTATTCGAAAGCATGGTTGATCGCACTGGTCTCTACTCCGAGGAGAATGAAGCCAGACGGCCACGCATTACCTCAGAAACACGCGAAGACAATCCGTGGGGATCGGAAGACAGCTTGCCAAGAGAATCGATCATCCGGCCAAACAGAACGAAGAACACAGGAAGCGCAGCACCGTGGATGCACGCGCCGGCGCTTCCGAAGAACATCAAAACGCAATCGATCTTGTCGGCAGCCACAAACAAGCCGAAGAAGGAAGTGCTCGGCTTCTCCTTCTCCTTCTCCTTCTCCTGCTCCTTAGTTGGTTCCGGCAGCGTCGGAATCCGATCATCACGAACCGGGTCATTTGCAGGCTCGCGCTCAAGCTCAGGTGCTTTCATGATCGCTCAACGACGACGACAACGGGCACAGAGGATTTAAAATGCAGAGCTTCAGGAGACGAGAACAGAGCATGAGCAAGAGCTCACTTTCGTGGTCATGGGCGGCTCGTGCGAGGAGGGGAGGGGCTGAAACGTCACAGGCCAGCTTTCCCGCCAATAAATGCAGAGAGGAAATAGTTGGCCAACCAACAACCCGGCTTCATTACTACCTGCAGCTTCGAGAGAGAGACGGACAGACAGAGACAGAGCGACAGAGAGACGGAGAGAGACAGAGAGGATGAGAATGTAGAAGACGAAGAGCGATTGGCTGGCGAGAGTGTCATACCCATGAAGCTTCGGACAGTTTGGTTTTGCCGCTTCTGCACAGAGCTTTTCCGGCTATGGAGGTCCCTCTTGTTCAATGTGGTCCCTCTGTCTTTTTCCAGGGGACATGTGCCCGATCGAAACCATCGAGTCTACGATGTTGCGGGCTTTCAGCAGACCCACATGATATCATGTTCACATGCATGTCAAAACTTCTCTAGAATCACTACTTCATGGCTCAACTAGGAATCTATATAGATGTATAATTTCCCTAAGAAGTGAAAGTCCGGTGCATGGCATGATTGAAATCGGAGTTCAGTTGCCGGTTTGATTAAAAGTGCTGAATGTGGATCGTCTTAGCCATCGGATCACAAAGCCATGAACCCATTCTGCTCGGTGTACATGTCTTGATAGAGTTGCGATTGGAGCAAAGTACCCCGAACATGTACTAACAAACTTTATCATTCTGAATTACACAATCGACTTGATTTTGGATAGAACGGGTCATTTAGACGATATAGGTTTCGAATCCTCCATTCTAGACAGTGAGGTTCGAAATGACATGAGGCGTGCAATTGTACATCTCTCTCACTGTGTGCTAATGGAGAGTATACCTACATTTCAAGGTATGTTGCATCTATGTCATGTAAAACGAGGCAATCTCATATCACCGTGGGTATGGTGATGGACAGGAGTAGAACCAAACCCAACCGACAATTTGCATACATGGGTTGGAGGCTCAGGAATTCTCATCAGTCCATTTAGGCGCCATGGAAATATGTGAGCCAAGCGTGGTCGAGTTAGCTAGTGTCATTTATTACGGATGCATCATTGTGAGCTGTAGGATAGCTAAGTCTTGTGGCATTGACGACTCATCCACCAAAGGTAGTTACTTCGGGTCAGCGTCTCGATTGACCGTACAATTTGTCATAAATTTGGGTTTGGTCAGAATTTATTTGTAGAAACTTAGGTGACTATGATATTGGCCTTTTCAGGCTAGCCCTTTTTCCCATTCCAATGTGAAAACTCAATTAGTAAAAAGGACGAAATTCTAGGAAATGGGCGATTTCGCGGCAATTTGTCGCATGACGTACAGAAGAATAAGATTGTTCTTAGCAAAGGAGGGAGGAGAAGTTAGGATACGTAGAACCAAACGTCTAAAGGTGGCCTGACCGATCCCTCGTCCCTATGGAATGTTACTGGATCAGTCCGAACTGAGAACATAAGGGAGGTCCCTTGTCCCAATCGAATGTTATCGAGTTTGTCCGAATTCAGAACATGAGGGAGGATCCGAAGTGGGTACTTCAATGTGGGATCGAAACAGCATCTCTAAATACGCATCAACTCGTGGGCCGAGATGCAAGAGGTGAGGGGTCAAACTCCTCGCCTCCTAGATTCCAAGTGGGTACTTTGCCACAGGGCTTAGAGCCCAGTGGTTTATTACCAACTTACCATTCAAATGCGTTGTTGAGGTTTAGGTTTCGTCAAGGATAAATTACCTCCAATTAAACCTGTCAAAATGGGTCATAAACCTATTTTTTAGCCTACATTTGATTGATTGGATTGTTATATGGGACAGTTATATTCCCTAAATGAATCATAAATTGATTTAGAATGGTATAACTTAAAATAATATAGGTGTTAAAGGGGTTCGCAACTTATTTAAACCTAACTATTTTCTATGACTTTCTTCACTCTTTATTGTCCTCGCCCGATTTCACACTCGTTCACTCATATATCTAAATTCAGTTTGGGTATGAATTTTCTTATATTTAATTAAATATAAAAATATTTTAGTAATATGAATCAAATCATGTATAAGTTATTCAATCTACATGTAATTAATTTGAATCGAATAATTTTCCATCGGACTCAAACTTAATCCGACTTACGGATCTGCCTCCAACTAATGGACATATGTCCACATCCTACGACTCCAGGGTTTTAGCCACGGTTGATGCCATTATTTTGCCGACTGTTTTAGCTGCAAAAGCGGTGCACGAGCGGAGTTATCCATGGATAGGGAGTCGTGTCTTGATAAGACTTTGGAGATGGAGATGCAGACCAATTTCATGAGTATCAATCCAACCGCTTCTCTTCCACGTTGCTGTTCTTGAAAGGTGGAGGAATTTATTGAAGTCATTATAGCAAAATCTGCCCTAGCCCTGCCACGTCGACCTGAAAATTACATACAAATGATGCTCACGATTTCGACGAACATACTAATCATGTGGAGATATCTTGGATGGTTTTTAGTGATATTTTTTGGCTAATTTTTCATTATCTTTCTTTGGTTGAGTGAAATGTATTTCTTCGTAGCCGACTACGAGGAGATGTTTCAATTGTTGTATATCTCAAAACATCAAGATGTTGCAACCATCTATCGCTTATTACGAAAGGTGGGTTTGGTGTTGAACAACGACCACATTGATTATGGGATCGCACTATACGTCTCTAATTATCTGGAAAAAGAATCGGAACTGCCTTTTGGAGCCTCGATTCAAACATGCATCTTTTGCAAAACAGATGAAAGATGTGCCAAGTTTAGGTTGGCGCGGCACTAGCAATAGAGCAGAAGACGAATGAAACTGAGTGCAAACAAGACGTCTGGGCGACCTTTTTGGACTATGGATTGCAGTCTCAACTGGATTGAGAGGCTATTAAGGTATTTCAGAGGTCCATATTGACCTTGTTGGACAATTCATGGTTTCCTCGAACAACCGAAGAACGCAGCGGGAAACCATGTCACTTTCAGGATCCATTGATTTCACACTTAGATCAAACCAACTTCAGCGTTTTGCACTTCACGAAGGAAGAGGTTCAGCCACAAGTCCGTACCTACTTCTCATTTACAAGTTACAACTATCAACTGGTCCCAGTAGCCCGTGATTTATCCTACTGTTCACGATCTCGAAAACGCATGTAAAAGAGAGAGTAACAGGATCTGTCAAAAGTGTTGCTGAATGTCTCGGGGTAGTATGGTTGTCGACCGGATCAATATAAAGTACAGACACAATGTGTATTTCTGGCCAATTTTAGACAGGTGACCCCTTTTAAACAAGAATGCTTAAACGCGTCATGTGCAAATCGACCTTTTGAGAAAGGGTTGACTCGTGAACAAAAAAGTCTTGTCATTCGTGTCTGAAAGGATTGCTTGTTTATTACATGAACATAATCAAGCTCAATCCAAATATGTTCAACTATATGTCAAAGTGCTCATCTCGCTAACCTTATTGTTTGCAGTGGAATAGAAGAGAGTGGTGGGTAGTGGAATTGGAAGAAAATATATGTCGAGCCATTGACAAGGGAAGAAATTGAGCAGTTGGAGGATCGATTTGGCCATGGAATCCATCGAAGTGCAGATTGATGCTCCCTAATGAGGGTGCTTCTAGGAATCACTTCGGTAAAGGATCACTGATTTAGTTGTGACTAACTTTTAGATCGAACGATCATGCATAGTTATCTAAAGATTGTAGTAATGTCCATTCAAACTTAATGGCACTCCAACTTCAAAGAAAAAAAACTTAGTGGCACTCACGTCTAGTTCTGAGGTTTGTTAAATTTCTCAAACATTCGAAATAGAGCCAGAGAGATTTTTACAAGCCAAGTGCAGAGTATCAACGGAGCTTAATTTGCAGACGGAAGATGGAATCTCTCCATGGAGTGATTTTCCGGTGGCACGAAAGATGAGTAAAGGGAGCCTTTCAAGTAGTGCGTCGTCATTAAGGTTAATCAGTGACGGACTCTCCTGGGATATTGATATATACTTCCCTTAACAAGGTTACCAGAAATATCAAGATACTATAATGTTTTTTTCCCTAATCCCAATACCATTTCGATATCTGACAACCGATGCTGTTTTTGGAGAGATCTAATTCTCTTAGCTTTTTTAAAGAGTTCAGAGAAAAAGAAAGCTTTGTCAAGTTGCAGGAAGAAAATGCCAAAGTCTCGAGATCTAGAAATGTACAATTCAATTCCCCGGTCTCATAGGGTATTTTGCCCGAGTTGCTTGTATACAAGAAGGGTTAAGCATTCAAGAGACTTGCTCCAATTGGACTTCAGAGAAGAAACCGTGATGTCAATGAACTTCAAATTGACATCAAGGAGGTCTATCAAGCGGAATCCATCGTGCAGGAGTTCCCCTTGTAAATCGCTCATGGACACATTGGAAAACATCGAGGAGGATAAATTCATGAAGGAACAAAGACGAAACGTTAGACATGTCTACTAAATCAAGTCTAAGTTCTCTAAACTCTGGAAAATTCTGAACAAGCATTTCGAAATCTGTTTTTTCAATGTTAAGACGGTGTGTCACATATGTACCATCAATGTTTGAAGAAAGATCAAGTAAAAAAAGTCTAGAAAAGTAAGAAATTTCAATAGGATTTAGATCTGAAAAATTGGAACAAGAGACCACCCACTTCGGTGGCTCCGTTAGTAGTTCTTCCCCATCATGGGGGGACCCGCTGACCCCTTGCTCAAGGGAGAGGGTTCGAATCACCACAGAATCGCCTGTGTCTTACCCGATGGCTGGGGTGGTGGGTCCTCCAGTTCGCTCCCAGGGTTTACTCCAGCCGTCCATGGCGTACGGGGCTTCCCTGGGTCATCAAAAAAAGAAAAAAAAATTGGAACAAGAGAGATTGAGACGTCTTGATTTAGTATACGCCCTTAGTTCAGGTAAAGTGGTAAGGCACAAAAATTGTTAACAGCTAGGTTAAGGCTCCGAAGCTGGCGAAGTGTGAAAAGTGAGTTATCAAAATGGTAGGAGCCCTGAAAACAACTGAGTGAAGGATCGAAGCCCGTAACATTACCCGTTACATCATTGCAAGCGACACCATCCCACAAGCAGCAATCCAAACTGTTCTTCCTATTATCCTGGCTAATATTTGGATGAACTTGGCACTATATCTGCACCGCACCCGCCGCGGAGCTGGGTAAGTTGCAGATTTCTTAAATTCCGATAGCTAAAATGGGAATTTTGTTTGGCACGTGGTTAATTTGAATAATTAATAATAAATTTGAAAAACCATTGTTAAAGTACAACGCAACCGATAACTTCTTTTTCGACCAACTAAAATACCAATCAAATAACAAGGTTACCAATTGCCATCATCAAACCCACTAATATATTATCATCTTTTTATTATTATTCTACAAGTGGCCCCTTTCAATAATTAGCTGTTAACGAATTGCTTAGATACTTTACTGATACTGTCTGCCAACGGTTTCAACTTATGAACAAAATATCTACTTTACCAACATAAATTTCTATTAGATTACCAAACATCATTTTGATTTCACGAGTACCATTGTTCATTTGTCAGTAACCCACTAACAAAATAATTGATTTACCAAGTTGAAATAATTAGAAATTATGAACAGTCGTTTGTTTTTACTGGTGAGCGTGTTTTTCATTAGTAGACTACAAATTACTTACGTACTTTACTAATAACATAGATTAATAGTTATCACTTGTGAACAAAATAATCATTTCACCGTTATTATTTCCTAATGGATTATTACTAGTTTGCAGTTTACAAGTACCAATGTTTTTTCGACAATAACATGCGAAGGAAATAATCAATTTTCCAAGTTTAATTACCCTAGTAGGTCATGAACAATAGTTTTTTATTATTTTAGATGAGCACATATTTCCATTGATAAAGTACAGATTACCTATATATTTAACTAGCAATGTCAGTTAACAGTTGTAACTTACAAACAAAATAGGTAGTTTACTACTATAAATTCCTAGTCGACTATTAATTTCACTAGTGATTTACTATTTACACCACCATGATTTAGTTATGCATAGTACATTTATATAAATAAATAAATAAATAAAAACGTAATAAGTATCGTTAAATTGACGGTTGTGAATGGCTTCGCAAATCAGGATGGATGACATGACCAGCAGGTCATCAATTGCACAAATTTGCCAATACGATTTAAATAAGAAAAAAAAAACGTGCGCACCGGAGATGGTCTTCTTGAGTAATAACTAACCTGCAAGGTCCATTGCCAAGAATTCAAATATTGTGACAACCTCTAATTCATAAATTTGAGGGACAATTCTACATCATGGCTGGACTCACTGCCCGAAATAAGGGTACTCAACTTGCAGTCCAGCAGATTTTTCATGGGGTACTCGGGAGAAGCTATAAGTCATTTCGAGTCCCCCAAACTGCATGTCATCGATCTCTCTCAAAGATACAAGTATTTCGACCAGTGGGCTGATTCGGACTAAATAGAGCTTACTGATAAGCTAACTATAAGACCGTCAAAAAAATCACACTCGAAATAGTTTAATTTGTATCATCTTTTACCTACCATTACATGCATGGCTTTGTCCGGAATGGTAGACAAATTACTTTAAAATTTGGACAGTTAATTGTTAGCGAGGCACTGTCATTTGTTATTGTTTAGTAGAATTATTGGAAATTTGAAGATACTTTGAACATTTCGCTCAACTTTTTTCTATTCCACTTTGACTTACGTTCTCAATCGAAGACAATGTACAATAGTTTCTGCTCCACAATCTTCTACTGACCTGCAACTTCAAAGATTTTAGTAAATGGGTTAAACCCAATCTTCATTACTAATTCTTCATGGACAAAGAAAAGCTACGCATACGGGAAGCTGGAAAAGATATCTAGATATATTAATGGCCTTTGCTTCTTCTTCTTTTTTCGTTTAAAGATGTGTGCTTGACAGATCTCATTGTCCATCTTCTCAATTTATATGATATATAGTTGCACAAAGAAACAAGAATAGAAGACATTAGAAACAAGCCTTCATAAGGGAAATGACATTTCAAGCTCATCTAGTGACACGTTTATTCAATGAATCTACATTGTGTAGTTTAAAGAAACTACTCCTCAAACAATTTCATTGTCTACGAAATCTAATGGTCTTCTGCTTTGGCTTCTCCATCCACTTAGCTGCTCTTCTCTCTAGCGTTCTCACACCTTGCGCAAGCCATTTAGGCTTTCCTGTTTCAACTGCAATATATGCTATGGAAATCCCAATTACAATTCCCGATGAATAGCCTATCCACACTGTTTTCTGTTTGAACCAATCCTCATGCCGTTTGCAATTGAAAGTTAACGAGGACAATCCTGGAGAGCATTCTTTTGATAATGGAAATCCACATAAGCCTGGATTCCCACTAAATGATTCATTTAAAAAAGTGTCGAATTGCTTGCCACAAGGAATTGGACCGGCGAGTTGGTTGTCCGAAAGGTTTATGTATGAAAGGAATGATAGATTTTCCAGTGCTCCAGGAATTCCCCCACAAAGCTTGTTTGAAGATAAATCGAGCCCTTCAAGATAAATCAAGTTCCCCAAAGTAAGAGGGATGGAACCTCTAAGGTGATTATGAGAAAGATTAAGCCCAATGAGAGACTTGAGATGTCCAATAACTCCTGGGATATCCCCTTGGAAAGAGTTGCGTGACAAGTCGATGACTTTGAATATGGTTAAGAGCTTTTGCATCAAAACCTCTATACCAAATAGGGTTATGGAAATGGAATTATTATACAAACTCTTTTCGAAAGATTGTACCATATAAAATGGTTCTTGCCAATTCACGTCATTGCTCATAGCTTTAAGGTTCATAATCAAATTGGCTGGTAAAGGACTGCCAAAGTTATTGTTGGAGAGATCCAAAATGTGTAACTTGGAAAAGAGATCAACTCCTATGGGAATATCCAAAAGACTCTTAAAATTATTGGACCTCAAATTGAGAACTTTTAGTTGTAGGAGTGTTCCCAACCATCCTGGGAATGTATCCTTTATCCAATTGTTACTGAGATCTAGAACTTCTAAATATTCACATTTTTCAAGGGACCGAGGCAATGTGCCTATAAGCCGATTTTGACTCAAGTCAAGAGTCGTCAAGCTACATCCCCAAGAAAATGATTGAGGAATTGTGCCGTCAAGGTGATTAATTCGCAAGTTCAAAACTGACAAATGGGTGCTAAAATTTGCTAAGCACTGAGGCAAGCTCCCTGTTAAGCCATTGTTAGACAAGTCGATCATCTCTAGATTGGTGGCATTGCATATCAAAGAAGGGATCTTTCCTGTTAAATTATTTCTTGCAATAGAATAATAAATGGTCACAAGAGATGGAAGTGGAACTAGCCCTTCAAACTTGTTGTTGGACATGTCTATTACATACAATGAGGTGTTTGAGAAATCCACTGTGGGCCACCATCCAATAAAATTATTGTTGGAAATAAATAAATATGCAAGAGCAGGGAAGGAGAGTCCTAAGACGGCTAGGTTGATCCTACCATGGAATTTGTTGGATTGCGGATCAAGCAAATACAGCCGTGGTGTTTTCAACCAATGTGGAAAGATATCATTGAACCCGTTGTAACTGAGAATTAGTACTGACAAGTTCGCGCATTTTCCTAGGGAGTGCGGTAATGGCCCCTGTAATTTATTACTACTCAAGTCTAGATTCACAAGATTGGTTAGATTATCAAAACATGGTGGCATATTCCCAATGAGATCATTGTTAGACAAATCTAAAAACTTGAGTGTACTCAACTGACAAATTGAAGACGGGATCTCACCGGTGAAGCCATTGTTGAAAGCATAAAAGCTAGAAGTAGAAAGTGGAAGGATCGGAAGGAGTCCTTGGAATAGGTTGTTCTCAAGGTTAATATACGACAATCGCTTCCGGTGCAATAGCTTTATACCTCCCTCCAAAAGGTTATGAGAAAGATGTAATTTTTCTAATGTATCATTGCTTATTCCCCAAAACCACTTTGGGATCTCCCCACTAATCTTATTGGAAGAGAGGTCTAAATGTGTTAGTCTTTCTAACGAATTTAGGAAATAGGGGAACTCATTCAAGTTGCAAAAACACAACTTCAGCACTTCAAGCTTTGGGAGAAGGAGAGAGTTATTATAGTGGAGAGGACCCTCAAGCCAATTGCAAGTAAGATCTAGACCGATGACGTTACCGGTGACATTGTTGCAAGTGACACCATCCCACAAGCAGCAGTCCATGCTCTTGTTCCATGAGTTTGTCTTTGGATAAGATGGGTAAGATTTTTGACAATAGCCCGACGCCTCGACATCGAGCACAAATGAATTCTTAAAATGGAGTAAGAAATCACATTGGTCAGGAGGGTAAGGGGACGAGGCAAAAGAAAGGGAGGAATGAAAGAAAAGAAGGAAATAAAGGAGGTCGAGGATTTGATGCCACCCCATGTTGGTTTAGCATGTGAATGAGTCAAGTGGTGGGGAGGGTGCTACTAATTTATATTAACATGGGTCTTTTTAATAAGTCTAATTATCAATCCAAGTCTTCTTTGAAAGGTCTATTGGTGGGATCGCATAGACTTCCAACTTTTCCCGCCGTGTCCGATCAGACGAGTTCAACTTGCCCTGCGGATTGGGGATTAATTTAATATGCAAGATCCACCCCTAGAAAAAGCTATTAGACTCACCCCAATTTTTTGTAATCATTTATTAGTTTTAATCCCCACTAGAAAAAACTGTCAGATCCACCCCATTATTCACTCTAGCATATGCAAGTGAGTGCCTCAATTTATCCAGCCCTTCCAAAGGGGAAAAATGTCAAAAAAATGTCCTAAATCCATTGTGATGGTACCAATTTAATTCTAAATCTTTTAATGATGTCAATTTAGTCTTAAATTTTTTAAACTAGTGCCAATTTTTTTTGTCGAAACTAGTGCCAATTTAGTTTTAAACGTTTTGACGTTGTGCCAATTTTGTCCTCATGGTTAGTTATGGTTGGATATTGCTAATGTAAATACTAGTCGGCTTACGTGACACAAATTCCGACACCGACTTTAACAATTTTTAATAATATTTTAATAATTTTTCTATTTTATTATTTTTCTTATTTCCTTATTTATCTTTCTTTTTTTTTTCCTTTCTTTTTCATTCACTGCCAAAATGAAGAAGAAGAAGAAAGGAGAGAAAAAAAATTTACAAAAATTATTAAAAATTGTATACATTAGCACCGGCGACGATGCCACGTAAATTAGCTAGCGTCCACATCAACAATATCAAGCCAAAATTAGCCGGAATGAACGAATTGGTATCAAGTCAAAATATTTAAAACTAAATTAGTATTAATTCAAAAAGTTTGGGACTAAGTTGACATTAAGAAAATGTTTAGGACTGAATTGACATCATTAAAAGGTTTAGAACCGAATTAACATGGGTTAATACCCTAAAAACTCTAAACCGATACATATGTGACAAATTTACCCCAAACTATTTTTTTGACTATGAAAAACCCCAAACCTGGAACACACGTAACAAATTTACCCCGACCGACCATAAAAAACCCCAAACCTGGTAAATTTGTGACAAATATTCCCTCCGCTAAATTAGATTAATATCACAAAAAAATCACAAAAATTGTAAACTGTGACAAACGAAGCGCAAAATCCTAAATTGGTATATTTAACTTAATAATTTGATAGTAAAATTTAACGAAAACTAACGAGAGAGTAAATTTGTTACAAGTGTACCGTTTAAGGTGAATTTGTCAAATGTATACCGGTTTAGGGTTTTTTATGGTCAAAAAAAATAATTTGGGGTAAATTTCTCACAAGTGTACTAGTTTGGGGTTTTTCAGGGTATTAACTCAATTAACATCAATGTAATAAGTTTAGAATTTTTTTACAGAATTTTTTTGATACTTTTCTCCCTTCTAAAGTGTGACATGACCTACACACGTCTTCTCTCTAAGCTCTACTGGTGGGCTCACAACGTGTGTTACTAGTCCGAAAAGTTCCGTTGCTTGGATTCTTGACTATACCATTGCCATACTGATGTTTTGTTGCGGGCCAAAGAGGTCCTAATTGATTGATGTTGCCGAGAGATTTTGAAATATATTGGCAAAGTCCAATTCATATTGGTGGGCTGACATAGAGTTTGGTAGAATTCAATGTTTTTGGGTTGAGCAAAATGGCTCTAGGATAGTGGCGCACTTAAATTATAATGCAAAGAAGTGAAAGTCTCCTTGAGATGACATTATTGGGGTAACAAATTTGATTCTCTTGAGTCTCTCGGTGGGTTTAGTTGGATGTGAAAAATTCTTATCTGCTTGACTTTGCATATACATGATGTGAAAGTCTTCTTTGCTTTTCTTGAAAGGTTTACTGGTCAAGTTTGTGATGGCATTTTTCATTTGAAAAAAATATGTATGGTTCCGGTCCTCATCATCTGGAAATTTCATTATAAAGAGAGCAGTCATTTATGAATTTTTTTCCATTGAGATAACTTTGAATTTGTAGATACGCTGAATATCCAATATCCTTTTATGTTTAATAATGTGCTTGTTAAACATTTTAGAGCTACAATAATAATTTTCAACTTTTAGAGAATTGCCTCACAACTTTAAGATGTCGTGACCTTAAAATATACATTACCAAATACACAAATCGCAACACTTTACATCATTACTACAACTATATCAAATATATTTTATTTTTTATTAGTTTGATTCCAAGTTAAAGTGATCATTGCGTACTGCTGAATATAGACAACATAAATTCACTTGATTAAAAAAAGAAATGTCACTTGATTACTAAGTTACTACTCAGCATGACTGTCTAGTCAAATCTCCTTATATATCCACTTCGTAATTGGCAAATGAATGTTAAAAATTAAATCCGTAACAATAAAAGAATAAGAATGTAGAAACATAGCTCAGGAGAGGCGACGTCAACTAAGCTCCAATAACTAGTTACGAGGGTGAGATATTAAAATGTCCTACGATGATTTCATAAAATGATACGTATTTGATAAAATTCGGACAAAAAAGCAAGCAGCTCTGAGGGGCAGCGGTCCCTGTCCTCATCAGCACAAGAAGACAATAAAGATCAACAATTGGTCCAAAGATGTGACAGTCATGGAATTGCCTCAAGCAATAACGTGGGAATCTTTACCGTCATTTCGGGGAACTTTCTTCCTCCTTCCATAGAGTCTAGTCTTAGCTTCAATTTCGGGGCGGAATCCAAAGACCTGCATAAAGTCCTTGTGGAAAGGTCTGCGTAATTGCTCGGGAGAAAGAGGATTTGACGCCACCCCATCTTCCACGGCAGAAGAACGCATAATTAAAGAGGATGGCGAGAATTGCAGGTTGGGATATCTCTGCATCTGGCAAGCCGCCCATCAGCCGCAGAGACTAGAAGACGAAAAAACGTGAAAAATGTCACAAATGATCTCTAAACTTTCATCTAATATTCAATTTCATCTATGAACTTTCGATTTACTCAATTTGATCTTTGAACTACCACTTAATGTGCAATCCCGTCCCTAGACTTTTAATTTGTTCAATTTGGTCCATGAATTACTGATAAATATCTGATATAGTCCCTAACTATTTGAAAATTGATTAATTTCGTCATTCCGTTAGTTAAAGTTAACAAATTTAGCTTCCATGACTTTTAGTCTCTTAAATATAAAATAAAATAAAATAAGGACATGTGAAATATCCACATGGAAATTACCTTTAAAACAGGTCAAATTGTGGCCACTGTAAAAAAAATAAAAATAAAAAAAAGATACAGAACCACTTCTTCTCTCTACTTTTGTGATCAGTGCTCTCATTTTTAGCCGACCCCTAATTTGTTTTCCTTTTTAAAGATATATATCGACTCATAATTCTAGTAATCCAACTTAGTTCCACATCAGCAATTAATGCTCCACGTTATCACTTAACGATTTGAACAAACGGAAGGACTAGATGGAACATTTGTTAATAGTTCAGAGACCAAATTGAGCAAATCAAAAGCCCAATGACGAAATTGGTCAATTTTCAAATAGTCAAGAACTAGATCAGACATTTATCGATAATTCAGGGATTAAATTAAAAGTCTAGGGACGAGATTGCACATTAAGTGAAAGTTTAGGAACTGTTTGTGACATTTTCCCTAAATGAAAACGGGAAGCCCCATATATCTGATTTTGGCATAATTGAAGCATGTTTGGCAATTTAATTGGCATCCTAATTTTCTTTTCTAATTAATGTCTATCGTGCGAAATCAATTGTGTTGGACTTGGCGGAACGTGAAAACCAAGAATCAAATCGTCATCAATTTTCTTATGCAAATTGACTCTTAATGACCCACGCCTTCATATTCTAAGTTAGAAAGTCTGTCTTTACATGGCAAAAGTATCATAAAACACACTTTATTCTATGGGACAACGTCCTAATTACGGGGAATAGAAAGTGGCTTCACAAAAAGTGAGATTGCACTCAGGTCGTCCACGTTCTACTTTTTATTTCATCCATCCAAGTTACAAAGTCAAGTCTCCTCCGTTTTTTATAAGCCGAAAGTCGGGGCAAGCCTCCCTGCATTGTTCTTCACGGTTGTCGTATGTCTTTCGTTGTGTAACTTCCATTGTCATCCGCAGAGAAACATTGTCATTTATTTAGTGTTTATTTAGTGTTGTCTTTTCTTCCAACAATTTTCGGACCGATGGCATCCTTTAATCACTCAATTAATTATAATTCACAACAGTCCCCTCATCCTAATAGTTGCTTTTCTACATGGATCAATATGCTTATAACAGTTGCCCTTGCCCAACTTAATTTATCCAGTTATGTTTGATGACAAATTACTAATGTATTATACTTTCCGTTTCCGTCATTAATAATCATGGTAGGGACTATTAACGTTAGCTAAGTAGAAGAGTCAGTGATTTCTTAGTTTGAGATATATATATATATATATATATATATATATATATATATATATATGTATATATGTATATATTAGATAGTATATCCTCTAAATCACTCTCAAGACAAAGTAAACTCCCCAAAATTTTCACATGATCATGCTCTAACCTTATATGGAGTTGCCCCATGAGAATTTTAAACTCTTGTAAAGTGTTTCAGTGCAATGACAAGATTGAATGCAAAAACGCAAATAATTACACAGAGACAGATTTTAAAAATGATTGAAATAAATCAAGCGGTAATTAAATTGCCATTATGTCCTTTTTTACTCTCAAGTCTTCTCATCTTTCCAGCCGTCTTTTCTTATCAGGGCAAACATGAGCAACATGAGATATTTAATCTCATGCGCATGATGGTTTATATATACACAATATCAAGATCTATGGAGGATTAACATGTCAAGAATCTTCATGTTAAAATATTCGGTAACCCTCTCGTTGCTCAACTTCTGAGGTGAACTGGACGGACTAGGCCCATATACAAGCTCAATATCACAGCAATGCTGCCAAGTCCTTACAACTTACAGATCCATCAACAACCCACAAACCGATATTCACAGGGCTCATCAGAACATGCAGAATTTCTCCAAAGCCCAAAATCAAAATTGCTCGTATCAACTGCAGCTCAATGCCCCCATCTCGAATCTAAAGGTTCATCTGCATCGGTCAAAAACAAATTCGTTTCCTGCAACATGGCTTGAATTCGAACCCTGACAGAGAAAACGACCAACTTACTGACTTGAACAATCTGAGGAACAACATGAGCGTGGAAGACATCATTTCTCTTCTTCCAAATATGATAGATAGCTCCATTCCAAGCGAGCTTTAGCCCAGTTTTAAGCAGAGATTTCCCCTTAGCAGTTCAAAGTATCCATTCAAACTCGAAATCCCATGCTGTGTTTGAAAGGATAATTTTACTTCAAACCGAGATAAGCAGAAAAGGAAACCAAAGCTCAGGAGGCAGACATAAGCAATGAAGAATCTCAAGTACAAATCTTAGCAATCAAGTGACGATATTACCTCTCATTTTGATATTCAGCTCTACTGAAAGCTGATTGATGGCTGTGTTATCGTCAACATCAAATATTCCATCTGATCACATTTTTACTAGCCCGTTTTCCTCCTCGATATCCTCCTGTTATACCCAAGATATCGCTGGGAATATAATCCTGTGGAAAAACAAAATCAATGATGTATATGAGGAAATGTTTCGGCATCATGCCATATTCATTGGCTGGTGGAAAAAACAATGCCGAGTCCAAATCTCACAATTGATTATTATTCTTCTTTTTGATAGTCTGAATTGAGAAAACAAGTGTGAGAAGGAGTTCTATTCTAAATCAGAAATAATTACAAAGCCTTTGGGAAATTCACCACATAATTTTATACGTGTCATTATCGGAGAGCCAGTTAAGAAACTTGATTCTTGGATATTAATCAATACCATAACTAAAATGAAGCTTGAATGGCAGCTTGATGCTCTTTTGGATCAAATTTTGAACTTCCCTTCGCCATGAGGATATCCTTATCTGTCTTGTTCTTCATGAAGCCACATTTTTTATATCTGCTGGTGAAACACATTGCAACTGGAGATAATACTTAGTGTCCTAACATGCCACGCACACCATTAAATCACTGCTCCAACCCTCTGTCGTGTTTGTAGTTCATATCTTATCCAGATTAGATCTAACTTTGATTTAGTGAGCAACCGCGTGGCTTTACTCCTTGCAATGTCTCGAAAGGTGCCTGTACTCATGGAGCTCAGAAAAAGCTAGTAAATCTGAACTAAAGTAGGAACTTCGACTACAGGCAGGCACTACACTTCGTAAATGCCAGATGATCACATAAAAAGTCTAACGGACTTACTTTTGAATCGTTTTCATCAAGGATTTCTTCAACACATTCCTCAACCGCATCTTCCAAAGTCATTGTGACTTACTTTGGAATCGTTTCCAGCAAGGATTTCACTGACATATTCCTCGACCACGTCTTCCAAAGTCACTATCTGATTTGGCAATCCCTACATAACATGCGTAAAGTACAATATAAGAATCCTAATGCAATGTCATCACAGAACAATCACACTGTAAATTTTTGAGAAAATCATTTTGACATGTGAAAAACCCCAGGTATGTCCGTTGCTGTGAACGGTGACTTATATTCCTCTTGACACCAAAACATCACTTCAGTCAGAAAGCTCCCCCAAGCGCAGTGAAGTAATCTTGTCACTTTCAAGATGACAATTTATTTACGTATAAAGATACCGTGAAGCTGAGAAAAGTATATTGCCCTGTTCGTAGATTTGTCTTTTCCATAGTTAGCCTTTTCAAAAGTTTGTTTTGTGCAACTATCCGTTACTGGTTCTGGAAGACACAACGCTTCAGAAAGCTTATCTACCAAAGCATTTGTCCATTAAAGTTTTTCTACCTACAGTAGCTTTCCCCATTTACATGCTACTCGGCCGCTGACAACAGTCTCAAAAATTTCAGTTATTCATGATAAAGTGCAGTCCTTATGATATGTTTTCACAAAGAACTTAACCTGAGATTTCGCAGTTTGCTTGGTTACTGAATTATATCTCTAATATTGTCAAATCATATGGAATAAAATTCAACTCAAATAAGGTGACCATCTGATTATATGGCAAGCATCACAACGCATATCAACTCATAAACAACATTTTATAGTTACAATTCAATTGACAGGGAACGATTAATTGCATCATAAAGACTACCAAAATTCGTCCATATTCACGTCAATCCAGCACCAACAGTGCAATCAAACATTAATTTGTTGAAAAAAAAGCAGTCATCTCTCAAAGTGGCGAAGGCAAACTCTATAGTATAGCAGATCAAGAGCATGTGCAACTCCTATATTATTCACAACCCGCGAAGAAAAAAAAAACTAGTTGATGCTCATCCAGGGGAAGAGGTACTAGCTGGAACTTAGCGCTGCTAGAACAAATGAATTGATGAGTCATCCGCAAATGTGAAAATCCACATGGTTTGAGCTGGAATTGACTGAAGCTGCATTTGTACGGCTGATTATTGGGAATGGCCACGTGGTAGACAAATTACTTTGAATTTGTACGGCTAATGATTGGAGGTGTCACTCTCTTTTCTTTTTCTTTTTCTAATGTTTTAGTAGATTTATTTGGAATTTGAACATTACTTAATATTTCACATCACATATTTCTCTTTCAATTTGACCTATTTTCTCCATTAAAGAAATATCTATAATAGCATTCAGTCCTCAATCTACCACTGCTTTGCAACTTTAAAGACTTTAGTGTTGATTCTTAAGAAGAAAATAACACTAGAAGTGTCACAATTTCCATATGGCGATTACTTTAGTGTAAAAACTTTTCGCCAAATCACTTTAGTGTCACATTGAAAAAAAGATGATCACTTAAGTATTTCTAGCTAAAAATTTCAATAAAAAGCTTTACGTGGCTTTTTTATAATAAAAAACAAGTCCAACGTGAACGATAAGGTCACCTTTTATGACAAAACATCGTGGCATCTTTTGTTGACTATATCATTACCACAGTGATGTTTTGTTGCAGGCCAAATTAGTCCCCATAGACTTAGAGCCCGTTTGGTTCGACTTTTGGGGAATGCATTTGCCAAAATGCAAATACCTTTGGGTGAATGGGGTTTTCTGAAATGCAAATATCGTTTGGTAAAATTTACATTGAGATACAACTTTGGCCAAAATACCGTTTGGTAAAATTTGCATCCGTAAAGGACTTTTATTAAATTAAAAAAAAAACATTTGTATTTTTTTTTTTTTTTTTTGAAGTCTCGCCACCGGCCGCCGATCCAGCTGGCGGAGTCCGACGGGCCGGATCCGCGGTGCGACCCAGGCGATCGTCGCTAGGGTTGCGCAACCTCGGCAACCGCCGCTTGGGATCGCGTGACCCAGGCCATCAGTAGCAGGGGTCGCGCGACCCAGGCGTCACCTGAGGTCCAGCGACGATCGCCGGGGTCGGGCGACCCTCAGGCAGCGGTCGCTGGCGCGCACGACCCCTTGGCCGGCGGTCGTCGACCTTCGATCAGCTTCTTCCGATGGTGTGCGGTGGTTTTGGAGAAGATAAACAGTATCGGGACTTGCATTCCGGAGATGCAACTTCCCAAAGTACCTCCGGAGTTGCATTGGGCTAAAGGCCCTTAGAGCCACTTGGAGATGCAATTGCATCTCGCCAAAGTCGGCCAAAAAAACGAACCAAACACCTTTGCATTTGGCCAAGGGACTTTAGAGTCCCAAAGGGCTTTCCAAATACCCAACCAAACAAGCCCTTATATTGCCAAGAGACTTTGAAATAGCTTGGTAGACTCCCATTCATATTGGTGGACTCTCGCCGGGTTTTGCAGAATTCCACGTTTTTTGGTTGAGCATAATGGGTCATGAATTTGATTTTTGTTTATTGTCTTGGTGGGGTTACTTGGATGTGAGAAATTCTTATTTACTTGGCTCTATAGATACATGAGACAAAAACCTTCTCCACTTTATTTGAAGGGCATATGAATCAAGTCTATGATGACATTTTTCATTTTAAAGACGCGTGGCTCGTCATCGCCATCTAATATATAAAATGGATATCCATTATGAAGAGGTAGTCATTTAAGAATTTTTTTCCTGTAAGATAACTTTGAGTTCTAAATTACACAATCGACTTGATTGTGGATAGAACGGGTCGTTTAGACGATATTGGTTCCGAATCCTTCATTCTAGAGGGAGAGGTTCGAAATGAGACGCATCGTGCAATTACACATATCTCTCACCATGTGTTGATAATGAGTATACTTACGTTTCAAGGCATGTTGCATCTATGTCATGTAAAATGAGGCGATCCCAGATCACCGTGGGTGTGGTGATGGACAGAAGTAGAACCAAACCCAACCAGCAATTTACGTACATGGATTAGAGGCTCAGGAGTTCTCATCAGTCCGTTTAGGCGCCGTGGAAAATGTGAGAAGCGTGGTCAAGTTAGCTAGTGTCATTTATTACGGATGCATCATTGTGAGCTGTAGGATAGCTAAGTGTTATGGTATTGATGATTCTCATTCACCAAAGGTAGTTACTTTGGGTCACCATCTCGACTGACCGTACAATTTGTCATGAATTTGGGTTTTTTTTTTTTTTTTTGGTAAATATCATGAATTTGGGTTTGGTCAGAATTTATTTGTAGAAACTTAGGTGACTATGATATTAGCTTTTTCAGGCTAGCCCTTTTTCCCATTCCAATGCGAAAACTCAATTAGTAGGAAGGATGAAATTCCGGGTGGTAGGCGATTTTGCGGCAATTTGTCACGTGACGTACTGAGTAATAAGATGGTTCTTAGCAAGAGAGGGAGGAGAAGAAGTAAGGAGGCGTAGAACCAAACATCTAAAGGTGGCCTCCCCGATCCCTTGTCCCTATGGAATGTTACTGGATCGGTCCGAACTGAGAACATAAGAAAGGTGGCTTGATCAATCCCTTTGTCCCAATAGAATGTTATCGAGTTAGTCCGAATTGAGAACATTGAGGGAGTATCCAAAATGGGTACCTGAATGTGGGATCGAAACGACATCTCTTTATACGCATCAACTCGTGGGGTGAGATGTAAGAGGTGAGGGATCAAACTCCTCGCCTCTTGGATCCCAAGTGAGTTCCTGGTCATAGCACTTAGAGCCCGGTAATTGATCACCACGTTGCTGTTCAAATGCATTGTTTAGGTTCAGGTTTCGTTATGGTAAATTACTTCAATTAGACCTGTCAAAATGAGTTATAAATTCATTTCTTAGCCAATATTTAATGGATTAAATTATTATATGGGTTAGTTATATACATTAAATGGACTTAGAATGGTAAAACCTAAAATAATATAGGTGTTGATTAGGTTCACAACTTACTTGAACTCAACCCATTTTTATGACTCTCTCGCACTCACTCAATCTCACACTCATTCACTCATCGCTCTCGCTTCAGTTTGAGTATAAGTTTTCCTAGATTTAGTTAAATATAGAGTGTTTAAGTAATATGGGTCAAATTAGGTATGAGCTATTAAATTTGCATGGCATAGAAATTGGTTTATTTGATCGATCGGTGATCCAATTCATCCGTTTGACGGAGTCTACCTTCAATTAATGGAAATATGTCCTCATCCTACGGCTTCAGGTTTTTAGCCACAGTTGATGCCACTATTTTGCCGACTGTTTTAGCTGCAAAAGCCGTGCCTGAGCGGAATTATCCTTGGTTTTTTATAGGACTTTGCAGATAGAGATGTAGACCAATTTCATTATTACGAATCCAACGACTTCTCGTCCACGTTGCTCTTCTTGAATGGTGGAGGAATTTATTGAGGTCATTATAGCAAAATCTGCCCTAATCCTTCCACACCGACCTGAAAAGTACATACAAATGACGCTTACGATTTCGACAAACATACTAATCATGTGGAGATATCTGGGATGGTCTTTAGTGATATTTTTGGCCATTTTTCATTATCTTTCTTTGGTTGAGTGAAATATACTTCTACAGAGCCGACTGACATGACTTATATCGGACCTCCTGTGCAGGTGGCTTGGCCAATAATTGTCCAAGTGATTTGGTTCAATGATAGACTGGGTTTCCAACGGAATATAATCTAAAGTAGCGAGAACTTTATATATCAAGAGATGTTTCAATCTTTGTGTATTTCATATTGTTAAGAAGATGTCACAAACATCTATCACTTATTATGAAACATTTGTTTGGTGTCAAACAACAACCGCATTGATTATGGGATCGCACTATCCGTCTCTAATTATCCTGAAAAAGAATTGGAACCGCCTTTTGGAGACTAGATCCAAACATGCATCTTTTGCAAAACGGATGAAGGATGTGCCAATTTTAAGTTGGCGTGGCACTAGTAATACAGCAGGAGGAATGAAACCCCAGTGCAAACAAGACGTCTGGACGACCTATTTGGACTATGGATTGCAGTCTCAACTGGATTAAGAGGCTATTAAGGTACTTCACAGGTCCGTATTGACGTCGCTGGACAATTCAGGCTTTCCTCGAACAACCGAATAACGCAGTAGGACAAAACCATGTCACTTTCAGGATTCATTGATTTCACAGAAGATAAAGCCGACTTCAGCGTTTTGCACTTGGCGAAGGAAGAGGTTCAGCTAGAGGTGTTAAATGGGTTGTGCAACCCATTTATGGACCCATTCATGGTTAAATGGGTCATTAATGGGTCAAGCTTTCTTTCATAAAGCATCCGTTCAGCCACAAGTCCGTACCTACTTCTCACTTACAAGTTGCAACTATCAAGTGGTCCCAGTGCTCACGCGACTATTGCTGAGCGTTACCCTCTCCTCTCTCGGAGCTCTCCTCTACCGACTGAGTAGCTATGGTAAAACCCACTTCATCCCACCATCAACCCTAATCTTCCACCACGATTCACCCCTTTACCCAAAAGAACCTGCAAGTCTCAGCAGATGAATGTGCTGGAATACTCACAGCAGTACAATCAGTCGGTGCCCTCGCTGGAATGTCCTACGTAGCAAATCCACGCCAGATCTAATCTCGGAGACGGATAAGGTGGGTCTTCCTCTCGCAAGTTCGGAGAATGTAATCGATCTGCAGCAATCAACCCAGAAGTGTAAGAACAGCAAGGATTATGGCAGAACAAGAAGGAGCAGTGGGTCGCCTTGCCCATCTATGCAACAAATTAGGTAAGTTAATGTATGAAAACAATATGCAAATTCTTGATGAAGAGATATCGGAGGAAAAAATCCAGGAATGTCGCTCGTCCCTTGTTGGGCAAATATATAAAAACCCTGCTATCAACTTCCAAGCCCTTGCAACAGCAATGAAAAAGGCATGGAAAAATGACACTGTGGAAGTGAAACCCTTAGAAGACGGGAAAATTAGCTTTGTTTTCAGAAATGAAGGGGATAAGAACCGTGTATTAGAGGGAGGTACATGGTCTTTTTCCAACCATTTGTTGCTACTACGGGATTGGGAGCCGGATACCCCCCCACACTGTTATGAATTTAATACATGTGCTTTCTGGATAAGAATATTTGGCTTACCGCTGGAATGGAACTCTGAGAGCATGATAAAAAGATAGCAAGCTCGATGGGGAAGGTTCTCGAAGTGAAAACAGATGCAAGAGGTCCTGCTTTTCAGAAAATTGGGAAAGCACGAGTGGAGTTAGATGTGACGGCTGAATTGAGAGTAGGACAATTGCTGTGTCATGGGAATAAGAAAGTGTGGCTGGATTTTAAGCATGAAAGACTGCCATTTTTCTGCTACTCATGTGGAAAAATTGGACATTATGCTACTTATTGTCCAAATATACCTTATGATGATGCGAAATTCGAAACTGAGCTGGGGGGTTGCTTCGGTAGCTGGTTGAAAGCTAAAACGTCAGTCCACAGCCGATTCTGGAAAGTATTCTATAATGAAGTAGCCCTGCCTGAAAATGAAGATGAGACTGTCCCTGAAACTCCTGAGCAACCAAGACAGAATGAAGTGCTGGAGGATGGTCAGAATCGCACACAGAATCTTGAAAGGGGAGGACAGGAACATATGATATTGGAGACAAATCTTAATAGTACACAAGAGATAACTCTGTACAATACAGGGAAACGAGCATTAATGATCACTGGGCCGGAGCACTCAAATAAGCCTAACTTCCAGACAGCAATGAATTCAAATAGCACCGGGAAAAAAACTCTCTTCCAACCAAAAACTCCCTCTACAAAGAAACAAAAAAAGAACTAACAATCAGTCATCAACCTCAAGACAAGGCTGGTTGGATGAAACTCAACTTATGGATACTCCTATCCAGATGATGGAAGAAGTTACAGCATGGGCTGTGGTGGCTAGCCCTAATAAGCCACCAAATGAACCATGAATATCTTGAGTTGGAACTGTCAAGGGTTGGGCACACCCTTGACAATTCGACCCTTGACAGTTCGGGAATTGAGAGCCTTAATGGCTCAATTCAGGCCCTCTTTGGTTTTTCTGATGGAAACCAAAAATAAATCTGAGGTTGTGCAAAGAGTTAAAAGAAGGCTTCGCTTTCAGAGTTGTTTAGTAGTTGATCCTGTGGGGACGGCGGGAGGTTTGGCTATTATGTGGGATGATCAGATCACTCTAGAAGTTGATTCAATGGCTGAAAATTTTATCAATCTGAAATGTGAAGAAGGGATCAGGAGAAACAAGATGAGAATTACCTTCGTTCATGCTCCATATACATACCCAAAGCGGCTGCAACTTTGGGAGAGATTGAGACAGATAAGTGCTGAAAACACTCTACCTTGGGTGTGCTTGGGGGACTTTAATGAAGTGAGATTCTATTGGGAAAAAGTGGGGAAAAGAATGGCCAAAAACTATAGGATGACATCTTTTCGGGACTGTCTGGATGCCTGCTCTTTTATGGAAATAGAAAGTAAGGGATGTGCGTTTACTTGGGCCAACAACAGGGAAGGAGAAGATTATGTAAAAGAACGATTAGATAGAGTGGTATGTACATTAGACTGGAGGTTAATGTACCCAGAAGCTGAAGCTTTCGCCCTTCCTGCAATAGGCTCAGATCACAGTCCTATTATCCTCTCATGTCAATCGAACCAAGTTAGAAGGAAAAAAAGTTTCAGATTTGAGGCTTTTTGGCTTGAAAATGATGAATGTAGGGAAGTAATGTTAACTTCCTGGGCTCCTCTAATCCAGCATCATCAAGGTTTGGTTGGGAAGATACAGGATGTTCAAACAGCACTCTCTAAATGGAGCAAAAAGAAGTTTGTGAACGGAAAGAAGGAAATCAGCAAGCTAAAGCAGGAACTAGTGTGCTTAACTAATAACACTACAGATTCCTTCAATAAGGAACACTTTAAAAAGATATAAGAACAAATTGAAGAGCTTGGGAGGCAAGAAGAAGTGTATTGGGGGTTGCGCTCTCGAATCAATTGGTTGAGATGGGGGGATCAAAATTCAAAATACTTCCACGCAACAACTATACAAAGAAGACAGAGGAACAGAATATCCATGCTTCACAATGCAAAAAATGCATAGCTGGTTGAGCAACAGCAATTGAAAGAACATACGTTACAATTTTTCAGGAAGCTTTACGAATCCCAGGGCTCCCGATCTTTTGAACCAGTGATAAACCAACTGCCTGCATTAGTCACAAATGATATGAACAGAATGTTAATTGCTGAAGCCAATATTAAAGAGGTGACAGAAGCAGCATTTCAACTCGGATCCACTAAAGCACCAGGCCCGGATGGTCTTAATGGACTGTTCTATCGGCATCATTGGGAAGACATCAAATGGAACATGTTAGAGGAGGTACAGAATTTTATGAACACTGGTTATCTACCACCAGCTCTAAACAGAACATCTCTTTCCCTAATCCCAAAGATTCCGAATCCGGAGAGGTTAGACCAATATCGGCCAATTAGTTTATGCAACTTTGGCTACAAGATTATCTCCAAAATGCTGGTTAACAGACTTAAAACTTTATTACCAGCAATTATAGCACCGGAACAAAGTGCCTTTGTAAGAGGGCGACAAATTCAGGATAACATCTTTATTGTTCAGGAGGTATTGCATCAGATCAGACTCAGAAACAGAAAAAAGAAATTCCAAGCACTTCTCAAATTAGATATAAAGAAGGCCTATGATCGAGTAGAATGGGATTTCTTGGAGGCATGCCTACTAAAGACTGGTTTTGACGAGAAATGGGTGAAGTGGGTAATGCAATGTGTTACCACGGTCACTTTTAGCGTTAATTTTAACGGAGAACCTCTTCAGTATTTTCAACCGTCCAGAGGGCTCAGGCAAGGGGATCCCTTATCGCCTTATCTATTTATCATTGTGGCTAATGTGTTATCCGTATTGATGAAAGAGGCTGTGGAAAATGGGAGTATCAAAGGCATTAAACTAAATAGACATTGCCCTACTCTGTCTCACTTACTCTTTGCCGATGACTCGATCTTTTTTATGAAAGGAACTATTCTTGAATGTCACAATCTGGCCATGATCTTGAACCAATATTGTCTAGCAAATGACAGAGATTAATTTAAACAAATCCGGGATTTTCTTCAAATAGGGATGTCCTCGGTCATTAAAAGAGAACATGGCCAGGGAATTGCGGGTTCCTATTATGGATAAAACCGGCAAATATTTGGGTATTCCTTCTAATTGGGGAGGGTCGAAAAAGCAAATGTTTGCATGGATTCTTGGGAGAATTAGTTCAAAGCTGGAAAGTTCGAAGGAAAAGCTTCTATCAAAAGCCGGTAAAGAAATTATACTGAAAACAGTGGTTCAAGCATTACCACAATATGCAATGTCAATGTTTAAAATCCCGATTTCTATATGTAAGGCCATTGAAAAGAAAATTGCATCATTTTGGTGGAAGACTAATGAGAAGAAAACAGGTATTCATGGGAGAAGCTGGGAGCTCTTAAAGAAGAGAAAAGATAAAGGTGGCATGGGCTTCAGAGATCTTCTTTATTTTAATAGAGCAATGTTGGGGAAACAGGCTTGGCGGTTAGGAAAAGATACAACCTCTCTATGGAGCAGCGTCTTTAAGGGATTATATTATCCTCAGACAGACTTTTGGCATGCAAATAAGGGACCTCGCCCTTCGTGGGGTTGGCAAAGCTTGGTATATGGAAGAAATTCAATAGCATCCCAAGTAATGTGGAAAGTTGGCGATGGATCAAAGATCAAAATCAGGGAGGATAAATGGCTGCAAAGGGGTATTATCGAGGGTCCTATCAATGTTAATGAACCCTATTTAGTATCAGAACTTATTAATAAGGCGGAAGGTAAATGGGATGAAAGGTCCGTAGCCGCACATTTCGAGGATAATTTAGCAGAAGAAATTTTAACTATACCAATCAATCCTCAAACAGAAGAAGATCAGCTTGTATGGACCGGCAATCAAGCAGGAAAATATTCAGTCAAAAGTGCGTACCACTGCATAAAGAGAACCATGGAGCATTGCAATGCAAACCAAGCCACAACATCGTTTCAACCTCCCCCCTCACTCTGGAAGAATATTTGGACACTGAATACTCCACCTAAGATACGCATTTTCATGTGGAACTTGTGTCAGAACGCTCTCCCAACGAAAGATAATCTGTTTAGAAGAAAAATCTTACCTGACCCCATATGTCCATTGTGCAGCCATGAAAAGGAAACGGCGGAGCACCTCTTCCTGCTCTGCTCTTGGACAAGACAAATATGGGATGATCCTGCGTTAAATATTAAAATTACCAGTCAGGGTTTGACAAGAATCGAAGCATGGTTTAATAATCTCAAAGAGCAGACAACTCACCCATTAAATCTGAGCTTGGTGGCTGCTACGTTATGGAATGTCTGGAAGGCCCGAAACCAGGCCATATTTCGAGGTAAAACACCAGTGGCTTTGGCAATTATAGACTCAGCCCAAGCAGTAATTAGGAGTTACACTCGCTGGAACCCAGGCAAAAGCAGGGGACGAGACAGAGGAAAAGCAGAATCGCCAAGAGGAGAAGCCCAGCCAGGGCGTATGATACCACCTGCTGAGGGGAACAGCGTATCAGATGAGCCGCAATCCCCAATGGGGGTCGAAGAAGATAGAAGATTAGAGAGGAAAGAGCAGAGAAATCGAAGCGAAGAATCTAACCGTCGAGCTGGAGAAGAATCGAGGTGTGTAGACGGCAGATCGGGGAAACAAAAGTCGCAACCCATAAGCAGAGAACCGGAACCTGGTGAAGACGGAGGAATGGCCGACAAAGAGGAACGATTGACAGGAACTCAGTCCTCTGGGACATTTTGTGAATCGACAAACTGCAGCGATGAACAGAGAGGGCCTGCAGACGCTGGTTCGGGATGCTGGATGGAAAAAGAAGACCAGTAACCAGGAGAATCGAGCAGTAAATCAACCGGGATGTGAAGGGAGGTCTGTCCTGAGCTGATCGAAAATCAAAGGGACGAACAGAGAGGGCTTCAAACCACTGGTTTGGGATGCTGGGTGGACACCGACGGCCAGCAACCTTCGAACAGGGCACCGGTACACCGATCTACACGAGCACAGGGAGAATCGGGCAGCCAACCAGTTGGGATGTGGAGAGCGCTCTGTCTCGGGCCGACCGAAGAACCTAGCGACAAACAGAGAGGGCTTCAAGTCGCTGATTTTGGGTGCTCGGCGAAACAAGCAAACCCGCAACCTCCGAACAGGGGATCGCTTCACCGATCTCCCAGAGCACAAGAAAAATCGGGAAGCAAACCAGACGGGATGAGGCGAGCATACTGCCTTGGATAGACCCACGAACCGTCGGTAGATGAAGCAGGGACTAGGTTGCGCAGAAGATCTGGAAAGGAAGTTCAGCGAGCTCGGCACAACCCACCTGTTCTTCGGTCTGTTGAACGCTTGAATGTGCATGAAGAAGGCAGATCTGGAAGCTTGGAGCTCGCTGAAGATGAAAGAAATCAAAATCAAGAGGCTGAAAATCCCCAGATCTGGATCCCACCGCCGAAAGGAGCATACAAGGTAAATATAGATGGATCATACACACCTGGTTCAAAGGAAAATTTCGTAGCGTGCATATGCAGGGACTCGGGAGGAAGAATGGTCGGAGGAGCGGCTGTTGCGGTGAGAGCGTCTTCACCTTTAATGGCCGAAACCCTAGCTCTATGGGAAGCCTTGAATGCTTTCTTTTCTAGAAGACACAAAGAGATGATCTTTGAGTCAGATAACTTACAACTGGTAAAAGCGATGAATAGTTCAGAAGTGTTGAGTTGGGAAACACAAGCTCTTGTCAGTAAGTGCAAAGATAAAATGCGGGCCTTCAGACACGTGCAGATAGTCCATTGCCTAAGAGAAGCCAACCTAGTAGCAAATTGGGTAGTAAAAGCCCACAAACATGGCTACTTACCTCTCAATTGGGCCTCATCTCCTCCTACAACTTTGCTAGATCTTTTATGTAATGACGCCCATCTTCCGGGCCTCACTTCTTCACTATGTTAATGAAATCAGTCAGTTTTTTCGACCAAAAAAAAAGTGGTCCCAGTAGCCCGTGATTTATCCTATTGTTCGCAATCTTGAAAACGCATGTAAAAAGAGAGAGAGAGGAACAGAATCTGTCAAAAGTGTTGCTGTATGTTTCAGGGTAGTATGGTTGTCGACCCGATCAATATAAAGTACAGACACGACGTGTATTTCTGGCCAATTTAAGACGGGTGACCCTTTTTAAACAAGAATGCTTAAACGCATCGTGTGCAAGTCGACCTTTTGAGCTCATATATGACAAGTTTAAATAGGGCTGACAATTTTGGACATGAACATGTTTACCCGACAAGCTAGACAGATTGAAAGAGTCAAGTCGTGAACAGAAAGTTGTCATTCGGGTCTAAACGGATTGCTTGTTTATGACACAAACACGATCAAGCTCAATCCAAACATGCATAACTATATGTCAAGGTACTCATCACACTAACCTTGTTGTTTGGAATGGAATAGAAGAGAGCGGAGAGTGGTGGAATTGGAAGAGGGCCTTCAGATTTATTGTTGGATAGATCAACCATTCACAAATTCAACCCATGGAGAAAATATTCTTTGGGCCGTTGACAAGGGAAAAAATTGAGCAGCTGGAGGATCGATCTGGCCAGGAGAATTCATCAAACTGCAGATCGATGCTCCCAAATGAGGGTGCTTCTAACAAACATTTCGGAAAAGTACTGTTGATTTTGTTGTAACTGACGTTTAGATCGAACAATCATGCACAATCATCTAAAGACACGGTAATGTCTCTTCAAACTTATTGGCACTCAAGTCTAGTTCAGAGAGGTTTGTCAAATTTCCCAAATGAGCCGAGTATAGAGTATTGAGGGAGCTTAATATGCAGATGGAAGATGGAATCTCTCCACTGAAGCGGTTTCTCGGAGGCCCAAAAGATGAGTAAAGGGAGTGGTGGAATTGAAAGTGGCCCCTCGAGTACGTTGTCATTAAGGTCTAACAGTGATCAATTATTTCCACGGAAATTGATGTATACCTCCCTTAACAAGGTTACTACATATATCAAGATACTGTGACGTGCCTTTCCCTAATCTGAATATCATCTCGGTACTTGACAGCCGATCTTGTTTTTGAAGAGATCTAATTCTCTTTGCTTTTTTAAAGAGTTCCAGAAGAAATGGAGGCTTGGTCAAGTTGCAGGATGACAATGCCAAAGTCTCGACCTCTGGAAATGTGCAATTCATACTATTGTAAGCTAGACTTAACTCTACTGGAAGCCTAAGGAGATTTTTCAGTGTCCAAGAGATTCTGAAGTCTAAAGCACTAGTAAATTTCCTGATAGGTCCAACCTGGTTAATTTTGTTAAGTTCGCAAGCAATGAGGGAGTCAATCCTATCAATATGCACTTACAGAGATACAGAGTTTTTAAATTCTTCAATTCATCGGATGAATGGTGTATTTTGCGTCAGTTGCTTGGATACAAGAGGATTAAGGATTCAAGAGACTTGCTCTAGTTAGACTTCAGAAAAGAAACAGTGATATTATTAAACTTCAAATTGCGATCGAGGAGGTTTGTCGAGTGGAAAATGTCATGTGGAATTTCCCCTTACAAATTGCAAACAGATGACCAAAAAAAATTGCAAATAGACGCACCAAAAAACGTTAGGGCAAATGATAAATATACGAAGGAACGACGTGAAACAGCAGACATGCCTACTTGATCAATTTTAAGTTCTCTCGACTCTATCAAATTCTGAAAAAAAAACCAGTATTTTCAAACTTAAGACCGTTTGTCACAAATGTACCATTAAAGTTAAAAGTAAGAAATTTAGAACTTTGGAGAATGATGATGCTTAAGGATGGACCAAGATGCCTAATAGGTGTGAACACATGGACTTATATTCACTGAAGACGGCATACCACGGCATTACTCGGATTGTCTTACCGACAAAAGTTTCTCTGTTTGATGTTAAATTTTTTGTTAGATTAATGAGTATGACGTTCAACATAAGATAAAACTTTTAAGTAATGTGCCTGCTTGAAGGAGTGGCTTTCCACCTGCCTAGTCTTCGTTTTTCTTTTTCTTATATGGAAAATGAAGTATTCTTGGGACATATTTGCTCGGCAGATTAATTTATTAACAACATTGTCTATATGGGTTAAAGCTAGTCTTCACTTCTAATTCTTCATGGACAAATAAAAGCTAGGAAGATGGAAAAGATTTGCCTCATTTTTCTACATTTTGCTTCTTTCCTTTAAAGCTGTGTGCTTGACAGATCTCATGGTTCATCTTCTCAATTAATATGATATACAGTTGCACCAAGAAACAAGAATAGAAGACATTAGAAACAAGCCTCCACAAGGAAAATGTTTGGTTGAAAAGCTCCATAACATTCATTCCATAATAGTATGAGAGAATAAAACACTAGCTTCAAAACATTTCAAGCTTGGCTAGTGACATCTTTATTCAATGAATTTACATTATGTAGTTTAAAGAAACAAATCCTCAAATAATTTCATTGTCCATGAAAGTTAATGGCCTTCCACTTTGGCTTCTCCATCCACTGAGCTGCTCTTCTCTCTAGCATTCTCACACCTTGCGCAAACCATTTAGGCCTTCTTGTTTCAACTGCAATGTATGCTATGGAAATCCCAATTACGATTCCCGATGAATAACCTATCCACACTGTTTTTTGTTTGAACCAATGCTCATGCCCTTTGCAATCGAAAGTTGACAAGGAAGATCCCGGAGAGCATTTTTTTGGAAGTGGACTTCCACATAAGCCTGGATTATTGCTATACGATTCATTTGCAAATGTGTCAAATTGCATGCCTTGAGGAATTCGACCAGTGAGTTGGTTGTTCGAAAGGTCTAAGATTGAAAGGAATGACAGATTTGTCAGTACTCCAGGAATTCCCCCACAAAGCTTGTTCGAAGAAAGATCAAGCGCTTCAAGATTGGTCAAGTTCCCTAGAGTCTGAGGGATGGGACCTATAAGGTGGTTATAAGAAAGATTAAGTAACACAAGAGACTTAAGATGTCCAATAACTTCTGGGATATCTCCTTTGAAAGAGTTGTTTGATAAGTCAATGGCAGTAAAGCCTACAAGGATTAAATCAACACTTGAAACCTTTTCAAAAGACACAGACTGTGTCCTAGACAATAGTTTTTCTCCCACATTATTGCCATTCATCATAGCTTTAAGGTTCATAATCAAGTTGGCTGGCAAAGGACCGTCAAAATTGTTCTCGGAGAGGTCTAAAATGTATAACTTGGGAAAGAGGTCAGTTCGCTTGGGAATATCCAAAAAATCCTTAAAATTATTGTTTCTCAAAATGAGAACTTGTAGTTGGGGGAGTGTTCCCAACCATTCTGGGAATGTATCCTTTATCCGATTGTTCTCGAGTCGCAAAGTTTCCAGATTTTCACATTTGTCGAGGGACCGGGGCAGTTTTCCTTCAAACCAATTATTACTCAAGTCAAGAGTCGTCAAGCTATTTCTCCAAGAAAATGATTGAGGAATTGTGCCCTCAAGGTGATTCATTCCCAAATCCAAAACTAACAGATGGGTGCTAAAATTTGTTATGCACGGAGGCAAGCTACCCATTAAGCTGTTGTCAGACAAGCTAAACATCTCGAGCTTGGTGGCATTGCTTATCGAAGAAGGGATCTTTCCTACAAAATTATTACTTGCAATGGAGTAGTAAGTGGTGACGGGAGATGGAAGTGGAATTGGCCCTCCAAACTTATTGTTGGACAAATCTATTACAATCAATGAGGTGTTTGAGAAATCCTCCTTGAGCCACCATCCCAAAAAATTGTTGTTGGATAGAAATAAATATGCAAGAGAAGGGAAGGAGAGTCCAAAAGTAGTGAGGTTGGTCCTGCCATAAAAGTTGTTGGAACTCAAATTAAGGAAGGACAATTTCGGTGCTTCTAGCCAATGTGGGAAGATATCACTGAACTCGTTGTGACTGAGATCTAGTGAAAATAACTTCACACATTTGACTAGGGAGCGTGGTATTGATCCTTGTAATATATTGTTGCTCAAATCTAGATCCACGAGATTGGATATATTACCAAAACATGGTGGCATATTTCCAAAGAGTTTATTGTTAGACAAATCTAAAGACTTGAGTGAACTCAACTGGCAAATTAAAGAGGGGATCTTACCGGTGAAACCACTTTTGGAGGCATAAAAGTGCGAAGTAGAAGGTGGAGGGATTGGGAGTGGTCCTTGTAACGAGTTGCTCCCAAGGTTAATATACCGCAATCGCTTCCAATGCAATTGTCGTATACCTCCCCTCAAAAGGTTATAAGAAATTTCTAATTTTTCCAACGTACCATGGCTTATTCCCCAAAACCACTCTGGGATCTCCCACTAATCATATTGGAAGAGAGGTCTAGATATGTTAGTCCTTTGAATGAATTCAAGAAATAGGGAAACTTGGTCAAATTGCAAGATCGCAACAGCAGCTTCTCAAGCTTCAGGAGAAGGAGGGAGCTATTGGAATAAAGAGCGCCATGAAACATGCTGCAAGTGAGATCAAGATTGATGACGTTACCGGTGACATTGTCGCAAGTGATGCCGCCCCACGAGCAGCAATCCACATCCTTAGTCCATGAGTTTGTCTTTGGATAAGATGGGTAATATGAATGACAATAGTCCGATGCCACGACATCAAGCACGAAGGAATTCTTAAAATGGAGCAAGGCATCACGCTGGTTAGGAGGGCAAAGGGGTGAGGCAAAGGGAACGGAGGAATGTAAGAAAATGAGAAAAGGGAGGAGGCCGAGGATTTGATGCCACTCCATATTGTAATTTAGCATGCAAGTGAGTTTATTGGTGGAGAGTGCTTTCAACTTATACAGCCCTTCTCACATGTGATGTCATGAAACAAGTCTTCTCTAAGGTCCGTTGGTGGGCCCACGACGTGTATTAGCCGTTCTAAAAGCTCTGTTGGTCAACATATGGGTAATTTCATGTAAGATTCAGTCAGAACGATTTCTCATTTTGTCATGGGTAAGGAAGATCAAATTTTCTGTCGAAGTTAGTTTAGTCATCGGTACACAAGTGTGTAAATTGAATATCCATGTTAAAAGAATTTTTCTTTCCTAGACGCATATACTTTAGAATGTTCGGTGCTTTATATCAATCATGAAGAGGATGGACAGAAAGAAACATTAACACAGTAATATCCGATGTACTCTTTGTCATGCCGATCCTCAGGGAGTACAAATACATGCCGGAGATGAACACCGCAACAGCCTAACATCGAACACTACACGCGGAATGAAAAGGAATTTTTATCATGTGTTATTTAACCATGTGATTTAGTAACTTTTTATGATCCAAGGTGATTTTTTTATATTTATAGATCAGTAATTTCACCAAAGTAACATTAACTTTTCCCCTGATCTTATAAGTACCGGTCATAGATCATAGTTGGTGAATTGGGTTATAAATTCTCCATCGTAGAATCGTCCCTCTTATCGACCACATTCTTTGATCAGGCCCACTTCGGTGCTTTAGAAAACGAGTACTGCACGTGTTTGTGAATTTAACTTGGAAGCGCTTTCTTCCCAGCATCAATCGGCACTGCATTTCTCCATCTTACTATTCCATGAAATAGGTAAAAATTGCTTTAAGTTATTGAAACGTCTATATGTGATTTAACAATCCACTACAACTAAATTGCTCTAATTACACCAATAGAAAAGCTACCTAAGGTCGCAAAAGTTTTTGCGACAAAATAATTCTGTCGCCGTCGATATGCCTAAGGCGACGAAAGAAACTGTTCTTTTGTTGCCTTATGTAGAGTTAAGGCGACGGATTTCGATTTTGTTGCCATAGGTATGCCGGAGTCGACAGAATCTGTTTCTTTTATGGCGTTAGAATGGGTTAGGGCGACAATCAACTGCAATTAATAAAATAAAATAAAATAAAATAAATCCTTGTGGAGAGGTCTGCATAATTGCAGGGAGGGTGAGGATTTGATACGATCCCATTTTGCACTGCAAATGTTGGCATAATTAAAGAAGACGTTGCAAGAATTGCAGGATTGGGATATCTGCAGGTTGCAAGCCGCCCATCATCAAGTATTGTTCAACACACGTTAATCGTTCGTACGACAAACCTAATCAAGGGGAGAAGAAAGCTGGCCATCGCGAGGGCGAGCCTCATTAGTGGCCTTTTGCGAGGTCAACCTCAGATGGCCAATGAAAGAAAAAAAGAAAAAATAAAGAAAAAATAAAAAAAATTAAAGAAATTTTAAAAAAAATTGTCACGTTAGTGTCGATCAAACATTAGAGCCACAAATACAAAATATTTGGGATTGAATTGACAAAATACAAAATATTTAGGATTGAATTGGCTAAAAAAAAATTATAGTAAGTTTAGGACTATTTTGATAATTTTCCCCATTTGACATGCACTCAAGTTATCAGTGCTCTGCCTTTCGGTTCATCTGTCCAAGTGCAGAGTCAAGTCTCCTCCATTTTTTGTAAGCCTCCATGCATACGTTGTTATTCGCGGTTGTCGTACGTTGTACGTTGTGCAAGTTCCATTGTCATTAGCAGAGGAGCATTGTTTTCCTTTGGTGTTACTCTTTTTTTCCGACGATTTTTAGACTAACAGAATTCTTGGAGCACTCGATTAATTATATTCCGCATCAAGCGCAGTCGTCCTCTCATCCTATTCGGATGTTCCTACATGCATCTAATAATAATTGCTTTTTTACATAGATTAGTATGCTTATAACAGTTGCCCTTGCCCGACTTAATTAATCTAATTTCGTTTGACGACAAATTGCTGATGTATTTTACTTTCTGTTTCAAGCATTCATCATCATGGTAGGGATTATTAACGTTAGCTAAGTAGAAGAGTCAATGATTTTTTACTTTTGAGATATGTGCGTGTATATATATATATATATATATATATTGTATTTTCTTAATCACTCTCAAGACAAAATAAGCTTCCTAAACAATTCCAGATCATGCTCTAAGGTTATACGGAGTTGCCCCGTCAAGTTTTTAGACTCTTCTAATAAGCCAAGCCATCTACACAAGTCTAATCTGAGGGCTGTTGGTGGGCTCACATAGCCTTCCAACTTCTCCTCCTCCCGTCGTCCCCAATAAGACGTGATCAACTTGCCCCGCGGGTTGGGGTTTAATTTAATATGCAAGATCCTACCCCTTTTAGATAGCTATTAGACTCACCCCATTTTTCTGGAATCATTTATTAGTTTTAACCCCTGCTAGAAAAGTCTGTCAGATGCTGATGGACACACGTCTTGTCTCTAAGGTCTGCTGGTGGGCTCACAGCGTGTGTTACCCGTTCTAAAGGTTCTGCTGGTCGGATTCTTGACTATACCATTGCCATAAGGATGTTTTATTGCGGGTCAAATAAGTCCTAATTGATTGATGTTACCCAGAGACTTTGAAATATAGTGGCGTAGTCCACTTCACATTGGTGGGCTGATTTTGGTAGAATACGATGTTTTTCAGTCGAGCACAGTGGCTCTAGGACAGCGGTGCACTTAAATTCTAATGCAAAGAAGTCAAAGCCTCCTTGAAATGACATTAGTGGAGTCACAAGTTTGATTCTCTTGGTGGATTGAGTTGGTTGTGGAAAATTCTTACTTGCTTGGCTCTGTATATACATGACGCGAAAGTCTTCTCCGCCTTTCTTGAAAAGTTTATTAGTCAATTTTGTGATGGCATTTTTCATTTTAAAAGATATGTCATCACTATCTGGTAAACAAATTTAAAAAATTCATTATAAAGATGGTAGTCATTTATGAATTTTTTTCCTTTAAAATAACTTTGAATTTCTAGATACTTTGAATCTCCAATATCCTTATATCCTTTCTTGTTTCATATTGTGCTTGTTACACAATTAAGAGCTACAATAATAACTTTCAACTTTTAGAGAATTGCCTCACAACTTTAAGATGTTGTGACTATAAAATATGCTTTACCAAATACACAAATTGCAATACTTTACACCATAGTTACAACGCAGCACAACTGCAACTATATTCAATATATTTTATTTTTTATTAATTCGATTCAAAGTTAAAGTGATCATTGCATGCTGCTAAATATACACAACATAAATTCACTTGATTACTAAGTTACTACTCTGCATAATTGTCAAGTCAAACCTCCTTATGTATCCACTTGCAATTGGCAGATGAATGTTAAATATATGAAAGAAGAAGAACGTAGAAACATAGCTTAGGGGAGGCGACGTAAAGTAAACTTCAGTACCTAGTTATGCAGGTGAGATATATAAATTTTCTACGATGAATTCACAAAAATGATATGCAGTTGGTAAAAGTTGGATGAAAAGCAAGCGGCCCTGAGGGGCGGCGGTGCCCGTCCCTGTCAACCCAAGCAGACAATCAATATAAACAATCACCAAAGATTAGGATTAGCAGTTATGGAATCGCATTGTGCTGTAACGTCGTATCGTCATTTCCTGGAACTTTCGTCCTTCCACCACGGAGTCTAGTCTTAGCTTCAATTTCAAGGCAGAATCGAAAGACCTGCATAAAGTCCTTGTGGAAAGGTCTGCATAACTGCTCCGGAGGATGAGGATTTGACGCCACCCCCATCTTCCACTGCAGAATTACACATAATTAAAGAGGATTTTGCGAGAATTGTAGGTTTGGGTTTTATTGCAAGTAACTAATTACGAGGGCGAGATATTAAAATGTCCTACGATGATTTCATGAAATGATACGTATTTGATAAAATTCGGACAAAAAAGCAAGCAGCTCTGTGGGGGCAGCGGTCCCTGTCATCGTCAGCACAAGAAGACGATAAAGATCAACAATTGGTCCAAAGATTAGGATTGACGGTCATGGAATTGTCTCAAGCAATAACGTGGGAATCTTTACCGTCATTTCCGGGAACTTTCTTCCTCCTTCCGTAGAGTGTAGTCTTAGCTTCAATTTCGGGGCGGAATCCAAAGACCTACATAAAGTCCATGTGGAAAGGTCTGCATAATTGCTCGGGAGGGCGAGGATTTGACGCCACCCCCATCTTCCACGGCAGAAGGATGCATGATTGAAGGGGATTTTGCAAGAATTGCAGGTTTGGGATATCTCTGCATCTGGCAAGCCGCCCATCAGCCGCAGAGACTAGAAGACGAAGGAAGCCCCAAATATCTGATTTTGGCATAATTGAAGGCATGTTTGGCAATTTAATTGGCATCCTACTTTTCTTTTTTAATTAATATTTGCCGTGCGAACTCTATTGTGTTGGACTTGGTGGAAAGTGAAAACCAAGAATCAAATCATCATCAATTTTTTCATGCAAATTGACTCTTGATGACCCACGCTTTCTTTTTCTAAGTCAAAAGGTCAGTCTTTACATGGCAAAAGTATCGTAAAACACACTATATTCTATGGGACAACGTCCTAATTACGGGGAATAGAAAGTGGCTTCACAAAAAGTGAGAATGCACTCAGGTCGTCCACGTACTGCTTTTTGTTTCATCCATCCAACTTGCAAAGTCAAGTCTCCTCTGTTTTTTATAAGCCAAGAGTCAGGGCAAGCCTCCATGCATTGTTCTTCACGGTTGTTGTATGTCTTTCGTTGTGTAACTTCCATTGTCATCCGCAGAGAAACATTGTCATTTATTTAGTGTTGTCTTTTCTTCCAACAATTTTCGGACCAATGGCATCCTTTAATCACTCAATTAATTATAATTCACGATAGTCCCCTCATCCTAATAGTTGCTTTTCTACCTAGATCAATATGATTATAACAGTTGCCCTTGCCCAACTTAATTTATCCAGTTATGTTTGATGACAAATTACTAATGTATTATACTTTCCATTTCCGTCATTAATAATCATGGTAGGGACTATTAACGTTAGCTAAGTAGAAGAGTCGGTGATTTCTTAGTTTGAGATATATATATATATATATATATATGTATGTATATATATATATGTATATATTAGATATTATATCCTCTAAATCACTCTCAAGACAAAGTAAACTCCTTAAAATTTCCACACGATCATGTGCTAAGCTTATATGGAGTTGCCCCATGAGAATTATAAACTCTTCTAAAGTGTTGCAGTGCAATGACAAGATTGAATGCACAAACGCAAATAATTACAGAGAGACAGAGTTTAAAAATCATTGAAATAAATCAAGTGCTAATTAAATTGCCATTATGTCCTTTTCTACCCTCAAGTCTTCTCATCTTCCCAGCCGTCTTTTCTTATCAGGGCAAACATGAGGAGCATGAGAAATTTAATCTCATGTGCATGATGGTTTATATATACAGAATATCAAGATCTATGGAGGATTAGCATGTCTAGAATCTTCATGTTAACATTTTTGGTAACCCTTTCGTTGCTCAACTTCTGAGGTGAACTGGACGGACTAGGCCCACATACAAGCCCAATATCACAATAATGGTACCAAGTCCTTACGACTTACAGATCCATCAACAACCCACAAACCGAAATTCACAGGGCTCATCAGGACATCCAGAATTTCTCCAAAGCCCAAAGTCAAAAATGCTCTTAACAACTACAGCTCAATGCCCCCATCTCGAACACAAAGCTTCATCCGCATCAGTCAAAAACAAATTCGTTTCCTGCGACACGGCTTGAATTTGAACCCTGACAGAGAAAACAACCAACTTAATGACTTGAGCAATCTGAGGAACACCATGATATTGCAAGACATCATTTCTCTTCCTTTAAATATGATATATAGGGGGTGGTTGGTTGGGCGCATTTTGAAAGGATAATGACTTTAGCCTGCCAAAGCTCAGGAAGCAGACATAAGCTATGGAAAATTTTGGGTGTTTGGCAAAAAATTTTGAAAGCCCCTTTGCCCAAATATGAGCATTCAAGGCTGAATGCTGAAAGCTGGGAGCGGTGGCATTGAGCATTGGGCATTTGGGAAATGCAAAAGTCATTGTTCATTTCTCTTCCCCCTTCGTCTCCTTCACGGCGTCTTCTTCTTCCCGGCCATCTTCTTCTTCGCCCATGGAGCTTCTCCGGCAGCCGCACCGCCGCCTGAGGGTCGCGCTTCCCCGGTGACCACCACCTGGGGATGGCTCGACCCGCGACCCAGGCTGCGTCGCCTGGGTCGTGTGGACCTCAGGCAGCCAAATCTGGCCTCACGCACCTAAGGTCACGCCTCCCGGGCGCGACGACTGCGCGCTGAGGTCACCGCCTTACTTTTGAATCCGCGCGACCTCAGCCGCCAACCGATCCAAAGGCCGTGCGAGGCAGGCATGATCTCGCCGCCGGAAGGCCGGATCTGGCCTCTGCGCCTCCAGCGCCCGAGGTCGCGTCCCCAAGCGACAATCACACTGTAAATTTTTGGCGTCGCCCGAGGTTGCGACCTCGGTGCGGCGGACGGACGGCAGTCAGATCGGCCGCCGAAGTTGGCCAAAGATACTGTGATGATTAGCCACCGCCGGGATTTGGTTTTCAAATTTTTTAAAAAATAAAATAAAAGCAAAAGCCCATTTGTAATGTAAAATTTGCCAAACGGTATTTATGCTAAAGTTGCATTTCAATGCCATTTGAGACTACAAATTACCAAACGGTGAAGATTTCGGAAAACCTCTTTATCTCAAGGATATTTGCATTCTCCTAAGGGCATTTCCCTAAAGCCAAACCAAACGGGCCATAGCCCCATTCCAAGCAAGCTTTAGCACAGTTTTAAGTAGAGATTTCCCCTTAGCAGTTCGAAGTACCCACTCAAACTCTAAATCGGTAAATCGCATGCTGTGTCTGAAAGGACAGTTTTACTTCAAGCAGAGATAAGCGGAAAGGGAAACCAAAGCTCAGGAGGCAGACATAAACAATGAAGAATCTCAGGTACAAATCTTAGGACTAAATTGACGATATTACCTCTGGTATTTTGATATTCTGCTCCTCTGAAAGCTGATTGATGGCTCTGTTATAGTCAACATCAAATATTGTATCCGATCACATTGTTACTAGCCCGTTTTTCTTCTCAATTTCCTCCTATTATACCCAAGATTTCACTGGGATAAAATCCTGCAGAATAGCAAATTCAATGACGTATGCGAAGAAATGTTTCAGCATCATGTCATATCTATTGGCTCGTGGAAATAACAATGCCGAGTTCAAATATCACACTTGATTATTACACTTCTTCTTTTTGATAGTCTGTATTAGAAAACAAGTGTGAGAAGGAGTTATATTCTAAATCAGAAAGAATTACAAAGCCTGTGGGAAATTCACCACATATTTTTAATTGTGTCATTATTGGATAGCCATTTAAGAAACTTGATTCTTGGATATTAATTAATACCATATTACTTAATTCCACAACTGAAATGAAGCTAAAATGGCAGCTTGATGCTCTTTAGGATCAAATTTTGAACTTTCCTTGGCCATGAGGATATCCTTGTCCATCTTATTATTCATGAAGCCACATTTTTTGTATCTGCTGGCGAAACACGTTGCAACTGGAGAAAATACTTGGTGTCTTATTCTTCATGAAGCCGCATTTGTTGTATCTGCTGGCGAAACACATTGCAACTGGAGATAATAGTTGGTGTCCTAACATACACGCACACCATTAAAAGTTCGATAACTCAGAGCCTTTATCGAAATCACTGCTCCGGCTTAATCATCCAAAGATGTAACTCAACGTTTCAGGACTCTTCTAGTTCAGTGCAAGTCCTGCTATCGGGGGTTCCACAAAGACATGCATAGCTTGAATGAGTTCCGTATCATATCCAACCGTAATTTAAGGGGTAGAGAGGTTGTCTCCAACCCTCTGTCATTTTTGTGGTTCTAATTTTTTCCAGGTTGGATACAACTTTGATTTAGCAAGCTACGGCATGGCTTTACTCCTGTTTTCTTTGCAATGTCTTGAAAGGTGATTGTACCCATGGAGCTCAAGAAAAACTAATAAATCTGAAGTAGGAGCAGGCACTACACTTCGTAAATGCCAGATGAGCACATAAAAAGTCTAACAGACTTACTTTTGAATCGTTTTCATCAAAGTATCTCATCAACACATTTCTCGATCACATCTTCCAGAGTCATTGTGACTTACCTTGGAAGCATTTTCATCAAGGATTTCACCGGCCCACTCCTCAACCGCATCTTCCAAAGTCACTGTCTGTTTCAGCCATCCCAACATAACATTGATGAGACACAATATAAGAATCCTCATGCAATGTCCTCACAGAAACATCACACTGTGCATTTTTGAGAAAAGTATTTTGACATGTGAAAAACCCCAGGTATGTCTGTTGCTACCGAAGGCGACTTATATCCCACTTTGACACCAAAACATCACTGCGGTCAGAAAGCTCTCCCAAGCACAGTGAAGTAATCTTGTCACTGCCAAGATGACAATTTATTTACGTATAAAGATACCGTGAAGCTGAGAAAAGTATATTGCCCTGTTCGTAGATTTGTCTTTTCCATAATTAGCCTTCTCAAAAGTCTGTTTGTTGCAACTATCCATTACTGGTTCTGGAAGACACAACGCTTCAGGAAGCTTATCTACCAAAGCATTTGTCCATCAAATTTTTTCTACCTACAGTAGCTTTCCCCATTTACATGCTACTCGGCCACTGACAACAGTCTCAAAAATTTCAGTAATTCATGATAAAGTGCAGTCCTTATGATATGTTTTCACAAAGAACTTAACCTGAGATTTCGCAGCTTGTTTGGTTACTGAATTATATCTCTGATATTGTCAAATCATATGGAATAAAATTCAACTCAAATAAGGTGGCCATCTGATTATATGGCAAGCATTTCAACGCATATCAACTCATAAACAATATTTTACAGTTACAGTTCAATTGACAGGGAACGATTGATTGCATCATAAAGACTACCAAAATTCGTCCATTTTCACGTCAATCCAGCACCAATAGTGCAATCAAACATTAATTTGTTGAAAAAAAAAAAGCAGTCATCTCTCAAAGTGGCGGAGGCAAACTCTATAGTATAGCAGATCAAGAGCATGTGCAACTCCTCCTATATTATTCACAACCCGCGAAAAAAAAAAGGAACTAGGTGATGCTCATCCAGGAGAAGAGGTACTAGCTGGAACATAGCGCTGCCAGAACAAATGAATTGATGAGTTGTCCGCAAATGTGAAAATCCACATGTTTTGAGCTGGAATTGACTGAAGCTGCATTTGTACGGCAGATTATTGGGAAAGGCCATGTGGTAGACAAATTACTTTGAATTTGTACGGCTAATGGTTGGAGGTGGCACTCTCTTTTCTTTTTTCTTTTTCTAATGTTTTAGTAGATTTATTTGGAATTTGAACATTACTTAATATTTCGCATGGCATATTTCTCTTTCAATTTGACCTATTTTCTCCATTAAAGACAGATCTATAATAGCATTCAGTCCTCAATCTACCACTGCTTTGCAACTTTAAAGACTTTAGTGTTGACTCTTAAGAAGAAAATAACACTAGAAGTGTCACAATTTCCATATTGCGATTACTTTAGTGTAAAAACTTTTCGCCAAATCACTTTAATGTCACATTGAAAAAAAGATGACCACTTAAGTGCTTTTGGTGAAAAATTTCAATAAAAAGCTTTACGTGGCTTTTTTATTATAAAAAACAAGTCCAATGTGAACGATAAGGTTGCCTTTTATGACAAAACATTGTGGCATCTTTTGTTGACTATATCATTACCACAGTGATGTTTTGTTGCGGGCCAAATTAGTCCCAATAGAATTATATTGCCAAGAGACTTTGAAATATATTGGTAGACTCCCATTCATATTGGTGGACTCCCGCTGGGTTTGGTAGAATTCCATGTTTTTTTGGTTGAGCATAATGGGTCACGAATTTGATTTTTGTTTATTGTCTTGGTGGGGTTACTTGGATGTGAGAAATTCTTATTTACTTGGCTCTATACATACATGAGACAAAAACCTTCTTCACTTTATTTGAAGGGCATATGAGTCAAGTCTATGATGACATTTTTCATTTCAAAGACGTGTGGCTCGTCACCGCCATCTAATATATAAAATGGTTAATCCATTATGAAGAGGTAGTCATTTATGAATTTATTTTCCCGTAAGATAACTTTGAGTTTGTACATACTTTTAATTTTTAATATCTTTTAAGTTGAATAAAATGCTTGTCAAAATTTTATGGCAATGATAAACGCCTCACACAACTCAAAGATATTGTAACTTAGAGATGTTGTGGCTTTAAAATATGTAGTGCCAAATACATAATTGCAATATTTATATTTTATACCATAGTTACAATGCAACACAATTATAACTACACCACACGTATTTTAGTTTTATCAGTTCAATTTTAAATGACCATTGCATGCTACTCAACATGCACAACATGATTACTAAGTTATTAGTCTGCATAATTATCACGTAAAACTCCCCTTATGTCTCCACTGGTATTTGGCAAATGAATGTTACATGTCAACTCTGTGATGATGAAGGTCAGTGAAAAATTTAGAAACATAGCTTAGGGGAGGGGACATAAAGTCAACTCCAAATACAAAACTTGAGATATAAAAATTTTATACGGTGATTTCATAAATTATTATATATTTTTGATAAAAGGCATACCTAAAACCAATCAGCCCAGAGGGTCAGTGGCCCCCTTTTACGTCAACCCAAGCATGCAATCAGGAAAATTACCAAAAAAAAAAAAAGGAAAAAAGCCATCAAAAACTCCCAACTTTGTCTGGAGTGATAGATTTACCCCAAACTTTGTTTTGTGACGTGAAAAATCCCGAACTTTCGCAAACCGCGACACATTTACCCCAAAATTTTATTTGTGACACAAAAATCCTGAACTTTTATTTATGTGACACATTTACCCTAAATCACAATGGCATTTTGATCTTTTTACTTTTAAAAAAAATTTCCTTTTTTTTTCTTTTTTTTCTTCTTCTTCTTTCTTCCCTCCGTTGGCCATGGCGGAGCCGGCGGAGGGAAGCCAGCGTCGGGCGAGGGCACCCTTCGCCCGGCACAGGCGAGGGCACCCCTCGCCAGGTCCTCACCCGACGCAGCGAGGACGGCCCTCGTCGACGTCGGACGAGGGCTTTCCTCGCCAAATCTGGCGAGGGCACCCCTCGCCCGATCCGGTCGAGGGCCGCCCTCGCTCGACACCGGCAAGGGCGGCCCTAGCCGCCCTGGCGAGGGCGACCCTTGCCCGACGCCGGCGAGGGCAGCCCTCGCCGGACGCCGGCTTCCCTCCACCATGGCCGACGAAGGGAAGAGAGAAGAAAAAAAAAAAAAATCGGAAAGAGTAAGACGAAAAAATCCTTAATGGAGTAAATGTGTCACGGTTTGCAAAATCGGAGTTTTTCACGTCACAAAACAAAGCTTCAGAAAATGTCGCTCTGCAAGAAAGCTTAGGGTTTTTGTGCTTTTTCCAAAAAAAAATATTAAATTCATTATATGACACAATTCAATTTTAAATGTTTCAATTATTCTTTAAGTAATAAATATTTTCACGTTTTGTCAATAAAATTCATCCTGTCAATTTTGATTAGAAATTGTCAACATGGACGCTAGCAGTTTTATATGATATGGCAGATATTAACATAGATAATTTTCGCTATATATCATATACAATAATCAATTTGCCTTTCGACAACATTTATATGATTCTTTTGATAATTTGAGAAATTATATCGACAAAATAATGCACTGAATAATCATAGGTAATATCTATTTACTTTTAGGATGTAAATATTATATGAAAATTAAATATACAAAAAAAAAATTATCTAAAATCTGAAATAAGTATAATGACACGATTCATCTATAATTTCACATATTGATAATGAAAATCTAAAATACGTAAATTTGGATTTTGATGATATGTTTGTTGATGAAGACTCGAATGCATATAAAAATTTGAAAAACGGATAAAACAATTTTAACAAAATAATATACTTGATAATTATAGACCGCGTCTATTTATTTTTAGGTTGTAACATGAACAGTTCTTCCACTCTAAACCTCGGCCTCCCTGTCTCTCTCGCCGCCGCGGTCGCGCTCTCTCGCCGCCGCCGTCGCCATCGCCGTCGGCGGAGCTCTCTCCGTCTCTCTCTCCCTCTCTCTCTCTCTCTCTCGGCAGCAACCCAGCTCCGCCTCCGTTCTTCTGCGGCTCGACCGCTCCGACTCGCCGCCGGCCTTTGCCGTCGCCCACGCCTGGCTCGCAGGTTCGACGTCGACGCTGGGGTGAGTCTCGTTCTCCCTTTGAAGCTATCGAATGGGTTGGGTTCTAAGAAGTAGAACGGTTTGGAGACATGTCGATTTTTTCTAGAATGCTTCTTTGCAGGCGACACCTTGTATGAATTTGTGTGCTTTCGGCTGTTTGTAAGGGAAAGAGGAGGGAAAAAAAAATCTGAATTTGAGTTGTCCTCTGCAGGCTAACTCATGGCGCGTTCCCGAGATCGTGATTTCTTGTTTTGCGACTTCTGTGGGACGATGCTTACGCTAAGTTCGGTCAAGTTTGCCAAGTGCCCTTTGTGCAATTTTAAGCGGAGCACTAAAGGTTGGGATCTCTGTTTTTAATCTCTCAGTGTGCTTGATTAATAATGATAGAGATGGTTCTGCTTTTGGAGTCTCTTTCTCTGGGTCTTGAAGTTGGCATGAGATTGAATTTTATATAAAGTCTCAAGATTGTCAAGTGTTGCTTCTCAGGGTAGGCTGTTGTGTCCTGCCCTTTCTGTGTTCTGCTCTTTTTATAATGGTATTGTCTGTATTCTGCCCTTTTATAGTGGCATTGTTCACCATTGTTCTTTTACACTGCAAAGATTTGATTTTTTTTCTTTTCTTTTTTTGTGATGCATTGGGAAGAAATAGTTTCTTTGCCTAGGATTTCAGAAAGTTTTCATCTTTCCATCTGCAAATGTTCCATTTGGAGCCTTCTGCATACCTTGTGACAATTCCCCTTGTAAGACAGTATTGGTTAGAAGTATCTTAGTTCTCGATTTTGGATGATGAGGATGATGATACATTGAGAGACACCCTGAGAATTTGATAATTGGGGAGGAAAAGGAAAAGGCTGAAGAAAAATTCTTTTTATGCCACCCTACCTGTAATACTGGCTAATATGAACTTGGAGAAACTATTGTGCTGGCCAAAATCATTACTCAGTAGGCTTTTCACAGAATTTGTTACTGGTTACACCCGAGACCACTAGTTTGGGGAAAAATAGCCATTTCAGGTCAAACCAGTAATGTGAAATGCATATCTTAGCACAGTCGTCTCATTCTCTGACTATGTCTGCTGTCTTTTTGTTTGGAATGGTGTGGCTGTTCGGTCATTGTGTGTTTTTATTGTTATTTTTTAAATAGTAGTTGCCGGTTAGCTATTTATTAGACCTTACCAATTTGCTCTTCGAGTCAATTTCTACTTTTCTCAATAATGTGCCTTATTGATGACTTTGCTCTCAGATATTGCTGGAAAAGAAATTAAGTACAGAGTAACTGCTCAGGTATGCCTTGAACTAGCTGACTGATTGATGCATGCACTCTTTTGGATCTTAAAATCATGAGTTAAGTGCATACATGTTCTACTAGTTCAACAATTTAAGAGAATATAGTTATATTTCATCGTGTTCCCTTGCCTAGGTAGTCATTTGTAGAGTGAACATAAAATATAGAAAATGCTAGAAATTTGAATGGCTATGGTGACTCTTCAGTACTGAAGAACATTTGAGGCTTAGAAAGGGCACCAACTTGACTCTTCAACTACTCACGATGGAAAAATACGTCAAGTTTTCTCGCTTCTGGAAGGCCTTCAATTCACTGGCCACAACCTAAATATGAGGCTGTCTGTTGTTAGTGAAGCTTAATTTTTCACAACTATCTATTGTTGCTTCCAATTACTGACCTCTGATGTTGAGATTGAAAGGTACTGAGATGAGTGGTTCTGCTGCAAAATAGATGCGTATACCTCTTGAAGGTTTCTCTAACATTATTGAATTAAACAGTGCCCACATCATGTAGAATTCATGACATTGTTTAGTGAATTTGGTAGGGATCACTAGACTTCTGTTTTTGTCCTGTTAAAAGAGGATTAAAATAATAATAATAATTTCATCTTAAACCTTTTCTTATTAACACATTGAATCACGGACCCTTATTTTATCTAATTTGAAGCAACACCTAGAGTAGTACTTTAGTTGAGAAAAGGCTTTGTCCTCCTTAATTTTCCTTGTGCTTTGGATCACACATTTGAAAATGTCAAGCTTCTCATGGTCATCTACCATATCTCAGGACATAAGGAGGGAGCTTGGCATGTCTACCTTCGAGGAGGGGGAGCTGAAATTGGCAACGGTAGTGGCTACATTCTGCTATATTAGTATAACAGCATGATGTTTTCTTTGTGGACCGATTGTGATGTTCTCATATATCGGCCTTGCCTCTCAGATAGCTCGGAAGTGTGAAAAATGTGGCAACAATGAATTTGAGTACACTCGGAAGCAGGTAATGTACAAGTTCAGCGCGCTGCTATTCTCTCTCACGCCAATCTTCCCTAACACAAGTATTTCCCATCTTCCCTTTTCTCGTCATTCACTCCTTGATATCTGACCCTGTTGCAGATGAGATCGGCAGATGAAGGGCAAACTACATTTTTGACATGTACCAAATGCAGGGATACCATTACGGAAAATTAACTGTACGACTTATCAGATTATTATGCAATTTTGAGTCCGCAGGGAGCTTTGCACTGTGTGGTGATGTTTACACTGCTAAGTTTCTTGTTTCAAGCATGTGCATCTCCTTGTGGAATTTCCAGAATGAGTTTCCTAGAGTTTCACTGGAGCAGTAGCTCTTGCTGTTATCGAGTGGTCTAAGCTCGCTCACTGCTCAAGAGAAGATATAAATAGCCTCTTGACCAAAAGCCCGTCGGGCTGTACTGTGTCCGAAACCACTATTAGCATTTTCTTTTTTATGGATAGATTCAAGCATTAAAGTCCAAGTCATCAGTGAGACTGTATAGAGGCCAGAGATAAAAGCCAGCTTTTTCTTTTTTATGGATAGATTCAAGCATTAAAGTCTAGATCATCAGTGAGACTGTAGTTCATGGCCATGGCCCATAAGAAACAAAGGTTGAGAACGTATAGAGGCCAGAGATAAAAGCCACTGTTCGCTCGATGATTTATGTATGCATAGGTTCACAAGGAAGGGAAGTCTGCCGGATCAAATGCATCCCAGGTTAGAATGGCATGCCGGCCGTGCTTCCAAGCAGATATGGAAGACAGCTAGCAACAGAGCTGTCATCAATCTAGTAATACTTTAAGGCGGATTTAGCCGAAATCCTTCTGAACTTTTCAAGATGATGCACGCCTGCCTCTCGAACTTGAATAATAAAAATCTTCATTTTGTCACGGCTGCCAATGCTTTTTTTTTTCCCTATTTGCACGCGCTTGATATGTCAATTTCCAAGGGTAAAACTGTAATTCTCCTTTATTTTCAGTCAAATAACTCCTCTGCCGCGGCACTAATTGCGCAAAAATAAATTTAATACTAGAGAAAAATGTGGTAATGTGAAAAAGATATATCTTTTAAAATAATTAGAGAACAACAATACTAAGAATGATACTCACCCTGCTTGTGGGCGCGCTAACTTGGGCCTTTCCCCCTTTCCCCCTCTAATTGCGGAAGGGGAGAGGTTCGAGTCCTGGTGTGTGCATTGCGCAACTTACCTGCAACACTGTGGGAGGTGGGTCCTTGTGCGTCGCCCGGGTTTACGTCGCTAGCCGCCGGTTGTACGGTGGTTCTCGGGTCACCAAAAAAAAAAAAAAAATACTAAGATTGATGAGGAGGAGAAGGAGGAGGAGGAAAGAAAAAAAAGCCAAGTGAAGGGATGGATGTATGATGATATATAAATAGAATATAATAACAACCACAATAATAATTATTTTAATCTTAGTTTCCTTTTAATTTTTTACTTTGATTACAATTTTATTCTAAAGCTATTTATCTCGTCTTCTATTTTCTCATTAAGAAACTACTCCTGGCGAAGTCAATATTGCTCGTCATTGTCACAAAGTTGTTTATTCGTTCACATTGTGTAAATAATATTTCTCTAATGGAAAGATGGTTTGATTTGATTCTCTTTTGTTTCTTCCAGCATTTTAAGAGTCTCATCACTTAGTCTTGTTTTCATAACTCTTTTAGCGTGCATAATTAAGTAAAATAGTGTTTAAAATTACAATAGTGCATAATTATGCCATGCCATGGCTTGGTCTTTTTAAAGTGCTAATTAATGGAGGATATATACATATGAAAAATAAAATAAAAATAAAGATCATTGCATTTTTTTGCCTCTTTTTCCCATATTCAGTATATGATTTTCAATTTGTCTTACCATATCGTGCGCAAAAGAGTGATTTGTCTAAAAGTTAGAGAAAGATTACAACTTCATCTTTAAAAATCACGTGCAAAGAAAGTGTGAGCCGAAATATGCACAGAAGATCGATGGATATAACGAAGTAAGAGTTTAGGAGCATTTTGTATAGTGAAAGGAGATGAGAGACCGTGGAGAAGATTAAGAGAATTTGGGAAAAATTGTATATTTTCATTGTATATTCTTGATGTATAGACCTCTATAAATATAATACAGAAATGATATAATAATGGCAATAGTATATTATGTGAAATCAATTGAAATCAAAATCTAATCTCAATCTAAATTCCTAACTAATTTATGTACGATCATAATCAAGCACGATTCCCGAGCATATCTTCGGATCTAATGCATATCTTCCAACATATAGGCTAAAAATGCGAGGGGTGGAACCTACTCAGTGAGGCCAAGAAGATGCTGCCTAGGCCCTAGGGCATGTCTTTCAATTAAAATTTAAATTAAAGAAGAAAAAAACAAAAAGCGAATATTGACACGGGATCAGTCCTGCAGATTAAGGGAAACAGTCGATGAATGGAAGTTTGAATTTTAGTGAGAGGCAAGAAAAATGTGCGGTTCTCTCACCGGCGAATAATTGCTAAATTAATGCACTATGTGAAAAATATGAATCGATATGCGCGTATGGACTGCCCAAATCTGATTGGACCCACATCACCTAATACTATCCGGCCGGCTGGTCGTCTAACATAAGACGAGAAGAATATTTATGATAACATAATTTAAAATTAGAGAAGAAGCAAACCAATGATAATTCGGGAAAAAGTTACAAAAACCCCAAATTATACCTATTGAAATATATTTATTTTAATTTTTTTGTTTGTGATACTCAAAATCTCAAACTTGTATTTGTGCGACGCATTTATCTTCTATCAAGATTCTGTCAATAAGCATCATTTAAAATAAATGCTGAAATGTAAACAATATTGACATAGCATTCATGAAACTTAAGTGAAAAAAAACAACTTATTTTGACTGGAAAATCATTTGACGAAATAAAAAATTTGAATTTTTTATTTCACAAAAAAACTTTAAGGTACTTGTATCATAATTGGCATAGTTTGAGATTTTTGATATCGTTAAAAAAAAAAAAATTTATGGTAAATGTGTTACAGTGGTATAATGGATGATTTTTTTATAGCTTTTTCCTTAATAATTACACTAATAGTTTTCCACGCATGTAATATAGGTCAGCCCTATCTATCTTAATAATTTTGCTTGTTGAAAGAAAATGGATATAAAATATTTCTTTTCTTTGTGGCCAAGTTTATAATGGGAAAATCACACGGATTGCTTGTGGACTTTGGTCCAATATACAATGCCATTTCTAAACTTTGAATTTGTTTAATGTGGCCCTTAAATTATTAGTAAATGTTTAATTCAGTTCCTAATTATACGAAAATGTTCAATGTCATCCTTTCATTGATCCAACCTAACAACTTTCAATCCGTTAAGTTTGAACAATGGACAACAACAACAAAAAATTGCACATGCATTATCCAAGTAAGATGTTCATCTAAAATCAGGTTATGACAATCCACATCATCAAATAATAATGGAAATGTTAATGCTTTTTTTTTTTTTTTACTTTGCTGAAGTATATGGATAAAAATATAGACATGTTTTACTCGTCATTCTTAAAAATCCAACTCAACATATAATAATCCATGTCATCAATTAAAGTCCGACTTGTCGTTTGAGCAAATAGAAAGATTGAATTGAATATTTACTAGTGGTTCGATGACGACATTGAACAAATAAAAATTCAGTGACTACATCATACACCGGGCCAAAGTGCATGGACTATATACGCATCATTTTCCCACTTGCTAAAAAAATGTTAGATCTACTAAAAAGAATTCTACTAAAAACTCTTAATATTCTTAACAATCTAGATGACATGGTTCCACATAACGCAAGCCAATCTAAATCCCCCAATTTTGGGTCAACCCCACAATTTCTAGTCTAGTGCCAAGAGTCGTCTCGACAGATTGATAAGGATATCTCACGTCTTCCTCAAAGAAACCGTAGAAAGTCGGCAATCTTGGCGTTGGCCTAGTTGATAATTTGGGAGCCCTCATGAATATATATACCCCAACTAGGGTTTCCAGCTCTTTCCTCATTTGTTTATTTGTGGTCGGAAAATTGTGGTGGCTGCTCCTCCAATAGGAATATTCATGGTTTCGTTGGGGGCCTTAGTTTTCAACTACAAGTCCACAAGGCGGTGCTTCACGTGCTTATAGTTTAACCCGAAATTTAATTGATGACGCATTTATTAATTCTTAGATTGAAGTCGTGTTGTCCGCAGCCGTTGTCTATGTTTTGTGTATTGTCGTTTTACGCGTTCTTGTCCACATGAGCTTTAAAGATTCCAAAGGAAATTTCTGGTAAGCGAAGTCACCAATGGGGTGTGAAATATCTTGGCCGGTACCCTTTGACATTATGGCACCTTCCAAGAGAATACTTACTTAAATAGGTAAATTTTCAGCCGGAGAATCACTTTATCTTCAACCATGAGCCGTGCAACATGTGAACCATAACTCAAGCTGATAGGCGTAATCAAAGTGTTTGCACTTTTTGCCGAACCTTCTGGATCTAAATATCGATTTTTTATTTTCCATAAACAATTCGTCTCATCTCTGTCTGTACTGGGAATATAGTCTACATATTAATTCCACATGTAATAGTCATTGCATTTTGCATGTTATGGTTGAAATCTGAATGCCCCCACCCCAAAAAAAAAAAGAAAAGAAAAAAACCTTTAGAAGGCTCTACTTCCATGCAATTTATTAGCCACGTGATTACATTTACATAAACATCGCTACCTAGGGTTATCTGGGTTGAAGAGAGCTGTCCACGATTCCTCAACTCAACTTAGTAGCAGAAGCATAAACATAATAAACCAGATCTAGCGAGGTAAAAATATCCATAATGATCTTCACTTAGAAATGCGATATATGAACTATAAATATCCAATTCCATAGTTTATAAACTATAGGTTTTATCAATAACTTAATTAAAACACCAAACAATAAAGGAAGTCGACGGCCTTGTCACGTCACAGAAATTTAAACAGAAAAGCAAGGACCATATAAAAACCAAAAATTATTTGTTGCGACCTACTAATAATAACACCAACAACCCGAATAATAGGCAAACTCTCAGGACCATATTCTACTGCCGAGACCGGGGAGGCCCCGCCAGCTCCCCCCCTCCCCCCAACCAATCATTCGCGGGGGAAGATCTCATCACGGGAAGGCCCCGATTGGCCACTCGATCGCCACGTGTCCACAGACGTGCGCCTCCACCGTGCCTCCCGTGGGACCCTAGCAACGCCTCGAGGAGAGAGGGAGGGGCACCCAAAAAAAAAAAGAAAAACTCTCTTATATCGGGATATTTATATATATTTTTTATTATTTTATTTGTTTCGACCACGCCTTTTTGAATTCCCCGCACATGAGGTCATGACGACTAGGGGGGGTAGGGCGACGAAGCGGCACGGCGGGCCCCACTGCCTTTATTTATCGTGTGTGGCCAGGATTCGCTCGGTCCCCCGGCCCCCGCACACCAACTTCGAGGACCCCGAGGAAGGGGCGATCGACGGCCCGGATCCCCCCAACGGCTATCTCCCCAAGACGCGATCCGACGGCCGAAATACGAATGGCGGTTGCCGCCCTACAGTGGACCGACCGCAGCGGTTGTCGGGTAAATTAGCAGTAAACAGCCACGTTATTCCATCGTATTCGGCCACAGGTATTGTACGGGCGAAAGGGCGACAGTATATTTGACGTCGGGATTGCGCAATTAAGATGCTTAAGCATGAAGTTTGAATTTTCAAAATGACATCGCATCATTCGATAAAAATTCATTTCATCTGTTGAAAAAAGTAAAAGCATGCGATTTTAAATATTGATTGACACAGCACGAAAAAATGGAAAGAGTATATTATAACCGTACTTGTAGCTCCTAACTCTTAACGGGTTTTAAAAGGCGTGACCATAAAATCAAGCCACATAAAGAGTTTCTTTTTTCTTTTTTTTCCTATAATCCCTATTAGACGACGTATTGTCTTTATACTTACTCAATTCTCATTGGTCGAAAGAGGTCCGTGATGGACGAGATCTAAGGAGGATAAAAAAAATTTTAAAAAAAAAGACAAATGAAGAATGGGGGATTAATTAAAAGAAGAAGACCGAGGTTGCATTGTGTAGCCGTTGGTGATATTTGGCCTATAAAATGATGGGGCGAGCTGACAGAAAGCTGCGTTCATTCCCAGAAAAGTTAGAGATCAGGGAAACCCTGTGGAATCTCTAAAGGAAAAGGGGTGCTCGTATCGGTCGATCGTGAATCGACGCATGTAGCTGATGTTCGGAGTCTTATTTATCTTGCCTTCTCTTCCGCTCTCTCTATTCTTGATCTTTTGATACCCGAGAGGCCGTCGATATCTTTCGTTGTTTTGATTTTCCGTTTCGTTTTTCTCGTTCCGCCCCCTCACGTAGGTTTCTGTAAGCTGATCCGTGCCGATTTTCCCTAAGAGCTCAGGCTGCTCAGACATCAAACTGTCTTTTTTGTGAATCAGTTTGAAAACCTTTGATAGCATAGGTTTCCTGTTTTTTCCCAGATCTCGATCAAAGAACCCTCTCTCTCTCTCTCTCTCTCTCTCTCTCTCTGTGCTGCGAGTTCGTGAAGGAGCCGCCGCCATGGAAGCAGTTGCTGCATCTTACGCACCGGATCACCAGCCGATCCCCCCATGCAAGCCAATCAAGACGGTGCCGAAGAGAAACCACCACCACGGCCACCATAGCTTCACAGCGAAACCGTCTCCCACGAGCACCGTCCACGGCGGAGCAGGAGGAGGAGGAGCGGGTCATGTGCTGCTCTTCTATCCACCTCCTCTTTCGCGCTCTCTCTCCTTCTCTAACCCTCCTCCGTCATCACCGCCGGTCTCCAGCCCTCTCGGCTTCAACAGCATCCCTCCTCGTCACCACCAGGGCCAGCCACCTTTGCTCCCTTTGCCCAAACCCTACTCTTCCCTCTCTCTCCCACCCCCTAATTCTAACGTGAAGACCAACAAGCCCCAGTCGTCGCCGCTCACCCCCAAGAAGTCTTCTCCGAAGCGACCGAAAAGGCGAGACCCCAACAACAAAAAGAAGGACGCCAAGAACCCGGTGAAATCACCCCCCGCCCCACGTTCGGATAACCCGTCAGCCGACGACGGGGTCGCGATTATCGGGTCGACATGCTCGATGGGTCCCGACCCGGATGAGCTCCCAAGGCACGTCTTTGTGTCCAAGGGTTCGTTGAGGGGCGATGGGGGTTTCCGCTCGCTTGTTTTGGGAGATTTGGAGAAGTTCTCTGGCTCTGTGATGTACGCGATATCGCCTCCTCCGAGCAGCTTGCCGTTGCCCAAGTTCTCTCTGCTGAGGCCGAAGCAGCTCAGCTGCAACGCCGAGGCCGCCGGAGTCGACGCCGGCGCGACCGACAATCTCCGGCGGATCCTCCGTCTCCCCTGAACACGTTTCTGCATACTTTCTTCCGAAGCTCAAGAAGGGACAAACTCGAGCTAAAAGGGGTCCACACGATCGCCCGACCTGAACCGCTTTTAGTATGGTTTTGTTCTGGTGGTATGGTGATGTTTTGTGTCTCCGTGTCTGTGTCTGTGTACGTAGATCTCTTTTGGGTCTTCTGATTTTCTGTTTATTGTCTTCTCTTTCGTTTCGTTTCTTGCTTCTGAAGATCCATTTGTCGCCACCTCCTGCTTTTTAGAAATGGGGTGCACAAAGAAAGTGATCGACACATATATGAAATAGTTACTGTCGTTGTAAGATGCAAGAGCCTCTCTCTCTGTCTCTCTCTCTCTCTGTCTCTCTCTCTCTCTCTCTCTAAATTGTTTCTTCTTTTTGCTAATATTCCTCGGGATGCTCTTGGTTCGGTTTCTGTCTTGTTCTTAGATATTTTGGGTGAATAAAAGTAATATATGATCCACGAGAACTTAGGACGTGCCGCTAATATGTAATGAACATCATTTATAATTTGTGAACCGTACTAAAAAGGAATGCTTGTACAAGAAAGTAAGTCTCACTTATTCCGCTGTACTGGCACCGTAAGTAGAATGTTAGTTTGATTCTCGTGGTTGCTATCCATCGCCGATATGCCTTTCAAGCTGAGTTTTTTTTTCATTGGCGCATGCCCATTTGATGAAAGAAACAAATCTACAATAATATACTGCACGAGCAGTCTTCTTGTATGGAAATATATTAGGGTACAAAAGAAAATTAGTCATGGAAGGATTCGCAGGTCTTACAAGCAGCCAATGAAATTGCATTAGATCAGAAACTTCTACTTGTTCTTCTGCCGGCAACCTCTCAACATATGTGAACCCTTTCAATTCTTCATGGTTTGATATGATGAAGAATAGGTTGTTCTCACATGGGTCGCCAATAAGAAGTGACCGAAAGAGCACCAATACTTTTTATCTTTACCTACTTAGCTTTGTCGATTAGCATTTTTTCTATATGTGATTCTGGTGTGTTATAAGGACCCCGATCATTAATAACAGTCACTGTTCGACCAAACAAATCTCCCGGATTCAGTGATAAGATCATTTTCGTACCAACTGTTGTCTTAATAGGGAGGTTGAGGAACTCAATTTCTTTGAAAAAAATCAGAAATGGACAATCTTTTTTCTTCTAGACATGTAACGCGTTCATCATAGATATTCATGCTATATGACTAATGAATACGTTTTGAAAGTGCTAACAAATGCTAAAGGCCGTCTTTCGATATTAATTTTTGTTTTTCAATTGACATTGCATGTGACTTTCACTAACTACTAAGCATATTTAAGTTTGATGCATGATCGATCCACAACTGCCATGGATTTCAAAATTCCGACTGAAGCCAAGAAAGTATCATACTTATTTGTAATTGTAGGTGTGTTCTAAATCCAAGACTTGGCTTGCAAGCCGAAGGTTACAAGTGAGATTACCTAGTTTATTCTCGATCTCGAAGGATAGGTGTGAATTTAGGTGCGCCATTGGTCTTACCCTTCCCCACTACACATGGTGAGGTAATGGTTAGGAGGTTTTCCATTGGGCAGTCGGTGCTCCGTTGACATCCTGAATCAGATATTTCAGCAACGATTGAGGTAGGAAAAGTGAGGTTTATGTAGCTTTTTCAGACTTTCTTAAATTATCCGATGTGTTATTTTAGAGGTATTTGAGTATTCCTCACTTCCGATCGAAAGAAAAAAAAAAAAAAAAAGTGTTCCTCACTTCCCTCACTTCACTAACTAATCACCTATTTTCTCCCATAATCAAACAATTTTTTGCACGCGCATGGGGCATTCCAAGCATGGCAATTCTTTTCTTCCTAAAAAGGCAAAGATGAGGAGGGATTTTTCTTCTAAAACTCTGAAGCAAATTATCTTTTTTGTAATTGCGTATGCATATGTGTATTAGACACATGTTCATCAATATTCTGTACGAGAAGAGGCTTCTTTGGGGTGGTTGAGAAGAGTCATAGCCGCCGGTTTTCTTCCTTTTCTATTGCCGGCCCGAAAAAGATAATGATGCATTCCTCCAATGAGCAATTGCACATTGTTAATCTAAACCTCCCCCAAATCGAGATCGAATCTGATTATTACACGAACATTATATTTCAGTCGTTGATTGGATCCATTGCGTCATGAAGAGATTTGGGTATCAACCACTAGTTGCAATATCTTTTTTCTTACTTCTTTTGTTTTGTTTTGAGGCTATTGTAAGATTATAGTATAAATCAGTTCATATTTAGAGGCAAGAGAAAAAAATAAAGTAAATACTAATTGTTAAAGGGGAAAACCCTTTGACGAAGTAACTTGGTGAAGAAATCAATACAATTCGTGGCCTCCTCCATGACCTAATCGTGTTACTTTTGCTTTAGGTCCAACCTTTAAAGTGACCGCTACTTTTAACACCGATATCATATCATATTATTGTGAAAGTATAACATGATGTCCATTCATTACATATGTTTTGACACGTCATCATACGACTCCAAAGTGAAAGGAAAAAAATCAAATAACGATAATGAATAAAAAATTTACTTCTCTCTCTCTTCTCTTAAAGAAAATTTCGACAACATTAGTCGTGTATTTGTGGCAATAAATTCATATTTCAATTATTTCGCGGAAAATGAATGATTTAGAAAAATTTGTTGCCAAAAACGATCATTTATATCGCTTATAATAATTAGTCAATAAAAAAATATTTTCATTATTAACCTCAATTTATGTCAAAACATTTTTTGTCGACTCATTTTTTAAAAATAATATAAGTGATTATTCTTCGAAAAATATTTTCTAAAATCATTCATTTTCACAAGATAAATACATCGTCAAATGCTAGGCATTTATTATACTATACATGAACATGCTAAATCGTTTTCTCATTATGCATTTGTTAGTCTTTTGATTCAAAGTCCTTTCTTGCGTTTGTCTTTGCACGAGTATCAAGGGTTCCCTTAATACCGTCTACTCTATTACCGTATAGGTACGCCAACAGATTGCGGACGAAAAAGAAAATTCAATTCTTGGTGGTGACGTGACTTACGACTGATAACCACTCGCACGTTCGAGCGCCGACCATTCGTTGAAAGGTCCCCGCTTTCCATCTTCCTCCTCGCAATAAACTAGTTTCCATTATCAACCATGTAATTAATTGCAGAGAATCCCGACACGCAAGCGCACGTATGGTAGTTTTCAGGGTGCATGACAGATGGATTGTGAAACGCAGATTTCGATGCTCTGGACTTGGAAAGATAATCGAGGGTTCCCCCTTGTTTAATGGGTCGATTTCGTCACGAGGGGTTCGGTCGATAGCATCTTTTTTGGAGGGGTCGCGGCATCATCACCATCACCACATGAAAGAGAGAGAGAGAGAAAAAAAGGCGAGGCAAAAGAAGAAAACGCAGATTAGCTGTTGAAGAAAGGGCTATCGCTTCTGTTGCATTGCAACGACATAAAGATTAAAGAGGGTGCACGATGAACATGGGCGATGCAATAAAGAAGTGGAATGGTCGGTTCCTCAAAAGATGGTCGATGGTCGGGCAGACACTAATGGTGGCTTTTTTAGGGTTTCTGCTTCTTTACTTATTATTATTATTATTCTTATCGTTTCCTTCTTCGTTCCGATCCTCTTGCTGCGATCGGAGAGATCTGGTCGTGCGCGCGGGGATATGGAGCTTCCCTCTGGCGCTCCGCCAGGTGTTTGTGTGGCTAGCGATGATCTGTCCACTTTGCCTGTACGAAATTCGCGGACGAATAATATCACATCCCGCATATAGTAATCTCGTGCATTGATGACGTATTATTTTACTATCAATAGATTATCCAAACTCCGCTCGAGAAATCTCGTGCCGATGTACGTCAACACTCCGTTGGTCACGTTGGGTGAGCCTCTACGATACCCACAATGTAACAGTTGTAGCATGAACTTGTACAGCTCGATGCAAAATAGGAGATGTCGAACTCATCGAAGCTTTAGCCAATTTGAAGCGTTTAAATTTATTTTCCCGGTAAATTCATTATTTTGTCTTTGATAACAACAAATTCACTATCTTTCTGTTGCACTATCTAGTCAGAACACTCACCGAGTGAGTGGCATGTAATGTTCTTCTGAAACAAAATAAAAGTGCAAAAACCTTAATTCCAATCATTTTTTAGAATTTGAACTTCGAAAAAATTCACTATCTTTCTACCTAAATTGGAAAAAAAAATTGATATAAGGAGTCTTTGAACTTTGACTTAATGTGCAATGTGATCTTTAAACTTTTGATTTATTCGATGTATTCATGAACTTTAATTTGATGTGCAATGCGATCCCTGAACCTTTAATTTGCTCGGTGTAGTTTCTGAACTTTTAATACATATTCAATATAGTTCCTAAACTATATGTAAATGTTCAATTTTATCTTTCCATTAATTCAACTTCAAGGACAACATTGAATATTTTTATATAGTCTAACGACTAACTTGAACAAGGACATAAAATATAGGGATCATATTGAGCAAATTAAAAATTCAGGGATTATATTGTATATTTGGTTAAAGTTTAGAGATTATATTGAATAAATAAAAAGTTCACGGACCATATTACATATTAGATCAGAGTTCAATGAATATTTGTGTCATTATTCCTTCTAAATTCTAAAAAATGATCGGAGTTAAGGTTTTTGCACTTTTATTTTGTTTCAGAAGAACATTACATGCCACTTACTTCGTGAGTGTCTGACTAGAATGTCATTAACCGATTGGCATAACTTTCAAACAACCCGATAGGGTTTTCTGCTCAGTTGGGCCTAACTGAGGACGCATCCTTCAGGCCTCATCGTGACAGAATCCACCTCGTCTTTCAAGGCCTTTTTGGGTCAAGATGTTCTTATCGGACAGTGACCACGAACGAGCCCAGGTTCCTAGTACGTTGTCGATCCAGTTCGATGAATCGAAACGTGTTTAGTCCGACCCAACCAAGGCAAGAGCAATCCATGTTCTTCAGGGGCGTATTTTGTTTTTCTCGATCTCGACGTTCCATTAGAAAACGACACGGAATCGCGGCACGTTCCTGAGGAACGAGATATGCGTGCGATCCCAATATAAATAATATCGATTATATTCTCCTGATAGTTGACATGAAAATTTCGATGTTATTAAAGGTACGGGACGTCGTGTTTCAGATGCTTAGGGTGAAAACACATGTTAGATGGTCGGCATTTGATCACTGGCATCATCTTTCGCGCTCTCTCTGTCGTCTCAGTCATCGAGAGAAATGGTGGTGGGGTTTACTTTGTCCCTGAAAGCACCATCACTTCGCATTTGAAAGGGACGGCTCCGAAGCCCTGTTGCCCCCACCCTAAAACTCATTCCCATCCGCCAAATTAGATTGATTTTGAGGGGTCAAGAATTGCAACTCGTAAGGTTAAGTTCCGGTCGCTTCGTTGCAAAGACCGACACATTGCTATGAAATGCCCGATATGAACCGTGACTGTTCAATTCGTTCGTAGGTGCACAAGTCAGCCGCCACAGTCCTACCTATATGCCAGAACTAGAAGTGAAGAATTCTCTAACAAATGCCCGAAGCACAAGTCAATTGGCAATTTCCTCACGGCATGGATCGTTTGTGATAGTACAGTCCTTTTATCACTGAACAACTTGTGATGAGCACCTCAAATGATTTTTGTATTCGTCAACTGTTATTCATTGTATCCTTCTATTTAATAAATATCAAATCACAATTATTCAATCGAAAATGTGATTCATGATTAAGATTAGATCACGGATAATAGTACAATTATTTATTGTGATTTGATATTTATTGATATTAAATGATCGGTGAGAGGGAGTGAGTGGTTGGACAACCATTTATACCCAGTTGCCATGATGAACCTCATTTGAAATCGAAAACACAAAGACCTCGAGGACTATTCGTCCGTGAGTCGAGTGGGCCTATTCCTCATGGACCACCATTGGGCTTGTTCGCTCATCGGCTATAATTTACATCGATTGCGAAAGATTGAACAGAAAACAAGTCTGTCTCGGAATCAATCAATTTGGACTAAGCAGTTTTCTTTTACCAATCGCGTCTAATAATCTCCTAAATCAGAAAGATTCTGAGGGGAGTGTGGTGGGGATTTTGCTGTTTAAATAGAGCATTGAGAAGAGATATTTTTTATCTCCTTTTGGGACGAAGACGGTTAAGTTTGACTAGAAGATACTCCGATTCCTTTTGAGCTTGCTAGAGGTGGCCATCATCGACTTTTCCAAAATGATTTCAGGGCCACATGATTTTGCATGATCACATGAAATAAATAAAATGAATCGTGCACTATGTGGGCCCACGAGATCGATTTTCGACCAATGGATGTGCGGCCTGCGGACGGCATTGATCTTGATGATTCAAGAGCCCAATGAGTGTTAGTTGAGAGAGAGCGAGAGAGATGATAATATAATGGGAAAATGGGAATCTCTTGATTTTTCCCGAAATTGTTTGATTCGCTTCACTTTTATTTTTTTATTCACTAGGAATAGAGTAAAATCGATTCCTTTTTGGGATAATTAGAAAGGTCGGATGCACCAAATTCATTGTTCAAAAGGGTAGTGAAACCGCCCAATTTTTTCATGCCTAAGAATACTTTTCTTGAGACGTAGAAACTGAACAGAAATTTGGCAATTTGGCAATTTCAGAAAGAATAATGCTATAGATACAAAAGTTATTTGGAAATTAATCTACGAGGTGATCGAGAGATCATAAGGAAAAACTCATGATATAAAACTTTCATTAGGGACGAAATTACATCATGTGGCACCCTTTTCAATTATATTAATTTCCTAATTACAATCATAGATATGATATATGGAAGCTATTAGCGTGTTTCATAAATAAATAAATAAAAACATATTCGAGTTTTAAATTATTTAATTATCAAAATTACAAGGAAAAAAATAATATATATATATATATATATATATTAAAAACTATAACACCATCAATAATAATTCATAAGTGCATTGGCGACACTAGCCAAGTACACATGTATCAACAAATGCTAAAAAAACAAGAAAGAATGGACTCTAAAAGAGCAACATACTTCAAAAAAAAGACATTAAAATTTTCAAATATTGCTAATTTTTTAATGAGCATTAAGTTTAGAAGTAATATGTTCTTGATCCAATCTGGTCATAGTTAAGAACTAAGAACCGAACCAAAATGACTAATTCCCAATTTCTGGAACTAGGGATCGAACCAATTGGTCTTGAGATTGGATCGACCAGTCCGGTCCAATTTCTAGATGATTTAGTGGAACTAGTTGATTTACAAATAATTGACAGGCATAAGAAGATAAGAGCCCGTCTAGTGAATACTTGGTCATGTCCAAGGCATTATCATAATTGAGCTTCGCTAAGGATGACAAATAAAATTTTGATCTTTGGGATTAAACTATCCATTTCAATTTGATTTCTATGAATACTTATGACAATTTGGGAAAGAAAAGAGAAAGAGAAAATCCCATGAATTAGAGGAGCCGCGAGGCAAAGCTCAACTTTGAGTTTTCTTTAAGGGGGAGACAACAGACAAGACTGTGGCTATTGAGCTTTACTCATGGAAGCTGGGGATAAGAAATTGCCTTGACACCATATCGGGACCAGGATAAGAGGAGTGAGGAGAGGGGAAGAGGAGAGTGCGACGCGTGAGAAGAGAAGGGAAATAAATAAATAAAATTATCGGTCCGATCTTGATAGTTCAACCGATCTGATTTTCCTTTAGAATCAAAGATGGGATCGAAAATCTCAATTTTAATTTTATGGAATCGGAAACCTACCCGATACTCTCGAAAACTGTCCAGAACCGGTCAATTCGGTCCACCTATTCCCAATTCGATCGCTCCGCGTCGGCTCCGTGTTGATGACCCCCAGCACTGAGAACTTAACAATTTCCTGATAATAAAGATGTCGGCAATGAGGGCCATGGATGGAGATGTCACAAAACGACAAAAAAAAAGAGAGGGAGAAAAGCCACGACCCGGACGTCGGCACGAAGCCAAAACGGAAAGTCCAGATCCAGATGAAAATCCCATTATCCGAGTAAACAAAACAAAACAAACCAAATCAAATAGCTTTTCGATAATTTAATAATAATAAATCGGGAAAATTGACTTTTTACACGATCCCTCCCTCCCCTCCTCCTCCTCCTCCTCCTCCTTTCTCCAACGTTATCGTCGCGGGGCGTCGCTGTCGTTCCGCCTGTTCGCGAACTGTTGCAGAAACAGCACAACAAGCTTTCTCTCTCCTCCTCATCTCCTCTCTCTCTCTCTCTCTCTCCCCCTGTGCGTGTCTCTCTCTCTACCTGTGTGTGTGGCCGTTAAAATTCCCCCCCATGAACGCTTTGACGAATCAGAGCCGCCCTCGTCCGTAGCGCCCCCTTCCCCCGCAAAGCGAATGACCGTTACCGACACTCGCACTTCACACGCACACCACACACACGCATACTCCTCTCTGCCTCTGTCTGCGGCCGCGGGATTAAATGCCTCCTTTAATGCGGGTCCTTCTGGGGTAGGAAATGAAATGGCGTAATTGCGGCACCCTCTTGATCCATCGACCCGGCCCGTGAATTATTACCCCTCCAGCGGATCGCCTTCCGGTTTCCGCGCGACGATCTCGTGGAATTTCGTGGAGCAATTGCGAAAAGTTTCGTTTTTTTGGGGTTCTGATCTTCTGGGTGATCGTGGAAGGCGACGGAGGGAGGTGGGTCAGTGCCGGAGTTTGAGGTTTCCGGGTGGTTTGTCGTAAGGATGGGGATCGTGAGTACGGTTCTTGGTTTCTGCGGGTTCGGGGTGGGAACTTCGATCGGGCTCGTGGTCGGCTACTACATGTTCATCTACTTCCAGCCCACCGATGTCAAGGTCTGTGTTTTCTCCGGTTCTTTCTTTGTCCTCTTTCCCCTGTCATTGCCTTTTCGCCTTTTGGGCAGCTTGCTTCCCTGGAAATTGCTGCTGGTGCTAGCTGATTCCGTTTGTTTACAAGTTTGTTTTTTTAATTGTTGACGCATAAAAAATGGTTAAAAAGATCTGACCTTTTTGTGGTTATCGAGAGAGTGCGGCTTCCTGGATTCCTTTTTTTTCTTTTTTTGGTTTGATGGGTAGGATTATTCTGTTTACAGATGTTTAATAGGGTAATCTTGGGCTGCGGTCAATCTTTAGGTTTAGCTCGGGTCATGTGTGAGCTAGTATCAAAAAGCTAGTTAATCTCCCTTTAGCATACATTTGCTTTTGGCCAACCATGGAAATTGTGAAAATCAATTGACTACGAGGAAAAAGTGTCAATCACTGTTTAGAAAAAATAATGGGGAGCATAGTCTTATTCTCTCTGATTGTTTGATCTCTTCAGGACCCCGTGGTGCGTCCTCTAGTTGAGCAAGATACGAAATCCTTGCAGCGTCTGCTTTCGGAGATACCTTTGTGGGTGAAAAATCCAGACTATGACCGTGTATGTTCTTTTGATGCAGCCTCAAGCTTCAAGTTTATTGCTGTCACTTGTGAAAATTCTGATTATGTTGCTCCTTGCTGCTATTGCAGCCACGATTACGGTTTCAAATGCTGTTATTCAGCCTTTCAGGAGCTCTTAGATGACTGCTTTCTTGTGTTTTGTTGTGTAACAGGTTGACTGGCTCAACAAATTTCTCCTCACCATGTGGCCCTATCTAGATAAGGTATTCTCACTTGACAAAGTTACTTTTTCAGTTTTGATTTGTAATTCGCAGTTATACTGCTTTAGATCGTTATTCTTTTCTGAGGAAGCATGTGTTTTGTTCGTAGGCTATATGCAAGACTGTGAAGACCATAGCAAAGCCAATTATTGCTGAGCAGATACCGAAATACAAGATTGATTCTGTTGAGTTTGAGGAGCTTACATTGGGTTCTTTGCCACCTACTTTCAACGGTTGAAGCTCTCGCCCTCTCTCTCTCTCTCTCTCTCTTGTATTGGCCAGTGTGAATATGTGGACTCCTTGCTTCATGTTTTTCATGCATGAAATGTTATTTATAGGAAGCAGCATAATCTGAAAGACTGATTGGTTTGTCAGTGTTTCTTGTCTTTCATTGGCAAAAGAAATAAACTGAATTTGGTATCTGTGTACTGTTCATACTTGCTTGGCTGCTTAGACTTAAATGTGGATGCATATTATGTTTTGACTAGTGAATGATTTTGTTTTGCTAAGACCCGTGTGCTCTGGACTTGATTCGAAGACAAAGCAATGCACACACTAGATTTCTGGTGGTATAGGTAGCTTTAGAATTGTTGACTCAATCCCGATACATTGAATTCTAGGGAATGATAGAGTTTTCAGTTATCTTTAATTTGTTCTCCTGAGAGATACAACTCTATGCATGTTAGTAGTTACCTTTAATTCATGGACTTGGACTGGGCATTAGTTGGACAATTGAGTAAATAATTAGAACTAAAGCTTGTGATGTCCTTATGATAGAATGTTTGGGAGAAGCTGCTTCACTCAGTCCAGTTTCATGTTGATAGCTTCTTTATTTACCTAGCATTACACAGTGAATTATGGGCCGAATGATAAGATATTCCTGTTTAGCTGTCATTCATCTTCTTAACGGCATGTTTCTAATGCTATCTTACTCTGTGTTCACTAGGAATGAAAGTCTATGTTACTGATGAGAAGGAGTTAATAATGGAGCTGTCGATGAAGTGGGCCGGGAATCCCAACATCATTGTTGCTGCTAAGGCATTCGGGTTGAGGGCAACTGTTCAGGTATCGATAAATAGCAAGTTACCTATCCCCCACCCTTCTTCTGTCTTTTCTGTGTCTCTCCATCTCTCAATTTCTGTGCATTTTAGGTGGTTGATTTGCAAGTGTTTGCTTCTCCGCGCATCACTCTGAAGCCTCTGGTTCCAACCTTTCCTTGTTTTGCGAAGATATTTGTGTCTTTAATGGAAAAGGTGTGTTGAATAGTTTCCAGTTTAGACTTCTTTTTTGTTTAGAGCTGCATTCACAAGGGTTTTCCTATGATAAGACTATCCCAATCCTGTTTGCTGTCTAGTTATTCAGTGTTTCTTTGTGCAGCCACATGTAGATTTTGGCCTGAAGCTTCTTGGAGCAGATGCTATGGCCATTCCTGGCCTCTATAGGTTTGTCCAGGTAATGCCCTTACCTTTTCATAGGGGTGATTTGAATAGATTTCTCCATTCTTCAACTTCACCAATTGTTGGCAATAACCATGTAAACTGCTGATTTAGATAAGTTTGGGAAAATCCTACCAACTATTACATTGTAAAAAGACTTCTTAGTATTATATTTATGTTTGTGTTCAGGAACTTATCAAGGATCAAGTTGCAAATATGTACCTTTGGCCTAAGTACCTAGAAGTACCTATTCTGGATCCTTCTAAGTAAGTTTTCCTCTTTGCAAGCTGTCCTTTCCTGGTCAAGGTGCTAATTCAATCACTGGACCAACTAAATGGGTTTTTGCTTACTCTTGCAGAGCTGCAAAGAAACCAGTTGGGATTCTTAATGTAAAGGTCCTGAAGGGGAATGAAGCTTAAAAAGAAGGACCTTCTGGGTAAGTCAGACCCTTATGTGAAGCTGAGGCTTACTGAAGACAAGTTATCCACAAAGAAGACAACAGTGAAACATAGCAATCTAAATCCTGAATGGAATGAGGAGTTTAGTTTGGTGGTCAAGGACCCAGAATCTCAGGCCTTAGAGCTTATTGTCTATGACTGGGAACAGGTAATTTCTTCTCACTGGTATTGTAGGTATCTAATTTAGTCAGCTCAAATTTTTCTACACTATTGAGCCTGTTATTCTATTGCTGTTCCCCCGGGCACCTGACTTTGCTTTGTTTTCCTTTTGGCTGAGTACTTCCCCAGTTGATGTCATAAATATCAAGCAGTCTGATATCTGATGGTCATTTTCTAGAAAGCCGATAGGTTGAAATATGTTTATTGCATACACTGAATGGGATCTTAAACTGCCTCTGTCGTTTGCGTAGGTTGGTAAACACGACAAGATGGGAATGAATGTCATTCCACTGAAGGACCTTACACCGGAGGAACCAAAAGTTATGACTCTTAATTTGTTGAAGAACATGGATCCCAATGATGTCCAGAACGAGAAGTCACGTGGGGACATTGTTGTTGAAGTGGTTTACAAGCCTTTCCAGGACGATGAGATACCCAATGATCTTGAAGATTCAAATGCAGTAGACAAGGCTCCTGAAGGAACACCTGCTGGCGGCGGTTTGCTTGTAGTTATTGTACACGAGGCTCAAGACGTCGAAGGAAAGCATCACACAAATCCTTATGTCCGTCTACTTTTCAAAGGGGAGGAAAGAAAGACAAAGGTATGAAACAGTAATGAGGCATGAGACTGTTTCTTCTCAGAATGGAGTACAGTAATGATTCACGCTACATTATGTTTGTGTGAATTCACTCATTTAGATTTTATCACGACATTGAAATGGCGCCACACTTTTGTGTTTGAAAGTGGATAGAGTGGTTGTAGAGTGGGTTTCGCTTTGATGTCCTTAATCTTATCCTGACAGAGTTGCTCGGTTGTTTATCACTCAAAATGCAAGAGCTGTCACTATAGGAATATTCTACCACTTGGTCAGGCCCATACCTGCACGCTTTCCTGTTTTACTGTCTAGCTCCAGTAAATGTTTACTCATTGACCTTTGGAACCTAAGATTCCAGAAACGTTTCAGGATCAATTTGGTTTCAGCACTTGCTTATTGCTGTTTTCATTTTCTGTAGCATGTAAAGAAGAACAGAGATCCAAGATGGGAAGAAGAGTTCCAGTTTATGCTTGAGGAACCACCTACCAATGACAGAATTCATGTGGAAGTCATTAGTACCTCCTCAAGGATGGGCCTGTTGCATCCGAAGGTATAATCCTACTTTCACCATTGACTCGACTTGGAAATAGTAGGTTCTTGGAATGTTGGATCCCCATCAGTGTTCACCAAGTAAACATTGTTGGTTTTCCTCTCTCCAATCTGTGGATTGCTTTCTCCTTTCCATTCTGAGGTTCAATTTAGGTCATTGTACATGTTAAAGTCGAGGATGTGTATTCTGTTTCTCCCAAATAGGCTGTGGTTCTGCGACATGTCTTGCAGAACTTATCAGAACCAATTTCTGACGCTTTGTTTTTCTTTGCTTAATTAAATCAGGAATCGCTTGGCTATGCGGATATCTACTTATCTGATGTTGTCAGCAACAAGAGGATCAATGGGAAGTACAATCTCATCGACTCCAAGAATGGACAAATCCAAATTGAGTTGCAGTGGAGAACTTCAACTTAGGGCATTGCTTGGGTTGGCAGCGTTCGGAGGTGCCTCCCAGCGTTTTAACTCCTTGTTATTCAATCTGTGTGAATGATTTGTATAAATCCCTCTGTTTGAAGATTTTTACTGTCGATATCATTTCTGTTTTCGATGATAAGCTCGAGCTAGATTAATGTTCATGATGAGCATCAGCAATCATTGAGCGAGACCTTTAGCTGCGGTACGAACTACTGCACTTGGCACTTAGATTCTGCATTTTTCAGCTTAAGGGACTATCTGCACGATATACTATGTGTTTCATCTGTCTTTTGGGCTTTCATACATTGTTCACCACACAGCTCCTGTGAAGTTTCAGTCTGAGATTTATGTTCTTATACTGTTTTCCATTTGTCTTTTTGGTTGCATCCGATTGTCTTAAGGCCATGGCTCTAAATTATATGGTATGAGGCCTCACTTGAAGCTTTAAGCCCATCATACTGGTGGAAATGCTTCACTCGAGCCTATCCTGATGGAATAGCAAGTATTCTTTTGCCATTCTCTGAAGTAATCTTAATTCTCAAGCCATGGGTGTGATAAGGAACAAACAGGGAATAACTTTTTTTTACATATCTTTCTTTATCCATTGGAATCACTTTTGAAAAGTCAAAAAGCATCCCTTTGGCTTTTCTGAAAAACTTAAAAGGTAATTTATGAAGAGTAATTCCTGAAAAGTAATTTATTTTCTATCTTGTTTCTGACATATCCAATCCGGAAACCCGTCATTACCTTGCATGTGGTTTTTTACTAATTTTATTTTTTTTCTATTTGTTTATTAACTAATTTATATTTTGTGGGAAATTTCCACCTTTGGAAAAACAAACGATAATATGAAGAATTATTATACAGATCATTTAGATTTACAAGGGCTATAATAGATTCGTTTTGCCAATTGGGCGGATGCCGTACTCATTAGATGGTTAGAAAACAACTTACGATGGTGATATTAGGGATTTACGTTTCATAGAAAATGAAAGTCACGTAATAAGTAGAGAAGCTACTAATATATCTTATATACAGACGTATTAATTAATTCGAAGTATAATTTAAATCATCACATAAAAAAACTTGGATTAATTATAATTTTCCGTATCTCTGTAAATTTTGAAATTTATACAAATCAAACACAAATTACTGTTCCATTTGTAATTACTAGAGATCTACATATTTGATTGAAGACGCAATATCCAATCTCTTTAAAATTTTCTCTATGAGATTGTAATAGTTTCATGCAAATTGTATTGAGTCGTTATGTTTATTAATAAATGAAGATGGATAACATAAATCGTTCATAAATTCTGATTTATTGTGCGATGTCACTTTTGGAATTTCAATTTGTTTAATGTGATCCGGAAATTATTACTAAATGTTTAATGTATTGTTTCTATTTGTTCAAACGATAAATCACAAATTATTTGATGATATGGATTATTATAAAATAATATGTCAATATATCTATCTTTTATCCATTTATGAAATGGAAAAATATATTAGGGCTCTAACATATCTATCATTGTTTGATTAGGTAGATTGTCATATCATGATTTGAGATTAATACTTTACTTGAATAATTCATGTGTGACTTTTTTTATTGTCCACCATTCAAACTTAACTCGATTAGATATGTCTTAATAATTTATGAATCATATAGAATAAATTAAAATTTTAAAAATAACGTTACCCGTTAAATTAAAATTAAATAACTCTGTGTCATTCTCCCTTTCTAATGATCTCCCAGATTCCCAATATGAGAAGATTTTTCATGATTTTCTTTTCACCCAACTTGCCTACCCAAAAGAGAAAGACGAGAAGAGAGTTCATTTTCGAGGTTCCATGCTGTGATGATTAGGCCTCTGAAGAAAGTCCTCGGCAGATGGGACATCTTGCCGAATCTACACTCTATTTTGACTGACTGTGATTGAGGATGAAAGACGACTGAAGAATTGAAATTTTATTCTTTACCACGATCATTTCTGATCATTGCATGTTTGATCCCACTTTCTACTCTCTCTCTCTCTCTCTCTCTCCTGTCCACTCGTTTTTTTTTTTTTGCCAAAAATATGGAATATCTTTTGCCGAGTAGATTTCTAGAAGTATAGGTGTAATGTCACAAAAAAAAAAAAAAAAGGAAGAGGACTACGTATTACTAAACATTCGAGGATAATTCTGTTTATCGTATATTTGGTGAGCCTGAGGTTCTTGTTAGTTTGTAGAAATGCAGGTTAACTTTCCGAAAAATGGATGACAATTATTTTAACTCAAATTGATTTGTCGCAATTAGACTTGATCATGAATATTGTAATTGAAAAAGCATAAAAAGTTATGAATCTATTATATTAATATCAATTTAGTACTAAATTTTTTATCAACCCTATTTAATTCAAAACTTTTGATATAGTACCAATTCAATCATTTAAACTAATTTCCGACAAAAAAAATCATTTAAACTAATTTTGATGTAATATTACTGATATGAATGCCAGTCAATTTATGTGACATGTTTAGTATTGACGTTAATAACTTTTAATAATTTTTATTTTTATTTTTCATATGTTTTGATTTTCCTCTTCTTTTTCTTTTTTCCTTTCCTTCCTTCTTCGACAATCGGCCAATGGTGACGCTCACCTACTGACCATGGGCGAGACTTAACCTTGCTAGTCCCGACAAGGTGGAGCCTTGCCTAGCCATTGGCGAGATTGGAGCCCTCACCGGATATCGTAGGGTCGACTCGCCCTACCATTTGCAAGGCTTGAGCTCTCACCAAAGGCCGCAAGATTGAAGGCTGTGACTTTGCAGCCTCTGGCAAGGGCTAAAGCCTTGCTAGTGGCCTACGAGGTCTGGTGATCGGTTGGAAGGAAGAAGAAAGGGAAAATGGATAAAAAAATAAAAGATCAACAAAATATTAAAATATTATTATTAAAAGTTATCCATATATTAGCACCAATCTTGTCACATAGTTTGGTTGTCGCCATTCACGGCAATATTCAAATAAAATAAATTGGAATAACTAATTGAGCACTTAGATCAAAAGATTTATGACTAAAAATTACAATTAAAAAGTTTATGACTAAATTAGATAAATTTAGAATTTTTCTAACACTTTTCCTCAAAGTACTTTTTACATGTGACTATAGTTGTAAAGCCAACAATTAAGCCCAAGTTAGATTACTTGTGATGCGAAATTATTATGTATTTTTTAACTGATAAGCAACGACCCGATTCAAAGGCTCTATTTTGATGGTAAGTTAAAAGGTTTTATGATTAAAAATTACACTCTATTTTGACTGACTATGACCGAAGATGAAAGACGACTGAAGACTTGAAATTTTATTCTTTACCATAATCATTTCTGATCATTGCATGTGTTGATCCCAATTTGTATCTCGAAGATTGGATTCTCTCTCTCCCCCCTATCCACTCGTTTTTCTCTTGCCAAAAATATAAAATATCTTCTATCCCTGTTGATTTCTAGAAGTATAGGTGCAATGTCAAAAAAAGAAAAAAAGACTATATGTATTACTTAACATTCGAGAATAATTTTGTTTATTGTATATTCAGTGAGCTTGAAGCTCTAGTTAGTTTGTAGAAATTAAAGTTAACTTTCCAAAAAATGGGTGACAATTATTTTAACTCCAATTGATTCGTCGCGATTAGACTTGATCATGGATTTCACAACAAGAAAAGTGTCAAAAAAGTCATAAACATATTGTGTTAGTACTAATTTAGTCATAAATTTTTTATTGATGTTAATTTAGTCCAAAACTTTTGACTTAATGTCAACTCAGTCCTTTTGGCTAACTTTGGCTAGATTTTGCTTATATGAACACAGGTTAACTTGCATGGTACAATCAACGTTGACATTGACAACTTTTAATAATATTTTAATATTTTTCGATTTTTTTTTATATTTTTAAAATTTTCCTTTTCTTTTTTTTTTTTCCTTCCCTTCCTTCTTCAACCATCGGCCAATGGTGAGGCTTGCCTTTTGACCATGGGCAAGGCCTAACCTTGCTAAGTCATTGATGAGACTTGAGCCCTCACTAGAGCTCATGAGGTTGAGCCTCACCCAACCATTAGCAAGACTTGAGCCCTCACCAAAGGATGTGAGGTTGAGGCTTTGACTTTGCGGCCTCTAGCGAGGGCTCAAGCCTTGCCAATGGCTTTTAAGGTTTGGTGATCAGCTAGAGGAATGATAAAAGAATCGATAAAATATTAAAACATTACTAAAAATTATCCATATCAACGCTGGTCGTATCATATAGTTTGGCCGTCATTTACGTTAGTAATATCCCATCAAAATTAGTTGGAATGACTTAATTGATATTATGTCAAAAAATTTAAGACTACAAATTAATACACGGGTATAGAATTTTTCTAACGCTTTTCCCGTATAAGCCTTTTTGCTCTTAAGGTCATGAAGGTACTTTTTACAAGTGACTATAGTTATAAAGCCAACCTAAACCAATTGAGCACAAGTCAGATTACACACCATGCGAAATGATTACGCGTTTTTAAACTGACAAGTAACGACCCGATCCAAGAGCTCCGTTTGAATGATCTCCCCTAATTACGACTGACCAAATAATGCCTAATGACTATACATTTTGTGGGCTTTAGTGGGTATCTTTATAATGACCAATGGTTTATAAACAGGTTTCTACTTTTCGTCCGTATATTTTCATACTTTTTCTAATCAAGTTGCTATATTTTTATTTGTCTATGGTCAAGGATACTTCCACGCCTACTTTTCGGTGAAATGTCACAAACGCCCCTAAAAAGTGATGACGTCAACCTTTATGTCCTATGTCTCTCGTCTTTTAAATTTTCACCTCCTTTTCAAATATTAAACAAGCAATAATCCTAAATATTCTTCATTATTTCCTTAAAATCCCATCTTTTATTGATCTTTTTTTTTTTTTAATTCTCTTCAAATATCGAAGTATAGCCAAGAACATTTTAATTAGAGTCTCGCTTGGGTTTTAGAAAACTTAATCTTCCTTGAATCATGTAATTAGACCTCAACATGATGGGACTTAATTAAAAGTAGAAGGATTTAATTACAAAAATTCAATGAGAATGACTTTGATTAACAAAAGCTTGAAAGTACGAAGAAAAAAATATAGAATGTCCAATTATTGTGTTGAAGGATCCATTGACATTCTAGATATGGTCTTATGAAAAGCTGGAGTGGATATAGAATCAAGATGTCTATGACTAAACTAGAGAAAGTATGTGCTCATACTCAATTATCGTATTATTTAAACACCCAATATGATTACCCAAATCATTTAATAAATCGAGTGCACTGAAAAGTTTAATTATAGTTCACATTTCTTGAATGAAATATTGTTCTCACATGGATGCTCTTCATAAAGAGAAAACCTTAGATAATAGAGTATCAAATACCCAACTATTAGCTGGTACTTGAGTATGAAAAATGTTTTACAACAAAAGGAAAAAAAAAAACTTCTCTTAAGGGTCAAGACATTTTGTTTCGGCTTATTGAGCTCTAAGTGTAAAAAGATGAACTACGTTAATAGTATTTCTCCTTATTCAGGATCAGGTGATTCGCGCACCAAATTTTCACACCACCTCAACGAATCAACTACACCAGGCAATGTTAGTAGCATACTCTTGCAAATTGGCTCAAGCATTCAGGATATCGCTCCCACAGCAAGATTTGATTCCAAAATCAGAAGAAGTGAAGTAAACTCTCTTATCATCTAAGCCACAAACACTTCATTTTTTTAGTTGAATTATTTTATGTTGTGACCTTTTTCTCTAGTCAAATGCGTACTCAAAATCAATTTGTCGAAAAAGTATCATGCATTTTTTTTCCCTTTCAATACCCAAAGCTAGTGATATTTAATTAATGGTTCTATCATGCCAATGTCCTCCATTTTCCACCACTCGAGCAACACAAAGAATATGGTTACCTTTTCTTGTCCTCCTCCCATTAGTCCCCCTAGTGTGGATTTTCCACAATTAAACTATAAAAAAGAAAAAGGAATATTAATCTGACCTGTATGCCTGCAATGAGCCACCACTAATGGGCATAAAATGATTAAGACACTGAAATAGATGGAAGATTCTCGTGGCTCTTCTTAGATACCGCAAACTCAACCATCCACACATGCTCAGTTGCCACTAAAAGCAGCTAAATCTTTATTCTCAAAGTCACTATGTTTCGAATCATTCCTCCTAATCAAAGTTCCCCACGACTCCCTCTTTTTAACAGAAAAGAAAGGCGGAGTAGGGTCATGAGGTTCGATGTTCATTCAAATGTTCAAATGAAATCATAATTACTTTGCACCACCCTTAACTCTAAGGTTCTAGATTGGTGAATCCGCTACTACAGTCTCATAAAGATGCCAGGTGTCCAGAAGACTCTCATACAGATTATGCAAGTTAGATTTGAACTGTTCAGAAACCGGTTTATAATGTCGCTAATTACCCAAATATAACCCCAACTTTAGGTCATATACCAGTTCTATCCCGAGCTATTTTTCTTCTAAAAAAAAAATCTCAAACTTTCACTCTCATCCTAAATCTACCCACAAGTCCAAAAATTGCCACCAATTTCTTCAAGATTATCAACATCATGAATCTATTATTGTCTAGTAATGGATTTCAAAGACACATTTACAATGGGGCTAATTACCTAAAAACCCCCAACTTTAAGTAATATACCAATTTTGCCTTGGATTTTTTTTTTTGTCTAAAAAAATTCAAACTTTCACTCTAGTCCCATATATACCCACGCCTTGCCATCGATTTCTTCAAGGTTATCTATTTTTGCCCCATATGAAGGTGAATGCGTTGATGAAGACATAAATTCTGATAATAAACTTCTAACTGGCTCTGATGTTGACAATGTCGAAGAAACTGGAGGAAATTTTTGTATGCGTAGGTAGGTACGTGACTAAAATAAAATAAAAATTGAGGTAGAATTAAAATTGGACCTAAAATTGAGAGATGTTAAAGAAATAGTGTACATCGAATCCGTGACTCTGCGAAAGACAGTTGACCTTTTCCACTGTTAAACCAACCACAATGAACGGTGAGTTTCCCACTACCTCTTTTGTTTATCTATGACCTGAGAATAGAATCTGTTCTCGTGGGCAGTGGACTGGCACTGGAAAAATATCTTGGAATATATGCTTTGTCTTTGTTGTCGCAAGTTGCACGGCTCTCGTATTTCTGTCTAATAATGAAACCTGAGGAGGAACGACTGTTCAGTAATAATGGAGAACCACCCTTTTTCAGTTCATCCAACCGTTGAATCAAAGGGTCCCCCGTAAAGCTCTTCTGGTATGGCCATATTCGAAATGGATCGAAAAGTATTCTTATTCGTGAAATGAGGCGATTTGAATATGAACAAATTTATGATTTATGATTTATGATTTATGATTTATGATTTATTGGATTAATCTCTAAGTGGGTGTGTGCATGCATCTCAAGAAAAGAAACAAGAAAGGTGAGGGATATAAGGAGAGAAGGTCAAACTACTTGACAATTGAGGAAGATATGCTGATCTTATAAGTATATTCGTGGCGTGTTCAAGTAACTATAATTTCAAGGGATTCGGCGCTTGTAAAATGAGACGATTGCACATAAAGGTAGATTAGTCGCGCGTTCGAGTAATTTGGATAAGTCTAGGATCAAAGAAAGATACGAAAATAGGCCGGTTTGCGCCTCCTGATTCTTCGAAACTTGTGTGGGAAAATGCTGTTTTTCCTTTGACGAGGGAGCCTGTTTAGGTGGATAAATCTGTAACAATTTAAATAAAATGCAATTAATCTCGTGATCCGAGTGAGATGAAATGAATGGGGATGCTCAGACAAGTGGCTTAACGTGGGACCTTGAGCACTTAGAAGTAGGGGAGTCAAATCTATGTCGTGCGTCTTGTCTACGCAAATATAAGTACTCCTTTGACTGTGAAAGTTTGGCACGATTGCAATTTGCTAATCTATTATACATAGTCAAAACCGGAGGCCGGAGGTAAACGAGTATTCATGTGGCACTTTATTTTGTTTTTATGATGATCATGTGGCAAGGTACATGGCTCGCATTCAATCCATAAATATTGGCTTATTGATTTGTTATCTCGAAACTTTTATAATATTAAGTTTAAATTACAAGAACAAATTGAATATAGAGATAAAACAACAATTATGCTCACCACAAATTATCTCTTTCGACTTTGATTATAAGTTTGAAAATCAGTAGAAAGAGACCAAATGATTAGAAATAGTTAATTGTTATTCCTCCGAAAAAATTATTCAGATAATTAAGAATTAAGTTCGAGAGGGAAATATGTCTTAAATGAATAATATTCATTATTGCAACTTATTGTGACATGTAAATAAGTGCACGATTTATCTATTTGATATAAAATAGTATTAAACAGTTTTTTTTACCAGAATTATATAAAACAGATCGAAGGTAGCTTTTATGATGAATTTTTAATTAACATTCACTAAGTATTAACGTTACAATAACATTCGTTTATTAAGCTAAGAAAATTAAAAACCTAACTTATTTGAAACACGCAGATTGACATTTAATTCAATTTGTCCTTATTTCAAAATTAAATATGACTTATATCCTTTAAGCAAATTTATTCATTAAAATTTAAAATGAAGGTAAGTCTATCTAAAGTTCATGTAATTTGAAATTCATTAGAATTAAAGATAAGAGAGAAATTCAAAGCTTTAATGCATTTGTTTATGGTTAGACATCTTTTTTTTTAAGTATTATAACCATATTATCTAAATAATGGACACAGAGAAATGATCTCGATTTTTAATGTAGCCATAAGATTGAAAGAAAATCTCATTTGAGGAATAAGACACTAAATAAGGAAATCCGTATGCTCCGAAATTTGAATAAAAAAATTGAATTTGCGAAGAACCTAACAAATTTTAACTTTTCTTTTTCCAAATTTTTACTGTATACTATACAGCAAAATTTCAAGTGCCATTATCTAACTTCCAATTTTTTTATTTGGTACTTTCTATAATTGACGGATTTATAACCCCAAATATTATACATAAATAAATCAATGTAAAAGTTCATGTACTTATTGCCCTTTTAGTTATATATATAAAACTAAAAGTACATGCGTTCAATCGAGATGTCAAATTGAATACTATTTATTGCCCTTTTATTGCCCTTTTATTTATAATTAACGTCTTGTACGATATGTAGCCCTCCAAATTCTGTGAACTAAAAAATTACGTTGACATTGATGTTAGCGGGTCTATTTGTTTTAGATTAATAAAAAGCAAAAAAAGATTCCACCAGAAAAATTAAGATACCATCTAAGTATATAAAGATTGTACGTTAGCGTAGGATTTCAGCACCAAGTAGTTGCAAAAGTTTCAAATGCGTTGGACTTGAAAAGAACAACAACAAGAACCTTAATCTAGTATCAAATAAAAAGTACAGGTCAATCCATGTACCCCTTTTCTCTATTTTAGAAGTTTTAAGTTTAGATCTAAATAAAATGAAAATTCATATAAAATGATATACAAAATTGTATATTGCTCGATAGAGTCGAAATTCACCTCCTCTTCGACTGGTTCTCAAACGGGGAATCAACCGGATTCAACTAAGTTCTAAATTTCATTTTTGCCCACAGACCATCCGCCCAGCTTTCTTAGTATCATGACAGGAGCACAACCTACGCGAACGTTAATCTACAAAATCGACGTATCAAATGACATGTCATATCGAATACGGGCATCGATCATGTTCAACTTTCGATAGGGGTGCACTCCACGAAGAGAGCTAAAGGAATGAAGCTAGGCGAAGGCGACAGCCAACCTCGACTCGGGGAAACGACTCGGCCGGGTCAATTCAACGTGTCGAAACTTTATGAAGTAGATCTTGGCGTACTGGAGCAGGTCCCAGACCAGCTAAGCCCGCTTAGGATCTACACCACTGCACCAAAGCTGCCATGAAAGAACGGAGGACGAGCAGCCGTACGAGCAGAGCGCTTTTGGGGAGTGGCGACGGAGAATGGAAACAAACGAAAAAAGGGCGAGTGGACTTTCGAGGTTCCCGGCCAAAAGCGGGAAGTCAGCAGACCCGGAGGGGTAGAGGACGGGCCGAGCCTTTGCGCAGGGGCCGGACTCGACTGCACCTGAGTCCATGTGAACCCGGGTGATCAGGTGGATCTCACGGCTCAGATGCAGACACCTCATCTGATCGGCGATCGTGATTGTTTTGGATCCACTGTGGGCTCGGATTCGGACGAGCATCGGTCTTCATGCGGGGCCCGTAGCTTTTGAAAGGAGAAATCCACGGGTGAATCGATTATAATTGAAGTCGTATTGTCAATGATTATGATTCGTTCGGTTAGTGACGCACATCTAATTTATGTGTCTGAAAAATAGAAACTATTGTTATGGAGTCGTAAGTCATTCAGTGCGCCATCCCATCCGACATCCTTGTTCGGTTTCCCAAGGCAAAGGACGAAGGTGGCCAGCGACGGGGTCACGCTCGTGCTTGTGCACGTCGTGCAACGACAATTGGTGTCCAATGTAATGCCAAAGCTAGGGTGCTGTAGCTGATGTCTATTGAGCTTCCTCATCCCACGAGAAGGGGGATATATATATAAAATTTTAATGTGCACCGAATGACTAGCTATGATTGACTTGACAATTATTCACGTAATACGAAAGCACCATTTAAACACGATGTGAATTTATTGAGAAAATCATTAAATTGATATGATATAGTTGATTAGAAGGTAAAATGCTTGTTAATCACGTGAAATCATTAGAAGCGATGAGATTTCCGGGTAATCAACATAAATTGGAAAAGACAACACAAATTGGCCGTCCCCATCTTGGGCAAAGTCCATCGCTTGACGCTCACCGTTGATTTCAAGAATCTTTGTAACCTCCAAATCGAGATTGAGTTTGCGAGGTGATTAGAGCAGTGCCGATTCATCAAGTTTAATCTCGATTGGGAATTACATTAGACTCGATCGGGACTTGGCTAATTAACTCTATCAAACACCAATTTTCACTAGCGTAAATCATTTATTTTTTGAATAACGCAACACAAAAGAATGAAAGAAAGACTCATGATTATAATTTAGACAATACGATGTCAATTCATATGTATCATTGGATGAGTTGATATTTCTATACGATGTATATGATTTATAGGATTGAGCTCAATCGTATAGGAACCTTAAAAACTAAACTGACTATAAAAACCGCATTAGATTTAACCAAAACTGCACGGCAACCATGCACGAAATTTCTCTTATTCCCATAACCATGCAGCATCATGCATGATCAACTTTGCTTTCGCGGGATTAGTTTATTCATGCCACGAAGAGAGACTTCGATTCTCGCCTTTTCACCGGACACTTGCGCTGCCCTCCGCCCTTCCCTGCTATTAATAATAGGGTGGTTCCTCGTCCCTATTCGATTTTAGCCTCTCCTCTTCGTCGTACGAAACTCCCAGGCGGCACCACGGCGCTCGTCCGTCGTCGAGCAGCGGCGGAGCACGAGAAGAAGATGGCGGCGACGGCGGCGAAACCGCCCTGCAAGCCCGCTTCCTACTTCTGGTTCTCCTCCTCCTTCTGCCTCCTCCTCTTCGTCTCGGCTTCCCTCGCGCAGAGCGACCTGGACGTGCTCCTGCAGCTCAGGGCCGCCCTGGCCGCGCCCACCTCGACCGCCCTCCACAACTGGGTCGGCCCCTCCTCCTCCTCCTCCTCCTCGCCGCCGCCGCCCTCTTCGCATTGCTCCTTCACCGGGGTCACGTGCGACGCCGGCTCCCGGGTCGTGTCTCTCAACCTCACCGGCGTCCGCCTCTTCGGCCACGTCCCCCGCGAAATCGGCCTCCTCCGCGACCTCGTCAACCTCACGCTCGCCAGCTGCAACCTCTCGGGGACCCTCCCGCCGGAGCTCGGCGACCTGACTGAGCTCGTAGTCCTCGACGTGTACGACAACAACTTCACGGGGCCGCTGCCGCCGGAGGTGGTGGGGCTGAAGAAGCTGAAGTGGCTCACCCTCGCAGGCAATTACTTCTCCGGCGAGATACCGGAGGTTTACTCGGAGATGGAGAGCCTGGAGTACCTGCAGCTGCAGGCGAACCAGCTGAGCGGCGGAGTCCCGGCGAGCCTCGCGAAGCTGAAGAACCTCCGGTGGCTCTACCTGGGCTACTTCAACACGTACGATGGCGAGATTCCGGCGGAGTTCGGGTCTATGAAAGAGCTCAGACGCCTCGACCTGGCGAGCTGCGGCCTCTCCGGCGAGATTCCGGTTAGCCTGAGCGAGCTAAAGAATCTAGATTCTCTGTTCCTCCAGTGGAACAACCTCACGGGCGTTATCCCCCCCGAGCTCTCGAAGATGTTGAGCCTCATGTCCCTCGACCTCTCCAACAATAACCTCACTGGAGAGATTCCGGCGACCTTCGCCGAGCTCAAGAACCTGACTCTGCTCAACCTGTTCGCGAACCACCTGGAAGGCCAGATCCCCGAGTTCGTGGGCGAGCTTCCGAACCTGGAGACCTTCCAGGTTTGGGGCAACAACTTCACGATGATGTTGCCGGCGGGCCTAGGGAGGAACGGGAGGCTGATATACGTCGACGTCACGCAGAACCACTTCACCGGCACGATCCCTCGGGACTTGTGCCGGGGAGGGAGGCTCAAGACTCTGATCCTGACCAACAACTCGTTCTTTGGCCCCATCCCTGATGAATGCGGCGAGTGCAAGTTGCTGACCACAGTCCGAGTCGGCAAGAACTTTCTCGACGGGACGATTCCCCGGGGGATCTTCAACTTGCCGCGAGCAACTATAATCGAGCTTAACGACAATCTCTTCTCCGGCGAGCTCCCGGCGGAGATGTCCGGCGAGAGATTGGGCATCCTGTCGCTCTCGAACAACCGGTTTTCCGGTGAGATCCCTCCGGCGATTGGCAACTTCAGCGGCCTGCGTACTCTGTCCCTGGACGCGAACAGGTTCTCCGGCAAGATTCCCAGCGAGCTTTTCTCGCCGAGGTTCCTACTGAGGGTGAACATCAGCGGGAACAGCATCAGCGGCAAGATTCCTGGTTCGGTCACTGGGTGCACTTCTCTGGAAGCCCTTGATTTGAGCAGGAACAATCTCGCTGGCGAGATCCCGAACGGCTTGTCTAGCCTGAAAGTGTTGGCCGTCCTCAATCTGTCGAGCAACAGATTGACCGGTCCAGTTCCAAAGGAAATTGGCATCATGATCAGCCTCAATACGCTCGATTTGTCCTTCAACGATCTCTCCGGCGAAGTCCCCGACGAAGGCCAGTTCCTCGTCTTCAAGAACTCCTCCTTCGCCGGAAACCAGAAACTCTGCTCGCCAGGCCGCTTCTCTTGCCCTTCGCGGTCAAGTGCCTCGCGCGCTTACTCGAGGGTTGTGATCACGGCAATCTCACTCGTGACCGCGGCGCTGCTCATCACCGTCACGGTCTACCAGGTCCTGAAGAGGAGGCGGCAGGGCTCGAGAGCCTGGAAGCTCACTGCCTTCCAGAAGCTCGGCTTCAAGGCCGAGGACGTGCTCAAGTGCCTGGAGGAGGAGAATATCATCGGCAAAGGTGGCGCGGGGATCGTCTACCGCGGGTCGATGCCCAACGGGACGGACGTCGCCATCAAGCAGCTGGCGGGACGGGGCGGCAACGGGCTCAGCGACCACGGCTTCTCCGCGGAGATTCAGACCCTCGGTCGGATCCGGCACCGGAACATCGTGAGGCTCCTCGGATACCTCTCCAACAAGGACACCAACCTGTTGCTGTACGAGTTCATGCCTAATGGGAGCTTAGGGGAGCTGTTGCATGGTTCGAAAGGCGGCCACTTGCAGTGGGAGACGCGGTACCGGATCGCCGTGGAGGCCGCGAAGGGGCTGTGCTACCTCCACCACGATTGCTTGCCGCTGATAATTCATCGGGACGTGAAGTCGAACAACATTCTACTGGATTCGGACTTTGAGGCGCACGTCGCTGATTTCGGGCTGGCCAAGTTCTTGCAGGACGCCGGCGCATCGGAGTGCATGTCGTCTGTGGCCGGTTCCTACGGCTACATAGCCCCAGGTCGCGAATAGTTTCTGGCTTCATTTTATCTCTTTACTTGTCTCTGATATATCAGTCTGCAGATTAAGTACTAAGATCCCCGAGAACTGCTTGCTATTGCTGTTGTTGCAGAATACGCCTACACGCTGAAAGTGGACGAGAAGAGTGACGTGTACAGCTTCGGGGTCGTGCTGCTGGAGCTGATAGCCGGGAGGAAGCCGGTGGGGGAGTTTGGCGACGGCGTGGACATCGTGAGGTGGGTGAAGACCGTGTCGGACCCCCTCCCGCAGCCGCCGTCGGACGCGGCCTTGGTGCTGGCCGTGATCGACCGCAGGCTGGGCGGGTACCCCATCGCGAGCGTGATCCACCTCTTCAAGGTCGCGTGCCGGTGCGTCGAGGAGGAGAGTTCCGACAGGCCCACCATGAGAGAAGTCGTCCACATGCTGACAAACCCGCCTCTGTCGGCCACCACCTTCGCCATCGGCGCCACCCCGGATCTCATCAAACTGTAGGGGCTCTCCTCTCTTTTCTCAGTAAAATAAAAGCTTTTAGTGCTTTGCAAATGATCGTGGCCATAAGAGGCTTTGTATGGGTGAATGTAAAATTATCATGTAATAAACTTGTCTGTGCAAGTGGTCGTGAATGTATCTTCCTTCTATGGTGGTTCAATGTAAAGAAGGTTAAGTATCTTATAAAACTGGCTACTATAAACTCGTTGATCCAATTCGGCACTCCTCGATTGGTCGGTCAGCTCATTCGAATTGCATAAGGGGGCAAACATCAGTGAATGTAGGAGCGCTCCCGAATCAGAGTGAGTAGTCCCTTGCAAATTGAAATTTCTTGTTAGCCTGATCTTAAGAGATTTCTCTCGTTACGATCAGCGGGGTAAGAATATCACTTACGTTAACACCTCTTGCGATAAGAAATGGCATGCTTGCATCATATCTTAAGCAAAATACAAGACTAGGAGAGCACTAGACGTGACTCTTGACTGATTTGTCAATAATTGTTTCTCAAAAATACGTATATTGTTTCGAGCACTAATACAACCTCCAGCTAAATTGACCGAACGTACCGACCGAATGCTCACAAAGGCTCTCGAGGGTAAGTATTCTCGACAACAAGGTTAGAAACTTGACGAGAGGGAGTAGGACTACATTCGGCTCGCTCAGCCGGTGCCCATAAAAGTTGGGATGCGTTTCTTCTCGAGCATTACGTTGTCCCGATGAACAGCAATACCGTAAGATCTACTTATCCCTCGTCTCACAGACACGGGCAAGGGTAAAGACAGCGTACATCGGCCGAGATATTCAGGCCCAATGGGAACTTGCACCACTAGCAACTATACCAACTAGGCTATGGAACTTCTCAAATCTTGCCTCTATTTAAGCTTTAGAATTCTCAGCTTCCACTGCCTCATAAGATCTCTTCAGCTTCTCTCTCTCTCTCTCTCTCTCTCTCTGCGCGCTATTGCGAAGGCCAAAATGAAGGTAATAATCAAGATACTATAGTTGCATTTTCTTTGTATCTTTACCAAGTGCTAATCCAACTTCAAATATGAGTGCATCTCTACGTATTCTTGATTAGGAGTGCTAATCCACACACATCCCTGATCTTCTTCAACCTTCGATGGGGGTTGCTGAGGTTGCAACCTCGGCATTACCTACCTCACCTGGCATCATGCATCCTCAGCGGCCCATCGTACCACCTAGTGGCCAACGCGAGAGAGTTCACGTATATGCGAAGGAGCTAAGGTATGATCTGATGTGACTTGGAACTTAGAGAGAGACTTCAATTTTCCTTCGCTCTTCTGCGAATGGAAATGTGGGATTCTAGCGATTAATGGTCTTGTTCTCCATTTTTGTTTTGGTTCGTGGTATGACAGTGGAAGAAGAAACGCATGAGGAGGTGCCGTGCAAGTCCTGACAATGGAGAGCACGGCTCAATCTGTGCTTCCGCTTCCATTCTCGTCAAGATCTTAATCGCGGGTAGAATCGAATCCAGTGTCTAAGGAGGTTGCTCTCTGGTCTTCTCACCCGATTCCACACCGGGTTCGCTCTCATTTCGTTGTTTGCTAGAATCAGAAGGAAATATGAATCTGAACTCACCTAAATAGACTAGTTAGAGCATTTTTCGTGAGTCTCCTTTTTGTTTAAGCGCCAAAGAGACGCATGCACACTATTTTTTGATGTAAGTGATATTCTTGATCCAATGATCATAACAGGAGAATCTCTTAAGATCAGGCTAACATTAAGTTTCAATTTGCCAGGGGCTAGTCACTCTGATTCAGGAATTCCGGCATCTGCTGACGTTTGCCTCCTTATTGCAACTCGAAATGCACGGACCAACCATTTGCGGAACGCCGAATCGGATCGATGAGCTTCTAGTAGCCAATTTTTCAAGAGACTTGTTGAACAACCACAGAAGGAAACACACATTCAAGACCACTTACGCAGCCTCTTCTGGCCAAGTTCATTTGCAAAGCATATCAGCTTTATTTTATTGAGAAAAGAGAGGGAGAGTCCCTACAGTTTGATGAGATCCGGAGCGGCGAGGATTGCGGCAGACGGAGGTGGGTTCGTCAGCATGTGGACGACTTCTCTCATGGTGGGCCTCTGGGAGCTCTCGTCGAGGACGCATTGGAGCGCAATCTTGAAGAGGTGGATCGCGCTCGCCATCGGATACCCGCTCAACCTGCGGTCGATCATGGCGAGCACTGACGCCGGCTGTGGGAGGTCCGACATGTCCGACGGCGGCTGTGGGAGGTCCGACATGGTCTTCTTCACCCACCTCACGATGTCCATGCCATCACCAAACTCCCCCACCGGCTTCCTCCCAGCTATCAGCTCCAACAGCACGACTCCAAAGCTGTACACGTCGCTCTTCTCGTCCACCTTAAGCGTATAGGCATACTCTGTGACATAGCAATAGCAAGCAGTTCTCCATTTAGCTATAAATTAATAGAGTTAGCTATGTTTTGTTAAATGTCTATAGCCTAAAATTAACTTAATCTGCAGACAGATACATCAAACACAAGTTTGACTACTCCAAACCTGGGGCTATGTAGCCGTAGGAACCGGCCACGGCGGACATGCACTCCGACCCGCCGGCATCCTGCAAGAACTTGGCCAGCCCGAAATCCGCGACATGTGCCTCGAAGTCCGAATCCAGCAGAATGTTGTTCGACTTCACGTCCCGGTGAATTATGAGCGGGGAGCAATCATGGTGGAGGTAGCACAGCCCCTTCGCTGCCTCCACTGCTATCCGGTACCGTGTCTCCCACTGCAAGTGGCCGCCTTTCGAACTGTGCAACAACTCCCCTAGGCTTCCATTATGCATGTACTCGTACAGCAGCAGGTTGGCGTCCTTGTTGGAGAGGTATCCGAGGAGCCTCACGATGTTCCGGTGCCGGATCCGACCGAGGGTCTGAATCTCTGCGGAGAAGCCGTGGTCGCTGCACCCACTGCCGCCCCGCCCCACCAGCTGCTTGATGGCAATGTCTGCCCCGTTGGGCATCGACCCGCGGTAGACAATCCCCGCGCCACCTTTGCCAATGACATTCTCCTCCCCCAGGCACTTGAGCACGTCCTCGGCCTTGAAGCCGAGCTTCTGGAAGGCAGTGAGCTTCCAGGCCCTCGAGCCCCGCCACTTCCGCTTCAGGACGTAGACCATGACAGTTACGAGCAATGAAGCAGTCACGAGTGAGATTGCCGCGATCACGAGCCTCAATGAAGTGCGCGAGGCTCTTGACCGCGAGGGGCAAGAGAAGCGGCCTGGCGAGCAGAGTTTCGGGTTTCCGGCGAAGGAGGAGTTCTTGAAGACAAGGAACTGGCCCTCGTGGGGGACTTCGCCGGAGAGATCGTTGAAGGACAAATCGAGCGTGTTGAGGCTGGTCATGAGGCGAATTTCCCTCGGAATTAGGCCGGTCAATCTGTTGCTCGACAGATTGAGGACGCTCAACACTTTGAGGCGAGACAAGCCTTCCGGAATCTCGCCGGCAAGATTGTTCCTGCTCAAATCAAGGGCTTCCAGAGAAGTGCACCAAGCGACCAAACCAGGAATCTCGGCGCTCATGTTGTTCCCGCTGATGTTCACCGCGAGAAGGGACTTTGGCAAGAACAGCTCACTGGGAATCTCACCGAAGAACCTGTTCGCGTCCAGGGACAGAGTATGCAAGCCGCCGAAGTTGCCAATGGCCGGTGGGATCTCACCGGAAATCCAGTTGTTCGAGAGCGACAGGATACCCAAGCTCTCGCCGGACATCTCCGCCGGAAGCTCGCCGGAGAAGAGATTGTCGTTGAGCTCGATTATAGCTGCTTGCGGCAAGTTGAGGATCCCCCGGGGAATCGTCCCGCTGAGACAGTTCTTGCCGAATCGGACTTTGGTCAGCGACTTGCACTCGCCGATTTCATCGGGGATGGGGCCAAAGAACGAGTTGTTCGTCAGGATCAGAGTCTTGAGCCTCCCTCCCCAGCACAAGTCCCGAGGGATCGTGCCGGTGAAGTGGTTCTGCGTGACGTCGACCAAGATCAGCCTCCCGTTCTTCCCTAGGCTCTCCGGCAGCTTCCACGTGAAGTTGTTGCTCCAAACCTGGAGGACCTCCAGGTTCGGAAGCTCGCCAATGGGCTCGGGGATCTGGCCGTAGAGGTTGTTCGCGAATAGGTGGAGCAGAGTCAGGTTCTTGAGCTCGACGAAGGTCGCCGGAATCTCTCCGGTGAGGTAATTGTTGGAGAGGTCGAGGGACATGAGGCTCGACATCTTGGAGAGCTCGGGGGGGATAAAGCCCGTGAGCTTGTTGAGGTGGAGGAACAGAGAGTCCAGCTTCTTCAGCTCGCCCAGGCTCGCCGGAATCTCGCCGGAGAGGCCGCAGCTCGCCATGTCGAGGATTCTGAGTTCTTTCAGAGACCCGAACTCCGCCGGAATCCCGCCGTCGAACGCGTTGAAGTAGCCCAGGTAGAGCCCCCTGAGGTTCTTCAGCTTCGCGAGGCTCGCCGGGACTCTGCCGGTCAGCTGGTTCCCCTGCAGGCCCAGGTACTCCAGGCCCTCCATCTCCGAGTAAACCTCCGGTATCTCGCCGGTGAAGTAATTGCCGCCGAGGTTGAGCCGCTTCAGCTTCTTCAGCGCCGCCACCTCCGGCGGCAGCGGCCCCCTGAAGTTGTTGTTGCCCAAGTCGAGTTCTTCGAGCTGGGTCATCGCCCGCAGGACTTCGCCGGGGAAGACCCCGGAGAGGAGGTTGACGGAGAGGTTGAGGAACCGGAGGGACGTGAGGTTGCCGACCTCCGGCGGGAGGGTCCCGGTGAGGTTGTCGGCGGCGAGCGTGAGGTTGACGAGGTCACGTAGAAGGCCGATTTCGGGTGGGATGTAGCCCGAGAGGCCGACGGAGGTGATGTTGAGAGAGACGACCCGCGAGCCGTTGTCGCACGCGACTCCGGTGAAGGAGCAATGCGGCAAGGGCGGCGGCGACGAGGAGGAGGAGGAGTCGACCCAGTCGCCGAGGGCGGCGGAGGAAGGCCCGACCATGGCGGTTTTGAGCTTCAGGAGCACGTCCAGGTCGCTCTGTGCGAGGGAAGCTGAGAAGAAGAAGAAGAAGAAGAAGAAGACGCCATTGCAGGGCGGTTTCGTCTTCGTCATCATCAGCTTCTTCTCTTCCTCTGTTGCTCGATGATGGACGTGTGATGGAGCTTCGCCTGAAAGTATGAGCAGAGAAGAAAAGCTTTAATGGCAGAGAGAGCAGAGGATGGATGGTGCTAGTGTCCTGTAAAAAGGTGAGAATGGAAGGCTCTCTTCGTGACGTGAATAAAACAATTGGAATAGGAGTTTTGGAAAAGCAAAGTCCCGTGCATGCTGCTGCATGGTTACGGGAGTTAATACAGATATTTCCTGTACAGATCCTGAGAAGTTTTGATTAACTTAGGTCTCGGTCGTGGATTCTACCTCATTCAAAGATTCATATGATCTTGAATGCTTCATTATGAGCTTTTTCTTTCGTACTTTTTTGTCACGGTGTCCAAAAAATAAACAATTGCCCAAGTCGTCTCGGGTCTAACGCAACTTCAAGTCAAGATTAAACTGGATGAATTAGGCCCACCACGTTTACGTCGCTGACTCAATCTAGATTCGGAGCTTACGAAAAGTTTTGAGATATAAGACGAGTTTTACAGGGCCAATGATGAACGCTGCTCACAATAGGATGGACGGTCAATTTGCTGTCACCTCGATCACACTCAATTTTCTATCGTGTGTTCACGTGATTACAAAACATTTTCTATTAAAACATGATAAAATATATATATCTTGATACTTTATTTTTAATCAATAGTATCATATTGATTTGTAGATTTTCTCAATACATTCATATTGTATTCAGACAATATTCTCGAAAAATTGTCAATTCAGCCTAAGTCACTCCCATTGCATAATTTTTTCAATAAAGAAAAATCTTGTGTAGATATTTGCAAGTAAAAATTGAACGCTCAATGTCACCTCCTTTCTTTTTTTTTCCTTTTGGCTTGTGGGATGAGGAAGGAAGCTCGACGGGCTCTAGCCACAACACTGTTGCTCTGGCATTACATTTAACGCCAGTTGTCGTTGCATGATCTGGCACAATCACGACCGGGTCCCCTGTCTCTGTCGACCCTTCGTCCTTTTCCCAAGGGAAGAAACCGAACAAGGATGTCAGACGGGATGGCGCAGGAGACGACTTCTGACTCCCAAACAAGAGCTTCTTCCGTCTGCGGGACAGAACATAATGCGATGTACCGGATCAATCGGGACCATTAGTAAGTCAGAATTTACGAAATTTCCACAATACGAAGGGATTAACCGATCGGTCCGTGAATCTAAAGGTTAAAGAAGCACGAAGACAACCGGTCGTCCGAATCCGAGCCGAGTGGGACCGACCCAATCGCAATCGTCGATCGGATGAAAATGTCGACCCCAGGGCAAAGGCTCCGCTTGTCCTCTGCCCCCGGCCTGACCCCCGCTTTTGGCCGCGATCTCAGAAGTCCACTCTCCTTTTTGTTTCCACCCTCCGTCGCCATTCCCCAGGTGAAGTGGGCCTCCTCCTCCTCCTCCTCAAAGGCTCTGTTCGTACGGCTTCTCTTCTGTTCTTTCATGGCAGCTCTGGTGGTGGTGGTGCAGTGGTCAAGATCATAGCGGCTTTAGCTTGTATGATGGGGAAACTGGGAGCTGCTCCGGTACATCAAGATCTACTCCCTAAAGTTTGATGCGTCAAATGACCAGGCCAAGTCGTTCGATTGAGTCCCGGCCAGCGATCGCGCCTTCACTTGGCTTCATTGCCTCGAGCTCCCTTCATGGAGCGCGTCTATGATCAATGCCCGATTTCGATATGCCACATTGTTTGGTACATGGATTATGTAAATTGATGTTCATACAGGTCGTGCTCCTGTGAAGATATTAAGAAAGTTGGGTGGATGATGTGCATACGAAAATGAAGTTTGAAACCTAGCCGAACTCTACCAATTCTCTTTTCGAGAGATGGCCGGAGAGGAGGTGAAGTTTTGACTCCATCGAGCAACCGGGGATCTTTTATACAACTTCTATACGAGTTTTTCATTTGTTCAGATTTCAACTTAAAATCAGTAAAATAGAGAAAAGAAGTATATGAACTGACATTTACTTTTTACTTGTTACTTAAACCAAAAAATTCTTACTGCTCGCCCACTTGATTTTTTTTCAACTCAAGACATTTGAAACTCTCGCAACTTATATTAGAAACATGACTCCGACAACGAGTTGCCAACATTTTTTTTTTTTCCGGAAAACGCACGTACGTTGTTTCGAGCTGACGTGGCATCGGACCAAATTGACCGAATCTACCGGCCGAAAGCTCACGGTGGCTCTCGCGGGTAAGGATTCTCGAGATAAAGTACATGGGCCAAGATATTCAGGCCCAATATGCTCGTTGAACATGTTTCTTCTGATAATGGGCCACAAAATGGGCCGGGTTGCATTTTTTTTCCATCGCCGGCCCATTTCATCTGTTCGACCCGAATCGTCGGCTCAAATTACAAATGACCTTTTTAGCGCGAACGCGAATTGTCGCGATCCCTCCGATCACCACCGATCTCCCTGAAAACGAAGTCCGTCGCCACTCGCTCGCCGGCGAAAATGGAAGAGCCACCGCCGCCGCCGCCGTCGCCGTCGCCCGGTGCGGATGCTGCGGAGGAAACCGAGAAGAGCCCGCCGCCGTGTCCGAACACGGTCACGGTGCGCCGCAACCCTCACCGCCGAGCGAGGCCGACCCCGTCGGCGACCGCCGCTCGTAAATCGCCTGGCTCGCGGCCCCCGAAACCGAAACTACCGGACATCTCTTCGTTTCGACTGGAGGAGATCCTCTCTAGCGACGCTTCGGAGTCCGAGTCGGAGAATCTCAAGGTGTACCTTCGAATCAGACCTCTCGGCGTCGGCAGTGCTCAGGGGTCTAGAAGGAACCGCGATGCGGTCGAGTCGGTTTCTAGGGCTCGTAACGTGTGGCCGGTGAATCCGGTGAGGAAGAAGGACGCGAGAGAGAAGAGCGTGAGGAAGAAGCAGCAGCTGAGCAGTGAGGTCTGTGTCACTTTGAATGATGGTACGTCGGTGACCTTGAGACCTCCGGTAGCTCTGCAGGAGTCTAAGAGGATCAAATCCGAGGTCTACGGAGGTTTCTCTCGGGTCTTCTCGTCCGATTCCACGCAGGTTCTGCTCTCATTTCATTGTTTGCTAGAATCATGAAGTAAATATGAATTTGTCTTTCACTCCAGTGAGCTAGGTAGTTGAATTCATGACACTGAACCTGTTCTCGGCAATGGCTCATGGACTAGGTAGTCGAAGCAAACGTGATAGAGCAGATCATACCATTGCTCTCTGCATTGCAATAATTTTGGATGATATTTGGGATGTGGGAAATTTTAACTAGTGATTTCGGTTTTATTTTTATTTTTTGCTGTTTTATTAGTCTCTTTTGTGGATTATCTCTTGACTTGCTGTAGGAAGAAGTGTATGAAAGCATGGTGAAGCCTCTTGTGGATGATTTTTTAAGGGGTAAAAGTGGGATGTTGGCTGCCATGGGGCCTAGTGGCTCTGGCAAGACTCATACGGTTTTTGGGACTCCCAGAGACCCGGGCATGGTGCCTCTTTTGCTGAGACAGATTTTTGAGAATTCTAAGGGAGGAATCATTAAGTCCCAGAGGTAAAATCTGAAAATCTTCTCGTGGGTTGTGATAAAGCAGTTTCGAAAATACTCTTTTGAAAATTTTGGTGTTGATCATCTAGAGGATGATTGTTGATTCCAGCTAACACCGGATCTTTCCAGGTCATTCTTACTTTCAATGTTTGAGATATGCTCAGAACGAGGCAAAGGGGAAAAGGCCTTTGATTTGTCTAATGGCTCTGAGCTTTCAATGCAACAGTGGACTTTGAAAGGTCTTCAGGAGGTGATTGTTGATAGTTATTTATGCTTTTAGTAAATTGGCTTAATTTGTATGTGTTGTTGATAAGATAGGATGATTTAGATTTATCAATTGATGCAGGTCATGGTTACCGACTTGGAACAGGCAGGGTCCTTAATAGCCCGTGGAATGTTGAAGCGTGCCACGGCCATGACGAACACAAACAGTCAATCAAGGTGAATGCAAAAACCTCTCACTTTCAACGTTGATCTATTTGTGGTCTTCTGTGAAGATCAACTAACTTTTTTAGTTTTGAATAAATGGTACAAAGTGTTATGCAACATTACCACCGGTGAACCTTTATTATTGCAGTTTATTTACTATGCTTGTGAAGAATTATGATGTTACTCATACACTTGCTATTAAAAGGGTAAAAATGCTTTTACTGCACCTTGTACATATTCAAAGAAATTACAACCCTCATTTGGTTAGTTGACTGGCAATTTCTATGCCACCAGCCCAATATTTGTCAACTATTGTAACAATATTAGTTTAATTGAACTAGGTCTAGCCGTTTTGGGCATTGACTTTTGTTACCTCTCTTGTGATGAAAGAGTTGCTAATGTGAACTTGAACATATACTTCACCTGTTAACTGTGGTGCTTTTGTTACTTCATTCTGAGTCTTTGTTAGCGAAAATTGTTACACACAGAAGTTCTTTCATGTTTGTAGCCGATCTCAATGCCTGATTAACATCCGTAATGTGTCTACAAAACAAGATGGAGAAGATCAATCTAATGCCGCCATTATGACAATTGCTGACCTGGCTGGAGCTGAAAGAGAGAGGAGAACTGGAAATCAGGTTTTATGTTTTCCTTTTGTGTGTAAGACACGTGAGAAATACTCTAGCTAGTCTCTGCTTATCTTTAGAATGTGAATAATGGATGAAGTACTAGCTTCATGTGATGGTTGCATTTTTTTTTTTTTTTAATTATTTTGCAGGGGACAAGATTACTTGAAAGTAATTTCATCAATAACACATCCATGGTTTTTGGTCTATGCTTGAGAGTATGTTATTTGACTCCATTTCATCAGTATATTCCCACAAATACCTAGAGCTGTCATTACAAGATAATCAAATTAATGATTTTAATAGTGCTTACATTTACTTCTACAGTAATGACATTGACCTTTTTTTGTTTGGTTATGAAGTCATTGTTGGAGCACCAAAAAAATCCAAAGAAAGTGTTGCAGAAGCATTACCAGAATTCTTTGGTAATAATCTTTTCATATTGTTATCAATAACAATTTATATACAGACTTGCGTGTCAATAGTTCATGATGAATGCCTTTTCTCATGGTCCTATGCATTTTATCTAACAGACAATTTAGAATCATGTGTAGTCTTTATGTTTTTGGTGCAAAATTTGGATTGCTACTAATGTAAGTTAGTATTACAGTTGACCAGATACTTGCGAGATTACCTGGAAGGCAAGAAGCGAATGACATTGGTAGGAAGTGTTCACTATCAATCTTATGAGGTTTCAATTGTTTTTAGATTTCATAGGGTCAAACTTGTTTCTTGTTCAAGAAGAAACCTTCATGGTTGTTGAAGAATCGAGGAGATGTTAGCAATCTGCATTGTTATCTTATCATCTCCAAATTGTTAATATGAAGATTTTTGCTTGTTGTGACTGCAGGTATTGACAGTTAAACCAGGAGAAGATGACTACCTTGATGCGTCATATCTTCTACGGCAGGCTTCACCTTATACAAAGATTAAGTATGGTTTTATCTACAATGCTATTCATTTGAATTATGAATCTTTTGTGTAATATAATTTGATAGTCGTGCTGCTGGCATATTCAGGTTTAACAAAATGGAGGAATCTTCCAATCCAATTGGTACTAAAAGACATTATCTGACAGGGCCTAGAGTTGAAGAGCCCAAGAGAATGAAATATGGTGCAATTGATGTTTCTGTGGTAATGTTCTTTTTTTTTTTTGGTTTGACATGCATGTTCAAGTGTTTAAGTATTTTTCCCCCATGTTTGTGGCATCGATGTTTCTGTGGTACTGTTCTCTTTTCATTGGTTTGACATGCATGATTCAGGTGTCTGAATATCTTTGCTTTATGTTGCATCTGCACCCCGTTGCTATGCTTCCATAAATGTTTTCGAGGTCCTATAGGTTTCCTAACAAACGTAATATTACACTCCCTGAAGAAATTTTTGTGTGATAACTCATCATGATAAGGCAATGCTCCATTCGACAAAAGTTAGAGACTTGTGTTGGCATTTGATGGAATTTGCAGAGTCATGATTTTACAGCTGCTTAATTGTTTACTTTGGTTATGGTAGATTCACATAAGAGAATGGAGCTTTCATGCTCTTTTTGCTGCTTATGTGGAGTAAGTTCCCTGCTTCTGATTAGGACCCTTTGTGAGTTTATAGATTCTATTGTAATTTGAAACTAGGTGGATTGATTTTCAGTTGGTGGTTTGTCTCACTCACCAAAGAGAAACCTATGTAGTAAAACCTTGGACATGTTCGAGGACCAGCAAGCCGAGCGTATTAGGTCTTTGGCGTGCAGGCATCTTTTTTTCCTTTTAAAAGAAAAACATGAATGAAGTAGCGCCAGGATGTGACAACCAGCAACTTATTTGTGTCAATCTGGTCCAAGACAATCACTGGCTAATCTGTTATTGGCATGGAGTGAACAAAACCAACAGTGGAAGAGAAGGAGGAGACAAAAGCTCCTGTAAAACACATGTGCATCAACTCAGAGTCATGTAAGCACTAGTGCATTCTCGCTTGCTGACTGTGTAGTTTTCTGACAGAGCACGAGGGAGTTATCATTTTGACATTCTAGATGAGTGGTCAGACCGAAGAATTTTGACTTAAGTGATTTGAATAGGGTAAAGTTTGGTGACTAAACGTGCGATTTATTTTCCCAACCCATTGACTTTTAGATTTTAACAACTCAGTCGACAGTAGCAGTGATATGTGATCATCTCAGCACTCTCTTTTTTATGGTGATTTGTACACTCAAGTGTAGAGGATGAGGGGTTAACTTTTAGTTGCTGCAGCTGCAAGGACAAGATTTTGCTATATTGAGGGTGCTGAAGTGAATACTGCAAGGGGAAAATCCTATATCTTTTTTGCACTAGAAAGCATAGTTATAACAATGTCAGGGAAAACTGTCTTCTGTTTGTGACATGAATTGCAACCACATTTATTTTCAAATCATCACGTAGTTCGTATGACCATCAAGCTCATTTTTACTTTTATTCAAATAGATTTCTTTTTCTGATTCTTTATGCGCTCTTTGTCATAACTTCATGTGGACATGCTTCTATGTAAATAAACTACTAGAAAATTTTCATCTTATTTTATATTTGCTGATTTTTATATATTGTTGACGACAACATATGTAAGTCCCCCCAAATTATTATCTTTTTATTAATGTATCGCACTTTCAGGTAGAAGACAGAAAAAGTAGCGGCAAGGTTTCTCTATCAATCGAGGAAGGTGGATTTTAACACTTGTTCTCCTTTTCTTCTAAGGGTAATGTTATCAGTGGTCCCTCTACTTTTGCTCAAAATTCAAAAGCTCGTGGCCACCACGGTCACTTGAGCTCAGAACTCGTGGCCAATGGTCATTTGAGCTCAGAGTTTGCAGTGGCCATGGCCAAATCGGGCTTCGAAGCTCACAGCTCTGCCTGTTTGAACTTGAAGCTTGCAGATGCCGTGGCCAGATCTAGCTTTAAAGTTTGTGGCCACCATGGCTTCTTGAGCTCGAGGCCATCATGGCTGCTCGAGATTTAGCTGCGGCCATGGTTATGGAGGGTGGTCGTGAGTGGGTATTTATGAATTGCAATTGGTATATTTTGAAGAACTTGAAAATAAGTCCAGGTCGAAGAGAGAGTCAATATTTGGGAAAAAGGAAAAATAAAAATAAAAATTCAAGGACAGAAAAATTTTATGGTGTTAATGCCACGCCAGCAGAATCCATCACTCGACCGACCGAGGAACGACCAGTGGCACTTTTTAAAAAGTACAGGATGCTTTTGAGCTAAACAAACAATGTTACAGATTTAGATTTCAACAAAAGTAGAGGGACACTGGTGACACTATCTCTTTCCTTTTCGAATATTTATTTTATTTGTAACTGGGTTCATTTCTTAAAACAGGTGCCAGTGTAAAACCAGACGTTGATATCTCCACATCCCAAAATTTGGATACCATTCAAACTAGTGGGAGCGACAGGTATAATCGTATCATGCAGGGTTTTGCAAAAGCTACGTGGAAAGTTCTGAAGCAGTATAATGATAAACTGAAGGTACTTAATAGTGAGTTGTCTTTAGCGTTTTCTTGTTCAGCAGGACCATGTTAACCAGAGGGGGCATTCATTGAGCCTTTACCTGTTAAGCATGCTCAACAAAGTAATATTCAATTTTCAATGCGTTAATTGTACATATAAGAAGATAAGTTAGTGTACTGAAATGGATTTTCCTTATTTAGTCACTTAAAAAGTGTCCTGAGGGCACCCTTTGACAAAATCTCTCAAAATATTTATATGGTTACCAATGCATTTTAGGTTTCACTAATGGTGGAGCTGCCATGTCTCAATAAGTTGCTTTTTCCATAATCAAGTAGCAGATGGTGAAATCTGTAATCTCCAAGAAAATCTTGTTAAGTTGTCTTTAGCGTTTTCTTGTTCAGCAGGACCATGTTAACCAGAGGGGGCATTCATTGAGCCTTTACCTGTTAAGCATGCTCAACAAAGTAATATTCAATTTTCAATGTGTTAATTGTACATATAAGAAGAGAAGTTAGTGTACTGAAATGGATTTTCCTTATTTAGTCACTTAAAAAGTGTCCTGAGGGCACCCTTTGACAAAATCTCTCAAAATATTTATATGGTTACCAATGCATTTTAGGTTTCACTAATGGTGGAGCTGCCATGTCTCAATAAGTTGCTTTTTCCATAATCAAGTAGCAGATGGTGAAATCTGTAATCTCCAAGAAAATATTGTTAAGTTGTCTTTAGCGTTTTCTTGTTCAGCAGGACCACGTTAACCAGAGGGGGCATTCATTGAGCCTTTACCTGTTAAGCATGCTCAACAAAGTAATATTCAATTTTCAATGCGTTAATTGTACATATAAGAAGAGAAGTTAGTGTACTGAAATGGATTTTCCTTATTTAGTCACTTAAAAAGTGTCCTGAGGGCACCCTTTGACAAAATCTCTCAAAATATTTATATGGTTACCAATGCATTTTAGGTTTCACTAATGGTGGAGCTGCCATGTCTCAATAAGTTGCTTTTTCCATAATCAAGTAGCAGATGGTGAAATCTGTAATCTCCAAGAAAATCTTGTTAAGTTGTCTTTAGCGTTTTCTTGTTCAGCAGGACCACGTTAACCAGAGGGGCATTCATTGAGCCTTTACCTGTTAAGCATGCTCAACAAAGTAATATTCAATTTTCAATGCGTTAATTGTACATATAAGAAGAGAAGTTAGTGTACTGAAATGGATTTTCCTTATTTAGTCACTTAAAAAGTGTCCTGAGGGCACCCTTTGACAAAATCTCTCAAAATATTTATATGGTTACCAATGCATTTTAGGTTTCACTAATGGTGGAGCTGCCATGTCTCAATAAGTTGCTTTTTCCATAATCAGGTAGCAGATGGTGAAATCTGTAATCTCCAAGAAAATCTTGTTAAGTTGTTTTTAGCGTTGTCTTGTTCAGCAGGACCACGTTAACCAGAGGGGGCATTCATTGAGCCTTTACCTGTTAAGCATGCTCAACAAAGTAATATTCAATTTTCAATGCGTTAATTGTACATATAAGAAGAGAAGTTAGTGTACTGAAATGGATTTTCCTTATTTAGTCACTTAAAAAGTGTCCTGAGGGCACCCTTTGACAAAATCTCCCAAAATATTTATATGGTTACCAATGCATTTTAGGTTTCACTAATGGTGGAGCTGCCATGTCTCAATAAGTTGCTTTTTCCATAATCAGGTAGCAGATGGTGAAATCTGTAATCTCCAAGAAAATCTTGTTAAGGAGAAGACAAGGTGCTGTGAGCTGGAAAAGGAACTAATAAATCTGAGGGCCAACTGTACATGCACCAAGGAAAATGTCACAGAGGCCACTTCAGTGATTCTAAATGTTGGTTTAGCCTCTGCAGTAAGTGGTTCACATTCACTCTCAACAGAAGTGGACAGACATAAACCCGTCGACTCAGATGAGGTTTGCGAATCAGTGGTTCTAAATGTCAGTTCAGACTCTGCATTAAAATGTTCGAATTCACTCTCAGCGGAAGTGGACAGACATAAACCTGGCAATTGCAATGAGGTTTGGAAAAGAAAATCTGCTTTTGACGTGGTGCTTATGACATTTATGTAGTATTTAACATAGTTTAGTCGCACCTGCCCAAGACTGTTAAACATGTTGACTCTAGAAGAATGAATGAGTAGTTTCCTTTTACTCAATTGAATTGTCTCAGGGAGTTTCACATCATCAGATCAGGCATTGTGGTATAGTTGACTCCAATTCCAGTTTGTAGCTCATTAAGAATCACTCGGACCATGCCTTATTATTTGCCGAAACTAGCGTAGCAAGCAATATGGTTTCATGATGTTTCTCCCTTACCCCTCCAGTTTAGCTTGTCACACCTCTGTTTTTGCTTGACCAAGGTAAAAGGAGAAAACTTTGGTACAGTTTCTGATGCGGTTGAGAATGTTGCCGGTTTGCAAGAATCTGATGTCAATGTAAGGCAGCCTATCTTGTAGTTTCAGTTTTCGTAGGTTCGGCTTCAGAAACTTTTGACAGGTTGGGCATTTTGCTGACTGGTCAGGTGGCAGTACCTGCTTCTGATGCCGTCAGTGCTTCACAACTTTCTGTTCCAAAGTCCAGTCAGCTGCTTTATCTGGTAAAATATCCAACTTGGTGAGTGATAGGCATAGGCGTTCTACACTGGCAGTAATAATTACTGAGGCACAATATTTGATTTGCCAGGAAGAAAGTTTTGGTGAGAATGAGAATGCAGGGAAATATTTTATGGACTTACAATGTCTCAAACTCGTGGATGATCTTTCTGATGCAAATTCGAAAGGTTTGATGTCAACTTTTGAATTCTATGTTACAAACACCGCTTATATTGCTGATAAGAAAGATTGCGTTTGTATATGTTTGCAAGGAGTTGCCATGTTGCTAGACAAGGAATAGTAGCTACGTACCCAAACACGTGCATACAAACAAATATTTTGTTTTTCTAGGTCTGGACCACATATATTTAGACTTGTTATATGTCTTGAAGATTGAGCTAGCCTGTTTGAAAGAAGACCAGCCAAAGTGGAACATGGTATTAGACCATCTGGATTGTCTTGTTACTAGGAACAAAGATAGTCACTTAGAACATCCCTTAATCAAGAAGGGTAAATTGTTTGGACAGCCCTGCACGTTGAAATTAGCGGATGCCGTTCACTTTTAAAAAGTAGGATAGTGAGACAGTTGCTTGGACACCTTAATGTTCTTTTTAGAAGTGCATGGACATCCTCCAAAATTGGGTGAAAATGCAAGGGCCTCTTCTGTACTTAAATGAAAATGCACAATTTTGAAAGATCCATTTGACTGAGTAAAGGTTCAGTGTAGATATTGAAAAGTTGGAGTCTGCTTTAGATTTTACCAAAGAACTATTGCTTGTTCAATTGTTGGGGGAAAGACGAGCTTGTGCAAAACCGACCCTATCTGAAGGGACAGCAATACAAAAAACCCATACCATGTGGATGTGGAGCTATGATGTTAGGCGTCTTTGCACTACATAGAACTTATGTAGAATTATTACAATCTCTTTTTGTTGTCAGGTTACATGTTCATGATTTTGACTGCAATATTACTATGGTTATTAATGGTGGTTTCATTATCATCATGCATTTGGTAACCTGTCAGACCATTGGTTAGCTACGGGTCTGCCAATTGACTAGGCTTCATCATGAGGCCAATATAGCCATGAAATATGATCATTTAAGGAAGAAAGTCTCATTTCAGTTTCCAAAAAAAAAGAAAAAACAAGAGCAAGAAAAGTGGCAGCCGATAAAATCTATTTAGTCAATGCCATGTCCTCTTTAATCATCCTCGAGTCATCCAACACATCAACATTTATCGTTTGCTCGTTAATTTAGCAGGACATTAATGGTCGGGTAGATGGGAAAATTCTAATGCACAATATTTAAGTACAAACCAATTGCTCATGGAAGACCTATAGAAAGATCAGGATGTGAATTTTGTTGGGGTTATGGGTTTTCACTTGTGAATTCAGTTCAACTGATCTTTGGACATTAGCAGCTGCAATGCGAAGACTCCTGTGTTTGTCCCCTGATAATTTGACTAGTATATCTGAGGTCTTTCTTTTTTGAGTGTTTTATCTCATGGCTTCTATATGCCTATAAAATTTAAACCTGCAGGTGCAGATTTATATTCTCAGCCACTTGTTATGGCTAGGAAAAACAGCTGTTCATCAGTGGAGCTCGATCAGCTGCTCAGCGAAGACAATGAGGTTTTAATTACTTTTTTATCCTATGACATTCCATTTAGCCCTTCCTTGCTCTTGTAACGTTAGTATTCTTTTTTTATGGTTTATCTTTATCTGTTGAGGTTCTTTGGTTTACTTTTTAAGCACGGATACAAGGTTGATCCTATGGGACTTTTTAATATCTTGCTTTTATATGTTAAATTGAAATGCAGAACAAATACAGAGTTTTTATTAGGTTACGTAGATAAAACTTTGGAGGTTGTGAAGGTTGCTTTAACGCGTGTGGCAATCTCAGATGGTGCCTTGCTTGATTCTTCCTTTCTGTATGTTGCTTAGCTGTATTATGAGAGGTAATAGGATCTAAACATGGAATAGGCAATTGTGGTTTTCCTCATGAATAATGACTTACTGAGAATGTCACTTTGGGATTAAACATATTGGATTTCTAAGTTATGTCTGACATTTCAAGCATCTGTATACAGATAGTTTCATTCTTTTACACATTTGTATTGTCACTGATTCATGGCCCTTGAGTAAATGTCATTTTAACCAGATGCTTAATTCTTTTGGTTTTCGAACTGGAAGTTTATCTTTTTGAATTTTAAGACATTGAAAGCAGAATATGATAAATTCATTGAGACATCATCAGAAAATCAAATGCGCAAAAACTAACCTTTTCAGAATTCCAGCTATTAGTCGTTGTGGGCATTCATTAACTCAATCGAATCTTTTCTTTTATTCTCCACTGTGAAATGTCCCCTTCTTATTCTCTCTCTCGGGTTATCTTCAATATTTCTGCAATCTTCTTAAATGAATCTAGATTTCTTTGATATTATATGTAAATTTGTGAAGAACATACTACCCATGAGGTAGTATTTTTTGTTGATATTCTAAAGGAGGAACTTTATATTTTCCTGTAGAAATCATGTGATCAACCGGCATCAGTTGACAAGGATTTAGAATCTACACAAGCATGTAGCTTTGGCAGTTTGGTAGAAGCTGAACTGGGGCTCAAATCTTCCTACAAATGCCCAAGTCTGGAGAAGCCAAAAAGGTGAAGAGTGACATTTAATCTTCCATCTCTCATCGTGTTATTGAGGACAGCACTTCACAAGTCTCTTTTGAATTGCTTATCCCGTTCCCCTTGTTGATAAATTTTCCTTGCCAGGAGACTATTGCCTGCTTCGTCCATATTGTTGAGAGAAATGAGCACTTTAGATGTAGAGGATGAGATGGAAAAACCAAGGGTAAGTTCATTATGCGCACTTGGAATTCTCGTTAATTGGTTTGACAAATTTTCTCCAGCTCCCTGACTTCTTCAGTACCGCTGACTGTTTTCTGTCTGTCAACCTGGAGTGATGATGAAGTATATTGTTTGCTTATTGAATTTATGGACTTCATGACCAGCACCTAGCCGGGATATGTGCGGACAGCTTTTAAATTGAAGTCATTATCTTCTTAGATGGAGAATGTCTCTTAACTTTGCTGGAAGATGAATTAATGCTTAAGAATTACATAACCAACAACGGAGAGAAAGAACTTCCCATTGTTTACTTCCTCAATTCTGTCATTAATGGGCAGGGAAACAGGGGACAGAAGAAACTACCGGCAGAAGAAATAAAGAGAACTCAAGGGAGCACCACTTTGCTACGGTTGCTGAAAAAGTAACCTCATGCATAAGGCAGTGGACTCACTTAGCAACTGGTTGCGTCAATGTGTACAGTTGAGGCGTTTCTTTATTTACCCATTTTTGCTTGAAAGTGAAGTCATCTCACTGTGGATGATTTGTCAAAACCATATTCTTTTGTTCTTGACAAAATTGACGGTGTTTTTGAACATGCCCAATTATAGGCTGAAGATTTAGCCACATGGTGGGACGTGAACGAGCAGTGTCATAGACGTACATACGAAGTCGGAGATGTACTAAAACATGCAGCCTACACCTTAACCGACTCAGTGTTATGATAATATACACCTATGATGAGTTTTGACAAATTCTTGTTTTCTTTTTGTTTGATTCAGTGAGGATCTTTTTGGTGATAAAACTGGCTAAAAAGCCCTTGAACACTAAATTTTACGGACTCTGGAGTAGAAAATTCTAAGGCTGCGTTTGGCCGTCGAGATAAAATTCGGGATAGAATATAATTTATCTTATCTTACGTTTGGTGCTCGCTTAGGACAGGATAAAGTCGGATATAAGGGGGATATAGACAGGATAAAATTATTCCATGGGGGAGGTGAGATAAAAGTGGATAGGATTTCTAATGTCCTATAATAGGAAAGTTTTTTTTTTTTTAATAACAAACTTATTAAATTAACAAAATTGAAATTATATTTCAATATAAATAATATTTGAATTCTAATTTAAGAAATTTAAAATGAAAAATGAAAAATTATTTTTAATTAATCTTATTTTAATTTATATATTCAACTTTAATTCTATCTTATAACAAACATTCAATTTATAAATTAAATATTTATATTTATTATATATTTTAGGTATTTTTGTATTTTAGGCATGTTAGTACAGTTTACTACTTGATAAAATTTTATTAAAGAATGATGAAAGGGGAAAAAAGAAATAATAATGAAAATAATATATAAAAGAGGAAAAATAAAATAAATAATAAATAATAAATAAATTAAGGAATAGTGTTACGAGAGATTTTCACCATTTCCGTCTATGAACATTTAGGTTCATTTATAATAATATGTCGTTTATATATAAAAAAAAAAAAATGTACGTGATATGATGTAAACATATCCGACTTTAATCTTTGCGATTCACCAAACAATGGACGGGATATAGAAAAATCACCTGGATTTTATATCCTATATTATCCAGTCCTATCCCGATTAGAAATCCGGACGACCAAACGTAGCTTAATTATTATCGCCTAATAGATTTGATATAAACCCTGAAGGGGACCAAACAAAAGTTCTGATCATGGTGCTGGACTTTTGAGCAAGGTGGGAACTTTTATGCTGTCTCCGCGGCATCATCTGCCACGGTTCGAGCGCGAGGAATTAGGGTTCTGGATGAACTCTGTAGCGAGAGCGCGTGTGCAGGCGTGGAGATGTCCTTTGCTCCTTTTTCTAGTACTGCCACCATCTCGCCGCTTTCAGCCTCCTGATAAAAGGATAAAGTTTTCTTGGATTCGAAGTTACTCCTCTGCAAAGTTCTTTCTTGTCACAGGCCCAAACAACTAGACCGGAAAGAAATGAAAGGAGTTTCCTTTTAGACATTATTCCTAGTACCATTAGAGACATTTTAGGATCTTATTTCATGAAAAGGCCAAAAAGAAAATGAAAAGAGCATTAACCACGTCTTCGCCTTAGAAGTCGTGGGCCACCCAACATTTTTACGGAATAATTATATATATCGTACAACCTTATGACACGTCGTAGTAATTAAGTACAAAAATATCACGATCCATAAATTAATGATATTTTGATGTGCCATCATAGTCAAGTGTAGAGCGATTGTGACTGAACGATCTGTCTGATATGCCGGCATACTTTGTGAATTTCTCATTTGATTCAATGCCGCGTGCCCCCCTTCTACCAAGAAAGGACGGACCGGCAGGGAACGTTTCGAGTGGAGCCTCATCGGCGGAATCGGCCCAGGGAAGTGACACAGATAGAAACAGAGACGAGATTGTCCGCAAGATGAGGATGATGCTGATGAGGTACATCATTCGGGACACGGACAACCCAATCGACGATAAATTTAAAAAACTCGACATGTCTTTTTCGGTGGGGGCTCGTTCATGTGTCGATAGAAATGCTCTTCCAGATGCTGTCTTCTATCTTTTTATTACTACATAATCAAAAAGGCGGGATGAGGTCCCGCCTCCCTGATTTCGCTGCTCCCCCACCAGGCCGAGTGAAAAGTCGAATGATTATGATGATTCGCAAAAACCCATTAGAGAAAAGAACATCGAGATCAATCGGTATCGAATATTATGGACACTTGGCCGTCGATGAAAGCAAGGCTTACCCCTGCTGAGGTAATTCCAACAACATTAGACTTTTGCTGTCTTTCCGTGAGCCCCAGAAAGCACTTCCTTATTGGATCGGAGAAGATACCTTGAACTTTGTTGTTGGGTGGTGGCGACTAAATTTTGGTCTTTGATACGAATGCCGATGTGAGAAAGCGACTCTTGATATCGATTAATCGATACGATAGATCGTTCTTGAATTGATAGGGGACAAGTATGATTTTCATATAATCGACTTATTGCGTGTGGTAATTACATTTTTATAGTCCAATTATTAATACCGTTGCCTTCAGTCAATATTAATGGTACTATTTCCGCGTGTTTTTTTTTTTTTTTTTTTAATTTATAATGTCATCATCACACATGAATCAATGTCAAATAGAAGTTGAAGACTCATCTAGATCGAGTGAAAAAATTATTTTGTTCTTGCGGAAATGCTCGAGAATCTGTAAAGGGATGTACAAAGGAACCTGGTATAAGTCAACGTTTTGCAGATTCATGTTCCAAAAGTTAGAAATTCGGTGAGTAACTTGGTAAGTTCCATGAATTTGAGTTATTCAGATTTGGCTTAAGTCAACAAGAAGGAGGCACGTTGAAAATGTAACATGGAACCTTCGAGGAGCAAATTACAACATCCACAAAACTCGAGAGGCAAAATGAAATATTTTTTTTTTTGGCCAAAGGCAAAATGCAAATTCACCCCACTACGTAACTGCACTTTTTTTGTATTTTTGTTTTATGTAAGATTTGCTACATATATATTATACGAATGCAACTTTTCTTTCCTTAATAAAATATCTAGAAAAAAAAGCATATGACATGTGTAATATAATCAAAAGGTCCACAAACTTATAAACCATGGTCTTAATTTCAAAAGCGGCTCCACCAAAAGACAGATACCATACTCATATTGAAACTTGCATATCTATATAATTTGTTCTTCTATGTACAAAGGCTTCAATCATTCATTCGCTCTCACTCTTGAACCGCATGGTATACATATAAGTCGGGCGACCTTGTCGATGCACTCAATCGATGGATCCATCCATCTGATTTTACTTTCCACCTCGAGAGAATGGAGCCTCCCGGACCCAAGCTAGATCCCTCACTAACGCTGTACAAATTTTTCTCCTTCCGGTCAAACAAAACCCACCAAAACCGAGAACATCGTGACCCGGACCGGCAAAGGTCAGGGCCGAACCGGGGGTCGTGGGTTCACGCATCTCTATCCTTCACATGCAAGAAAGAGAAATTAAAAGGTCGGGGGAGGGGGGCTCGCACGTGCGATATTCCACGTGACGGTGTTGGGCCACAACATGACAGCGACAATGATAAGCTCCCTTGCCCTCCCCCCAACTTTCATAGAAATTGACAGTTTTGGAGGCTTTGGCGAACTCCTGCCACCCCCATCTCCGATGCGTCCTTTTTTTCCTTCCCCACTCTCCTCTCCCTTTCCAATCCGCCCACAAAAAATAAAAATAAAAGAAACCAAAGATCAAAACCTGAAAAAAAGGACGGATGAATAAATAAAAATGAATAACGTAAAAAGTGGGAGGAATATAATATTCCAACTGACGATACCGGTTTGACGGGAGCAGCCGCTGGCGCCTCGAGCCGAGCCGCCAGCTCGCCCGGCCAGCGCGGCTCGTGGGCCCGGCCGCAAATTGCCATTGGACCGGGGAAAAAAATTAAATAAAAAAGTTAAAGGGGGGGTTCAATTGACCCGGTTCTGGAACGTCAAACCAGCCCACCCCCGAAAAGAAAGAAAGAGAGAGAAGGAGAGGAGGAGGAAAAAATGGGGGTAAATTTTTTAATTAAGTGAAAAAGGAAAAACAAAATGGGGGAATAAAAAGGGGGAAAAGCAAAGCAAAAGGGGAAAGGGGAAGAGGAAACGGAAAAGCTCTCGCATCCCCCTCCCTGGTTCGGGAAAAAAAAAAGGCTTTTTTTGACAGCAGCTGCAGCAGCTGCAGCAGCAAAGAAGGGAGACTGACCCCGAACCCCGACCGCCCCGTGGGTTTTTGCGAAGCCGCCTAGAGAGAGAAAGAGAGATAGAGAGAGAGAGAGAGGGAACGCGGCGTTGAAGCGTGTTGCAACCCCCACGGAGCTGAGGAGAAGTAGAGGAGAGAGAAAGAGGGGAGAGGAGAGTCTCTTGCGCTTCGCGACTGGAGCGAGAAAATTCTAGAGAGAGAAAGAAGGGGGGGTTGGCGCGCTGAGCTAGGGTTTCGCCATGCTTGTGAAGGTAAAGTTCTCGCGACCGCGAAATCGGGCTTTCTTATTCTCCTTCTTCTGCTTGGGGGGGTTTCTTTCTTGGTGGTTTCGGCGGTGGTTCCGGGAATCGGGCGGTGAATTTCGGTCCGGCTTCTCGCGGCATTCGATCGCGGGGTTGATTCTGGATTGGAATTGGTCGTGATTTCCCCTGTAAAGTTTGATTTTTTTTTTTTTTTTTTAATGGGTTGGGCCCGCGGAATAGGGGGGATTCCTTGTTGCCTTCGCCATTCGTGGTTTTGAGCGCTAGGGTTTGATCTCCTGCTTTAGGGGGTAATTGGGTTGCTCTTGATTGTGGTCTGTCCGGCTGTCGCGGTCTAGGGCCGGAGTCGAATGAGCTGTTGGGTGTTCGCGGGTCGTATTTTCGTGAGGTTTGAGGGCTTCCGCCGGTGCCGAATTGGTTAGGATTTTGGACGGGAACTGCTCGATCTTTTGCTCTTACTGTCGTTATGGGGATTGAATTTTGTGCCTTTACTTGAATTTTCAGGTGTGAAGTGTAATTAGTGGGGAATTTGATTGGAAACCGCCGGCTTTCGGAGAGTCATTTGCGCTGAGTAGCTGGATCACAGTGTCCGGTGAGTTTGATCCTTGTTGTAGTTCTTCCGGTATTGTATTTTCCCCCATCATTACACAGTTTTTTTTGGGTCTTCCGCCTCATTTTAGGCCTCATAAGACTTGTTGTCTGTTCAATGTGTTTCTTGTAGAGAGTACCCTTTGCTTTTTTTTTTTTGGTTTGTCCTTTCAGTTTACAGTATTTTTCCTGAATAGGACTTCTGTATTTTGAATTCTATGTAGTACAGTATGTCGATGAATTGTGAATCGTCATGGGTATGTTTCATCATTTTTCATGTGTGGTTACATATATGAGATATCAAAACTGCAAACCGTGCTGCTGATTGCCTGTCAAACTGCTGATTATGGGAGTTTTTTTCCAATACTTTTTCTTCGTCGATATTTTTTCCCCCTTCTCGAGACCTGTTAACATTTTCATCTCCTATTGTTTTCTTAAGTTTATGTGCCTGTAGGTGTTCCTTGTGAAGAATATTATAGTTCCTTCTGCTGTTTTTCTCTCTATAAAAAGATGGAATAGATGCACAGTAAACTAGAGATGGTTATAAATCGCCACTAGCAAGTGTCTGGCCTTATTTTGTGCCTAACAATAGGATAGGATTGCCATAGTGAAGCAGGGCCGGTGCTTAAAGCAGTTAGAAGAATTTGTCGAATTCTATGACAAGCCCAGTGAATATCTGTGTTAACATTGGTTCTCAAGTTACAATTCTTAATGTTGGATTTGTTACTGGAGTTATCACACTGTTAGTATTTGACTCCCGCGAGTTATTCCGTTTCTGCTGTAAAGGGGTGTGACTTGATCAAGTTTCATTCTCTATTATATTGGCGTGCTAATAGCTCAAATGCTGAATAAGCAAATTAGATCGTGTAATTCCATGAGAGAACTATGGCTTTTTATTTCGAGAAAATGACACAAGGTCATTTTGTTGTAGTTCTTATACTATGCACAGTCAGTTAAAGAAGGGGGCTGGTGAAGATTTCCTCATAAAAACTTGTTTTGCAACGATGTATTAAGCTTTTTCAATCTACATGCCCCATATTTCTCTGGCATTGCTTTCTTAGGCCTTAAGCGATGGCTCCTGTGCTTATCCTGTTAGGATTACAAATATAATCGGGAGAAACAGTGTAGATGTTGCTGCATGCTTTGCTTTTACTGGGTTTTTTCTTTTTTACTTTGCTACTGCTGCTAATGGAATTAAATTACTTGACAAATGTCCTCCGTGGGAAGATTAAGACAAATTGACAAGCCAAGGCATTAAGTGGGACTCCTTAAGCACCAATATCAGATGTTACATGATGAGTCGCTGAATGTTCTTGTTTATTTATTGTCGTGATTTGGTGTGATTACCTGGATTTTTTCTTTGCTTTAGTTTGTATTCGCTGTCCACACAATTAAGTCAAATTGATGGAAATTCACCATATGGCCATTTTGCATACTTATCTAGCAACAAACTGGGAATCAAGTTGCTAGAAGTTCACCATCCAACTAAGTGCTTTCTCTTTGCCTTATTAAATGTTTTAGGATATGTTCATTGCCTCTTCTCATTTTTCTTTTGCAATGACCTGTTTGATGCTTGTACTTTTGGGGACAACAGTTTGCCTAATTTTTTTTTTTTTGGCTTGCTCCAAGCCAATTTTAACTGTAACTCAAATGAGTGTCACCAGATTTGATCTGGTATTTCTGTAAGAAACCTAAAGTTAACATAGGGAGTTCTTTTCTTGGAATCCCCTTTCCACCATTTAGTTTTGCGGTTTGGTGTTTTTTCGAATTTGACTGTGACAGCAAAGGGCACTTTATGTTGTAGAAGTGCATCTTGTATGAAGCAACAGCAGCTTGTCTGAGATGCTGCAACTGGATAGACTTACCTATGCAACATTCTTGTGTTCAGATCATTTGTTATTCCTTAGGGTTCCTTGAGTTTTGAATATTGTTCTGTGATTACGTTCTTGCATGTCATGATGACTTGGGAGGCATTCTTTCACTCTGAAGAAAGATTGCCAAAAGAACTAGTTTGCTTGTCAGTTACTTCTTCTTCTAGGTATCTATTTGAAAGCCTTTTGTACTTGGGTTGACTTGATTGGTCTGTCATTAAATGGGTGGGAAATGTTGCTTGCTACTGAACATTGTCTGTGCTGCAAACTATGGTTATTTCTGAGTTTAAGTTCTTTTGGCGTCTTCTCCTTTTTAGTTAAATGGTGAGTTCTAGTATTTACCTGCATTTTAATGTTACATTCTGTAGGGGAACTTTGAAACATTCTTGCCATCCAAAGAGTAATGCAACTTTTTCTACTTGACAAAATATCAACATGGCACAAGGATCTATGTAGGATGAAGTGCAGTATTTAAGGCACCATGACACTTGAAGATTTTTTCACTCTGACTGAGATGAGGGATGGATTGACTGCTCCCTCTCGTGTTGAGGAGCTGGTCAGTGTTATGCAGAAAGAAAAGGATTATGTTCTGAAGAATGCTGGCGATGCAATTAGGCAGTGGGCTGCTGTTGCAAGTACCATTGCTGCCACGGAGAGTAAAGAGTGTCTTGATCTCTTTGTTAAGTTAGATGGAGTATCGTTCATTGATAGATGGCTAAGGGATGCTGAAAAGTTTGAAAATGACTCTAGCGATAGTCTTGTGGAGGAGTCAATGACTGTGCTGCTACACGCAATTAAGAAGCTAGATCTAGACACTGGGAGGTCAATTTCTTCTGGAATTTGGATTACCATCAAGAATCTTCTTGACCACCGTAGTGTAAAGGTTCAGGACAGCGCAAGAGCACTTTTTGAGAGCTGGAAGCACAGTGAGGATGGTGATAATCGTTGCCAGGATATTGGAAGTGCTATGTCATGTGACAATGGGACTGAGGAAGTTGGGAATCCTGTTAGAGAGAGTGGTCAGTCTGCATGCTCTGATGTAAATGTTGCACTTTCCAATGAAAGAGGTGATGCAGAAGATTTGGCTACGGAACCTGCTGGACATGAAAACTTTCCATCAAGAAGTCCTAACTGTCTCCAACGGCAAAAGGTCGAGGATGACCAGATTCAGACTCATGTCAGTCAGCTATCTCCACAGAAGATATCTGAAGATGCAGATGTGAAGGATAGATCTGTGGGTCCTTTGGCATCTTCTCCCACATCAGGCCCTATACCTGAGACAAATGAGGTTGTAAAAGAGTCCTCTACTTGCCCAGTTGAAGGGACACCCTCACTTGAAATTCCTGGTCATTCGGTTCCACAAGAAGAGAGTGGTGGGCGAATCAGAAAACCTGATACGGGCAGGTTGTATGAAATCGGAAAGCAGGAAGACAAGCTTAATTTTTCTCATGAAAAATTGGTAATGGCAGAAAAATCTGCTTTCAATGCATTTGAACTTACTGCTGTTCCTTTAGATCTTGATACTGCAACTGCAAATGCTCAAGTTGCTGGGTCCAAAGTTACTGCAGCAGATGATATCAATAGCAACAGTTTCCGCGTTGGAAAGGCCGCTCTAGGTCCAAGGAGAACTGTGTCTGAAGTGAAGAATGAAAAGGATGACAAGGGGATTTTAGGCCAATGCAACACGGTGCTTAAGACAGTTGAAGATAGTGCTTGCGGCTCTGCTAATATGCAGAGGTCATCTGTTGTTGAATGCAGCACGGGTAAACCAGATGTGTTGGACATTGCATTTTTGAGGAGGGAAGACAGAGGAGCTGCTAAAGAAGATGAGGAACATTCAAGCAATGATGGTGAAAATGTAGCAGGTGCTTCTAATTCTTACAGACTGGGAATGGAAGTCAGGGGTCCTAGCGTGGCTGAACGGAACAGGTCAAGAATTGAGCTTGAATATGGCATTGTTGATGCGATAGAAGTAGCTCGACAAGTTGCTCAGGAAGTGGAGAGAGAAATGAACTTAGAGAGAGATTCAGAAGTTGGAATCCGGCAGCGTGGCAGCCCTGAGCCTATCAATGCGAAACAAGATGTATTGGCCATTGTCCCGTCAGTTGAGAGGGCAAGAGAACAGAATGACACTTCTGATGCATCTTCTGAGGGAGAAGGAAGTTTAATAAATCCAGAGAACATGAATACTGAACAGGATGGTTCTATGCATGAAATGGAGTCCTCTCAAGTAACAGAAGCAACGCAAGAACCAGAAGATAAGATGGAGAAAGGCATGTGCTCCTTTGATCTGAACCAAGAAGTTTCCTCGGATGATGTGGATTGCACTGCAAATGCAGTGTCTACGCCAGTCTCTGTTGTTTCTGCTTCGAAACCAACAGCAAGCGCAGCTGGTTTACCTCCAGCTCCTTTGCAATTTGAAGGAAGTCTTGGTTGGAAAAACTCTACTAGGAGTGCTTTTCGTCCAGCATCACCTCGCAGAAGTACTGTTGCCGAGAAAACTGTTCCCGGCGAGGAATCCCATGATTCCAAGCAGAGGCATACATGTTTAGATATTGATCTTAATGTGGCAGAAGGTGGAGATGACAAAGCTGCTGATCTCATGCCGGGGATACAAATCCCGGTCTCGTCAAGCCTCCGATCTGGAGAATCCTCAGTGGAGGTTAGTTCCAAGAGATCAGAGAGGTTCAAACTAGATTTGAATCGCATTGGTGATGATGGTGAACCATCAATATCGGATTTTAGGGGGGAGCGTCAGCTACTTAACCTTAGAAATGGCCAACGCAGCCCGTCTCCTGCATCATCTTCATCAACCATGAGGAACTTTGATTTGAATGACAGGCCACTGTTTCACAATGATTTTTCTGACCAAGGTCCCTACGGTGGCAGATCTTCCCAGAATGTGACGAGTTATGGGAAGCCCAAGTCAGAACCTGTTATTTCTTTATTTGGTGCAAAAGTGGAGGTCGACAAGAAAGATCATGTACCTCAGAGTTTGTCCCTACTAAATGGCAAGGGTCTCGAGTCTGCAGCAGATGCCGGCGTGCCAAGAGGAGCAGGCTTTTGGGAGATGGGTCCCACAATCTCTTATCCACCTCCATGGGCATACAACGGGCTAAGCACAGGCCCTGCTGTTTCTCTCTCTTCTACCATGTATCGGCCTGGGTACATGGTGGACCCACGTGTGAACCCATTTGTGCCTCAAGCCATTGGATCTGTTTCACCTGTTCTCTCCTCTTTCCCTCAGCCGCCATTCATGATGACCTCTGCGCCCCTCGGTCTCAATGGTCCTGGCCCTTCTCGGGCACAATTTGACCCTTCTCGGGCACAATTTGATCTGAATTCTGGATTCACAATTGATGGAGTTAACCGTGAGCAGCCAGCTGTTTTAAGACAGTTTTTAGTGCCAGATCAGGGTAGATCAATGGAAGAACATCTGAGGGTTGGCTTGCAACCATCTTCAAGTTCCGGGCTGGGTGGCAAGAGGAAGGAACCGGAGGGTGGATGGGAATCTTACCCGATTGGTTTTCGGCAGCAGCAACCTCCATGGAAATAAATGTCAGTCCAACCGAGCTTTTCGGGTCAGGTCCAAATGTCCAACCAAACAGATAGGGGAGTGCTTCCTTTCTGAGGATCATGAGTATAGGGGGAACAAATTTGGCTCTCATGGGAAGTGGGTTTGAAACTGAATAAAATCTGGAGATAGCGAAGGAAATCTGATTCTTGAGAGATTAATTTTTATTAGGTGGGGGGGGAATTTTAGTTTAATAGCCTAAATTTTGGGGTTTTCTTTATATTCTCACTTTATTAGTGTCTTATAGAAGGCCTCGGCAGCCGCTGGAGGTGTTGGTTAGATAGATGTTGTATCTCTCCCAGGTCCCATGTCTGTCAAAAAGAAAATATTGAGCAAATTTTTCTTGTCACCTTTATGTTTCCTTGGGGAGAAGAATGTGGGGAGCTAACTTGCTTTGGAGTTCACAAGGTGTAATGCTAAAATTGGTTGTGATGGAAGGTAATCAACTCCGTTATTTCTCGCTTCTCGTTTGCTGTTGAATGGGATGGAGGGCTGTGAACCCTGACGTATACTCGGTTGCGAAGGTTTGGCACTTCTTACTTTGCGTGTTAGTCTTTCAGAAAGCATAGAACAGTAACCAAAAACTTAAAACTCTAGAATCAGCTCATAGCCCCGATTCGCTTCTCATCCACGGTATCATGATTCAAGAATCAAACGCCATCGCCACTTTCAGACCCCGTATTTACGGACAAGGTGCTTCAACTGCATGATAGACCTGGGCTGAAGCTCTGTTACTTTTGACCTCTAAAAAAGCAAAAAATTGCTCTTATGTAAAGGTTATAAGGGCACGCGTCACTGGTCTTGCAAACCAACAAAACCGTAATAAGCAAAGATATCCGAGTTAGTAGAAAAAACATTCCGCGCGAGCGATCTTGCATGACTAAAATTTGGTTAAGCCACTTCGGCTGATCCAATCACAACGTCATCCTATACCACCTTTCCGATCTATGTACATCGTCTCGGGGCTCTAACTGGCTATTTGCCCCAGGGTGGATAATATGTACATCAAAAATACCTTTGAGATAAAAAAATTTGTGTGATAACTCCGCAAAGAATTGAAGTATGATTACCATACTTTCTTCGATCAATTACGAACGCTCATATTCAATCCAAGATTATAATCATAGCAATCTTCTTATTCAACTAGTGACAAAATATCACTTCTGCCATGAACAGCACTCTAGGTATAGATAGCACTTGACTAGGTTATGGACCTGCCGGGGCTTTGACTACAATACGCATACATTTCTCATCAAATAAAAAAAATAAGAATGTGGTTTTGTCGTATGGATCTAATCCATGTAGCCGTCCGAATTTATCGATTCAATGGCATTTCAAACCACGCAAGCATCGATAGTTACATCAATCTTTCTTCCATCAGAAGCATCTCCTTTCAGTTACGTGGAAGGAATTGCAACAATCCTTGATGGGAAGGGTCTCGAATAAACAAATTAGCCATGGACAGCTAACTCAAATGACGGAAAGACTGTCGGAATTACTTGTCCGAGAAAGCCACCATGTTCTCCCCAATCTTTGGGACAATAACATATTCGTATCGCGTCTTTTCCAAATTCAATCTTCTTTGCCGCTGGTAAGCGCCTAAGAACAAACATTCGAGGGGTAACTTGGTCTTCTGGCGATCCAGAATTTGCTAGGTCAATAGTCAAATTCGGTACCAGATCACTGACCAACGAACTAACTCACCACCCATATAAAAATTATTCTGGACTAAATTAATTGCAAAATACGTTTCTGTCAGCCATAAGATTCCCGGTGTATTACCAGATTACAAGATACACGGCATGATATTTCACAAGCTTCGACCAAGACGCCGTACCCATCATGAATAATAGAAGATCCCTCATGCCAATAGTAGGTAAAAGGTAGAGAGTAGAAAACTGAACTTCTGTTAGGAATTGAAAAGGCAACTCAAATTGACATTCGCTGGAAAGAAAAAGAAGCTTCAGAAAATGTGACTTGATAGAAAACTATCAAGAAACAATGAGTACTCAGGAATGCCTATATGCAGAGCAATGAGAGAAGAAAAATGAGAGTAGAGGTAGCGAAGGCACCTCACCTATAAAGGTGAAAAAAAGGCGCTCCGCTTATGCCATCATACTCCTCTTTAAAATGCTTATGAGAAATGGCAGACATATTCTGCTCGACTAATCATCAATTGCATTAATTGACACAAAGTGAGATCTATCACCACGGTAAAAATCAAGATGGTGGACTCACTATAAGTAATTCTTCTGGAAATGGGTGGGTGCAGAAGTGATTCGTATTAGATCTCTCAAACAAATCAACCCAACTTTAATATATTTGCCTCGTAGAAAGAATTATTAGATCTCACAAACAAAACAACCCCTCTTTAATATGTTTGCCTCGCAGAAAGATTCAGTAATATAAAAAATCACAAAATTGTCGAGAAATCAATGGCAATCATGGTATGCTATGTGAGATGCACAAATAAGTAGGAATATTAGGCTAGAAGGCTATCCTGTTCATCTAAAAGAAGGTTGACAATCAACTAACCTAGCTAAAAACCTGCTTCTTTGAGTATGACTGACAAATAAAGCATCTAGAAGTACCTAATCATCATCACACGACAGTTTCCAGAATGAACATAACCAATGAGACATTCCAGCAAATACGAGGAAGACTACTGCACAGTAGAAGCTCCTAAACCGCTAAAACAGCGAATTCCAACACCATGATGTGAAGCAAACCATCAAGAACAAGCAAATTTAACCCCTTCACAAGTAGATTGGAAAGCAATGGAACGATGAAGAGTGACTACTGACTAACCTTCAAGGACTGACTAACAGCGAATTCCAACACCATGATGTGAAGCAAACCATCAAGAACAAGCAAATTCAACCCCTTCACAAGTAGATTGGAAAGCAATGGAACGATGAAGAGTGACTACTGACTAACCTTCCTACATCCTACCTATCACGAAAAGAAGACTGACTAACGTTCACATCACCTGAGAGCTGATAGAGAGCCCACGAGTCATTTAATGACAAGGCAGTCCTCAAACCCAATCCCATTTTCCACGCAATATTTTTCAAAAGCAATGGTCTAGACCAAAACACATTATCAAAGTTCAGTTTCTTCTCTGGCATCTCCGCCTCGGCTACTTCTAATTTCTATCTACAATAGAGTCCTCATACAGCCAAGAATTAGTTCAGTCCTTCATCCTCCCAAAGTCAGAGAGACCAACCTATGATCCTATCTCAGCTGGACTAATCACATCCTAAATCATATAACAAAAGCAAATTGCAGATAAACACAAACAAGACAGCTAGGTAAAACATCATTTACATTATCAGGGCAGGAAAAAAAAAAGCATTCAAATTTGTTGTTCTAATCCACCAAACAAGCAAATTCAACAATAAATCAAGGGAAACTTATTCCACCGAATTGTCTCCGACAGAACCTGAGCTCCCGCCTGCATTCACATTCATTTTCTTCTTCTCTTCTTCATACTCAGGATCATCAGTCGGCAACTCAAACCGACAGACTGGACATGTATTCCTCGCACCCAACCATGGCACGATGCACTCCCCATGGTAACCATGACCACAGGGCAATTTCTTCACCATCTCGCCCACACTCACCATGTCCTTACAGATCGCACACACCACGGTTTCGTCCTTTGACCTGATCTCCACAGTCGGAAGCTCCAGAACTGCTGATTTTGCAGCCGGTGGAGCTCCTCTTCTTCCACCGTCGCTCTCCGCCAAATTCTGCAGCAAAGCCTGGTACCCAGCGTCATCCACGTAATCCTCCGGATTGCCTATGTAGCGGTCTGAATCAGGCACTTCGAGCCTCAGTTCGATGGAACTATCATCCAATCCCATCAAGATTTCTGCCCAATCGAGAATCCGGTTGCGCCCGCTCCGTGCTCGCGTTGCAAAGTCTCGGATCCGGAGCCTGAGCACGTCACGCCGCCTCCTCCGCGCATCATCCTCATCATATTCATCTCTGTTCTCTCCTCCGTTCTCGTCATCCGATTGATCATCCCCCTCCCTCTCCCCTTCGCCCCGTTCGATCCCCTCGCGGTTACCGTTCTCCTCATTCTCTTCCTCATCGTCGTCGTCCTCATCCTCCTCCTCATCGTTGTCCCACCCATCGAGCTCGATTCGGAGGAAATCGTCGTCCGACGGAGGATTCGAGGGCGGCGGCGGGGGCACGTCCCGTCACGCGCCGCCTGCGCGATCAGCCGCAGGACCTGGAGGAACTGGGAGCCGAGGGCGGGATCGTCGAGCTGATCGGGCGGCGAGGGCTGCGCCGACGGCGCGGCCGGTATCGAGTCGAGGACGAAGCCGCCCTTGCACTCGACGCAGACGACTTCGGGGAGGTCCGCTAGGGTTTCGACGGAGACGCGCTTCTCGCATTGGAAGCACCAGTACTCCGTGGCGGAGGCGGCGGCGGCGGAGGCGGCGGCGTCGTCGAGCACAGGCTGCGCCGGCGGCGGCGCCTGCGCCTGAGATGGAGACTCCGACATGTCTTCGCGGCGACGATCGACGTGCGACGGAACCGCCGAAGAGGAACGCCGTGCGCGGCGGCGACTCACAGAGGAAACGAGTAGCGATGAGAGAGAAAGAGATGAGAGAGAGAGAGAGAGATTGCTGAAGAGTTTGAATAATGAGGTCGAGCTCATCAGGGGAAAAAAAAAAAGGCGAGCGTTTATCGGGTGGTACTGCGGCGGTGATTTCCGCGACGCCATCCTCCGTCGGATGGAGCTGCGGCGCGATCTCCGGGACATTGGACGGCCGAGATCGACGATTCGTTTTTCTGGCCGTGAGTGATTGAGAACCGATATGGTGGGACCCGCCGCCCTTAAAAGCGAAAGCGGAAGGATGAATTTTAGGGATTTATCATTATCGTCTGATTAACCACGCGAACGGCCTACGTCAAACATATTAATTTTTTATATATTTACTTGGAATTTTGGGTCCGGTTAAAGAAATTTCAATTGTTTAAAGCACTAATTTTATTTTTAACAAGGGTAATCAAGGCACTACAGAATAAAAAGCGATTTCTTTCCTTGTTAGACACGGTCAAAAATGTGCTTGGGCCTGCGCACACAAGGGTTTTTATTAATAATTACCTATAAATATTTACTAAATAGCAGAACAAAAGCATTGTATAGGCAAACGCATTAAATTTAATTTTAATTTTTAAACGTTTAATCAATCAACAGGCGCTTGTCGGTGTGCTTATTTTGACAAGCCAGCCGGCAAGTGCCATTTGAATTCCTTATACAAATAAAAAAGAATGGTACTTTACAGAGACTAAAAATGTAGCTTCTGAATGTATAATTAATCACGTATTCTTAATAAACTAGAAGCGTTTAGTATAGAAAGGTGTCATACTTAGCATTAAAAGTAAAACAAAATACATAGTTTAATATCTATAAATACATGAATTTCTAACTGGATAAACGAGAACATAACCGGTGAAAATGTCAAATAATTGTAAATCGCTAACATAGATGCAAATGTTTATTATCTTATGTGGCACAATTGACAAAAAGATGACATTGACATGTATGATTTTTAATATTTTTAAAAAATTAAATTTTATATGTACTTTTATTTTTCTTTTCATTTCTTTCTTAATATTCTCATAATGGCTAGTAATAGGTTAAGGGTAGTAGCAACCCTCGTCGGCCACAATGAAAAAAAAAAACAACAAAATAATATAAATTTTTACGTTAGCATTGACCTTGCTACATAAGACGGCAATATCATGCTACCGATTTTCGATCAAAATTAATTGAGAAAACTACATTGGTAAATCGAAGATTTATAATTGAATTAGCAAAATAAAAGACTTATGACTATATTGTTGTATGTAGTATAGGTTTTGGACTTCTTTTTAATGATTTTTGTGTCTCCCTGACTTGTCAAGGCTTCTAGGGGCCATTGATTGGCTGAGGAGGGCCATTGAGACCTTGGCTTCGCAATTGTTCATGGCTGTTGTGACCTTGGCTCGAGGTCCCTACCTCGATGACCTCGCCACCGTTGTTCAACATCACGTTACGCGTGGCGCACGAGATAATGTAGGAGAGATGAGAGGGGTACAATGGTCAAAGGTGAGGAGACAATGACAAGATTTGTAGGTCACGGCGTGTGGTGGCGATGGTGGCCGTGGGTGGTGGAGGAGGTTAAAGGTTTTGTTAGGTGAATTGGGAGTTAAAAGAGTTTTGGGAAGGTTTTAAAGAGATTAGTTTTGCGAGTCATTTGGCCTTTCTAAAAATGAGATTTTGTTCGAAAGATTCAAAGATACATATCTTAAAATAGAGGATTGCAGAGTGGTGATGTGGCGAAATTGGAGGAGGGTTTAATGTGTTTTCCCTCACATCTCGACAAGACATGAAGACAGTGATTGAAGTAAGTATTGCAACACCAACCCTGATGTTGGAAATAACTCAAATTCAGCATGTGCGACAGATTTGGAGAGTCATCTAGCCATTTTATCACGACCTTTGTTGAATCAAGATTGTGTTTTGTGCTCCTCCTTACCACATAGAAAGCAAACCAATGATGATTTTCAGCCTCAATTATACCAAAAAAGAAAAGAAGAGAAGATGTATAATCCCTGGCGTTACAACGTCATAAAATTTATATTTTTATCATCTTATCATCACTTACACGTCTTTCAATTTGACATTACATTAATCATCGGACGATTCATGGATGAGTACATGTCAAATCAACATCACACATGCACGACCTAATCGTTTCCTAATCTTCTAAAAGAGCTAAGAATCCGCCACAACAGCTTTAGCTAGCCACCGGAGCGCAACCTTTCAAAGGGCAAGACCCGTCGTTTTCCTCTCCTCTCTTAGAACACCCAAAAGGGTTTGCATCAAGCGTGAGACCCAGACTCACCGCAAGCTTTGCAGTCAATGGACACTAATGAGACGGTCGGTCCGAATCAGGGCCGGTCCAATTAATGAAGGAAAGGTGTGGCTCCCCCACCGCAAATGTCAAGACCCCACCCCCGCCCCAGAAAATCAAAGCAAAACTTAAACGCAGGGGAACCAATTAAAGGCCGCCAAAAGACGGCCCGAACGCGTCATGGAGGAGCGCCCCGACTTTCGGCATCGATGGAGGAGTGGGATTGATGCGACTTCCACCTTCCAATCAAGGCTCCGCGCGACGCCGAAGCTGGTGAAATTCGCTGCCGGATGCTCAGTGGAGCGCTCGCTCCGGGTGGGACCCCGATTCGGAATTCGGGATGATGCTCCTCATCATGCGCGGTTTGATATGATAATATAAAATGAGTTTCGGAGGAGGAGGAGAAGGAATCGTCGGATCTTTTCTCTTCCTTCTCGAAAGGAACAGGGCACCAACGAAATATCTCTCGATGGCGAACGGTAGGTGGTGTTCAGACATCAGACCCACGTAACATTCCACTCGTATTGCCTTCTTTATTTATCGTACAGAGGTATACAATGCGCTTTCCCTCGATGTTTTTACAAAGGAAAAAGGAGAACACCCATATTGATTTTTCGACAAGGAGAAAAAACCAAAACTCGACGAACGACGAACGACGACGAAGACCAAGCAACAGTAGACAGAGACCGCGCATCTTACAGAGGACACCGTAACCTCACATCTCTCGCCAAAATTCAGTAAACTAAACACAAAAAAAGATGAGAAAGAAAATGGGCCTTGAAAAAGTGGAAATCGATGTCGTATTCACAGGGCGGCGGCGCCGTGGTGCGGCGGAGGCTGCGGCTGCTGCGGGGGGAGGTGGAACCGGACCTGGGAGGCCGGGGACTTGACGGCGACGCCGTGCCAGCAGATGCCGCCCTTGCAGGACACCTCGTGGGTGCGGTCGTCGTCCCGGGCGATGGCGTGGGCGGCCTTCTGGGACACGTCCCACGTGAGCGTGGCGACGAGGATGAGCCCCACCACCGCCGTGGAGAGGACCAGCACGAGCCCCCCGCCGAAGCTGCGGCCGGACACCAGCCCGTACGCCTTGATCGCCGCGATCACCGCCACGTAGATCGTCGTCAGGTTCCCCACCACCGCGTCGGACACCGCCATGTCGGCCTCCAGCTCCCAACACGCGTCCCCCTTCCTCTTCCCGCGACTCTTCCGGGGCGGCGGCGACCTCGGGAATCGACCGGAGAGACTGAAGAAGACGACGGAGGAGAAGAAGCAAGAAGAGGCGAGAGGGTTTTCAATGCTGCGGGTTCTTGATTTGGAAAGTCGGGGATTTTAGGGAGCTTCGTGCGAAGGGGAGAGGAAGTTCGATGCTCGGCGCGAAACGGCGGCGTTTGGCGAGGGACGGGGAGGAGGCGGTGAAGGTGAATTTGGGAGGGCCGAGGCTCTGGAGTTCGAGCTTATCTTCTTCGCCCTTCTCTCTCTCTTGTTTTTTCTTAACGAGGAGAGGGACGCCCCACTCGCTCGCTGTCCGCCACCCGCTACCCGCTAGGGGGGCGAATTTTTTTGACAGCCCAACGGGACGCCGCCACGTGTCGGATATGCTTCGGGGTGCCGGCAGCGCTGCTGACGTGGCCGCAGGAGGACTTTCCTTTCTTTCTACGTTGTCGGATCGGCGTGCTCGAATCCCATTTTCCTCGTGAAGCGCAGGCCAGACGACGCCGTATCAGCTCGGCTGAGTCAAAAAGTGTCAGCCTTAGCACGGCAGTGGTAGTTCCCGTCGGTGGAGTCCTAGGAAACAGCAAATCGATTTACTTTTTTTCTTTTTTACTTTTTCTTTTTTAAAGTGGCTATTAAACTATTTTGGAAATTAAATTAGAATGTCAGACATACATCGGGGTGCGTGCGTTTTCTTGATCTTACTAAGGATGTCAACATTCTCCATCACCGGCAAATTTTTTACCACGGCAGCAGGTGCCTTTGTTTGGAAACAGATGATTGGGTGAAAGAAAGGTAGAGAGGTTTGAAAAATTGGTAGGTTTGGATTTGGATACCGAGAATTGCCGTTTTGAATGCGGTTTAGGGAAGGAGCGCAACTGAAATGATGTGAGAATGGAATAAAATAAGTTTTGGAGGATGAATTGAATACATAGTATTTAAATAATCCATGATGCGCAAAGCATGAGTAGGAAGTACTCGATGCAAACAGTCTCAAGAAGCTTACCAAATTCTTGTGAAAATTATTAGTAGCGTATTAGTGTTGTCTGGATGTAATTAGAAATGACTGGATATCATACCACACATCACAGTCATTTCTTGACTTGACATGAGCCGACTTTTTGTTTGGTTTGCCTATTAAATGATGATTTTTTCGGCAAGTCATGTAGGACTACTTAATGTTATGATAAGTCGGTTTTTTCGACAATCGAAGTGGTCGATGTTACCTCAAGTGACCGGAATTCCCATGTTATGGACTTAAATGAGGGGCCTAAAAGTTGCGACACTTGATGGGACGCCATATAAATGTTTCGGCATTTTTGTTGTGCTTTTTCTCACTGGATGAAAGGGAAAAAATGTGAATTTCGGGTAAAAAAATCTACAAATGAGTTTGCAAATAATAAGTAGCTAATGGAATTAATGAAATGAGGGTGAGTTTCAAGTCTCCATTAATCTATCCCCATTAAGGATTTAATTAAGAAAACCAGTTTCCTAACATCTATTTATTTCTTGTCGAGCTAAAATGGTATTATTGGGGAACAACCAATTCTATAATAGGAAAAAAGAGACCCCACATTTTCATTACTAGGTTGGCTTCAACAACAATTGACATCGAAATGGTAGGTTTGCCTTTTTATAGAAATAAGTTCTGCTTAAAACCAAATATATAAATGGAAATAACGCGAGCCTTTTCTATATATATATATATATTAATTTTTGGGTTCAAGTTTGTACTTGGTAGTTCAAAATTCGGGATCCGCCCGACCGGTAGTGGAACAAATGCTTTGAACCGGTGGGTACCGGTCCGGTTCCCGGTTCCGTGGGCGGATCCGCCCGCCCACCCACCCGGACCGGACCGGAACCTTTTTAATATTAAAAAAAAAAAAAAATTACTAAAAGAAACCTTACATCTCATCTCACTCTCTAAGAACCTTTACCTTTAGTCAAAGAAAATTTAACCATCTATGGTTATTTGCAAGTAGGAAATGGGAGAATGTTGCATTCCATTTGTTCGCGTGTTTTTTTTATCTACGAGATACATTTATAATTACAACAAATGAATCTTTGTTCCACGTACTTAAATTTGATTTTTTTTCTTTGCTTGCTTTGATGTCACGTAATTGTTTTATGTTGAAAACCAAAAAAATTTCGCGTCAAAATCGGTTCCATGGATCCACCCGGGAACCGGACCGGACCGGCGGTCCGGTTCCCGGGTGGATCCACGCAACAAATGGGTGGATCCCGGTTCCAATTTTCGAACCGGTCCTTGCGGGCGGTTTTTCCGGTTCTAGGTCGGAACCGCCCGCCCGGACCATGCACACCCCTACTTGGTAGTGGACAAATGCTTTGAGTGCATCGTCGTGTCCTTACGATAGGCATTGCATCCTATGGTGTATTTCCGTTGAAATCGTTTATACCGTACCGTGGCATGGAAATAACTAACATGAAGAAAGTTTCCCAAAAGTGTCATGCCTTGAATTTGTTTCTACTTTCTTCCCTTGAGGTGGAATTTTCCATCTTTTGTATATAATGTTAATGTACTTTGGAATCCGTATATAATATCTCGTCTGAATTGAGACTAGAATTCCATTTTTTTCACTAAAAGTGAATGACATGGAAAAGGAATCGAAACAATTTCATGGACGATGAAAATCATTTTTCTTTGTTCATTTTGCAAGCGATCCAAGTAATTATTTTTTGTAGACAATGGTTTTCCAAATCATTTGTTTTCATTCGAAACCACACAACTTAGACAAATGGATTCGAATTGAAATTGGACTTGAATTGGCAAGTGGGCTAAGTCATACGGACCTTCATTTCGAAAGGTGAATTAAATTGGTAGTAGGCTTAGATAATATAATTCTGCTTTAAAATAATCATGGTGGAGTCGGAACAAGTAGCAATTTCAGGACATCAAGGCCGTGGAATTAGAGGGCGCAGTTAAAACTCAGTGGATTTTTTAGGCGCCACGGTTATGATACCAGAGAGCAAATAAATGATAAATGGAGTAATATGACGAAATTAGAAAAGGTTGAGGCAAAACAATTAAGGTTTTCAACGCATCAGCGCGCAGGCATTCTAAGGGTGCGTTTGGGAACCACTTTTGGGAAAAGTCTTTAAGAAAATGCAAAAACCTTTGAGTTAAATGTGTTTTTCAAAATGCAAATTGTGTTTGGTAAAATTGTACTTTAAAAGTCTCTTGTGAAGTACTTTGAGCAAAATGGTGTTTGGGGAATTGCATTTACAAATGAGTTTTGTGATAAAAAAAAATTATCAAAAGAAAAATTAAAAAAAAATTGACCGGCATGGGCAGCGGTTGCCGGCGACCTCTGGCAACCACCAGCGACCTCCGGCAACCCCGAATCTGGGGTGGCGAGGTCAAGTGACGCTGCCTTGACCTTCGGCGACCTAGATTCGGGGCATCGAGGTCGCGTGAGGACCTTGCTGCCTTGGATCTGGGTCGCATGACGCCGCCGCGACTTAGATTCGGGGGCGGTGAGGTCGCGTGACCCGGATCTAATCACCACTTGAGCCTCCAAAGACACCGATCGGTCACGACCCGGACTGCGACGACCGATGGGTCGCGTGGCCCTAGCGAGCTCCGTGCGGAGGTCGCGGTGCGGCAAGTGATGGTCGCCGGCGATGGCTTCTGGTCGTAACCAGATCTGCGACTCGTGGAGGTCGCCTGACTCTCCGACGGCGATCGCCTAGGTCGCGGCGTCCCTCTAGCAGTCGTTGGCTCGGAGAAGATGAACAGTGTCTCATACAAGGGCACGCACCCGGATAAACAAAAAATTCGTGAGGACAATTTCAGGAAAAAAAAAAATGAACAGTGTCACATGGGCATGCTAAGAAAGCTAAAAGCCCAAGGTAGGTCCTTACCTGCCTTGGGCTTTCAACCTTAAAAATGCTAGCTTTGCCATTAAGGTTGCGTTTGTTTTTGTTCTTTTTTTCTGTTTCTAAACACTTTTTTTTTTTTTTGTTCCTAGGAACAAAAAGGAATGTAAACGCATTTGTTCGCGTTTTTGTTCCAAAATTATTTTTTTTGTTCCCTTAAACACATCTCTTGAACAAACAAGAAAAAAAAAAAAGTTGTTTCTTGTTTCTAGAACAAAATTCAAACACTTTTCATTTTCTTTTCTCTTTTTCTTCTTCTTTTTCTTCTTCTTTTTTTTTTTTTTATTCTTTGGCCGGTCGCCGGCCTCGGCCCGAGGCCGGGCCGAGGCCGACCTCGCGCTAGGGCAGGCGAGCTCGATCTCGCCCGATCCGGCGAGGCCGAGCTCGCCCAGCGGCCGGAGGGAGCGGCTGCAAGTGAACGGCGGCAGGCTCCAACTCAGGGCAGCGGCGGAGTCGAGGCTGGGTCGCGGGTCACTGGGCGGCGATGGCGGCTACGGTGCGGGGCTCGGTCGTGGGGTCTCGAGCGGCGGATGTCAAGGAGCGGAGCGACGAGGACGGCCGGTCGAGTCGTGGGCCGGCGCGGGGTTGACGATCGAGCGGATCTCGAAGTCGTGGGTCACGGCGCGGTGAGATCCGATGCGGCAATGGCAAACGGAGGCTTGAGACCCGCAGATGTGTCGATCGGGCGTGAGGCGGAGGGGGCGGTCTTTGGGGCTCCGGCTCGGCCGGGTCGTCGCGAGGCTTTGGGTGCGGTGTCCGTGTCGCGAGGGGAGAACACGGAGCGGCAGTGACGGATCTGGGGACACAGAGGTCGGCGACGCCGTCGGGCGCGGGTCGGGCGTCGCGGTGTGCGGGGGCGCAGTGGGCGCTCCGACGAACGACCGGTACGGTGACGACGAGGAGGCGTCGAGCGCGGTCGCCGGGGAGGAAGAGCGACCGGCCAAAAGAAGAAAAAAAGAAAAAGGAAAACGAAAAAAAAAAAAAAAGGAAAAATAAATAAGAAAAAAAGAAAAATAAGAAAGAAAATAGAAAAAATAAAATAAAAATATTAAAAAAATAAAATAAATAAAAAAATTATACAAATTTATCAAACGTATTTACCATTCATTTTTTATTCCTAGAACAAGTTTAAACGCGTTTTTGTTCAAAATTGTTAGGATGAAACACTTTTTTCTATTTCGTTTTCCTATACCAATTTTTAAACAAAAATGTTACCAAACGCGCCCTAAGTATCTTCCAAATTTTTTTCCCAAACACTATTATTTTGCCCCAAGGGGTTTGGACCCCCAAAGAGCTTTGGGAAGTGGTTCCCAAACGTACCCTGAGAGGCACAACACGTTCATAATAAGAATTTTGTAGATGCAAGTATTCAATTTGCTTGCAATGCCTCTTTTAGGCTTTACTCTATCGATGCCGCCTTTTAGCATCCACTTAAACCTTCATTTGAACTTTGAATATAAGGCTTTCTAGCCTCAATTTCTTATACACAAAATCCTTATGAAGGCGAGTGCATAGCATATAATCAGGGTGAGGTTCTATCTTACCATTCAAAAATCTTTAATTTTGGATTGAAATTTGAAGAGAATAAGGGAGAATTAGTTTTGCATGGTTTAAGTACACAAACATATACTTTTGTGGAACTGTTATTAATGATTCTAAATAGAATATTTACTTCTCAAATTAAACATTTACACTCCTTGAACGTAGATAAATTCAAATTCATGACACGTACAAAAATAAACAGAATATGATATGAGATGCTGTGTGAATCATTAAAGACGATTAATAGCCAAAATTCATGATTATGCGCGGAATCCCGATCTTAACATTTTCAGCAACATCTATGATGAGATTATCGCTTCCAAGTCAAGGTAAAGTCGTGGCCATGACGGTAAGGTCACGTTGCTCCGATTTCCATAAAGCAAGACGAAAAGTCAAGTTATTTTTTTTTTTTTTTCAGTCACGAGAAAGGAGAGGGGTTGAGACCGTGGAAGACGGGCAAAGCGGGTCTTAAAATTGTTCTACCCACTCCCCATTTTTTATTTTTTTTAATTCCCTAATGATAAAATTTTTCTAGTAGTACTAGATCTATCTGATTTTTAACTTTTTCTTCTTTTTCATTTTTTTCATCACTGTCGTTTTCTCTAACGTTCGTATTTCTATTGAAATTTAAAAATTTTAAATATGTAAGTAACTTCTAACTTGTAAAAACATGATTCCACAAGCATCCAATCATCATGCATTTCACATCTATTAATTACTTTCATCATCACTTAAAATTTATTTTTCTTTTGTTCCTTTTTTTTATATTTATATCATTTATGGAAATCTAATAAATACGACGAGCCATATTGACTTATCTATGAGGAAAGCTGAATAAAATCATCTTAATTATGTCAAAATTGATTTAAGTAAAATAATGACTTCTCGCTAAATACATGAGATCTTGTTAGGGGATTATCATACTGATTTAGTGACATCGTATTCTTTTTCTCTGTTGTTTGAATTTATTACCTTTTTATGTGCAGCCCTTTTCATACTTCACAACATAGTTATTCCGATGCACAAAAAGATCTTTCCAGCTAACAAATGGAAACAATGAATTTTAACCAAATAGATAGAAACAATTAATGAGCGTCTCGGTTTATTTTTAATACATATATTTTCTATATTGGGACCCACTCCATCACGTCAGTCAAGTGGAATTATATTATTATATATTACACTATCATCACTACACGAGTATTTACCTTTAAAGATAATGAACAATAAACTCCGCAAAGTAGAAAATTATTGTGCACGGCGAAGTGCGCGGACTTCTTACCCCCGTGTCGGATACGCTCCGCCCCGCAGACAAACGCCCCGGAAGAACTATCCAGAACCTCGACCCCGCCTTCATCCACGTTCCCCCATCGCATCGGGGCCGTTCATCCCGCCACCCTGGCATCGACCAGCCAATCAGAGCGGTCAAGACGCGATCGGCGACTTTGACCTCCCAGGTCTCCCCCCGCGGGGCCCCTCCTCCGTTTCTCCACGTCGAGGACGAACCGAGCAGCCAATAGCCACCCGCCACGTTTCGGCAAAACCGCTGCGGTCCGTCGGATCGGCCATGCTGGACGAATCCGGCCAATCGGAGCGACCCGCCTGCGTAGGCACGAGAAATTCGCGTGAGCGGGGCGGGGCCCCACCGCGAGGGCTCTAAATATACGCAGCGACGTCAAGCGAAAGCACCAATCATCACCGTCATCGACCTCGGGAGTGAGCTCGGAAGTCGGAAGCAGGGAGGGGGAGATCTTTCGAAGGGGGAAATCGCGATGGGGAAGTGGACGATCCCGTCCGTGCTGCTGGTCCTGTGCCTCCTCTGCGCGCTTCCGGATCAAGGTAAACAAAAAAACCCTAAGGCTTCGAGGTCCCAGCTCGCCGTACTCCGCGCGAGCGGCAACGGCGGCTTGGATCGGCGCCTCGCCGGCGAGGGTTTCCGGCGCGATTTCTAGGGTTTCTAGGTCCGCGTGTCTCGTCTCGGGGTGAACTCTCGCGCAGTCGCGAGGATGAAGAGATCGATTTAGGCCGGGGAGATTTGGTTTTTCTTTTTTCTTCTTTTCGAATCGTCGTTGGGAGTGAGGCGAGGAATGTAGTCGTCGGTGTTGGAGAAGTGAAGTGGTATTGATGATGGGTGGATCTGTCATGGTACAGGAAGGAAGCTGCGCGCGAATGCGGAGGGCGATTCGGAGGAGCTGGTCGATCCCCCGAAGGTCGAGGACAAGCTCGGCGCCGTTCCGAATGGTCTGTCCACCGATTCCGATGTCGTCAAGAGGTCGTTTACACGATTAACTTGCTCCCTCCTTTCTGCTTAGCTTCGCTGTGAGGATTTTGCAGTCCTCCTTGGGCGTGTGTATTAAGAGTTTTAGGAAATTTTGATGTGCGTCCAGGGAGGCGGAATCGATCTCGAAGAGGTCGCTCCGCAACAGTGCGGAGAAGTTTGAGTTCCAAGCCGAGGTTTCGCGGCTCATGGACATCCTTGTCAACTCGCTCTACAGCAACAAGGACATTTTCCTCAGGGAGTTGATCTCCAATGCTTCTGATGTAAGCTTATCTGTTTTTAGCAGTTTTTAAATATTTTCTGCCTTTCTCTCTCTTTGGAAGAGGCTGAAGCATGGTTCTGTTGATTCAGGCACTGGACAAGATACGATTCCTTGCCCTGACGGACAAGGAGGTATTGGGAGAGGGCGATGATACTAAGCTCGAGATCCAGGTTGGTTTGAAACCCTTTTCCCAACTGGGTTTTTGTGTTCCCGTATTGATTGGTCGAGCTCGCTGCTTAGCCGTTCTAGTCAATTCGTAATTTCAAAATGTATATAGTCCGGTGGTTGACTGGTGACTGGCCTGATGGGTTTGTTTATCTCTGTAGATTAAAGTAGACAAAGAAAAGAGGATTCTCACCCTCCGTGACAGAGGTATTGGGATGACAAAAGAGGATCTGATCAAGAATTTGGGAACGATTGCAAAGTCTGGAACTTCAGGTGCCTTGATATTTCCAAGCTCATGATGGTTCCTCCAGTTACTTGAACGAACTCCTGTTCATCCAATTTTAATGTTTTGTGCAGCATTTGTGGAGAAAATGCAGACGAGTGGAGATCTCAACCTTATTGGTCAATTTGGTGTTGGTTTTTACTCCGTATACCTTGTTGCTGACTACGTCGAAGTCATCAGCAAACATAATGACGACAAACAGTAAGATGATTGCATTATTGGGATTATCAATTATTCTGCTTTCAGTTGTGTTGACTGTCGCTATCTTATTGTCTGGGTTTCAGGTACGTGTGGGAATCAAAGGCTGATGGGGCATTTGCAATTTCTGAAGACACATGGAATGAGCCGCTAGGACGGGGAACTGAGATTAGACTGCATCTAAGGGAGGAAGCTGGGGAGTACTTGGAAGAGAGCAAATTAAAGGTGCATTTCTAATTCGAACCATGGTCACAGCTAGGTTCCATTTGTTCTTAGGGACTGTGGACTGTGGGATATTCTGCAACCCTTGCCACATATATTCTTCTCTAAATAATCAGCACTGATAACTTATAGGATTGGAACGAGATATGCATTTTTTCTTTTGAACAAGCTGCATTCTAGGATGTGTTTGTCAGTTATACTATTTTATTTATTTATATATTTGGTTTGCCCACTGTCTTTCTTTTAATGCCCGTGATGCCTTTGTCTTATTCTTTTGTTGTAAATGTTCCTTCACTGAGGTTCTATTGTCAGCATAGGCAGTCTGCGTGGATTTGTTATTACTGTCTACCCTTAAGCACAATTCTGTTCTTCAGAATTATAAAGTCAGTGCAGAACCAAAGAACCTCGTGGGTTATCATGTTATCATACACTATGCAGTTCTTATCTTGCCCCTGTAGTTCTTACAGTGTTCTTAGCTCATATTCTCATTGAAGTTATGGAGTATCTTAAGCTTGCCAATCGGGGTGTTCAATGTTGCATTTGGGATTTATCACTAATGTCACGTTGGTTTGGTAACATCTAGTATTGGTTGTCTTCTGCAGGATTTAGTGAAGAAGTACTCTGAATTCATTAACTTCCCCATCTATTTGTGGGCAAGCAAAGAGGTCGATGTGGAAGTTCCTACAGATGAGGACGAGTCAAGTGATGAAGAGGAATCATGTGCGTATCTTGAAAAGCTTTTCACTATATTTTCAAGTTTAATATATTGTATTGTACTAGATGTGGTGTCATTTGCATTCATGTCAATGTATGTTGAGATTGCTATTGCATGCACACTCTATGAACCTTCTGTACTTATCAATCGAAACAGCGGAAACCAGCTCTTCTGGGGAAGAAGGGGATGAAGACGCCGAGAAAACTGAGGATGAGGATGCAGAGAAAAAGCCAAAGACTAAGAAGGTGAAGGAAACTACTAGTGAATGGGAACTTTTGAATGATGTGAAGGCTATATGGTTGAGAAATCCAAAGGAGGTAACGGATGAGGAATACACAAAGTTCTACCAGACTCTAGCGAAGGTAATTGACTATTTCTGCATCTAGGATGACTCATCATCATCTTTTTCTTCCAATTTTAACTGTCCTCTGATAGTCCCTCATCATCAATTGTTTATCTTTTGACAGGATTTCAGTGATGAGAAGCCTTTGTCATGGAGTCACTTTACTGCTGAAGGTGATGTTGAGTTCAAGGCTGTTCTCTTTGTGCCGCCTAAAGCACCTAGTGATCTGTATGAAAGCTACTATAATTCCAACAAGTCGAACTTGAAGTTATATGTTCGACGGGTATTCATTTCTGATGAATTTGACGAGCTTTTGCCCAAGTATCTGAACTTTTTGAAGGTAACCAGAGTTTGCTCAGTTCTAGCTCTTTTATCCATAATGAGTAACTTGGTTTTTCAATATTGGTTTCTAGATCACGTTTCTCACAGTATTGTTTGTCTCCCAGGGTCTCGTTGATTCTGACACTTTGCCCCTAAATGTATCGCGTGAAATGCTTCAACAACACAGCAGCTTGAAGACAATTAAGAAGAAACTTATCAGGAAGGCACTTGACATGATCCGTAAGATTGCTGAGGAGGACCCTGAGGATGCTAACAACAAAGACAAGAAAGGTATGAACGCCACTGCCTCTCATCTTCAAGTAACCTCTCCTCTGTATATGAAAATATGTCATGAAATTATATGTTTACTTCTCTACTCTGAAGCATCGCTAGATTTCTTAAGGGATGCTTTATGAAGTTGTGATAACTTTGTTAGGAGTTAGAGCTAGTCCGATTCATTTTGATGATGCTAACAACAAAGACAAAAACAGTTTGATGATCTTTCCAATTCATTTTTTACTGCCTGCTTAATGGATTTTTCGCTGTTGGGAGCAGATACTGAAAAATTTGGCGATGAAGATGATGAGAAGAAAGGTCAATACGCAAAATTCTGGAATGAGTTTGGCAAGTCCATTAAACTCGGTATAATTGAAGATGCCACTAACAGAAACCGGTTGGCTAAGCTCCTCAGATTTGAGAGGTGTGATTTGTCATCTGTTGCTTTCTTGAATATCACATGGAATGATGGTATTATTTTTGCTGATGACTTATTTTTGTTTCTTATTATTTCTGCAGTACCAAGTCCGATGGTCAATTGACTTCACTAGACCAGTACATCTCAAGAATGAAATCTGGCCAGAAGGATATCTTTTATATAACAGGAACCAGCAAGGAACAATTGGAGAAGTCACCATTCCTCGAGAGACTTAAGAAGAAAAATTATGAGGTTTGTGTTTTTCTTTTCTTTGTTGGGTAAAACTATTATTTATCTTTTGTTCTCAGCTGACATTAGGTGCAGGAGGGTTAATGAGTTAATTACCCTTCCTGTACATCACCTTTCTCAATATTGCAGTTTGTCAATCATTTTTCACAATGGTGGTGGAGTTTTGATGCTGATGGTTGTCTGTGTCTTTGCTTTGCAGGTTATTTTCTTCACTGATCCAGTGGATGAGTACCTCATGCAATACCTGATGGATTATGAAGACAGCAAATTCCAGAATGTGTCCAAGGAGGGTTTGAAACTCGGAAAAGACTCAAAAGATAAGGACCTGAAGGAGTCTTACAAGGAGCTGACCAAATGGTGGAAGAGTGCTCTTGCCAGTGACAATGTTGATGATGTGAAGATTAGCAACCGTTTGGATAACACTCCTTGTGTGGTGGTGACTTCAAAATATGGATGGAGTGCAAATATGGAAAGGATCATGCAGTCACAGACCCTATCGGATGCTAACAAGCAGGGATACATGCGTGGAAAGAGGGTCCTTGAGATTAATCCAAGGCACCCGATCATCAAGGAGCTTCGAGAAAGGGTGGTGAAGAACCCTGAGGTACGTATAGATTTCATCATTACTTTAACTAGTAATCTGTCCATTCTTGGCCAAACTAACTAACATGTACAACCTTTAAATAAAATAACATTACCATGTAAATGGATCACTGTTGATATTGCAATTTGCATAACTTGATAATCCCTCCCTAAGGTCAAATCATGTTTTAGAGTGTGGTGGCAATATTAATTAAATGCACATAATCTCATTATTTTGAAGGTTCTTTATCTGACAAGTTATTTTGAAGAATTTTTTTTTTTTTTTTCCCAAAGAAAGGTGCCAAAGTAGTTTGGTCCTGTGCTTTTGGCTTAGCTAATTTTGTTACTTACGACTGGTGGTGACATTGTTAGTGGCAATTAAATGCACATAATCTCATTATTTTGAAGAATTTTTTTTTTTTTCCAAAGAAAGGTGCCGAAGTAGTTTGGTCCTGTGCTTTTGGCTTAGCTAATTTTGTTACTTACGACTGGTGGTGACATTGTTAGTGGCAATTAAATGCACATAATCTCATTATTTTGAAGGTTCTTTATCTGACAAGTTATTTTGAAGAATTTTTTTTTTTTTTTCCCAAAGAAAGGTGCCGAAGTAGTTTGGTCCTGTGCTTTTGGCTTAGCTAATTTTGTTACTTACGACTGGTGGTGACATTGTTAGTGGCAATTAAATGCACATAATCTCATTATTTTGAAGGTTCTTTATCTGACAAGTTATTTTGAAGAATTTTTTTTTTTTTCCCAAAGAAAGGTGCCGAAGTAGTTTGGTCCTGTGCTTTTGGCTTAGCTAATTTTGTTACTTACGACTGGTGGTGACATTGTTAGTGGCCGAGCGAGTGAAATAGCTGAAAAGAAGTACATGTTCCCTGAGGAATGTTGGGTCAGTTAAAGCAAATTCATGCTTTCGTAGATGCTATGTTTGGCTTGGCTATGCTGGACTCAAGGGTTATGCTCATTGTTATGTAATGGCCGAAGATGTCAGTAGTTTCTTTATGGTTGCGTTTTTACCCTGTGCAGTCAACCTCTGTATACCCCTTTGTTTCCCACTTATTCTTTTATTTTGTCTGATATGATTCGGAAGCTTATAGCGAGACAGCGTTCAATTGAGTTCTGGTTGAATTTCTCAGAGTTTGTCTTAAAAAGGTCTGCTTGCTCTACAGGATGAGAGCGTAAAGAATACAGCCCAGCTCATGTACCAAACAGCACTCATGGAGAGTGGTTTCACGCTCAGCGACCCGAAGGATTTCGCTTCCCGGATACACGATTCTGTCAAATCCGGCCTAAATATTAGTCCAGATGCCGCTGTTGAAGAGGACGATGATGCTGATGAAGCTGAGACAGAATCCAAGGAAGAAGCCTCAGCTCCTCCCAAGGACGAGGCTGAAGATGCTGAAACTCCTGAAGCCAAGGACGAGTTGTAAATTTCCATGGTGGTTTCATGGATTTCCTTTTTGAAGGAGGGTCTTTCCTTAGATAAGAAGAGGTTTTCTCAAGTGAGCAACCTGAAATCTGAAAACCACTGCCTTTAGATTTTCTGGGTTTTGAATGTCCAGGAAGAGAGGGATTAACCGTTTGGGTCGTAGGAATACTGTAATGTTATGATTATCAGGAACTTTTTTCTTTGCTAGCCTTCTTTACGTCCGCAAGAACGCTCAAGATGAGGCCTTTTTTTGGATCATAAAGATGATGCTTCTTGCGTTTTATTTGCAAGTGAGTTTTCTGGAATCTGCTTCCTGCCGATTGCTGCCTGAACATTTTTTTCTTTTATCTGTCGTAAGAATTTTGAGATCATTTGATGAGCACATGGGAGGAAATCATGAAATGCAAATGCGAAGTGACCATTTGGAAACAGGAGTCCTGCCGACATTGATCAGGTTGTGAAAGGGGAGTTTCCATGCAAGTCTCTTTTGGGTCACGTTAGTGGGTGATTCGAGGCACTTAGTATTTAACGATGGATCAAAGGGGGAGAGAGTTTCCTGATTATCGAAGCCTTTTTGAAACCTTTTTTTTGGGTGATGTCTTGAGATTAGTGCTTTAAACATCGAGAAATTGAGTGAGTACGCTTTATTAAATGTTGCAGAAGTAGATCATTAATGTCGAATGCACGAGCTTCGGAGCTCAAGGTGTCATCGCTATAGCCAACTAGCATGAGCACACCCCATGGCCAATGAGCCACTTGCGGCTACCTACAACCGTGTCCTTTGGCTGTCATACAAAGCGCATGAAGTTGCAAGTCTCTCTCCCTCTCTCTCTCTCCCCGTATCCCCCAGGACCCATCAAATCTGGAGTTCCCTCCATAGGGGTTTAGAATCTCGTTCGAGGACTAGGGAGTTGTGTGGCTCATGCCTTCGCCTTCCAAGTCTTGTTACTTTCCTCCCTGCCTTGCCTGATATCGAAAGACACTGGGGGTCTTCAAAAAAAGGTGGAGAAAGAATCGAAGCTTTTGGCACTTTGGAGATTCTCCTGTCTTCCATTGTCACAATGTTAATAGAAGATATTAGTGAACCCCTTTCCTTTCAAGCTTTGAACTAGCACCATTCAATATAATAAGGAGATAATTACGCATTTGATCTCCAAACTTTGCCTCAATTGTAGTGTTGTTTATGAACTTTTAATTTGTTTGATATAATTTATGAATTTTTGGTAAGTATTCGATATATTCCTTAGATTATTATACCTTTAAATTTGGAGTCCCTATTCCAAGACTAAATTAAACATGTATTAAAGGCTCATGGACCACATCGAACAAATTAAAATAGTTCAGAGACAATATTGCGTATAGGGCTAAAATGAACGTATTAAAAATTCAGAATTGATATTGTATATTGGGCCAAAACTCAGAAGCCATTCGTGTCACTTTCTTTGGAACGAAACAGAGCGAGCCACTTCTTCCCAAGCAAATAAAAGAGATTTGATTCTCAAAGATTAGATTCATCCGATTCTTGTCCGTTTTGATAGTTGCATAGTGCCTCTCCCCACTTATGGCGGTCGTTTCACTCCCAAGTGGCTGGCAAATATCAGTCTAAACTCGTTCACTTTTTTTGTCTTCAATTCATTCATTTCTTTTGTCTTGGGACGCAAACAAGGAGTGACAAGAGGCTTGCAATTACAGCAAAGTGCTCTTCTTTACGGCCGTGGCCCTCACTCATACAAAATTTCTTCAGATTCACAGCAGAGTGAACACCTTTGAATGATACAGAATAGCCCTTTTTTGTATCGTTCTCAAGAACCATATTCCCCCCTCCAAGAGGCTCTTTACTTTCCGTAATTCCTTACTTACGATCGCTGAAAGTGTAAGTCGTGCCGGACGGGCCAAAACAAATGATTGAATATAACAATTTGTATTACCATTCCCGACAAATGCGCTCGAATATGTACACGAAGTCGCCTCGAATATCGGCCTCTATCTAAGGGTGTGACTGGAAACTTGTGCGTGTGGAACAATGTGTTGTGTCGAGAGTAATTACGAATGTAGAAAACAGAGAAATAGAGAGACGACAAGAGAGATGAGCCACGTCCAATCGCAACGAGATTGGAGGGTGCCGCTCGAGTGTCCGATGGAGAAACCCAGGAACCACGGAGAGTTGTTGTCCGGAGGACTCTCGCTCGAACCGGTTGTCCCCGAGCTGGTTCCGCTCGTTGTTCCGGCACTCGAAGATCCATCTGTGGCGGCTTTTTGACTGCGGAATTTTGAAAGAATAGCAGATCAGATGCCGATAAATCATTTCACATGGTTCAAGACCTTAGAAACATTTAAATCTAGCAAAACATCTTTGAACTTTCCTCTTAGATGCGCAAACTATACGTCAAGCAGTCCGAAACATCGATACACGGCTTATTGCTTCTGAAAACTTAGCATGCCTAGCATTATTTAATTCATTTGAGTATTGGATGAGCAATGTGCTCGAACATGTATGCGATATTATACAGCAAAGACCTATCTGAGCCGTCCATTTGTGCATGACAAGCTAAATAAATATGCCGTGTTAGCTTCTTGCATACAAAAGGGAATCGACCATCTGTATGGCTGGAAAATAAGTGGTATGGAAGCAAAAGTAACATGGAATAATTGTATCTTGCAATTTAAATAACGTCTTTCGGCTCAATTCAATAATCTGATCTGAAATAGTGATGACGATAAATCGATTTAGTACAGTAGTAATCACAAGCAAATTACTTTTGAGAATAATCAGACTAAGAATTGGCTGTTAACTGCCTACCTTGCTGATAAGGAAGGGCAGAATGTGATCTTGTAGTCTGCGCCTGTGCACGTAAATGTACTCGTCTTATCATCGTATGCGTAGCTATATGATCTCGGGCACGCGGCCTTGAACATTTGCGAATAAACCGACGGCTTGCAAGTGTCCGGCGACCCATATGTGCCGCTGCAGCAGTACTCGGGGCTCCCGAATGCCTCGCAGGCACTCTTGCAGCCCTGGCCCGACCCGTCCCGCAGCTCGGCTGGGCACTGCTGGTTCAAGTCCGTCAGGCACCCGGTTGACAGGCATGCGCCGGACCCACCACTCACATCCACGAGCATGGGCAGGTTGTACCCGTCGACCAGGCTGACGTCGTAGAAGTCCTGTGCGCCACCCGACTGGATTGTGAACTCGGCGAGGGTAGCGGGTGGGGCCGCCCCGGCCCCGTTGCACTCCACTTGGTTGGAGCCGCAGTCCGCGGTGGCACAGCTACCCTGGCCGGTCGAGGGGTCGAAGTTGCAGCTGGTTCGGCCCCAGAACCGGCCGGACCAGGTCGGGGGAGCTTGGAAAGAGCGCGAGGCGCCGGAAGGGAGCTCGAATCCGGTGCTGCCCAATGCAGCGCTGCCTGCATTGGCCAGAACGCCCGGCCACACCGTGAAGTCGCACCGGTTGATTAGCGTGAATGTAGCTCCTGATATGCCTGTACATACAGCACCACAAAGGTTACATTCCATCTAAACTTAGCCATAAAATGTCGATGCTGCATAAACGAAGATGAAAAAAAGCCTGCACTGAAATGAAGAGATGGCGCAATGAGGTCTACTCACCTCTACATAAATGAAGCAGAATGAGGCCAATGTAGACGCAAATGGAAGACCGGGATGATGGCCGAGGACAGAGGACCGGATGCATCTGGGTTCAATGGTTGGGATATGAGATTATTTGGTTAATGTTCGTTTGGAAGACCGGTCTTATGAGGTTGATGTTGGAGATAAGAAGAGCAACAGCAATCAGAATGATAGCAAGAATGCTGAGAGAAACTGTCAATGAGATCGGAGGAGGTGTGAAGAGGAGAAGGATGGGGATTGAACAGGGAGTTTTCACCCATAAAAGAGGAGGCCTTGAATCTCTTGCAAAGGGATCAAAGACACAAGAAAAACAGAAGTGAGATATAGAGAGAGATGTAGAGAGAGATGTGTTTAGGAGTTCTGTGTCAGCAAAGGTTCATGTGGGGCACCTATAAATACAAAATAAAGAGAGAGAGAGAGAGAGACTACAATTTGGCAGTTTGGTCACTTTGGTGTTTCCGGTTGTAGAATGACAAGTGACGTGGCAATTCATTTCTTTTCTTTTTTACTGTGGTCAAACTTTTCGGTGTGCTGGCATTGAGATAGATGGAAGATGGAAGAGACCCCATTTTGATTTTTTATTTTTTTGGAATGGAACATTTGACCAAGTGTTGACGAAAGTGCATGAATTTCGTTTACCCAAAAAAAAATAAGGCATGAATTTAAGGTTTTCTAAGTTGTGTCCTTTTGCCTACAAAATGGGTCTTTGCAGGCCTTGTAGTTTCCTGGATACCTTTCCTGACCGCCCCACTTTTGCAATTCCATTAGTTTATGAGACATTATCGTTCATCTTTATTGATTTAGGGCTCCTCCATTTTGACTGAATAAAGCTCTTCGCTTTCTTGTTAAATTTCAAATGTCATTTGAATTTTTGAGACATCATATGTGGGTTTTGTGTGTTATCCCTTTACATTCTGTGAAAATTTCGATTTTTTCTTTATTTCTATAGGAGAAAACTCGAGGGAAGAGTGTCAATGACGAATTTTTATCTATTCTTGAATGATAAAAAGGAAAATTTTATCTAGTATGGATCTCAACGCACGTGTCGCTCGTTGGTTGAAACCCAAACTCATCTTTCCATTTGCCTAGACAAAATTTATCGTCACTAAAGTCCACAGCTTTAGATAATAATTGCACACTTACCCTAATCCTTTACGTGACACTTTTATCATGAACATTTAACTTTTTTCCAAATAAGATGAGCAAGAACCATGTCGAAGCTTTTGGTAGAGGAGGCAAGGGCAAAGAAAAGATTTTGTCAGATCCAACCATCCGTCACTTTCCTTGTCCGAAAAGCAGCCGAGAAATTCTCTTTTTCTCTCTTAAATTTTCTCTTTCTCTTCTCGTCTCTTTCTTCTCCTTCTTCTCCTTCTTCTCCGTCGATGGCATTGGGAAAGTGGCAAAATCAAAGAAGACATCAAGTAGACAGTTTGCATCCGATTCCGTGCTGGGGGCGGGGAGCTTTTTCGGTCGCGATCAAAAGCGTTGACACTTTGGAAATATGGCCTCTTTGCTTGCGTTCAAATTCCTTTCTTCTGGCGCCCGATTGCACCACCTCTCCTCGATTGAATCATCTAATCAACATCAGATGAATCAAATTATGACATGGAGGGCTAAACTCAACCCTCCCCGCAAGAATCTCTTTAGTTGTTTAGCCTTTTTTTTTTAAGGCCCGGATTGAACTGAAGACTTCGAATTGTCGCGCCACCTAAATCCGTTCGCGTGTCCCGAATGCCATGCATGTTGGGGAATCTGCGACTTTTGCACGATGGTTCAGACAACTTTCCCTCGTTTTTCTTCATTTTCTTTTGATTTTTTGGTTAAAGGAATCTGATTCTAATATAAATAGATAAATCAACGAACGAAATGCATATTAAAATGATGGGATATTGAAAGCGGAATGTCAAGATAGAAAGACATTTCGTGTTGACAAATTGGATCATAATTTTTTTTTTAAAATTCTTATAGATATGCCTCAATTTAAGACTAATAAGAGTTATTTGCATGGACTTTTGTTTTCTCACCTTGTACTTTTTCTTTTCGTTAAGAAAAATAATAAGAGAGGGCATGGCAACTACCAAATCTTGCAAAGTGTCCCATCATGGGATCGACGATCGAGATAGCTCGTGGGACGGTGGGAGCACCGTTTCAGGCGGCGCCACCCGTCGAGTCGTGATGGCCGTTGGCAGAACCCAAAAGACACTTCATCATCATTTCCAACCCCAGATCCGCGTCCACCGCCGGCCCCCAAAATCATTATGAACTTTCCATATTTCTTTTTCAATAATACGCAATAATTACTCCTTTCCATGCTCTTTTTTTTTTTTCATTTTTATTATATTTTTCGTCTTTTAATTTAGGAAAGATGCACATGTTCCTCGAACGAAAAGTATTAGACAACAAGTATATGTCCCCCGGCCTCGAGAAACGTCGGTTACCTTTCGTATTACAAATTTGATCTTAGCTGTATTGTTGATCTTGCGCTCCCACCCTTGAGGGTAAGGGAGGCGGATTTGCATGGTAGGTAATGGTGTGAGATCAAGTGCGAGTGCTAGTGGTATGTTTACATACATTACTCTAGTGATAAATTGGTCTTTCTTGTTTTGGAATTATAAAGAAATTAATGAAATTGCATTTGTATATTTTACAATTGCGCGATAATATATATATTATATTCTGATGTGATTCGGATAAATGCAATGTGATTCACAAATGCATTGTTCGTTGAAGGTTCACCCAGATTCAAAATCTACCTAATTTCTCCTCCACCCTCCGTCTCTTATATTAATCGTACTCAAAGATTCATTTTTTTCTCAAATTTTACGCAAAAAAAAAAAAAAACAAAAGATTATTTGCTAGAAGTCTTTATAGACGAGAAAGGTAAGGAGCTACGTGGGCTTGGGCCCAAAAGTTTTTGTCATTTTGCGCCAGGTTCTTCCCAAGGGGCGTGGAATTGCACTCAGGAATTTGTAGGACCCGCCCACAGGGTGAAATTGCGTCTCGCTAAAGGATCGAGGCCGACGCATTCGGAACGCAGCACGTAATCGATTCCCGTACATAATTATAATTTCCAAAGTCATCCACCTTCCTGCTCCTTTCCTTTTCAAATTGATGGATGTACTCTATTTTTCGTGGAAACTTCGGACTTGCGTGATTAGCATTGATTGTTTGATTGCCTTAATATGAGGACCAACCGTTTATTGAATATGTCATGTCATATTGTACTGGATTTCGTATGTTGAATTCCAAATATTTGGCATTAGTGGGGTACATGATGACGCAAGCCATTAAAATGAGGGAGCACGGCATGTCTAGCTGTCCACTCTTAGCGCTCGCAATCATTCTCTCTCTATAGAAGATGCGCGGTTTGCTTTCAAAGTAGTTAAATATATTGATGGGGAAACCAAGGTCGTACCGTCAGGATGGCCGAGTGGTCTAAGGCGCCAGACTCAAGTTCTGGTCCTCGAAAGAGGGCGTGGGTTCAAATCCCACTTCTGACAACATTTCCTCTCTTCTCTATCTCTCTATTTTTTATTTTGTTTTGTTTTGTTTTTTTTTTTTTTTTGAATTTCTGATTTCTCTATTATCTCCAAGGGGAAGAAAGCCATTCTGCGAGTGGTCTTGATGCCCGCATGAGCAAAGGTGGTAATTCATCTAATTTTCATATAGAGTTTTAAGACTATTCATGTTAAGTATTGTGCCTCTTTTTGATATAGCGGGTCAAATGGTGTTTTTGCTAGCTTTTGTGCACATCGACTAGCTCTTCTCTCCAAATAATCGTAAAGACACACTTCTCACATTGGTAGTGTATTTCAGATTTTACTTTTGAAATGTTTCTAAATAGATTTGAATCCGAAATTATAGAGAAGAGAAATAAACTTGCTTAACCATCAATGCCAACACTTTGTTGGTATTTAGGTCTATGTTTTACTCATTTAAGAAGGTGGTTTTTAATTGGTGTTTACGGATAAGGGTGCCATTGAATGTATTTTTAACTAAAAGGGGCAATATGTTCATCAATTCATAGTTGGAAAAGCCTTTTTCTGACAAGATTCTTGATTGATGGATTACAAATATGGTCACCACCCTTTTTGGTTAAGTTTATACATGGGTAGTGCCCATATTCATAATCCACTACTTACAAGATGTGGTATATTTGGAGCTCACCAATCAAAAGAGCTGCTTGTGAGGAGTTTCCTCCGATTATGGATGGAGCTGAATATAATCTTGGGGAGGTTTATGTCTATCATTCACCTAATGAAAAGAATTAGTTAGATGGTATTTCGTCAAACTAATGATCAAGAAAAGCACAAAATTAAGTGCAAACAATCTCCTATATCTAGTTAAGTCATTTTTAGCACACGTCTTTTCAAACTTATATAACCGTTGAGATCTCTCATAACAAATCCGTAAGATATATGTTTTTCTTCATGGTTGTCAAGAAAATCCACGTAGTGAATCAGCGTTTGACTACGTGAGTGAATTCTCTTCTTCCTCTCCCTTCTTCCCATTTGACCTCGTGAAGGTATTCCTAATCTCTAGATAAGCACGAACGGTTGGGCTAATGCAGCGACTGACAGCGCGTACGCAGCGCTCATCTTTGTCTTTCGTAAAGAGTAAAAGCAGCTGGGAAAAAAGCACAAAAAAGACTGGGATAAGAGCAGCCGCTCTACTGTGTCTGTCGTGTAAGAAGTTGACCATGCAAAAGTTATATGACATATGCAGAAGAATTCGAGGACCTCTCTCAACGTGCCTTCCATGCAAAAAGTCTGCTCAACTTACCAGCACTTTGAGCTGGCCAGACAAACAGACAATCCCACTTTTTTTGCTTTACTGTTAAAGGGATTTGTTAAGAGATTATGTTGCGTCATAAGTTGTATTTTCCCTCCCTTTCTTTTTTTCTTCGTTTTCATCCCTGAGGATGCTCGCAAGAAAGGGGGGAAGAAAAGGAAAGAAAAAGAAAAGCTCAAAGGCCTACGTTGCATGTCGGATGACACTGTTTATCGATGTGGCCAGCCCAATCTCTACATGCAACATGTGCATGTGCAAACCACCTTTGAAGACTCTTATCCGACTTGCGGGCAGCTTTTATGCACGGCGGCATATGCATCTTTTAGTTATTAAATGAACATGATTATCCGATTAGAGGATAATGCGGCCAATGTGAAGAAAACTTTACACAAGTGGTCTTCATCGCCGGCTGACCCTGCACAATGATGTGCGCAAGCATGTGTGCTTACCAACATTGATATTTTTCCGACGACGATAAAAACCGTTACTTGCCATAAGACTTGGTGATTGGTTGCGCAACATTAGCGACGAAGAAGGGTGCTTTCAACTTCACATGCTTCAGAAACCGTACAGATAGTACCCACCAAAATCTGACTATTCCGAGTGAGATCACGGAGTTTCCCATCGCACTTTTCTCCATGCCAAAAGAAGCTGATCAAAGTCCTGATAAGTGACGGGAATTCAACGTGTAAAGTAAATGGAACCAACGACGAGTCAGCATATACAAATCTGGAAACGAGACTACTGGGCATCGGTGGTTCTTTGACAGTCTGACAAAGCATGAGTACGTAGTTTTTGACGTGCATGTTATCTGTCGTGTAAAGGGTCGTTCTGATAGAAATGGGTTCACGTACCTTTCTCTTCTTTGCCTCCTCTCCTCCGAAGATTTTCGCCCTTCGTGCTTTTGGAGATTTACTTACGAAAAAAGCAAAGGGAGAAATGGTGGACGTGTCAATGGAAGATTTTTACGTCGGATAGGCGGGCAATGAATCCCTTTCTATCTCTTGCTATAGTAGAAAGGTTACGTCCATCTTCCAACTTTATATCTTTTCGATTACTTAATGAGTGTAAATGTTGAACTTTGTGGTGGATAATTGACCTGACGAAGGGGAATAGGGAAAAGGGTTTGTAGTCATTATCTGATACATGGAAAATATGCCATGTGCGTCTTCTCAAATCCAAAGAAAAAGTGAATGGCTTATGTCCTCGTAGCAAATTTGGTGGCTGCTGATAAGCTCCTTTTTATATCTTGAAGGTTATCCATCCATAGACTATATTATATAATATGGAAGTCCACGTGTCTTAGCCCTTAAAGTCCGTTTAGTTTTAGTAACTTTTTCGGTGTTTGGCCGTCTTTGTTTAACTTAATTTGAATAGGCTTTTAGTGAAGAAGCTCTTTGGATACTTTGCTAATGTACATTATATGATTCCTTTTCTTATTCATTTAGTTAGGAGCTCCTAATGTTTGTCATCTTAAGTAAGTAAACTCCGAGCCCATTCAATATCCAGTTGAGCTAGTTAGGCGCTACCCAAAATTTGGATGGACACCGCTCAAACAGAAAACTTGTTTGTGCTTAGGTGCTAAAAGGAATTGAATGTATGTCATGTGTGCAGATATTGAATGTATGTCACGTGTTTAATCTGCACACACAAGTCTCTTCCAAAAACACTAAGATAAGCCAGCTCCATGAGATTCACATATCTATTGTTATTTTTTGGTAAATATTATTTTGACGTGCTATAATGTTAGAAAGTATTGTTTTGAAATGTTTGATACAACATTGCAGGTTGCTTCAATTGCCTTTGAAAGTTGTAAATGCAAACTATGACGTTACAAGGAGATTACATATTTGCTAGAGTGGAAATGGATTCATTTTATATTAGGAGAAAGTTTAAATCTTTTGTACATCCTCGATTGGGGGAGACTCCCTCCAACTCATGCCTATGATTGTCGAGTTATAAGTTATAAATATTGTTTATATGCAAACTTAACTTGAAAAAAAAATTGTATATTTTCCTCTCCATCCCTGGTTGGAAGATGTGGATATTTGTAATCTAGCAATCAGAAATTCTGGTTGGAAGAAGTTTCCTTCAATCAAGGATGACGGAAAACATGGCCCAAAAATAAACGTGAGTTATAATCGTGTTCGCAACTTATCAATCTGAAAATCGGTTGGAGGAGAAAAGCATGGCATAACATAGGTAATATACATATTCGTAAGCCAGCAATTAAAAGACCGATTGGAGGAAACTTTCTCCGATCAAAGATGGAGGGAATAAATATAACTCAAAGGATCACGCTTCCCTTCATCCTGGATTCAGTCTTTTCATAGGTGCGTTACACATTTTTGCTAAGTTTACATGTGGTGCAATGTTCATAATTACTTGTAATCCGTCCATCAAATGCATGATTGGAGAAAATTTCTTTCAATGAAAAGCCGGGGAAAATGCAGCTGTAATTGAAATGAATTGAGGCTCGGCCTCCAATCCAAGCCTCATGTCAAAAGATCTATGTTAGCTAGGCTGACGGAGCAATGGTTGGGCCGGGCTTATTCAAACAAATCCAAAATGATTAGCCACCTTACTGACGCAAATAGTCACGACGGTCCTTGTCCCTTCAATGTTACAATAATCATGCTCTGTCATAACTCCAAAAGGAAGAATAGACAGAACACGATAAAAACCGAATTTAGCAAAAGGAAGCGGATTTACAAATTATTCAGAGCCAACAGAACCATTTCGTTGCTTTCCGGGTCGTAATAGAACTCTCATCCAAGGTCAACCGATGAACAGCATGCCCGCCACAATTTTTTAAGGTGAATTATGGCTAAACGTGGCCTTTTTTGGGGCCCTTTAAAGCGGTCAAAATACGTGCAGGAGGATCTCATCCGAAAGGATAATATATAGAATATGTTGAGATGTCATCACTGACCCAAGTCAGTCCAATAACCTCATCCATTGACACAAAGTGCAGGAAATGTTGGCATTACTAATACTATTAAATCAAATGGAATTATTCAACCTCCTATGCTTTCAAGGAAAGAAGCCTTGAAAAAGCACCCTTTGGTTGACCCGATCATCAACTACTTCCTTCAGCAAATATGTATATAAATTCCTTTTGACGGAGTGAAGCTTATTCAAAGAAACATAAACAACGGCGTGCTTTTCATCGATGGACTTGCTTCCAAGGGGAAAAGAACAAGGAGGAAAAAGAAGAAAGGATACGAGGTTTCTTCGACAACGTTCGGGAGTCAAAACATGCGTCCTTTGTACTGTTACCTCTGAGAGAGAGAGAGAGAGAGAGAGAGAGAGAGAGAAGGGAAAAGAGAAGCACATTCGACTCGTGGTCGTCCTGATCACAAGCCATGTGCGATCCCTATCGTGCAACGGATCGAAAAAGCTAACGGACAAGCTTGCTTGCCCCCCGCATGCAAAAACGTGGGACGGAAGGGAACAAGCAAAGCCATGTGCATGCAAATTGCAAACCACGCTTCCTGTTGACGACACGAAACCATCAGTTCACGGGCTCTCTCTCTTCTCTCTCTCTCTGTGCTTCTGGTGTTCAGTCAATTTCACTAGCAGTGCGTCTGCTTTCACGTGTCATTCCATGGGAAGAGTGTAGAGTTAGGAATTTCTTTAGTTTGGAGAGATCGCATATGGTTGGTGCCTCAAATGAGTTATCAATCACCACCATACAGGATGGCCGGATTATTTTTATAAACTATGGTTCTGTTTATTTGGTGAAGAATGGCCGGGGTATTTTTATAAACTATGGTTTTGTTTATTTGGTGAAGAATTTTCCTAAAATTTTTTTAAAAATAACCATTTGTATTGTTTGTAATAATTAGTCGATGAATTTTTTCATTATGAATAATAATTTATGTCTAAACATTTTCATAGGCAATGAAAATAATCTTTGTCCATTTATTTTTGTAAAGTGGCACTTTTGGTTTTGGACAATTTTTGCAATTTTTTTTTAATTTTTCTTATTTTTTGTAATTGTTTTTATTATTATTTTCTTTGCATTTTCTTTTGCGTTTTGTTTGTGGCCCATCTCAATTAGGCTGCCAATGAAGGGCACCTTCACCGGTCACCCCTTGGCTAGATTTAGCGAGGGCAGCCCTTGCTTGTGGTTGGTCATCTGGCTGTCACCAAGTATCGGCAACAAGCAAGAGGAAAATAAGAGGAAAAAGACAAAAAAGAAAGATTAGAAAATTTTTAAAAAATTGTAAAAATTTATCCATGTTGGTTTCAATTGTGCCATATAAGATTGCAAGTGTCCACATTAGTGATTTTTGGCTAAAATTGGTTGAAATGACTATATTAACAAATTATTAAAATGTTTGGGAATAAATTGGCTAAGTTGAATTAGGATTAAATTAGAATCAATGTAGTAAGTTCACAACTTTTTCCGTAGATTATCTTTTATCTTTTTTCTTTTTTGTGGAAATTTTTTTTGAAAGTCATGTTACATGCGATACATCCAAACCAAAATTGGTCATAGCCTTCGACCTCACGAATCGCGTGGCCACTTCCAGCAAAGTGAAATGACCACCGACCTTTGAATGTATTTCAGATCTAGATCCAGTACAGACAAGCTCGCATTATCAGCCATTAGGAAATATATTAGCTCTTGATACAAAGCAACATGCATGGCACGTCCTAACCTGTTTCGTAACCCACAGGCCATTCAATAATTTACTCGCATGGCACGTACGAACGTGGGCACTTGGATAAACATAGTTCGACCGCTGATTAAGAGATTCTTCGAGGGAAGGACCACATGAACGTCTCATCCCGGAGGGCAAAATGATCGGACAACTTTGCCCATGTCTGACAAAATCAAAAGTTCATATTCTCCAATCAAATAGATAATATACAAATCAAATAGCGTTTCTATAAATATTTGGTACCAAATGATGCTGGCTACATTCTGAAAAGAATCTCCCCCCTCCCAGAACAAATTTTCCATAAAAAAGAATACCGAGAATGGAGCAGAAACCAACTCGTCTGAATAAAGCTGCAACAACCGCTGATAATGAAAACATAATGATGCAACGTGACCAGACAGCCTCGGCCATGCCTCATCCGTATTAGGTCGGTCTGATCTCTTTGTCAATGACTCAGCTCCTCATCAAGGTGGCCGGATCCGTGCGGGCCATGGCGGTGATCTTGTTCTCGATTCATGCCTCATTATTTCTTCACCTGTGGGTCCGAATTGAATGATCCGAAACCGAGTCATACCTCATTATTTCTTCACAGTGTATGGGAATGTAAATCCGCCGCTAATCGTGCCTAAGTAAAACTAATCCTAAAAACTAAAAGGTTGTAAATCCGCCGCTAATCTTCCTAAGTAATCTAAGAAAAAAAATGAAACTAAAAGGTTGCTTCTTCCATCATGGTAGTAATAGTACGTAAGCAGACAGTGGGACGTTTTAGGAGAGCTGCCACATCCGCCAAACTGCCACGCTGACGCCGACCAACCCCGCCACTGCGCGGTTGGTCGCCGCACCGCTCGCTTCCGACACGCCCTCGTATACCATCGCGCTGTTGTTGAAAGAATTCGAGGCGCTCGCCGCCGCCGTGGCCGCCGTAGCCTGGTCTGAGGTGGAGGCGGGAGACGAGGAAGACGACGAGGATTTCTGGCTGCACGTTTTCCCAAAGAAAGAAACGTTACCGTTAGTTTTTATTACCGTTCGTGAAGAAAGTAAAAAAAAAAAAAAAAAAAAGGTGGGCTCGCAATTTAATGAAGACAGTCTGGACGGGCTTGCTCAGTCGGCGCCGCCATCGACCGTTGGGGAGGGGGAAGTGGCAACGGTCGGCTTCGGCCCATGTGCCAACGTCATTGAAAGAGAGATGACAACGGACCCGGATCTGAAATCAAGATGGCCGTCATGCCATGGCCGTCATGCTATTTTGTAATCTTGTTCGAGCCTCATTCAATGCTATACTATACCCGCCCACATAGCCAACCTGTGCGGGAGAGTGGACCTTGAACTCATTAATGTAATTTATTTAACAACTGGGTTTGCTCGGAGGAGAAAAACATTTAAAAAGCGAAATGCGTTTTTCTATGTCATAAATTAGTGATGTTGTCGTAAGAAACTCTAGAGTAATTTGGCGAGGTTGGTTGACCCAGGTTGGGGTTGAATCCGCCCAACTACCTGGGCTGATAAGGACCCTTTACTCAATATTCTCGGCGAAACTTTTCAAAGGTTGAAATTCCACTGACGATTTCAGTTCGTTTTCAACTAAGCTGGTAAAAGATATTATTAAAAAATTATCTACATAGGGCAAAAATTCAAGGCGAGAATAGTGAGTAAAATAATAAATTAATGTCAAGATTGCGGGGCCACATGATAAGGTAAGTTTGTCTGAAATCGCACTCCTCCGGTCGGCAGGTCACATGGGGGGACAACAGCATTACCCTCTCCTAACGTTCACATGGGGGACCGGGCCGGGACCTTTCAATAATGACGAAACTTCCCCTCCCCTCGAACGGTCGACCTGCGAAAGCCGGGGATAGGGGGAGAGAGATTGCTCACCTGGCGTTCGGAGTTGGGCAGAAGGTGATGACGTAGTCGGCGTCGGCGCACGTGAAGGTGCTGGTGCTGTCGTCGTACGCGTAGCTGTAGGCCTGCGGGCAGGCGTTCTTGAACAGCTCCGAGTACGACGAGGGCTTGCACGTCTGCGGCGTGCCGTAGGCCCCGCTGCAGCAGTACTGCGGCTGCTGGAACGCCTCGCACGCGCTCTTGCACGCCACGCCTCCCGACCCGTCGCTGCTCGTCACCCTCAGCTCCGACGGGCAGGCCCCGTTCAGGTCGACCAAGCACCCCGTGGTGGTGCAGTTCTGGCCCGTCCCGCCCTGCGGCGCCACCAGCAGCGGCAGGTTGTACCCGTCCACGAGGCTGACGTCGAAGAAGTCCATGCCGCCGGAGCCGTCGAGGGTGAACTCGGCGAGGGTCGCCGGCGGGGCGGCGCCGCTGCCGGAGCACTCGACCTGTCCGGAGCCGCAGTCGCCGGTGAGGCAGGAGAACTTGCCGGTGGAGTCCTGGGAGCAGTGGGTGCGGCCCCAGAAGCGGCCACCCCAGGCGGCGGGGGCGACGAGGGGCTTGGAGGCGCCGCTGTCGAGGGCGAAGCCGGTGGTGGACAGGGGCTGCTGGCCGGCGTTGGAGAGGATGCCGGGCCACACCGTGTAGTCGCACTTGTTGACGAATGTGAAAGTTGTGGAGTGCACTCCTGCGCGTCAGGGAAAAAAAAATGCAAAAGACAGATCTTTGATCAGCTCAAGAGAAAACAGAGAGCAAACACAAAGGGGGAGAGCTCAGGCATTGCTCGGAGTTAGTAATGACCTGGTACCAACTGAGGAGAGACTATGAAAGATAACAGAGTAACCAGCAAGGCTAGCCGCGCCATTGATAGTGTCAGAGAAACGGAGATTAACTGAAGAAGAAGAAGAAGAAGAAGAAGAAGAAGAAGAAGAACTGGGGGGAAAAGGTGGGAGAGAGAATCAAAGCCCCAGCAAGTTCTTCTTCTTCGACGGGGGAGAGAGAGGAAAGGAGGTCTTTTCAAAAGATTTGTGGAAGAGGGTGAGGTGGAGTATTTATAGGGAGGGAAGGAGTAGGATGAGCGCTGACCGTGCCACGCAATTTTGCTCTCAATAATTCAGAGCATGACACCTGTCCGTCTCTCTTCCACGTCGTCCCACTCTCTCCTGGCCCACCGCTCTGACGCTCTCTCTCCTCTGCAAACGCTCTGACGCTCTCTCTCCTCTCTCTCCTCTCTGTCTCTTGCTTCCATCGCCCCCCACCTAGCGAAATGCGACGCTCTCTCTCCTTTGCAGAGCGACCTTCGCCCGCGGAGAGGGAGGCCAAAACGTGAGCAGGGGTTCGTTGGCGTCGGGGTTGGCCAGTGAGGGCGCTCCGCAGAGGAAAGAGGGAGAGAGCGGAGCGGAGGTCGCAAGAGGGAGGCAAAGGGGCGTCGGCGTCGGCGTCGGCGTCGGAGTCGGGCACGTAAGCGGAGGTGGAGGCGGAGGCGACGGAGGCAATCGACAGAGGGCCGTTGGCGTCAGGGGCGACAGAGGCAACCGGCGGAGGGGCGTCGGCGTCGTGGTTTGCTGGAAGAGAGGCGCGACTTCGAGGACGAGAGAGAGAGGACTAGAGGTCGCAAGAGGGAGGCGGAGGGGTGTCGGCGTCAGAGTCGGGTTTAGGAGAGGAGGCGGAGGCTACGTCGGCGTCGGATTCGGGGGTGACGGAGGCAATCGGCGGAGGTGGAGGGCCGTCGGTGTCGCGTTTCGCTGGGTGGGGCGATGGAAGCGAGAGACAGAGAGGTGAGAGAGGAGAGAGACAGAGGAGAGTAGAGGAGAGAGAGCGTCAGAGCGTTTGCAAAGGAGAGAGAGTGTCAGAGCGGTGGGCCAGGAGAGAGAGTGGAACGACATGGAAGAGAGACGGACACGTGTCATGTTCAGAGCAAAAATTGCGTGGCACTTTTAGGTACCTAATATTTTCTCGGCTCTGCGTCCCTGCGATAATAGGAAGTTAGAGTTAAAGATTAATTTATGAAAATTGTAAACTAGTATGAGATCATCGGCCACGGTTATTCTTTGGGCTTGTCGTATCTTGATCCCCGGATTTTTCTCCTAACATCGAATTAATCCCTTTATTTGTTTCTTTTTTTATTTTGTTTCCTTCAAAAGCCTCTCTCTACTTTTTATAGAATCTCATTGTGATTTGCAAGCGCCATGTCACCGGCTAACGTGGCATGCGCTTGGATACTGACATGGAAATTAAAAAATTATTTTTTTCTCTTTGATTCTTCATTTTCAACCCCCGCTTCGCCTGGGGGCTTGGCTCTCTCCACCGCCCGAGTCGCTGCCACCACCACCCTTGAGCCACCGCCCCACCGTGGCCACCATGAATCGCGACAAAGCTGTTGAGCTCGTCGCCGGCAGCCATGGACGAGCCAAGTTTCGAGCTCAAAGCCGTTGAGCAGCAGATCAGATCTGGCTGTTGAGCGGCGGTCGATCGTTGCATCCAGGCCGACCTCCCGTCCACCCATTATTCGTCGCCTCGGCGGCTAAGCCTTGGCCGCGAGCTTTCGTCCACAGATATGGAGATGCAGAGCAGCCGTCAGCCATGGACGGCCTCTCGTCCACGGATCTGAGCGTCGACCTCCGCGTCGACCTCTCAGTCTCGCCGCCAAGACTCCAAATTTAGCCGAACTTCCAGATCTGGAGCCATGGCCGGGAGCGACGATGGTTCGAGATCTGGACTTCACCGACCTTCGCGTCTCCCCCTCGTCGTCGCGTGCGAAGCCATTGTCGCTCGTGGCCAAGGATCCAGATGTGGCGCAAATGGAGCTGGTTCTACACAATCATTTTCTATTTTGGTCCGTCTCGTGACGAACAAACCCGCACACTTTCAGTCCATGGATTTTGTGTTGAGTGGTGGAAGGAGAGACCAGCTTCAGCCATGGATTCTCTTCCGACCAAATGCAGTCCCCTGCTGCCAGTTTTGGAAGTGAGGCACTGGGCAGAGGAGACGACCAAGTCGGAGAGATGCGACGCCGGCGATTCCGGCGGTGGTCGTGGCGGAAGGAGTCGCGGAGGCTAGGCTCGTGGTAATTGCAGATGGAAGAGGAGGAAGAGAGAAGTCCAGTTGGATTTGGAGATTCATTTGTTTATTTATTAATTTCTTTATTTTCATGTCACTGATTATGTGTCAAATTGTAATTGATTAACAGTAAATCGGCACAAGCCACGCCAACCGATGACATGACGCTTATAAACCACCGGATATTTTCTCTTCTGTTGTACTTTTTTTTTCTTCATCATTCTATTTTTGTTGATCCACATAGCTTACTATTGATTGAGACTAGGAGTGATTGGGTAAGGTCTAGATTTGGATTTTGTCCCAACCCTATTATAAGTGGTTTCCATTTTTTGGATCATGCATTCGAGTTTGTTTGTATTGGATCCTGTACCCGACGCACCATATTTTTCCGGTCCGGCTCCAGAGTCAATCCTGTTTTCATTGGAATCAGTTTTGCCATCTCCCGATATTCTATACGACTTCAAATTTTATATTAATACGCGAGAAAATAACAAAATCCTCATAATTTGTATCGAAACATTAAGCACTTATAATAAATAAATACATGAACTTTTTGACTAAACGAAAAATTAAGGATCCACAATAAATAAAATCATAAGGCAAAAAATTAGCAACAAACATGGGTCTAATATTAGTCTTATTCCCACAACTACTACATGAAGCTATTCATTTATGCAAGCATGAATTCTCCTATAAAAGAGAAATTAGACGAGTCAATCCACGTGGTACACAAGAATTTGACGGCGACGAACACCGTCCATCCGTCAGACAATGCGAGAGGGAACTGATGAGGGAGGGAAGCAAGTGAGGAAGAGGAACGACAAAGGAGGAGTGCCGTGTGTGTTTAAGAGAGCCAAGAGGAAAAACACCGTGTGATTACGGGAGTAAGAATAGAAATAAGGGGAAAAAAATAAGGTTTTGGACCTATACTTACAAATCCGGTTACCAAACTAGCTCCAAGACCGATCCGAAAACCGATTCCTTGGTGGGTAATTAATCAGACCTGGTTCCCAGACCAGTTTAAACCGGTTCCGAATTTTGGGAACCGATTCCAACGGGAACCGATTCCCAACCCTGTTTTCCGGGTGGGCCGGTTTGGTTCCCGAGTATATTCGATTCGGTTGTACACCCCTAATTGAGGTGTTAAAATACTCGTGTCGTATTGTGATTTGTTTAAATTTGTTACGTACCACATTATGCAACATGAATATTAAAAATCAAAATATGATAGAGAGCCCACACTATGGCCATGGTGAACACAAAGAATGTTGTTTAAAAAATTCAAAACTTATTGTATAGTAACCAATTCAATTCTATTTTTTCTTTTAATTTAACTAATTTAATCTTATTATACTTTAGGATGACTTGTCAATATAGTTTTTGACAGGAAATCGTTAACGTGACAATCCAATTAGCGCCAACCGTCCTTTATGGCATGGACGATACTAATATGGACATTTTGTTTTTGATTTTTCAAAAATTTACAAAATTTTTATTTTTTCCTATTTCCACTCTGCCAGTTGCCGTGGTCTCATGGATGACTGACAAAGGTGGTTGGACATAGGGGAGGGGTAAGGGAAAGAAAAGGAAAGGAAAAAAAAAGAATTAGAAAATTTTAAAAATTGAAAAAGATTGTATATGTTTATGCTGATTATAACACATAAGATTGACCTTGCAAGCTGGATTGCAGCTCAATGATTCTTCGCTAAAATTAGCCAATATAACTATGTAGAAAAAACTCAAAAGGTTTATGATTAGATAAATTAAATTTAAAAGTTTATAACTGAATTGGTTGCTATATTATAATTTAGGAATTTTTAGACAATTACTCTTGAAAGATATGGTGCGGGCTACACGCTTGCTCACACAATCTGATCTTTACTAGAAATCAGCAATCACGGTTGGCATGGTTGCTGGCAACGCTGCTTGACCTCAGGCTCGCGGCTGCCATGACATGTAGCTTGCCAAATCTCTAGCTTGCAGTCATCGTCGCTTGAACTCGAGATCTAGGCTCGTGGCCATGGCCGCTATAATACTGAAAATTAATTGAGTCCCATCTTGTTTTGTTAGAGAGTGGCATTATTTTCCTTCGACGAAACAAAACAAATTTGCCTAAGCTCGTGCAATCTTGGTCGTTGTCCTAAGACCCTACTAAAAAGAATGACGTGGATCCACTCTGGTGTTGATAAAATCCGCCGCAGCACTCCACACTTTTGCTTAGCCCAATCCGGAAAACAAGCATTACGTGCACTCATGTTTTGGCCACTTTATCTACATCGGAAATAAGTTCACATTGTTTCTGCAAAAAGATATTTTCCATTGCATTAAGTGGTAACTGGAGGGATCGGGAAATAGTTATATAAATGTCCCCATAATTCAGAGTGTCCTCCACGTCTCTTCCTCATACATTCACACTAATTATTCTAGTTGCATATGATCTTTTTTTGTAATAAAATAAAATGGTGGCTGACCCGCACTGACAACTCTACTAGATGTTGTCATCAGAGTTATGGGTTTGCTTCACAATGTTTAAACTAACCCTAACTACTTTTCAATACCTCTAATCCGACGGTGCAAGGCCAGCGAATTTATCATCACAGCCCCACCTAGGTGTTAGTAGTCAGAGTCTCTGCACACAAGATATGTTCCAGTTATATAATCCGGCATAAGATATTTAGAAGTTTGATCGTGACATGAATTAAATTTCATTATCTTGTGGAACTCAATTGATTTCTTTACCATTTGGACTACGTATTAAGCCCGACATTCAGCTCTATCTCGTCCGGTGATCACATGAGGTCACGAAAATATAGAATTCCAAAGCTCTTGAATTGGAATGGAACATTAAATTGGAAATTGAACCGGTTGCTAAAGATGACAATCATGCTGTTGTTGGACTTAGCTACTAGCTACAACTCGGAAGGCGAAGTGTTTTTCGAGCATACTTTATGGAACTCCTCCATAAGTCTAAATTTCTTATTTGTGTATGTGAGAAGAACTAAAAGTATCTATATCCTCATGCTCACTAATTAGTACTGCATATTGAAAAATGAAACTTTCCCATGGCAGATGAGCTACTGATTGACAGAAATATGATGTGTCCAGTGATATTCCATCACATGGTTTTGCACCAACTTGCTGTCCCAAAATACACATCTAATGATTTAAACACCAAAAATAACGTTCGTCGCTTTTTGCGATTTACCGCATGAATGTCACATTTATTCCCTACATAGACAAACATAGTTTGGTTCTTCAATTGTACATATTAAATTCTGATCCTAGTCACCACATGCCTCAGTCTGACTTCGGTGGTTATAATTAGGCGATTCAAACGTGGACACGCTATTTTTTGGCGTAAAGGATAATGGGTAATTTTATTTCGGGTGCAAGATGAGTCGTCATGCATTAAACATCTCAAGGGGAGAGTCTCAGATGATAATCACCATCCAATGAAATCCTCAAGTAGTCGCAACTCATCCATGCTTGTACGGCTTTAAAGCGCGCCGTGCTAGTTCGAAATCGGGTGAGACTTATTGGCCAATACAACAGTGAAAAAAATTGATGATGCGTGATTAGATTTTCTCCACATCTCTTTGTCCACGCATTGCTTGGAAAGCTCTCTTTTTTCCTCTTTACTCGTGAGTTCACTTCATGGACTTCGTAATCACAAGCTATGAAGCACCGACACTTTCTAAAAGTTTCCGTGTCGTGTTGGACATTTCGACACGTGTTCGATACTCTCCGATACTCAGTTAACATGTGTCGAAAAATTCGACACCTGATCAACTTTCCTGACACTTTCCGGCACTTCAGTTGGAATTTTGACATACGAGTTTTGGACACGTAATTCCAATATTGAGATCAATTTTAAAAATTCAATAAATGAGAGATCAATATATATACACACACACACACATGTGAAAAAATAAAACACAATAATAAAAATAATAAATAGAGAAAGAAGAAAAATCTAGTCTTCACTTCTCTTCTGACTCCTATTTCCCGTGATATACAATTCATCTCTTACGTTTTTTTCTCCTCTTTCAACATATCTAACATGCGAGGCCAGAATATAGATCGCTTGTTTTTTCTCCAAATGTTATGAATTATTGAAATAGAGTTGAATTTGTCAAATCCAAACAATGAATGATATTAATAAATGACGGATTAATGTTTTTAGCGTAAATTCATTCTAGACTTTTTAATTAATTATTTATTTATGAATTTGATTGAAATAATCATAAAAATGATAATTTATTATGTATATATAAAAATATATATTTAATATACAACGTGTCGGAATTATCTGTTTTTGAGAAATAACGTGTCGGTGTGTCGTGTCGTGCCGTGTTACGTGTTGCGTGTCGGTGTTGGTGCTACTTAGACTACAAGAGTAAGGAGTTGGGCTCACAATCTCGCCTACATGATAGCGAGCTAAATCAAGTGTAACCCTAGATTTCATCCCCCTAAGCATAAAATTAACATGAGACCCAATTCTTTGCACCCTTTACCGGAATAATTTAGTAGTTGGTCCTCGCTCGGGTTTTTTGGCAACACGATGTCATTCACTTTAGTCACTACTTTAAAATGCGTCACATTGGCTTGAGGTCACACCGGGCTCACATGTCGGCACAATATCACATACATTGATAGCGCGGCGAGTAGACATATATCTGACGTCCAATACTCATTATATTACAAGCTTTTAGATGTGAACTCACCGACAATGATCAATTATTTTTTGTCAAGAGTTTATTGATTACAAGCAAAGTATGCGGCGATGATTCAGACGATAATCATATCATCGGGAGAGATCTCATCGCCTCCAAATCATTTTCTTCCCTTCACACTCGATTCAGTCCTCAATCACCAGAAGAAAAAGAAAAGGAAGCGTGCTCAAGACCGAACCTGAGAAGACATCTATTTTGGTTTGGCCCCTGCACGTTTGATTGGCAAGAGGACTTCTACGAGCTAATGATGCCCGCAATCGATTGGCAGGCAAATCTTTTCTGTTGACAAGCAAGGAACACTTTCCATTGCCCAAACGGCAAAGCCAAGAAACCTTGTCAACCTTGCAATCAGAATTCTTCAAATCGGCTGACTATATGCAACAACCTCAATTTCCATGGCGTATATGTTGTGTTGATCCCCACGATGAGTCGCCAGTGAGAAGATTTGAGGTATAGGAATTTAGCTCCGACTTGGTTCAACTGCTTTTCTAAGTTACCTAAGTTAATTATTATGGTCTGTTCTTGGTTCAACTGCCATTCATTATAACTTGGTATTAGGTTAACTCTCCAGACATCGGTCTCCCCGTAAACAACCACCCGACCTTACATTAATTAATTGCTGGAATGAGTCTTTTCTGGAATAAACATGTCCGAGGTCAAATCTCGCTTGCCCAAGGAGTGACGTGAGCGGTGAATGAAACCTTTCCCAGCAATGAACCGCAAATATCACTTTCTTCTGCATTTAGCCATCGGATGACGATGATGGTCAGCTTTACCAGCTCGAGCATTTCAAACCCGTGAAGCATCTTTCTCCAATTTGGCAGCTCGGGACCCTTAGAAAACGGGTTGTGCGCATAACACGGCGGATGGTGAGATCAATTAAGAACGAATTGATTTCATTGTCAGTTGAATCTTCTGCCCTCCGATGAAAATAGCTTGTGGGGTTTGGTCAGATTTGTGGTGCTTTATGAATTCATATTGGTTTTGAACTTGTTTTAAGAGGCTAAGTGCCAAATCTTGTTGAAGCTGCTAGCTTAGATATTTGTTGAAAGAATGTCCGTATTTATTATGAAGGGTAAAGTGGTTGAGAAATGACATTAGATGTTAGTGCACTAATATATACGATTAATTAAGCAAATTCAATATCCATTTCAACCTCAGACTTCCCCATTGCATATACTTGGAACATACTATGGCTGCAAATAATTATAGATGGACAAAATTACAATGACGACAGCTAGACGATTGGCAAGTAATTATTAAACCTCTTACCTTTATCAACTATTTCAGAAGTCTCTCGTCTTTCCTTTCACATACTAGTTTAGATATATGATTCTACTGGCCTGTTAGTTAGGTATATTACGGAATGTTACCTTTTCTATTCGATGTATCGGCAAGTTTCGTGAGATCAAACGTGCACGCTTTCCAGCATCGGGACTACCAAAAGAGGGTCTTGATAAACATCCATGCTATTTTGAATTGTCTTAATCAGTGATCTGGTGGCATTTATATTGTCATATGCCAAATTTGATTGATGAGGTTTACAGGTAACCGCCATGCCCGCTACTTGTAAGTTTGAAGGCTCTGACTGGTTTGAGGCCCATATTTCCGCATGAGGCGGCTAGTAGAGTTCTAATTTGGTCCTAAGTAAGACTGAAAACTACTTCGTATGAGGCCTTGTGCAGATTCGGCATCCCTTAGATGTTAAAAACTTAGAGAGTACTCTTTCCTCCTATGGAAGACAAAGATTCAGGAGGAATTGAGAACTAAGACGTGTGGGCACTGGCGCGTTAAAATAAAGAACGCAGTCCTGTCAGCCCACCAACTGTATATCTGTTGGACAGGCGGGGCGACCCCAGTGGTGTCACCAGACACTTGCTTCTTCGTGAGGACACATGGGTACTTCTTGGATCCTTGGTAGAGGGGCTTTATAAACATTATTTCTATTTTGGGAAAAGACCACCAAAAAACCCCAAACTTTACCCAAAGTGACAAATTTATCTCAAACTTTTTTTTTTTTAAATACCTCAAACTTTTTTTTTTTTGACATGAAAAACCCCCAACTTTGCAAACTGTGTGACATATTTACTCAATTAAGGGCATTTTTGTCTTATCCTTTCTATTTTTTTTTCTTTTCTCTTCCCTTCGCCGGCCATGGCGGAGGGAAGCCGGCGTCTGGCAAGGGCTGCCCTCGCCAGCGTCGGGCGAGGGTCGCCCTCGCTTGGGCTGGCTAGGGCCACCCTCGTCGGAGGGTGGCCCTCACCGACATCGGCTTCCCTCCGCCGGCTCCGCCGTGGCCGGCGGAGGGAAGGAAGAAGAAGAAGAAGAAGAAAAAAAGAAAAAAAGAAAAGAAAATTTAAAAAATAAAAAGACCAAATGCTTTATAATTCGGGGTAAATGTGTCACACGAATGAAAATTCGGGGTTTTTTGCGTCACAAGAAAAAGTTTGGGGTAAATGTATCACGGTTAGTAAATTTCGGGGTTTTTCATATCACAAAAAAAAGTTTGGGGTAAATTTGTCACAAAGTTTAGGATTTTTGGTGGTTTTTTCCCTACTATTTTTAATTATCTTAATTAGTGCTCCGGTGGCATTTTTATTGTCACGTGTCTAATATTATTGATGAGGGTTACTGGTAGCCGCCATGCCCCTATCTGTAAGCTTGTAGGCTTTGACTGGTATGAGGCCCATCATCTCGGCACGAGGCGGCAGGTGGTTATAATCAATCGAGGGGGAGGAAACAAAAGTAAGTCAAACTGCGCCTAATCTGATCACACCTTGTCCCCCAATCGCTGATCTGCCGACGCTAACATGTCTCTCCCCATCGATAGATAGAGGTTGGTCACCACTCAATCAAAGCTTTGCACTTTGACTTTTCTTTTTCTTTGAAGTTTCTGAACTCAATTCATCGAAAATAACAAAAATGAGTCGTGAACTCCAATTCCTACAGACGATGGACCCAAGAAAAGTACAGTTGCAGAAAATGTGGGTAATGGTCTGGACAAGTTGATGAATGCAAATCCAAAACTAGCAACTGGGCTAGAGAGAATAGCCGGGCATGCTCAAAAGGAGCTTACTAGAATTCGTATAGTAAGTGATGTAATAAGTTCTCATTAATGAAATGAACAGAGCGGCATCTTAAAGTCATTTTTTAGGTGTGAATTGAGAGATTACCACCAGTGCAATCAGATGCAAGAGTAGAAACATAAGGTCTCAGATCATCTTATTCACTCTGCCAATTCCTTTTAGTTGGAGTTTAGATTGCCAAGCATATATCATATTTCCGAGTTCTTTCACCGAAGGCGACATTCAAACGGGATTGGATTCCCATATAAAATCGTTCTAGCTTTGTGAAGAGTTCAAAAAAATATGGAAATTTGTTCGAGTTACAGGAGAAAACGCCAAAGTCTCATGCTCTAGAAATGTATTATCATACTATCGTAAGTTAGATTTAACTCAGTCTAAGGATTTGCAGATTTTTCAGTATTGAAACGATTTTGAAGTCTAAAACACCAGTGGAATCGCCTCTAAATTTATAAGTCATTCCTGCTTTCAAACGAATGACATGATATGACAAGTTGATTCATTGTGGAGAGGTCAAATTTGGTTAATTTTGGTAAGTTGACAAGTGATGGGGCAATTGATCCCATCGATATGCAGTTACTGAGATAGAGGGTTTTCAAATTCTCCAATTCATAAGTTGAATCAACTACTTTGCCAGTGATGCTTGTAGATGAGAGGGTTATGGATTTAGGAGAGTTGCTCCAGTTAGAATTTAGAAAAGAAACGGTGATATTTTGGCAAGTGGAAAATGTTGAGTGGAAGTTCCCCTTGTAAATCGCACATGTATACTGAAAAACATCAGGGAGGATGATAAATTTGCGAAGGAACTAGGCAAAACAACAGACATATCCATCGGATCAAGTTTAGGTTCCCTCGACTCCGTCAAATTCTGAACAAGCATTTTGAAACTAGTATTTGCAATATTATGACCATGGGTCACATGTGCACCACTAAAGTTTAAAAAGAGTTCGAGTAAAACAAATTTAGAAAGTTAAGAAATTTCAGTAGGAACTAGCCAAATCCAAGTTCCTTGATAATTTTCCTTTTCTTTTTAGTTTCAAATCAAAATTTTCCATTTCTAAATCTTTTAGTGAAACGGTCAGTTGAGGAAGAGGCTAAACTCGTTAACTGACGCTATATCGATGTCCCCACGTGCGGACCTTGGACTTGGCCCCAAAAATTCTGTCATTGAATCAGTTACCCAAGGCGGCAGCAACGGTGGAGCCAGACATTCGTGCTAGTTTATTCATGTTATACATTTAGTTTGAGTTCAAAGACCTGTCTTGCTCACGAATACGTTTATTCAGGCAATGTCACTGAATCCTTCATGAGGAATTGCATCAATTCACTAGTGAATATCCCTTCTTCCAAGCAGACCATTTACAACCGCTCTACCCATGTACGAGGCAACTCTTGCAGCCTTCTGGTGGCTCAGTGCCGAGTTGACCGATACCCTGTTTTTTGAAACATTTGAAATGTTTTCCCGAAAGCTGACCATATTTTCTTAGTTGTTCCCCCAAGTCAAGGCCTTTTCTAGTCTTCTATCTCTGACCACACTTGAGGAGCAAGCATGCCAGTTATCGGATATTCGCATTCCAATATAGTCTAATGGATGCTCCTAGATAAATTTATCACTAAAAATTTGCCCCTGAAGATTCAGATATCACAGCTTCCCTGCATTGTGGAAATAACTTATAGTTGATTGATCTTCAAAACCCATCTTCTCATTCACTAATTGATCCTTCTCTACTGCATCTTACCATGTTCAAGAAGAAACGATGCTACAATTGGCTTAGTTTTTCCAGTCATCTTCATGTTTACTGCTTTTGAATGTTTATCCAAGCGACAAAGCCTCCTGTTTTCGTAAAAAGGATGCTGATTAGTGCGGCGACTCCGCATGTCCTCATTACAGTTCCCATTTCCTTCTAATGATTTTGGGGACCAGCCGAGTTACGTCCCTTACTCTCCGACATCTCCTCGTTCTTGTCCAGCCGTTCAAATCTAACAGCACTAACCTTTCTGGCATTTCCTGCTAGAACCCATGGCAGAGATAGACATCAGAGAGATATTACTCCATAAGGCAGTAGATTACCAATATAAGCATGACCACTCACCAAAGATTTGTACCTCAATTCTGTAAACTTGACACAGGCTCCTCCTAATCCTGGTGGTCACGTTTAGCTAGCTTAGATCCATCAACTTCTACCCTAACTTTGATACCTTGACCTGTTATAGGGATATGCTCGAAAGCCTCTCAAGCAAACATAGATACAGTCTCACATCGATGACCCTGTCACATAAGGCAGTTTTTGCGAGCACTAGGAGGAACGTGCTGTATTTGACAGGATAGTTTTACTTCAAGCAGAGAAAAGCGGCAAGGAAACCAAAGCTCAGGAGGCAGATATAAACAATCAAAAAGCTCAATTACAAATCTTAGGACTAAAGCCACAATATACCTCTGGTATATAGATATTCAGCTCTTCTGAGAGCTCAATTAGCATCAACATCAAATATTCTCTCTGATCGCATTTATTATGTAGCTTGCTTTTTTCTCAACATACTCCCTCATACCAAGATATCACCGAAAATAAAATCTTGTGAAATAGCAAATTCAATGATGTATATGAAGAAATTTTCGAGAATCATGTCACATTTATTGGCTCAGGGAAATAACAATGCCGAGTTCAAATCTCATAATTGATTATTATACTGGCTTTTACATCACCCTTTTTGAGAAAAAAAGTGCGGGAAGGAGTTCTATTTTAAATCAGAAAGAATCACAAAGCCTGTGGCAAATTCACCCCCTTCAAAATGTACCATTGCCAGAGAGCCATTTAACAAAATTGATATCTTGTAAATTAATCTATACCAAAACTGAAACGAAGCTAAAATGGTAGCTAACTGCTTTTTAGGATCAGATTTTCAAATTCTCTTAGTCCATGAGGATATTATTATTAGTTTTGTTCTCCATGAAGCCACATTTGTTATGTCTGCTAGTGAAACACATTGCAACTAGAGGGAATACTTGAAGTGTCCTCAATTACCATGCGCACCATTAGAAGTTTGATAATCCTTCTATTGGCGGTTCTGCAGTGACATGCATAGAAGGCATTATTCACCAGAGCTGCCCTGGAATGAGTTCCTTATCAATTCATCCGTAATTTAAGGTCTAGAGAAGTGTCTCCAATCCTCCGTCATATTTCTAATCTCATCCAGATTGAATATAACTTTTCTTTAGCGAGCAACTTCGTGACTTTACTCCTTTTTCTTTTGCAATGTTTTGAAAGGTCCTGACATTGCCTGAACTCATGGAGCTCAAGCAAAACTAAGAAATCGGAACTGAAGTTAAACTTTGACTACTAGGAATATCTAAACTCAGTAAATGCCAATGATAACATAAAGAGTCATAATGAACTTACTTTAGAATCATTTTCATCAAGGATTTCACCAACACATTCCTCAACCACATCTTCCAAAGTCACTATCTGTTTCAGCCATCCCAACAAAACGTGTAACGCAGAATATAGGAATCCTAATGCGATGTAATCACATAAATATCAAACTGTATATTTTGGAAAAAAAGCTATTTGAGATAGAAAAAAGAATTGAATACTCCTCTAAAGGAAAAAATTCCCCGGTATGCCTGTTGCTATGTCAGGCGACTTATATCCCACTCGACACCGAAATATCGCCTCAGTCGGAAAGCTCTCCCCATGGCAGTGAAATAATTATGTCACTGCCAAATGACAAATTTTTCGTGTATGAAAATACCAGGAAGCTTAGAAAATCATATTGCCCTGTTCATACATTTGTCTTGTCTAGAGTTGGCCTTTTCAACTTCTGTCTTGTGCAACTATCCATTACTGGTTCTATAACACTTAAATCAGAAAGCTTATTTACACCAAAGTTGTTCTACACAAGGTAGCTTACTATAGTTACATGCCACCGTGCCGCTGACAACGTCAGGTATTCAGAATAGAGTGTAGTCACTATAATTAATTTTCACAAAAAGAATTTAACGTGACTTTTAGTTGCTTGCTAGGTTATTGAATTGAATCTGCGAGAATCGTCAAGTCATAGGAATGAAATTAAACTCCAACAAGGTGACAATCTGATTACCTCACAAAAATCACAAGGTGATGTCAACTTGCAAATGAAATTTTACAGTCATTAGTCACTTGAAAGAAGAATGATAAATTGCACCAGAAAGAGTATCAAAATTTGTCCGTACGCACGCCAATCCAGCACAAACAGAGCAATCAAACATTAATTTGTTGGAACCAAGACCCAAAAGAAAACCAGAATAGCAAAGACTCGTAAATTTATGAATGCTGAGGGGGGGAAAATGATGAAATATTTAAGAATCGGAGGGTCGATCTATCAAAAATTCAAGTTCAAAGAGGTTAAATAGAGAAGGAAGAAAAGTTAATGTCGAAAGGAGCAGCAGCAATATGTCGAGTCTCAAAAGTTTCAACAAAGAAAATCACTGAAATCCACATTGACAGTAAATCACGGCAGGAGGATCAATGAAACGTAAAGACAACAGGCACATTAAGTCTTCTTAACTTAAAAACATGCCGGTATCGTCTCTTCCGCTGGCTTAGCATAACTAAAACTAGGAATTATCTTCACTGAAAAGCTACATCTTGACACATATGGGAAAATGCTGTGTCCTCATAGCAGTCGCAACTTTAGAAAATAACAGTGGAACGTGGATAATTATTATTCTTAAGCCACAAAAAGAAATCAACACTTTCCCACTGCAACTTTATAGTAGATTATTACCATTATCTATATTTTACTAGTACAACGTTTATTTGTTAGTAACTTATATACTAAAGAAATAATCAATTATCAGTTTGAAATAACTTACAGATTACGCACACACGTTTGTTTTTACAAGTGAACGGGTTTTTCTCTAGTAGACTACGAATTGCTTATATATTCTTAGTTATAACAACTAATGAATATCACTTACGAACAAAATAACTATTTCACTGCTGTAAATTCCTAGTAGATTAAGGGCGCGTTTGGTAACGATTTTGTTCCCGAAAGTAAATTTTGATCATAAATGATTCTTTTTAATTTTGTTCCCGGGAACAGATTCTAAGCATTTTAAGCTATTTGGTAACTATCCAAAATTTCTAATTCTGGAATAGAATTGCATTTGTTACCGTGCTCATTGATTCTATTCTAAATTAATTTCTTTTAATTTTTAAATTTTTATTTTTTACTTTTTTTCCTTTTTTTTCTTTTTTTTTTTTTTTTATTTTTTTTTTTCTTTATTTTCCTTTTTCTCCTATTCTTCTTCTTCTTCTTCTTCTTCTTGTGGCCGCTCGCCGGACCGGCGATCGGCCAGATGAGGGCCGGCGACCTCACCGGAGCATCACCGACCCTTGTCGGCCGAGCCTCGTCGGTGGCTAGGCGGGCCTCGCCCAACCCGGCGAGGCCCGCCTAGCCACCGGCGCCACCGGCGAGGCCCGCCCGGCCATCGGCGGGGGCGGGCGTCGCGAGGCCCGGCGAGGCGGCTTGGCCTCGCCCGTGGCGGGGCTTGCCTCCCGGCGAGCTTGTCGGACCTCGCCTTGGCCTGGTGAGCCTTCGGCGAGCGGCGAGCGGTGGTGGACGGCGGCGGGCGGTGGTAGACGGTAATCGCGGGATAGTGGAAGGGAAGAAGAAGAAGAGTTGGTTTTGATTCTCAAATTTGTTCCCGGAACAAGAATCAACTTTTTTTTGATTCTTGATTCCACTTCAAATCTGTTCCTAGGAACAAAAATTTTACCAAACTGATTCCGGGAACAAAAAATCAGAATCTAGCACTGTTTGGCATGTTGCCAAACAGCCCCTAAGTTTTGATTTTACGAGTAATGAGCACATTTTTCTGTTTGAAGAGTAGGAATTGCTTACATATTTAACTAGTAGCGTCGATTAATGGTTGTAACTTAGGAACAAAATAATTATTATACCATTATATATTCCTAGTAAATTATTAATATCACTATTAGACTATTGGGTTGATTCAGACTACATAGAATGCATTGATGAGCTAATCATAGGGTTGTCAAATGTCTCGACCCACATCAACCAATCTATATGCAATACAAGTTTAGTTACTCATACCTGTCCCATAACCAAACCCGATTGATACTCGACCATTACTGACTGACCCATATTACTTTAACATATCCATATTTAATCCAACCTATGAAAATTCGTACCCACTCATTTAAAGCCCATATCTACAATGCATATATATTTTCAGCTATTTATTTATTTATTCTTTTATATTTGCTTTACTCTTTCTAATTTTCTATGCATTTTGATAATTTTCTTCTTGACACTGGGAAAAAAATAAAGCTTCATAATTAATATTGTTGCTAATGAAGATCATTATTTTGAAAATGAAAATCCCATGAGTACCTCAATTATGCTCATACCATGCATAACACAGTGGCAATCTCAACCATGGATTATCTCTTTTGTGACATCACATATTTTCAATCCTATTTTCTACTGACTAAATCGGGCATTTCATTGACGCGCTTATAGGGCTATTCTCAGAGCTGATCATTCTTGAGATAACTAGACTATCTGGGAAAGCCTATTAAGGACTTTAAGGCAAATAGACTTGAGAATTCGACTAGGAATCGGCTATTCGACCGTGCTCATCTTTAAAGGCCATTATGGCATAGTTAAAAATCGATTTGAGATCAAAGATGGGTCTGTTCGACTGAGATGTGTGGCTAATCGTGGGTGACACCACTAAATTAGAAAATTCTCGTGGGCCGGCCCTAGACTGATTCTTCTATCGTTTTGGTAACCTATGTCCGTATTTGAATCCTCGAGATTTTCACGACAACCGAGAGTCACCAATGTGTCAAGTGGGTTCATTGTGGCTTGAAGAAAATCGACCATGGGTCATTTGCACTAAAAGTTTATGAAAACTACTCGGTAGCCTAGGTCACGCTAAAAACGTGCCGAATGGAAATTAACCGCGAATTTGAGTCCGATTTTAGAAATTGAAGGTTCTGTCATGTCACAATAAATTCTAGGAGCATCGACTTAGTCTCAGAAGATTTTTTTGAAACTCGAGACTTTTTGAGAAAAAGTCGGCATAGGACCATTTTTGTTCAGAAAAAGGCAGGAACCGTTTTTGATCGCAAATTTAGGAAGCAAATGGATTGTGTGGGTGAGGAAAAATGCCGAGATGACTGATGGTGGATTGAATGAATTTATTGAGGCCGAATTATGATGAAACAAGTAGGAACAAATGTCCAATTGGAGGAAATGGCAAGCAAATTCGTATGCCCCCTTGCCTAGCCCATTTTGGACCATTTCAAATGTCTAAGAGTGAGCATTGGTGGCTCAATGAGAGCTAAGGAGCAGCTAGTGGTGGTGGATGAGTCAAAGAGACAAAGAATTGGAAAAACTTGGCCATGGTGGCCCCCTCTTGCCCTCTCCTTGCTCCTCAAGCCAACCGGCCAGCCATCCTCTCTCCTCCTTGCCTTGTTTGAAGCCCCCAGCCAGCAAGGAAGCTAGCTGAAGTCGCCAGAGCAAGCTAGAGCAGCCGTCGCCGCCTCACGCCGCCATTCTCACCGCCGCACATTGTCCACGCCTTGCGCACACGCCGCCGTCACCGCTTCACCTAGCTGCACGTGCCTCCGCATCCACTCACCATGTTCCACCATTCTAGCAACCCCTCAGCCCGTGCTGGAGTCGTTTGGCCTGTCTCCGACCCCCGTGAGTGCCCGTCAAGGCCCGGTTTGGCCTTTTCACTCTTTTCCGATCAATTCCCGCTCTAAACCGGCCATGTTGCCTTCTGTTTCAGCAAGATCAGAATAGAAAATAGAGAGGGTTTACAGTGGCTTCTAGGCCCGTTTTGAGGTCGATCCCGCCCCAAAATCTAGGCTTCCTTTGAGAAGAATTGACCCCCGCGACGTTCCCGTCGGTTTGATCTGGACTCGTTAGTTAAACAAGTGAGTTTTGCTAACTAATCCTACTTAGTAGGCTAATGATGCTTAGGAGTTGATTAGATTTAATTAAGTGTGATTAGGTGGATAGATTAGAGTAGAGTAAATAATTTAGTGCCTTATCAATGCATGTTAGACAATTGGTTAGTGCTATTAGCTAGTGAATAGTCTATAGTATTTATTGAACGAATCTTGGAAATTTTTCGGATCCGTTTCGGCTTCCAATTAGGCATTACAAGCCTAAATTGGATTTACTGCATTTATTTAATAATTTTCATAATTACTTAATTAATTAATTATTTTCGGGAAATTAGGCTTGGATAGCCAACGTCCGAAATTTTATGCTGATTGTGATGATGTGATTTGTTTATTTATTTGAGCCTTAAATTGTGCTGAATTGAATTAATGATGATTTTAGGATTTTATTACTAAATTAATTAATTTTGGTAATTAATGGGAAAATTACCGGACGTCGGTTTACATCGCCAAAAATATATAATGGGTTGTTGAAACTGGAGGGATGTTTAAAAATGTGAAATTATTATATTTTGGCTAAAGTCGATCGTGTCCCCACACACGGCTATTTTATTGAGAATGATAAAAATATGGAATTAGTTGTATGATTGGGATGATATATTATATTAACTTACGGGTGATATGTCAGCTTAGTAGAGAATAGTATACCGGTATACTATATCAGCTTACGGACGATATGTCAGCTTAGCAGAGAGCAGTATACCTTGTTAGTTTTGATGGAATATGTCGGTATACTATATCGGCCTACGGGTGATATGATAGCTTAGCAGAGAGCATTATACCTTATCAGCTTAGATTGAGTATTGTCGGTATACTATATCAGCCTACGAGCGATATTGCAGTTTAATAGAGAGCAGTATACCCGAACATCTCAGAAGCGAGCTATACTATCTATTGATCAACTTAGTAATGAGCAGTCCTGATATGAACGGACTTTATAGATAGTATGAGATGAGCCGATTAAGAAATGATTGAGATGACATGCAATCGACTAGGTTGATTGATCAATGATTTGATCTAATGTTATGAATTGATTGATTGATTGATGTGAGATAAGGCATCTGTAAATAACGTTGATTTGCAGGGTGGAACTGAGACCAAGGTAAGTCCTCTGACTCGTGTTGTGCTTAGGCAACCTCTAGAGTGTATGGGCTTTCTAATTGGGTCTTAGGAGGTAGAACTTGCTGAGACGTAGTCTTACCCCGTTGTGGGACAACATTTCAGGTCCCTAGATGACAATATCTCCACCTCATCATCCTCCCATGCATTTTGGTATATCCGAAGAAATCACCGAGATAGGATACCATTTCTCGATACACCCCCACCTGGAAGGTCTAGAGTACGTTTTGGTGAAATCCACCGTTTGGGTGGATGTGGGTAGAGACGGCTTGAGGCCCCACGAGTATTGGTCGTGGTATCATCATTATCATGATGGACGAAGAGAGGGTCCCGTACCGGAAGGTGATGTACCTTTGTACGTCTTAGAGGCAACATTTGGAAAGGGGACTGTAGATCCTAAGGACAGAGCGGTGACCGATGCCAAAGACCCTAAGCTCGAGGGTGACCCTGATACTCCCGTGCATTCAGTTGATGGCGCTAACTGGAGTGAAGGAGAAGAGGGAGAGATCGTTGAGGAGGAGGAGTGCCTAGAGGAGAACCTAGAGGAGGAACCTGAAGAGGAGTCGGAGGAGGATCCTGAAGATGACCCTGAGTATAATTCTGATGAGGATTGAGACCCCACTCCTGTTTGAGGACTCGTTACTGTATAACCTGTTTAAGTAGAAATTGACTTTTTAGTGTGGCTTATATATGTATATATATGACTGAGTTGTTAAATATGTATATAAGTGTGTTGGTTTTTAGGTTTGAGTTTTTAGTCCTACTTTTCTATGCCATTGTTTTGTTTGGGGATTATTTTATATGCTTTTGCTTGCGTATTAAAATGAAAGGTTTGGCGATGCGTCTTGGGACGTCGCTATAAATCGACCAAGGTGAGGGATGGGCACGTGCTCCGAGGATTGGAGCGTGACATCCCCGTTTAAGTGGTATCAGAGCCAGGTTTAGGGATTGGAGTGATAAGGTGCGATGGACCATGGGATAGTAGATGGTTGGTAAAATTGTTTGCCATGTGTGTATCGCTCATCTTCTAATCCAGTGTGGATTTGGAAGATAGGTTTCAGTAGAAAAGACTGAACCATGAGTGAGCCGAAGCATAGAAATCCGAGTAAAAGAACTATTAGGCTTATAGCTTGGGTTAGGTCACCAACCAAGGTCGGTACCCGAGGTGGCAGAGCTAGGGCACCGGCACAGGCCAGTGCCTGTGGTGTAGCACCACTTCCAGTTGATGCTAGCGTAGTAGGCCCTGATGATCCCAGGATTGAAGGGATCATGTGAGTGCTAGAGGTCATAAGAAATAGGATGGATCAGCAGGCTCAGAATCAACCTGCTGCTGTTGAAGTCGTCGCTCAGGCTACTGCTACTGTTACCGTTGCCGCCACCGCTAAGGCCGCACCTGTTGCCGCACCCGTTGTTGCACCCGCCGTAGTTCAGCCTGAGAATAACGTGGTGCAGAGAGAGAGGCTGATCCATAAGCTCATCGAGCAGTTCTTGAAGTTGAACTCACCGAGGTTCATTGGTGAAGGAAACCCTGAAGCCGCTTCACTATGGGTTCAGGATTTAGAGAAAGCATTTGCACTTCTAATGTGCAATGAAGAGGAAAATGTGGTACTGGCTATGTACCAACTTCAAGGCAATGCAAACATTTGGTGGAGAGCCACCAAGGATACTGAATTCTCGGAAGGTGTGGTCCAGGTGTGGGACACCTTCCTTAGAGCTTTTAATGATAAGTACTTCTCGTAAACTGCTCGGGAACAAAAGATAGATGAGTTCCAATGTCTCTGCCAGGGGAGCATGACAATTGACCAATATGGGGTCAAGTTTGCAGAATTGTCACAGTATGCTCCTAGATTGATAGAAGACCCTGAAGAGAAAGCCTGAAAATTCAGAAGTGGTCTTCGTTCTGAATTGAAACAACCTTTGCTACCAATTGACTTGAAAGATTATCAAGAAGTCTATTGTCGAGCTTAGATGATAGAGAGATGTTTGAACGAGCAAGCTGCCTCATCTGGATCGAGGTTTGTTTCTCATCGAGAAGGGATTCGCCAGGGAAAGAGGCCCATGCCTGGAAGTAGATTCCAAGTCCCGCCCAACAAGAAGGGTGGATTTGGTAGGTCAATGGCCAGTAGTAGTGAAGCATGTCACTTTTGTGGGAGGTGACATGGGTCAGCCCCGTGCCCATCTAGGCCGGGTGCGTGTTTTGAATGTGGCCATCAGGGCCATATAGCTAGGAATTGTCCTAGGCAACCAAGAGGACAACCTCAGTTACTACTGTTGCCGCCGATGGGCCAGATTAGAGGATATACGCCTCAGAACACGCCGCAAGGAGGTCAGCTGAGACCACCAGTTCAGGGCACAGTGTATGCTATCACACAAGGTCACGCATAGGCTACGCCTAACGTGATTACAGGTATGGTTACACTGAACGACCAACCTGCTTACACTTTATTCGACTTGGGAGCAACCCATTCCTTTATTGCCGAGCAGTAAGTTAAGATGTTAGGATTAAGTCCTATATTGTTGGAGTCGACAGTTTGCATATCTATACCATTGAAGGATAAAGTTATTGCTATTTTGTGTTGTTCTGGTTGCAAGTTAGCAATTGGTGAGCGAGTGGGGAAAATAAACTTGTTAGTCCTAGCCATGTATGACTTTGATTTGATAATTGACATGGACTGGCTCACAAAGCAACGAGCTATAATGGACTGCTATCATAAAGCGATTCAGTTCGACTCGTTAAAGGGTAAAAGCTTCGAGTTTGTCGGAAATCGAGGAGGACCCTCGATTGTCCTGATCTCGTCGCCAGAGGCAACTCGTTTGTTAGACGAGGGTTGTCAAGGTTACCTAGCAACTATTGTGGCTATGATTGTTGTGGAGTTGAAATTGGAAGACATTGCTGTGGTACAAGAATTTCTAGATGTTTTTCCAAAGGAATTGCCAAGATTGCCACTAGAAAGAGAAATTGAGTTTGTGATCGAGCTAGTACTCGGGACAAAGCCAATTTCTAAGGCTTCTTACCGGATGGTGTTATCTGAGTTGAAATAATTGAAGGTGCAGATGCAAGAGCTATTGGATAAGGGATTTATTCGTTCTAGTGCATCACCTTGGGGAGCACCAGTTCTGTTTGTAAAGAAGAAAGATGGTTCGTTGCGCCTATGCATCGACTATCGACAACTCAATCAGGTAACGATCAATAACAAGTATCCATTGCCAATGATTGATGACTTGTTTGATCAATTGCAAGGAGCGTCGATATTTTCAAAGATCAACTTGAGGACAAGATATCATCAGCTGAGGATTAGGAAGGACGTTCCTAAGTCAGCATTTCGTACTCGGTATGGTCATTATGAGTTCACAGTGATACCATTCGGGTTGACGAATGCTCTTGCTGCCTTCATGGATTTGATGAACCAAATATTCAAGGAATATCTAGATCAGTTCATGATTGTGTTCATCGATAATATTTTGGTGTCTTCGAGAAGTGATGAAGAGCATGAGTCATTTGAGACTAGTGCTGCAGACATTGAGAGTCCATCAGTTGTACGCCAAGTTCAACAAGTGCAAGTTTTGGTTGACTTGTGTTGCTTTCTTAGGTCACGTGATTTCTGGCGAAGGAATCTCTATGGACCCGAGCAAGATTGAAGTAGTGATCAATTGGCCAAGACCGACTACAATGACAGAAATAAGAAGTTTTCTGGATTTAGCAGGTTATTACCGACGGTTTGTGGAAGGGTTCTCATCATTAGCGTTGCCATTGACAAGACTCCTGGAGAAAGAAGAGAAATTTGTGTGGATAGACAAGTGCGAGAGTAGTTTCCAAGAGCTGAAGGAAAAGCTGACTACCGCACTTGTGCTGACGATTCCATCTGGTCATAGAGGATTCGAGATCTATAGTGATGCGTCATTCAGAGGATTGGGTTGTGTGCTGATGCAACATGGTAGGGTTGTTGCATCTGCCTCTCGTCAGTTGAGACCTCATGAACCAAACTATCCGACGCATGACTTAGAACTCGCAGCGATTATTTTTGCCCTGAAGATTTGGAGACACTATTTGTACGGAGAAAAGTTCCAGATCTTCATGGACCATCAAAGTCTCAAGTACCTATTCTCTCAGAAGGAGTTGAACATGAGACAACGCCGATGGATGGAATTACTGAAGGACTACGACTGTGATATCTTATATCACCCTGGAAAGGCGAACAAGATTGTCGATGCTTTGAATCGAAAGTCTTCAGTTGCTCATATATTGATGAAGGAGTGGAATCTCATCGAGAGAGCCGAGATTCGATATTCAAATTTGAGGTAGGCTACATTTCGAGTCTTATGGCCACCTTCAGAATTGAACCGGATGTCCATATTAGAATCAAGCTACTCCAACCGACAGACCCAGATGTGCAAAAGATCATTCAAGAGGACACTGAGAAAAGGAAGGCTGACTTTCATGTTTTTGATGATGGAATGCTGAGGTTCCGAGGACGTTTGGTTGTACCTAACGATGTGGAGCTTAAAGAGGATATTTTATCAGAAGCACATCGTAGCAGTTACATCATTCATCCTGGTAGCACCAAAATGTACCAAAATCTGCGTCAACACTATTGGTGGTTAGGTATGAAGGCGGACATCACCAAGCATGTTGCCAAGTGTCTAACGTGTCAGCAGGTCAAAGCTCAGCATTGCAAGTCAGGAGAACTTCTGCAATCTCTCACGATTCCAGAGTGGAAATGGGAGCATATCACGATGGATTTCGTGACTGGACTACTGAGGAGTCAGAGAGGAAATGATTAAATTTGGGTAGTAGTCGACAGACTAACAAAGTCGACTCACTTCATTACAGTTCGAAAGGACCTCAGTTTGGATAGGCACGCAGATCTATACGTGTGTCAAGTGGTTCGTATGCATGGAGTGTTAGTTATGATAACTTCAGATAGAGACCCGAGATTTACTGCGCTTTTTGGAAGAGCTTGTAAAGTGCTCTTGGTACAAAGCTTCAGTATAGTATGGCATATCATCCTCAGATGGATGGTCAGTCTGAGAGGACAATTTAGATCCTCGAGGACATGCTAAGAGCTTATGTACTAGACTTCAAAGGAAGTTGGGAAGATCAACTACACATGGTAGAATTTTCTTACAACAACAATTATCAGCAGAGCATCAAGATGACTCATTTTGAAGCGTTGTATGGCAGAGTGTGCAGGACACCGGTGTGTTGGGATGAAGTTGGAGAAAGAAAGATTACAGGCCCGGAGTTGGTCCAGCAGTCAGTGGATACTATAGTAGTTATTAGAGGCAGACTAAAGACCGCTCAGAGCAGACAGAAAAGTTACGCAAATAAGCGCTGGAGGTCTTTGGAATTCCAAGTTGGTGATCACGTTTTTCTAAATGTGTCACCAATGAGGGGAACTTCGTGCTTTGGAAAGAAAGGGAAACTGAGTCTGAGGTACGTAGGTTCGTTTGAGATTCTTGAGAGAATCAGGAGCCTAGCGTATCGTCTTGCATTGCCGTCGAGATTGGCGCAAGTGCATGACGTCTTTCACGTGTCGATGTTGAGGAAGTATGAGTCTGACCCGACCCACGTGCTCAATTTTGAGGAATTGGATGTGGATGACCGTGTGTCATATATTGAAAGCTCGGTTTAGATCGTGGATAGAAAATAGCAAGTTCTGCGTACAAAGATCATTCCATTGGTTAAAATGGTCTGGCAATACCATGGTACTGAGGGAGCGACATGGGAGACTGAAGAGTCGATGAGACAATTGTACCCCCACTTTTTGATGAAGTTTTGTAATGGTTTAAATTTCGAGGACGGAATTTTTATAAGAGGAGAAGAATTGTGACATCCCAGATTTTCAATCCCATTTTCTATTGAATAAATTGGGTATTTTATTGACGTGCCTATAGGGTGTTCTCAGAGTTGATCACTCTCGAGATAACTAGACTATATGGGAAAGTTATTAAGGACTTAAAGGCAAATAGACTTGAGAATTGATCAGGAATCGACTATTCGACCGTGCTCATCTTTAGAAACCATTACGGCATAGCTAAAAATCAATTTGAGATCAAAGATGGGTTTGTTTGACTGAGATGTGTGGCTAATCGTGGGTGACACCACTAAATTGGAAAATTCTCGTCGGCGGCCCTAAACTGATTCTTCTGTCGTTTTGGTACCCTATGTCTATATTGAATCCTTGAGATTTTCACGACAACCGAGAGTCGCCAATGTGTCGAGTGGGTTCATTGTGGCTCGAAAAAAAGCGACCACGGGTCATTTGCACTAAAAGTTTTTGAAAACTACCTAGTAGCTTATGTCACGCTAAAAACGCGTCGAATGGAAATTAACCGCGAATTTGAGTTTGATTTCAGAAATTGAAGATTCTGTCATGTCACAATAAATTCTAGGAGCGTCGACTTAGTCTCAGAAGATTTTTCTGAAATCCGAGACTTTTTGGGAAAAAGTCGGCATATGACCATTTTTTTTTAGAAAAAGGCAGGGACCGTTTTTTATCGCAAATTTGAGAAGCAAGTGGATTGTATGGGTGAGAAAAATGCCGAGATGACCGATGGTGGGTTGAATGAATTTATTGAGGCCGAATTATGATAAGACAAGTAGGAACAAATGTTCAATTGGAGGAAATGGCAAGCAAATTCATATGCCCCATTTCTTAGCTCATTTTGGACCATTTCAAATGTCTAAGAGTGAGCATTGGTGGCTCATTGAGAGCCAAGGAGAAGCTAGTGGTGGTGGATGAGTCAAAGAGACAAAGAATTGGAAAAACTTGGCCATGGTGGCCCCTCTTGCCCTCTCCTTGCTCCTCAAGCCAACCGGCCAGCCATCCTCTCTCCTCCTTGCCTTGTTCGAAGTCCCCAGCAAGTAAGGAAGCCAGCTGAAGCTGCCGAGCAAGCTAGAGTAGTTGTCGTCACCTCATGCCGCCATTCGCATCGCTGCACATTGTCCACGCCTTGCGCGCACGCTGCCGTCGCTGCTTCGCCTAGCTACGCGTGCCTCCGCCTCCACTCGCCTTGTTCTGCCGTTCCAGCAACCCCTCAGCTCGTGCCAGAGTCGTTTGGCCTGTGTCCGACCCTCGTGAGTGCCCGCCAAGGCCCGATTTGGCCTTTTCACTCTTTTCCGATCAATTCCCGCTCTAAATCGGCCCTGTTGCCTTCTGTTTCAGCAAGATCTGAACAGAAAACAGAGATGGTTTACAACGGCTTCTAGGCCCGTTTTGAGGTCGATCCCGACCCTAAAACCTAGGCCCGCTTTGAGAAGAATTGACCCCCGCGACGTTCCCGTCGATTTGATCCGACCCGTTTGTTAAACAAGTGAGTTTTGCTCACTATTCCCTACTTAGTAGGCTAATGATGCTTAATGGTTGATTATATTTAATTAAGTGTGATTATGTGGATAGATTAGAGTAGAGTAAATAATTTAGTGCCTTATCAATGCATGTTAGACAATCGGTTAGTGCTATTAGCTAGTGAATAGTTTATAGTATTTATTGAACGAATTTTGAAAATTTTCCGGATCCATTTCAGTTTCCAATTAGGTATTATGAGCCTAAATTGAATTTACTGCATTTATTTAATAATTTCCGTAATTATTTATTTTCGGGAAATTAGGTTGGGATAGCAACGACCGGAATTTTATGCTGATTGTGATGATATGATCTGTTTATTTATTTGAACCTTAAATTGTGTTATATTGAATTAATGATGATTTTAGGATTTTATTCCTAAATTAATTAATTTTGGTAATTAATGGGAAAATTGTCGGGCGTCGGTTTATAGTGTTAAAAATATGTAATGGGCTATTGAAACTAGTGGGATGTTTAAAAATGTGAAATTATTATATTTTGACTAAGGTTGATTGTGTCTCCAAACACGACTATTTTATCGAGAATGATAAAAAGATGGAATTAATTGTATGATTGGGATGATATATTATATCAGCCTACGGGCAATATGTCAGATTAGTAGAGAGCAGTATATCGGTATACTACGAGCGATATGTCAGCTTAGTAGAGAGCAATATACCTTGTTAGTTTTGATGGAATATGTCGGTATACTATATCAGCCTACGGGCGATATGGCAGCTTAGTAGAGAGCAGTATACCTTATCAGCTTAGATTGAGTATTGTTGGTATACTATATCAACCTACGTTCGATATGTCAGTTTGGTAGAGAGCAGTATACCCGAACATCTCAGAAGCGAGCTATACTATCTATTGATTAGCTTAGCAGTGAGTAGTCCTGATATGAACGGACTTTATAGATAGTATAAGATAAGCCGACCAAAAAAGGGTCGAGATGACATGTAATCGACTAGGTCGATTGATGAATGATTTGATCTGATGTTATGAATTGATTGATTGATTAATGTGAGATAAGGCATTTGTAAATAACGTTGATTTGTAGGGTGGAACTGAGGCCAAGGTAAGTCCTTTGACTTGTGTTGTGCTTAGGCAGCCTCTAGAGTGTATTGGCTTCATAATCGGGGCTTAGGAGGTAAAACTTGTTGAGACGTAGTCTCACCCCATTGTGGGACAACATTTCAGGTCCCTAGATGGAATACCTCCTCCTCCTCATCCTCCCATGCATTTTGGTATACCCAAAGAGATCATCGAGATAGGATACCACTTCCCGATACACCCCCACCCGGAAGGTCTAGAGTATGTTTTAGTGAAATCCACCGTCTGGGTGGATGTGGGTAGAGACGGCTTGAGGCCCCATGAGTATCGGTTGTGGTATCATCACTACCATGATGGATGAAGAGAGGGTCCCGTACCGGAAGGTGATGTATCTTTGTAAGTCTTAGATGTAGCATTTGGAAAGGGGACCGCAGATCCCAAGTACGGAGCGGTGACTGATGCCAAGGACCCTAAGCTCGAGGGTGACCTTGATACTCCCGTGCATTTAGCCGATGGCGCTAACTAGAGTGAAGGAGAAGAGGGAGAGATCATTGAGGAGGAGGAGTGCCCAGAGGAGAACCTTGAGGAGGAACCTGAAGAAGAGGACCCTGAAGAGGAGTCGGAGGAGGATCCCGAAGATGACTCTGAGTATGATCCTGATGAGGATTGAGACCCCACTCCTATCTAAGGACTTGTTACTGTATAACTTGTTTAAGTAGAAATTGACTTTTTAGTGTGGCTTGTATATGTATATATTGTGAAAGCTAGTACGAGCACCTAGAGGGGGGTGAATAGGTGCGAAAACAAATTTTGCAGAGTAAAGTATAAAATTTTGCTTTTAAACCAACTCTGTTTAGCAATAGATTATGAAAAAAAAAATTAGACTCTAATAATCAAATAGAGTTACGATCAAAGTAAAAGAGCTTAGGGAAGAGAATAAGAACACAAGGTTTATAGTGGTTCGGCTTAATCCAAGCCTACGTCCACTCTTTCGCACTGACAGCCCACCGGCTGGATTTCACTAAGAGTCAAAAGAGTTGTTATAATATAGCTCTTCCTTGATTCCACAGTGTAGAGACTCTGCTACACTTCCTCAAGGTCTCACAGAAGTATAAACTCTCTTTTGAGTACAAGTTCACGCTCAACAATTAAATTGACAAAGAACAAGGAGTTTCAGACTTTGGAACTCTATCGTGCACACACTCGAATAACAAGAACGTCTTCCTTATATACTCCTCCATGCCATCATAACCATTGGCACTTATCAAAGGAGCTATTCCAATCTACCCGTTGGACAGAATCAATTAGGGAGATTTCGAGTTATTTAAGAAATATGACGATAGCCCACCAATCATGCTCGCCCATACAATTAGGATCTAGGTTTCCATAAGTAGAACCTTCCAAGTATACTTCGCCAATCAACGGATCCAAAATTCCTGAATCAATTTTAAGATGAATAAAGGATTCCGAGATGCTATATCCAGCCGAGAGATCTTCTTTAGTCGATAGAATCAAATCCTTAAAGAAATACTTAATTCTGGATAAGTCTTCTTCGACGGTCTAGAAACTATCAATGAGGATAGACTTTGAATCTTGAGTCTGACGGTTCGGTGGTCTTCAGACTTTGACGAAAGAGTCTGCAAGTCTTCAGACTAGATTGATGGAAACGTTTTGTCAGTTTCAAAACATGCAAGGAAGTTTTCTCCAACAATCTCCCCATTTTTGATGGTGACAAAACTTTCCTGCGGATTTGGATATCTTTGACCTGCAAAACAATACTCAAGCAAACATGGATATCTCCCAGAAAATAATTGGCTTAGTAAAGATAGCATTAAATCTGCATCCACAGGAAAAAGTTAGTCCTGTAAATAAACAACTATCTTTGCCATGAAATACCAACAGTGCTTAAGATACTGCAGCAAACATTTAAACGATCAAACAATCCAAATCCAAATCCAGTCACAACCAAACAACCAAACAAAAGTAAAGTCAATCAAAAAGAGTTAAATCTCAAATATGCAAATCTCTCCCCCTTTTTGTCAGCATTAAAAAGGTAGAGACGAAAAGAGAATGGAATTAAGATTTCTTTGGAATGCGAACAAGCTGAAAATCTCCCATTGACTGGACAATCCCTTCTAGTTTTTTCAAATCCTCCTTTAGTTGAGCCACTTCTTCACCCTTGGCATTTGCTTGAACTTGAAGAGCAATGGCATAAATTTGATCATGCAATGAAATTGAAGAGGCTTGACCTGCATTCTGCAAGTTCTGAACTTCGCATCCCAGGGCATAAATTTGGCCTTGCATCTCCAAAAGAACATCAAGCAGTCTTCGAAAGTCTGCTGAATTATCGAATCCGAGTACTAGCCTCTATGATCACTCCCGAGGTGTATTGGTAGATGATGACATTTCTGCATGAGCACCCAGATTTGGCGATGAAACCTCATGACCTTCCTTAGGGAATTGTGAGGTATAGATGTCTTTTGGATTTGCAAGTGAACGACTAACATCTTCACTAGTAAAAGCAATTGAAGATGTACCTCTTTTCTCAGTAACTCCCCCTGTTTCATTGCCTTCATGCGGTGAGAAGTATTCTTCATGCTCTGTTTCCTCTTGTTCACCTCTGCCCTCTTCTTCTTCTGCAGTCTTTTCTTTCTCTGCTTCTTTTCTCAACGATTCTCTTTCTCCACTTCTTTGCTCTGACTCTTCTCTATCTTGATCTTGTCTTTCCTCTGTCTCTGGAACAGAACGGCGTAAGTTTCTCAGTGCAATAGCAGAGATTGTGATATCATCCTCATCCTATTTATCCTCCAAGATGAGTGCTCTTCTTTTCCTGGATGGAGCAACCATGGGCTCCTTCCCTTTTCGTTTTGCAGCCGAAGAGACTGGGTGAGTCTTGATAGGGGTTTTCTCCTTGAATCTCTCCAAAGCCTTGTTAAGTTCCTTCAGACGCATTTTGGAAACCATTTTCAGTCCCACTACCATTTGATCACAAGTTTGAACACATAGAATCCTGGGAGGCTGAATGTTCAAATGTCTGAATAACTTAGTGACAAGTGCTAAGTAAGGAAGTTGGCCCTTGTCTTTCACCATCGTTCTGTACATATGGAACATGATAGTGTGTGGAAGAGAGAACTTTTTGCCAGCGTTGATGGCATACATCAGCTTTGCCTCCGAGTTTGAAACATCAGTTTTCGAAGTCGATTTGGGTCTGAGGCAGTTGATCACTATCTTGTGAAGCAAAATATTTGAGGCATTCATCCTCAAATATGAAATTCGTCCTTCCGCCATTCCATCCCGAACAAGCTCTACCGTCGCACGTCCAATAGACACACTGATTGGTTGGAATTTCCCTCTTTCTACCCCGATCACATTAGCCAATGTGTCCATGTCAACTACATAGTCCTGATCTCGAACATTGAATGAGAATCTATTCGCATCCAAGAAACTTAGATTAGAATAGAAGTATGCAGTGAGTTCAGCATAAGCCTCTGTCGTCTCAGAACAAAACCGTTCTAGTTGAAGAAGATTGAATTTCTCTCGCAGCTTAACATTCAGAGAATCAAGAAAATCAAAATCCACACCTCTAAGGTTGATCACCCCACGCTTTAGCAACTTAGAGTAAAGTCGCTTGTGTTCCTCCAAGCGAAACAAATCTGTCATTTTGCTTCGAATATTCGCCGCAACACCCATTCTAGGCTTAAAATGAGTGTACATCTTATCATCATCATTCCCATCAGGTTGACTCAGCCCTCCAACACGTGGATCGCTTGGGATATTTGCAAATGCTTCTTCTGCTGACCCCGCAGGAGCAATTCCCAATCGTTCCATTGTGCGTAAAAAGTGGGTTTCATTTCGATACTCTTTCTCTTTCAAGAATTCATCAATATAGTTCAAGGGAGTACCACCATTCTTCAAGGCACAGTAAAGCTTGAAAATAAAAGCGGGCTTTTGAGTTCTTACTGGTTTTGCATCTTCAATGATTTCTTCCTCTGCTCGATGATCAATATCCTGAGGTCTTGATGGAGGAGATGGATGCTGTTGAGAATGTTGTGGGTTCTGCTGCTGTCTTGGAGATTCTTCTTCCTCGGTGAGGTCAAAATGCGTAGGACCCTCACGCATGTGTTGTGGTCCCCTGTTCGCGATCCTTGAATACTTCCTTTGGAACGACATTCTTCACAATTTTTGAGAGACTCCAAACTTGTTTCGCAAGAAAGGTGAAAACTTTTCAAGGATTAAACAAGAGAAGAAAAGAGAAGTTGAAGATCTGTGCTTTCTTAGGGTTTTGAGTAAAACGAAGAAGAACCAATAGTATATAAAGCAGTCGAAATGAGGCATACGGAACGACATAAAAGGAAAAATAAAAAATGCCTTTTCAAAACTAACTGCCTTTTTGAAAAAATAGATAACCGTCATTTCAAAAGATAACTTCTTTTTTGAAAAGGAATGATTGCAATAATCACGAAAACTAGGGAAGATAACATCAATCAATTACAGATTAATAGATGAACGTACCTTTTCAAGATTTTATCCGTGAGATAAATTTCTAAAATAAAAATAACTTACAGTCGTGATTCTTGATCTTCTGAGTCTGAGTATCTTTAGACTTTTTAGCTCTGAGTCTGAACTTCTTCAGACTTTAAGATGTTGAGTCTGGAACAAATAAACTCGAATTGACTTTTCTCCAAAGGCTTTGTAAAAATGTCCGCTAGTTGATTCTTTGAGTCAATGAACTATATCGAGACTTCTCCATTTTGAACATGATCTCTAATGAAATGATGTCGAATTTCTATATGCTTTGCTCTTGAGTGAAGAATTGGATTCTTGGTGAGATTGATTGCGCTGGTGTTGTCGCATTTGATCGCAGTGCATGAATCTTCAATTCCAAAGTCTCTTAGCTGTTGTTTTATCCACAGAATTTGTGAACAGCAAATTCCAAGAGCCACATACTCTGCTTCTGTTGTAGAAAGAGTTACGGTACTTTGCTTCCTCAAAAACCAAGATATAGTCCTGTTACCAAGCAATTGACAAGTGCCCGAGATGCTCTTTCTATCAACTCTGCATCCTGCTAGGTCTGCGTCTGAATATCCAAGGAGAGTAAAGTCTCATTCTTTAGGATACTAAAGACCTAAATTAGAGGTTGAAGCAACGTATTTGATGATACGTTTAGCAGCACTCAAATGAGATTCTTTAGGGTCTGATTGGAATCTGGCACAAATACAAATACTAAACATAATATCAGGTCTAGAAGCAGTAAGATAAAGAAGTGAACCAATGATACTCCTGTATAGCTTCTGGTCTACTTTCTTTCCTCCTTCATCTTTGTCCAGCTTCAAAGAACTTGACATTGGTATATTAGTCTTTTTGCAATTCTCCAGTCCAAATTTTTTGACAAGTTATTTAGCATATTTTTCTTGGTGAATGAAAGTTCCCTCCTTCAGTTGTTTCACTTGAAGCCCAAGAAAGAAGGTTAATTCACCCATCATGCTCATTTCAAATTCATCCTGCATAGACTTAGAGAATTTCTTGCACAGATTTTCAGTAGAGATCCAGAAATAATATCATCAACATAAATTTGAACAAGCAAGAAGTTTTTGCTTTCTTTTTTGATAAACAGGGTAGTGTCTACTTTACCTTTAACAAAGCCATTTTGAATTAAGAACTTACTTAACCTGTCGTACTAAGCTCGAGGTGCTTGCTTTAAACCATAAATGGCATTTTTTTAGTCTGAATACAGAGTCTGGTTTCCTTGGGTCTTCAAAACCGGGAGGTTGTTCCACATAGACTTCCTCTTGGATAAATCCATTTAGGAAAGCGCTTTTGACTTCCATTTGGAATAACCTGAAATTCTTATAACAAGCAAAATCAAGTAATAATCTAATTGCTTCTAACCTTGCTACTGGTGTGTAAGTCTCATCATAGTCTATTCCTTCTTCTTGCGTATATCCTTTGGCCACGAGTCTTGCTTTGTTCCTTATGACTTTTCCTTTCTCGTTCATTTTGTTCCTGAAAACCCATTTAGCTCCAATAACAGATTTACCTTTTGGTTTAGGAGTCAATTCCCAGACATCATTGAGACTGAATTGCTTGAGTTCTTCTTGCAAAGCTTCAATCCAGCTTTCATCAGTTAAAGCTTCTTCTATGCTCTTGGGTTCTATTTCAGAAATAAGAGCCACAGCACTAGACTCTTCACGCCTTTTGGATTTTGTACGAATTCCTTTATCAATGATCACCAATAATGAGTTCTTTGGGATGACTAGACTTGTGCTTCTAGTTGCTGATTGGCTTGTCAGACTGTTCATCTTTTTCTTCATTTGATTCTTCAATGATTATTCGTTGCTGGTCTTTTGAAGTCTGAGCTGCTTCTTGAGGTTTAGACCTTGTAGAGGTTGGAGCAGGTTCAGATTCTTCTGGTTGAATCTGAATCGATTGATTTTGTATAAAGTCTTGAAATTTGACATTCATCGATTCTTCCACAGATTGAGTCTTCTTGTTGTATACTCTGTAAGCTTTGCTGGTGGTTGAATATCCAAGGAAGATGTCTTCGTCTAATTTTTCTTCAAACTTACCAACTCGATCATTTGCATTTTTCAATATAAAACATTTGCATCAAAACACATGAAAGTAGGAAACAATTGGCTTCTTTCCTTTGAACAACTCATAGGGAGTTTTCTCTAGAATAGGCCTTAAAAAGACTCTATTAATAATATAGCACGCTGTAGAAACTGCTTCAGCCCAAAAACGAGAAGAAATGTTACTTTCAATCAAAAGAGTTCTAGCCATTTCTTGCAGCGATCTATTCTTTCTTTCCACAACTCCATTCTGTTCTGGAGTGTATGGTGAGAACACATGCTGAAAGCTAAATTCATCATTGAATTTAGTAAAGTCTTGATTTTCAAACTCACCTCCATAGTTTGTCCGTATACTTAAAATAACATACCCTTTCTTATTTTGAACTTTCTTAGCAAATTTGATAAAATATGAAAAGGTTTTAGACTTACTTGCCATGAAATATACCCAAGTAAATCGTGAATAATCATCCACTATTACTAAGCAATTTTTCTTACCTCTAATGCTTTGAGTTCTGATTGGTCCAAAGAGATCCATATGCAAGAGCTGCAGTACACGATTAGTGGACACTTGATTTATTGGTTTGAAGGAATTTCTTACCTGTTTTTCCAACACGCATAGTGTGCATAAATCAGATTTTTGGTATGTCAGTTTGGGTAGTCCACGGACAAGCTTCTTTACCGAGATCTTGGCTATTTGCTTCATGTTGATGTGGCCAAGTTTTTGTGCCATAGATTCGCTTTCTTTTGAATTGAGATTAGACATTGGGATTTTTCTGGTTTGATATCCAAGAGATAGATATTCCAATGTCTTTGCCTCGTGAAAGTCTGAGAGGAGTCTTTATTGGTTCTTGAACATATTCCTTCTTGAAAGTTGATTTTGAAACTTGTGTCGCACAGCTGGCTGATACTCAGCAAATTGTAGTTGAGTCCTTCCACTAAGGAAACGTTACTGATTGTGAGACTTCCAATCTTTACGGTTCCATATCCCACAATTCTGCCTTTGCTATTTCCTCCAAAAGAAACTTTTCCACCATTAACTTGCATAAACTTTATGAAGCAACTTGAGTCTCCTGTCATATGTCTTGAGCATCCACTATCCAAGTACCATTTAACATTTTTCTTGATAGTGACCTGCATTTAAAAAAGAAACTCAAGCTTTCTTTGGTACCCATACTTTCTTGGGTCCAATGGAGTTAGTGTGATATACAGTCTTTGCCAAAACCTTCCTCACGGGTTTCCAAACCATAGGACATTCTTTCTCAAAATGTTCTGAGCTGTTACACTTAGAACATTTAAGAGCACTGCAGTCTATAGGTTTTTCAAAAACTTTTTGAAAATGATTTTTGTAAGAATCTTTTGTAGGTCTTTGTTTAATTCTTTCATTTACCTTAGGAAAATCAATTAGAGGAATGGTTTCAGCAGTCATTCCCAAACCTGATTTGTTGAAGTAAGGTCTTTGTGCTGAAAGAATCTTTTCTAATTTCTCAGATCCTATAGAAAACCTTTTGAAATACTTGAGATATCATTTTTCAAAAATGCATTTTCTTTTGAAAGATAGTCTGCATTTTCTTTCAAAGTAATAACACTTTTATCTAAATTTTCAACATTTTCTTTCCAAACAATCTCCTGTTGCTTCACTGCAGAATTTTCCCTTTTAAGTTCGGAAATCCTCTTGAGAGAGGTTTTGAGACTAAGACACAATTCATTAATATATTTAGAGACTTTAGTAGGAATTTTAAAATTACTTACCTCGATTTCACTGTCTGAGTCCGAGTCCTGTCGTAGTCCGAATCTTTGATTGTGCCATGAGACAAATATTGGCATAATCATCATTACTTTCCTCATATTCGGTATCACTCCAAGTTTCTGCTTTAAGTGCTTTTCGATATTTCTCAGCTTTTCCTTTCTTTCTCTTCAGTAGGGGACAGTTGGGTCTGATGTGTCCCTTTTTCTTGCATTCAAAGCAGATTACATCCTTGTTGGATTCATCATCCTTAGCTGATTTATTTTGTAGCTTTTGAGAACTTTGTTTCTTCGGATTGAATCTTCTTCCTTTCTATTCAGTTTTTGAACCTTCTTATCATGAGAGCAAGCTCTTCATCGTCCATATCGTCTTCGAGAATCTATGACATCGAATCATCATTAGATTTTAATGCAATGGATTTCTTACCTTTGAGATCTTCATCTTCGTTGATTTGCTCCACTTCATAAGATTGAAGAGTGCCAACCAATTCATCAACAGAGAGTGGCATGATTCTTTGTGTCTCCCTTATTGAGGTCTTTATGTGATTCCAATCTTTGGAAAGTCCACGCAGTAACTTGTTAACCTTCATGGGTCCAAAGATTGGTTGACCTTGATACTCAAGACCATTCATGATTTCTGTAAAACGACTAAACATGTCATTGATAGATTCTCCTGGTTTCATCTTGAATGCTTCTCATATTGACCGAGCATAATATTGATTTTGGTTTCTTTCACTCGATCGGTTCCTTCATAGGTGATGTGCAATCTATCCCAAACTTCTTTAGTTGTTTCACAAGAAGATATTCTGTTATATTCAGTAGAAGATAATGCATAATATAAGGAATAAATTGCTTTTGCATCAAGAGCTTGTCTCTTGATTATCTCTTCTTGAGTCATTTCACTTTGACTCAACAGCTTCTTTTCCTCTTTTCGAGACTTTGCATCGTTAGGAATGATTCCTCTGTCTACCACATCCCATTCCAGAGGATCTTTTGATCTTAGGAATGCCTTCATCTTGTTTTTCCATATGTTGTATTCATTTCCATCAAAATAAGGCGGTCTGGTGTTGCTTTGCCCTTCAACTAGACCTGGAGCCAACATACTAGCCATGGATCGTTAACTCTGAAGTAAAAACACTTCAACTTAAATGAGTACACAGGCTCTTGATACCAATTGTGAAAGCTAGTACGAGCACCTAGAGGGGGTGAATAGGTGCGAAAATAAATTTTGCAGAGTAAAGTATAAAATTTTGCTTTTAAACCAACTCTGTTTAGCAATAGACTATGAAAAGGAAATTAGACTCTAATAATCAAATAGAGTTACGATTAAAGTAAAAGAGCTTAGGGAAGAGAATAAGAACACAAGGTTTATAGTGGTTCGGCTTAATCCAAGCCTACGTCCACTCTTCCGCACTGACAGCCCACCGGCTGGATTTCACTAAGAGTCAAAAGAGTTGTTACAGTATAGCTCTTCCTTGATTCCACAATGTAGAGACTTTGCGACACTTCCTCAAGATCTCATAGAAGTATGAACTCTCTTTTGAGCACAAGTTCACGCGCAACAATTGAATTGACAAAGAACAAGGAGCTTTAGACTTTGAAATTTCTCTATCGTGCACACACTTGAATAACAAGAGCGTCTTCCTTATATACTCCTCTATGCCATCATAACCGTTGGCACTTACCAAAGGAGCTCTTCCAATTTACCCGTTGACCGTCAATTAGGGAGATTTCATAGCCCACCAATTATACAATCAAAGATCTAGGTTTCTTAGAACCTTCCAAGTCCAATTTACCCATTGGACAGAATCAATTAGGGAGATTTTGAGTTATTTAAGGAATATGACGATAGCCCACCAATCTTGCTCGCCCATACAATCAGGATCTAGGTTTCCATAAGTAGAACCTTCAAAGTATGCTTTGCCAATCAACGGATCCAAAATTCTTGAATCAATTTCAAGATGAATAAAGGATTCCGAGATGCTATATCCAGCCGAGCGATCTTCTTTAATCGATAGAATCAAATCCTTAAAGAAATACTTAATTCTAGATAAGTCTTCTTCGACGGTCTAGAAACTGTCAATGATGATAGACTTTGAATCTTGAGTCTGACGGTTCGGCGGTCTTCAGACTTTGACGAAAGAGTCTGCAAGTCTTCAGACTAGACTGATGGAAACGTTTTGTCAGTTTCAAAACACGCAAGGAAGTTTTCTCCAACATCTATATGACTGAGTTGTTATATATGTATATAAGTGTGTTGGTTTTCAGGTTCGAGGTTTTAATCCTACTTTCTTATCCCATTGTTTTATTGTTTGGGGATTATTTTATATGCTTTCGTTTGCGTATTAAAATGAAAGGGTCGGCGATGTGTCCTAGGGACATTGTTATAAATAAACCAAGGTGAGAGATGGGTACGTGCTTAGAGGATCGTGGCGTGACATCTTTTGGAACATATAACTATAATTTCATGAAGCAATATATCATAAACATAGTTCGCAAGCTCAACTCTCACTCTCTCAAATCTTCTAATCCACCATTTCCATGCGAAAGCCCTGACTAGCATTGCTTCAAATAACTCACTAGCAAACCGAAAGAATTACAAGAATTTCAATTTCCATACCTTCAAAACACTCAAAATTCGAGCGCTGAAGAGTAATCAGCAAATAGCAAATAAAAAAATTGCTTGCCCATATACAACCCCCGAAATCACCCAAAACAACGCAAACACGCAAAGAAATTGCGCAACTTGCCAAGAAGCATGAAAAGCACAATATTGAGTAGGATAATAGAAGCAACCCAACGAGGACGACAACATACTCAGCAAAAGAGCAAAATCGAGCAAAATGGTGAAAACAAACGCCATTAAAATGAGCGAGACGACGTCAGCCAACATTTTATCAGCTTCCCATTGGATCTAACATGTTGAGCAAATTTTGGGACTCTGAAGCGAGTCGTTAAAGTAAGGCTCAGCCTTCAACCTAAAAGATGAAACCTTCGCTTGAGCTTCTCTCCCTCTCTCTCTCCAGCGCTGTGAGAGTAGACGCAGATTGCGAGGAAGACTAATGAGAATACGGAGTAGGCACGGAGATTGGGTGGGCCTCATGGAGTATGAAGAGAGAGTTACAGACGGAGGTTGAATTTGGGTAAATAATGAATCCATTTAACATCCATATTTTTTTAAACTTTGACATTCTAAATCCATTTATAATTCGTTTACTGAACATTATTAACCTATAAAATGAATCAGCCTATCAAATATAGACTAAGAAATTGATTTATGACCTATTTTGACAGATTTGTTTTTATTATCTTATGTGCCAACAAAGGCAACATAATGGATTATTAGCAGATCCAAGGATGTCTCATAAATTAGATTACTTAATTGAATTATTATTATTTTTTTAAGTTTCGACAAAAAAAAATTGGAAATTTTTAGGCCAATTTATCGTGCTACCGAGTTTTGCTTTGTAACTCAATACACAAGAGAATATAAAATGGGCATTTATAGTATGATCTAATAACTTAGATTTTACGGAGGATTTCTTCCATTATATGTTGCAACATGATACACGGTAAAGAAGTCTTCGTTCGCTGTTCTTGAAGGTATATTAATCAAGTCTATGATAACATATTTTATACATGAGACTATCTATTGGCAAATCTGACCATTAATAAAGACACGCATGGCTATGGCCGTGACCATATGGTCAAATTACTTTGAATTTGGAGAGTTAATTATTGGGGAGGGCACTCTCTTTTATTATTTTTAGGAGAGTCATTTGGGATTTGAAGATACTTCCATTGAATTTTTCTGTTCAACTTGGATCTATGTTCTCTATCAAAGAAAGTCTATATTAGCTTCCAGTCCTCGATTTATAATTACCAGTAATTTCAATTTTAGAGTTGATTCTTCAGGACATATTTCCAGAATAGATAATTTTCTTAAATATCTTTGGTTGAACAGGTTATGGTTAGTCTTCACTTCTAATTCTTCAAGGACATACCAAGGATACGCCCACGGGAAGATGGAAAATAAATCTGTAGAGGTTAATGGTATGCGCGTCATTTTTTTTTTTGCTTGAAGCCAGGTGCTTGACAAATTTCATTATTGATCATCTCAATTCAACCAATATACAATCGCACCAAGAAATAAGAAGAAAAGACATTAGAAATAAACCTTCATACAGAAAAATGACATTTCAAGCCAGTCTATTGACATCATTATTCACTAAATCTACATTGCGCTGTTTAAAGAGACAACTGAGACTCCACAGTTTCATTGTCCATGAAATTTGATGACCTTCCACCTTTTCCTTTCCATTCGTTTGGCTACTCTTCTCTCCAGCATTCTCACACTTTGCACAAGCCATTTGGGCCTTCTCATTTCAAATGTAATGTAGGCTACGGAAATCCCAATTATAATTCCAGATGCATAACCAATTCACACAATTTTCTGTTTGAACCAACTCTCATAACTTTCATGGTCAAATGTCGATGAGGATGTTGGTGAAGGAGGTGGAGTATTGTTGGGGCATGCTTTTGAAAGTGGAGTTCCACATAAATATGGATTCCCACCAAATGAGTCATTTGAAAATGTGCTCAATTGCTTGTCTTGAGGAATTGGACCGGTGAGTTGATTGTTCGAGAGGTTCAAGTATCCAAGGAATGCCAAATCTCCCAATACTCTAGGAATTCCCCCAGTAAGCTTATTCAAAGAAAGATCAAGCCATTCAAGATTAGTCAAGTTCCTAAAAGTTAAAGGGATGGAACCTATAAGGTGGTTGTGTGAAAGGTTGAGCCCTACGAGGGAGTGAAGATTTCCAAAGACTTTGGGAATTTCTCCTTGGAAAGAATTCTGTGACAAGTCAATGGTTGTAAAAATGGTCAAAATCTTCTCTAGCTTAGTCTGCAGACCTTTTATCGTCACTGTCACGGAATTTTCATATGATGTCAACCCTCTGGCAAGCCGTGTCATATACAATGATTTGTCTTCCCAATCTTCTCTATTTATCATGCCTTCAAGGTTCATTATCAAGTTGGCTGGCAAAGAACCGCCAAAATTGTTTCTGGAGAGGTCCAAAATGTGTAACTTGGGAAATAGGAGAGCTCCCTTCGGAACATTGAAAAGACCCTTAAAATTGTTGGACCTCAAAATGAGAACTTTCAAATTTGGGAGTGTTCCCAACCATCTTGGGAATGTATCTTCTATGTGATTGTCACTGAGATCCAGAACTTCTAAATATTTACATTTGATAAGGGATCGAGGCAATGTGCCTTCAAATTGATTTTGACTCAAGTCAAGAGTCGTCAAGTTACTTTTTGAAGAAAATGATTGAGGAATTGAGCCTTCAATCTTATTCACTCGCAAGTTCAAAATTGACAGATTGGTGCTAAAATTTGTTAAGCACCGAGGCAAGCTACCTATTAAGTAGTTGTTAGAGAAGTCAATAATCTTGAGCTTGGTGGCATTGCATATCAAAGAAGGGATCTTTCCGGTCATATAATTACTTGCAATGTGATAATAACATGTGATAGGAGATGGAAGTGGAATTGGCCCTCCAAACTTGTTGTTGGACAAATCTAACATTTACATTGAGGTGTTTGAGAAAACTTGTGTGGGCCACTATCCAATAAAATTATTGTTGTAAATAAGTAAATAACTAAGACTAGAGAAGGAGAGTCCAAAAACAGTGAAGTTGATCCTTCCATGAAATTTATTGGATTGCAAATCAAGGCAATCCAGATTTGGTGCTTCTAGCCAATGTGGGAAGATATCATTGAACTCATTGTGATTGAGAATTAGCCACCATAATTTCGTGCATTTGACGAGGGAGCGTGGTAAAGACCCTTGGAATTTGTTGTTGGCCAAATATAGATACTCAAGATTGGTCATATTACCAAAACATGGTGGCAAACTCCCGGAGAGATTATTGTTAGAGAAAACTAAAACGGAGAGTGAACTCAACTGGCAAATTGAAGAAGGGATCTCACCGATGAAACGATTGTTCTGAAGCCAAAGCTTTGACAATCTCTTCCATTGCAATTTTGTATACCTCCCTCAATAAGGTTATAAGAAAGAACTAATAGTTCCAATGTATCATGGCCTATTGCCCAAAACCAGCTTGGGATCTCTCCACTAATCTTATTGTTAGAGAGGTCTAAATACCTTAAACTTTTTGAATGAATTCAAGAAATAGGGGAACTTGGTCAAATTGCTATGGGTCCACTGCAAGAATTCAAGCTTCGGAAGAAGGAGAGAGCTATTAGAATAGAGATCATCACGAAGCAATATGCAAGAAAGATCGAGACCAATGACGTCACCGGTGACTTGATCGCAAAGGACACCTTCCCACATGCAGCAGTCGCCAAAGTGCCTTGTGCATGTCGGTAAATTACGGGTGATCTTGAAATCAAGATCACAATAGGGCGATGCCATGAGCATGGAGGAATTCTCAAACTGGACCAAGGCATCGCATTGGCCATGAGGGCAAGGGCGCAATAAATAATGCAATGCAAAGGGCGAGGCAAAGGGGAGGGAGGAAAGTAAGAAAAAGAGGAGACCGAGAATTTGATGCCACCCCATTTGGCAATTTAGCATCCGAGTGAATTTACTAATGATGGAGAGTGCTTCAACTTATATAGCCCTTATCAAGTGTGAAGTAATGGACACAAGTCTTCTCTAGAGTCATCGGTGGGCTCACATGTGTTACCCGTTCTACAAGCTCTGGTCGGATTATTGAATATACCATTAACATTATTATGTTTTATATAGCCCTTCTAATAAACCAAGGTACCAACACAAGTCTTCTCTTAAGGTTATGTTGCTGGATTTATGCCAAATATATATTATATTTTCCAGTGCTTTCATCGAAAGGCCACATCAAAGGGGATTGGATTCCCATTTAAAAGCGTTCCAGCTTTGTCAAAAGTAAAATAAGTTTACTGGAGCGAAAATAAAGCAGCAGGGGTGGCTTCCAAATGACCAGAAGGGACAGACAGAATTGAATATCACATTTTCTTCTGTCTTTAGAGTGATTTTTACCCGCTAATATGAGGAAGAAAAACTTCGTCAGAAAACCTTGCCATGAAATGGTCTTAATTAGACTAGATCATGTTTTTGGGTTCTCCTTTTCTTCATCAATGCTAAAGTCACGTTCACGGATAAGCCAAAAAAAAATTAAATGAAATCACCCTTCAATTTCAGTTAAATAATTAATGCCTTTTTTTGTTCGTAATTGAAATGGAAAAGGCGTTTCAGATCGAATCACCCAAATATTCCCTTTTGACAAGAATTTGTCTTAATCAAACCTATCTTTTTGGCTGAAAATTTGAGACATAAATATACAGAATTGACACAATCTCTCGTTAGCGTATGATTCCAGCAATTTTCAAACGAATTTCGATTGCACATGACTCCGACAATTTTTCATTAAAGTTCCCCACTTTTTTCCCCTCCTATTTTGCTTTTATGAGGTTCATATCCACATTGATACATGTCACTAACAAAGAAAAGTAATTAATTTTATGGAACTCCTGTACGTCTCTTGCTCAATGATTTTGACTATGCATTTCGGGTTGGTCAAGGCGCTTTCATGTGAAAAATCTATCGGCAGTCTGAAATGATTGGTTTTACATCAGTGCGTACAAAGATATTCAATTGCCGCTGGTGCAGCGATCTGAGGGGAGATGCGCTTAAAAGGGGTGGCATCACTGCTCTTGTAATATCCCATCGAAGTGGGCGACTGAACAATTTTCAAGCCAATCTTCAAGCCTTCATCTGAGTAGAACTGAGATGGTACGGGAGCGATTTAAAAGGTCACATGTTTTAACATCCGATTCTTGTAGCCATCATGATAAAATCAGTGCAATTTCCATCTTTTAGGGTTGGCCATCTCGACCCGATCCTAATATATTCACCCCTAACGCACAACCTTCCCAGGTCATGGTAGGTATCAGATATGCAATTTGAAATGTCTAATGTTCTTGTTCCGTGCGTACTCTTTTCTGAGTGTCAAAATAAACCCTCACAGGAAGAGAGTTTAACCTCCATTTTTTAACTTGTATCAGATGATTTGCAGTTATTAGCTCTGTTTACAGCTCTCCGATATTGATAAAAATTAACAGGCATTGGAAAGGCAAAGGTGACTAAATAACGCTTGACTGAGTTGAGCACATGCTCAGAAAAGAGTTCTTGCGACCGTGGACGAAATATTAGTTAATACAAAGCCTGGGCATGGGAGGAGATCGGCATAGCTATTCTCATTTTACGCCAACAAGTTGGTTAGTGGATGCCATGTACGAAGCACAGGTCGACCCAGCAACAATCGTTTCGCGTTCCACTCCATTGCCCTAGATGTGGGAGGTTATTATGCCTGCATAACCGATGGTAGCCTATTCCAAAGAATAGATGGGGAGTCTACCTTCCCTTCGTCGCACCCTCCCCTATGCCCCCTTAATTCCTAGATATATATTTTTTCTTCTCTACCTAGGAGGGAATAACTCCGAAGTTTAACATCTCAGAGTCCAGACGAAATAGTTTTAGGACATACTTAGATCCATTCTTCCTCTTTTCATCAATATTTCTAAAAGTTAAACTATTGTAGAATTTAAGATAAAATGATGACAAATAGTTTACGGCAACAATTGCGCAAAAAGAAAAAGAATGGTTATATATCATGTCTTTTGGTCGAGCACAATGTTTGTGGAACAGCGATGCACTTAATTATGAATGCCAATAAGTCAAAGTCTTCTTGAAATGACATTATTGTGATCACAAATTTGGTTTGGACTCAATTATAAATGCTAAGAAGTCAAAGTCTTCTTGAAATGACATTATCATGATCACAAATTTGGTTTTCTTGATTGTTTCGGTGGGACTCATTGGATGCGGAAAGTTCTTAGTTACTTGGCTCTACATACATACGACATGAAAGTCTTCTCCGCTTTTCTTGAAAGGCATATTACTCAACTTTATAGTGGTATTTTTCATTTCATAGATATGAGTTGCTCTGTCATCACCATCCGGTAGATGAATTTAGATAATCTATCAGGAAGTGTGCAATCATTTATGAATTTTTTCCAGTAATACAACTTTGAATCTCTAAAATCTATTAATTTGATAAAGTGCTTATCAAAAAGGGAGGGTGGACTAGGGTTGGGAATGTGCTCGGGAAGTTGTTTGCACGCCAAAAAGGGAGGGTGGGCTCGGATTGCTCGATCTAAAATTATGGAACAAAGTTTTGTTAGGCAGTAGGCCTTGGATCTTCATATAACCGCCTTGCAGACCATTTAACGAGAAGAGATTCAATTTAACGAGAAGAGATTCTTAGCCATTATTTAGAGGCTTATTATAATTTGATTCACCCACTAGAAAAGGCAATTAGATCCACCCCATTATTGGCTTCAGCATGCGAGTAAAAGTTCTTCCAGTTATACAGCCTTTGTAAAGTGTGAATTGATCCACGCAAGTCTTCTCTAGAAGGTTTGTTGGTGAGCTCCCCAATGGGGTTAGCCGTTCTAAAAGCTCTATCGGTGAGATTGTTGACTATGCGTTTACTATAATGATGTTTCATAATATTATTGGTGTTGACATAACCGTCTTCTAAGGGTCCCAAAAAGCTGTCAAATTGGGGAGAAGTTATTTCATGGGTTGAAACCAAATTTCCATCCTTTAGATACTCTCAATGGCGACTCGTCGTGGGACCAACATAACATATTCATGATGAATTGAGGTTGCCGTTAGTCAGCCAATTTGAAGAATTCTGATTCCAAGGTCGACCAGGTTTCATGTCCTTTTGTTTTGGGCAAGAAACTTGTTCCTTATTCATGGGTTGAACCCAAATTTATGTCTTTGAGATACTCTCAATGGTGAGTTAACGTGGGACCAACATAACATATTTAATGAATTGAGGTTGTCGTTAGTCAGCCGATTTGAAGAATTTCTGATTCCAAGGTTGACCAGGTTTCATGTCCTTTTCGTTTTGGGCAAGAAACTTGTTCCTCGTTTGTTAAACTGAAGATGGACTTCTTCAAATGGGGTCGAGCGAGTTTTCTTTACCTCTCCTTGTGAAATAATTCTCAATGTGTTAAAAAAAGAATAATCAAAGATTTAATCCATCTAAATACACAGAGATTAGCAATTACATCGTGGTGGAAAGGGTGAACAAACGATCGACCCCATCACACACGTTGAAGGAGTCCATCTTCAGTTTGACAAATAAGGGACAAGTTTCTTGCCCAAAGCAAAAGGACATAAAACCTGGTCAACCTTGGAATCAGAAATTCTTCAAATTGGCTGACTAACGACATCCTCAATTCATCGTGAATATGTTATGTTGGTCCCACGTTGAGTCGCCACTGAGAATATCTGAAGGGTGGAAATTTGGGTTCAACCCATGAAGATGGGTTGGACGGACAACATGATGGACAGTGAAATCAACTAATCTAATCAAGCCTTTCATAAGCCTTTCATCTTTTAATCAAGTATTTTAATCAAGCCTTTCATAAGTCTTTCTTTTGAAAGATGAAAGACTTATGGAATACTAAGATGGAATATTATTGGTGGTGACATAGCGATTCAGCCTACGCAACCCTTCTTACAAGCCAAGTGATCAACACCAAAGTCTTCTCTCAAAAGGTCTGTCAGGTGCACTCATGCCAAACAACATATTATTTTATTCCCCAGTGCTTTCACCGAAAGGCTACATCAAATGGAATTGGATTTCCATGTAAAAAGCGTTCTAGCTTTGTCAAAAGTAAACAAAGTTTAGAAAAGGAGGCTAGGACAGAATTTATTATCATATTTCCTTGGTCTTTAGAATAATTTTTTATCTCCTAAAATAAGAAAGAAAAACTTTAATAGAAAACCTTGCCATGAATTACCCTTTATCAGGCCGGACCATGTTTCTCGGTATTTTTTTCGTCCTCTTTGCATTGATCCTAAAGTTACGTTTAGGGATGACCCGAAAAGAATAGAAATGAAATCATCCATAAGTTCAACTAGTAATGCCTTTTGATGTAATATAACGCAAAAACTAATATTGAATTTTATAATTTAAGTCAACACGAAATTACTGAAAAAATAAACGAGAGACAATAAAGGATGTCAATAATTTATATGGTTCGATCCAAGTATTGATATTTACATTCACTCATTCCCTTCGTGAAAGAGAGCAATGGTGGTTCAAATAATCCATTATAAAACAATCAAAATAATCTATTATAATTACAAAAAAATCATTCACATACTTAAGTATTTTTTATACCTAAATTATGCTCAAGCATGTAGTGTTTATTAATAAAATAACTCAATTGGACGGAAATTCACAGCACAAAATTCACCGTGGTCAATACTTCTCCGTGCGATCGAGAAAATGAGTGTCACCGTGCGACCCCTATCTTACTTTTTTTTTTTTTTTTTTTTTTTTGACAAGACCCGTCTTACTTCGCCCTTCGTCTTTTTCGTTGGAGTTCACTACACGGCTTGAAGGAATTCTGCGCGGCCAAGGACAGGTACTCCACCCTACAGGATTTATGCGTGCCCCTTTTTCTTTTTCCTTTTCTCGTGCGGCTTTTAGACGTCCACCGTACGGCTTCTCAAGGAATTAGATACAGCCAATCAACGAAGAAGCAAACCTGCGATCAAAGCAAATATACTCAATCCTCAATTATCTATATCTAACAAAACCACCCGCCCAACAAAATCCAAACTTGAATTGGATTGATGGGCACACCGAATTTGAACAAGTTAAGATCCTCCAAATGGCTCCGATTTCGTATACGGGCTAAAACGCGAGACATAATATAACACCTTTTGTATTATCTCACCAAAGGAGATGGGATCACTCCTTTTGTATTATCTCACCAAAGTGGGTGATCAACCAATATTCAAGCAAATCTTCAAGCCATCATCAAATTAGAATGATATGGTTAGCTGATGCACGGAGCAACTAAAAGGTGGATAATAGAAGAAAAAGAACAGATGACAAGGGTCACATAATTTTTAACATCTGATTATCTTATGTTTCTATCATGATGAAATCAGTGCCAACTCCATATTTTGGAGTAGGCCATCTTGACCTCGTCCTAATATATTTAGCACCAACACACAACAGTCCTAGATCTTTGTCTATGTGTAGAGCGTCTAGCGTACTTGTTTCATCCTTAGGTGATGTAATCATAATAGACGCAACACTGAGAGTATGAGAGAGGATACAGTAGGGCATATTTCAATGTAGTTGATTACGGTGTATGCATATTGGTATTCATGTTGTACGCCGTATTAGCTCATGACTTTCCCACGGGAAAAATCGTGTTGGTTTAATTTCAGCGGGTGTATTTGCACTAGATTCAAGCACATATGTTCTGGCAAGAGCATGAAATGCAAAGGATAAACCGAGCTTTATATACCTACAAATGAGTATCAAAATAAAGCACAGCATCTTACGCGTAAATGCATCAAGACGGCATCGTCCGCGCAAACGTATCAAGACGGCATTCCTATAAGGAACTTCATTCCAAAATCCATTCATGAATGACATTCCTGTATATGTGTAACAACTATTTCCAATGAACACATGTAATACATTGCCATTACTATTAAATAACATCACATAGAACAAGCACATCATCAAATCGAACAATCTTAGCATGTAACCTTTCAAAATCATATTTTGCAAGTACTTATCAATTGTAGAATATAAGTTATCGCCTTTGCTTATCACCGCAACAAATCACACATCACGTATCATTACAAAATAATTCACCACCTCATTTTAACATATCATAACACCTTATTATAATCCACATTTTATATCCTAATAACTTATCGCATAACTACTTATCACGTAACTTATCAAACCAAAAAGTGATAACCTATTGGTAAAAGTCGATAACCTATCGCCCTAAACATGATAACTGATCGTCCAAACTTTGATAGCTTATCGTCCAAAACTCGATAACCTATCATCCAAATCTCGATAACTTATCATCCAAAACTTGATAACTTATTGACCAAATCTCGATAACTTATTGTGCAAATCTCAATAATCTATCGGAACCTAATGATCACTTATCACATAAAACTCACTTATCACATCAACAAAGCACCGTTTAACTTTAATCTCACCCTAAACAATTTCCAAAATACAATAACAACCCTAATTAAGGGCTAGAAAGCCACTCACACTCAAGTCCAAGTTTTAAAAAGTATTGGGGGAGGAGTGCCAAGGCCAAACGGCGGCTATGGGCTACTGATCACGCCTCCATAGCACACGTGGAGGGTCGGACAGTGTCCTGAGGGGTGGCGTGGCGGAGGCTCGGCGGTGGATGGCCTCCCTTAGGCTGGCGGTGTCCAAACCGCCAATAAAGAGAGAGAGAGAGAGGGCTATTGTAAGGGGTTGAAGCTTTGAATCAGAAATGGAAACGACAGTGTGAAGGGCGGTTTAAGGGTGATAGTTGAGGTGGTCGGTTACCAATGAGTCTAAAGAGAAAAATGAGGGAGAAATGTTTATGAAATGAGGAAGAGGATGAGGGAAATTCATCCAAAGGGTAGAGAGAGAGAGAGAGAGAGAGAGAGAGAGAGAGAGAAAATTGCCATGGGAACCAAAGGGAAGAAGAGGAGAGAGAGAAAGAGAAAAAAATCTTGTCATTAATGCCCATTCCATCCAACCTCTTAGAACCTTTCTCAACCAATCAAAAGAAAACTTTTTGAAGAAGAAAAAATCCAAGCCATTAATGAGGAGATATGCACTTATTTAGGATAGGCTTGTAGGAATGATGTCATTCTTCTTCTTTAACCGCACATGGGCGCCCAACCTTGACCAATTCCACCTTCAACCTTTTGTCTTTAGTTCATTGAGAGAGCAATTCGGTCATTTTACCAAGATTGTGCATTATTTACTTACTTGAGTGCAATAAATACTAAGATTTTGCAATGATGGCTCCAAACTTGGGGAGCAAGAAGAGATCCTAGCCCTTTGTTTGCCAAGATCATCATCCAAGATCAAGGGCCAAGATTGTTTCTTTACTTTCTCAATTATTGAAATGAAGAAATTCCTAAACTTGGAAAGCAAGGGTTGATCTCAACCATGCAATTGCCTAAGCTTGTGGCTCTCTCCTTCCAATGTGAAGAACAATTTCAAGCAATTTTGGAAATAAATATCATTACCTTATCAAATGGATTCGAAAAATTATAAAAATCTAATATATTGTAGAGAAGACTTTAAATAACATTTTTGATGAGGCATCCAAACCTAATTCATTTTATATAAAGGCTAGAAAATCACCAAATACAATCCAAAATCTCGTCCGTTGGATAGCTCCAACGACTACAGAAGAAAATCCATTTTCATATTCCAAAGGAAAGAATTTATAAAAAAAGTCGAAAAAACAAATAGGTCATTGTTTTTACTGCACTGGGCAGTTTTCATACGATAAAAAAAAGGCTTTCGTACAAACCATTTCACCAAAGAAAAATCTAAATTTAAAGTTTGTTGTAGATCAAGATATTTTGAACAACTTTCTTGAAGGAAATTTTGTGATATTCGAAACATAGAAAGCCCTATATGTAACATCCCAGATTTTCAATCCTATTTTCTATTGAATAAATCGGGTATTTTATCGACGCGCCTATAGGGCTGTTCTCAGAGCTGATCACTCTCGAGATAACTAGACTATTTGGGGAAACCATTAAGGAATTTTAACGTAATAGACTTGAAAATTCGACTAGGAATCGGCTACTCGACCGTGCTCATCTTTAGAGGCCATTACGGTACAGTTAAAAATTAATTAGAGATCAGAGATATGTCAGTTCAACAGAGATGTGTGGCTAATCATGGGTGACACCATTAAATTGGAAAATTTTCGTCGATCAAAGACTAGATTGATTTTTCTATCGTTTTGGTACCCTATTCTCGTATTTGAATTCTTAAGATTTTCACAATAACTGAGAGTCGCTAATGTGTCGAGTGGGTAGCATTGTGGCTCGAAGAAAATTGATCACGGGTCATTTACACTAAAAATTTCTAAAAGTTACCCGATAGTCTAGGTCATGTTAAAATCGCGCCGAATTGAAATTAACCGCGAATTTAAGTCCGATTTCAGAAATTGAAAGTTCTATCATGTTACAATTAATTTTAGGAGCGTCAACTTAGTCTCAGAAAATTTTTCTGCAACTCGATATTTTTTGAGAAAAAGTCGTCCTAAAGCCGTTTTTGTCCAGAAAAAGTCAATGATCGTTTTTGATCGCGCAATTGGAAAATAAGTGGAATCAAATGGTGAGGGAAAATACAAATTTGATTGTTGAGATGCTAATTGAATTTATAAGGGCCAAATGGGATTGAATTGAGAAGAAAATCAAGTCTAATTGAGGGAGAAATCTATTGGAGAAATCTTGCCAGAATATTTTGAAGCTGACAAAACGTTTCTTTCAGTCTAGTCTGGATTTTTACAGACTTTCGGTTTAGAGTCTGAAGATAGTTGGACATCAAGACTCAAGACTCAAGACTCAAGACTCAAGACTCAAGACTCAAGACTCAAGTCTTAAAGATATTCTCATTGACAGCTTTCTAATCCAAAGTGTCGAAAGGCTATCCGTAACCTAGGTGTTTGGTTAAGAAGTTAGTCCTATTCTCTCGGAGAAGATATCTTGGCTGGTTAAGCTAACGGATTCTTTCTATTCAAAATCCGATGATTGACGAAGTAATCTTGGAAAATTCTATTCTTGGAAACCAAGATCCCGGTTGTATGGGCGAACAGATTGATGGGCTATCGTCAAGTTCCTTTAATAGCTCGAAAGATCTCCTTAATTGATTCCGTCCAACGGGTAGATTGGAGGAATTCCTTTGGTAAGTGCCAACGGGTATGATGGCATGAAGGAGTATAAAAGGAAGTCGTTCAAGTTATTTTAGTGCATGCTCGATAGACGAATTCCAGTGTCCGAAGTTCCTTGATATTCGCCGATTCATTCATTCGAGCAAAATTGTATACACAAAAGAGTGTTTATACTTAGTGATATCTTGAGCAAGTGTGGTAGATCATCTACATCATCAATCAAGGAAGAACAACGCCGTAACACTTCTTTGTTCATAGTGGAATCCAGCCAATAGGCTGTCGGTGCGAAGAGTGGACGTAGGCTTAAACAAAAGCCGAACCACTATAATCATTGTGTTCAATTCTCTTTTCCCTTCTCTCGCCTCTTTCGATTGTTGTTTATTTCCATCGATTGTCTAGTGTTGTGTGATTTGAGTGAAAAATCGTTTGTATACCTATTCACCCCCCTCTAGGTACTCGTTCTAGCTATATCAAAATCCATGAAATTCGTAGCTCCCTATATGCCTATGGTTTTGGACCACTTCAAAGGTTGTAATTGAAGCCTTGGTGGCTGATTTGAGACCAATGAAGACAATTATGGAGGAGGATTGGTCAATGGGACACACAAAGATGAGGATAGAGATTGGTAGGCCCCTTGTCCCCTTATCCCTTCCTCTCTCTTGCTCTCAGCAGGTCGACCATCACCATCTCCCACTCCCTTGCTGTTTTGAATACCCCCAGCAGCCACAGAAGACCACCGGAGGACGTTATATTGTTTGATGGTGATAATTCATTTTTATTTTTTACTTTTTGGATTATTATTATGGGAAATGGATGTGGAATGTTAACGGACACAAACTCCTCCTCCTCCTCCACCGTGATCTCCCTTCTTCTTTGATATTTTCCCATGCTTTCTCGCTCTCTTTCCCTCTCTTTCCTTTTATTTTAACTTTTTAATAATAATTTAATATTTTTTCAATTTTTGTATTTCTTATTTTTCCCTCCACCTATCGCCCGGCTCTCGTTTATGGCCGGCGGAGTCGCCGGCCTCGGGCGACCTTGTTGACGACCACGGCCGAAGATGTTCTTAAGGAAGTTCGATTTAGCCGAAGAAGAGCAAAAGTGAAAGATCATTTTGCATTACTGACTAAAATATCACATTGAGAGGGGCAGAGAAAGAAAGAAACACAGACAGACAGATAGAGAGACTGTGACAGAGAGAGACGTGGGCATTAAACGAGAAGATAAATTATGCTCCGGGAAAGCGAATGATCAGCTCGCCTCCCTCGATGACAAATCCAGCCCGTCGAAGGTGCGATGTTATCCCTGTTCTCGTTCCCCGCCCAACATGAGCGGCAATCTTTATCTAATCAAGATTTCCTCGGTTGACGAAGAAATCCGGCAACATTTCAATCAGCATTTTTGCGTGGTGAGTCGAACATTTCCAAGCTTGATGATGTTCAGAATCTCGTTAAGTTGCCCCAGTGTTACGTCTCGGGCTATGAGATATTATTTGCGTTCTTGAAGACTGAAGATCACAACAATATATATATATATATATATATATATATATATATATATATATATATATATATATATGAGCCTAAAATAAAATCATTTCCAGAAAAGAGTTTTGATGCTCACCTTAAAGCTGTCGAAAATTGATATTTATGGAATTCTTTATTGGCAGTCGTGTATGTGAGTCACCCCTGAGAAAGAATATAAACCTTGTCCATGGCGGAGGAGAAGAAAGACTATGCAGAAACTGTGCAGAAGAGACTGTGGAGAAGATGGGGAGAAGACGTGGAGACAAGATGTGCAAAGGGCACATATATATACATGGCTGGCGCAAGAGGTGGGACAATTTACGTCGCCATCTCAATTAAAGGGAACGGATAATGTTTTGTGGGATAGAGCTGGCAAATGAGTTATAAACCCATATTATGAGCAAGTTCCGGGTGCTGAACCTACCAACTCACCCACCCACTCACTCTAGAATCGTTGGAATCTATGTTATGAAATTGGAACAAGACGGTTTACTTTTCTAAAAAATAAGGAATCTGTACTTGAGGATAGGTTCTACGTTCCAAAAAATGAGTGGGTGGGTGAGTTGGTAGGTTCAGCACCTGGAACTTGCTCATAATATGGGTTTTTAACCTATTTGCCAGCGCTATCCCACCAAACATGATATGTTCCCTTTAATTGAGATGGCGATGTAAATTGTCCCACCTTTTGCGCCAGCCATGTATATATATGTGCCCCTTGCACATCTCGTCTCCACGTCTTCTACCCATCTTCTCCGCAGTCTCTTCTACACAATTTCTGCACAGTCTTTCTTCTCCTTCGCCATGGACAATGTTTCTGTTCTTTCTTAGAGATGGCTCACATACATGACTGCCAATAAAGAATTCCATAAATATCAATTTTCGACAGCTTTAAGGTGAGCATCAAAACTCTTTTCTGGAAATGATTTTATTTTAGGCTCATATATATATATATTTGTGATCTTCAGTCTTCAGGAACATGAACAATATCGCATAGCCCGAGACGTAACAATGGGGCAGCTTAACGAGATTATGAACATCATCAAGCTTGGAAACGTTCGACTCACCACGCAAAAATGTTGATTGAAATGCTGCCGGATTTCTTCGTCAATCGAGGAAATCTTGATCGGACAAAGATTGCCGTTCACATTGGGTGGGGAATGAGGACGGGGATAACATTGCACTTTCGACGGGTTGGATTTGTCATCGAGGGAGGCGAGCCGATCATCCACTTTCCCCGAGCATAATTTATCTTCTCGTTTAATGCCCACGTCTCTCTCTGTCCGGGTCTCTCTATCTATTTGTTTGTGTTTCTTTCTCTCTCTGCCCCTCGCCCTCTTAATGTGATATTTTAGTTAGTAATGCAGAATGGTCTTTCACTTTTGCTCTTCTCTGGCCAAATCGAACTTCCTCAAGAACTTGCTCATAATATGGGTTTATAACCCATTTGCCAGCTCTATCCCACCAAACATGATCCGTTCCCTTTAATTGAGATGGCGACGTAAATTGTCCCACCTCTTGCGCCAGCCATGTATATATATGTGCCCCTTGCACATCTTGTCTCCACATCTTCTCCCCATCTTCTCCACAGTCTCTTCTGCACAGTTTCTGCACAGTCTTTCTTCTTCTCCGCCATGGACAATGTTTCTGTTCTTTCTCAGAGGTGGCTCACATACACGACTGCCAATAAAGAATTCCATAAATATCAATTTTTGACAGCTTTAAGGTGAGCATCAAAACTCTTTTCTAGAAATGATTTTATTTTAGGCTTATATATATATACCGGATAAAGATTGCCGCTCACATTGGGCGGGGAACGAGGACAGGGATAACATCGCACCTTCGACGGGCTGGATTTGTCATTAAGGGAGGCGAGCTGATCATCCGCTTTCTCGGAGCATAATTTATCTTCTCGTTTAATGCCCATGTGTCACACCCTGAACCCTGAGAGCGTGCACATCCCACTGTGGTCGATCAGATATGTGACATTCTAGGACACGTCGCCGACCTATTTATTTTATTATGCATATGGAAGCGAAACAAATTCCCTGACAACACTTAACTTAGGATAGAAAAGCAAGCAATCAAACACAACCAAACACTTCTTTCTAAACACATAGGTTTATATTGACCAAAAAAAAAAAACACATAGGTTTATATACAACACTGGGCTTTCTACAAAATAGATCGGCTTAACAAAAAGGGGAATTGTCCTAAGACCAACTAGCTAGACACGTTCGCTGATCCTTCGGTCTCCACCTTCCCAGACTCTATGGCTTCAGGTCCTCCACGACCGCCATCTAAGGACTTTAAAAATATTTGGCCCATAACGGGGTGAGACATTGTCTAGCAAGTTCACCTTCTAAACCCCTATTAGAAAGAAAATACACCCCAGGATGGCCTAACCACACCACATAGAGGACTTACCTTGCCTCAGTTCTTTCCTGCAAGTTAGCACAATTCAAATCACTCAATCATGTTCATGTCACTCAATCATGTGCAGTAATATGAACTTAAACAACCGGAACGCAATAACCTTTAGATAACCAACAACCATAGGGGTCTTGATTATAAAATCGAATAGTTATGACATGTCCCATACTATGCCACACAATTTCATCCCATAATTCGGCGCGTTAACAATACTCAGCATGCGTTCCAATTATAATTCAATGCCACACACGTGCATAGCCTACTTGCAGTTCGGCTATCTATTGACATTAATGCCAGGCATTGCCTCCCCACCTTGGAGCGCGGCTTCGTCACTACGTCGACGGCGTTCTCGAAGGAGCATGGGCTCGAAATCTGCTGCGACCCGCATCCGTTGAGTGATTGCATCCCATATAGGGGCAAGTCCGACTTAACAACTCAGAACCATTTCTTCTTAACCATCACACAGTAAATTCATAATCGGCCCATGACACTTTGCATTTTACTCAAGGCTCCCATTGAAATAGTAATCCTGGCCTCTTTTCTTCCTATTAAAAATGTTCCAGAAATTATTCACGTGTGTGGGGGCACGTTAATTTCGAACCAGAAAACTCATAATCCTACTTTTTCAAACCCCATTATTTAATATGATTCTTAAAATCCACTTTCGGTGTCAAAACCCGACACTTGGAAATTTCTGAATAAAATTCATACTTTTCCCAATCAACACTCAATTTATAATATCCAACCATCAATTTCAAAATTTGAATACACAAAGAACAATCAGCGAAATTCTGAGAATTTAGGATCCCGAAATAATTTTCGAAATTTAATAAATAATTAAATTTATTCCGAAAATTAATTAAATAAAAATATTTTAATAATTTTAAATGATATAAAATATTATTAATAATTAAATAATTTCGAAATATTTATTTATTCAAAAATAAACAATTAAGGTCAAATCAAGATTATAATAATCTAAACATCTACTTAGTCTTAATTAAACATATATTAAACTAATCACACTCCTTAATCTAATCCACACTTAACCAAACTAACCTAATAACCTAATCTTACTTAACTTAAGCTAAGCATACCTAAAACATTATTAACCCTCTAATCAAGGTTTAGAAGGCTAAATTCACCCGTTTAACAAATCGATCGGTTCAAAACGATGGGGACGCAATGGGGACCGACTTTCCTCAAGGCGGGCTAAGCTTCCAGGGTCGGGAAGTCGGCCAAAACAGGCCAAAATCAGGCTGAAATACCCATTTTTCCAGCTGCTATGCTGGTGCTGAAGGAGGGAGGAACGGGCTTGGGTTGAGCTGGACAAGGCTAGTGGTGGTTCGGCGGAGCTCCGGTGGGCTGAGGCGGGGGCGCACGATGGCTGGAGGTGGCCGATCCCCAGCCTGAGCTGGCTGAACAGCCTGCTGGGTGCACGAGCAGAGGCCGACGGAGACGGCTGGGCGTCGGGCGAACGTGGGCGAGTGCAAGCAGTGGCGGAGCGCGGGACAGCGAGTGGCGACGGTGGTCTTGGCTCTGGCGGTGGCTGTGACGGTTGCTGGCTTCGCTGGTCTTCGGTTGTTGGGCGATGAATAGAAAGAAGCGGGAGAGAGAGTCTGTCACGCCCCAAACCCCGAGCGCGCGCACATCGAAGAGTCTTCTACCCCCTTTTTTACACTAACACTAGGCTGACTCATGCCTCCTTTCCACAAACTCGGCACACAATTGGAGAGTCCTCTACCTCCCGTCAAGTGACATCATGCACCCTTCCTTGCACTGGGGTCTGTTCCAAGTACCCCATTAAATGTCCCGAAGCATGTTTCCTCTGTTCTGTCTGATCAACGGCGGTGTCAGGAACAGCTGTGATTCTATCTATCTATACGGACAATCTTTGATCAAAAGACTGTACTGGTGACCCTTATAGCAAGTCCTTTCTCTCTTACAGCACATAACAAATCCATGTCTTCTCTTACAGACACGACACACATCGATCGAGTTGAGCTCTGACTTTTCAATTCTACTCTTCTGGTTGGGTGAAACATGACACCTTTCTTCTGACATTGGCCTTTCTCCCCAATCGATTTCCATCTCTGTCTAAATTGAACCTTGACTAAGATACGGTGGCTTGATCCTTGATCATAACTCCAGATTGGGCCTCAACAGGCATGGCAACAATAACGGTCACAACACTGGCAACGGTAGAAATAACGGCAACAGCAGTGGCTTGGTCCTGAGCTTACTGACCCAAAATGCTTCCCAAATACTCTAGCGCCTGAACGATCCCGACAAACCTAGGATCGTTCAGTGCTGCTACACTCTAAGTACCAACTTGTAGCGGTACTCTCACACTCGCGTCGGTCTAAGCCTACGCTCTACTTCGGGTACCAACTCTTGTCAGCATTCTACCCCGAGACAGGTCCTATCGACCTCCTCCAAGGAGTTCTCCACTCCTAGTCACTCATTCTACAGGCTCTTTATAGACACCTGTTTTCTGATTCCAACATAAGGTTAGAATTTGAGTGACCCCACAAACAAGCTACCAATCAGCTATCACTCACATGCATCAGCATATAAAAGCCTTTCCTACTAACTATCTCATGACTCATCGCACCTTATCACTCCATACACAAACCATGCTCTGATACCACTTAAACGGGGATGTCACGCCCCGAACCCCGAGCGCGCGCACATCCCACTACAGTCGATCAAATATGCGACATCCCAGGATACGTCGCTGACCCATTCATTTTATTATGCATGCAGAAGTAAAACAAATCCCCTAACTACATTTAACTTGAGATAGAAAAGCAGGCAATCAATCGCAATACCGAACACTCATTTACAAATACAAAGGGTTTAAATACAACACTGGACTATCTATAAAATAGACCAGCTCGACAAAAAGGGGAATTATCCTAAAACCAACTAGCAGGATATGTTCTCCAATCCTTATGACTCACATGCATCAGCATATAAAAGCATTTCCTACTAACTATCCCATGACTCATCGCACCTTATCACTCCATACACAAACCATGCTCTAATACCACTTAAATGGGGATGTCACGCCCCGAACCCCGAGTGCGCGCACATCCCACTGCGGTCGATCAAATATGCGACATCCCAGGATACGTCGTCGACCTATTCATTTTATTACGCATGCGGAAGCAAAACAAATCCCTTGACTACATTTAACTTGGGATAGAAAAGCAGACAATCAATCGCAATACCGAACACTCATTTACAAACACAAAGGGTTTAAATACAACACTGGACTATCTACAAAATAGACCAGCTCGACAAAAAGGGGAATTATCCTAAAACCAACTAGCAGGACACATTCTCCAATCCTTATGACTTCACCTCTGCAACTCCTCAAGGCCAACCAAAGCTATCTAGCCGCTCCGTCTACCAGGGACCTGAAATTGTAATCCCCAAATCGGGATGAGACAATGTCTCAGCAAGTTCAACCCCCTAAACCCCTATTAGAAAGAAAATACGCCTCGGGTGGCCTAGCCACAACATCATGCAGAAGACTTACCTTGTCTTAATTCATTCTTGCAGATTAGCACAATTTGTATCACACAATCTCAGGTAGTAATAATAATTCAAACAATTGGAATGCCATCACTTCCATATAAATCACAGTCACACTTAGCACGCATTCCAATTATTATTCACTGCCACACAAGGGCATAGCCTACTCACAGTTCGGCTATCTTCTAACATTAATGCTAGGTATCGCCTCCCCCCTTGGAGCGCGGCTTCGTCACTACGTCGACGGCATTCTCGAAGGAGCATCGTCTCCCCCCTTGGAGCACGGCTTCGTCACTACGTCGACGGCATTCCCGAAGGAGCATCGATCCAGTTGGCCCAGCCTCTACTGTGATCGGCATCCACTGCGTGGGCATCCCATATATGGCAAGTCCGGCTCAACAGCCCAGGACGATTCCTCTTAGTTATCACACAGCCAAAGCATACTCGGCCCCAGGACACTTTGTATTTCACTCAATGCTTCCACTTAAAATAGTGATCCCGGCCATTTTTCTTCATATTAAAAATATTCCAGAAATTACTCACGTATGTGGAGACACGCTAATTTCGAATCAAAAAGCCAATATCTCACTTTTGCAAACCCCACTATTTAATATAATCATTAAAATCCAATTTTTGCATCAAAACCCGACACTTGGGTTTTTATGAATAAAGTCCCTATTTACCACAATCAACACTCAATTTGCCACATCCATTCATCAAATTCAAATTCTAAATGCACAAAGAATGATCAAGACGAAATTTTGAGAAAATAAGGTTCCAAAATAATTTTCAGAATTTATTAAATAATTAAATTTATTCCAAAAATTAATTAAATAATAATATCCATATCTTTCACGATCCACACTCAATTTATAATATCCAATCATCAATTTCAAAATCTGACTACACAATAGCGACCGGCACGAAATTCTGAGAATTTAGGATCCTGACAAAATTTTCAAATTTAATAAATAATTAAATTTATTCCGAAATAATTAAATAATAATATTTTAATAATTTCGAATAATAATATATTATTAAATTATTTAATAATTTCGAGACATTTAAATAAATCAAAAGTAAATTCCTTTATGTTACATCAAGGCTTATATTAAAATAAACCTACTTAACTTTAAACTAAATACACTTTAACTTAATTAAACACCATAATCTAATCCTCAACCAAATAAACTAATCTAACCACCTAAACTTACTTAACTTAGACTAAGCACACTTAGGGCATCATTAACCGTCTAATCAAGATTTAGTGAGCTAAACTCACCGGATTAGCAAGTCGAGCAAACCAAAACGACGAGGACGTTGAGGGGATCGACTTTTCTTAAGGCGGGTTGAGCATCTGGGGTCGGGAAGCTGGCCAAAATAGGCCAAAATCGAGCTGCCATACCCATTTTCTTTGGCTACTGGTTGGGGCCGACGGAGGGCTGCACGGCAGCGGTTCGGGCATGAAACCGGCGGGGATGGGCGGCAGCGGCTCGGGCGATGGTTGGCGGCGACGAATGGCGGTGATGGAGGCTCCAGCGGACTGCGACAAGTGGCGGACAAAGGGCTGGAAACTCGGGCTGTGGACGACCGAATGGCGAGCTAACCGGCGAGGCGCGTGCGGGCGATCCATGCGGACGAGCGGCGACGGCGATGGCACCGGCGGCGACGAGTGACCGAGTGGCGAAGGGGCAGCGTCCGATCGGCATCGGGCTGCTGGTTCCGCACGCAACTCCCCCCTCTCTCTCCTCCAAAGTCCAAAGGAAGAAGATGATGTTGATGGGTACTTTTTGAGGGCCAATCTACACCATCCACTTGTCCAAATCTCCTTCAATTTGGCCCAACAACCATGACATCACATGATGTCATACTCCACTATCCAAATTCTTCCACAACCTTTCTCCTATAGGTCCAATTTCCTTTTCCGCCGTGGCATGAAATCTTGTACACTTAGTTTAATCATTTCTCAATCAATTCCATCCAATTGAAGCTCAATTAAATTAACCCAATGTCACCACGCTTTAATTCAAATATTTACTTGACCATAGAACTATCTTGATCTAAAAAATACCACTAAAAGAGGGCCTACCAATTTTCCGAACCAAATTAACCATACTTTGATTATTATGCTGAAAAAGCTCGGCTTGCATGAAAAATCTTCCGAAAATGAGTCAATATTCCTAAAATGATTTATGACACACTCAGACTTCCAATTTCTGAATTCGATCTCAATTCCACGGTTAATTTCACTTTGGCACGATACTAGCGCGGCCCAACCTACCGAGTAGCTTTTAGAAATTTTCATGTATTTGACCTGTGGTTAATCATCTCAAGCCACAATGTACATCTTTGAAACATTGGTGACTTTCGGTTGTCGGGGAAATCTCAAGATTTCAAATACGAACACATGGTACCCAATTGACTGAAAAGTCGGTCCAGTGCCGATCAACAATAATTGTGCGATCTAGTGGAATCACCCACACTCGATCACATGCCTCTGTCGAGTCGACCTATCTCTGGTCTTTAATTGATTTTTAATTGTGCCGTAATGACCTTTGCAGATTAGCTCGGTCGAAAGGTCGCTTCTTAGTCAAATTCTTGAATTTGATGCATTAGAAACTTTTAACGGCTTCACCCGATAGACTAGTTTTCACATGAGTGGCAGACTCAAGGAAAAGAATTATATGCATGCCAACGAAATGCTCGTCTCAATTTATTGAAAATAGAATTGGAAAATCAGGATGTCACAGAGTCGACGGGAGAGAGGAAGGGGAAAGGAGGGGGCCAGCTAACGGCGGAGCAGCAACGGCGGCGTCGTGGTGGCGCACAGAGGCTGCGACGGCTTCGGCGGATCTTCTGCAGCTGCTGAGGTCTTCTTCGGTTGCTGCCGGAGACGAAATCGCAAGGAAGAGGGAGATTGAGGAGGAGCTTGACAGAGGAGAGAGGGGGAACTGGTTTCTCTCTCTTAGGTCACTCAAACGTGGGCTACCACCCAGCTGTCATCCAGCCACATTTTCAAAACTAAAATGCCCCTTCTAGAAGTCCTTAGGTAGACCAAAATGTTGGATACATGTGGCATACGAATTTTGCAAGAGAAATTGCACAATTTGGACTTCAATCATTCTTGAATTAATTCAATCTAGCCTCTAAAAATTCAACCGTCAAGTCCTCGGTCAAATTAGTACTTTTTCTCACTAAGATAACCCATTGGTATCCCAATTTCGCAATTAAAAACGGTCCTCTGCAAATTCTGATTAAAAACGACCATATCTCAACTTTTTTCCAAAAAGTCTCGGGTTGTTGAAAAATCTTCTAAGACTGAGTCGACACTCCTAAAATGACCTGTGATATAACAGAACTCTCAATTTCTGAATTCGGGTTCGATTTCATGGTTAATTTTAATTTGGCGTGAATTTAGCGCGTCTTAATCTACCGGGTAGCTTTTAGGAATTTTCGTACATTTTACCTGTGATTGATTATTTTCAAACCACAAAGTACATCTTCGACATATTGGCGACTCTCGGTTGTCATAAAAATCTCAAGATTTCAAATACGGACACATGGTACTAAAACGACAGAAGAATCGGTCTACTGCCGATCGAGAAGAATTATGCAATTAGGTGAAATCACCCACACTTAATCACATACCTTTGTCAAGTCGACCTATCTCTGATTTCTAATCGATCTTACTGTGTCGTAATGATCTCTTGCAGATTTGCACGGTCGAGCAGTCGTCTCCTGGTCGAATTCTCAAGTCTGATGAATTAGAATCCCTTAACGGCTTTGCCTGATAGACTAGTTATCCCATGAGTGATCAGTTCAGGGAAAATGACTATAAGCGCGTCAATGAAATGCCAAACTATATCGATCGAAATCAGAACCTGAAATTTAGGATGTCACACCATGTCTCTCTCTGTCCCAGTCTCTTTATCTGTCTATGTTTCTTCCTCTCTCTACCCCTCTTGCCCTCTCAATGTGATCTTTTAGTCAGTAATGCAGAATGATCTTTCACTTTTGCTCTTCTCCGACCAAATTGAACTTCCTCAAGAACATCTTTGGCTGCGGTCATCAACGAGGTCGCCCGAGGCTGGCGACTCTGCCGGCCATAAACGAGGGCTAGGCAATGGGTGGAGGGCAAAAGGGAAAAATAAAAATACAAAAAATTGAAAAAATATTAAATTATTATTAAAAAGTTAAGATAAAAGGAAAGAGAGGAAAAGGGAAAGAGAGCGAGAAATCGTGGTGGAGGAGGAGGAGGAGGAGGAGTTTGTATCCACTAACATTCTACATCCATTTCCCATAATAATAATCCAAAAAGTAAAAAATAAAAATGAATTATCACCATCAAACAATATAGCGTCATTTTTATCACATTGACAACGATGCAGCAGTTGCAAAAAGGCGGAACGTCGCTAATGGCATTCTCATTTTTCCATCCTTGTGACAATTGACAATCGCTATGGTGTCGCTTATGGATCTTCCTTGCTTCGTTCCTTCCCTTTAAGATCTTTGATCAAGAGTGGAATCTTTTGAGATGAGTCGCATGCATAGAAAGACTTTTATTTCTCCCCGCGTTGTTCATCAACATCAGCCGCCACCAAAGATTGATGTCGCCAGATTTGACTCGCTACAATAGTGTTGACCTCGGTTCGTCCCGGTCTCTCTCTCTCTTTCTTTCTCTCTGCCTGTCCCTCTCTCAATTTAATCTTTTGGTCTTCCAAAAGTCAGTAATGCAGAACTATCTTTCACTTTTGCTCTTCTTTGGCCAAATCGAACTTCCTCGGGAACATCTCCACTGCCGTTGTCAACAAGGTCGCCTGAGGCTGGCAACTCCAATGGCCATAAACAAGGACCAGGCGATAGGGTGGAGGGAAAAAGGGAAAAATAAGAATAAAAAAATTGAAAAATATTAAATTATTTTTTAAAAGTTAAAACAAAAAAATTATGTAAATTCTATTCAAGGAAAGAGGGTTCTTAGAGCAAATATTAAATGTAGGGGCCAAAATAGCTTCTACGTTCCCCAACAGCACTGATGAGGTCGATGGTACAGGATGTCACTCTCTGATAGTGACCAAAGATTGTCATGATGCTTCCAGACGGAGTGACCCATGTGACACCATGAAGAGAGAGAGAGAGAGAGAGAAAAGAGAGAGCACTGCGAAAGCAATTGCCGACGAGTAAGACATGATAAATCAGGACGAAAATTTTCAATAAATATAAGACTCTAGGACTTATCTTTGTTTTTGTTAAATTAGGCATGATAATACAAAATGAAAAGAAATACAATAGACTGCATGTTAATTAGTTAGAATTTCATGCAAAATCATGCATTCCATCTGCATTTTTTTTAATCACAAATGTAGTAACTTTTGATGATGAATAATAATATATTTCTTTGTTGGGTACATTCAGGTTTTTGAATTCCTTTCTACAATCTATTCATGTTTTTGATTATCGGATGTCATTCCATTGTTTACACACTCACGTGGTCATATCTTACGTATTAGTGGCATAGTATAAAAAGCGGCAAAGATTACATGCAAAACATTTTCAATATAAAAAGAAAAGGTACAAAGTCTCCATACCCATGAATTTTTGGTTTGTGGATGTCTAATCGAACCAAAATCGATTAGTGGCAGCTCCAATAGGGAAGATAATTTGAGTACCAAGTTGCGATTGGTGGGACTTGAGAGAGTCCATGCTAAGCATTGTGCTTAGTAATCCATTAACTTCCTCCGGGAAGGTCGTGATACACTTTTGTTGCTAAGGAATACATGAGTCGTTCTTACAAGAGACATCTAGAAAGCAAGTCCTCATCATCTGCACATGTCGTATTAGATGAGAGAATAAAAATAGGTCTGAATCTGCTTACAGGAATCAACTGAAACCTGGCGAGATTAGATGAAACAATTCTCTTTAAAATGACAAAAGTGACGGGCCTCTTGTTTTGTTCGGGAAAGTCATGTTGCACGGTGTTTTTCCAAAAAACATACCTTGGCTAGTTCCCGTTAGAATAACTATCTGATCAAAGCATGAGCAACAATTTTCATAAATTCGGAAGAAAGCTGAATAATAAATTCAAAGATATTCGCAAGCACTTCAATTAAACTTAAAAAATATTAGAGATTCAAATTATCTGCAAATTTCAAAGTTATTTTACTCGAAAAAAATTCATAAGTGACTGCCCTGTTCATAAAGGGTTACCCAAATTGGTCAATCAGACGGTAGAGCCACGCGTGTCTTTGAAAAAATGCCACCGTAGGCATAACTTTCAAGACAAGGAGAGAAGACTTTGGCATCGTGTATATTTAAAAATAGATCATGGCTTAATTTTGTTTGGGCTGAAATTTGAATTGTGTGAAATGGGCTCGAGTTAGGAACTCAATCCATGCCCTTTTATTTTTGGAAACTCCTTTTCTTTTTCATTATTCTTTTTTTTTTTTTTTTTTTGGATTTTCATGGCCCTTTACTTACATGTTCGTGCTCTTTTATTATTGCTCTTATTTGTATTTTTGCTATATTTTTAAATTTAAATTTTAATTTATTTAGTAAAAAAATTATTTTTTGATTGCCTTTTTATTTATTTCCGAGCTACATAAGACAAATGTTTTATAGGAAAAAAAAAACCATAAAAAGGAAAATCCTAAATGATCTCGTCTCTAATTCAATACTTTTTTTTGTTCATACTCACATTGCTCAAGGCCTTGCATCGGAAGCTGCTCATGGTAGCTCCCACTTGTGCTCCTCTCTGTCATCATCGATCTCGATTGTGGTTAGTATGGTTCGGTGGGCCGAGGCAGCATGAGACATCACCAGGAGAGCTAACAAAGATGGCTCCTAGGGTTGCCAAGTTTGGATGTGGTTTGTTGCTTGTGGGGTCACAAGAGAAGAGAATTGTAATGATGCTTTTGCGTGATTTGCTCAGTGAGACAGGTGGCTGGTTATGGTATCTATAGGAGACTTTGCAGGGTTTTAGACTTTTAGTAGCTATCAGACAGCAAGAGAGGAAATAGAGGAACCTGCTGTTGAGATGAACGTAGGATTTTAATGTGAGCTGACTTGGCTTGAAATAAGAGAACTGCTTGCCCAAGCTTAAATGTGTTAGAATGGTCGAAAACTCACTTTTTTTTTTTTTTCTCATATTTAGTGGATTTAAGCTACCCATTGAGAGGTTCTTCGTTCTTTTTAAATCTTGTCAGCTAACCTTATACTAGTTGGGTTTCACTGATATGTTATATGTCGCACATCCGCAACACACTTCCCTATACTGCACTACACTCTACAGTGAATATAATTTGCAATTTCTTATTCCCAATGGCCAAGTCTCTTAACGGGGAGAGGGATGTACACGAGAAGAACAGAGAAAGCTGACTCACTTTAGTTTTGAATTGCGAATTTGTGATTACAACATTAGCAGAGATAACAAACACAATCAAATAATAATGCAATTGGTCTCCAAAAACGTGGTGCTCTGTCTATGATTTCCCAAGTAACTGTTCGTGAGTCCTCAAGCCACATCCGTACTGCTGCCGCTGCTACCAGTGTAAGGGCTTCAATCATCATCTTCGAACTCTCTGTCCACCCAAAATATATATGAATTACATGAGCATCACCAACCTTGTAAGGCCAACCAATTTGTAGATTCAGTCCTGATACTAATGGAAAATGCGCATTATGGTTCTGTGAATATTACATGGCTAATAGAACTTCAGATCCTACATCTCCTTCCACACAAGATTTAACTGCTTATTCACAGCATACAGACAGATGTTGATTTGTCACCTAGACCATAGCATGCAATTACTCGTGGTAGGGGAATCAAACCGAGAAGCAGCACTATCCAGAAAGTGGTAAGGATACCGTAGGCTCAGTCAACTCGTTTGCACCGGGATGCGCTTGAAAGCATTCACCTTTTTTATCATTTAATATTTGTCGTGGGACAGTAATAATTCTCTCTTGTGCGTGTAAGTCACTTAGCAAAAGACAACAACTGTTTGAAGAATTTTGTTAACAAGTGACGTAACACCCAAATAAAGAGTAATTATCATTTCCAACGCACTGCCTCTCTCGTGTTAGATGCAATCAGTTCATTGGAAATGAGCATTATTAAGTATGACTAATGAGTGCTTGGAGGAACTCGTTAATAAAATCCTTTTTTGAGCTAGGTTTTGTTTTGTGCTGGAACCAAGTGCAACATCAGCAATGATTAATTGAATGAAGTAATTGAATCATCCATTTGTAGGATGTATGTCGTTTTCTTCCAGGATAAACGAGCACCTTAGGACTTGTGTCGATATCTTAGGTCCCGATATAAAGACTGAATCAGTGTACCCGCTTTGACGTTCACAAGGGGGTACAATGATGCAGTATATCCCTGCTGTTGTTGTCTGAATATCTGTCATGATAAGTCCCGACAGTTTCGTTGCCTATTTCAAGTAACTTATGTGGATGACTATAGCTTAAGCTTCGATCTAAAATCAATATCCAAGAGTTTTACTCCATGAGAGAATAAACAGAGATCCAGCCGAGGGAAGCTTACCTGCAATCGAGGTATCTGGGTTGAATCCCAGATCCTTGACATGTGGTGCAAGTCAAAGAGCCAGCACCGTCGCAATTGATACAGCGTGACACTTCCTTCTCGTCCCCTCCAAGTTCCACAGTCACAGAGCCGGTGCCCATGCAGAATCTGCACCTTTCTGTTGACCAAAGTTGCACGGGGCAATTAGGGAAGACAAACATCGTGCACGGTGGAGGAGGAAATGGATTGATACTGCTTTCACATCCAGTGTCATTTTAAAGAAAAACGGAGAACAAGATGAAAACGCAGAAAAAGACAAAGAAAGTGATGCCGTTTCAAAGAAAGGGACACATGAATTTAAAGGCAAAGGTGAGCACTGAGCTCCCACAAAGATTGCGTCTTCTGATAAACACCTTTTTTTAGACAATTTTATGTAAGTTTTTGTATTATATGAACAAGACCAAATTATTTAACACATTAAATGTTTCAAATTTATTGTATCCTCTACGATATTGAAAAGGTAAAGTAATTATTCCTTTCAATAATATCTATGAATGTCTAATCCTAAGTGATGATAGTATTTTACAGAAGAAAAAATATTTCCTTTCTCCCTCCATGTACATTCCCCGCGTAGCATATATGCTTTTCTGCAGACTCAAATCATTCAAATGTTATGTCATTAACCTATTAATTATATGTGGCAATCATCACTTTTATTGCTAGGATATGGAAAAATTGTCGCGCACACACGTATTATGTTGTATGGGCTAATGTATCTAATCCCACGTATAAGGTTTCCGTGGCTTAGGACACCCGTAGAAATCAGCACCTCTCAGTAAATACGAAGCCAGGGATTCTAGTCTATGCTTAGATTTGTTAATAAAAACTAGGGCACTAAGTATCAAATCAAGTAAGTACAGGTAAAACTTTCTTCTCTAGGTGATTGGGAAGTCGACTCCTCACACATCCCAGACATGTTGAACTTGTTTTCCTCTAAGAGGATGCAAATGAAACTTTATGTGGCAGCGGTAGGCAATGCGGATTTTTTTTCAGTGACAAAGTTAAAAACAGGTACCTCCTCCTTTTGTTCTTGCTCGAAATCTTCTTCTCCTTCATCGTCATCTTCGCCAAACCACACCTCGGATACAGATAAAGCTCACAGCCTACTGTACTGTGGTCACCATCTTTTGTAGCCTCAATTAAAGCATCCATTCATTCGGGTTCAACTTCTTGCAGCAACTTCCCTAACAAATATGATTCATTAAGGAAGTTTACATTGCATATTATGGATTCATGAGGCATCAATGAATCATTGAATCAACACCTCTTGTGCATATTTTGTAGAATAAAACTAAATAAAAATGCCTTAGCAAAAATAAATAAATAAATAAAACTGAAGAGAAAAAAAAGCCAAAGACACTTGTGTTCCATCTGGAAATGAAAAAAAGAAGTTCAGCAAGCAAACTTTCAAAATTTTCGCACAGCTTGAGCATTCATGTACGCCTCTCTCGAGCACATCTTAAGCAGTTACTTATCATTCATCAAGGTATGCTCAAGGAACTATACTGCAATTAGTACAAGCTGACATACTCAAACACAATCTAAAGAGGGGGGAGGGGGAGGAAGGGGGCAGTTAAAAAAGAGCTTCTTATCTTAAGAACTATTCTTTTAGGCAAGAACTCATCGTGCAATAGCCAAGCATAGCAAAGAAGATACCAGGTGGACCGGATGTTCGCTTTCCTTCTCGAACATCCGGTCCCAGCCTCTGCGACAAATCGACAGACATCTCAACGGCATTAACAAGTAACAACTCGAACCAAAAGCCTTACGAGAACCAGCCACGCATTGCAGAAGCATCGCCTTCGCTAGCATCTGAGCGTCCAAGGCCGCTTGACTCCAGAGAAGCCACTCTGCAATTCCCCTTTTAAAAGAAAGGATGATGAATCTACAGTGCTGCATTATTGATATCATTATATCCACGAAGCCCGTGAAAGCTCAAAATCACGCCGCCTCCAAGACACATCTTTTTTTTCCCAGTAGTATCTGAGGATGCCCTTGATTTGGGAATGGGAAAAGGAAGCAAGCTCCATGGCCCAGGGGATGTCGCGGCCGAGCCTCGCGCTCCCTCTGGTTGAGGCTCTTCTCGGCGTCGGAGTCAGAGTCGGAGTCGGAGTCGTTGCCGTCATCTTCTCGGGGGATCGTACGGTGGCGGGCGATTGGGGAATCTGAGCCCGTGCGTCCTGTGATGGACGTCGCGGAGTGCCGAAGGGACCACACCGTCTGGAACAGACAACGGTGAGCGCGCGACGTTGTTCCGAAGGGCGAAAGAGATATCTATAGTGGATAATGGCTCTCGCTTCAAGTGTTTTTTGGCTCCCTTTTTTTTTAGCTGTGTGCTTGACAAATTTCATTATTCATCTTTTCAATTCAACTCATACACCATTACACCAAGATACAAAAGGAGAAGACATTAAAAACAAGCCTTGATAAGGGAAATGACATTTGATACCGATTAGATGACATCTTTATTCGCTAAGCCTACATTTCATGGTTTAAAGAGATGACATGAAACTTGATGGCTCTCTGTTGTGGCTTCTTCATCCACTGGACTGCACTTCTCTCCAGCATTCTCACGCCTCGCATGAGCCATTTGGGCCATCCGGTTTCAATTGCAATGTATGCTACGGAAATCCCAATGACAATTCCAGATGCATAACCTATCCACACTATTTTATGTTTGAACCAACTCTCATGCCCTTCGCGGTCCAGAGTCAATGAGGACGATGGTGGAGGAGGTTGAGCATCGCCAGGGCATGCTTTTGACAGTGGAGTTCCACATAAGCATGGATTCCCACTAAACGAGTTGTTTGCAAATGTGCTCAATTGTTTGTCTTGAGGAATTCGACCAATGAGTTGGTTCTTTGAGAGGTTTAAGTACCCAAGATATGTCAAATCTCCCAATGCTTTAGGAATTCTCCCACTAAGCATGTTTGAAGATAGATCAAGCCATTCAAGATTAGTCAAGTTTCCTAAAGTCAAAGGGATGGAACTCGTAAAGTGGTTGTGAGAAAGGTTGAGCCCTATGAGATAGCGAAGATGGCCAAAAATTTCGGGAATGTCTCATTGAAAAGAGTTGTGTGATAAGTCAATGGCTGTGAAGATGGTTAAGATCTTCACTAGCTTTGTCTCTTTCCCTTTCATCATCACAGTCACGGTATTTTCATATGGCGGCACGGTATTTTCATATCGCGGCCGATGGGAAAGGTAATATTGTGTCATGTACGATGGTCCGTATTGCCCATCTTCTGTATTCTTCATGCCTTCAAGGTTCATTATCAAGTTGGCTGGTAAAGGACCGCAAAAGTTGTTGTTCGAAAGATCCAAAATGCGCAATTCTGTAAACATGAGATCTCCCTTCGGAATGTTCAAAGGGCCCTTCAAATTGTTGGACCTCAAAATGAGAACTTGCAGCTTCGGAAGTTTTCCCAACTATGTCGGGAATGTATCCTCCATCTGATTGACACTGAGATCTAAAATTTCCAGTTCTGTACAATTGACAAGGGATCGGGGCAACGTCCCTTCAAACCGATTTCGGCTCAAGTCGAGAGTCGTCAATGTTTGTATCAAAGAAATTATTTGTGGAATTGTGCCCTCAAAGTGATTCATTCCCAAGTTCAAAATCAAGAGAACAATGCTAAAATTTGTTAAGCACCAAGGCAAGCTACCAATTAAGTTGTTGTTAGACAAGTCAATCATCATGAGTTTGGTGGCGATGCATATCAAAGAAGGGATCCTTCCTATTATAACATTATTTGCAATGGAGTAATAAACTGCGGTGGGAGACGGAAGTGGAATTGGCCCTCCAAATTTGTTGTTGGACAAGTCTATTACTTGTAATGAGGTGTTGGAGAAAACCTTCGTGGGGCACCATCCAATAAAATTGTTGTTGGAAATCAATAAATATCTAAGAGAAGGGAATGAGAGTTCACAGGTAGTGAGGTTGATCCTACCATGAAAATTGTTGGATTGCAAATCAAGGTGATACAGCTGCGAATAGGTTATATTACCAAACCATGAGGACACAGTCCCCGATAGACTATTGTTAGACAAATCTAATAGCAAGAGTTCAGTTAAATTACAAAAACATTGGGGTATAGTCCCAGAGAGATTATTGTTAGATAAATCTAATTTCCAGAGTGAACTTGCTTGACAGATTGAAGAGGAGATCTCACCGGTAAAACCATTGCCATTGGCATAAAAGAAACAAGTAGAAGGTGAAAGGATTGGGAGTGGACCTTGGAGTGAGTTTTGTTGAAGGCCAACATACAGCAACCGCTTCCAATGCAGTTGTTGTAGAACTCCCTCCAGAAGGTTAGTAGAAAGATCTAAATGTTCCAATGTATGATGGCTTATTCCCCAAAACCACCTCGGGATCTCCCCACTAATCTTATTGGAAGAGAGGTCTAAGTGTGTTAATGTTTTTAACGAATTCAAGAAATAGGGGAATTTGATCAATTCGCAATAAGACATCTCCAACACTTGAAGCTTCGGTAGAAGGAGGGAACCATTTGAATAGAGAGTTTCGTGAAACCGACTATAAGTAAGATCGAGACTGATGACTTCACCGGTGACATAGTCGCAAGTGACTCTTTTCCATGAGCAGCAATCTACGCTCTTGTTCCATGAGCTTTCGTTCCCAATGGCAATTGGAGGGGACCGGAGATCAATGCTGAACACCAACGGCATTTTTAGAATGAAGGAATATTTAAAATGGAGCAAGGCATCACACTGGTCAGGAGGGTAAAGGGGGGAGACAAAGGGAAGGGAGGAATGTAAGAAAAAGAGGAAATGGAGGAGGCCAAGGATCCAATGCCACCCCATTTTGCAATTCAGCATGCGAGTGACTTTATTGGTGGTGGAGAGTGCTTCAACTTATATACCCCTTCTCAAGTGTGAAGCTAACAAGAGGTCCGTTGGTGGGCTCATAGCATCTGTAACCCGTTCTAAAAGCTTTGTTGATTAGCACACGAGTAATTTCTTGTAAGACTCGAATAAAATGATTTCTCATTTTCTCATGATTAAGAAAGATCAGATTTCCTGTCGAAGTTAGTTTAGTCATAGGTACACAAAAATATCCAGGTTAAAATAATTTTTCTTTCCTAGGCATATACACTTTGCACTGTTCGTCTATATTATATCAATCATGACGAGATTGGACTATATTATATCAATCATGACGAGATTGGACTAAAAGAAACTTTATAGAGAGGGTTAGTTAACGTAAGCTTTGTGACCCTGGCCCTCGGGGTCTCCACTACATCCTGAAGATAAACACAACAGCAACTTAACATCGAACACAAGACGTGGAAAGAAGAGTAATTAAATAATAACTTTTTATGACGTCAAGTGATTGTTTTATATAGCTAAGTGACATTAACTTTTCCAGTGATCTAATAAGTAGCGGTCACAGACCATTAGTCGGGGAATTGGGTTATAGATTCTCCATATTTGAGCTTTACATCGGAGAAACGTCCCTCCTATTTGCGACCTTCTCTAATCAGTCGCACTTCAGGGCATCAAAAACGAGTGCTGCGCCTGTCTGGGGATGTAACTTGGAAGGGTTTTCTTCCAGGCATCAATTGGCGCTGCATTTTCTCGATCTCAATATTCCATGAAATGAATAAAAATTGCTTTATATTCACTTTAGCATGGGAGTGAAAGTTCTTACAATTATACGGACCTTATAAAGTGTGAAGTCATCCACGCAAGTCTTATCTAGAAGGTCTGTTGGTAAGCTTCCAAACTGGGTTAGCCGTTCTAAAATCGGTGGGATTGTTGACTCCATACAATTACCATCATGATGTTTTATAGCTGGAATTATATGAAATATTATTGCTGGTGACACAGGGATTCAACTCATATAACCCTTCTAACAAGCCAAGTGATCAACACGAAAGTCTTCTCTCCAAAGATCTGTTGGTAGGCTCATGCCAAACAATTTCGCAGCGCGTTCATCGACCTTATATTTACGTTCAGGGATGAGCCAAAAAGAATAGAATTGAAATCACCCTTCTCTTCTAGTTCAATAAGTAATGCATTTTGTTGTAATATAATGCTGTATCTTGAAATTTAAGTCAATAAGAAATCACTGAAAAAATAAATGAGGAACAATAAAGAGTCAAGGATTTCCATGGTTCAGCTTAAGTGTCCATACCTACATCCACGGGGAGAGCCAATAGCAAATAATTCATTAGAATTGGAGAACCAAAATTACCACTTAAATACTCAAATATTTCTTACATCTAGATCACACCTAAGCTAATGGTATTTATAAATAAAATAACTTAATTGAATGTAAATTCATAGTACAAATTCGCCATGGTCAACGCTCTTGCGTTTTTCAACACAAAAAGAAAAAACACTCCTGCCTGCGATCGAGAAACAAGAGTGTCACCGTGCGAACCCTTTCTTACTTCGCTGTTAGTCTGTTTTTGGAGTTCACTCCTCGGCTCGAAGGAATTCTTCTGTGCGGCCGAGAAAAGGCACTCTGCCCCACAGGATTTATGTGTTCCCCACTTTTATTTTTATTCTATAGAAGTCAACAAATCCACTTTTGATCGGGACCAACCGATTATTCTTAGTACCTTTTCTTGTACACCTGCTAGGGGTCTCAAATTTTGGATGGATATTGTCGGATTCAAGTTGAGTCGGCATACCCATTTTCGTGCAATACAATTTCAATAACTCATACTCGACTCGTCTTAGACCCAATCCATACTCGACCTAACCCATATTACTAAAACACATTCATACTTAACCCTACCTATGAAAGTAAATACCAACTCATTTAACCTACTTTGGGTGCATTTAGTTCAGCTTTTTAAAGGAGTTTTGGGTCTTCAAGGCCCCTAGGAAAAATGCTGAGATATTTGACAAACATTTTGAAGTGGTTTTTGGTCAAATGATATTAGAAAAGTAAAAGAACAAAATATGAAAATATAAGTAAATAAAACGAAAAACATATTAAAAAATCAAAGAGATCAAAGGTGACTACATTCCTTTATTTTATTTTATTTTAAAAATCGAATTTTAAAATTTTAAAATTTTTCTTTCTCTTTCTTCTTCACTTGACCATCGAAAATGACGACTAGCAATAAGGGAGCTCGAGCCTCGCCACAAGTAGGTGTGGCTCGAGCTCGCTTGTTTCCGCGAGCCAAGCCGAGCCAAAGGTCGGTGAGCTTGAGTATCACCAGCACCAAAGGTCGGCAAGGTCCAGCTTTGCCAACCACCAACGAAGGAAGAAAGAAAAAGCAAACATAATAATAATAATAATAATAATAATAATAATAATAATAATAATAATAATAATAATAATAATAATAATAATAATAATAATAATAATAATAATAATAATAATAATAATAAAAGAGAGAAAAATAAACAAATATTTGAGAAAAATTTTAAAAAATAAAAAGAAGAGATTAGATTTAACAAGAAGATATTCTAAGGCCATTATTTAGAGGCTTATTATAATTTGATCTACCCACTAGAAAAAAGCTATTAGATCCACCCCATTATTCACTTTAGCATGTGAGTAAAAGTTCTTCAAGTTATACAGTCCTTATAAAGTGCGAAGTCATTCTCACAAGTCTTCTCTGGAAGGTCTGTCGGTGACCTCCCAAAATGGGTTAGCGCTTTAAAAGCTCTATCGGTGGGATTGTTGAGCTAAGATGGAATATTATTGGCGGTGACATATCCGACTTCCAAGTCTCCCAAAAAGCTGCCAAATTGGGTTGAACTTATTTCATGGGTCGAACCCAAATTTCTATCCTTCATATACTCTCAACAGTGACTCATCGTGGGACCAACATTACAAATTCACGATGAATTGAGATTGTTGCATAGTCAGCCGATTTGAAGAATTCTGATTCCAAGGTTGACCAGGTTTCATGTCCTTTTGTTTTGGGCAAGAAACTTGTTCCTTATTTGTCGAACTGAAGATGGACTTGTTCGATGTGCGTAATGGGGTCGATCGAGCTTTCTCTGCTGCCCATCGATTGCGGCCATCATTTGTTCGTCTCCCTTTCCACTGTGATATAATTACTAATCTCTCAATATGTTCGGATGGATTAAATCTTTGATTATTCTTATTTTAACCTACTATTTTTAATTATAGATGTTTGACCTTTCGAGAGGGAAGAATTATAAGAAAGGTACGGATTTCTATAAGAATCTCGCTATTTCACTGATTTGCTTTCCAATTGGACTTTCAATGAAAAAAAGAAAAAAGGTCAAAGATAATTAGATTAGATGAAATATTATTGGTGGTGACGTAGGAATTCAACCTATTTAACCCATCTAACGAGCCAAGTGATCAACACCAAAGTCTTCTCTCAAAAGGTCCGTTGGGATGCTCAAGCCAAACATGTTATTATATTTCCCACCAAGGCTACATCAAATGGAATTGGAAAAGTGTTCTAACTTGGTCAAAAGTATGGACTTGAGCAGGTCCTTAAAAGGGTCAAGGGGAAGAAATAGGCAGAAGAACTGCCCTGAGATGAGAGATCCCGTAATGTCACCCCGTATTCCCTCTTTTCGAGAAGAAAAATATTGGAGGGAATTTTGGGGGTGGGTGCAGGCATCGACACGTTAAAATAAGGAACGTAATTCTGTCAGCCTAACAAGAAAACTAGTCAAGCAGGGCAGCCCTAGCTCAGGTGGAAACACCCTATTCTTTGGTGAGGTAACCCTATAACTAGACATCGAGGATCCAAAGAACACCCCTAGTTACAGGGTTATAGGTAACAAAGTTTAGAGAAGGACTTAAGACAAAATTTATCATCATAATTCCTCTGTCTTTGGAGTGACTTTTTACCTCCTAAAATTAGAAAAAAAAAATTCAATTGAAATCTTGCCATGAATTACCCTTAATCAAACCGGACCATGTTTCTCATTAGTTTTTTTCTTCCTCTTTTCATCAACCCTAAAGTTACGTTCAGGGATGAGCCAACAAGAATAGAAATTAAATCATCCATTAGTTTTAGTCAATTAGTAATGCTTTTGATGTAATATAATGTAGAGACTAATATTAGATCTTACAATTTAAATCAATGCAAAATTACTAAAGAATTAAACGAGGGACAATAAAGAACGCCAAAGATTTACGTGGTTTGATCTGAATGTTGATACTTACATCCATAGAAAGAGCCAATAGTAAATAATTCATAATAATTAGATAATCAGAATTTTAATAGCTCACACGCTTGAGTGTTTTTTACATCTAAATTATACTCAAGCACACAATGCTCATTAGTAAAATAACCCAATTGGACGAAAATTCACGGCACAAAATCCAAATCCACCGTGGACAACACTCCTCCGTGCGATCGAGAAAAAAAGTGTCAGCGTGCGACCCCTTTCTTACTTCGCTGTGCCGTCGTTTTTCTTGGGAGTTCACTACACGGCTTGAAGGAATTCTGGGCGGCCAAAGATAGGTACTCCTCCCTACAGGATTTATGCGTGCCGCTTTTTCTTTTTCCTTCTCTCGTGTGGCTTTTAGACGTCCATCGTACGCCTTCTCAAGGAATTAGATACAGCCAATCAACAGAGAAACGGCCCTGCAATCAAAGCAAATATACTCGATCCTCAATTGGCAAACCCGTAAGGCGTAAGGGCATATTTCAATGTAGTTGATTACGGTGTATGCATATTGGTATTCATGTTGTACGCTGTATTAGCTCACGACCTTCCCAGGGGAAAAAATGTGTTGGTTTAATTTCAGCAGGTGTATTTGCACTAGATTCAAGCACATATGTTCCGGCAAGAGCATGAATATTACCCAGGTTGATTCGAATGCAAAGGATAAATCGAGTTTTATATACTTACAAATGAGTGTCAAAATAAAAACTCATAAGAAGAGAGCTTAATCTCCCAATTTTTTTCATCGGATGATTTGCAATATATCACTCTTCTGATAACTCCCCGGATTTGATCAAATTAGCAGGCATTGGAAAGGCAAAGGTATTGTTAATTTCGCTTGTCTTATTCTCCTTTTAGCTATTGCCTAGAATTAAACGGGACTTCCTAAATATAGCATCCCCATCATCCACGGTACTCCTCTCATATACTATCCAAAATTACGAAACGATTTAATCGGAACCCAGTAAAGAAAATGTAATGTTACAAGGTAGATTACCACAAGAGGTGAGTGTCAATCGTGTGATCATATACTGCTATTAGGTAATTGCCTCACAAAGTTACGTAGGAAACACGTAAGTGACAAATCATGCTAGCTTCTTTCGTTTTCATTAACGGCGCTTGGGTGTTCTTGAATAAACTGTACACTCCTCATAAGTTTTCACAGCTCCTATTGGAAATACAACGTAGGAAAATACTCACCATTACCATGTGAACCTGAAGATAATTTTGACAATGCGACATAGGAGATGTCGACCACGCTAACTACCGCCAATTGGCAAATGCAAATCTCAGCGACAGGCAATGTTTGCATTGCACACTGAAGAACGATCTAAACATGGTGAAGTTTGTGCATGGCAAGGGCAGGCACATACAAAATGTTGTGCAAGTTATAGAGGAATGAATTAGCCCGACCAAATATAGGCTTGTGCAAATGTTACCTACATGCCGATGAAAAACCATAAATTTGGTTTAAAGAGCAGAATGTCGAATGAGAAATTACTTTCTATCTTCAGGACATAAAACTGTCCACACTTGATATTACGCACTTAAATTCTCAATACTTATGTTTTTAGTCTTATCGAACAAGCTTTTAGGCTTCAAATATGCGGGCCTAGTTAAGCACCCAAGATCACCCATAAAAGAGAGGAGGTGATGCGGGTATGGGGTGGGCGACTGTTGTTTTGAATGATAATATATGGAATCAGATGTGTGGGAATGGATGTCGATGGGTAAATGCAACACGTATGTATCATGCTGCGAAGTCTAATGTATCTAGTTCGATGAATAAGGATTCCATGGTTCAGAACACTTGTAGAAATTAGCAGCTCTCGGTAAATACGAAGCCAGGATTTTAGTGTCTGCTCAAAAGATTTTTAACCAGCAAAGTTTGTTTCGAATGATCTTTTAAGAACAACTAAGGACCTAACTATCGAATCAATGAAGTACTGGTGAAACTTTCTTCTCTAGGTGATTAGGATGTGGACTCCTCACACAGCCCATACATGCTGAACTTGTTTTCCTCTAAGAGGATGCAAATGAAACTTTGAGAAGCAGCGGGAGGCAATGCAGATTCCTTTTTCAGCAACAAAGTTAAAAACCAGGTACCCCACCTGTTCCCCGTGTTCACGTTCTAAATCTTCTTTCTCCTTCATCATTATCTTCGCCAACCCTGGCCTCTGATACAGATTAAGCTCGCAGCCTTCTCTGGTCGCCATCTTCTGTGGCCTCAATTGAAGCATCCATTAACTCAGGTTCAACTTCTCGCAGAAACTTCCCTAACAAATGTGATTCATTAAGGAAGTTTACATTGCGCAACAAATCATTGACACCTCTTTTGTAGAATACAACTAAATTAAACTTCTTTAGCAACAAAAAAGAAGAAGAAGAAGAAGAAGAAGAAGACACTTTATGTTTCATCTGGAAATGAAAAAAAGTGTTCAGCAATCAAAATTTCAGATTTCACACAAATTGAGCAATTCATCTACACCTTTCCCTGGCACATCATTAGCAATTACTCATTTTTCATCAATATATGCGCAAGGAACCATACTGCAAGTACCATCAGAGCATTTAAAAAGTACAAGCTGACACACCCAAATTCAATCTAAGTGGGAAAAAAGCGCCAGTTAGGAAAGAGCTGCTACGATTTTGCCAAGAAAGAACTCATCGTGCAATAGCCAAGCGTAGCAAAGCAGATACCAGGTGAAGAGGCAAGAAAGGCGAAAAGATTCTCACAAACACACACATACACACTCACAAAAACATGAATAAAATTTGACAGTACCAATGAAATTGAACTGCCTTCGCTTTCCTTCTTAAACATCCGGTCCCAGACTCTGCCACAAATCCACAAACATCTCAACGGCATTAACAAGTAACAACTCGAACCAAAAGCCTCTTGAGAAACTGCCAGGCATTGCAGAATCATCACCTTCGCAAGCATCCGAGCGTCCAACGCCTCCTGCTCATGAGAAGCCACAATGCAATTCCTCTTTCAAAAGAAAGCATCATGAATCTACAGTGCAACGTCATTGAACATCATTATATACACGAAGCCCATGGAAGCTCAAAATGGCGCCGCCTCCAAGACGCATCTTTTTTTCCCAGAAGTATCTGAGGAAGCGCTTGATTTGGGGATGGGATAAGGCAGCGAGTTCCATGCCCCAGCAGACGTCGCGGCCGAGCCTCGCGCTTTTCCTGGTTGAGGCTCTTCTGGGCGTTGGAGTCGGAGTCGCTGCCGTCATCTTCTCGGGGGATCGTACGGCGGCGGTGTGCCGAAGGGACCACACCGTCTTGAACAGACAACGGTGAGGACGCGACAATGTTCCAAATGGCGAAAGAGATATCTGTAGTGGATAACGGCTCTCGCTTCATTTTCCTGTTTTTGGCTCTTTTTTTTTGTTAAAGCTGTGTGCTTGACAAATTTCATTATTCATCTTTTCAATGCAAAATTATATACAATTACGCCAAGATACAAAAGGAGAAGACATTAGCAACAAGCCTTCATAAGGGAAATGACATTTTAAGCCGGTTAGGTGACATTTTTATTCATTGAACCTACATTACACGACTTAAAGAGACATCTACTCAACAATTTCATAATCCATTGAACTTGATGGCCTTCCACTTTAACTTATCCATCCACTCGACTACACTTCTCTCCAGCATTATCACGTCTTGCGCGAGCCATTTGGGCCTTCCCGTTTCAAATACAATGTATGCTATGGAAATCCCAATGACAGTTCTAGATGTATAACCTATTCACACTACTTTTTGTTTGAATTGCAATCGAAATGTGTCAAGGACAATGGTGGAGGAGGTTGAGCACCGCCAAGGCATGCCTTTGGTAGTGGAGTTCCACATAAGCCGGGATTTCCACCGAATGAGTTGCTTGAAAATGTGCTCAATTACTTGTCTTGAGGAATTCGACCAATGAGTTGGTTATTCGAGAGGTTTAAGTACCCAAGGGATGCCAAATATCCTAGTGTTCTAGGAATTCCCCCACTAAGCATGTTCGAAGAAAGATTAAGCCATCCGAGATTAGTCAAGTTTCCTAAATTCAAAGGGATGGAACCTATAAGGTGATTGTGTGAAAGGTTAAGCCCTATGAGAGAGCAAAGATGTCCAAAAACTTCAAGAATGTCTCATTGGAAAGAGTTGTGAGATGAGTCAATGGTTTTGAAGATGGTCAAGATATTTACTAGTTTTGTCTCTTGCCCTTTCATCACCATGGTCATGACATTTTTATATGATGCCGCCCCAAAGGAAAACCATGTCATAGACAATGGTTCGTCTTGCCAATCTTCTCTATTCTTCATGCCTCGAAGGCTCATTATCAAGTTGGCTGATAAAGGATCGCCAACGTTGTTATTGGAGATATCCAAAATGCCTAACTTCGGAAAGATGAGATCTCCTTTCAACATATTTAAAAACCCTTCAAATTGTTGGACCTCAAAATGAGAGCGAAGATGGCAAAAAACTTCAGGAATGTTTCCTTGGAAAGAGTTGTGCGACAAGTCAATGGTTTTGAAGATGGTCAAGATCTTTACTAGTTTTGTCTCTTGCCCTTTCATCATCACAATAACGGTATTTTCATATGACGCCGCCCCAAAGGAAGACCATGTCATATACAATGGTTCGTCTTGCCCATCTTCTCTATTCTTCATGCCTCCAAGGCTCATTATCAAGTTGGCTGGTAAAGGATCACCAAAGTTGTTGTTGGAGAGATCCAAAATACGTAACTTTGGAAAGATGAGATCTCCTTTCAGCATATTCAAAAGACCCTTCAAATTGTTGGACCTCAAAATGAAAGTGAAAATGGCCAAAAACTTCAAGAATGTCTCCTTGGAAAGAGTTGTGCGACAAGTCAATGGTTTTGAAGATGGTTAAGATCTTTACTAGTTTTGTCTCTTGCCCTTTCATCATCACGTTCATAATTTTTTCATATGACGCCGCCCCAAAGGAAGACCATGTCATATACAATGGTTTGTCTTGCCCGTCTTCTCTATTCTTCATGCCTCCAAGGCTCATTATCAAGTTGGCTGGTAAAGGATCGCCAAAATTGTTGTTGGAGAGATCCAAATTGAGTAACTTTGGAAAGATGAGATCTCCTTTCGGCATATTCAAAAGACTCTTCAAATTGTTGGACCTCAAAATGAGAATGAAGATGGCCAAAAACTTCAGGAATGTCTCCTTGGAAAGAGTTGTGCGACAAGTCAATAGTTTTGAAGATGGTCAAGATTTTTACTAGTTTTGTCTCTTGCCCTTTTATCATCACGGTCACGGTATTTTCATATGACGCCGTCCCAAAGGAAGACCATGTCATATACAATGGTTTGTCTTCCCCATCTTATCTATTCTTCATGCCTCCAAGGCTCATTATCAAGTTGGCTGGTAAAGGATCGCCAAAGTTGCTGTTGGAGAGATCCAAAATGCATAACTTCAGAAAGATGAGATCTCCTTTCGGCATATTAAAAAGACCCTTCAAATTGTTGGACCTCAAAATGAGAACTTTTAGTTTTGGAAGTCTTCCCACCATCTCGGGAATATATCCTCTATTTGATTGCTATTGAGATCCAAAATTTCCAAATATGTACAATTGACAAGGGACTGGGGTAACGTGCCTTCAAATTGATTTCAACTCAAGTCAAGAGTTGTCAATCTATATATCAAAGAAATTGATTGTGGAATTGTGCCCTGAAGTTGATTCATTCACAAGTTCAAAACCAAGAGAGCAATGCTAAAATTTGTTAAGCATCAAGGCAAGTTATTAGTTAAGCTGTCATTAGACAAGTCAATCATCTCAAGATCGGCAACATTACATATCAAAGAAGGGATCTTTCCTGTTGTAATATTTTTTTTTATGGAATAGTAAATTGTGACGGGAGACGGAAGTGGAATTGGCCCTCCAAATTTGTTGTTGGACAAATCTATTATGCCTAATGAGGTGTTGAAGAAAACCTTTGTAGGCCACTGTCCAATAAAATTGTTGTTGGAAATAAACAAATATCTAAGAGTAGGGAAGGAAAGGTCAAAGGCAATGACATTGATACTACTATGAAATTTGTTGAATTGCAAATTAAGTCGATACAGTTGCGGTGCTTTCAGCCAATGTGGGAATATGCCATTAAACACGTTGTGATTGAGAACTAATAATGATAAGTTCCACCATCTGACTAGGGAGCGTGGTAATGGCCCTTGTAATTTATTGCTGCTCAAGTCTAGATGCTCAAGATTGGTTATATTACCAAAACTATGGGGTATATTCCGTAAGAGACTATTGTTAGACAAATCTAAACTCAAGAGTTTGGTTATATTACCGAAACATGGGGGCACAATCCCCGAGAGATTATTGATTATTGTTAGACAATTCTAGTTCCACGAGTGAACTCAATTGAATCGAAGAGGGGATCTCACTAGCGAAACCATTGCTCTTGGCATAAAAGTAATGAGTAGAAGGTGAAGGAATTAGGAGTGGTCCGTGGAATGAGTTTTTCCGAAGGTTAATATACGACAATCGCTTCCAACGCAATTGGTGTATACCTCCCTACATAAAGTTTTCAGAAAGATCTAAATGTTCTAATATATGATGGCTTATCCCCCAAAACCACCTCGGGATCTCCCCATTAATCTTACTGGAAGAGAGGTATAAGTGTATCAATCCTTCCAATGAATTCAAGAAATAGGGGAACTTGATCAAGTTGCAAATAGACATACTCAACACTTGAAGCTTCGGGAGAAGGAGGGAACCATTGGAATAGAGAGTGCCATGAAACTGACTAAAAGTAAGATCGAGACTGATGACATTACCGGTGACATTGTCGCAAGTGACCCTGTTCCACGAGCTATGGTCTACACTCTTGTTCCATGAGCTTTCTTTCCATAGATCAAATGAAGGGCACCGAACACGAGAGACCAACAACGGCATTTTCAGCACGAAGGAATATTTAAAATGGAGCAAGGCATTGCGCTGGTCAGGAGCACAAAGGGGGGAGGCAAAGGGTTGGAAGGAATGTAAGAAAAGGAGAAAACACAGGAGGCCGAGGATCTGATGCCACCCCATTTTGCAATTTAGCATGTGAGTGAGTTTATTGATGGTGGAGAGTGTTTCAACTTATATAGCCCTTCTCAAGTATGAAGTCAACAAAAGGTGCGATGGTGGGCTCACAATATGTGTATTCCATTCTAAAAGCTCTGTTGGTCAGTACACGAGTAATTTCTTGTAAGACTCGGACAGAATGATTTCTCATTTTGAAGATCAGATTTTCTGTCAAAGTTAGTTTAGTTATAGGTATACAAAGCGCGTAAAGTGAATATCCAGGTTAAAATATTTTTTCTTTCCTAGGCACATACACTTTACATTGTTCGTTCATTTTATGTCAATCATGAGTAGGATGGACTGAAAGGAACATTAACAGAGAGGGATAGTTTACGTAAACCTTGTGACCCCAACCCTCGGAGTCTCCACTACATCGTGAAGATAAACACAACAGCAACTTAACATCGAACTCAAGACGTGGAAAGAATAGTAATTAAATAATAATTATTTAAGGCAGCAAGAAAGTGTTTTATATAGCTATAAATAAGTAATTTTACCAAAGTAACATTAACTTTTCCAATTATCTAATAAGTAGCGGTCATAGACCATAGTCGGGGAATTGTGTTATAAATTCTCCTATTTGAGCTTTACATCGGAGAAACGTCAATCCTATTTGCAACCTTCTTTAATCAGTCCCACTTCAGGGCATCAGAAACAAGTACTGCGCATTTGCGGATGGAACTTGGAAGAGTCTTCCCAGCATGAATCCGCGCTGTATTTTCTCGATCTAAATATTCTATGAAATGAGTAAAAATTGATTTGTATTATTTTTTTTTTTGTCAGTCCTACTCTATTCCTACTCTACACTCACTCGCAGACTTGTGCCCCTGCCTCTTGCGGGCGTGGGAGTCGCAACCCACGCTCGAAACTTACGCGTCCCTACCCCCATCCCCCCTGAGGAGGTGGGGATTTGAACCCCTCACCTCCCCCTTCCATATTGGAAGGGTGGCCACTGGGGCGAACCCCCAGTGGTTTATTGAAACGTCTATAGTTGACCTAACAATCCACTATACCTAGATTGCTGTAATTATCGCTACTAGAAAAACTGCCTAAGGCGACAAAAAGTTTTGCGACAAACATAATTTGGTCGCCTTAGGGGCACCAAAGGCGATGAAATTCGTTTCTGTTGCCATAGGTATGATGAGTTATTGTCGCCTTAGGTTGAGTTAGGGCGATTGTCACCTTATTTGAAATAAGGCGATGCTTTGGATTTCCGCGAAACAAATCAAAGTCTACCTCAGTCATCATACACGGGCGATGCTTTGGATTCATTTCCGCTGGTGGTGACCGCTGACCGGAGAGGTTTATTTGTAAAAAGTGCAAGACGAGTGCCACCGCGACGATTGAGTTGTCGGACAACCTCCCACTAGAGATGGGCGGCGACAAGGCGACGACGGGCGGTGGCAAGTGGTGACAAGGCGACGATAGGCAGCGGCAAGCAGCGACGGAAAATGGAGGTGGCGGCAAATCAGATTCTTGGAAGCGAAAAGGGGTAGAATAGACTGGATCGTGAGTTCATCTTTAATGGGTTGGTGAATGGGTCTTAAATGGGTACAGAGTAGACCCATTTAAGACCCATATATTTTAGTTTTTCTATTTTTAAAATTCATCATGGATGCCTTGGGAAATAAGGCATAACCCATTAACGACCCATTTAAGCAAACATGGGTCCATAAATGGGTTGTGTACCCATTTTAACACCTCTACTTATTTCCAAGTTGCTAACTCGACCTTTCAGATTTTTTCAATATAATTTTCCAATCTAGAGTTGTAAGATTTAATGAGCCACAAAAGGAAATAGAATTTAAACAGAATTGCTCCACTTATGAAGAAAGGCTATAATTGGCAATCCATAACAACGTGTCCGGTAATTTCGTCAGACATAAGAGCAAGTAAAAACCTGAAAAAGTTATTCGACATTTCACTCCAAAGACTATTCATATGGATATATGATCGCATCTAAACATGTATAATACAAAATTACTTAGAGATTAATATTTCTCATCAAAATTTCTAAAAAAAAATCATTGTGGAATTTAAGATAAGTGATAATATATCTTTTAAGTTTAGTGAAGCGCGTGTCTAATAGTTTACACTACAATTGCGCAAAAAGAAAAAGAATGGTAGAATATTATGATTTTTTGTCAAGCACAAGATGCACTTAATTATAAATGCTAAGAAGTCAAAGTCTTCTTAAAATGACATTATTGTGATCACAAATTTGGTTTTCTTGATTGTCTTGTGGGGTTCCTTGGGTGCAGAAAATTCTTAGTTACTTGGCTCATACATACGATGTGAAAGTCTTCTCCCCTTTTCTTGAAAGATATATTACTCAAATTTATGGTGGCATTTTTGATTTCATGAATATGCGTTACTCTATTTTCACCATTCAATAGATAAATTTGGATACTCTATTGGGGAGAGGGCGGTTTAAATTTACAAATATTTTGGATCTCTAATATCTTTAAATTTGATGAAGTGCTTATCAAATATTTTACGGTTACAATAGCTCACAACAACTTTTAGAATTATTGCTCACAACTTTAAGATGTTGTAATTTTAAAATATGTATTACTCTAATACCTAGCTCTCGGGGTAAGATATAAAAGATTTTTGTGATGATTTCATAAATCATGACGTATATTTGATAAAAGTCAGACCAAAAACCATGCTGCCCCGATGGGCGGCGGTCTCTATCCCGGTCAACCCAAGCAGACAATAGGATAAGCAGCTGTGGAATTGCGTCACCTTACTACCTGGGAACTTGTATCGTCATTTCCGGGAGCTTTCTTTTGTTTTCCACCGCAGATTCTAATCTGGCTTAAATTTTAAAGCAAAAACCAAAATGTCTTGAACTGGCCACAAAACTTATTTAAACCTGGATAAAGTCCATTTTGCACTTTAGCAGGCGAGAAAGTTATTGGTGGTTGGGATTGGGATTCAACTTATGTAAACGTTGGGAGAAGAAGTAAGAAGCTTTTCTACACAAGGTATATAAATGATTTTATTACGTCGGCACTGATGTGGATGCTGTCAGAGAGGCTGATTTTATTTGTGATGCTTCCAGAAAGCATATGAAAACACTGCACTGCTTTCTATTCCAAAACAAGTCAGATCCACAGTTACGTACAATTAGTTTGAGCATAAAGTCCTTAAAGGCCTGCGAAATTGCTTGAGAGGACGAGAATTTGATGCCACCCATTTTGCACTTCGGTACGTGAGTGAGTTTATTGGTGATGGGGATAAGGGATTCATCATCGACTTTAGACAAACTTTGAACACAGGTCTTCTGTGAAAGGTCTGCTGGTGGGTTCGCAAGGACTTCCAACTGCTTCCCCATCATCTCCCGTGAGACGATTTCAACTTGCCTTCCGGGTTGGGAGTTAAAATATTGTTAACTTCGATTAAGTGCTTGTCAAATATATTACACGTTCGGAGACGAAGTTGGAAGTTTTGTGGACAAGGTATATAAATGAGATATCCACTATTACCAACTTTGCATCTTCGCATTGGCAAAACTTAAGGAGATTTTGCAAGAATTGTAGGGGTGAATTATCTGGAGATTGGTTGCGAGCCAAAACATCTGATTTTGGCAGAATTGGAAGGAATCTGTGGCAATTGAATTGGTATCCTAATTTAGTTATTTTAATTAATGATTATCGTGTGAACTCAATTGTGATGGTCTTGGTGGAATGTGAAAAAGAAGAATTGGATCATCATCACATTTCCAATATGAACCCACTCTTGACGATCTTCGCTCTCACATTCCAAGTCGGAGAGTATTTTTACACGACAAAAGTACTGTCCAACACACTTCATTCTATCGCGCGACAATCTAATCCAGCGGGAAAGAAAGTGACTTTAGAAAAAGTGTGAGGGCCCTAAATATAGTCATTGTGGTGGTTGTTGTTCTGCTTTTTGTTTCAGCCATCCAAGCGCAAGTCAAGTCTCCCTGCGTACTTTGAGCCAAAAAAAAAAAAAAAAAGTCTCCATGCATACGTCGTTCTTCATGGTTGTTCGGCGTTGCACGGTGGATGAGTTCCATTGCCATCAACAGAGAAGCATTCTTATTTATTTAGACTTCATTTATTTTACGAAAAATAAATAATTTCAAAACTATTTTCCTAAAAATGATAGATTATATCGCTTGATATAACTAGCCAAGAAAAAAAAATTTCATTATGAATAATAATTTATGCCCCAATATTTTTGTGAGTGATATAATTGATAAATTTTAGAAAAATATTTTCCAAATTATTTATTTTTCCAGAAATAAATGGAGTCTTGGTGTTGTTTTTTCCTTTGGATGCTAATTGGACTTACAAAATCCTTCAAGCACTCAATTAATTATAATTTGCATTAAGCACGATAATCCTCTCATTCCATACAGATGTTTCTACATGCATCAAATTATTATTTCTTTTCTATATAGATTAGTATGCTCATAACAATTACCTCACTTAATTGAATAACTCTTTCTCAAGTTAGGTTCTCTCTTTCTTATCCTCCAATTTTCTGACCGGTCATTTTTCATTTCACTATATCAGGGCAAGCATGAGCAGCATGTGAAAGTTAATCGTACTTACATACATTAAGATAATCAATATCATTTGAGGATTAGCATGTCTACAATCCTCACGTCATTGATTACTTTTGTTTCGTGTAGTCCAAGATAAACATTTTTGTCTTTCGCTTTGGCTTGAAGTTTTGAAAATCTTTCCATGCATGTTATTCCGAATAAAAATGTTTGGCAAGGTTACTTTATAAAGTCTTTTATAGTCTTGGGATGTATTGCATTTGTGTTTGTGCGAGTGAGAGCTTCACTTTGTTCACTCATTGTGATGGGAGAGTGGCTTTTTATTTTTATTTTTTCTATATGGGTATATGTTAGTCCCTTGATGATATAAATACATGTTTCGAATTATCCACTAAATAATAAGGATCATAATTTTTTGGTTGAAAAATTGGTCCTGCTTTTTCATTTGTAACTTTGAATGTAGTTCAAAATCATAATTTCGTCTCTTCGACATGATTTTGTGTATACCCATTAAAAATTATTTCACTAGAAGTAGTGCTGTAATCTGCAAAGGGATGCGCCCAAAAGAGATGGCATCACTCCCGGGAAAATTACCAAATAAATCTAAAACTTATTGCGCTTGTGCTAATTTAATCTTAAACTTTTTGACAATTTGTCAATTATGAACAGTTTTTTTTTGACTGAATTTTTTGCCGGGCATTTTTATTTTCATTTTTTTTCTTTATTTTTTATTTTCATTTTTTCCTTTTTTTTTCTCATTATGACCGGTGAGAGGGTCACGGCGATTCTCGCCTGTGGCCTCGCCAATTCCTTTGTGGCCTCGCCAATGCCTTTGTGGCCTTACTAGGCTTAGACAAGGCCTTCATTGCAAGCAAGGGCCGCGCCCAAATTTGGCGAAGGCCTTCGTCGTTGGCGAGGGTCGTTGGTGACCCTCGTTGGACACAAAATAAGAATAATTTTTTTAAAGAATTGCAACAATTGTTCACGGTAGCAATAGCAGCCGACCATGTCATGTAGAACGACTAACATCTACATCAATGATGTCCGGCCAAAAGGATTCCGTTGGCAATAACAAGCTACACCAAGTAAGAATTATTAAAATATTTAAAACTAAATTGATCAAATTGAAAGGCTTAAAATCAAATTTGCACAAGTGCAATAAGTTTATGATTTTTTTTTTTCGATAATTTTCCTCGTCACTCCCATTGTACAAATATTTTGGGGTCGCCATCTCGACCATACCCTTCTATATTCACAATTAGCACACGACAGTCCTAGATCTTTGTGTGTCTGTGTTTGTGTACGCATCTATTTACATATAATGTCTGGTGTAATTGTTCCGTGTTTACGGGATCCAATTGGGATAGACCCAGGGCATATCTACGATAGTTGATTACCGCGTGTGTCGATTGGTATTAATTTTGTAGGCTGCATTTGCTTGCGAGCTTCCCAGGTGAAACAGGGTTAACTTTAGTGCATATGTACTTGTATATGATTCAACCACATCCGTACTGGCTGGCACCAGCATGTATTATTACCCAGATAGAACCGAATACAAAAGCATAATCTGAGTGTCAAATAAACACTTACAAGAACAGAGCCTAACCGCCCTTTCTTTCTTTTTTCTATCAGAGTTATTTCGCCTCTTTTATAACTGCGGAATTGACGAAACTAGCAGGCAATGGAAAGGTAAAGACAAGTAAATAACATTTAGCGGCATAACTATTCTCTTTTGAGCCATTGCACAGGACAGAACCCAGCACCGAATTAAATTAGCACCCCATCATCCACCTGGTACTCGGTTCATACGAGCTCGGCTTTGCCAAATCAGGCTAGGCGGAGCCTCACCGGCCTGGGGCGGAGCTCGGGCCTCGCCAGACCCTGAATCGTAGAACGATTCAACCGGTTCCTGGAAAAGAAAAATGTAAATTTTGCAAAATAGGTTAGTACAAGAGGTGAGTATCAACTGTGTAATCATGTATTGCTACAACATAACTGCCTTGCAGGTTTTCGGAGGAAATGAGTAGAGGACTTCTCCGCCCTTAGGAGCGCCATGCTAGCTTCTCTCTTGTTTTTGGTTTGCTGTTCTTGAGTCGACTGTACACTCCATACAAGCTTTCGCAGCTCCCATAGGAAGTACGAGGTAGAAAACTATTCAGCATAAACATGGAACCCAAAAATTATTTTGACAATGTGACACTAGGAGATGTCAACCATGCAAACTCTTGGCAATTGGCAAATGCAAGTTTCAGCAACGGGCAATGTTTTGCATGTGCACTGAAGAACGATCTAAACATGGTGAAGTTTGTCATACCAGTTGGAGCGATGAATTAGCACGACCAACTATAGAGTTTTGTAAATGTTAACTACATGCCATGCATTACTGCGTGTGCTCGTGGAAAAACCATCAAATGGTCTATGGTGTCAAGAGCTGAATGTTAAACGAGTAGTTGATTCAGCAGCAACCCATGGATATTTTTTATATGGCCGACATGGAGATGTTCAAGATGCTATAAATGGACTGCAAGAGATTTGAATGCTCCGATATATAAAACTAAATGCTCAGACTGTAAGAGATATCTGTCAACTTACTTGCTGGTCAAAATCAATGGTGTGAATGGAGAAAACTTCATTGGTCATTTGAATGTCTTTACTGATTAAACCGTCAAACCACCAGTTTGGTATGCTTGAATGCTCACGATACTCCTGGGAATTGAAAATTGAAAAGCAAGTCAACATTGAGAAACCTGAACAGAGGCTAGAGAAGGAAGATGGACATTGTGTAGAACTAAAGTTTCATGCATGACCAGTGGATCACATCACTAATGAACCACTTTCTCAATATATGTAAGATTTGGCATATTTTATGGGTGATAGAGATCTCATACCATCTCTGCCTAACAAAAAGTTGTTCATCACGTAGCATATCTTTGGATAATTAAAAAAAGTTATTCATCATCTAAATCTGCAGTATCGATGGTAACCCATACAGCCGAGATTCTACCATGCTGTGCACTTCTAAAAAGAGTAACGCTTGACAAAATTGGAAATGAGATATTAATGGCTCTATGATAGAATACAGGTTAAAATCTTCTTGCTGAAGTTTTTCGTAGGAAAGCTGCTCCCGCTCCACACTACTTTCTATGCAAAGTTAAACATAAGTCTCTCTTTTCCACTAAAAAGTAGCAAGTTTGGTTACTAAGTAACTACTTTACCCAATATATGTAAGACCTTGATTTCAAATTTTGGGTTTCATCCAAGACCCTTTTGGCCAGTAAAGGGCAGAGCAAATGGATTCTGTTGCAGAAAGATTCAAGTGAAGTCTGCTGACCAAAGTTTGCACGGGGCAATTAGGGAAGACAAACATCGTGCAAGGTGGAGGAAATGGATTGATGCTGCTTTCACATCCAGCGTCATTCTAAAGAAATACGGAGAACAAGATGAAAATGCAGAAAAAGACAAAGAAAGTGATGCGGATTCAAAGAAAGGGACGTATGAATTTAAAGGCAAAGGTGAGCTCCCACAAAGATTGCATCTTCTGATAAACACTTTTTTAAAGACAATTTTATGTAAGTTTTTGTATTATATGAACTAGACCAGATTATTTGGCAAATTAAATGTTTCAAATTTTCGTATCCTCTGCGATATTGAAAAGGTAAAGTAATTATTCATTTCAAGCATGTCTATGAATGCGTAATCCTAAGTGAAGATAGTATTTTACAGAAGAAAATATATTTCCTTTCTCCCTCCACGTACGTTCCCTGCGTAGCGTATATGCTTTTCCGTAGACTCAAATCATTTAAATCTTTTGTCCTTAACCTATTAAGTATATGTGGCAATCATCACTTTCATTGCTAGGATATAGAAAAATTGTCGTGCACGCACGTATCATGTTGTATGGGCTAATGTATCTAATCCCACTTATAAGGTTTCCATGGCTTAGGACACCCGTAGAAATCAGCACCTCTCAGTAAATACGAAGCCAGGGATTCTAGTCTATGCTTAGATTTGTTAATAAAACTAGGGCACTAAGTATCAAATCAAGTAAGTACAGGTAAAACTTTCTTCTCTAGGTGATTGGGAAGTCGACTCCTCACACATCCCAGACATGTTGAACTTGTTTTCCTCTAAGAGGATGCAGATGAAACTTTATGTGGCAGCGGTAGGCAATGCAGATTTTTTTTCAGCGACAAAGTTAAAACCAGGTACCTCCTCCCATGAGCAGCAATCTACACTCTTGTTCCATGATATTCTCCTTTTGAATGAGCAGGGGTCCCGTGAATAAATGGTACAGGGCAAATCAAAATGGTCCAACACAATTTTATCAAGGAGGAAGGAATTCTTAAAATTGAGCAAGGCATCACGTTGGTGAGGAGGGCAAAGGGGAGAGGTGAAGGGAAGATGGGAATGTAAGAAAAAGAGGAAACAGAGGAGGCCAAAGAACCAATGCCACCCCATTTTGCAATTTAGCACGCAAGCAGTGAGTTTACTGGAGGTGGAGAGCGCTTCCACTTATATAGCCTTTGTCAAGTGTGAAGTCACTGAAGGAGGTCTTCTCCAAGGTTCCATTGGTGGGCTCACAACATGTATCACCCATTTTGAAAGCTCTGTTACTCGGCATACCAGTAAATTTCATGTAAGATTAAGTTAGAATGATATCTTATTTTCTCATGATTAAGGAAGATCAGATTTTTTGTCTAAGTTAGTTTAGTCATAGGTACATAAATGTGTAAAATAAATATCCAGGTTAAAAGAATTTTTCTTTCTAGATACATACACTTTAGATTGTCTGTTATTTTATATCAATCGTGACAATGATGGATAGAAAGAAACATTTATTTGAATTAGGCCTTGGAACCCTGACCCTTGGGGTCTACACTACATCCTGAAGATAAACACAACAATGACTTAACAATGAACATAATAAGGCATAGAAAGAAGAGTACTTATTAATTATTTTTTATGAGGCGAAGTGATTGTTTTTTTAGTTATAGTTTAGTAATTTTACCAAAGTGACATTAACTTTTCCGGTAATCTAAGAAGTAGCGGTCATAGACCATAGTCGGGTAACTGGGTTATAAATTCTCCATATTTGAGCTTTACGTTGTAGAAAATTTACGACGTTCCTTAATCAGTCCCACTTCGGGGCCTCAAAAATGGGTACCGCACTTGTTTGTGGATGTTAACTTGGATGGGTTCTCTTCCTAGCATCAATCCGCGCTGCATTTTCTTGATCTCATTATTCCATGAAATGAATAAAAATTGCTTTAAATTATTGAAACGTCTATAGGCAACCTAACAATCCTCTATAACTAAATTGCTGTAATTATCACTAGAAAAACTGCCTAAGGCGACAAAAAGTTTTACGACAAAAATAATTTGGTCACCTTAAGGGCACCAGAGGAGACGAAATTCGATTTTGTTGCTGTAGGTATGCCGAAGGAGACAAAAACTGGTTTCTATCGACTTAGGTTGAGTTAGGCGATGGTCGATTGCGATGAAAAAGAACCTTTGTCGCCTTATTTCCGAGTTGCTAACTCAACCTTTCAGATTTTTTAAATATAATTTTCAAATCAGAATTACAAGATTAACGAGTCACAAAAAGAAACAGAATTTAAACTGAGTTGTTCTACTTAAGAAGAAAGGCTTATTAATTAACAACCCATAACAACGGGAAAGCCTCCAGTAATACCGTCAGACATAAGAACCAATAAAAGTCTAAAAAATTATTCGATGCTTCTTTCCGAAGACAATTCCTATGTATATTCGAATCGCGTTAAATAAGTCCTAATTGATTGATGTTACTGAGAGACTTTGAAATATAATGGCGTAGTCCACTTCACATCGGTGGGCTGATATTGGTAGAATTCAATGTTTTTCGGTCGAGGACAGTGGCTCTAGGATAGCGGTGCACTTAAATTCTAATGTAAAGATGTCAAAGTCTCCTTGAGATGACATTACTGGGGTCACAAATTTGATTCTCTTGGTGGATTTACTTGGGTGTGGAAAATTCTTACTTGCTTGGTTCTGTATATACATGACGTGAAAGTCTTCTCCACCTTTCTTGAAAAGTTTATTAGTCAATTGTGTGATGGCATTTTTCATTTCAAAAGATATGTATGACCCTTGTCATCACTATCTAATAAATAAATTTAGAAAATTCATTATAAATAGGGTAGTCATTTATGAATTTTTTCCTTTAAGATAACTTTGAATTTTTAGATATTTTGAATCTCCAATATCCTTTCTTGTTTCATATGGTGCTTGTTAAACAATTTAAGGGCTAAAATAATAACTTTCAACTTTTAGAGAATTGCCTCACAACTTTAAGATGCCGTGACCTTAAAATATACATTACCAAATACACAAATCGCAACACTTTACATCATTACTGCAATTATATCAAATATATTTTGCTTTCTATTAGTTTGATTCAAAGTTAAAGTGATCATTGTGTACTGCTGAATATTGACAATATAAATTCACTTGATTAAAAAAAGAAAATTCACTTGATTACTAAGTTACCACTATGCAGTCAAATCTCTTTATATATCCACTTCGTAAGGTAAATGAATGTTAAAAATCAAATCCGTAACGATGAAAGAAGAAGAATGTAGAAACATAGCTCAGGAAAGGCTACATAAATTAAGCTCCAGTGACTAGTTATGAGAGTGAGATATCAAAAGGTCCTATGATGATGTCATAAAATGATACGTATTTGATAAAATTCGGACAAAAAAGCAAGCAGCTCTGAGGGGCGGCAGTCCCTGTCCTTGTCAGCACAAGAAGACAATAAAGATCGACAATCGGTCTAGAGATTAGGATTGACAGTCATGGAATCGCCCCAAGCTATAACGTGGGAATCTTTACCGTCATTTCTGGGAACTTTCTTCCTCCTACCATAGAGTCTAGTCTCAGCTTCAAATTCGGGGCGGAATCAAAAGACCTGCATAAAGTCCTTGTGGAAAGGTCTGCGTAATTGCTCGGTTGGATGAGGATTTGACGCCACCCCACCTTCCACGGCAGAAGGATGCATGATTGAAGGGGATTTTGCAAGAATTGCAGGTTTGGGATATCTCTGCATCTGGCAAGCCGCCCATCAGCCGCAGAGACTAGAAGACGACAAATGTCTAGTTAAATGAAAATAGGGAAGCCCCAAATATCTGATTTTGGCATAATTGAAGGCATGTTTGGCAATTTAATTGGCATCCTACTTTTCTTTTTTAATTAATGTTTGCCGTGCGAAATCAATTTTGTTGGACTCGGTGGAACGTGAAAACCAAGAATCAAATCATCATCAATTTTCTCATGCGAATTGACTCCTGATGACCCACGCTTTCATATTCTAAAATCAGAAAGTCTGTCTTTACATGACAAAAGTATCGTAAAACACACTTCATTCTATGGAACAATGTCCTAATTACGGGGAATAAAAAGTGGCTTCACAAAAAATGAGAATGCACTCAGGTCGTCCACGTACTGCTTTTTATTTCATCCATCTTAGTTGCAAAGTCAAGTCTCCTCCGTTTTTCATAAGCCAAAAGTCGGGGCAAGCCTCCATGTATTGTTCCTCACGGTTGTCATATGTCTTTCGTTTGTAACTTCCATTATCATCTGTAGAGAAACATGTCATTTGTTTAGTGTTTTCTTTTTTCCAACAATTTTCGGACCGACGGCATCCTTTAATCACTCATTAATTATAATTCACGATAGTACCCACATCCTAATAGTTGCTTTTCTACATGGATCAATATGCTTATCATCAACGCCAATGTTACCATCGACGATATAATCAAGCATAGAATATATATGGCCTTGTTATAGAGCATTTGGATAGGAACCTTCATGAGCTATGCACTAAACATGAACATGCATTTATTTTAGAGCTCAACGCAAATTCCTTGTCTGGACACTAATTATACATAACAAAACTAAATAACTATATTATGTCAAATGTTGTTTCTATAGTGTGATTGGTCCCTAAAGAAATATACCTTTTTTTTTTTGTGTTTATCATTTTTTACTTTTTTTCTTTAAAAAATGCACAAGATTACTTTTTTAGAGACTAAAATTTTTCATCAATATTTCTAAAAGTTAAATTATTGTGGAATTTAATATAAAGTGATAAAATATCTTTAACTTTACTAATGTGCCTTTCAAATAGTTTATAGCTACAATTGCGTAGAAAGAAAAAGAAACATAGAGTCTGGTAGAATATTGTATTTTTGGTCGAGCACAATGTCTATGGGACAACAATTCGCTTAATTATAAATGCTAAGAAGTTAAAGTCTTCTTGAAATGATATTATTGTGATCACAAAGTTATATTTCTTGAATGTTTTTGTTTGAATATTTAAATAATAAACCACTTTTTCATTTAACGACTTGAGCTTTTAGATCAGTCAGTGGTTGGCCCATAAAATCTCACATGATATTAGGGCTGGAGATCCTGAGTTCGAATTTTTCTAGGCCTCACAAATATTTTATGCTTAGTACTAGGCAACCAAAAAACAGACTAAGCCTGAGGAAGAGTGTTATAATATTTAAATTAATAAACCACGCATTCATCTAACAATCTCGGTGGGGTTCCTTGGGTGCGGAAAATTCTTAGTTACTTGGCTTTACATATACATGATGTAGAAATTTAATCCGTTTATCTTGAAAGACATATTACTTGAGTCTATGGCGGCATTTTTCAATTCATTGATATGCATTGCTCTATCATCACCGTCTAGTAGATAAATGTGGATAATCTATTAGGAAGAGGGCATTCATTTATGAATTCTTTCTAGTAATACACTTGGAATTAACAGATAGTTTGAATCTTTGAATCTCTAATATCTTTAAGTTTGATAAAGTGCTCATCAAATATTTTATGGCTACTATAGCTTATGACAACTTTTAAAAGAACTGCCTCAGGCAACTTTAAGATGTTATAACTTTAAAATATGTATTACTCTAGTACCTAGCTCTAAGGGTAAGATATAATAATTTTATATGATAATTTCATAAATCATGACATATATTTTATAATAATAAGCACAAAAATATGTATCCTCGTTTCTGGGAGCTTTTTCCTTTTTTTTCCCCGGCCACAAAGTCTGATTCGGCTTCAATTATAAAGCAAACTCAAAACGTCTCGAATTGGCCACGCAACTTATCAAAACTTGCACAAAGACCCTGTGGAAAGGCCTGCGTAATTGCTTGGGAGGCTGAAGAACTGATGCCGCCCAATACTGCAATTTAGCAAATGAGTAAGCTATTGGTGGTTGGGATGGGGATTCAAATTATGTAAACGTTGGGAGAAGAAGTTGGAAGTTTTTTTGGCGCATGGTATATGAATGAGGCATCCACTAGTACACCATCCCCTTTGCAGTGGCACACGTAAAAAGATTTTGCAAGAATCGCATGTTTGGATCATCTGCATATTGCTTGCAAGCTGCCATGATCCCCAGAGACTAAGGACAACAAACATGTTGTCATGTGAACTCAATTGTGCTGGACTTGGTAGAATATGAAAATCAAGAATCAGATCATAATCACATTCTCAACATGAACCAACTCTTGATGGCCTAGTTTCATATTCCAAGTCCGGAAGTCTGTTTTCCAATGGAAAAAGTATTCTCCGACACATTTTATTCTATCGTACGAAAAGCAAATATGGGGAAAAGGAAGTGGCTTTAGTAAAAGTGAGTTGAATTATTCTAGGCACTCTCGTGGTCGTTGTTCTGCTTTTTATTTCAAGTCAAGTCTCCTCCATTATTGTTTCATATCATAATCACATTCTCAACATGAATCAACTCTTGATAACCCTGCTCTCGTATTCCAAGTAGGGAAGTTTTTTCCACGGGAAAAGTATTCTCCAACACACTTTATTCTATCGTACGAAAATCAAATATGGGGAAAAGGAAGTGGCTTTAGTAAGGATGGGTTGCAGTATTCTAGGCACTCTCGTGGTTGTTGTGTTGCTTTTTATTTCAAGTCAAGTCTCCTCCATTATTGCTTACCAATAATGAATCGCTTTTCTTATGCACATAACATTTATCCACTTAATTAATTTGGTTAAGTTTCTTAACAAATTACCGACATATTTTACTTTCATCATTAATCATTGATCATCATAGTGAGTAGAGGAGTGCATAGATCCCATTGATCTCTCTCTCTCTCTCTCTCTCAATTATAATTCTTTTCATTTATCAAGGTAAACATAAGCCGCATATGATATGTGCACGATCGATTATAAGATCATGAAAATCAATTGAGGATTAGCATGCATAGAATCCACATGTGATCGATTATTTCGGTTTTGTTTAGTCTAGATAAACAATTTTGTTTTTAGCTTTGACGTGACATTTTCAAATCTTCCTGTATATGTTATTTTGGGAGAAAGACACTAGAAATGCTAAAAATTGTGTACGACACTCACTTTAGTGCCAAAATTTTTTTTCTAGATAATTTAAGTACCACTTTTTTTGTAAAAAAAAAATGGTCATTTAAGTGTCAATTCCGATCTGAATCATCGAAATTCAACATGACCATTTTATTAATTTCTCAATCTTATGTAGCTTGTCGGCATGTCCATTCAGCATGTAACCCCTAAACGACATTGTGTAGCTGGTTAAAAAGTGTTAACTTCAAGGTTAATTGTGGTAAAAAAAAATGATCGCTTCAATGCCAATCATTGTTAAAAAGTGATCATTTCATGCCAATCTTAATGAAAAAGTAATTACTTCAATGCCAAAAAATGCCACATCAGATAAAAATTTTAATTATAAAAGTCATGTAATTTCTTTAGCTGGAATTTCTTGTTGGAGGCACTTGAATGATCGTTTTTCTCTTATCTTGACACTTAAGTGAGCTGACAAAAACTTTTGACATTAAAGTGAGCACCGTACTTATCTTATGGCACTTCTAGTGTCCTTCTCCCATGTTATTTCGAATAAAACTTTCTGGCAACATTATTTTAGAAACTGTTATATAGTCTGGGGATGTATTGCATTTGTGTTTTAGAAAGTGTTATATAGTCATTTTGTTCTCTCTTGTGATGGGAGAGTGTGGCTTTTTTCTGGTAGTTATATCTTAGTCCACTGATCATATAAACACATATTTTGAGTTATCCATCAAATAATGGAGATTGCAGTTTTTTGGATGAACAATTGTTCATGCTTTTTTTTTTTTTTTCATTCTATGCTTTGAATGTAATTTAGGATCACCAAAATATTAGCCAGTGAAGAATTAATCATATGCAAATTGTTGTTATGCTTTTAGTCCCTCTAATATGTTATTTTGGGGTGAAAAATATCGCATGCAATCAGAAGTGACTATTATTTCGGTTCTGGCTTCAACTATACATAATAAATGTCTTGTTTGCAAGATCAAAATGATGAGGGTGACGTAAACAAAGTACCTTCCAAGTATATAATTGTCCAATCTCCTATGGAAAAAAAAAAGTCCAAACATAAACTTAAATATGATACGGTGAAAAAGATTATAATTTAATGCACCTGTAAAGAGGCAAGAAGAGGCTAATGAATTGGATTTTAAATGCAATACCAAATACAAATTTTCAAGAATTCGAACCCTATTCCATATAACAAGCCACATATTGAAATCAAATTTCAGCAGGTTAGGATTAAACTAGATAATCCGATGCCAAACCATCTTTTTGCTTCTATTCTCGTCCAATTCCAACAACCCAAGTATCAACTGAGCAAACTCACCAGAAGAATTTTTTGTGAAAACAACTCTATCCTCAGTAGAACTGCAAGGAGAGAGTGCCCCAGAATGGCTGCATGAATCACGACTTGAGATAATACTAAAGAAAGACTCATCTTTTGCTTCTTTTCAGGTGCTTTCTTTTCTCCTTTGTTAAAGTCTAATATCGCTTTATTTCAAGATGGTCAAGTCTGGTAAAGAGATAATAATAAAGACCTTAATGAATATGAAGGGACCTGCATAATCTTTTCAAATCACAGCCAAGTAATCTTCACGTGTGTGCCGTTCAAACACTTATCTTCCCTCATCAACGGCCGGTATCTTGATTACTATGACGACTGGCGGTCCAACAAGAATAGTCTAATGCTGAGGGAGCGTTTGATATATAATGGTTCCAATATAAAGAAGGCAAAACTCCCATAGAGGCTGAATTTACTTGTGATGCTTCTAGAAAGCATATAATAACACTGATTTGTGTTCTATTTCAAAACAATTAAAGTCCACCATTAAATACAATTAGATCGAGCAATGCATGAAAACAAACTAGCAATTCTTCCCAAGGACATAATTCGGCAATAATTTAACATGCGTTAGGCTCCACTATTATGTCTGCTCTCTCGTTGCAGCTTCATGCAACCACAGCATCCCACCAAACTGGGGAAAAAAATTCAGAAAAATTATCAAAAAGTTGTAAAAATTATCCACATCGACATCGGCCGGTTATGCAACATTAGATAGTCGGTGGCCTGTCAGTGGTTTCTAGCCAATTTCTGACTAGAATGATTATATTGGCAAATTGTTAAATATTTAAGGACTCGATTAGCCAAATTGAAAGATGTATGACTGAATTAGCCATCATACAATAAGTATAGGACTTTTGGAACAATAATCCCTTAATTTGACAGTTAAAAGCATCCCAAATTCGATTAGATTGAACAAGAAGAGATTCTTCGGCCATTATTTAGAGGCTTATTATAATTTGATCCGCCCGCTTAAGAAAGCTACTAGATCCACCCATTATTCACTTTAGCACGAGACTGAAAATTATTCCAGTTTTATAGCCCCTGTAAACGGTGAAGTGATCCATGCATGTCTTCTCTAGAATGTTTGTTGGCGAGCTCCCAAAATGGGTTAGCCGTTCTAAAAGCTCCATCGGTGGGATTGTTGACTATGCGATTACCGTAATGATGTTCTATTGTTGGACTAAGATGGAATATTAGTGGAGTTGACGTACGGATTCAACTTATATAACCCTTCTAACAAGCCAAGTGATCACCACCAAAGTCTTCTCCGAAAAGGTCCGTCGGTGGGCTTATGCTAAACATATTATTATATTTCCGAGTGCTTTCCCCGAAAGGCTACGTCAAATGGGATTGGATTCCCATGTAAAAAGCGTTCTAGCTTTGTCGAAAGTAAACAAAGTTTAGAAAATCAATAATAAAGCAGCAGGAAATGACCTTCCAAAAGATCAGAAGTTGACCTTAAGACAAAATTTAGTATCATATTTCCACTGTCTTTGGAGTGATTTTTCACCTCTTGAAATTAGAAAGAAAATCTTCAATAGAAAACGATGCCATGAAATACCCTTAATCAGACTGGACCGAGTTTGTAGGTACTTTGCACAGTGTCTACAAACTAACTCGGGATACTAGACCGATAAGTTGGTTAGTAGACATTGTGCGAAGCACAAGTCAACCCAGCAAAAACCCTTTCAAGTTCCCCTTCATCGCCTCATGCGTGAGAGGCTACCTTATATGCCTACCTAATGGTAGCCTATTCCGAAGAATAGACGGGGAGTCTACCTTCCCTCGCCCTCTCTCCAAAGCCTTCCTAATTCCTAAATATATATTTTTTCTTCCCTACTTATGAGGGAATACCCTTGAAGTTTAATGTCTCAGAGCTCAAACAAAGTAGTTTTAAGCTATACTAAAGTCCATTCTTCCTCTTTTCATTGACATTAAAGTTACGTTGAGGGATGAGCCGAAAAGAATAGAAATGAAATCATCTTTCAGTTTCAATTCAATAAGCAATGCATTTCGTTGTAATATAACGTGGAAACTAATATCGAATTTTACAATTTGAGTCAATGTAAAATCATTGAAGAAATAAACAAGAAATAATAAAGTACATCAAATATTTATATGATTCGATTTAAGTATCAGTACCTATATTCATTGGGAAAATTAATAATAGATAATCTATTATAATCGAAAAATTACAATTATAATCATTCACGTGCTCAAATATTATTCATACTTAATTAACCCCAAGCCTACTGTATTTATAAATAAAATAACTCGATTTGATGTAAATTAACCGTGCAAAATGTACCGTGGTCAACAATCCTCCGTAAGATCGAGATAAAAAGCGTCACCCGGTGCGGCCCCTTTCTCACTCCGCTGTTCGTCTTTTCGTAGAGTTCATTACACGGCTTGAAGGAATCTTCCGTGCGGCCAAGAAAAGGTACCCCATCCGACAGGATTAAAGTGTACCCCTGTTTCCTGTCCTTTTACAGAAGTCAACAAAGTCACTTTTGACCGGGACCCGTCGAATTTTAGGAGACGTCCACCGTACGCCTGCCAGGGGTGTCAAATAAATGGATTGAGTTGATTCATATTGATCTATTTTCATGAAATATAATTTCAATAATTCATATCAAACTTGACTTTGACCTAATCTATACCCCACATGATCTATATTGTTGAAACATATTCATACATAATCCTCACTATGAAAATAAATACCAACTCATTTAAACGACTTTAAGCTCTTTATATTAATGTGTTATTTGGATAACATTTTATATCAAATTAAAAAGGTAAAATAACAAAATATGAAGATGTAAGTAAATAAGACAAAAAGTGTTAAAAAAAATCAAAGAGACCAAAGGTGAATACTATATTTTATTTTATTTAGAAAAACAATTTCTTTATTATTTTTTATTTTCTTTTATTTTCTTTTTCCTTCTTCTTCTCCCAATCGTCGACCATGGCCACCAGCCATAAATGAACTAAGCCTCGCTATGGTACTCAACATGTTTTTGTTGTGCTTTGTACTTTTTCCTCCCTTGACCATAAGCAATGTAGCTCATGCTGGTCAAATTGATTTGAAGAAGTTGACAAAATTTTCACAAGCAATTTATGATGAAAGCTATTTTCGTTCACCAATGATCTACATTGTGATGTGAATCTGTCCAATTCGATGTAATAGGTCATCCACGAGATTCTCAGTGCAAGTTTCTTTTCCACGTTTCCATTGATCTCACATGACTTTTCCCACAATCGATGCATTGAATGATTGTGTCGCGAAAGTTCGTGGAAATAAAATAGCTCAATTAGATGTAAACACGCAAAGCAAGATCCGCCGTGTTCAACACTGCTCCGTGCGATCGAGAAAAATAGTGTCACCCCCGGCGACCCCCTTTCTTACTCTGCTGTTCCGTCACTTTTTTTTCTTTGGAGTTCACGACACGGCTCGAAGGAATTCTTCTGCCCGGCCAACAAAAGGTAGTCCCACCTCCACAGGATTTGTGGGTTCTCCCTTTTTCTCCTTCTTTTATAGAAGTCAACAAATCCACTATTGACCGGAACCCACCGAATGTTAAAGTTCCTCTTTCTTGCTTGGCTTTTAGACGTCCACCGTATGCTTTCTCGAAGATATTAGATAAGAGTTTTGCTAATATAGCCATTTTTTAATAACTGTTAAGTAACGGATGAGGAATGGATCTCTTAATAAATTTGAATTATTGTTATCCATTTTTTAATGGTCCAAAACATAGTATTTTTATCACAATGAATTAAAGATAGTCACTTAATCATTTGTCATAAAACAAAGCTAATCAATTAAGAAACAAACTCGCAGTAAGAGCAAATATACTATGTTCCTGCCTAATAAAATCCAAACTTGAATTTGATTAATGGGCGCACCGGATTTGAACAAATCAAGATCTTCCAAATGGTTTGGATTTTGTACACGTGCTAAAACTCGAGACATAATATTAAACTTTTTATTTGCAATAAAAAAAGATGTTTTATTGTTGCTAGTGCAGAAATATGCGGTGACATGCGCCCAAAAGAGATGGCATCACTCCCTCTGTATTATCCCATCAAAGTGGGTGATCAAACAATATTCAAGCAAATCTTGAATCCATCATCAAATTTTTCTTAAAAAAAACATTATGAGCTGCCGCAAAGACAACTCAAAGTTGGATAATAAAAGAAAAGGAACAGATGACAAAGGTCACATGGTTTTTAAAACCCAATTATTGTATCTCTTTATCATGATAGAATCAGTGCCAACTCCAAAATCCAACTCCACATTTTGGAGTTGGCCATCTCTATCTCGTCCTAATATATTCACCACCAACAGATAATGGTCGTAGATCTTTGTCTATGTATAGAACGTTTAGTGTAGTTGTTCTGTGCTTAGGCGATGTAATCAGAGTGGATGCAATGCCGACGGTCCGAGAGAGCATTCAGTAAGGGCATATTTCATATAGTTGATTACAATGTGTGCAAATTGGTATTCATTTTGTCAGCCCTATTACTTCACAACCTTCCCAAGGGAAAAAAATGTGTTGGTTTAATTTTAGCATAGGTCTATTTGCACCAAATTCAAGTATAGTTGTTCCAGCAAGAGCATAAATATAAATCAGGTGGATTCGAATGCGAAGGTAAACCGAGTTTTGCATATACCTACAAATGAGCATCAAAATAAACACTTATGATAAGGGAGTCTAACCTTCCTTTTTTTATATGATTGGCAGTATTTCGCTCTTCCAACTCTCAGGATTTGATAAAATTAGCAAGCATTGGAAAGGCAAAGGCATTTTTAGTTTCGCTCTTCTTGTAACCATTCTCCTTTTAGCTATACGGGACTTCCTAAATCTAGCACCCCATCATCCACTGGGTATTCGGTTCATATACTACCCAGAATTATGAAATGATTTAATGAGAACCCAAGAAAGAAAATGTAATGTTACGATGCAGATTACCACGAGAGGTGAGTATCAATTGGGTGATCATATATTGCTACTAGGCAATTGCCTCGCAAGGTTATCCAGGAAATGAGTAAGGGACTTCTGAGCCCTTTGCAACACTATGCTAGCTTCTCTTTCGTCTTTATTAGCAACGGCTGGTTGTTCTTGAATCGATTGTACACCTCTCACAAGCTTTCGCAGCTCCTATTGGAAGTACAACGCAGGAAAATATTCACCATAAACATGTGAACCCAATACTAATTTTGACAATGTGACAGTGTAGATGTCAACCGTGCTAAGTACTGGCAATTGGCAAATGCAAATCTCAGAGACAGGCAATGTGTTGCATTGTGCAGTGAAGAACGATCTAAACACAATGAAGTTAGTGCATGGCAAAGGCAGCTACATATAAAATTTTGTGCACGTTATAGAGGAATGAATTAGCCTGACCAGCTATAGGCTTGTGCAAATGAGAGCATGTGATGCAAGTGCGGTAAGGCTGAGCAAAGAGAACCGCTTGGACCGAACCAAATCGGTTTAGTTCCATCCCAAGGGGCACCTGTCCAATTCCCAATTCCCTAAAATTGGAACCGGTGAAATTGTTTCGGATCTTGGTTCCGTCCTTGAAACTACCCAAATCAAATCGATTATTTTTTAAAATTTTAATTTTATTTCTACAATAATTTTAACTCTTAATTATCAAGAGTTTTCAAAATGTTGTTGAGATATGAACATTTAGACAAAAAGTCAAGAAAGGCATGTTTTTGTTGGAGCAAGGCTTGATGGGTTTTATACACAAAAAGTCAAGAAAGGCTCAATGTGAGACTCTTGACATTCACTAGAACCAACAATAGAGACAAGCCAAGAGTCCTACATCGAGAGCATTTGCACAGAAGCTTGAATTCCACCAGAGACTAGAGAGACAAGCCACACACCAAGTGTCCCACATTGAATAGGTACTTAGAGTGTGAGAGGAGTTATGCATATAAGTCAAGTCATAATCCAAACAAAGCATGGCTTTTTTGGCCTTTTAGCTAAGATCAAGTATAATATTTGTCAAGTGTGTGAAGTTCAAACAATTTTTGAAGCATTTTGATCTCTTTATAATTAAAGAACAATTTTTTTTTTTCAAAGGGGAGGGGAAATAAATTTATTACCGGTTTCCTTAAGCCATCCGAGAACTGGAATCGAATATGTTTCCTTGAACTGCCTGGTTCCCAGTTCCGTGACTAGTCGGTCTAGTTCCTTGGTCCTCTTGATTTGGTTCTCAATTCCTAGGTGGAACCGGATTGGGAACCAATCACCCCTAAGGTGCGGGGTGGGTGAGTGTTGTTTTGAGTGAAATAATTAAGGTGGAATGAATGTCGATGGGCAAATGCAACATGCACATAACGTGCTTTGAGGTCTAATGGATCTAATTCGATGAATAAGGATTCCATGGTTCAGAATAGTCATCGAAATCAGCAGCTCTTAGTAAATATGAAGCCAAGATTTTAGTGTATGCTTAAAAGATTTGTAACAAGCAAAGAGTGTTTCCAATGGTTTTTATACAACTGAGGAACTAAGTATCGAATCAATGACATACTGGTGAAACTTTCTTCTCCAAGTGATTGGGAAGTGTTGGAATTTAAGTCGGCGGGAGACGACTAACCTGTTTCCGATACGCAGTCAACAATTTACCCCAGAACGATCGTTGATTTGCAGATGAATCACGAACAATATTATCTCACGTTAGTCTGAATGTAATCACGAGGAAAACATCCAATTTCCACAGCGTAGATGCCAATTGTTCTTGTAAAGAAGAAATGGAACGCCTTCTTTTTTTTTTATAGAAATGGGACAAGAAATGGAGAGGAATTTCTTTTTCAGTGTACATTCTTCCAACCGTGTCAATGGTTGTCTTCAGGAATCTTTTATATGACTCCATCACACCTTTTCAAAAGGTGCATTTCCATCGTAGCATATCAAGACGAAACGGTGCGTTCCAATCATACCCCATCATGGACGTATTAATAAAATAATACATCTCCCACTCGGACATGATGGGCTTGATAGCACTCTATTAATAATATAAGGCATTCAACATTCATCAACTTTACAAAACAATTTATACTGGCAAGTAAGCCGTGCGACCAGTGAGTACACTGCACTTGGGAACTCAAATTATGCACATGTTAAGGATGACATAATGGCTACAACCCCGAAAAGAAATAAATAATCGATGTCTCACAGTGCCCCAGACATATTTTGTTACATCAATCCCTTCAAGGCTATACTTGATTATTCTCAAAAACACCATGTATTTACAATTATATCCGCAACCACATAAGGTGATATAATTGGTCGACCAGTAAATACATGTGATAGATGTAAAACAACAATAGTCTTCATTCACACTCATGTCTCTCTCCATTTCAGAACAACTGCTTTCCTAGACACGTCCCATAAAGCCATATCTATTCAAGAACGCCGGTAACATGTTAAAGTAGCAACATTGATCTTTCACTTCGGGAACATAATCAGAAGTAACATAGGGCACAAAATGAGGTAAAATATAAATTACCTCAAGGGCCCACACGATGAGTAAATAGGGATAATTTTACTCACATTCCCTTATCGGTCGAACAATGCACATGTAGTATGAATTACATGCTATAATGGATTTCTCTTTCTATAAGAGCGTATGTCATTTATTAAAAATATCCACTATACGGATCTTAGCCTAAACATAGTCACGTGCTTCTCACGTGCTCATGTTTAGCTCGAGTGCTATATCAGCTCGCTTTCTATAGCGCCCAATTAAGTACTCATATCCGACATCTTTCAGGCATACATGATTGTGGGATTATCATGTTCGGTCTTATTATAAACAAATCACAGACCTCATCTTGACTCTAATCAAGGCAACATATTATATTATGTACTAAACTTGCTCTTCAGCAATTATTTGTACATAACGTCTCATCTCAACGTGCTAACTATAGCATTTGAGGTGATTGCTCGTGTGAGTGAGCCAATCATTGCCTGCTGACATACTTTTCAATAATATATGTGTGTATGTGCTAGTCTCATAATGGATTTGTACTTATTAATAAAATATCAAGTCACTAATAAATAAATAAGTACAATACATATGTCCACATATACATAAACCAATGATCCTCTACAATAACACATATCACATTCTACGTAATTCTAGTGACATCCTGTGGGTCAAGAATATGTCTCTAGGAACAGCCTTCATAAATGGATCAGCAACCATTCTATTGGTTGAAATGTATTGTAGGATCACTTTTTTCTACGCTATTATATCTCTTATGAAGTTATTCTTTATGTCAATGTGCTTCGTCCTTCCATGATACTTGGGATCTTTCACATAGGCAATAGTTGCTTGACTATCACAATAAATTATCACCGGTCTTGGAACCTCAGTCACAATAAACTATCACAATAACCATACTGCTTCTTGCACTACAGCAAAACATGCAACAAATTCTACCTCCATCATAAACAAGGCTGTGCATATCTGTTTCTTGTTATTTTAAGAAATTGCACCTCCATTGAGCAATAACGCATATCTAGAAGTCGATTTACGCTCATTAAGGTCTCTACCCCAATCAGCATCTAAATAGCCTAATAGGCATAAATCACTCCCTTCGTAACAAAGTCGATAGTCCATGATGCCTTTCAAGTATCTCAGGATCCTCTTCACTGCTTTCCAGTGTGCTTGGCCGGGATTTGATTGATATCGGCTCACCAATCCCACGGCATTACATATATCGGGTCGAGTACACATCATAGCATACATCAAACTTCCGACCGCACTAGTATAAGGAATAGTTTCCATCACTTTAATATCTTCTGGAGTCGTAGGACACATCTCAGTACTTAGGTTTTCACCTTGCATGACAGGGGTATCAATGAGATTATAATGCTGCATATTGAAACGCTCAAGAATCTTCATTATATAAGACTCTTGTGATAAAGTAAGGTGTCCTTGATTGATCTCTTTCGATCTTAACTCCTAATATATAAGCATCGTCTCCCATGTCCTTCATTTGAAAATTGGAGGATAACCATTCTTCCTTGTCATTTCCAGCCAATAGAATATCGTCCACATAAAGTGATAAAATCACAAATTTATCTTCAGACTGCTTGACATATACACAGTGATCTTCTTCAATCATCGTGAAATCAAAAGTGGTTATGGCTCGATGAAAATGAAGATACCACTGTCTAGATGATTGCTTAAGATCATATATTGAGCGATGAAGCTTGTAAATTTTATCCTCTTGACCTTTAGCTATGAAACATATTGGCTGCTTCATATAGATTTCCTCATCTAGTTTTCCATTGAGAAATGTCGTCTTTACATCCATTTGATGTAATTCAAGGTCCAAATGTGCAACGATGGCTAGAATAAGGTGTACTAAGGCAAATCTTACAACTGGTGAAAAGGTTTCCTCGTAGTCTATACCCTCTTGTTGAGTATAACCTTTCGCCACAAGGCAAGCCTTATACTTTTCAATTGATCCATCTGCCCTTCGCTTAAACTGGAAGACCCATTTGTTTCCAATGGCCTTGCGATTGGGTGTTAGATCAACCAAGTCCCAAATATGATTTGCCCTCATTAACTCTATCTCATCTTCCAAAACTTTTCTCCATTCTTCCTTATCAGAGGATGAGAGAGCCTCTTGAGCAGTCTTTGGCTCGACATCGTCTTTCTGAGCAATCATAAATGCTTCCCCTTCAATCTCAAAACGATGACGAGGAATACTTTTACGATTACTTTTACGCAATTGAATTTCTCTTAAATTCAATTCGTCAAGCGATGATGCAACACTCCCACTAGGTCTTGTGTGTTGAGGCAAATGTTCATTTCCCTCTTCAACATTAGTGGGTGTGTTCTTATGATATTCCATCTCATATAATTGGAAGTCCTTATTAATCTCACCTCTACTAGGAAAATCGTTCTCAAAGAACGTGACATCTCGTAACTCCATTTCAGTCATACTTCTATCAGCTTGTTCATTTATGAACACATACCCTTTGGAGTGTTCAGAATATCTTATAAAGATACATTTCTTCCCACTAGGACCTAATTTGCCATATTTATGGGAAGAATCATGAACATGAGCTGCACATCCCCATGGACGTAGACTACTTAAGTCTGGTTTTCTACTAGTCTACAATTCATAAAGGGTGGAAGTGGCCGATTTTAAGGGCACTCGGTTAAGTACATAGGCAGCAGTCAACAACGCATCTCCCTAACAGGAGATAGGTAAATTTGCTTGCGCCATCATAGATCTAACCATTTCTAATATGGTTCTATTCCTTCTCTCAGCTACTCCATTTTGTTGTGGAGTACTAGAAATAGCCAATTGTCGTACAATTCCATTTTCATCACAAAGAGCCTTGAATTGCTCCGATAGATACTCACGTCTGCGATCGGTTCTCAATGCCTTTATTGTTTTATTCAACTGATTCTCTATCATCGTTATATATCGTTTAAAGCAGTCTAATGCTTTTGACTTATGGGAGATCAGAAAGACATAACCAAAATGCATGAGTTGCAATGGAAATTCGGCTCTAATCCCTTTACCGAATGGTTTTCTAGTTGCTTTCCTACTAGACAATGTTCACATACAGGTAGATTAACATTAGTGAGTGATCCTAAAAGGTCTTCTTTAGCTAATATTTGCATTCTTTGCAACCCAATGTGACCTAATCTAGCATGTCAAGTAGTTGCATCAATCTCAAGATTACTAGAAGATGTAATTAAAGAAAAACAACCATCAATATTAACATTGTACTGATCATAGTCAATGTCTAACACCATAAAACCATTCGATACATGGTCTGAACCATAATAAACTGTTCCAAACAAAATGTCAACACAATCACCATGGAAATTTAATACATAACTTAGGCTAAGAAGAACAACTACGGAGACCAAGTTTCGTTGAATATCTAAAGCATAAAGGATATCATGTAGAAATAGATTTCAACCACTACGTAAAATTAATTTACATGTACCGATACCCTTCACTTCAATTCTGGAATTATTTCCAACATAGATCCATCTTCTTCCAGGCTATATCCGACGATACTCCACAAATGCTTTTCAGTCTCTTGCTACGTGATCTGTTGCTCCTGAGTCTACAGTCTACATTGGATGAGATTCAGTAAGCATCACAGTGCTAGAAACAAAAGCATTACTTAAAGTAATGGAGTAATAAGGTACTTCTTTCGGCTCTGTACATTCACGAGCAAAGTGACCCATTTTGCCACAATTGTAGCATTTCATTTTGGCCTTGTCCTTCTTCCTACCACATTTCTTGCATCGGAAGGTCTTAGCCTTTTTAGGTGCCTGATCAATCTTCTTCCCTTTGTTGTTGAATTGATGATTCATTTTTGCGCTTGAAGCCTAAAGCTTTGCGCGAATTCAATTCAGTAACATAAACATGGGTAGAAGATCTCGCAGCCTCTAGGCGCTCATCCTCTAATTCCAAATGATGCGCAATATTATCAAAAGTGACAATATTCTCATTATGCGTCATATTGATCTTCATATGCTCCCAATTATCAGGAAAAGACCTTATAACAGCCTGAACTTGCTGTTCATCAGTAAGGGAGTGACCTGCCGATTTTAGCTCACGAATCATATTTGACATCTCTCAAAGATGCTGCCTCATCGTTACATCTGAGCGCTTTTGGTATGTGTCAAATTTGATGGTGAGTCTTCTTAGCTTAGTGGCAGATGTACCCACAAACTTATCTTTCAAGGCAACCCACATAACTTGAGCTTTATTATAACTTTCAACTCACACATGAGATCATCTTGCATACAGCTCAGCAACATGATGCGAGCAATGCTATTTTTCTTTTTGCAAGCTTGATAAGCTTCTAGATCTCTCTTGTGTTGAGCTGAAATTCCATGCTCAGGTTCATCCATGGTGTGATTGAGGGTTTTCAAAACCTCTTGCTCCTCAATGATGTACTGAACCTTTCGGTGCCAAATATCATAATTGTCACTGTTCAGCTTCTCACCCTTATTGAGGTTAGCCACAATGGTTTTGGATGTCGAAGCCATAATCAATTACCATAACACATTGACATAATAGACGCGGAATCAATATTAGCACATTTTCCAGAGTAACACACATATTTAATTTGCAGCAAAGACAAATTAAATTAATGATAATTCAACAAAAGACACATAAACGAAAGTTCACTATGTTCCCAATCAGCTCCTATGTACGATTATTCTATTATCATTAATTAGTTTAATTTACGTAAATTTTAAGTTCAATGTGAGAATTCCTTCGAATTCTACCAACCTACAAACTCCCACTAGGAAAAATAATTATATGACCTCATGTAATTTCTACATTTTTCCACTAACACAAAAGTATAGCATGATGTAAACCAACGTACAAAAAATAATCCACAATTCAACATGTAACGGAAAAATAAGGATTTTCTACTATTGTTCGAATTTTCTTGGAACTAGAAAATTGCAAGTATATTAAATTATATACATGCTACCATCGAACCAAGCTCTACACAGTATATATGACATCATTTTCATATAGGCTAGCTACTGTATTTCCTAAAACATAAGAAAATATAAGCTAAAAATGACTACACTATGTATTTGTACCCTAAAAATGTGCGTACTTAGGGTTCTGTACACAATTTTCTACATTTTTAAAAATCAAGTATATAAAATAATTATACCACAGTGTAGATAACAACCATACGAATCAAACGCCACCTACCACGCTCCAATCAGAGCTCGCACGCGCCCACATGTACCACCTAAGTGTGCGGCGCGTGTGGCGCACAAGCCAGCTAGCCAAACGGCTACTAGCTGGTACAATCGGTGACCGGTCCGACCGGTTTGACTGGTCAACGGTCGGGTCGGGTCGAGTCTTGGGTCGGTCTTCGGGTCGCCAACTGGCGACCAGCCGGCAAACTGCCTTCGGCGGTGACGTCATCGATGACGTCATACGGCGATTACAAACCATTGGATGACATCAGCACATGTCGGTTCGCCAACGCGCGCATGACGCTCACGCACCGGCGTTCCCAGCATATTGAGCGCATGGCGCCCACGCGCTGAGGCTTCTGGTTGCGCGTGTGGGCGCGTCTGGCGTCTTCTGGCGGCGCTTGACCCACCGTTGGACTCGTCTCAACGAATACTTTCACCTTGTATATTTGGAAATTGATTTTGGCCAAAAAAATGTTTCAAAAAATGGCCAAAACCGTACGGGTGTACGCGACCCCGAACTCATTCTTCGCTTTAGTTTGTTTTCGACAATTCAGATTGGATTTCCGAGCAATAAACATCCAGACATGTAGAATTCAATCTCTTGATCTCGATATCAAATGGTAATAGAGAAAATTCGATGAAAAATAAGGCAAAAATCATGACCGGGCTCTAATACCAATGTTGGAATTCAAGTCGGTGGAAGACGACTAACCTGTTTCCGATACGCAGTCAATAATTTACCCCGGAACGATCGTTGAATTGCGGATGAATCATGAACAATATTATCTCACGTTAGTTTGAATGTAATCACGAGGAAATTATCCGATTTCCACAGCATAAATGCCAATTGCTCTTGTAAAGAAGAAATGGAACGCCTTATTTTCTTTTGATGGAAAGGGGACAAGAAATGGAGAGGAATTTTTTTCAGCATACATTCTTCCAACTGTGCCAACAGTTGTCTTCAAGAGTCTTTTATATGACTCCATCACACCCTTTCAAAAGGTGTCTTTCCATCGTAACATATCAAGACGAAACGGTGCGTTCCAATCAGACCCTATCATGGACGTATTAATAAAATAATACAGGAAGTGAACCCCTCACGCAGCCCGTACATGCTGAACTCATTTTCCTCTAAGAGGATGCAAATGAAACTTTGAGTAGCAGCGGGAGGCAATGCAGATTTTTTTTTTTTTTTCCAGCAGCAAAGTTAAAAACCAGGTACCCCCTCCTCTTCCCTGTGTTCATGTTCAAAATCTTCTTTCTCCTTCGTCATTATCTTCGCCAACCTAGCCCTCGAATACCGATAAAGCTCGCAGCCTGCTCTGGTCACCATCTTCTGTGGCCTCAATCGAAGCATCCATTAACTTAGGTTCCACTTCTCGCAGCAACCTCCCTAACAAATGTGATTCACTAAGGAAGTTACATTGCACCACGAATTAATGACACACCTCTCATGCGTATTTTGTAGAATACAACTAAATAAAACTGCCTTTAGGAAAAAGATTAAAAAAAAAAAAGGACAAAGACACTTATGTTCCATCTGGAAATGAAAAAAAAATAAAAAATTGTTCAGCAAGCAAAACTTCAGATGTTTCACACGGCTTGAGCATTCATCTACGCCTTTCCCGAGCACATCATTAGCAGTTACTGATCATTCATCAATATATGCTCGAGGAACTATACTGCAAGTACCATCAAAGCATTTTAAAAGTACAAGCTAGCACACTCAAACTCAATCTAAGTGGGAAAAAAGTGGCAGCTGGGAAAGAGATGCTTACTCCAAGAACTATTTTGCCAAGAAAGAACTCATCGTGCAATAGCCAAGCCTAGCAAAGAAGATACCAGGTGAAGCAACGAGAAAGGCGAAACAATTCTTGCAAACACACACGTACACACTCACAAAAACATGAATAAAAATGTGATAGTACCAATGAAATTGAACTGCCTTCGCTTTCCTTCTCAGACATCCGGTCCTAGTCTCTGCGGCAAATCAACAAACATCTCAATGGCATGAACAAGTGACAACTCAGACCAAAAGCCTCACGAGAAACAGCCACGCATTGCAGAAACATCACGTTCGCAAGCATCCGAGCATCCAACGCCGCTTGCTCCAGAGAAGCCACTCTGCAATTCCCCTTTTAAAAGAAAGCGATAATGAATCTACAGTGCTACGTTATTGGACATCATTATATCCACGAAACCCATGAAAGCTCAAAATCGCGCCGCCTCCAACACACTTTTTTCCCGGTAGTATCTGAGGAAGCGCTTGATTTAGGGATGGGAGCAGGAAGCGAGCTCCATGCCCCCAGGGGACGTCGTGGCCAAGCCTCGCGCTACTTCTGGTTGAGGCTCTTCTAGGCGTCGGAGTCGGAGTTGGAGTCTTAAGGCGGCAGGCGGTTGGCGAATTTGAGCCCGCGCGGCCATTGATCGACATCACGGAGCGCCGAAGGGACCACACTGCCAGGAACAGACAACGGTGAGGCAACGTCGTTCCAAAGGACGAAAGAGGCATTTGTAGTGGGTAATGGCTCTCGCTTCATTTTCCTGTTTTTTTGCTCCTTTTTATTAAGCAGTGTGCTTGACAAATTTCATTATTCATCTTTTCAATTCAAGTCATATACCATTACACCAAGATACAAAAGAAGAAGACATTAGAAACAAGCCTTCATAAGGGAAATGACATTTGATGCCAATTAGGTGACATCTTTATTCACTAATCCTACATTACATGGTTTAAAAAGATAGCTCCTTAACAATTTCATTGTCCATGAAACTTGATGGCCCTTCGCTTTGGCTTCTCCATCCATTGGGCTGCACTTCTCTCCAGCATTCTCACACCTCGCGCGAGCCATTTGGGCCATCCCGTTTCAATTGCAATGTATGCTATGGAAATCCCAATGACAATTCCAGATACATAACCTATCCACACTACTTTATGTTTAAACCAACTCTCATGTCCTTTGCGATCCAGAGTTGATGAGGACAATGGTGGAGGAGGTTGGGCATCACCAGGGCATGCTTTTGGCAATGGAGCACCACATAAGCCTGGATTCTCACTAAAAGAGTCACCTGAAAATGTACTCAATTGCTTATCTTGAGGAATTCGACCAGTAAGTTGGTTCTTCGAGAGGTTTAAGTACCCAAGGAATGTCAAATCTCCCAGTACTCTAGGAATTGCCCCTCTAAGCTTGTTCGAAGATAGATCAAGCCATTCAAGTTGAGTCAAGTTTCCTAAAGTTGGAGGGATGGAATTCGTAAGGTAATTGTGTGAAAGGTTGAGCCCTATGAGAGAGCGAAGATGGCCAAAAACTTCGGGAATGTCTCCTCGGAAAAAGTTGTGTGACAAGTCAATGGTTGTGAAGATGGTCAAGATCTTCACTAGCTTTGTCTTTTTCCCTTTTATCATCACGGTCATGGTATTTTCATATGATGGCCCACCGAAAAGGGAATCCAGTGTCATGTACGATGGTCCGTACCACTCATCTTCTGTATTCTTCATGCCTTCAAGGTTCATTATCAAGTTGGCTGGTAAAGGACCACGAAAGTTGTTGTTGGAGAGATCCAAAATGCGTAATTCCGGAAAGATAAGATCTCCCTTCGGAATATATAAAGGACCCTTCAAATTGTTGGACCCCAAAATGAGAACTTGCAGTTTCGGAAGTTTTCCCAACCATCTCGGGAATGTATCATCTATTTGATTGCTACTAAGATCCAAAATTTCTAGATTTGTACAATTGACAAGGGACCGGGGCAACATGCCTTCAAAATGATTTTGGCTCAAGTCAAGAGTCGTCAAGTAAGTAGAAGCTGAGTAATCTCCCCAAGACAATGATTGAGAAATTGTGCCCTCAAGGTGATTCATTCCCAAGTTCAAAACCGAGAAAAAAATGCTAAAATTTGTTAAGCACCAAGGAAAGCTACCAATTAAGCTGTTGTTAGACAAGTCGATCATCTCAAGACTGGTGGCGTTGCATATCAAAAAAGGGATCTTTCCCGTTATAACATTATTGGCAATGGAATAATACACTGTGACGGGCGAAGGAAGTGGAATTGGCCCTCTAAATTTGTTTTTGGACAAATCTATTACATTTAATGAGGTGTTGGAGAAAACCTTTGTGGGCCACTGCCCATTAAAATTGTTGTCGGAAATAGATAAATATCTAAGAGAAGGGAAGGAGAGTTCGAAGGCAATGAGGTTGATCCTACCATGAAATTTGTTGGATTGCAAATCAAGGTGATCCAGTCGCGGTGCTTTCAGCCAATGTGGGAATATATCATTAAACTCGTTGTGACTGAGAACTAGTGTTGATAAATTCACCCATTTGACAAGGGAGCGCGGTAGTGGCCCTTGTAATTTATTGCTGGTCAAGTTCAGTCTCTCAAGATTGGTTATATTACCAAAACTAGGGGGTATATTTCCTAAGAGACTATTGTTAGACAAATCTAAACTCAAGAGTTTGGTTATATTACCAAAACATGAGGGCACACTCTCCGAGAGATTATTGTTAGACAAATCTAATTCCAAGAGTGAACTCAACTGACAAATTGAAGAAGGGATCTTGGTGAAACCATTGTTCATGGCATAAAAGTAACAAGTAGAAGGAGAAGGGATCGGGAGTGGTCCTTGGAATGAGTTACTTGAAAGATCAATATATAACAATCGCTTCCAATGCAATTGGGGTATACCTCCCTCCATAAAGTTACCAGAAAGATCTAAATGTTTCAATGTATGATGGCTTATTCCGCAAAACCACTTCGGGATCTCCCCACTGATGTAATTGGAAGAGAGGTCTAAGTGTGTTAATCTTCCTAATGAATTCAAGAAATAGGGGAGCTTGAACAAGTTGCAATCAGACATCGTCAACACTTGAAGCTTCGGCAGAAGGATGGAACTATTGGAATAGAGAGTGTCAGAAAACCATCTGTAAGAAAGATCGAGACGAATGACATTACCATAGTTGCAAGTGACCCCATGCCACAAGCAGCAATCCATGCTCTCATTCCATACCATGTACTTTGTGCATGGGATGTCTTCATGTACAAGAGATTTTACATTGATCAATGTATTAAGGGAGGGGGGGGCTTCCGCATTCATAACGGATGAAGGAATTGTTCACAAGATGGAGCAAGGCAGCGCGCTGGTCAGGAGGGCAAAGTGGGGAGGCAAAGGGAAGAGAGGAATGTAAGAAAAAGAGGAAACAAGGGAGGTTGAGGATTTGATACCACCTCATTTTGCAATTTAGCATGTGAGTGAGTTTATTGGTGGTGGGGAGTGTTTCAACTTATATAGCCCTTGTCAAGTGTGAAGTCATTGAAAAAAGTCTTCTCCAAGGTCCATTGGTGGGTTCACGGCATGTGTCATCCATTCTAAAAGCCTTGTTGGTTGACATACGAGTAATTTCATGTAAGATTCAGTCTTCCTCAATTTCTCATGGTTAAGGTAGAACAGATTTTCTATCAAAGTTAGTTTAGTCAATAGGTACACAAGCGTGTCAAATAAATATCCAGGTTAAATCTTTTCTTTCCTAGACACATACACTTCACACTGTTTATTACTTTTATATCAATCATGACGAGGATTGCAACATTAACAGAGAGTGATATCCACACTAGATTTGTACCCTAACCCTCGGGGTCTATACTACATCTTAAAGATAAAACACAACAACAACTTGACATCGAACACAAGATGTAGGAAGAAGAGTAATTATAAAGTAACTTTTTGTGATGTGTAGTTGTATAGTTATAGTCTTGTAATTTTATTAAAAGGACATTAACTTTTCCAGTGATCTAACAAGTAGCGATCGTAGACCATAGTCGGGGAATTGGGTTATAAATTCTCCATATATGAGCTAATTGCCGAGACGTCCCTTCTATTTACGACATTATTTAATCAGTCCCACTTCGGGGCTTCAAAAACGAGTGCTGCGCGTGTTTGTGGATGTAACTTGGAAGGGGTTTCTTCCCAGCGTCACTGCATTTTCTCGATCTCAATATTCATGAAATGAAGAAAAATTGCTTTATATTATTGAAACATCTATAGGTGACCTAACAGTCCACTATAACTAAATTGCTGTAATGATCACCAGTGGAAAGCTGCCTAAGGCTACCACAAGTTTCGCGACAAACTAAAAAATTATTTCCAAAAGTTGCTTACTTAAGCTGTAGCAACGAAAAACCGAATTACACCGAGGCTTTTCCAGGTTACTAACTCAACCTTTCCGATTTTTTGAATATATTTTTCAAATCTAGAATTGCAAAATTAACGAATCACAAAAGGAAATAGAATTTAAATTGAGTTGTTTTACTTATGAAGAAAGGCTACCTAATTGACATCCCATAACAACGTGAAAGCCTCCAGTAATTTCATCAAACATAAGAGCAAATAAAAGCCTAGAAGAGTTATTTGACACTTTCACTCCAAAGACAATTCATATGTATATTTGGATCGCGTCTAAACATGTATAATACAAGAGTTCTTGTAATTAATATTTATCATCAATATTTCTAAATGTTAAATGATTGTGGAATTTAAGATAAAGAGATTAAATATCTTTAAGTTAGTGAAGTGCTTGTCAAATAGTTTACAGCTACAATTGCGGAGAGCGATAAACAAACAGAGTCTGGCAGAATATTTTGTTTTTTGGTCGAGCACCACGGCTGTGGGACAGTGATGCACTTAAATAATAAATGCTAAGGGCGTGTATGATAAAATTTATACTTCTCTATTTCTCTGTTTCTTTGTTCCCTGAAACAGATTTGGAACAGAAATCCGTTTGGTAACGCAATTTGATTTTTCTATTTCTGGAACAGATTTCTAGTTCATAAATATATTTGAAGAAGAAATCATAAGCTAAAATTTTTAACTTCTCGATTTCTGAAATAGAAATTGAGAAATCAATTTCTGGCCAGAAATCAATTTCTGTTCCAGAAATTTTGTCATGCGCACCCTAAGAAGTCACGGTATACTTAGGTCCACATTTTCTCTTTTCGTCGATGTTGGATGAGCTGAAAAGAATAGAAATAAAATCAATCTTCACTTTCAATTCAATAAGTAATGCATTTTGTTGTAATATAACGGGGAAACTAATATTGGATCTTGCAATTTGAGTCGATACGAAATCACCGAAGAAATAATCGAAGAACAATAAATGACATTAAAGATTTACGTAGTTTGATTCGAGCATCAATACCTATATACATGAGAAGAGCTAATAACAGATAATCCATCATAATCGGAAAATCCGAGTTATAATTATTCACACGCTCGAATATTTCTCCCAAATTAGATTATACCCAAGTCTACAGTATTTATAAATAAAATAATTCGATTTGATGTAAACTCACGATATAAAATTCACCGTGGTCAACACTCTCTAGACGATCGAGAAAAAGAGTGTCGCCCATTGCGACCCCTTTCTTCCTTCGCTGTTCGTCTTTTCGTGGAGTTCATTACGCGGCTTGAAGGAGTACTCCACCCGTCAGGATTGAAGTGTTCCCCTTTTTCTTGCTCTTTTATAGAAGTCAACAAATCCACTTTTGACCGGACCCGTCGAATTTCAAGCTCCTTTTCTTGTGTGGCTTTTAGACGTCCACAATACGCCTGGAGTGTCAAATAGGTAAATCGAATTGAAAATAATCCGATTTATATTGATCTATCTTCATGAAATATAATTTTGACAATTTATACTTAACCTGACTCGAACTCAACTCATACCTAACATGACCCATATTACTAAAACATATTTATACTTAACCCTTACCATGAAAATAAATACCAACTCATTTGATCCACTTTAAGCTCTTCATGTTAATATGTTATTTGGATAAAATTTTATATCAAATTAAGAAAGTAAAATAACAAAATATGAAGATGTAAGTAAATAACACAAAAAATGTAAAAAACAAAAACAATCAAATCAAAGAGACCCAAGGTGACTACGGTCTTTTTTTATTTTATTTTTAAAATATATATCTTAATTTTTCTTTTCTCTTCTTTTCTTTCCTTTTTTCCTTTTTCTTTGCCCGTTTGCCGGCTATAGGTGAGCTCGAGCCTTGCTATAGTACTATATATGTTTTTGTTGTGCTTTGTACTTTTTCCTCCTTTACCATAAGTAATGTAACTTGTGCTTATCAGATTGATTTGAAGAAGTTCATGAAATTTTCACAAGCAATTTATGATGGAAGCTATTTTTAACATTGTGATGTGAATCTGTCCAATTCGATGTAATTGGTCATCCACGTGATTTCCAGTGCAATTTCTACAAAGTCTCCACGCAATTTCTTTTCCACGTTCCCATTGATCTCACATGGCTTTTCCCATAGTTGATGCATTGAATCATTGTATTGCGAAAGTTCGTGGAAATAAAATAGCCCAATCAGATGTAAACTCACAGCGCAAGATCTTTACCCAAAAAAAACTCACAGCGCAAGATCCGCCGTGGTCAACACTGCTCCGCGCGATCGAGAAAAAGAGTGTCACCCAGGGCGATCCTCCTTACTTTGCTGTTCGTCAATTTTTTTTTTTTTTTTCGGAGCACGACACGGCTTGAAGGAATTCTTCTACGCGGCCATCAAAAGGTACTCCCACCCCAACGGGATTTATGCTTTCCCCCTTTTCTCGTTCTTTTATAGAAGCCAACAAATCCACTTTTGCCCGGAGCCCACCGAAAATTCAAGTTCCTTTTTCTTGCGTGGCTTTTAGACGTCCACCGCACGCCTTCTCGAAGATATTAGATAAGAGTTTTGCTGATATAACTATTTTTGCATAACTATGAGAGTAACGGATGAGGAATGGATCTCTTAATAATTTCGAATTCTTTTTTTGTTATAGTCCAGGACAGATTATTTTTATGACAGTGAATTAAAAACAGTCACTTAATCATTTCTCATATGATAAAACCAATCAATTGAGAGACAAACCCGTAATCATAGCAAATATACTCTATTCCTGCCCAACAAAATCCAAACTTGAATTGGATTAATGGGCACACCAATTTGAACAAATCGAGATCTTCCAAACGGTTTGGATTTTGTAGACATGCTAAAACTCAAGACATAATATTACACTTTTTGTTTGCAATCAAAAAAGATGTTCTGTTGTTGCCAGTGCAGCAATTTGCGGTGACATGCGCCCAAAAGAGATGGCATCACTCCCTCTATATTGTCCCACCAAAGCGGGTGATCAAACAATATTCAAGCAAATTTTCAATCCATCATCAAATTTAACTTAGAATAACATTATGGGCTGCCATAGAGACAACTCAAAGTTGGATAATAAAAGAAAAAAGAACAGATGACAAAGGTCACAAATTTTTTAAAACCGATTATCGCATCTTTTTTATCATGATAAAATTAGTGCCAACTCCAAAATGTGCTCCAAAATCCAACTCCACATTTTGGAGTTGGCCATCTCAATCTCGTCCTAATATATTCACCACCAACAGACAATAGTCATAGATCTTTGTCTGTGTGTAGAACGTTTAGTGTAGTTTTTCCATGCTAAGGTGATGTAATCAGAATGGATGCAATGCTGACGGTATGAGAGAGGATACAATAAGGGCATATTTATGTAGTTGATTATGGTGTATGTAGAATTGTATTCATTTTGTATGCCCTATTACTTCACGACCTTCCTAAAGGAAAAAAATGTGTTGGTTTAATTTTAGCACAAGTGTATTTGCACCAAATTCAAGTACAGCTGTTCCAGCAAGAGCATGAATATAAATAAGGTGGATTTGAATGCAAAGGATAAACCGAGTTTTGCATATACCTAAAAACTGCTTTAGCAAAAAAAAAAAAAAAAAAAAAAAAAAAAAAAAGACTCTTTTTATTACCAACTTTGCTCCTTAGCATTGGCATAACTTAAGGAGATTTTGCAAGAATTGCAGGTGTGAATTATCTGGAGATCGGTTGCAAGCCAAAACATCTGATCTTGGCAGAATTGGAAGGAATCTGTGGCAATTGAATTGGCATCCTAATTTAGTTATTTTAATTAATGATTATAGTGGGAACTCAATTGTGCTAGTCTTGGTGGAATGTGAAAAGGAAGAATTAGATCATCATCACATTCCCAATGTGAACCAACTCTTGATGACCCTCGCTCTCACATTCCAAGTCGGAAAGTCTGTTTTCACATGGCCAAAGTATTGTCCAACACCCTTTATTCTACCGCATGACAATCTAATCAAGCGGAAAAGAAAGTGGCTTTAGGAAAAGTGGGAGGGTGCTAAATATATTCATTCAGGTGGATGTTGTTCTGCTTTTTATTTCATCCATCCAAGTGCAAGTCAAGTCTCCAAGCCTACTTTGACCAAAAAAAAAAAAAAAAAGTCTCCATGCATACGTTGTTCTTCATGGTCGTTGGACGTTGCAGGTTGTATAAGTTCCATTGCCATCAATAGAAAAGCATTCTTATTTATATAGGCTTTGTTTATTTCACGAAAAATAAATGATTTCAAAAATATTTTCTTAAAAATGATAGGTTATATTGCTTAATATAATTAGCCAATAAAGAATATTTCAATATCAACAACAATTTATGTCCCAATATTTTCATAGACAGTTCATTCATTTTTATGAGTGATATAATTGATCAATTTTAGGAAAATATTTTTCAAATTATTTATTTTCCATGAAATAAACGGAGTCTTGGTGTTGTTTTTCCTTTCGATGATAATCGGACTTCCAAAATCCTTCAAGCACTCAATTAATAATAATTTGCATTAAGCACGATACTCCTCTCGTTCTATACAGATGTTTCTACACGCATAGATTAGTATGCTCATAATAGTGACCTCACTTAATTAAATAACTCTTTCTCAAGTTAGGTTCTCTCTTTCTTATTACTCCAGTTTTTTGACTGGTCATTTTTTTTTATATATCATATCAGGGCAAACATCAGCAGAATATGAAAGTTTATCGTATGTAAGTGACGGTTTATATATTAAGATAATCAAGATCAATTGAGGATTGGCATGTCTACAATCCTCACGTCATTGATTATTTTTGTTTCGTGCAGTCTAGATAAACATTTTTGTCTTTGGCTTTGGCTTGAAGTTTTGAAAATCTGCCCATGCATGTTAATTCTGAATAAAAATGTTTGGCAAGGTTACTTTAGAAAGTCTTATGTAGTCTTGGGATTTATTGAATTTGTGTTTGTGCGAGTGAGAGCTTCATTTTGTTCACTCATTATGATGGGAGAGTGTGACTTTTCATTTTTAGTTTTATATAGTATATCATAGTCCCTTGATGATATAAACACATGTTTCGAATTATCCACCAAATAATAAGGATCACAGTTTTTTGGATGAAAAACTGGTCATGCTTTTTCATTTGTAACTTTGAATGTAGTTTAAAATCAGTAAAATATTAGCTTGTGAAGAATCAATCACATGCGCGTTGCTGTTACGCTTTTTGTCACTTTAAAATATTTGTTTCGCGTGAAAAATGTCGGGTGCAAGCATAAGCAAGATTTATCTTAGTTTCATCATTAACTATACATAATAAATAATTGTTTTGTGTGTAAGATTAAAGTGTCGAGAGTTTCTAACGTAAGCATAGTATCTTTTACCGATATAATCCTCCAATCTCTTAGTACAAAAAATGTTCAAACATTAAATTAATTCTAAAAGCATAATTGGATACATGAAAATAGGCGAAGTGGATGCTCATGAGTCGAAGAAAATATGGCATATAACATACCAATTTTCAATAACTCAAAGATTATTACATATAACAAGCCACACAATGAAATCAAATGTCGGCACGTTTGGATTAAACCAGATATTCTAATGCCAAACCATGTTTTTGCTTATTTTCTCGTACCAATTCCACTCACCCAAGTATCAGCTAAGTAAACTCACCAGAAGAATTTATTGTGAAAACAATTCTATCCTCAGAAGAACTGCAAGGAGAGAGTGTCCCACAACGGCTGCATGAATCACGACCTGAGATAATACTAAAGAAAGACCCATTTTTTGCTTCTTTTAAGGCGCTTTCTTTTGTTCTTTGATGAAGTCTAATCTTGCTTTATTAAGATGGCTGGTAAAAAGAAAGAATAAAGAAAGACCTGCACAAATTTGAGACAAACCTGCGCAATCTTTTATAATCACGACAAAGTAATCTTCACATTCGTGCCATTCAAAACACTTTCTTCCCTCATCAACGGCTGGTCTCTTGATTACTATTATGACGACTGGGGGTCCAACAAGAATAGTGTAATACCGAGGGAGCGTTTGATATAGGATGGTTCCAATAATACAAAGAAAAGAAAACTTCCAGAGACGCTGATTTTACTTATGATGCTTCTAGAAAATTATAACGCTGATTTGCGTGCTATTCCTAAACAATTGAGGTCCACCATTAGATACAATTAGATCGAGCAATGCATGAAAACAAACTAGTAATTCGCTCCAAGGACATAATTCATCAATATTTGAACATGCGTTAGGCTCCGCTATTATGTCTGCTCTCTTATTGTCCACATCAACACCGGCTATGCAACATCGAACCACCGGTGTCTACATCAGTGATTTTAGACCAATTTTTTGCCAGAAGGACTCCTTTGGCAAATTGTCAAATGATTAAAGACTCAATTGGTCAAATTAAAAGGTTTATAATCGAATTGGTTGTCGTTAAATAGGTATAGAACTTTTGAGACCATTATATCTAGATTTTTAGTTATGGTCGCTGAATTTTAGTGTCCCCAATTCAATTAGACTTAACAAGAATAGATTCTGCGGTCATTATTTAGAGGATTATTATAATTTGATCCACCCTTTAGGAAAGGCTATTAGATCCACCCCCATTATTTACTTCAGCATGCGAGTAAAAGTTCTTCTAGTTATACATCCCTTGTAAAGTGTGAAGTGATCTACGCAAGTCTTCTCTAAGGTCTGTCGGTGAGCTCCCGAAATGGGTTAGCCGTTCTAAAAGCTTTATCGGTGGGATTGTTGACTATGCGATTGCCATAATGATGTTGTATAGTTGGACTAAGATGGAATATTAATGGAGGTGACATAGGGATTCGACTTGACCCTTTTAACAAGCCAAGTGATCAACACCAAAGTCTTCTCTCAAAAGGTCTGTTGGTGGGCTTATGGCAAACATATTATTATATTTCCGAGTGCTTTCACCCAAAGGCTACATCAAATGGGATTGGATTCCCATGTAAAAAGCGTTCTAGCTTTGTCAAAAGTAAACTAAGTTTAGAAAAGCAATAATAAAGCAGCAAGACATGGCCTTCCGAATGATCAAATACGTTAAGACACATTTTATTATCATATTTCCTCTGTCTTTAAAGCGATTTTTTGCTGACTAAAATTAGAAAGAAAAATTTCAATAGAAAACCTTGCTATGAAATGCCCTTAATCAGACTGGACTATGTTTGTAGATACTTCGCACAGTGTCTACTAACTAACTAGGGGTACCAGATTGACAAGTTGGTTTGTATACGCTATGCAAAGCACAGGTTGACACAACATGAACCTTTTCAAGTTCCACTTCGTCCCCCCAGATGGAGGTGACCATACTTGCCTCACCTAGTGGTAGTCTATTTAGAAGAATAGACAGAGAGTCTACCTTCCCTCCCTCCCTCCCCCAAAGCCTCCCTAATTCCAAGATACATGTTTTTCTTTTGTGCCTATGAGGGAATTACCCCGAAATTTAACATCTCAAAGTTCAAACGAAACAATTTTGAGACATACTTAAGTCCATTCTTCCTCTTTTCATTGACGTTAACGTTACGTTGAGGGATGAGCTGAAAAGAATAAAAATGAAATCATCATTCAATTTCAATTCAATAAGTAATGCTTTTGTTGTAATATAACGTGAAACTAATATTGAAAAATCAAAATTATAATCCCTATATTTGAATATTTTTCACACTTCGATTACACCTAAGCCTAAGGTATTTATAAATAAAGTAACTCGATTTGACGTGAATTCATAGCACAAAATCGACCGTGGTCAACACTTCTCCGTGCGATTGAGAAAAAGAGTGTCACCCCGTGCGACCCCTTTCTTACTTGGCTGTTCGTCTTTTCGTGGAGTTCACTCCACGGCTTGAAGGAATTCTTCTGTGCGGCCAAGAAAAGGTGCTCCCCCCGACAGGATTAAAGTGTTCCCCTTTTTCTTTTTCTTTTTCTTTTATAGAAGTCAACAAATCCACTTTTGACCGAGACCCGTCGAATTTCAAGCTCCATTTCTTGTGTAGCTTTTGGACCTCCACTGTAAGCCTGTCAGGGGTGTCAAATAGATAGGTCCGTGTGGGATAATTCAATTTATATTGATCCATTTTTACTAGATACAATTTAGTCAACTCATACCCAACCCGATCGCGATCTAATCCATACCCAACATGACTCATATTACTAAAATATATCCATATTTAACACTAACTATGAAAATAAATACCAACTCGTTTAATCCACTTTAAGCTCTTCATCTTAATGTGTTATTTGGCTAGAATTTTATATCAAATTAAAAAGTAAAATAACAAAATATGAAGACATAAGTAAATAAAACAAAAAAGTAAAAAAACAAATACAATGAAATCAAAGAGATCCAAAGTGACTACGGTCTTTTATTTTATTTTCTTTAAAAAAAGATTTCTTAGTTATTTTTTATTTTTCTTTTCCTTTCTTTTTCCTCCTTCTTTGCATAGTCACCGGCTACGGCGACCGACCACATGTGAGCTCAAGTTCAAGCCTCGCTATAGTACTATATATGTTTTTGTTGCGCTTTGTACATTTTCCTCCTTTATCATAAGTAATGTAGCCTGTGCTCATCAGCTTGATTTGAAGAAGTTCATGAAATTTTCACAAGCAATTTCTGATGAAAGCTATTTTTATTCACCAATGATTAACACTGTGAAGTGAATCTGTCCAATTCGATGTAATTGGTCATCCACGTGATTTCCAGTGCAAGCAAAGGACAGAGTTTCTTTCAAACATTCATACGAAGTCTCCAACGCAATTTCTTTTCCGCGTTCCTATTGATCTCACATGGCTTTTCCCACAATCGATGCATTGAACGATTGTGTCGCGAAAGTTTGTGGAAATAAAATAGCTCCATCAGATGTAGACTCGCAGCGCAAGATCCACCGTGGTCAACACTGCTCCGTGCGATCGAGAAAAAGACTGTCACCCAGGGCGACCCCCTTTATAGAAGTCAAGCTCCTTTTTCTTGCGTGGCTTTTAGACGTCCGCCGCATGCCTTCTCGAAGATATTAGATAAGAGTTTTGCTAATATAACTGTTTTTTAATAACTGTTAAAGTACCGGATGAGGAGCGGATCTCTTAATAATTTCCAATTATTTATTATCTATTATTTTATGATTCAGAGCATATTGTTTTTATCATGGTGAATTAACGACAATCACTTATCATTTTTCATAAGATAAAGCCAATCAATTGAGAGACAAACCCACATTTAGAGTAAATATAGTCTGCTCCCACCTAATAAAATTCAAACTTGAATCCGATTAATGGGCTCACCGGATCTGAACAAATTCAGAACCTTCAAACGGTTTGGATTTCGTACATGTGCTAAAACATGAGACATAAGATTACAATTTTTGTTTGCTATCAAAAAAGATATTAGTTGCAAGTGTAGCAATCTATGTTTGACATGCGCCCAAAAGAGATGGCATCACTCCCTCTGTATTATGCCACCGAAGAGGGTAGTCAAACAATATTCAAGCAAATCTTCAATCCATCATCAAATTTTACTTAGAATAGCATTATGAGCTACTGGTGAGACAACTCAATATTGGATAATGAAAGAAAAAGAACAGATGACAAAGGTCACATATTTTTTAAAACCTGATTATCGTATCTTTTTATCATGCTAAAATCAGTGCCAATTGCAAAATCCAACTCCACATTTTGGAGTTGGCCATCTCGATCTCATCCTAATATATTCACCACCAACAGACAACAGTCATGGTTCTTTGTCTACGTGTAGAACATTAGTGTAGTTGTTCCATGCTAAGGTGATATAATCAGAATGGATGCAATGCTGATGGTATGAGAGAGGATACAATAAGGACATATTTCTTCTTCTTTTTTTTGTCATAATGTAGTGAATATTATTACTATCCCGCAAAGAGGGAACCATTACATGAAAAGTCTAAACATAATAAAGATAGTAAGGGTTGAGGAGGATAATTAACCCAATTTGTAGGAAGGGACTTGGCTCGGTGGGCTTTTGCGACCCAATCAGCAACCTTGTTGGACTCTCTCGGCTCATAGGAAATAGAAACATCAGTCAGTTGGCCCAAAAGAATTTTGCAATCAACGACCAGCTCTTGGGCCTGCCAGGGGGGCTCATCTCAGCCCAATAAACAGTCAACCAAGGGGAAATTATCAGACGATATGTGGATGTGCAGATCAGTTCCCGCAGAGGGTTCCATCCAGAGTTCAGTTCGTGCACGTCTTTCTTTCTTCACCCACAGCAGAGCTTCCCGAATGGCAAGGGTTTCAACGACCCAGGCGGTTGGAGCCAAGATTTCCTTCGCAAAACCAGCGATCAGCAGCCCTGCATCATTTCGGCAAACACCAGCAACCGAGCCCTCCTTCGTCGAGCTACTCCAGGACGCATCGACGTTCATTTTCAGCATATGAGGGTTAGGTGGTTTCCATTTTTTCGAGCTGCTGTTGGCTGTTTGTTGTCGACTGATGCTTCCCTTTCCTTTGGCGAACCATTTTATACAGAGATTTGCTGCGATTTGTGCTTCTTCTTGGGTGCAGCGGGGATCGGCCTTCTTCCCTTGGAAGACCGCTAAGTTGCGGGTCTTCCATATTTGCCATAGTAAAGCAGCGAAACGGATTTTTGGTTCTGATCCGGTCAATAAGGACATATTTCATGTAGTTGATTACGGTGTATGTAGATTGGCATTCATTTTAAACGCCCTATTACTTCACGACCTTCCCAAGGGAAAAAAATGCGTTGGTTAAATTTTAGCACAGGTGTATTTGCACCAAATTCAAGTACAATTGTTCCAGCAAGAGCATGAATATAGATCAGATGGATTCAAACGCAAAGGATAAACCAAGTTTTGCATATACCTACAAATGAGTATGAGTGTCAAAATTAACACCCATGATAAGAGAGGTTAACCTCCCATTTTTTAATTTGGTGATTTGCAGTATTTCGCTCTTCGTATAACTCCCCAAATTTGATAAAATTAGCAGGCATTGGAAGCGCAAAGGCATGTTTAGTTTCGCTCATATTATAACCATTTTCCTTTAAGCTATGACGGACTTCCTAAATCTAGCACCCCATCATCTACCAGGTATTCGGTTCATATACTACCTAGAATTACAAAATGATTTAACCATAACCCAAGAAAGAAAACATAATGTTACAATGTAGATTACCAAGACAGGCGAGTATCAATTGGGTGATCATATATTGCTGCTAGGTAATTGCCTCGCAAGGTTACCCAGGAAAATGTTGTGCACATTATAGAGGAATGAATTAGCCCGACCAGCTATAGGCTTGTGCAAATGTTACCTTCATGCCCATGAAAAACCATCAATTTGGTTTACGTTGTCGATAGGAGAATGTCAAATGAGAAATTATTTTGTATTTCAGTACATAAAACTGTCGACACTTGATATTGAGTACCTAAATTCTTAATGGTTATTTTTTTAGTCTTACCAAACGAGCTTTTAGGCTTTGAATATGTGGGCCTAGTTAAGCGCCAAAGATCACCCATAAAAGAGAGCATGCGATGCAAGTGCGGGGTGGGTGAGTGTTGTTTTGAGTGAATAACGGATGGAATCATAGTGTGGGAATGAATGTCGATGGGCAAATGCAACACACTCATATCGTGCTGTGAGGTCTAATGTATCTAATTCGATGAATAAGGATTCCAAGGTTCAGAACACTTGTAGAAATCAGCAGCTCTCGGTAAATATGAAGCCGGGATTTTAGTGTATGCTTAAAAGATTTGTAACCAGCAAGAGTGTTTCCAATGATTTTTTTACAACAACTAAGTATCGAATCAATGACGTACTGGTGAAACTTTCTTCTCTAGGTGATTGGGAAGTGGACTCCTCACACGGCCCGTACATGCTGAACTCGTTTTCCTTTAAGAGGATGCAAATGAAACTTTGAGTAGCAGCGGGAGGCAATGCAGATTGTTTTATCAACAACAAAATTAAAAACCAGGTATCCCCTCCTCTTTCCCGTGTTCATGTTCGAAATCTTCATTCTCCTTCCTCATTATCTTTGCCAACCCAGGCCTCCGATACCAATAAAGCTCGCAGCCTGCTCTGGTCACCATCTTCCGTGGCCTCAATTGAAGCATCCATTAACTCAGGTTCCACTTCTCGCAGCAACTTCCCTAACAAATGTGATTTATTAAGGAAGTTACATTGCACAACAAATCAATGATACCTCTCGTGCGTATTTCATAGAATACAACTAAATAAAACTACTTTAGCAAAATGAAAAAAAAAAAAAAAAAGACAAAGAAACTTATGTTTCAACTGGAAATGAAAAGAAAAAAAAAATAATCTTCAGCAAGCAAAACTTCAGATTTTTCACACAGCTTGAGCATTCATCTACGACTTTCCCAAGCAAATCATTAGCAGTTACTGATCGTTCATCAATATATGCTCGAGGAACTATACTGCAAGTACCATCCAAAAATTTTAAAAGTACAAGCCGACACACTCAAACTCAATCTAAGTGGGAAAAAAGCGGCAGTTGGGAAAGAGCTACTTACTCTAAGAACTATTTTGCCCAAAAAGAACTCATCGTGCAACAGCCAAGCGTAGCAAAGCAGATACCAGGAGAAGCGGCAAGTAAGGCGAAAAGATTCTCACAAACACACACGTACATACTAGCAAAAATATGAATAAAAATGTGATAGTACCAATGTAATTGAACTGCCTTCGCTTTCCTTCTCGAACATCCAGTCCCAGTCTCTGCAACAAATCCACAAACACGTCAACGGCATTAACAAGTAAGAACTCAGACCAAAAGCCTCACGAGAAACAGCCACACGCTGCAGAAGCATCACCTTCGCAAGAATCCAAGCGTCCAAGGCCGCTTGCTCCAGAGAAGCCGCTCTGCAATTCCCCTTTTAAATAGAAAGCGATAATGAATCTACAGTGCTGCATTATTGGACATCATTATATCCACGAAGCCCGTGAAAGCTCAAAATGGCGCCGCCTCCAAGACACATCTTTTTCTCCCAGTAGTATCTGAGGAAGCGCTTGGATCTGGAGATGGGAAAAGGAAGCGAGTTCCATGCCCCAGGGGACGTCGCGGCCGAGCCTCGCGCTTCTTCTGGTTGAGGCTTTTCTGGGCGTCAGAGTCGGAGTCGCTGCCGTCATCTTCTAGGGGTATCGTACGGCGGCGGGCAGTTGGGAAATCTGAGCCCGCGCGGCCGGTGATGGACGTTGTTCCAAAGGGCGAAAGAGATATCTGGATAATGGCTCTCGCTTCATTTTCCTGTTTTTTGGCTCTCTTTTTTTAAGCTGAGTGCTTGACAAATTTCATTGTTCATCTTTTCAATTCAACTCGTATACAATTACACCAAGATACAAGAGGAGAAGACGTTAAAACAAGCCTTCATAAGGGAAATGTCATTTGAAGCCGGTTAGGTGACATCTTTATTCACTGAACATACATTGAGACAACTCCTCAATAATTTCACTATCCATGAAACTTGATGGCCTTCCACTTTGGCTTCTCCATCCACCGGGTTGCACTTCTCTCCAGCATTCTCACGCCTTATGAGAGCTATTTGGGTCTTCCCATTTTAAATGCAATGTACGCTATGGAAATCCCAATGACAATTCCATAAGCATAACATATCCACATTACTTTATATTTGAACCAACTCTCATGTCCTTCGCGGTCCGAGTTGATGAGGATGATGGTGGACGAAGTTGAGCATTGCCGAGGCATGCTTTCGGCAATGGAGTTCCACATAAGCTTGGATTCCCATTGCACGAGCTGCTTGAAAAGGCATTCACAATTTTTTTGTGAATTTTTTATTTTTTATTTTCATTTTTTCCTTTACTTCTTTCTTTGCTTTTTCTTTTCTCATTATGATCAGCGAGGGTCATGGCGAGCCTCGCTAGCTGTGAAAGCCTCTCCTAGACTAGGTGAGAGCCGCCTCTCCCACAACTAGTGGGGCCAAAGAGGCCCTCGCCCACGGCCTCACCAATGTCTTTGCGGCCTTGCTAGGCGTAGGAGGCTTTCATTGCAAGCGAGGGCCTTGCCCAAATCTAGCAAAGGCATTTGCAGCCGGCGAGAGTCATTGGTGGCCCTCGTTGGCCACAATGGAAAAAAAAACGAAGAAAGAAAAGAAACATAAGAATGAAATTTTTAAAGAATCGCGAAAATTGTTCATATTAGCAACATCAATCAGCCATGTCATGTAGAACGATTAGCACCCACGTCAACAATTTCTAGCCAAATAGACTCCATTGGCAAATTGTCAAAAGATTTAAGATTAATTGATCTAATTCAAAGGCTTAAAATCAAATTTGCACGAGTACAATAGGTTTAAGATTTTATTTTATTTTTATAATTTTTCTTGTCACTCCCTTTGTACAAATATTCTGGTGTCGACCCTACCCTAAGATATTCACCCCTAACACAACCGTCCTAGATCTTTGTGTGTTTGTGTTTGTGTACGCGTCTATTTACATATAATATCTAGTGCGCTTGTTCCGTGTTTACGGGATGCAATCGGGATAGACCGAGGGCGTTGTTGATTACCTCGTGTGCCGATTGGTTTTAATGTGGTAGGCTGCATTCGCTCGCGACCTTCCTAGGCGAAAAAGGGTTTACTTCAGTGCATATGTACTTGTATAGGATTCAACTACATCTGTACTGGCTGGCACCAGCATGAATATTATCCAGGTAGATTCGAATGCAAAAGCACAAACCGAGCGTCAAAATAAATATTTACAAGAACAGAGCTTAACCTCCCTTTCTTTCTTTTTTCTATCAGAGAAATTTGCATTATTTTGCTCCTCTTATAACTCTCCCGAATTGATGAAATTAGCAGGCAATGGAAAGGTAAAGGCAAGTAAATAACGTTTAGCGGCAAAACTATTCTCTTTTGAGCCATTGCGCAGGACTGAACCGGCACTGAATTAAAATTAGCACCCCATCATCCACCTGGTACTCGGTTTATACATAATCCTGAACCGTAGAACGATTCAACTGGACCCTGGAAAAAGAAAATGTAAATGTTGCAAAATAGATTAGTACAAGAGGTGAGTATCAGCTGCGTAATCATGTATTGCTACAACATAAATGCCTCGCAAGGTTTCAGAGGAAACAAGTAGAGGACTTCTGCGCCCTTAGGAGCACTATGCTAGCTTCTCTCTCATTTTTGGCCGGCTGTTCTTGAGTCAACTGTACTCTCCATACAAGCTTTCGCAACTGCTATAGGAAGTACGAGGTAGAAAAATATTCAGCATAAACATGGAACCCAAAATTTATTTTGACAATGTGAAAATAGGAGATATCAACCATACAAACTCTTGGCAATTGACAAATGCGAGTTTCAGCAACGGGCAATGTTTGCATGTGCACTGAAGAACGATTTAAACATGGTGAAGTTTGTCGTACCAGTTGGAGCGATGAATCAGCCCAACCAACTATAGAGTTGTGCAAATGTTACCTACATGCCATGCATTACCATGTGTGGAAAACCATCAAATGGTCTATGGCGTCAAGAGCTGAATGTTAAACAAGTAATTGATTCAGCAGCAACCCATGGATATTTTTTATACAGCCGACATGGAGTTGTTCAAGATGCTATAAATGGACTGCAGAGATTTGAATGCTCCAATATATAAAACTAAATGCTCAAACGGTAAGAGATATCTGTCAACTTACTTGCCAGTCAAAATCAATGGTGTGAATGGAGAAAACTTCATTGGCCATTTGAATGTCTTTACTGATTAAACCGTCAAACCACCTGCTTGCTATGCTTGAATACTCACGACACTCCTGGGAATTGAAAATTGAAAAGCAAGTCAACATTGAGAAACCTGAACAGATGCTAGAGAAGGAAGATGGACATTGTGTAGAACTAAAGTTCCATGCATGACCAATGGATCACATCACTAATGAACCACTTTCTCAATATACATAAGATTTGGCATATTTTATGGGTGATAAAGATCTCATACCATCTCTGCCTAACAAAAAGTTGTTTATCACGTATTATATCTTTGGATAATTAAAAAAAGTTGTTCATTGTCTAAATCTGTGGTATCGACAGTAACCTATACAGCCAAGATTCAACCTTGCTGTGCACATCTAAAATGGTAGGAGTAGCCCTTGACAAAATTGGAAATGAAATATTAATGGCTCTATTATAGAATACAGGCTAAATGTTCTTGCTGAAGTTTTTTGTAGGAAAAACTGCTCCGCACTACTTTCTATGCAAAGTTAAACCAAAGTCTCTTTTCCACTAAAAAGTAGCAAGTTTGGTTACTAACTAATAGTTTACACAATACATGTAAGACTTTCATTTCGAATTTTGGGCTTCATCCAAGACCCTTCTGGCCAGTATAGGGCAGAGCAAATGGATTCTGTTGCAGAAAGATTCATGTGAAGTCTGCTGACCAAAGTTGCATGGGGCAATTAGGGAAGACAAACATCGTGCAAGGTGGAGGAGGAAATGGATTGATACTGCTTTCACATCCAGTGTCATTTTAAAGAAAAACGGAGAACAAGATGAAAATGCAGAAAAAGACAAAGAAAGTGATGCCATTTCAAAGAAAGGGACACATGAATTTAAAGGCAAAGGTGAGCTCCCACAAAGATCGCGTCTTCTGATAAACACTTTTTTTCAGACAATTTTATGTAAGTTTTTGTATTATATGAACTAGACCAGATTATTTGGCGCATTAAACGTTTCAAATTTATAGTATCCTCTACAATATTGAAGAAAAGATATTTCCTTTCTCCCTCCATGTACGTTCCCCGCGTAGCATATCTGCTTTTCTGCAGACTCAAATCATTTAAATGTTATGTCATTAACCTATTAATTATATGTGGCAATCATCACTTTTATTGCTAGAATATAGAAAAAAAGGAAGAATGTTTTATTATGAAAGTTTTTGTTACAAAGGAAGGATTTGGAAGGAGTGTGTGTGGTTTTTCTACAACTCAAAATGCACACCCCAAAACCCCTATTTATAGGCGTGCCACCGCCATTCCATCACCGACATTGAGGCTTCTAGTTGATTCTCCATTGTTCTGTATGGGCTAATGTATCTAATCCCATGTATAAGGGATTTCAATAAGGTTTCCACGGCTTAGGACGCCTGTAGAAATCAGCACCTCTCAGTAAATACGAAGCCAGGGATTCTAGTCTATGCTTAGATTTGTTAATAAAAACTAGGGCACTAAATATCAAATCAAGTAAGTACAGGTAAAACTTTCTTCTCTAGGTGATTGGGAAGTCGACTCCTCACACATCCCAGACATGTTGAACTTGTTTTCCTCTAAGAGGATGCAAATGAAACTTTATGTGGCAGCGGTAGGCAATGCAGATTTTTTTTCAGTGACAAAGTTAAAACCAGGTACCTCCTCCTCTTGTTCTTGCTCGAAATCTTCTTCTCCTTCATCATCATCTTTGCCAAACCACACCTCGGATACAGCTAAAGCTCACAGCCTACTGTACTGTGGTCACCATCTTTTGTAGCCTCAATTAAAGCATCCATTCATTCGGGTTCAACTTCTCGCAGCAACTTCCCTAACAAATATGATTCATTAAGGAAGTTTACATTGCATATTATGGATTCATGAGGCATCAATGAATCATTGAATCAACACCTCTTGTGCATATTTTGTAGAATAAAACTAAATAAAAATGCCTTAGCAAAAATAAATAAATAAATAAAACTGAAGAGAAAAAAAAGCCAAAGACACTTGTGTTCCATCTGGAAATGAAAAAAAGAAGTTCAGCAAGCAAAATTTCAAAATTTTCACACAGCTTGAGCATTCATGTACACCTCTCCCGAGCACATCATAAGCAGTTACTTATCATTCATCAAGGTATGCTCAAGGAACTATACTGCAATTACCATCCAAGCATTTCAATAGTACAAGCTGACATACTCAAACACAATCTAAAGGGGGGAAAAGGGGGCAGTTAAAAAGAGTTATTCTTTTGGGCAACAACTCATCGTGCATTCATAGCAGAGAAGATATGTTCGCTTTCCTTCTCGAACATCCGGTCCCAGTCTCTGCGACAAATCGACAAACATCTCAACGGCATTAACAAGTAACAACTCAGGCCAAAAGCCTTACGAGAACCAGCCACGCATTGCAGAAGCATCGCCTTCGCTAGCATCTGAGCGTCCAAGGCCGCTTGACTCCAGAGAAGCCACTCTGCAATTCCCCTTTTAAAGGAAAGGATAATGAATCTACAGTGCTGCATTACTGACATCATTATATCCACGAAGCCCGTGAAAGCTCAATATCTGAGGATGCCCTTGATTTGGGAATGGGAAAAGGAAGCGAACTCCATGGCCCAGGGGACGTCGCGGCCGAGCCTCGCGCTCCCTCTGGTTGAGGCTGTTCTCGGCGTCGGAGTCGCTGCCGTCATCTTCTCGGGGGATCGTACGGTGGCGGGCGATTGGGGAATCTGAGCCCGCGCGTCCCGTGATGGAAGTCGCGGAGTGCCGAAGGGACCACACCGTCTGGAACAGACAACGGTGAGCACGCAACGTTGTTCCAAAGGGCGAAAGAGATATCTATAGTGGATAATGGCTCTCGCTTTATTTTCGTGTTTTTTGGCTCCCTTTTTTTTAAGCTGCGTGCTTGACAAATTTCATTATTTATCTTTTCAATTCAACTCATACACCATTACAACAAGATACAAAAGGAGAAGACATTAGAAACAAGCCTTCATAAGGGAAATAACATTTTTTTTGGTACTGTTCATAAGGGAAATAACATTTGATGCCAATTAGATGACATCTTTATCCACTAAACCTACATTACATGGTTTAAAGAGACAACTCCTCAACAATTTCACTGTCCATGAAACTTGATGGCCCTCCGCCTTGGCTTCTCCATCCACTGGACTACACTTCTCTCTAGCATTCTCATGCCTCGTGCGAACCATTTGGGCCATCCCGTTTCAATTGCAATGTATGCTACGGAAATCCCAATGACAATTCTAGATACATAACCTATCCACACTATTTTCTGTTTGAACCAACTCTCATGCCCTTTGCGGTCTAGAGTCGATGATGATGATGGTGGAGGAGGTTGAGCATCGCCAAGGCATGCTTTTGACAATGGAGTTCCACATAAGCTCGGATTCCCACTAAACGAGTTGTTTAAAAATGTGTTCAATTGTTTGTCTTGAGGAATTCGACCAGTGAGTTGGTTCTTCGAGAGGTTTAAGTACCCAAGAGATGTCAAATCTCCCAATGCTCTAGGAATTCTCCCACTAAGCATGCTCGAAGATAGATCAAGCCATCAAAGATTAGTCAAGTTTCCTAAAGTCAAAGGGATGGAACTCGTAAGGTGATTGTGAGAAAGGTTGAGCCCTATGAGATAGCGAAGATGGCCAAAAACTTCGGGAATGTCTCCTTGGAAAAAGTTGTGTGATAAGTCAATGATTGTCAAGATGGTCAAGATCTTCACTAGCATTGTCTCTTTCCCTTTCATCACCACGGTCACGGAATTTTCATATGACGACCAAAACTAAAGGGAATCTTGTGTCATGTATGATGGTCCGTATCGCCCATCTTCTGTATTCTTCATGCCTTCAAGGTTCATTATCAAGTTGGCTGGTAAAGGACCACAAAAGTTGTTTGAGAGATCCAAAATGCGCAATTCTGTAAAGATGAGATCTCCCTTCTGAATGTTCAAAGGACCCTTCAAATTGTTGGACCTCAAAATGAGAATTTTCAGTTTTTGAAGTTTTCCCAACCATGTCGGGAATGTATCCTCCATTTGATTGATACTGAGATCTAAAATTTCCAGATTTGTACAATTGACAAGGGACCGGGGCAACGTCCCTTCAAACCAATTTTGGCTCAAGTCAAGAGTCATCAATCTATGTATCAAAGAAATTGTTTGTGGAATTGTGTCCTCAAGTTGATTCATTCGCAAGTTCAAAACCGAGAGACTAGTGCTAAAATTTGTTAAGCACCGAGGCAAGCTACCTGTTAAGCTGTTGTTAGACAAGTCGATCATCTCGAGATCAGTGGTGTTGCATATCAAAGAAGGTATCGAACCTGTCATAATATTACTTGCAATGGAATAGTACTTTGTGACAAGAGACGGGAGTGGAATCAGCCCTCCAAGTTTGTTGTTGGACAAATCTATTGCACCTAATGAGGTGTTGGAGAAAATCTTTGCGGGCCACTGTCCAAAAAAATTGTTGTTGGAAATAAATAAATGTCTAAGAGTAGGGAAGGAGAGTTCAAAGGCAGTGACGTTGATTCTACCATGAAATTTGTTGGACTGCAAATCAAGGCGATACAGTTGCAGTGCTTTCAGCCAATGTGGGAATATACCATTAAACTCATTGTGACTAAGAACTAGCAATGATAAGTTCCACCATCTCACCAGGGAGCGTGGTAATGACCCTTGTAATTTATTGCTGGTCAAGTCCATACTTTAAGATTGGTTATATTGCCAAAACTAGGGGGTATATTTCCTAAGAGACTATTGTTCAACAAATCTAAAATCAATAGTGAACTCAACTAACAAATCGAAGAGGGGATCTCATTGGTAAAACCATTGTTCATGGAATAAAAGTAACGAGTAGAAGGTGAAGGGATCGGGAGTGGTCCTTGTAATTTATTGCTACCCAAGTTTAGATGCACAAGATTGGTTATATTACCAAAACATGGGGGCACCATCCCTAAGAGATTATTGTTAAACTAATTGAAGAGGGATCTAGTCCTAACCATTGTCCATGGCATAAAAGAACTTGAAGCAATCGGGAGTGGTCCTTGTAATTTATTCTCACTCAAGCCTAGATAGTCAAGATTGGTTATATTACCAAAACATGGGGGCACAGTTCCCGAAGACCATTGTTCATGGAGGGGATCTCATTGCTCCCGGCATAAAAGTAACGAGTAGAAGGTGAAGGGATCGGAAGGGGTCCTTGGAGTGAGTTTGCTTGAAGGTTAATATACAACAACCGCTTCCAATGTAGTTGGTGTATACCTCCCTCCATAAGGTTATTAGAAAGATCTAAATGTTCCAATGTATGTTGGCTTATTCCCCAAAACCATCTCGGAATCTCTCCATTAATCTTATTGTAAGCGAGGTCTAAGTATGTTAAACTTTCTAATGAATTCAAGAAATAGGGCAACTTGGTCAAATTGCAACTTGACATGTCCAACACTTGAAGCTTTGGGAGATGGAGGGAATTATTGGAATAGAGAGTGCCATGAATCGGATAGGAAGCAAGATAGAGACCGATGACGTTACCAATGACATTGTCGCAAGTGACCTCATCCCATGAGCAGCAATCTACACTCTTGTTCCATGATACGCCCATTTTGAATGAGCAAGGGACCCCTGAATAAACGATACAAGGCGAATCAAAATGGTCCGACTCAATTTTATCAAGGAGGAAGGAATTCTTAAAATTGAGCAAGGCATCACGCTGGTCAGGAGGGCAAAGGGTGGAGGTGAAGGGAAGATGGGAATGTAAGAAAAAGAGGAAACAGAGGAGCTCAAAGAACTTATGCCACCCCATTTTGCAATTTAGCACGCAAGCAGTGAGTTTACTAGAGGTGGAGAGCACTTCCACTTATATAGCCTTTGTCAAGTGAAGTCACTGAAGCAGGTCTTCTCCAAGGTTCCATTGGTGGGCTCACAACATGTGCCACCCGTTTTGAAAGCTCTATTACTCGACATACCAGTAAATTTCATGTAAGATTCAGTTAGAATGATATCTCATTTTCTCATGGTTAAGGAAGATCAGATTTTCTATCTAAGTTAGTTTAGTCACAGGTACACAAGTGTGTAAAATAAATATCCAGGTTAAAAGAATTTTTCTTTCTAAATACATACACTTTATATTGTCCATTATTTTATATCAATCGTGACAACAATGGATAGAAAGAAACATTTATTTGATTTAGGCCTTAGGACCCTGACCCTTGGGGTCTACACTACATCCTAAAGATAAACACAACAATGACTTAACAACGAACATAATAAGGCGTAGAAAGAACAGTACTTATTTATTAAGTTTTTATGAGGCGAAGTGATTGTTTTATTAGTTATAGTTTAGTAATTTTACCAAAGTGACATTAACTTTTTCGGTAATCTAATAAGTAGCGGTCATAGACCATAGTCGAGTAACTGGGTTATAAATTCTCCATATTTGAGCTTTACATTGTAGAAACGTCCCTCCTATTTACGACGTTCCTTAATCAGTCCCACTTCGGGGCCTCAAAAACGGGTACCACACTTGTTTGTGGATGTTAACTTGGAAGGGTTTTCTTCCCAGCATCAATCGGCGCTGCATTTTCTCGATCTCAATATTCCATGAAATGAATAAAAATTGCTTTAAATTATTGAAACGTCTATAGGCGACCTAACAATCCTCTATAACTAAATTGCTGTAATTATCACTACTAGAAAAACTGCCTAAGGCGACAAAAAGTTTTATGACAAAAATAATTTGGTCACCTTAGGGGCACCAAAGGAGACGAAATTCAATTTTGTTGCCGTAGGTATGCCAAAGGTGACAAAAACTGGTTTCTATCGACTTAGGTTGAGTTGGGCGACGGTCGATTGTGACGAAAAAGAACCTTTGTTGCCTTACTTCCGAGTTGCTAACTCAACCTTTCATATTTTTTAAATATAATTTTCAAATCAGAATTACAAGATTTAACGAGTCACAAAAAGAAACAGAATTTAAACTGAGTTGTTCTACTTAAGAAGAAAGGCTTATTAATTGACAACCCATAACAACGGGAAAGCCTCCAGTAATACCGTCAGACATAAGAGCAAATAAATCTAAAAAATCATTCGATGCTTCTTCCAAAACAATTCCTATGAATATTCGGATCGCGTTAAATAAGTCCTAATTGATTGATGTTACCGAGAGACTTTGAAATATAGTGGCGTAGTCCACTTCACATCGGTGGGCTGATATCGGTAGAACTCAATGTTTTTCGGTCGAGGACAGTAGGACAGCGGTGCACTTAAATTCTAATGTAAAGAAGTCAAAGTCTCCTTGAGATGACATTATTGGAGTCACAAATTTGATTCTCTTGGTGGATTTACTTGGGTGTGGAAAATTCTTACTTTCTTGGCTCTGTATATACATGATGTGAAAGTCTTCTCGGCCTTTCTTGAAAAGTTTATTAGTCAATTGTGTGATGGCATTTTTCATTTCAAAAGATATGTATGACTCTTGTCATCACTATCTAGTAAATGAATTTAGAAAATTCATTATAAAGAGGGTAGTCATTTATGAATTTTTTCCTTTAAGATAACTTTGAATTTTTAGATATTTTGAATCTCCAATATCCTTTCTTGTTTCATATTGTGCTTGGTAAACAATTAAGGGCTACAATAATAACTTTCAACTATTAGAGAATTGCCTCACAACTTTAAGATGCCGTGACCTTAAAATATACATTACCAAATACACAAATCACAACACTTTACATCATTATTGCAACTATATCAAATATATTTTGCTTTTTATTAGTTTGATTCCAAGTTAAAGTGATCATTGCGTACTGCTGAATATAGACAACATAAATTCACTTGATTAAAAAAGGAAAATTCACTTGATTACTAAGTTACCACTCTGCATGACTGTCTAGTCAAATCTCCTTATATATCCACTTTGTAATTAGCAAATGAATATTAAAAATCAAATCCGTAACAATGAAAGAAGAAGAATGTAGAAACATAGCTCAGGAGAGGTGACATAAAGTAAGCTCCAGTAACTAGTTATGAGGGTGAGATATTAAAATGTCCTACGATAACTTCATAAAATGATACGTATTTGATAAAATTCGGACAAAAAAGCAAGCAGCTCTGAGGGCAGCAGTCCCTGTCCTCGTCAGCACAAGAAGACAATAAAGATCAACAATCGGTCCAGAGGTTAGGATTGACAGTCATGGAATCGCCCCAAGCTATAACGTGGGAATCTTTACCGTCATTTGTGGGAACTTTCTTCCTCCTACCTTAGAGTCTAGTCTTAGCTTCAATTTCGGGGCGGAATCAAAAGACCTGCATAAAGTCCTTGTGGAAAGTGGGACCCCTGGGTGCGGAAAATTCTTAGTTACTTGGCTCTACATACATCTGACAAGGAAGTCCTCTCCGCTTTTCTTGAAAGGCGTATTACTCAACTTTATAGCATCATTTTTAATTTTATAGATATGCATTGCTCTGTCATCACCATCGGATGAATTTAGATAATCTATTAGGAAGTGTGCAATCATTTATGAATTTTTTCCAGTAATACAACTTTGAAATTACCGATACGTTGAATCTCTAAAATCTATTAGTTTGATAAAGTGCTTATAAAAAAGGGAGAGTGGACTAGGGTTGGTAATGTGCTTGGGAAGTTGTTTGCACGCCAAAAAGGGAGGGTGGACTCAGATTGCTCAATCTAATATTATGGAACAAAGTTTTGTTAGGCAGTAGGCTTTGGATCTTCATATAACCGCCTTGCGGACCATTTAACGAGAAGAGATTCGACTTAACAAGAAGAAATTCTTAGCCATTATTTAGAGGCTTATTATAATTTGATCCATCCACTAGAAAAAAGCAATTAGATCCACCCCATTTTTAGCTTCAGCATGCGAGTAAAAGTTCTAACAGTTATACAGCCTTTGTAAAGTGTAAATTGATCCACGCAAGTCTTCTCTAGAAAGTCTGTTGGTGAGCTCCCCAAATGGGTTAGCCATTCTAAAAGCTCTATTAATGGGATTGTTGACTATGCGTTTACTATAATGATGTTTCAATAGCTGGGCTAGGATGGAATATTATTGGTGGTGACATACCCGTCTTCTAAGGGTCCGAAAAAGCTGTCAAACTGAGGAGAAGTTATTTCATGGGTTGAACCCAAATTTCTGTCCTTTAGATACTCTCAATGGCGACTCATCATGGGACGAACATAACATGTTCATAATGAATTGAGGTTGTCGTTAGTCAACCTATTTGAAGAATTCTGATTCAAAGGTTGACTAGGTTTCATGTCCTTTTGTTTTGGGCAAGAAACTTGTTCCTTATTCATGGGTTGAACCCAAACTTCTGTCCTTCATATACTCTCAATGGCAACTCATCGTGGGACCAACATAACATATTCATGATGAATTGAGGTTGTCATTAGTCAGCCGATATGAAGAATTTCTGATTCCAAGGTTGACCAGGTTTCATGTCCTTTTCATTTTGGGCAAGAAACTTGCTCCTTGTTTGTCACTAAAGATGGACTTCTTCAATGTGCGTAACGGGTTGATAGAGTTTTCTTTGCCTCTCATTGCGAAATAATTCTCAATGTGTTAAAATAAAAAATAAAAAAAAAATCAAAGATTTAATCCATCCAGATACACAGAGATTAGTAATTACATCATGGTGGAAAGGGAGATGAACAAACGATGGCCGCAATCGACTGGCGGTAGAGAAAATTTGATCGACCCCATCACGCACGTTAAAGAAGTCCATCTTCAGTTTGACAAATAAGGAACAAGTTTCTTGGCCAAAACAAAAGGACATGAAACCTTTTCAACCTAGGAATCAGAATTCTTCATATCAGCTGCCTAACGACAACCTCAATTCATCTTGAATATGTTATGTTGGTCCCATGATGAGTCACCATTGACAGTATCTGAAGGATGGAAATTTGGGTTCAACCCATGAAGATGGGCTGGACGGACAACGTGACGGACAGTGAAATCAAGTATTTTAATCAAGCCTTTCGTAAGTCTTTCATCTTTTAATCAAATAATTTAATCAAGCCTTTCATAAGTCTTTCTTTTAAAAGACGAAAGACTTGTGGAATACTAAGATGCAATATTATTGGTGGTGACATAGCGACTCAGCCTATGCAACCCTTCTGACAAGCCAAGTGATCAACACCAAAGTCTTCTCTCAAAAGGTCTGTCGGGTGCGATCATGCCAAACAACACATTATTATATTCCCCAGTGCTTTCACCGAAAGGCCACATCAAATGGAATTGGATTTCCATGTAAAAAGCGTTCTAGCTTTGTCAAAGGTAAACAAAGTTTAGAAAAGGAGGCTGGGACAGAATTTATTACCATATTCCGTCTTTGGAATAATTTTTTACCTCCTAAAATAAGAAAGACAAACTTCAATAGAAAACCTTGCCATGAATTACCCTTAATCAGATCCGACCATGTTTCTCGGTATTTTTTCTTCCTTCCTCTTGGCATCGATCCTAAAGTTACGTTCAGAGATGACTCGAAAAGAACAGAAATAAAATCATCCATCAGTTCAACTAGTAACACCTTTTGATGTAATATAACGCGGAAACTAATATTGGATCTTGCATTTTAAGTCAATGTGAAATTACCGAAGAAATAAACGAGAGACAATAAAGGATGTCAAAAAATTTTGTGCTCAATCTAAGTATTGGTACTCACATCTACGGAGAAAGCAATAACAAATAATTCACTATGATCAGATAATCAAAATTACAATCACCCATGTACCCGAGTACTTTTTACACCTAAATTATGCTTAAGCACATAGTTTTATTAATAAAATAACTCAATTGGACGGAAATTCACAGCACAAAATTCACCATGGTCAACACTCCTCCGTGCGATCGAAAAAAAGAGTGTCACCGTGCGATCCCTTTCTTACTTCGCCGTTCGTCTTTTTTTTCTGGAGTTCACTACACGGCTTGAAGGAATTCTGCGCGGCCAAAGACAGGCACTCCACCCTACAGGATTTATGCGTGCCCCTTTTTCTTTTTCCTTTTCTCGTGCGGCTTATAGACGTCCACCGTACAGCTTGTCAAGGAATTAATTACAGCCAATCAACAAAGAAACAAACCTGCGATCAAAGCAAATATATTCAATCCTCAATTATCTATATCTAACAGAACCACCCGCCCAACAAAATCCAAACTTGAATCGGATTAACGGGCCCACCGAATTTGAACAAATTAAGATCCTCCAAACAGCTCGGATTTCATACATGGGCTAAACTGCGAGATATAATGTCATACCTTTTGTTTGCAATCAAAAAAGATATTTTGTTGTTGCCAGTGCAACAATATGCGGTGGCATGCGCCCAAAGGAAATATGGCATCACTCCCTTTGTATTATTCCAACAAAGTGGGTGGTCAAACAATATTCAAGCAAATCTTCAAGCCATCATCAAATTTACTTAGAATGATATGATGAGCTGATGCAGAGGTGGATAATAGAAGAAAAAGAACAGATGACGATGGTCACATAATTTTTAACATCTGATTATCTTATCTTTCTATCATGATAAAATTAGTCCTAACTCCATATTTTGGAGTAGGCCATCTTGACCTTGTCGTAATATATTCACCAACACACTACAGTTCTAGATCTTTGTCTATGTGTAGAACGTCTAGCATACTTGTTTCGTGCTTAGGTGATGTAATCATAATAGACGTGACATTGAGAATACGAGAGAGGATACAGTAAGGGCATATTTCAATGTAGTTGACTACTGTGTATGCATATTGGTATTTATGTTGTACGCCATATTAGCTCACGACCTTCCCAGGGGAAAAAAATGTGTTGGTTTAATTTCAGTGCAGGTGTACTTGCACCAGATTCAAGCACATATGTTCTGGCAAGAGCATGAATATTACTCAGGTGGATTCGAATGCAAAGGATAAAGCGAGTTTTGCATATACCTACAAATGAGCATCAAAATAAACACTCATAAGAGAGAGTTTAATCTCCCAATCTTTTTTCATCGGATAATTTGCAGTATATCGCTTTTCTTATAACTCCCCAGATTTGATCAAATTAGCAGGCATTGGAGAGGCAAAGGCATTGTTAATTTTGCTCTACTTATAACCATTCGCCTTTTAGCTATTGCCTAGGATTGAAAACGGGACTTCCTGAATTTAGCACCCCCATCATGCACAGGTATTCCCTTCTTATACTACCCAGAATCACGAAACGATTTAACCAGAACCCAGGAAAGAAAACGTAATGTTACAAAGTAGATTACCACAAGAGGTGTGTGTCGATTGTGTGATCATATATTGTTATTAGGTAATTGACTCGCAAGGTTATGCAGGAAATGGGTAAGAGACAAACCATGCTAACCTCTCTCGTTTTCATTAGCAACAACTGGGAGTTCTTGAATAGACTGTACACTCCTCATAAGCTTTCGCAGCTCCTATTGGAAGTACAATGTCACCATTACCATGTGAACCTGAAGATAATTTTGACAATGCGACGTAGGAGATGTCAACTGCACTAACTACCGGCAATTGCAAATGACACTGCACACTGAAGAACGATCTAAACATGGTGAAGTTTGTGCATGGCAAGGGCAGGCACATGCAAAATGTTGTGCAAGTAATAGAGGAATGAATTAGCCCGACTAACCGTAGGCTTGTGCAAATGTTACCTACATGCTGATGAAAAACCATCAATTTGGTTTACCTTGTCAAGAGCAGAATGTCGAATGAGAAATTACTTTCTATCTTTAGCACATAAAACTGTCCACACTTGATATTACATACTTAAATTCTCAGTACTTATTTTACTAGACAAATCAAATGAGCTTTTAGGCTTCGAATATGCTGGCCTAGTTAAGCACCCAAGATCACCCATAAAAGAGAGCATGTGATGCGGGTGCGGGGTGGGCAAGTGTTGTTTTGAGTGATAATAAATGGAATCAGAGTATGTGGGAATGGATGTCAATTGGTAAATGCAACACGCCCATATCGTGCTGTGAGGTCTACTTTATCTAATTCGATGAATAAGGATTCCATGATTTAGAACACTTGTAGAAATCAGCAGCTCTCGGTAAGTATGAAGCTAGGATTTTAAGTGTATGCTTAAAAGATTGGTACCCAGCAAAGTCTGTTTCCAATGATAGGGAAGTGGACTCCTCACGCAGCCCGTACAAGCTGAACTCCTTTTCCTCTAAGAGGATGCAAATGAAACTTTGAGTAGCAGTGGTAGGCAATGCAGATTTTTCTTCTTCTTTTTTCAGCAACAAATAAAAACCAGGCACCCCCTTCTCTTCCCCGTGATCATGTTCAAAATCTTCTCCTCCTTTGTCATTATCTTCACCAACCCAGGCCTCTGATACAGATAAAGCTCGCAGCCTGCTCTCGTCACCATCTTTTGTGGCCTCAATTGAAGCATCCATTAACTCAGGTTCAACTTCTCGCAGCGACTTCCCTAACAAATGTGATTCATTAAGGAAGTTACACTGCACAACGAATCATTGACACCTCTCGCACATATTACATAGAATACAAGTAAATTAAACTGCTTTAGCAAAAAGAGGAAAAAAAAAAAAGACACTTATGTTCCATCTGGAAATGATAAAAAAGTGTTCAGCAAGCAAAAATTTCAGATATTTCGCACGGCTTGAGCATTCATGTACTCCTCTCTCGAGCACAACATCAGAAGTTACTCATCTTTATTGATATATGCTCGACAAACTATGCTGCAAGTACCATCAAAGCAATTTAAAAGTACAAGCTGACACGCTCAAACTCAATCTAAGCGGGGAAAAAGCTGCAGTTAGGAAAGAGCTGCTTATTCGAAGAACCATTTTGCCCGGAAAGAACTCATCGTGCAATAGCCAAGCATAGCAAAGCAGATAGCAGGTGAACCGGCAAGAAAGGCGAAAAGATTCTCACAAACACACACGTACACACACTCACGAAAACATGAATAAAACGTGACAGTACCAATGAAATTGAACTGCCTTCGCTTTTCTTCTCGAACATCCAGTCCCAGTCTCTGCGACAAATCAACAAACACGTCAACGGCGTCAACAAGTAACAACTCAGACCAAAAGCCTCATGAGAAACAGCCACGCATTGCAGAAGCATCACCTTCGCAAGCATCCGAGCGTCCAACGCCGCTTGGTCCAGAGAAGCGATAATGAATCTTATTGGACATCATTATATCCACGAAGCCCATGAAAGCTCAAAATCGCGCCGCCTCCAAGACACATCTCTTTTTCCCAGCAGTATTTGAGGATGCGCTTGATTTGGGGATGGGAGAAGGAAGCGAGCTCCATGCCCCCAGAGGACGTCGGAGTCGGAGTCGGAGTCGCTGCCGTCATCTTCTCCGGGGATCGTACGGTGGCGGGGCGGTTGGGGAATCTGAGCCAGCGCGGCCGGTGATGGACGTCGCGGTGTGCCGAAGGGACCACGCCGTCTCAAGCCCACAACGGTGAGGACGCAACGTTGTTCCAAAGGGCGAAAGAGATATCTGTAGTGGATAATGGCTCTTGCTTCATTTTCCTTTTTTCTGGCTCTTTTTTTCTAAGCTATGCACTTGACAAATTTCATCATTCATCTTTTCAATGCAACTCATACACCATTACACCAAGATACAAAAGGAGAAGACATTGAAAACAAGCCTTGATAAGGGAAATGACATTTGATGCCGATTAGATTACATCTTTATTTACTAAGACTACATTACATGGTTTAAAGAGACAACTCCTCAACAATTTCACTGTCCATGAAACTTGATGGCCATCCGCTCTGACTTCTCCATCCACTCAACTGCACTTCTCTCCAACATTCTCACGCCTCGTGCGAGCCATTTGGGCCATCCTGTTTGAATTGCAATGTATGCTATGGAAATCCCAATGACAATTCCGGATGCATAACCTATCCACACTACTTTTTGTTTGAACCAACTCTCATGCCCTTTGCGGTCCAGAGTCGATGAGGACGATGGTGGAGGAGGTTGAGCATCGCCAAGGCATGCTTTTGATAGTGGAGTTCCACATAAGCCTGGATTCCCACTAAACGAGTCATTTAAAAATGTGCTCAATTGTTTGTCTTGAGGAATTCGACCAGTGAGTTGGTTCTTCGAGAGGTTTAAGTACCCAAGAAATGTCAAATCTCCTAATGCTCTAGGAATTCTCCCACTAAGCATGTTTGAAGATAGATCAAGCCACTCAAGATTAGTCAAGTTTCCTAAAGTCAAAGGGATGGAACTCGTAAGGTGGTTGTGAGAAAGGTTGAGCCCTATGAGATAGCGAAGATGGCCAAAAACTTCGGGAATGTCTCCTTGGAAAAAGTTGTGTGATAAGTCAATGGTTGTGAAGATGGTCAAGATCTTCACTAGCTTTATCTCTCTCCCTTTCATCATCACGGTCACGGTATTTTCATATAGGGAATTATGTGTCATGTACAATGGTCCATATTGCCCATCTTCTGTATTCTTCATGCCTTCAAGGTTCATTATCAAGTTAGCTGGTAAAGGACCGCAAAAGTTGTTGTTCGAGAGATCCAAAATGCGCAATTCTGTAAAGATGAGATCTCCCTTCGAAATGTTCAAAGGACCCTTCAAATTGTTGGACCTCAAAATGAGAACTTTCAAATCTAGAAGTTTTCCCAACCATGTCCGGAATGTATCCTCTATCTGATTGATGCTGAGATCTAAAATTTCCAGATTTGTACAATTGACAAGGGACCGAGGCAACGTGCCTTCAAACCGATTTCGGCTCAAGTCAAGAGTCATCAATCCATCTATCAAAGAAATTGTTTGTGGAATTGTGTCCTCGAGTTGATTCATTCGCAAGTTCAAAACCGAGAGAGAAGTGCTAAAATGTGTTAAGCACCAAGGCAACCTACCTATTAAGTTGTTGTTAGACAAGTCGAGCATCTCAAGATTGGTGGCGTTGCATATCAAAGACGGGATTTTTCCTATCATAATATTACTTGCAATAGAATAATACATTGTGACAGGAGACGGGAGTGGAATTGGCCCTCCAAATTTGTTGTTAGACAAATCTATTACCACTAATGAGGTGTTGGAGAAAGCTTTTGCGGGCCACCATCCAATTAAATTATTGTTGGAAATTAATAAATGTCTAAGAGCAGGGAAGGAGAGTTCGAAGGCAGTGAGGTTGATCCTACCATGAAATTTGTTGGATTGCAAATCAAGGAGATACAGTTGCGGTGCTTTCAGCCAGTGTGGAAATATATCATTAAACTCGTTGTGACTGAGAACTAGTCTTGATAAGTTTGCCCATTTGACTATGGAACATGGTAATGGCCCTTGTAATTGATTGCTACTCAAGTCTAAAAGCTCAAGATCGGTTATATTACCAAAGCTAAGGGGTATATTCCCTGAGAGACTATTGTTAGACAAATCTAAACTCAAGAGTTTGGTTATATTACCAAAACATAGGGGCATAGTCCCCGAGAGATTATTGTTAGACAATTCTAGTTCCAAGAGTGAATTCAACAGACAAATTGAAGAGGGGATCTCACCGCTGAAATGATTGTTCATGGCATAAAAGTAATGAGTAGAAGGTGAAGGGATCGAGAGGGGTCCTTGGAGTGAGTTTTCTCGAAGGTCAATATACAACAACCGCTTCCAATGCGGTTGGTGTATACCTCCCTCCAGAAAGTTATTAGAAAGATCTAAATGTTCCAATGTATGTTGGCTTATTCCCCAAAACCACCTCGGAATCTCTCCACTAATTTCATTGCAAGAGAGGTCTAAGTATGTTAAACTTTCTAATGAATTCAAGAAATAGGGGAACTTGGTCAAATTGCAAGCTGACATTTTCAACACTTGAAGCTTCGGGAGATGGAGGGAATTATTGGAATAGAGAGTGCCATGAAATAGATGGAGAGAAAGATGGAGACCGATAACGTTACCGGTGACATTGTCGCAAGTGACCTCGTCCCACAAGCAGCAATCTACACTCTTGTTCCATGATATGCCCAATTTGAATAAGAACAATCGGCGAAAAAGAGAATAACAAGATGGTGCAATTAAATCGTCCGACGCATTTTTATCAAAGACGAAGGAACTTTTAAAATTGAGCAAGGCATCGCGTTGGTCAGGAAGGCAAAGTGGGGAGGCAAAGGGAAGATGGGAATGTAAGAAAAAGAGAAAACAGAGGAGGCCAAGGAACCGATGCCACCCCATTTTGCAATTTAATACATGAATGAGTTTGTTGGTGGTGGAGAGTACTTCAACTTATATAGACTTTGTCAAGTGTGAAGTCACTTAAACAAGTCTTCTGTAAGGTTCCATTGGTGGGCTCTCAACATGTGCCACATGTTCAACAAGCTCTGTCACTTGGCATAAATTTCATGTCAGGTTCAGTTAGAATGATATCTCATTTTCTCATGGTTAAGAAAGATCAGATTTTATGTCTTAGTTTAGTCACAGGTACATAAGCGTGTAAAATAAATATCCAGGTTAAAAGAATTTTTCTTTTTAGACACGTTTACTTTAGACTATTCGTTATTTTAAATCAATCGTGACAACAATGGATAGAAAGAAACATTTATTTGAATTAGGCCTTGGGACCCTGACCCTTGGGGTCTACACTACATCCTAAAGATAAACGCAACAATGACTTAACAACGAACATAATAAGGCGTAGAAAGAAGAGTACTTATTTATTAAATTTTTATGAGGCGAAGTGATTGTTTTATTAGTTACAGTTTAGTAATTTTACCAAAGTGACATTAACTTTTCCGGTAATCTAATAAGTAGCGGTCGTAGACCATAGTCAGGTAACTGGGTTATAAATTCTCCATATTTGAGCTTTACATGGTAGAAACATCCCTCCTATTTACGACGTTCCTTAATCAGTCCCCCTTCGGGACCTCAAAAACGGGTACCGCACTTTTTTGTGGATGTTGACTTAGAAGGGTTTTCTTCCCAGCATCGATCGGCGCTGCATTTTCTCGATCTCAATATATCATGAAATGAATAACAATTGCTTAAAATTATTGAAACGTCTATAGGCGACCTAACAATCCTCTATAACTTAATTGCTGTAATTACCACTACGAGAAAAACTGCCTAAGGCGACAAAAAGTTTTACGACAAAAATAATTTGGTCGCCTTAGGGGCACCAAAGGAGACGAAATTCAATTTGTTGCCGTAGGTATGCCAAAGGCAACAAAAACTGGTTTCTATTGACTTAGGTTGAGTTAGGTGACGGTCGACTGTGACGAAAAAGAACCTTTGTTGCCTTATTTCCGAGTTGCTAACTCAACCTTTCAGATTTTTTAAATATAATTTCAAATCAGAATTACAAGATTTAACAAGTCACAAAAAGAAACAGAATTTAAACTGAGTTGTTCTACTTAAGAAGAAAGGCTTATTAATTGACAACCCATAACAACGGGAAAGCCTCCAGTAATACCATCAGACATAAGAACAGATAAAAGTCTAAAAAATTATTCGATGCTTCTTTCTAAAGACAATTCCTATGTATATTCGGATCGCGTTGAGACTTTGAAATACAGTGGCGTAGTCCACTTCACATCGGTGGGCTGATATTGGTGCACTTAAATTCTAATGTAAAGAAGTCAAGGTCTCTTTGAGATAACATTACTGGGGTCACAAATTGGATTCTCTTGGTGGATTTACTTGGGTGTGGAAAATTCTGATTTGCTTGGCTCTGTATATACATGATGTGAAAGTCTTCTCCGCTTTTCTTGAAAAGTTTATTAGTTAATTATGTGATGGCATTTTTCATTTCAAAAGATATGTATGACTTTTGTAATCACTATCTGGTAAATAAATTTAGAAAATTCATTATAAAGAGGGTAGTCATTTATGACTTTTTTTTCTTTAAGATAACTTTGAATTTTTAGATATTTTGAATCTCCAATATCCTTTCTTGTTTCATATTGTGCTTGTTAAACAATTAAGGGCTACAATAATAACTTTCAACTTTTAGAAAATTGCCTCACAACTTTAAGATGCCATGACCGTAAAATATACATTACCAAAAATATACATTACCAAATACACAAATTGCAACACTTTACATCATTACTGCAACTATATCAAATATATTTTCCTTTTTATTAGTTTGATTCAAAGTTCAAGTGATCATTGCATACTGCTGAATATAGACAACATAAATTCACTTGATTACTAAGTTACCACTCTGCATGACTGTCTAGTCAAATCTCCTTATATATCCACTTCATAATTGACAAATGAATATTAAAAATCAAATCCATAATGATGAAAAAAGAAGAATGTAGAAACATAGCTTAGAAGAGGCGACATAAAGTAAGCTCCAGTAACTAGTTATGAGGGTGAGATATTAAAATGTCCTACGATGATTTCATAAAATGATACGTATTTGATAAAATTCGGACAAAAAAGCAAGCAACTCTGAGGAGCAGCAGTCCCTGTCCTCGTCAGCACAAGAAGACAATAAAGATCAACAATCGGTTTAGAGATTAGGATTGACAGTCATGGAATCGCCCCAAGCTATAACGTGGGAATCTTTACCGTCATTTCTGGGAACTTTCTTCCTCCGACCATAGAGTCTAGTCTTAGCTTCAATTTCGGGGCGGAATCAAAAGACCTGCATAAAGTCCTTGTGGAAAGGTCTGCATAATTGCTCGGTTGGATGAGGATTTGACGCCACCCCATTTTCCACGGCAGAAGGATCCTATGTATATTCGGATCTCGTCTAAACATGTATGATACAAGAGTACTTTTTTTTAGAGACTAAAATTTCTCATCAATATTTGTAAAAGTTAAATTATTGTTGAATTTAATATAAAGTGATAAAATATCTTTAACTTTACTAAAGTTAAAGAACTGCATACACATTTGAACATTTTTCACACTTTGATTACACCCAAGCCTATGGTTTTTATAAATAAAATAACTCGACTTGACATAATTCATAGCACAAAATCGACCGTGGTCAACACTTCTCCGTGCGATCGAGAAAAAGAGTGTCACCCCGTGCGACCCCTTTCTTACTTGCCTGTTCGTCTTTTCGTGGAGTGAACTCCACGGCTTGAAGGAACTCTTCTGTGCGGCCAAGAAAAGGTGCTCCCCCCAATAGGATTAAAGTGTTCCCCTTTTTATTTTTCTTTTTCTTTTATAAAAGTCAACAAATCCACTTTTGACCGGACCCGTCGAATTTCAAGCTCCATTTCTTGTGTGGCTTTTGGACGTCCACTGTAAGCCTGCCAGGGGTGTCAAATAGATAGGTCCGTGTCAGATAATTCAATTCATATTGATCCATTTTTATGAGATACAATTTAGACAATCTATACCCAACCCAATCCCAACTCAATCCATAACCAACATGATCCATATTACTAAGACATATCCATATTTAACCCTAACTATGAAAATAAATACCAACTTGTTTAATCCACTTTAAGCTCTTCATCTTAATGTGTTATTTGGATAAAATTTTATATCAAATTAAAAAAATAACAAAATATGAAGACGTAAGTAAATAAAACAAAAAATGTAAAAAACAAAAACAATGAAATCAAAGAGACCCAAGTTGACTACTGTCTTTTATTTTATTTTATTTAAAAAAAAAAGATTTCTTAGTTAATTTTTATTTTTCTTTTCCTTTTTTTTCCTTCTTCTTCGCATAGTTGCCATGTGTGCTCAAGTCAAGCCTCGCTATAGTACTATATGTTTTTGTTGCGCTTTGTACTTTTTCTCCCTTTATCATAAATAATGTAACTTGTGCTCATCAGCTTAATTCGAAGAAATTCATGAAATTTTCACAAGCAATTTCTGATGAAAGCTATTTTTATTCACCAATGATTAACATTGTGATGTGAATCTGTCCAATTCGATGTAATTGGTCATCCACGTGATTTCCAGTGCAAGCAAAGGACAGAGTTTCTTTCAAACATTTATACGAAGTCTCCAACGCAATTTCTTTTCCACGTTCCTATTGATCTCACGTAGCTTTTCCCACAATCGATACATTGAACGATTTTGTCGCGAAAGTTCGTGGAAATAAAATAGCTCTATCAGATGTAGACTCGCAGCGCAAGATCCACCGAGGTCAACACTGCTCCGTGCGATCGAGAAAAAGACCGTCACCCAGGGCGACCCCCTTTATAGAAGTCAAGCTCCTTTTTCTTGCGTGGCTTTTAGACGTCCGCCGCATGCCTTCTCGAAGATATTAGATAAGAGTTTTGCTAATATAACTGTTTTTTAATCACTGTTAAAGTACCGGATGAGGAGCGGATCTCTTAATAATTTCGAATTATTTATTATCTATTATTTTATGATTCAGAACATATTGTTTTTATCATGGTGAATTAACGACAATCACTTAATCATTTTTCATAAGATAAAATCAATCAATTGAAAGACAAACCCACATTTAGAGTAAATATAGTCTGCTCCCACCTAATAAAATTCAAACTTGAATCGGATAAATGGGCTCACCGGATCTGAACAAATTGAGATCCTCCAAACAATTTGGATTTCGTACATGTGCTAAAACATCAGACATAATATTACACTTTTTGTTTGCTATCAAAAAAGATATTAGTTGCAAGTGTAGCAATTTGCGTTGACATGCGCCCAAAAGAGATGGCATCACTCCCTCTGTATTATCTCACCAAAGAGGGTAGTCAAACAATATTCAAGCAAATCTTCAATCCATCATCAAATTTTACTTAGAATAGCATTATGAGCTACCGTTGAGACAACTCAAGGTTAGATAATGAAAGAAAAAAAAACAGATGACAAAAGTCACATGTTTTTTAAAACCTGATTATCGTATCTTTTTATCATGATAAAATCAATGCCAACTGCAAAATTAAACTCCACATTTTGGAATTGGCCATCTCGATCTCGTCCTAATATATTCACCACCAACAGACAATGGTCATAGATCTTTGTCTATGTGGAGAACGTTTAGTGTAGTTGTTCTGTGCTAAGGTGATGTAATCAGAATGGATGCAATGCTGATGGTACGAGAGAGGATACAGTAAAGACATATTTGATGTAGTTGATTACGGTGTATGTAGATTGGCATTCATTTTAAACGCCCTATTACTTCACGACCTTCCCAAGGGGAAAAATGTGTTGGTTTAATTTCATCACAGGTATATTCGCATCAAATTCAAGTACAATTGTTCCAACTTGAGCATGAATATAAATTAGGTGGATTCAAACGCGAAAGATAAATCGAGTTTTGCATATACCTACAAATGAGTGTCAAAATAAACACTCATGAGAAGAGAGGTTAACCTCCCATTTTTTAATCAAGTGATTTGCAATATTTCACTCTTCGTACAACTCCCTAGATTTGATAAAATTAGCAAGCATTGGAAAGGCAAAGGCATGTCTAGTTTTGCTCATATTATAACCATTCTCCTTTCAGCTACGAGGGACTTCCTAAATCTAGCATCCCGTCATCTATAGGGTATTCGGTTCATATACTGCCTAGAATTACGAAATGATTTGACTGGAACCCAAAAGAGAAAATGTAATGTTACAATGTAAATTGCCAAGACAGGCAAGTATCAATTGGGTGATCATATATTGTTGCTAGGTAATTGCCTCGCAAGGTTACCTAGGAAAATGTTTCGCACATTATAGAGGAATGAATTAGCCCGACCAGCAATAGGCTTGTGCAAATGTTACCTTCATGCCCATGAGAAGCCATCAATTTGGTTTCCGTTGTCGATAGCAGAATGTCAAATGAGAAATTACTTTGTATATTCAGTACATAAAACTGTCCACACATGATATTGAGTACCTAAATTCTTAGTGCTTATTTTTTTAGTCTCACCAAACGGGTTTTTAGGCTTTGAATATGTGGGCCTAGTTAAGCGCCCAAGATCACCCATAAAAGAGAGCATGTGATGCAGGTGCGGGGTGGGTGAGTGTTGTTTTGATTGAAGTAACGGATGGAATCATAGTGTGTGGGAATGAATGTCGATGGGCAAATGCAAAAATCTCATAGCGTGCTGTGAGTTCTAATGTATCTAATTCGATGAATCAGGATTCCCTGGTTCAGATCACTTGTAGAAATCAGCAGCTCTCAGTAAATATGAAGCCAGGATTTTAGTGTATGCTTAAAAGATTTGTAACCAGCAAAGAGTGTTTTCAATGATTTTTTTACAACTTAGTATCGAATCAATGACGTACTGGTGAAACTTTCTTCTCTAGGTAATTGGGAAGTGGACTCCTCACACGGCCCGTACATGCTGAACTCGTTTTCCTCTAAGAGGATGCAAATGAAACTTTGAGTAGCAGCGGGAGGCGATGCAGATTGTTTTTTTTTGGTAAGGGGCGATGCAGATTGTTTTTCCCCTCCTCTGATTGCTTTTTCAGCACCAAGGTTTATAACCAGGTATCCCCTCCTCTTTCCCATGTTCATGTTCGAAATGTTCTTTCTCCTTCCTCATTATCTTTGCCAACCCAGGCCTCCGATACCAATAAAGCTCGCAGCCTGCTGTGGTCACAATCTTCTGTGTCCTCAATTGAAGCATCCATTAACTCAGGTTCCACTTCTCACAGCAACTTCCCTAACAAATGTGATTCATTAAGGAAGTTACATTGCACAACAAATCAATGATACCTCTCGTGCATATTTCGTAGAATACAACTAAATAAAACTGCTTTAGCAAACAGGAAAAAAGACAAAGAAACTTCTGTTTCAACTGGAAATGAAAAAAAAAAAAAATCTTCAGCAAGCAAAACTTCAGATTTCTCACACAGCTTGAGCATTCATCTACGACCTTCCCGAGCAAATCATTAGCAGTTACTGATCATTCATCAATCTATGCTCGAGGAACTATACTGCAAGTACCATCCAAGCTTTTTAAAAGTAAAAGCCGACACGCTCAAACTCAATCTAAGTGGGAAAAAAGCGGCAGTTGGGAAAGAGCTGCTTACTCCAAGAACTATTTTGCCCAAAAAGAACTCATCGTGCAATAGCCAAGCGTAGCAAAGCAGGTACCAGGAGAAGCGGCAAGAAAGGCGAAAAGATTCTCACAAACACACACGTACACACTCGCAAAAATATGAATAAAAATGTGATAGTACCAATGTAATTGAACTGCCTTCGCTTTCCTTCTCGAACATCCGGTTTCAGTCTCTGCAACAAATCCACAAACATGTCAACGGCATTAACAAGCAAGAACTCGGACCAAAAGCCTCACGAGAAACAGCCACACGTTGCAGAAGCATCACCTTGGCAAGATCCAAGCGTCCAAGGCCGCTTGCTCCACAGAAGCCACTCTGCAATTCCCCTTTGAAAAAGAAAGCGATAATGAATCTACAGTGCTGCATTATTGGACATCATTATATCCACGAAGCCCGTGAAAGCTCAAAATGGCGCCGCCTCCAAGACACATCTTTTTTTCCCGGTAGTCTTCGGGGAAGCGCTTGGATCTGGAGATGGGAAAAGGAAGCGAGTTCCATGCCCCAGGGGACGTCGCGGCCGAGCCTCGCGCTTCCTCTGGTTGAGGCTTTTCTGGGCGTCAGAGTCGGAGTCGCCGCCGTGATCTTCTCGGGTGATCGTACGGCGGCGGACAGTTGTGGAATCTGAGCCCGCGCGGCCGGTGATGGATGTTGTTCCAAAGGGCGAAAGAGATATCTGGATAATGGCTCTCGCTTCATTTTCCTGTTTATTGGCTCTCTCTTTTTAAGCTGAGTGCTTGACAAATTTCATTGTTCATCTTTTCAATTCAACTCATATACAATTACACCAAGATACAAAAGGAGAAGACATTAAAACAAGCCTTCATAAGGGAAACGTCATTTGAAGCCGATTAGGTGACATCTTTATTCACTGAACACACATTACACAGTTTAAAGAAACAACTCCTCAATAATTTCACTGTTCATGAAACTTGATGGCCTTCCACTTTGGTTTCTCCATCCACTGGGCTACACTTCTCTCCAGCATTCTCACGCCTTGTGAGAGCCATTTGGATCTTTCCATTTCAAATGCAATGTACACTACGAAAATCTCAATGACAATTCTAGAACATAACCCATCCACATTACTTTCTATTTGAACCAACTCTCATGTCTTTCGCGGTCCCGAGTTGATGAGAACGATGGTGGAGGAAGTTGAGCATCACGAAGGCATGCTTTCGGCAATGGAGTTCAACATAAGCTTGGATTTCCATTGAACGAGCCACTTGAAAAGGCATTCGCAATTTTTTTCTGAATTTTTTATTTTTTCATTTTCATTTTTTTCCTTTACTTCTTTCTTTGCTTTTTTTCTTCTCATTAGGATCAGCAAGGGTCATGGCGAACCTCACTAGCCATGAAAGCCTCTCCTAGACTAGGCGAGAGCCGCCTCTCTCACAACTAGTGGGGCCGAGGAGGCCCTCGCCTGGGGCCTCACCAATGTCTTTGCAACCTCGCTAGGGCACAGGAGGCTTTCGTTGCAAGCGAGGGCCTCGCCCAAATCTAGCAAAGGCATTTGCAACCGGCGAGAGTCGCCAGCAGCCCTCGTTGGCCACAGTGGAAAAAAGAAAAGAAAAGAAAAGAAACATAAGAATAAAATTTATAAAAGAATTGCGAAAATTGTTTACGTTAGCAATAGCAATCGACCATGTCATGTAGAACGACTAGGACCCACGTCAACAATTTCTAGCCAAATAGACTCCATTGGTAAATTGTTAAAAGATTTAAGACTAAATTGATCTACTTCAAAAGCTTAAAATCAAATTTGCACGAGTACAATAGGTTTAATTTTTTTTTTTTATATAATTTTTCTCGTCACTCCCTTTGTACAAATATTCTGGTGTCGATCCTACCCTAATATATTCACCCCTAACACAACCGTCCTAGATCTGTGTGTTTGTGTTTGTGTACGCGTCTATTTACATATAATATCTAGTGCACTTGTTCCGTGTTTACGGGATGCAATCGGGATAGACCAAGGGCATTGTTGATTACCTTGTGTGCCGATTGGTATTAATGTGGTAGGCTGCTTTCGCTCGCGACCTTCCCAGGCGAAAAAGGGTTCAGTGCATGTGTACTTGTATAGGATTCAACTACATCTGTAATGGATGGCACCAGCATGAATATTATCCAGGTAGATTCGAATGCAAAAGCACAAACCGAGCGTCAAAATAAATATTTACAAGAACAGAGCTTAACCTCCCTTTCTTTCTTTTTTCTATAAGACAATTTGCATTGTTTTGCTCCTCTTATAACTCTTTGGAATTGATGAAATTAGCAGGCAATGGAAAGGTAAAGGCAAGTAAATAACGTTTAGCGGCATAACTATTCTCTTTTGAGCCATTGCGCAGGACTGAACCCGGCACTAAATTAAAATTAGCACCCCATCATCCACCTGGTACTCGGTTCATACATAATCCTGAACCGTAGAACGATTCAACCGGACCCTGGAAAAAGAAAATGTAAATGTTGCAAAATAGATTAGTACAAGAGGTGAGTATCAGCTGCGTAATCATGTATTGCTACAACATAATTGCCTCGCATGGTTTTGGAGGAAACAAGTAGAGGAATTCTGTGCCCTTAGGAGCGCTATGCTAGCTTCTCTCTCGTTTTTGGCCGGCTGTTCTTGAGTTGACTGTACTCTCCATACAAGCTTTCGCAACTCCTATAGGAAGTACGAGGTAGAAAAATATTCAGCATGAACATGTAACCCAAAATTTATTTTGACAATGTGAAAATAGGAGATGTCAACCATGCAAACTCTTGGCAATTGACAAATGCGAGTTTCAGCAACGGGCAATGTTTGCATGTGCACTGAAGAATGATTTAAACATGGTGAAGATTGTCGTACCGATGAATCAGCCCGACCAACTATAGAGTTGTGCAAATGTTACCTCCATGCCATGTGTTACCGCGTGTGGAAAACCATCAAATGGTCTATGGCGTCAAGAGCTGAATGTTAAACAAGTAGTTGATTCAGCAGCAACCCATGGATATTTTTTTATACAGCCGACATGGAGTTGTTCAAGATGCTATAAATGGACTGCAGAGATTTGAATGCTTCAATATATAAAACTAAATGCTCAAACGGTAAGAGATATCTGTCAACTTACTTGCCGGTCAAAATCAATGGTGTGAGTGGAGAAAACTTCATTGGCCATTTGGATGTCCTTACTGATTAAACTGTCAAACCACCGGCTTGCTATGCTTGAATACTCACAACACTCCTGGGAATTGAAAATTGAAAAGCAAGTCAACATTGAGAAACCTGAACAGATGCTAGAGAAGGAAGATGGACATTGTGTAGAACTAAAGTTTCATGCATAACCAATGGATCACATCACTAATGAACCACTTTCTCAATATATGTAAGATTTGGCATATTTTATGGGTGATAAAGATCTCATACCATCTCTGCCTAACCAAAAGCTGTTTATCACGTATTATATTTTTGGATAATTAAAAAAAGTTGTTCATCGTCTAAATATGCGGTATCGACAGTAACCTATACAGCCAAGATTCAACCTTGCTGTGCACTTCTAAAAAGGTAGGAGTAGCCCTTGACAAAATTGGAAATGAGATATTAATGGCTCTATTATAGAATACAGGTTAAATGTTCTTGCTGAAGTTTTTTGTAGAAAAAAACTGCTCCGCACTACTTTCTATACAAAGTTAAACATAATTCTCTCTTTTCCACTAAAAAGTAGCAAGTTTGGTTACTAAGTAACTAATTTACACAATACATGTAAGACTTTCATTTCGAATTTTGGGCTTCATCCAAGACGCTTTTGGCCAAAGTTGCACAAGGCAATTAGGGAAGACAAACATCGTGCAAGGTGGAGGAGGAAATGGATTGATACTGCTTTCACATCCAGTGTCATTTTAAAGAAAAACGGAGAACAAGATGAAAACGCAGAAAAAGACAAAGAAAGTGATGCTGTTTCAAAGAAAGGGACACATGAATTTAAAGGCAAAGGTGAGCTCCCACAAAGATTGCGTCTTCTGATAAACACTTTTTTTTAGACAATTTTATGTAAGTTTTCGTATTATATGAATAAGACCAGATTATTTGGCACATTAAATGTTTCAAATTTATCGCATCCTCTACGATATTGAAAAGGTAAAGTAATTATTCATTTCAATAATGTCTATGAATGTGTAATTCTAAGTGATGATAGCATTTTACAGAAGAAAAAATATTTCCTTTCTCCCTCCCATGTACATTCTCCGCGTAGCATATCTGCTATTCTGCAGACTCAAATCATTTAAATGTTATGTCATTAACCCATCAATTATTTTGTGGCAATCATCACTTTTATTGCTAGGATATAGAAAAATTGTCGTGCACACACGTATTATGTTGTATGGGCTAATGTATCTAATCCCACGTATAAGGTTTCCATGGCTCAGGAAACCCGTAGAAACCAGCACCTCTCAGTAAATACGAAGCCAGGTATTCTAGTCTATGCTTAAATTTTTTAATAAAAACTAGGGCACTAAGTATCAAATCAAGTAAGAGCAGGTAGAACTTTCTTCTCTAGGTGATTGGGAAATCGACTCCTAACACATCCCAGACATGTTGAACTTGTTTTCCTCTAAGAGGATGCAAATGAAACTTTATGTGGCAGCGGTAGGCAATGCAGATTTTTTTCAGTGACAAAGTTAAAACCAGGTACCTCCTCCTCTTGTTCTTGCTCGAAATCTTCTTCTCCTTCATCATCATCTTCGCCAAACCACACCTCGGATACAGATAAAGCTCGCAGCCTACTGTGGTCACCATCTTTTGTAGCCTCAATTAAAGCATCCATTAACTCTGGTTCAACTTCTCACAGCAACTTCCCTAACAAATATGATTCATTAAGGAAGTTTACATTGCATATTATGGATTCATGAGGCATCAATGAATCATTGAATCAACACCTCTTGTGCGTATTTTGTAGAATAAAACTAAATAAAAATGCCTTAGCGAAAATAAATAAATAAAACTGAAGAGAAAAAAAGCCAAAGACACTTGCGTTCCATCTGGAAATGAAAAAAAGGCCTTCAGCAAGCAAAATTTTAAAATTTTCGCACAGCTTGAGCATTCATATACGCCTCTCCCAAGCATATCATAAGCAGTTACTTATCATTCATCAAGGTATGCTCAAGGAACTATACTGCAATTACCATCCAAGCATTTCAATAGTGCAAGCTGACATACTCAAACAGAATCTAAAGGGAGGGAAAACGGGGCAGTTAAAAAAGAGCTTCTTATCTTAAGAACTATTCTTTTGGGCAACAACTCATCGTGCAATAGCCAAGCATAGCAGAGAAGATACCAGGCGGACCGGATGTTCGCTTTCCTTCTCGAACATCCAGTCCCAGTCTCTGCGACAAATCGACAAACATCTCAACGGCATTAACAAGTAACAACTCAGACCAAAAGCCTTACGAGAACCAGCCACGCATTGCAGAAGCATCGCCTTCGCTAGCATCTGAGCGCCCAAGGCCGCTTGACTCCAGAGAAGCCACTCTGCAATTCCCCTTTTAAAGGAAAGGATAATGAATCTACAGTGCTGCATTACTGACATCATTATATCCACGAAGCCCGTGAAAGCTCAATATCTGAGGATGCCCTTGACTTGGGAATGGGAAAAGGAAGCGAACTCCATGGCCCAGGGGACGTCGCGGCCGAGCCTCGCGCTCCCTCTGGTTGAGGCTCTTCTCGGCGTCGGAGTCGCTGCCGTCATCTTCTCGGGGGATCGTGCGGCGGCGGGCGATTGGGGAATCTGAGCCCATGCGTCCCGTGATGGACGTCGCGGAGTGCCGAAGGGACCACACCGTCTGGAACAGACAACGGTGAGCACGCGACGTTGTTCCAAAGGGCGAAAGAGATATCTATAGTGGATAATGGCTCTCTTTTCATTTTCGTGTTTTTTGGCTCCTTTTTTTTAAGCTGTGTGCTTGACAAATTTCATTATTCATCTTTTCAATTCAATTCACATATCATTACACCAATATACAAAAGGAGAAGACATCAGAAACAAGCCTTGATAAGGGAAATGACATTTGATGCCAATTAGATGACATCTTTATTTACTAAGACTACACTACATGGCTTAAAGAGACAACTCCTCAACAATTTCATTGTCCATGAAACTTGATGGCCTTCCACTTTGGCTTCTCCATCCACTGGACTGCACTTCTTTCCAACATTCTCACGCCTTGCGCGAGCCAATTGGGCCATCCTGTTTCAATTGCAATGTATGATATGGAAATCCCAATGACAATTCCAGATGCATAACCTATCCACACTACTTTCTGTTTGAACCAACTCTCATGCCCTTCGCAGTCCAAAGTCGATGAGGACGATGGTGGAGGAGGTTGAGCATCGCCAACGCATGCTTTTGACAATGGAGTTCCACATAAGCCTGGATTTCCACTAAACGAGTTGTTTGAAAATGTGCTCAATTGTTTTGCTTGAGGAATTCGACCAGTAAGTTGGTTCTTCGAGAGGTTTAAGTACCCAAGATATGTCAAATCTCCCAATTCTCTAGGAATTCTCCCACTAAGCATGTTCGAAGATAGATCAAGCCATTCAAGATTAGTCAAGTTTCCTAAAGTCAAAGGGATGGAACTCCTAAGGTGATTGTGAGAAAGGTTGAGCCCTATGAGATAGTGAAGATGGCCAAAAACTTCGGGAATGTCTCCTTGGAAAAAGTTTTGTGATAAGTCAATGGTTGTGAAGATGGTCAAGATCTTCACTAACTTTGTCTCTCTCCCTTTCATCATCACGGTCACGGTATTTTCATATGACCGCCAAAAGGAATGTGTCATGTACAATAGTTCGTATTGCCTATCTTCTGTATTCTTCATGCCTTCAAGGTTCATTATCAAGTTGGCTGGTAAAGGACCGCAAAAGTTGTTGTTCGAGAGATCCAAAATGCGCAATTTTGTAAAGATGAGATTTCCCTTCGGAATGTTCAAAGGACCCTTCAAATTGTTGGACCTTAAATTGAGAACTTTCAGTTTTGGAAGTTTCCCCAACCATGCCGGGAATGTATCCTTCATCTGATTGATACTGAGGTCTAAAATTTCCAGATTTGTACAATTGACAAGGGATCGGGGCAATGTTCCTTCAAACCAATTTCGGCTCAAGTCAAGAGTCGTCAATCTATGTATCAAAGAAATTGTTTGTGGAATTGTGCCCTCCAAGTGATTCATTCCCAAGTTAAAAACCGAGAGATCAGTGCTAAAATTTGTTAAGCACCAATGCAAGCTACCAATTAAGCTGTTGTTAGACAAGTCGATTGTCTCGAGATTGGTGGCGTTGCATATCAAAGAAGGGATCCTTCCTGTTATAACATTATTTGCAATGGAGTAATACATTGTGTCGGGAGATGGAAGTGGAATTGGCCCTCCAAATTTGTTGTTGGACAAATCTATTACTAGTAATGAGGTGTTGGAGAAAACATTCGTGGGGAACCATCCAACAAAATTGTTGTTGGAAATAATGAATTTTCTAAGAGTAGGGAAGGAGAGTTCAAAGGCAGTTAGGTTGATCCGACCATGAAAACTATTGGATTGCAAATCAAGGTGATACAGTCGCGGTGCTTTCAGCCAATGTGGGAATGTATCATTAAACCCGTTGTGACTAAGAATTAGTGTTGATAAGCTCGCCCATTTGACTAGGGAGCGTGGTAATGACCCTTGTAATTTATTGCTGCTCAAGTCTAGATCCTCAAGATTGGTTATATTGCCAAAACATGGGGGTATATTTCCTAAGAGACTATTGTTAGACAAATCTAAATTCCAGAGTGAACTCAACTGACAAATCGAAGAGGGGATCTCACCGGTGAAACCATTGCTCGTGGCAAAAAATCTACAAGTAGAAGGTGAAGGGATCGGGAGTGGTCCCTGTAATTTATTGCTACTCAAATCTAGATAGTCAAGATTGGTTATATTACCAAAACATGAGGGCACAATCCCCAAGAGATTATTCCAAGGTAATGATAGTTCTAGGAGTGAACTCAACTGACAAATCGAAGAGGGGATCTCACTAGTGAAATTATTGCTCTCGGCATAAAAGTGACGAGTAGAAGGTGAAGGGATTGGGAGTGGTCCTTGTAATTTATTACTACCCAAGTTTAGAAAGTCAAGATTTGTTATATTACCAAAACATGAGGGCACAGTCCCCGAGAGATTATTCCAAGATAATGATAGTTCTAGGAGTGAACTCAACTGACAAATCGAAGAGGGGATCTCACCAGTGAAATTATTGCTCTTGGCATAAAAGTAACGAGTAGAAGGTGAAGGGATTGGAAGGGGTCCTTGGAGTGAGTTTTCTTGAAGGTTAATATACAACAACCGCTTCCAATGTAGTTGGTGTATACCTCCCTCCAGAAGGTTATTACAAAGATCTAAATGTTCCAATGTATGTTGGCTTATTCCCCAAAACCATCTCGGAATCTCTCCACTAATCTTATTGTAAGAGAGGTCTAAGTATGTTAAACTTTCTAATGAATTCAAGAAATAGGGCAACTTGGTCAAATTGCACCTTGACATGTCCAACACTTGAAGCTTCGGGAGATGGAGGGAATTATTGGAATAGAAAGTGCCATGAATCGGATGGGAAGCAAGATAGAGACTGATGACGTTACCGGTGACATTGTCGCAAGTGACCTCGTCCCATAAGCAGCAATCTACACTCTTGTTCCATGATACGCCCATTCCGAATGTGCAGGGGTCCCTTGAATAAATGCTACAAGGCGAATCAAAATGATCCGACGCAATTTTATCAAGGAGGAAGGAATTCTTAAAATTGAGCAAGGCATCATGCTGGTCAGGAGGGCAAAGGGGGGAGGTGAAGGGAAGATGGGAATGTAAGAAAAAGAGGAAATAGAGGAGGCCAAAGAACCGATGCCACCCCATTTTGCAAGTTAGCACGCGAGCAGTGAGTTTACTGGAGGTAAAGAGCGCTTCCACTTATATAGCCTTTGTCAAGTGTGAAGTCACTGAAACAGGTCTTCTCTAAGGTTCCATTGGTGGGCTCACAACATGTGCCACCCGTTTTGAAAGCTCTGTTACTTGGCATACCAATAAATTCATGTAAGATTCAGTTAGAATGATATTTCATTTTCTCATGGTTAAGGAAGATCAGATTTTCTGTCTAAAATAGTTTAGTCATAGGCACACAAGTGGTAAAAGAAATATCCAGGTTAAAAGAATTTTTTTTTTTTTCTAGACACATGCACTTTAGATTGTTTGTTGTTTTATATCAATTGTGACAATGATGGATAGAAAGAAACATTTATTTGAATTAGGCCTTGGGACCCTGACCCTTGGGGTCTACACTACACCCTGAAGATAAACACAAAAATGACTTAACAACGAACATAATAAGGAGTAGAAAGAAGAGTAGTTATTTATTAATTTTTTATGAGGCAAAGTGATCGTTTTATTAGTTATAGTTTAGTAATTTTACCAAAGTGACATTAACTTTTCCGGTAATCTAATAAGTAGCGTCATAGACCATAGTCGGGTAATTGGGTTATATATTCTCCATATTTGAGCTTTACATTGTAGAAACGTCCCTCCTATTTACGACGTTCCTTAATTAGTCCCACTTCGGGGCCTCGAAAATGGGTACCGCACTTGTTTGTGGATGTTAACTTGGAAGGGTTTTCTTCCCAGCATCAATCGGCGCTGCATTTTCTCGATCTCAATATTCCATGAAATGAATAAAAATTGCTTCAAATTATTGAAACGTCTATAGGCGACCTAACAATCCTTTATAACTAAATTGCTGTAATTATCACTACTAGAAAAACTGCCTAAGGCGACAAAGAGTTTTACGACAAAATTAATTTGGTCACCTTAAGGGCACCAAAGGAGACGAAATTCAATTTTGTTGCCGTAGCCATGCCAAAAGCGACAAAAACTGGTTTCTATCGACTTAGGTTGAGTTAGGCGATGGTCGACTGTGATGAAAAAGAACCTTTGTCGCCTTATTTCCAAGTTGCTAACTCAACCTTTCAGACTTTTTAAAATAATTTTCAAATCAGAATTACAAGATTTAACGAGTCACAAAAAGAAATAGAATTTAAACTGAGTTGTTCTACTTAAGAAGAAAGGCCTATTAGTTGACAGCCATAACAACAGGAAAGCCTCCAGTAATACCGTCAGACATAAGAGCAAATAAAAGCCTACAAAATTATTTGATGCTTCTTTCCAAAGACAATTCCTATGTATATTCGGATCGCATCTAAACATGTATAGTACAAGAGTACTTTTTTTTAGAGACTAAAATTTCTCATCAATATTTCTAAAAGTTAAATTATTGTGGAATTTAATATAAAGTTATAAAATATCTTTAGCTTTACTAAAGTGCCTGTCAAATAGTTTACAGCTACAATTGCGTAGAAAGAAAAAGAAACATAGAGTCTGGTAGAATATTTTATTTTTGGTCGAGCACAATGACTGTGGGACAACAATTCGCTTAATTTTTAAATGATAATGAAATGATACTATTGTGATGACAAATTTGTGTTTCTTGAATTTTTTGTTAAAATATTTAAATAATAAACCACTTTTTCATTTAACAAATTAAGCTTTTAGATCAGTCAGTAGTTGGCTTATAAAATCTTACATGGTATTAAGGTTGGAGGTCTTGAGTTCAAATTTTTCTAAGCCCCATAAATAGTTTATGCTTAGTACTAGGTAACAGAAAAACAGACTAAGCGTAAGGGGGAGTGTTATAATACATGCCTTCATCTAACAATCTTGGTGGGGGTGTGGAAAATTCTTAGTTACTTGGCTTTACATATACATAATGTGGAAATTTTATCCACTTATCTTGAAAGACATATTACTTGACTCTATGGCGGCATTTTCAATTATTTGATATGCATTACTCTATCATCACTGTCCAGTAGATAAATGTGGATAATCTATTAGGAAGAGGGCATTCATTTATAAATTCTTTCTAGTAACACACTTTGAATTTACAGATACTTTGAATCTTTGAATCTCTAATATCTTTAAGTTTGATAAAGTGCTCATCAAATATTTTACGGCTACTATAGCTTATGACAACTTTTAAAAGAACTGCCTCAGGCAACTTTAAGATGTTAAAACTTTAAAATATGTCTTACTCTAGTGCCTAGCTCTAAGGGTAAGATACAAACATTTTATATGATAATTTCATAAATCACGACATATATTTGATAATAATAAGCACAAAAACCAAGCGGCCCTGAGGGGCGACGGTCCCCATCCCGGTCAACTAGAAATCTGTATCCTCATTTCTGAGAGCTTTTCTTTTTTTTTCCCCCACCACAAAGTCTGATTCGGCTTCAATTATAAGGCAAATTCAAAATGTCTCGAATTGGCCACGCAACTTATCAAAACTTGCACAAAGACACTGTGGAAAGGCCTGCGTAATTGCTTGGGAGGCTGAAAAACTGATGCCATCCAATACTGCAATTTAGCAAATGAGTGAGTTATTGGTGGTTGGGATGAGGATTCAAATTATGTAAACGTTGGGAGAAGAAGTTGGAAGTTTTTTTGGCACATGGTATATAAATGAAACATCCACTAGTACACCATCCCCTTGGCAGTGGCACACGTAAAGGAGATTTTGCAAGAATGTTTGGATCATCTGCATATTGCTTGCAAGCTGCCATGATCCCCAGAGACTAAGGACAACAAACATGTTGTCATGTAAACTCAATTGTGCTGGACTTGGTAGAATATTAAAATCAAGAATCAGATCATAATGGCATTCTCAACAGGAACCAACTCTTGATGGCCCAGTTTCATATTCCAAGTCCGGAAGTCTGTTTTCCAACGGAAAAAGTATTCTCCGACACACTTTATTCTATTGTACGAAAACCAAATATGGGGAAAAAGAAGTGGCTTTCGTAAAAGTGAGTTGCATTATTCTAGGCACTCTCGAGGTCGTTGTCCTGCTTTTTATTTCAAGTCAAGTCTCCTCCATTATTACTTCAGATCATAATCACATTCTCAACATGAACCGACTCTTGATGACCCTACTCTCATATTCCAAGTCGGGAAGTTTTTTTCACGGGAAAAGTATTCTCCGACACACTTTATTCTATCGTACGAAAACCAAATATGGGGAAAAGGAAGTAGCTTTAGTAAAAGTGAGTTGCATTATTCTAGGCACTCTTGTGGTCGTTGTTCTGCTTTTTATTTCAAGTCAAAGTCTCCTCCATTATTGCTTACCAATAATGAATCGCTTTTCTTATGCTCATAACATTTATCCACTTAATTAATTTGGTTAATTTTCTTAACAAATTACCGACATATTTTACTTTCATCATTAATCGTTGATCGTCGTCATAGTGAGTAGAGGAGTGCATAAATCCCATTGGTCTCTCTCTCTCAGTTATAATTCTTTTCATTTATCAAGGTAAACATAAGCAGCATATGAAAGTTAATCTTATGTGCACGATTGATTATAAGATCATGAAAATCAATTGAGGATTAGCATGTATAGAATCCACATGTGATCAATTATTTTGGTTTTGTTTAGTCCAAATAAACATTTTTGTTTTTGGCTTTAACATGACATTTTCAAGTTATTTTGGGGAGAAAGACACTAGAAGTGCCAAAAGTTGTGTACGACACTCACTTTAGTGCCAAAAATTTTTCGGGATAATTTAAATACCACTTTTTTTTTTTTAAAAAAAAAAGGTCATTTAAGTGTCAATTCCAATCTAAATCGTCGGAAATCCAACGTAACCATTTTATTAATTTCTCAATCTTATGTAGCTCGTTGGCGTGCCCAGTCAGCATGTAACCCCTAAACGACATTGTGTAGCTAGTTAAAAAGTGTTAACTTCAAGGTTAGTTGTGGTAAAAAAAAAAAATGATCGTTTCAATGTCAATCATTGTTAAAAAGTGATCATTTCATGCCAATCTTGATGAAAAAGTAATTACTTCAATGCCAAAAAATACCACATCATATAAAATATTTAATTATAAAAGCCATGTAATTTCTTTAGCTGTAATTTCTCGTTGGAGGCACTTGAATGATCGTTTTTCTCTGATCTTGACACTTAAGTGAGCTGACGAAAACTTTTAACACTAAAGTGAGCACTGTACATATCTTATGACACTTCAAGTGTCCTTCTCCCATGTTATTTTGAATAAAACTGTTCGGCAAGTTATTTTAGAAACTGTTATATAATCTGGGGATGTACTGCATTTGTGTTTTAGAAAGTGTTATATAGTCATTTCGTTCTCTCCTGTGATGGGAGAGTATGGCCTTTTTCCGGTAGTTATATCTTAGTCCACTGATCATATAAACACATATTTTGAGTTCCAAATAATGGAGATTACAGTTTTTTGGATGAACAATTATTCATGCTTTTTTGCAATTTTAAGGTTTGAATATAATTTAGGATCACCAAAATATTAGCCTGTGAAGTATCAATCATATGCGAATTGTTGTTATGCTTTCTGTCCCTCTAATATGTCGTTTTTGAGTGAAAAATATCGCATGCAATCAAAAGTGAGTATTTTTCCGCACTGGCTTCAACTATACAGTAATAAATAAGTGTCCTGTTTGCAAGATTCAAATGATGAGGGTATCTGACGTAAACAAAGTACCTTTCAAGTATGTAATACTTAAATATGGTACGGTGAAAAAGAGTACAATTGAATGCACATTTAAAGAGGCAAGAAGAGGCTAATTGAATTTTAAATGGCATAAAAAATACAAATTTTCAAGAATTTGAAGCCTATTTCATATAACAAGCCACACGATGAAATCAAATTTGGGCAGGTTTGGATTAAACCAGATAATCCGATGCCAAACCATCTTTTTGCTTATCATCTCGTACCAATTCCACCAGCCCAAGTATCACCTAAGTAAACTTACCAGAAGAATTTCTTGTGAAAACAACTCTATCCTCAGAAGAACTACAAGAAGAGTGTGTCCCACAAAGGCTGCATGAATCACGAGTTGAGATTATACTAAACAGAGACCCATCTTTGCTTCTTTTCAGGTGCTTCTTTTCTCCTTTGATAAAGTCTTATCTTGCTTTATTTTTCATAGTCAAGTCTGGTAAAAAGATAATAATAAAGAAAGACCTGAATGAATGTGAAACGGACCTGCATAATCTTTTAAAATTACGACAAAGTAATCTTCACGTTCATGCTGTTCAAACGATATCTTCCCTTAACAACGGCTGGTCTTTTGATTACTATCACGACTAGGGGTCCAACAAGAATAGTCTGATACCGAGGGAGCATTAAGGAAAACTTCCAGAGAGGCAGATTTTATTTGTGATGCTTCCAGAAAGCATATGAAAATACTGCACTACTTTATATTCCAAAACAAGTCAGATCAACAGTTACGTACAATTAGTTCGAGCATAAAGTCCTTGAGGAAAGGCCCGCAAAATTGCTTGGGAGGACGAGAATTTGACGCCACCCCATTTTGCACTTCGGCATGTGAGTGAATTTATTGGTGGTGGGGATAAGGGCTTCAATCATCGACTTTAGACAGACTGTCAACACAGGTCTTCTCTGAAAGATCTGTTAGTGGGTTCGCATGGACTTCCAACTTCTTCCTCCATCGTCTCCAATAAGACCACTTTAACTTGCCTTCCGGGTTGGGAGTTAAAATTTCTTTGATGTTTGATAAATTCTTGTGAAATGTATTACGTGTTCAGAGACGAATTTGGAAGTTTCGTGCACGAGGCATATAAATGACATATTCACTATTACCAACTTTGCTCCTTCGCATTGGCACGACTTAAGGAGACTTTGCAAGAATTGCAGGTGTGAATTATATGGAGATTGGTTGCAAGCCAAAACATCTGATCATGGCAGAATTGGAAGGAATCTCTGGCAATTGAACTGCCATCATAATTTAGTTATTTTATTTAATGAATACCGCGTGAACTCAATTGTGCTGGTCTTGGTGGAATGTGAAAAGGAAGAATCAGATCATCATCACATTTCCAATGTGAATTGACTCTTGACGACCCTCGCTCTCGCATTCCAAGTCAGAAAGTTTGTTTTTACATGGCAAAAGTAATGTTCAACACACTTTATTCCGTCGCACGACAATCTAATCAAGCGGAAAAGAAAGTGGCTTTAGAAAAAGTGTGAGGGCGCTAAATATATTCACTCAGGTTAATGTTGTTCTGCTTTTGATTCCATCAAAGTGCAAGTCAAGTCTTCACGCATACATTGTTCTTCATGGTTGTTGGACGTTGCACGTTGTATAACTTCCATTTGCCATCAACAGAGAGGCATTCTCATTTATTTAGGTTTCATTTATTTTACAAAAAATGAATCATTTCAAAAATATTACCAGTCAGAAAAAGATATTTCCATTATCAACAACAATTTATGTTCCAATATTTTCATAGACAATATTAATAATTGATGGTCATTCATTTTTATGAGTGATGTAATCGATCAGTTTTAGGAAAATATTTTTCATTTCGTGAAACAAATAGAATCCTCCTTGCTTTTCCTTCCGATGATAATCGAACTTACGAAATCCTTCAAGCACTCAATTAATTATAATTTGCATTAAGCACGATACTCGTCTCATTCTATACAAATGCTCCTACACGCATCATATAATTATTGGTTTTCTATGTAGATTAGTATGCTCATAACAATTACCTCACTTAATTAAATAGGGAAAAAGCCGCGAAAATCCCCAAACTTTGCCCAAAGTGACAGATTTACCCCAATTTTTTTTTGTGACGTGAAAAACCCTGAACTTTGTAAACCGTGACACATTTACCCCCATCAAGGGCATTTTTGTCTTTTTTCTTCTTCTTCTTCTTCTTCCCTCCGCCGGCTAGCATGGCCGGCGGAGGGAAGCCGGCCTCTGGCGAGGGTTGCCCTCGCCGGCGGAGGGTGAGGGTCACCCTCGCCCGGGCTAGCTAGGGTTGCCCTCGCCGGCGGGCGAGGGCAGCCCTTGGCCGGGCCGGGCAAGGGCGTGGACCTCCTTCGCGCCCTCGCCGGGCCCTCGTCGGCGTCAAGCAAGGGCCGTCCTCACCCGACGCCGACGAGGGCGGGCGAGGATGGCCCTCGGCGGCGACGGGCGAGGACAACCCTCTCCGGCGTTAGGCGAGGATGGCCCTTGCCAAATCGACGAGGGAACCCCTCGCTCGACCCAACCGAGGGCCGCCCTCACTCGACGCCGGCGAGGGCGGCCCTCGCTCGACGCCGCAAGGGCGACCCTCGCACGACGCCGGCGAGGGTAGCCCTCACCTGATGCCGACTTCCCTCCGCCGGCCAGCCATGGCCGGCGAAGGGAAGAAGAAGAAAAAAAGAAAAAAAATTTAAAAAGTAAAAGACCAAAATGCCCTATAATTTTGGGGTAAATGTGTCACACAACAGAAGTTTAGGGTTTTTTGTGTCACAAAAAAAATTAGGGTAAATGTGTCACGGTTAGTAAAGTTCGGGGTTTTTCACGTCACAAAAAAAAGGTTTTGGGTAAATCTGTCACTTTGGGCAAAGTTTGGGGTTTTTTGTGGCCTTTTCCCAATTAAATAACTCTTTCCCAAGTTAAGTTCTCTCTTTCTTATCCCTCCAATTTTTTGACCGGTCATTTTTCTTTTCATTATATCAGAGCAAACATCGGCAGCATATGAAAGTTAAATCGTATGTAAGTGATGGTTCATACATTAAGATAATCAAGCTCAATTGAGGATTACCATGTCTGCAATCTTCACGTCATTGATTATTTTTGTTTCGTGTAGTCTAGATTAACATTTTTGTCTTTGGCTTTGGCTTGAAGTTTTGAAAATCTTCCCATGCATGTTATTCTGAATAAAAATGTTTGGCAAGGTTACTTTAGAAAGTCTTATATAGTCTTGGGTTGTATTGCATTTGTGTTTGTGCGAGTGAGAGCTTCATTTTGTTCACTCATTGTGATGGGAGAGTGTGGCTTTTTATTTTTATTTTTTCTATATACGTATATGTTAGTCCCTTGACGATATAAATGCATGTTTCGAATTATCCACCAAATAATAAGGATCACAGTTTTTTTTTTGGATGAAAAATCGGTCATACTTTTTCATTTGTAACTTTGAATGTAGTTTAAAATCACTAAAATATTAGCTTGCGAAGAGTCAATCACATACGCATTGCTGTTATGCTTTTTATCACTCCAAAATATTTGTTTCGCGTGAAAAATGTCGCGTGCAAGCATAAGCAAGATTTATCTTAGTTTCATCTTTAACTATATATGACAGATCATTGATTTGTGTGTAGGACCAAAGTGTTGAGTATTTCTGACGTAAATAAAGTACCTTTTGGATATAATTCTCCAATCTCTGATCACAAAAATGATGAAACATTAAATTAATTTTAAAAGATCATAACTGAATACGTAGAAACAAGCGAAGTGGATGCTCAAGAGTCGAAGAAAAAATGGCATATAACAGACAAATTTTCAAGAACTCGAAGACCATTACATATAACAAGCCACACAATAAAATCAAGTTTCAGCAGGTTTGGATTAAACCAGATATTCTGATGCCAAACCATATTTTTGCTTATTTTCTCGCACCAATTCCACAAACCCAAGTATCAGCTGAGTAAACTCAACAAAAGAATTTCTTGTGAAAACAACTCTCGTGCCAATTCCACCAACCCAATGTGCTTCTATTTAGGTGCTTTCTTTTCTCCTTTGAAGAAGTCTAATCTTGCTTTATTTTAAGATGGCTGACAAAAAGAAATAATAAAGAAAGACCTGGACGAATTTGATAAATTTTTAAAACTTTGATCCTATAACCAATTTCGTGTTATATATATATATATATATATATATATATATATATATATATATATATATATATATATATTTGGATAGCAGATTTATATTGATTTTGTTATAAGTTGCGTCCTTTGAATAAGAGAACCACCATGCCATTTCCCTATTTTGGAAGGAATCGGAGTGTGATATGGCTAAACTTGCTTGGAAGATCAAGTCCATGACAAGGCCATCGATTCTACTCATACCACATTCTAGTTTTTAGTGTAACTTGACCTTTATCGTGCACTCTGCTGCCATTTGCACAGAGGACAATGAGTTGTCGTCCTATAGTCTCTGAGAGAATCGTACTATTCAATATTCCTAGAACAGCAAATCGTGTAAGAGGATTTGCTTCTACGTAAAATATAAATAAATGATCGATTCAGAACGGCAATAGCGAGTAGAAATATTTGTGATGAGCACAATAATGGTGACACTACCATTAGAACTGTCCTCAAGAGCTTGATTTGGCCACTAGAAGAAGTTTCTTTGCAGATTTTCGTTTTAAGTCAACTAATCCAATACAAAGATTTTCTATTAGCTAAAATGGAAGAAATTAACGGAATGACTATTTTTTAGAATTCAATTGCACTTTCGTAACAAGTTATAAGATTTTTTGTGCACTTATCTAATTTTCCTTTTAGCAACGAAGTTGAAAACAACCTTTTTTTATCATTCCTTCCTTGTTTTTAGGGATACATTCCATTTATTTCCATGTGATTATTTTCTGTCCTTCCTCACTTCTTTTCTAAACAACGTGCAGGTCATAGAGAAATATTACTGATGAATCCTCAATGATGAATTTATGAGCTTTTCTGAGGACTTCTATCTCACCAATGAAGAACACCGTGTTAGAAACAAGAAACGATGGGCTGGGCTTGCTTCGATGGTCACAATGCCTAGAAACTCGTCCAGACGCGTTGGGTTCTTGTAGATCCATGGGAATGAACCTTGAAATTGGCAAACCCATTTCTCCTAAATCTAAATTCCCTAAGCAAGAACAAGTAATTGGGGTGAAATTGATTTTCACAACATCATGGATTGGCCATGTGCTAATCCAAAGCTAGAAAATCACAATGTTACAAATCCTATATTAATAAAACGAAGGAATTATGGAAGAGATAAATTCTAAAATAAATGAAATACATTCTATTAAGATTTCAGGCTGTTAAAGATGAGCCACTGCTCCTATCTGATATAGAATCCAGTCTCTGAATATATACACAGTGAGTACCTAAAAATCTAATCAATCTTCATGAGTGCTAAGAAATGGAGCCACTTGGAATGCAGGCCGCCATATCACCCAACAATTGGATCTTATCAACAGCAGTAACACATGGATCCTCCTAGCTACCGACGCTGATCTGTCTCCATTTTCCGCCTTGGGCTATGCGTCGACTCGGCGGCAGCAACCGACACCACAAACTGGCTAGGCCACTGGATCAGTATGAACTCGTCGTGTTGGATCCAAGAGAGTGGCATTTGCCTCGTGGTCCGCTTGAACTCAGTCCTCGATGCGGTGATGTCCGGGTGCAGGACCCTGGCAAGCCTCTGGTAGGCAGTCTTGATCTCCCGACAAAGTCACCGCAGCAGTCTTGATTGGAAAATTTCCGCGGTCCCAATTTCTCGTGTTTTAGAGTTTTGTTCCTTGACTCAGTACACATTGTCTTCAAGGCATTGGGGTAAAATGGGCATAGACAGGCTGATATAATAACTTGGAGGACGATGAACATCGGGCAAGGTGGAGGAGGAACTGGAGTCATACAGCTTTCACAGCCAGTATCATTCTAAAGAAATACGGAGGAAGAGATGAAGATGCAGAAAGTGGTGCGGAGTCGAAGAAAGGGATGTATGAATTAATAAGCAATGGTGAACTCCCAACAAGATTGGTTCTTCTAATGAACACTTTATTTGAGACAAATTTATGTGTCTTTATATTATATGAACAAGACCAGATTATTCGGCATAATTAATGCATCAAATTAATCCTATCCTCTATGATATTTGAAAAAGTAGAGTAATTATCCACTTCTAGCATGATTACGGATGCATCATTCAAAAGTGATGACAGTATTTTACAGAAGACGATATATTCCCTTTCTCCCACTGCAGAGTTTCCCTACGTTGTATATTTATTTTTCTTCAGACTCAAATTATTTAAACATTATGTCTTTCACTTTTCTTAATGAAATTGACATATTAATTATATGTGGCAATCTTCATTTTTTTACAAGAATATACAGAAATTAGCATGCATGTACGTATTATGTCGTGAGGTCTAATGTATCCAATTCAATGCGTAAGGTTTCCATGGCTTAGGACACCTGTAGAAATCAGCAGCTCTCAGTATCTACGAAGTCGGGATTTTAGTCTATGCTTAATGGATTTGTAACCAGCACAGTGTTTCCAGTGATTTTATAATAACAACTAAAGGAACTAAAGTATCGAATCAATTCAGTACATTGAAACTTTCTTCTCTAGGTGATTGGGAAGTGGACTCCTCACACGTCCCACGCATGTCAACCTCTGCTTTCAACTCTTATCAATGTCAATTGATTATTTTCTTTTCCTTCCTCGCTCCTTTCACCAGAACGTGCAGGTCATAGAGAAATCTTACAGATGAATCCTTGATGATGAACTTATGAGCTTTCCTGGGGACTTGTGTTTCACCGTTGAAGGGCGCCGTGTTGGAAACAAGCAGTGATTGGCCGGTCTGGGTTCAATGGTCAATGCTTTATAACTCGTCCAAACGCCCTTTCTTGACTTTCCGTAGTGACGAATGTCCGGCGCATGGGGTTAATCTAATTGGGTGTCGGTCAAGTAGAACAGCGAGCGAACTGCTAAGCCTGCCTTTTTAAGCATGATGAAGAGGGCGTGCGAAACCGAATCAGTGGCCTCCACCATGATCGAACCGGTTTTTTTCTCGCTCAGTTCCTCTTCGGAGGTCGATAAACGGAGAGTTTTGGACTTGGGTCCCTAGTCCTTTCCAAGCAATCTTCTAGTTCAATGAGTTTTGCTAGCATAACGGTTTTTTAGCTACTTTAACGATAACAACTTGATATGAGTCATACTCATAAATTCTTGAATAAATGAACCCCACATCAATTTATACTTATATAACCACCTGGGATTCGCCCCACGCCACCCTTCCAACGTGGAAGGGGTGAGGTTCAAATCCCCACCTTCTCGTGAAATGGGGTGACGCGTACGTTTCGGGTGGCTTTCGACTCCCACGCCCGGCAAAGAGCGGGGAAAAAGTCCGAGAGTGAGTGTAGAGTAGGAAAGTAGACCGACCAAAAAAAAAAAAAATTGTACTTATTTATTATTTAATTTTTTATAGTTCAAAATAGGTTATTATTCTCATAATAAATTAAAAACAGTCAATCAATTAATAATATGACTCGGATACCTCGAAGCACCATTTTGACTTTATGCACTGTTATTTTTTGTGGCACCTTCAAGGGTTACCGCAAGGACGAGTGTTGGTCTCCAATGTGGCTGCGAAGATAGGCAAGGTTAATGAGATATTATATTGTTGGGAGAAGGTGGAAAACAGAGAAACGAACCATTACAGCTTAGCCGCGCTTGGTGACCTTTTAGATTCAAAGAGCAAAGGCTGTGTCTTCACTTAGGCTAATAATAGAGAGGAGAACACTTTGGTTAAAAAGTAGACAAGTGTTATGCAATGTAGATTAAAGGGTTAACTATCCTAAGGCGGAGGTTTACGCTCTCCCATTCTAGATTCGCTTCACTCGGTCTCTGCCCTTACACGCGAGCCTCTTCTTTTTAAGCCTTTCCGGAACGCGAGAGAGAGAGAGAGAGAGAGAGGGATAAGTATGTGGCCGGGCCTTGAGTTCTTTTTTAATTGGGCCAATGGGCTCCTGCTTTATACTTCTAGGCTCTGGGCTTGAGCCAATTGGAAACTTTCGATATTGGACTCGGAGGTTCAAGGACGAACTGCACTAGTGGGCATGGAATTGTGTCATGCCCAAGAAATCAGATTGGGCCTTTCCATATTGACCGAATTGGAGCCCTTTTAATTTTTTCTCTTTTTTTCTATTTTATTATCTATTATCTATGTATTTACTTATTTATTCATCTCTATCTTTTTACAAAAACGCATGCTCAATTTGTCAGAAAAATTCAGGTGTCCACAATTACTAACACTTATCCGTCACCTATTTCCGCCTCTGGCCACGGATTGATGCAGCAATGGCAACCAACACTGCAAAGTGGCAGGCCCTCGGAACAACATTTAGTCGTAGTCGGCCCACCGATTTGGATCCAAGAGAAAGGCGCGAGCCTTGTGGACCGGCATGAACTCTTTCCCTAACGCTACATCAAGAGACGCGGCAACATCCGAGTATAGGACCCTAATCAGGCTCTCTTTATCTTTTTATCTCACTCCTCTCTTTTATGTACCTGTGTTTGCGGTACTCATAGGAATCAAATCATGGACTTGATACTTTCCAACCCCATTGCCAATCCCTTTACCAGTAGAGCCGCTTGCCTACGAGCGTCTATGCCCTCGTTCCATAAGCTGTCAAAAGGGTCATTCTCTCACTACTTATCCTGGGATTCTACTTATCTTGGGATTCAGATATGAATGTGAGTCGATTCGAAGATTGAGTGAAATGCTAAACTGCAGTCATGCATTACTTTGCACATAATAATATATTTGTTTAGATGAGGGAGGGAGGATTGATAACTCTAAAGAAAGAGAAATGAGAAAATAGAGTATTTGGTATGATCCCAAACTTTGCTTCCGGAAACTGGCTCAGTGGTCATCGGGGAGCTTGTTGCTTACATTATAGAATTCACGGTACTCTTGTTACTGGAGTCAAATTAGATTCCATGATGAGAAATTTGTGTTGTGCCACTATCTCGTGCTATGGAGTTTTGTTCCTTGACTCAATAGCCAAGAGACACTAGAGTTGCCTCCAGGGCATCCATGTAAAATAAGCATTAACAGGCTGATCCAATAACTTGGATTTTACTGATAAATTTCTTCCATTATCATTCAATCCTTCCATATAATACACGGCAAGGGAGTCTTTGTTCGCTGTTCTTGAAGGTAAAGTCTATGGTAGCATCTTCTATCCATGATACAATCTGTGGCCCAGATGTGACCATTAATAAAGACATGCATGGGTATGGCATGACAATATGGTGGGCAATTTACTTCGAATTTGGATAGTTAATTATTAGGGAGGGCATCCCTTTTATTATTATTTTTAGTAGAATTACGTGGAATTTGAAGATACTTAGAATATTTCACCGAATGTTTTCCTGTTCTACTTCGATCTATCTAGTCCACGATCTATTATTGACGTACAATTTTAAAGATCTTACTAATTTTTTAGGACGTATTTTCACGGCAGATTAATTTATTAATATATTTGGCTGAATGGTTTACGGTCAATTTTCACTTGTAAATCTTCCTAGATAAATAATAGCTGTGCACATTGGAAGGTGGAATGTGACATCCCAGAATTTCAACTCCGTTTTCCATTGAATAAATCGGGCATTTCATTGACACGCCTTTATAGTGGTCAAACCGTTCCGATCACTTTCTCGAGATAACTGCAGCTATTTCTTGGCCATTAAGGATTTTAAGGCAAATAAACTTGAAAATTCGACTAGGAATTGGCTTCTCGATCATGCTTATCTTTAGAGGTCAATACGGCACAATATAAAATCGATTCAAAATCAGAGATAGACTGGCTCGACTGAGGTGTGTGGCTAATCGTGGGTGACACCACTAAATTAGAAAATTCTCGTCGACCGGCACTAAACTGATTTTCCTATTGTTTTGGGACCCTGTGTCCGTATTTAGATCATTGGGATTTTCACGACAATCGAGAGTCGCCAATGAGTCGAGTGGGTTCATAGTGGCTCAAGAAAATCAACCATAAGTCGGTTGCACTAAAAATGCCCGAAAGTTACCCAGTAGCCTAGGTCATGCTAAAAACGTGTCAAGTGAAATTAACTATGAATTCAAATCCGATTTCGAAATTGGAATTTTGTCATGTCACAATAAATTCTAGAAGTGTCGACTCGCCCTCGGAAGATTTTTTCGACATCCGACACTTTTTGGGAAAAAGTTCCGTGTGGCCAATTTCGTTCATTGAGTTCTTAATTATTCTAATGGTGAAATTGGGGAGCATGAGGATTCTTGGATAAAGAAAATAATCAATTTGATAAAGAAATATCAATTGATTTTGGAAGAGTTATTTGAGAGAAATTTAAGAGGGAATTTGGATGCAAAATGCAGTGAGGATCAAGAATTCTAAGTTGAAATTCCTTTCGAGAATCTATAAACTTATTTAAAAGAAATTGGGATTAGAATTTCCTATTTGAGGAAATTCTTTTATTTCTGTGATATTCCCATTTCTTTTTCATTTTTTAGCCAAACACATTTTCCCTTTCTCTCTCCCTCTTTCTTTCTTTCTTTTTCTTTTTCTCTCTCTCCCTCTCTTTTCTTTTCCCTCGTGCAGCCCTTCCCCTTCCACCGAATGCTTGGCTGGCTTCCACTTTTGCTTTTCTTCTTTGACCATTAAAACTTCTTCACTCTTATCTCTTCTTCTCTCTCTTCTCTCTCTTTCCTCTCTCCCCCTCTCGTTTGAACGAAAACAGAAGCCAAGTAGAAACTGCAAGCGCACGAAGACAGGAGCTGCTCGCTGCCGCTCGCGCTCCGCCACCCGCGCGCCACCCGCGCCCCACCGCTCGCCTTGCCGTCTCTTCTCTCTTCTCCCCCACTCCCATGGACCGACTTCTTCTTCTCCTTTCTGGTTTGTGCGAAGACAGCAAAACAGAAGCAGCTCGCCTGAAGACCGGAGCTGCTGTCGCCGTCGAAGCCACGCCAGACCGCCGTCCGCTCCACCCGCACGACCCCGCCCACCGCCATTCGTCTTCAGCTCGCCCGCTCATGCGTCGTCCGCCCCGTCCAGCTGAGCTGTCGCCTTTGCCCAGCTCGTCTCGGCCATCATAGGTCGCGACTCGACCCCCCCCTTCGGCCGTCGTTCGGACCCGCCGGAGCCCCTCTCGCCCTCCGCCGGCCTCGCCCAACTAGCTCAGCCACCGGACGAGCTTCGTCCAGCCAAGAACAGTGGCTAGAAAAATGGGTTTCCAGCACTGTTCAAGGCCCGCTTTGGGCTGTTTCCGGGCCCTGAACCCGAGCCGTGCTTTGGAGTTTATTGTTCCTCACGCCGTCCCCGTCGAATTGATATGTTTTGCACGCGATTCCGGTGAGTAATCTCACTAATCCTTGCTTAGTGGACTAATTACACTTAATGGTTGTTTAGTTTTAATTAATTAGGTTTAGGTGATTAGATTAGTATGGATTAGTGTTTATCAGTCAATTGTGATGCGAATTCGACAAATTGAATGTGCATTTAGCAGTAGACGTGATCTACTATTTATTGAAGGTAGCCCGGGATTTTCCCGACCCTAATCGAGCTTCAATTAGGCTTTTCAGGCCTAAGTGGAATTTTTGGTATTTAAATATTAATTTTCGGAATTAAATTAAATAATTATTTATTTTCTGAAAATTCAACTGGGATGGCCCGTGATCGGAATATTATGCGAATACCATGGTGAAGTCCGTTTATTTAATCGAGAACTTTATTTTTGAGCTAAATTGAATTTTTAATATTAATTATTTAATTTTCGAAATTAATTTAATTATTTATTTATTTTTCGGAAATTTAGGTTGAGATGGCCGACAACCAAAATCTTGTGCCAATTGTCGTGGCGCAGTCCGTTTATTTATTTGAGCTCTACGTTGTATGGAATTAAATAAATTGTGATATTTTAGGGATTTACCCTAAATTGATTGAAATTGAGTGAAATTGAATTATTGATTTGTAGATGGCCGAGTATGGCTAGTTAGCATTTGTAATGCCTTGTTGAGCTGTAAGTGGAGAAAGTGGTGAGAGCTAACTGAGAATTTTATTGGCTGAGACCGATCAAGTACGAAGTATAGACAAGCGTGGTTCGGTGATTAAGGATATCACTGTGTGAAAACGGCGTCTTAAAGAACGCACGTAGACTGTCTATGACTTATGGCAGGCATGGTTTGGTGATTAAGGATACTATGCGAAAACGGCGCCTTAAAGAACGCACGTAGACTGCCTATGAATCGTGACAGGCGTGGTTCGGTTATGAAGGATATCACTGTGCGAAAATGACGCCTTAAAGAATGCACGTAGACTGTCGGTGATCTGTGACCTATGATGGGCGTGGTTCGGTGATTAGGGAGATCACTGTGCGAAAACGGTGCCTTAAAGAACGCACGTAAACCATCTGATACTTATGTCACCTTGGCGAAAACGACGCCCGAGAGCATTGATGGAGCTCTGTGACTAAGTGTACTATTGGAGGTTATACGGGATGAAATGAATGACCTAGGGATGGTCCGACTAATATGTAATCGACTAGGTCGATTGATCAATGCTTTGATCTGTTGTCGTGAGTTGATTGAATGTTTGATTTACTGTTATGAAGCATCTGTATATAACTTTGAATTGCAGGTTGGAACTGAGGCCAAGGTAAGTCCTCTGACTTGTGCTGTGCTTAGGCAACCGAGTAGTGTATTGGTTCCCTAATTGAGTCTTAGTGGGGTAGAACTTGCTGAGATGTAGTCTCATCCCGGTTGTGGGACAACATTTCAGGCCCCTAGATGAGCTTGTGAAGAAGGAACCAGAAGAGGACGATGAGCTAGTAAAAGATGAAGAGCTTGAAGGATGTGAGCTTAGTGAAGAAGAGTCAGAAGAGGATCAGGATGATCCTGAGTACGATCCGGATGAGGATTGAGATCCCATTCTCTTTTGTGAATTTTGTCTAAATGTGAATAGTGTGAAACTAGAATGTTATGAATAGTCTTGTGAATAGACTTTGAGTTATGCCATGTATAAAGGTTTGGTTGTGGATTTCAATATGAAAAATATGGCCTTACTTTTCTATCCCACTGTGTTATTGTCTGGGGATTTATAACTGCTTCCGCATGTGCTTAATAAATGAAAGAGTCAGCGATACTTAGTCCTGGGATATCGCATTTTAAAATCGACCAAGTAGAAGGATGTGTGCGTGCCCGAGGATCGGGGCGTGACATAGAAAACATATTTGTCGAGGTTAAGGCACTTGCTTCCTTTCTCTTTTTTTTTTTTTTTTATTCTTTTAAAAGTTGCGTGCTTTACGGATCTTATTATTAATCTTCTCAATTCGACTGATATACAATTGAATGGAAAAATAAGAAAAGAAGACATTAGAACAAGCCTTCATAAGGTAAATGAAATTTCAAACTGGTCGGGTAACATATTTATTCACTAAATCTACTTTGACATTTTAGAGAGGCAACTCCTCAATGATTTCATTGTACATGAAATATGATGGGCTTCCGCTTTGGCTTCTCCATCCACTAGGCTACTCTTCTCTCCAGCATTCTCACACGTCACATGAGCCATTTGGGCTTTCCCATTATGATGTTAAAATCCCAATTATAATTCCAGATGCATAACCTATCCACACCACTTTTTGCTTGAACCAACTCTCATGCCCTATACGATTGAAAGTTGATGATGATGATGGTAGAGGCGGTTGAGCATTGTTGGGGCATGCTTTTGGCAATGGTTCCACATAAGCCTAGATTCCCACTAAACGAGTCACTTGAAAACGTGCTCAATTGCTTGTCTTAAAGAATTTGACCGGTGAATTGGTTCTTCGAGAGGTTTAAGTACCCTAAGGGATGTCAAATCCCCAAATTTTTTGGGAATTGTGCCACTAAGCTTGTTTGAAGAAAGATCAAGCCATCCAACATTAGTCAAGTTCCCTAGCATTAGGGGAATGGAACCTATAAGTTGGTCATGAGAAAGCTTGAGCCCTATAAGAGAGTGAAGATGTCCAATAACTTCCGGAATATCCCCTTGGAAAGAGTTGTGTGACAAGTCAATGGCTGTGAAAACGGTCAAGATCTTCACTAGCTCAATCACTTGCCCTTTCATCATCAGTAGTCATGGAATTACTTGCCCTTGGAAAAGAGTTGTGTGACAAGTCAATGATTGAGAGAGTGGCGTACACCTCATGGACGCGCATGAACTCACGCCCCACGGCTGTTGCCCCCCCACTAGCTGGCGCAGCGACGTCTGGTTGTAAGATTCTGGCGAGCCTTCGTTAGGCGGTCTTGATCTCCATGGCACCAGCCCCAATCCCTAGCACCTCGTACAGCGACGAGGCCTAGGAGCGAGCCCCAGGGGCCATTAGCCTCGGCCTCTTGGTGGTCGTTGCGCAAGAGGCAGAGACAAGGCAAAGCGAGCAGCACCGGACGCTGGATGGTGGGGGCACAGGGAGCCACGGCGGGAGGGGAGCATGGGTGGAGGAGACGGCAGAGAAAACGAGGGAAGCGGACGCCATTGGCAATGTTGATGTGGATGAGCGGGAATGTAAGTTAATACAGAGTCCGAGCCTAGCAGAAAGATTGGCATAACTATTATCTTTTTAGCCATCGCGGCAGAAGAACAGCCCAAGTGCCATAACTTGGCACGGGGGGACACTTAAGTGCCATAACTTCAAAACGGTACACTTAAGTGCCACTTTCTTTTTCTAGTGGGACACTTAAGTACCACCTCCGGCGACCCTTGCCGGAAATCCTACGTTGAAATATTTTATTATTATTATTTGCCTACGTGGCTCGCCGGAGAACTGAGTCGGCTGTAACTCACCAGAAACGACGTCGTCTGCATAATAAAAGCCCCAAATCTTCCAAAAACGACGTTGTCTCCCAAAATGCCCCAAATCTAAAACTCTAAATCGGCCAAAATCCCTATTGAAGTGCTCGAATCTAAGTCTCGAACCCTAATTTTCATTTGCCCAAAATTCCTTCGTCAAATCTTGGAAATGGAGAGCAGGACTCGCAGCAGCGCCTCAATTTCCTCTCATTGAAGCGAAGGAGAAGGCCAGCGTTTCTATTTTTGTGGGTTACCGAGTCCAAGAAGAATATCGTGGACTCAAATCAATCATGGGAGAAGATTTTATGGATGCGCCCGATATAAAGAAGCGTCGAAGTGCAAATACTTCAAATGGATCGATGCGAAATTCTCTGATCGAGCCACAGATGTGATATTGGATCTACTTCATAAAAGACAGCAATCTCCATCTGTGTTCGTGGACGACTTGGAAGATGTTGACTCAATGCAAGCTCAAGCATCTTCAGTTAAACTTTTCAAGAATGAAGTCTCAATGCACGCTCAAGCATCTTCAACTAAACCTTTCAAGAATGAAGTTTCAATGATGAAAATTGAACGAAAGTGTTACCAAGCGTGTATTATGGTGTTTTGTTGTCTATTGTACTTTATGATGAAATGTAAAGTACTTGAAAATGAGAAAAAGTTTCTCCGACTACCATAATTAAAAAATGATGTTGTTCTGGATTAAATGTAGACTTTTTTTCTTTTTGAAAGATGCGAAGAAGATTGTGTTGTTCCACAATATCATTGTGGCTTTGTTGTTGTTTGTGCTGTCGTATGGAGTTGCCATAAGTTTACCATCATCTTCTCTATTTTGATGCAGAATCATCTTCTCTGTTTTGATGTAGACCAACATATATACACAAGACAAACATGAGTGATTACCCAGTGCCATAAGTTGTATTTAGTAATCACTTAAGTGCTAATCGCGATAAAAAAATGATCACTTAAGTGTCAAGTTATTATTAAAGTGATCGGTTAAGTGTCACTTGTAGTTAAAAGTAAATAGTTAAGTGCCAAGTTTTTTAGAATATGATCAGTTAAGTGCCAATTTTTTTGTGGGTTTTCTCTAAAAATTGCGCCAGCCACCAAGACCGGGCCGCACCACCAACCATCACCACTAGCCACACTACACACTAGGCGCTCCAGCCACCACCATGCTGGTGGTGTTGCTACACAAGGTACTAGTGCAAGCTGAGCCTTGCACTAGCTTGCACGAGTACACATGGTGTAAGATGTGCAAACTGCACACTTGTACCAGGTGTAGGTGCAGCTGCTTAAGCCTATAACCCCCACCACAAACCCATAATCACTAGGTATCACCACCAGCCACACCAGCACCCCAACCACCACATTAGCACCCCAACAACAAACTCACTACCACCAAACATCACCATCCACCACCACCGGATACACCAAAGACTCAGCTATCACCACAGAACACCAACAACAGCAGCAACAAGTAAAAGCAGAATCCATGATAAACAACAACATAAATTGACAAGCAGCGCAAGATCATTTCATTGATATTGAAATTAAGTCTGACAACATCAATAAATGACAAACTAAAGAAAAAAGAAAAAGATAACCATCCATAGCAAGTCTGACAACATCAACATTTACATAACTGTTTTGACTCCTAAGCTCCACAAATCCTATCACATCTCATCTCATCAATCAATATGCACGACACCCCTTGTTCATGCTTCTTTCGATGGGCCTTTCACTTGATTCATAATTCTGGCACTCTTTCTAACTGGACGTGCAACTTCTTCTTCAACATTCTCAGTATCCACTGACTCAGATGGAGCTGCAAATGTCCTAGGCCGAATTGAATCAAAAGGAGCTGGAGCTGGAGCTGGGTTCTTTCTCTTCTTTTTTGTTGGCACAGTTGATGTTTTCTTTTTTATTGGTGCAGCCGTTAATTCTTGAGTTGGGCCTGAGATAAGAACCTCTGAACTTCTCCCAAGCTACAAAAAAACAATAAATTGTTAGCAAAAGTCTACAACATAAATTAAATTAAATGCAGCCAATAAAACTTACATTGAGAATAACTGTTCCAATACGCTCATCTATATAAAGGCCATAGCCATATTGTCTTAACCTTTTCCCAAGTGCCCCTCTTATTTGAATAGGGGCGTCACTTTCAAGAACTTGTGATTTGTTGCCCATTTTTCCTGCTTTCTTGGGCCCTTCAGCTACAGCTGGGGCTTCTTCGACCAATTCTTTAGCTGGGCGTCTTCTAAATGGCCTTTGTGTAGCTGCCCCTTCACTTGGCCTTGTTCTAGTTGTCCTTCTGTGTAGCCCTTCAACTTCAGTGACACCTCCTTTTGTTGGGCATTCTGGTGGTATTGGTGGTACTTGTGGTGCCCCTTATGGTGATTCTTCTGGTGGCCCCTATGATAATCTTTGAGGTGGCTCTTGTGATGGCCCTTCAGTTAGCAGTTGAGTTCCAACTTGCTTTCTTCGAACTTGAGAAAGAGGCCAAAAGATACCATAAATATAATATCGAGACATATAATAATATAAAGAAAATGAAAAGCTAAATACAAATTGTTGAATTTACCATTGGGTATTTCTTTCACCTGGAAGAACAAGTCATCGCACCGGCCGTGATGCTTTGCTTGGGCTAATCCTTCAGCCTAGCCCCGATGCCGCTTGGGTCAATCCTTCAACCGGCCGTGATGCTTTCCGCTTGGGCCAATCCTTCACCCTGGCTGTCTTCTACCTTGCCTTCTTCGAACAGGCTATTCAGTTTCATGACTTACGAGGTTCTTCTTGTGACCTAACAAACACATTACATACAAGGCCAAATAGGATATTATGTACATTTTTATGATAAACGACAAAGCAACATAAACATAAAATAAATTTCATGACTTACCGGGTTCTACTTGTTGACTAAAGAACAATCGACTCACTTGGCCCCCGCTGTGTGTGCATTTCTCCAACCTGTCTCTTCACTAGGCCCTTCACCTTGCCTCAACGGTTGTTGTTGCTTCCTCAATTGACAACCTTTAATATTGTGGCCTGCTAGGCGACAATAAGAGCACGTTATCTTTGCACCATGCCTGCTCATTCTTTGCTGACCCGAGACCTCTCCCTCCACCATTCTTTGTTTTCGTTTTGTCCTTCCAATTTTCTTCTTCAGTGGCAAAGGTTGAGGTGCTTCATGATCCGTGGGCTCCCAAAACTTACTACTTCTAATTGGCTGCATTATGAACTGATAGGAAGCAAGATATTTTGATTTATGGTACCAATCATCGATGTAATCATCTGTATTGTCGCCCTTCAACTGGATGGCACATATGGCATGTGCACATGGAATTCCACTTACTTGTCATGCTCTACATGAACACTTCCTACTTCCTAGATTGACAACATACTTATCTGCACCCTTCATTATCTCATATCCGTCATCTCCATTCCAAATGGGATGACAATGCCTGCTTACATCCAAGTTCTCATCCAATTTTTTGGCAATCCTAGGACCATATTATCTTGTCCACTTTGCAGCATCATCTCTTTGTCCACTTTGCATATGGCATCTATTATCTTCGAATTAAATACTTCACAAATGTTGTTGTCGACGTTATCGCACTTGAACTCCTCACTGAAAAATGCCCTGCACCAATGCTTCGGTTCTAGTTGAAATAGGGTAGCACAACTTTCCTTTGTCAACTGAAGCAGTCCTTCTTTAGCTAATCTAAAGTCAGCCATGTTTGCACTCTTTGCTAATTGTCAAAATTGCAATTGCAACTTATTCCATTTATAGGTCTTTGCCCAATTTCCATATATGTGCCGCGCACACATTCGATATTCAGCATGGGGCAACAACTCGGCTACTGCCGGAACCAATCCCTGCAATAATTCAAAGTAAAAAATACTAGAGCAAATTACATGTTCATATTACAAAGCAAACTATTGATTAAATTTTTCAAAAAGCAAGCATTACCTTTTGTTGGTTGCTCATGAATGCCCACTCTTCCTCGTTTGTTATCTCCAAGTCAGCCATCAGATTATTCAAGAACTAGGACCAATTGTCCTTGTTCTCAATCTTTACAATAGCCCAAGCTAGTTGGAACATTTGGTTATTCGCATCTCTTCCAATCGTTGCCAACAATTCTCCCTTGCACAAGCCCTTCAAGAAACAGCCGTCCAATCCTATAATCCGTCTACAACCAGCTAAAAATCCTCGTCTGCATGCATCGAAGCATACATTGAACTTATCGAACTTGGTCCCATGATCAGGAAGCGGTCTCTCAATCACCTCTACATACACTCTACTTGTAGGGTTTTACAGCCTACACTCCCAAGCATACTCCCACACCTGCCCATATTCCTTAGCATACTGACCAATAAGTATATTTATCACATTTTGCTTTACTCTTTTGCACTGATTCCTAGATACATTGATGCCTACACGCTCCTTCACCGGCATCCTAAAGTTAGTAATTTTTATCTCGGGCATCAGCTTGATCAGATCGAAGAAGTGCTTGAACAACCATGCACTTGTTACCCTTTTGTTTTGAAAATTAATGGAACAAGTGTGTTCCTCTTGGTAGGCTCTAATTTGGAAAGACCCACTCTTCTTAACAAACGCACCGTAAATCTTCCATGGACAGTTTTGCTGTGAACACCTAACTCTTATAAATTTCTTGGTATTTCTAATGAAATCAATATTTCTTTGTGCAACAATGGAGTTCTTCAATATAACTTCCCTAAATTATATCGCATCATGGAATTTCATTCCTACTGACAAAGTAGGAGAGGCAACAGATGGATCATAGGAAGGAAACTTACTTTTCCTTCTATACACAGCTCATTGATCTTCTTCAACTTCGTCCTGGGAAGTTGCGGTGTCGATGCTTTCTTCATAATCTGTCTCGACTCGGCCAGCAACACCAACATCTGCAGGGCCTTCGTCTCTATTTGGATGTTCATCAGCTACATGCAAAGTTGTAAATCTATCTGACAAAATGTCCCTTTGTTTTTTGCTTGACTGTGTAAGCTCCTCATCGTCGGCATCACTTAAAATTAATAAATTTTCAGCTTCAGCAGCCAACCTTTCATCGTCATCGTCATCATCACTGTCACTGGATTCAGCTACTTCCCAATCTAATTCAATGATGGTGGCATCACCCATGTCACACCGCTGTGGTGAACAAAGATCTGCGCCCTCTCCTCCCCATCCCGTCCATCATGACCTACTTCACCCCTAACCTCGCACTAGCTTGAATACCATCTCCTCCTTCTCCTACTTGGGTGTTATCTCTGTCATCATCTCCGTCCTCACTATCACTATTGTTTTCAACAAATACTTTCGCATCTTCGCCATGAAGATAATGATATAAGACATCCCTAAAACCATTATCATCTTCCAAAACTCTCAAACCATCTCTCAAGCCTTTCCCAGAACACAAAAGATAGTAACTTTTGTACTCTACAAGGCAAAAATGTCACTATATCCCTAACAAATCCAATATAAGATGCCTTCTTTATATCTACAAAGATAGTACCCTCATTCCCCCCTCATAATCCCACTCATCCTCCCCAATCACAAAATCTCCACCGTAGTAAACGATGACAGCAACATAGTCTTTATGCGCCATTTCTGCAACAAAAGAGGACAAATATACAATTAACTTTTGGGACCACATTCACAAAGGACAGACAATTGCAAGTGGAGGCACCTACACTCTTTATTAAAGAAAAGAAAAGAAGAAAGAGAGAGGGAAGATGCGGTCAGACGACAGCTGCAACTTGAAAAGAGGCCTCAGGACAAGGACAAATAAAGATGGGACCCGACAACTGCTTTGATTATGCCGTCGCATTCCTTTAAAAATGGAGAGATTCCTCAGCATGGGTCCTCAACAATGCAATTTATTAAAAAAATATCCAGAAGTCTCCATCCCCACAACCTTCGATTCGAACATGCCCAAAGTCCAATTCTCTGAACCCTAACAATCACCAATCACCATTGCACATTTCACATCCGACCACTACAAATTACTTTCGCACATCACAATTCAACACTCTGAATGAATCACACATCACAGTGGATGAGGCGACATCGAGCCCTACACCGAGCCATAATTTTCCTCCCGCCGAGCCCTACACCGAGCCTACATTTCAAGACCACTCCTAAACTGTCAATTCGAACCCCCCAATAGGATTGTAGCACCACATCTGAGCCATAAATCTCACACCAAGCCTGAGCTTTCCCAGCCGACCCCCAAATTTCAAGTCCGAGCCCTAATAAACGAGTTGGAGCCCTAATTTCACCACAGGGGAGAGGAAGAAGAGAAAAAACTTGAGCAAATCGACGACGGCAAGCGATGACGGCGAGCGACGACGGCGAGCGACGATGGCGAGCGATCACCTGCGAACGGCGAGCTATGAACGGCGATGGATGGAGAGGACGTCAGACCTGGTGTGAACTGACGAAAGGTTAAAATTCAAATAAGCAAAACGACATCGTTTAACACTAAGGAAAAACAACATTGTTTAGTTTGGCCAAATGCACAATGGATGGGGCGACGTCGTTTTCCTCCTTCACGTGTGCTTTTTTTATAAATAAATAAAAAATTGCCACATCGGTTAAGCATGTCGCCGGAAAATGCCACGTCTGCATTTTGGCCGGTTTTTGGCCGGATTGGCACTTAAGTGTTCCATTTTACTCCGATAATGGCACTTAAGTGTACCATTTTAAAGTTATGACATTTAAGTGTCCCTCCGTGCCAAGTTATGGCACTCAAGGTGTCCCAACCTCTAGCCATCGCCTATGATTAAACCCAGAACATCCCAAATCTAGAACCCCATCATGCACCCGGTTCTTGGTTCATATAGACCCATAAATCATAAATTGATTTAATAGGACCCCAAAAGTAGAAAATGTGATGTTACAAAATAGATTAGTACAAGAGGTGAGTATCAACTGTGTAACCATAGATCACTACCGTGTGATTGCCTCGCGAGGTTTTGGAGGAAACGGCTAAGGGACTTTTGAGTCCTTAGCAGCGCAATGCTAGCTTCTCTCTCATTTTTATTAGTAGCGGCTGGTTGTTACTGAATTGACTGTACATTCCGTACAAGCTTTCGGAGCTCCTAATATAAGTACAACAAAGAAAAGTATTCATCATAAACATGGAACCTAAAAATGATTTTGACAATGTGACGGGGATGTCAACCACACTAACTACTGGCAAATGGCAATTGGCAAATGCAAATTTCACCAACAGGCAATGTTTTTATAGGCACTAAAGAACGACCTAAACATTGTGAAGTTTGTGCAAGCCAAGGGAGGCCCATATATAATGGTGTACAAGCTGGAGGAATGAATTAGCCCGACCGACTATACGTTGTGCCCGACTGACTATGGCTTGTGCAAATGTTACCCATATCCCATGTTTTATGGTGTGTGCTTATGAAAAACGACCAATTGGTTTATGATGTTAAAAGCAGAATGTTAAATGAGTACAGATTAGGCAACCCATGGAACTTTTTCTTCTTCTTTTTATTTCAGCCGGCATGGATTTGTTCAAGTAGTTATAAATGGACCTCGAGAGATTTGAATGCTCCAACAATAGAACTAAAAGCTCATACTGTGGGAGATATCTGTCGACTTACTTGCCGATCAAAATCAACAGTGTGAATGGAGTAAACTTCGTTGGTTATTTGAATGTCTTTACTGATTAAACCGGCAAACCACCTGCTTGCATGCTCACTGGACTCCTGGGAATTGAAGATTGAAAAGCAAGTCATTAATGAGAAATCTGAACAAATGCTAGAGAAGGAAGATGGACATTAGGTAAAACTAAAATTATTGCATGACCAAAGGATCCCATCACTAATGAACCTACATTGTCAATAAATATAAGCATTGACATATTTTTAGCGTGATGAAGGTCTCATACCATCTTTGCCTACAAAAAGTTATTTATTGTGTATCTCGTCTTTAGACATTAAAAAGGTTATTCATCGTCTGAATCTGTCGTATCAATGGTAGCCTACAAAATCAAGAATCAAACTTGCGGTGCACCAAAGAATAGATAGCTGTAACCCTCGAAAAAATTAGAAATGAGATATAAATGGCTCCATGCTTGAATGTTAAATGTTCTCACCAAAGTTTTTATATACAAAAAGAATTCTCCTACTCCGCACAACTTAGTCAATAATGTTAAACACCAGTCTCTCGTGTCCACTAAAATGATCAACTTTGATTACTAATGTAACGTCTTTTATCAATGTATGTACCTACCGTTCCCATGGATAGCTATCCACTTCCAACTATCACAATCTGGGACCTCGATTTTTGTATTTTGGGTTTCATCCAAAACTTTTTGGTCAGCAAAGGGCAGAGCAAATGGAGCCGGTTGCAAAAAAAGACTCATATGGAGGCCGCTGACTGAAGTTAAACAAGGCAATCACGGCAGACGATGAACATCGTGCAAGATAGAGGAGGAAATGGATCTGATGCAGCTTTCGCGTCCAGTATAATTTAAAAAGATACACAGAAGAAGATGAAGATGCAGAAAAGGACAAGGAAAGTGGTGCGGAATCAGAAGGACGTATGAATTTACAGGCAGTGGTGAGCTCCCACAAAGATTTGGTGTTCTAATAAAATTTCATGTAATTATTTGTATTATATGATCTAGACCAGATTGTTTGGCATATTTATGTATCGAGATATTGAAAAAGTAAAGTAATCATCAATTGCAAGCATGTCCATGAATGCGTAATTCTAAGTGATGATAATATTTTACAGAATATAACATTTTTCCTTTCTCCCTCCACGTAGTTTCCTACGTTTCATATTTGTTTTTCTTTGGACTGAAATCGTTTAGATGTTTTTTTTTTTGTAATAGGTAAGATTTAATATAACTTTTGAACCAAGGAGCTATACAAAAAGCACAGCAACACAACCGACTCCAAGAGAACATACACTCAACTAGACACAGGCGTCAAGATGAGTGGATGGGAGACTGGAAGAGCTGCAAAGAGGAAGAAACAAGCAGCAGAGACAAACGCCAAAAACAAAGCGGCGAGAACACAAGCAGAGAAGAAAGGCCAAACATTGCGGCCAAAGGGAAAGAAGGGATCCATCCCAAAAAGAGAAACCGACACACTGAAGAACAGAGGTCAGCCAGCCAAACTGCGGAGAAAAAAATCGTTTAGATGTTATGTCACTCTGAATATAACAAAATTAGCCTATTAATAATATGTGGTAATCTTCACTTTTCTTACTTGATTATACAAAAACTATCGCACGCGCAAGTACCATTTTGTGAGATCTAATGCATCTAATTCAATGTATAAGATTTACATGACTTGGAACACCCGTAGAAATCAGCAGCTCTCAGTAAAAACAAAGCCAGGATTTGTCTGTGATAAATAGATTTGTGCCAGCATGGTCTGCTTCCAATGATTATATAATAAAAACTAAGCAATTAAATACCGAATCAATTAAGTTTAGGTAAAACTTTCTTCTCTAGGTGATTGGGAAGTGGACTCCTCACATAGCCCGTACATGCTGAACTCGTTTTCCTCGCAAATGAAATTTTGTGTAGCAGCGGGAGGCAATACAGATTTTTTTTTTCAGCAACAAAGTTAAGAACTAGGTACCCCCTCCTATTCCCCGTGTTCATGTTCGAAATCTTCTTTCTCCTTTTTCGTTATCTTCGCCAACCAAGGCCTCCGGTACTGATAAAGCTCGCAGCCTGCTCTGGTCACCATCTTCTTTGGCCCCAATTGAAGCATCCATTAAATCAGGTTCCACTCCTCGCAGCAACTTCCCTAACAAATGTGATTTATTAAGGAAGTTACATTGCACAACGAATGAATGACACCTCTCGTGCGTATTTGTAGAATACAACTAAATAAAACTGATTTAACAAAAAGAAAAGAAAAACAACGACACTTATGTTCCATCTGCAATTACGCCTTTCCCGGGCACATCATTAGCAGTTATTCACCTTTATCGATATATGCTCGAGGAACCATACTGCAAGCACCATCCAAGCATTTTAAAAATACAAGCCGACACACTCAAACTCAATCTGAGTGGGAAAAAAGAGGCAGTTGGGAAAAAGCTGCTTACTCCGAGAACCATTTTACCCGGAAAGAACTCATCGTGCAATGGCCAAGCATAGCAAAGAAGATACCAGGTGAAGCGGCAAGAAAGGCAAAACATTGAAGAAAATGTGATAGTACCAATGAAATTGAACTGCCTTCGCTTTCCTTCTCAAGCATCCGGTCCCTGTCCCTGCGACAAATCAACAAACATCTCAATGGCATTAACAAGTAACAACTCGGACCAAAAGCCTCTCGAGAAACAGCCACGCATGGCAGAAGCATCACCTTCGCAAGCATCCAAGCGTCTAATGCCGCTTGCTCCAGAGAAGCCACTCTGCAATTCCTGTTTTAAAAGAAAGGATAATGAATCTACCGTGAAACGTTATTGAACATCATCATATACATGAAGCCCGTGAAAGCTCAAAATCACGCCACCTCCAATTTCTCTATCCATGAAACTTGATGGCCTTCTGCTTTGGCTTCTCCATCCACTTGGCTGCACTTCTCTCTAGCATTCTCATGCCTCGCGCAAGCCATTTGGGCCTTCCGGTTTCAAATGCAATGTATGCTATGGAAATCCCAATGACAATTCCAGAAGTATAACCTATAAACCCTACTTTTTGTTTGAACCAACTCTTATGTCCGTTGCGATCAAAAGGTGTCGAGGACGATGGTGGAGGAGGTTGAGCATCGCCAAGGCATGCTTTTGGCAATGGAGTTCCACATAATCCTAAATTCCCACTAAACGACTCGCTTGAAAATGTACTCAATTGCTTGTCTTGAGGAATTTGACCAATGAGTTGGTTCTTCGAGAGGTTTAAGTACCCAAGGGATGCCAAATCTCCCAATACTCTGGGAATTCCCCCACTAAGCATGTTCGAAGATAGATCAATCCATTCAAGTTGAGTCAGGTTTCCTAAAGTTAGGGGGATGGAACCAATAAGATGGTTGTGCGAAAGATTAAGCCCTATGAGAGAGCGAAGATGGCCAAAAGCTTCAGGAATGTCTCCTTGGAAAGAGTTGCATGACAAGTCAATGGTTGTGAGCATAGTCAATATTTTTAATAGTTTAATATCTCGCCCTTTCATGGTCACAATCACGGAGTTGTCATATGACTCCCCTCGCAAAAACTTTGTCATATACAATGATTTGTCTTGCCTAGATTCACCATTCACCATGGCTTTAAGGTTCATTATCAAGTTGACTGGCAAAGAACCACTAAAGTTGTTGTTGGAGAGGTCCAAAATGTGTAACTTCGGAAAGAGTTGAACTCCCTTAGGAATATCCAAAAGATCCTTAAAATTGTTGGATCTCAAAATGAGAACTTTTAGTTCTGGGAGTGCTCCCAACCATCTCGGGAATGTATCTTCCATATGATTGTCGCTCAAATCTAGAACTTCTAGATTTTTGCATTTGATGAGGGACCGAGGTAATGTGCCTCTAAACCAATTTCGACTCATATCAAGAGTCATCAAGCTATTTTTGGAAGAAAATGATTGAGGAATTGTGCCCTCAAGGTGATTCATTCGCAAATCCAAAACTGACAGGTCAGTGCTAAAATTTGTTATGCATTGAGGCAAGCTACCTGTTAAGCCATTGTTAGACAAGTTGATGACCTCGAGCTGGGTGCATTGCATATCAAAGAAGGAATATTTCCCGTTATATTGTTGCTTGCAATGGAATAATAAAATGTGACAGGTGATGGAAGTGGGATTTGGCCTCCAAACTTGTTGTTGGACAAATCTATTATAGTCAATGTGGTGTTTGAGAAAACCTCTGTGGGCCACCGTCCTATAAAATTGTTATCATAAATAAATAAAGATCAAGAGCAAGAAAGGATAGCCTAAAAGCAGTGAAGTTAATCTTACCATGAAATTTGTTGGATTGCAAATCAAGGTATTCCATATGCAGTGCTTCCAACCATCGTGAGGGGATATCACTAAACTCATTGTGACCGAGAATTAGTGTTTCTAAGTTCACGCATTTGACTAAGGAGCATGGTAATGGCCCTTGTAATTTATTGTCTCCCAAATCTAGACTTTGGAGATGAGTTATATTACTAAAACATGACGGTATATTCCCGGAGAGATTATTGTTAGACAAATTTAGAGACATGAGTGAACTCAACTGACAAATCGAATGAGGGATCTCACCGGTGAAACCATTGTTTGAGGCATCAAAGTGAAGTATAGAAGGTGGAGGCATTGGGAGTGGTCCTTGGAGTGAGTTGTTGTGAACGTCAATATGTGATAAACTCTTCCAATACATTTGTTGTATACCTCCCTCTAGAAAGTTATGAGAAAGATCTAGTCTTTCCAATGTATCATGACTTATTTCCCAAAACCACTTTGGGATCTCCCCACTAATCCTATTGTGAGAGAGGTCTAAGTTTGTTAATTTTTTTTAACGGATATAAGAAATAGGGGAACTCAGTCAAGTTGCAAAAAGTCAACTCCAGCACTTCAAGAGAAAAGGATGAAAGAGAGAGATTCTGATCAGTCATTTTTGGAAATGCACTCATATCACGTGAAATGTGGGAGCGAGTAAGGTCATTACCAGAAAGGTTGAGCATCCAAAGATGACAAAGGAGGAGGAGGGAGCTATTAGAGTGGAGAGTGCCGCGAAGCCAACTGCAAGCAAGATTGAGAGTAATGACGTTACCAGTAACACTGTTGCAAATGACACCGTCCCACAAGCAACAGTCTACGTCCTTGTTCCATGAGTTTGTCTTTGGAGAAGAGTGGTAACAAGAGTCTGATGCCATGTTATCAAGCATGAAGGAGTTTTTAAAATGTAGCAAGGCATCACGTTGGTCAGAAGGGCAAGGGGGTGTGGAAAAAGAAGGAGAGGAATGTAAAAGGGGCGAATGAGAGAGAAAAAGAAAACAAATGAGGCCGAGGATATGATGCCGCCCCATTTTGCAGTTTAGCAGGCAAGTGAGTGCTTCGACTTATAAAGTGTGAAGTGATGGACACCAACTCTTCCAATATGACAAGTTCAACTTGTCTTGTGGGTTGTGAATTAATTTAAGGGTTAATACTCTGAAAAACCCCAAACTGGTACACTTGTGACAAATTTACCTCAAACTATTTTTTTGACCATGAAAAACCTCAAACTAGTACATCTGCGACAAATTTACCCCGACTGACAATAAAAAAAACCCTAAATTGGTACATTTATGACAAATTTACCCCAAACTAATTTATTCGACCGCAAAAAACCCCAAACTGATAAATTTGTGACAAATATACCCTTTGCTAAATTAGATTAATAACACAAAAAAGTCATAAAAATTATAAACTCTAACAAACGGATCGTAAAATCCCAAATTGGTATATTAGTCAATTGTCACGTGTCGTTTAACTTAATAATTTGATAATAAAATTTAACGAAAACTAACAGTGGATAAATTTGTCACAAGTGTACCGGTTTGGGGTAAATTTGTCAAAGGTATAACAGTTTGGGGTTTTTGGTGGTCAAAAAAATAGTTTGGGGTAAATTTATCACAAGTGTACTGGTTTGGGGTTTTTCAAGGTATTAACCCTTAATTTAATATGCCTAGATCAACCCACTATTACACTATCCCCATTGTTTCTGTAGTCATCTATTAATCTTAACCCATATATATATATAAGGCTGTTAGATCCACCCCATTATTCAGGCTAGCACCCGAGTGAGTTTATTGGTGGTTGGGATAGGAATTCAACTCATATAGCCCTTCTAGTAAGCCAAGTTCTCTCCACACGTCTGCTCTCAAAGGTCTGTTGGAAGGCTTGTACTAAATATAATCATATTTCCCAGTGCTTTCACCGAAGTCTACACCAAATGGCATTGGATTCCCAAGCGTTCCAGCTTTGTCAAAAGTAGATGAAGTTTAGAAAGGCGAAACTGAAGCGGCGGGAAATGGCCTTCCAAAGGCCAGAAAAAGGACCTTTAAGACTAAATCGAATATCTCGTTTTTTTTTTTTTTTTTTTTTTGCCATGCGATCATTTTTACCCGCACTGAAAACATTGGCCAGAAATTGCTAACTTGGACACCAGGCATCTTACCTGGTAGGCTAACGATGGCGTGAATAAATCTTTTAATTCTTTCTTTGCTTTTTCTTTTTTTTCCAATTATGGCCAACGAGGGTCACTAGCGACCCTCACCAGCAGTGAAGGCCTCTCCTAGATAGGGTGAAGGCCGCCTTTCTTGCAATCGACAGGGCCATGAAGGCCCTCCCCTGCAGCCCTATCGAGCGCAAGTGAGGGCCTTCACAGCCTACAAGGGCTCTGCCAACAGCACAAAGGTCGACGAGGATTGCCCTTGACCCTCGTCAACCACAATGAGAAAAAGAGAAAAGAAAATTCACAATAAAAATTTATAAAACAAAAAAAAAAATTACAAAAATTGTTCATATTAGCAAGCGGCAGCCGGTTATGCCACATAAAACAGGCAGCATCCATGTTAGCAATTTCTAGCTGAAAAGACTTGATTGGCAAATTGTCAAAATTTATGACAAAATTTGCTAAATTGAAAGGTCTAAAACTAAATTTACACAAATGCAATAGGTTTATGATTGTTTTGATAATTTTCCCCATCATTCCTTTTGTACAGATATTATGGGGTCGCCATCCTGATCCTACCCTAATATATTCATCCCTAAGACACAACAGTTCTAGATCTTTGTGTGTTTGTGTTTGTATACGCGACTATTTACATATAATGTCTAGTGTACTTGTTCCGTCTTTACGGGATGCAATCAGGATAGACCTAGGGCATATCTAAGATAGTCGATTACCTCGTGTGCCGATTGGTATAATTTTGTAGGCCGCATTCGCTCACGACCTTCCCAGGTGAATAAGGGTTAACTTCATTGCATATGTACTTGTATAGGATTCAACTGCATCTGTACTGGCTGGCACCAGCATGCATATTACCCAGGTAGATTCGAATGCAAAAGCATAAACCGAGTTTTACATATCCAAATGACTGTCAAAATAAACATTTATAAGAACAGAGCTTAACCTCCCATTTTGTTTCTTTTTTCTGTCAGACTATTTGCATTATTTCGCTCCTTTTATAACTCTCCGGAACTGATAAAATTAGCAGGCAATGGAAAGGTAAGGCAAATAAATAACGTTTAGCGGCATAACTACTCTCTTTTGAGCCATTGCGCAGGACTGAACCCGGCATCTAATTAAAATTAGCACCCCATCATCCCCAGCATCTCGTACAGTTGTCAAAGTCATCATGTTACCCATTAAATTGGAAATTTCTCCTAAGAAGCTTGTGTCCTCGATAGACAAGGTAACAAGAGTACCAGTCCAATTGAATTTGGAAAGAATACAGGACATGTCGAGACTGGAACTTACATCTAGAGCAGTAAGTCTGGGTAATCGAAAAACATAATCCAGAAATATTAAGGAACAACACGAAACGCTTAAAGGTGTCAAAGAAGAAGACAGATCCATTAAGGATATTGGTGAAACCATGGACATATCTATTTCATCAACAACAAGCATTCTCATTACTTTTAGATTCTGAACAAGCATTGTGAAAATTGAATTTTCTAGCATAAAAGAAGAGAGTGAGTTTAATTCATAATCATTGTAAGAGAGATCGAGGGACAAAAGCTTGGAGAGGCGAGAGATTTCACTAGGAACAATACCCAAAAGGTGTGAATGAGAGAGATTCGTAAGAGTCATTTTTGCAAAGAAACTCAAGTTAGTCGAAATGTGTGGCCAGAAAAGTTAATACGGGAAAAATTTGAGGCTTTGAAGATGGCAAAAGAGAAGAAGGGAGCTATTAGAGTGGAGAGCGCCACGAAGCCAATTCCAAGTAAGATCAAGACCGATAACGTTATCGGTGACGCCATCGCATATGACACGGTTCCTAAAGCAGTGATCTACACGCTTGTTCCATGAGTTTGTCTTTGGACAAGATGTGACCCAAGAGTCTACGCCCTTGTTCCACGAGCAGCACGCCGTGTCGTTCTTCAACCTACTTCTCCTGTGATTGCGGTATGGATTAGTCAATTTGAAGAGTGAGTGAATTGGAAAAACTGTAGTAACCCATTACTCTGCACAGGATGTAATTATTTTTACTGAGGAAGGGAGGACAGCAAAATGTAAACATAGAAAAACGAGAAAACAAAGACTTTGCTATAATCCCTTGCCTTTTTTCAGGACACCAAAGTTCGTTGGCTCTAGGAGAGCGTTTCGCTTATGTTATAGATCCATAGTCTTCTTATTATTGGAGTCATAGATTAGACTAGATTGGGAATTTTTGAGGTACCAATTTCATGGCCATGTAAGACGGTTAACGTATATTTTGGCGATTTGCAATGGACTGAATTTGCATAAATGTAAAATATTTAAGACTCAATTTATACAATTACAATAAATTTAAGATATTTTATTTTTAATTTTGCTGAAGTGAGACAAGGTTTGGTAGAATTCCATGTTTTCGGGTTGACCACAATGGCTTTAGGACAACTTAGCAATTCATTATGAAGACTAAGAAGTCAAAGTCTTCTGGATATGACAATCACAAACTTAATTTTCTCGATTGTCTTGGTGGTTTTACTTGGGTGTGGAAAATGCGTTTGGTGTCATAGAAGTTTCTTCTTGGCTAAATGCATAAAAGACTATGAAGGAGTCTTTAGGGCATCCGTTCTAAATGGGCATTGACAAATTGGCATATAAGTTGGATGTTATTGGTTTTTTTTCTTGCATATCATGTCAAGTGTGGAATAGAATTGTTCTACGTCCACACGATGTGCAAATTTTGTTTACTTTTCTTGAAAGGCATACTAGTCAAGTCTATCGTAAAATTTTCATTTCAAAGATATGGGCGATTTCTGGGTAAATCATTATGAAAGAGGTAGTCATTTATGAATTTTTCCTAGTAAGATAATTTTTAATTTGCAAATACATTTAATTTATAATTTCTTTAAATTTGAGAAAGTGTTTTTACAGATACAATAGCTTACAACAACTTTTAGAAAGCTATCTCACACTGATTTTAAAAGTTGTAATTCTAAAAAGCGTATCACCAAATACGCTAATTGCTATACTTTACACAACAGATACAGCATAGCACAGTTGCAACGATACTAAACATGCTTTAGTTTTTTATAGTTCAATCCAAAGCTGCATGACCATCAGATACCGCTAAATATACCCAACATCGATTCAATGATTGCTAAGTTACTAGTATGCTTGATTGTCTAGTAAATTCCCCTTATGTATCCACTAGTATTCGCCAAATGAATGTTAAACGTTAAATTTGCAACGTGAAAGAATTCAGTGGAGGATGTACAGACATAACTCAGGGAGGCGACATAAAGCAAACTCTAAATCTAACTCCGAGGGTGAAATATCGATTTGATCAAAGTCGGGCTAGAACCAAGCGGTCCAAAGGGGCGGCGGTCTCCGTCCCCGTCAACCCAAGCACACAATCAAGATCAACAATCACCAGTCTTCTTTGAAAGGTCTGTCAGTGGGGCTTGCATACACTTCCGTTCCAACTTCTTCTCCGATAAAGATGGCTTCAACTTGCCTTGCGGGTTGGGAGTTGAGTCAAGATCCGTCTTTTTCTTAAGAGTCCTTCGATATTGGCTTACCACCAGTACCAGACAAAGGAAGCAACTTTCTTCGCCTTGAATTGAGCATCCCCTTAATGTTAAGCCAGTCATGTATTGGTAATCACATTTTAACGTGTACCTATTTTTTTCATACTATTAGTAGCTGTAATTTTTACAAGTATTGAACTTGGGTCGTTGGCCATTGAATGTAGAAAATACCAATAAGAACACTTGTCGAGCTGGACATCCAAAACACAGCCGGACAATTTCTTAAAAAAAAAAAAAAAAAAAAATCTTAAAAATGTATAAAAACAAAAACAACAAAATCAAATTGCTTACTTTACCAAAAAAAAAAAACAACAGAATTAAAGAGACAACAAGGTGACTATGGTCTTTCATTTTATTTTATTTAAAAAACAATTTATTAATTAATTTTTCTTTTTTTTTTCTTTTCTTTTCTTTTTCCTTTTTCTTCGCATGGTCACTACTCACTAGCTATGACAATCGACCATAGGTGAGCTCGAGCCATGCCATAATACTATATATGTTTTTGTTGTGCTTTGTACTTTTTCCACATTTACCATAAATAATGTAGCTTGTGCTCATCAGATTGGTTTGAAGGAGTTCATGAAATTTTCACAAGCAAGATATGATGAAAGCTATTTTTATTCACCAATGATCAACATTGTGATGTGAATCTGTCCAATTCGATGTAATTGGTCATCCACGTGATTTCCAGTGCAAGCAAAGGACAGAGTTTCTTTCAAACATTTATACGAAGTCTCCAACGCAATTTCTTTTCCACATTCCCATTGATCTCACATGGCTTTTCCCACAATCGATGCATTGAATAATTGTGTCGCGAAAGTTCGTGGAAATAAAATAGCTTGATCAGATGTAAACTCGCAGCGCAAGATTCACCGTGGTCAACATTGCTCCGTGCAATCGAGAAAAAGTGTAACCCAGGGGCCGGGGCGAGCCCCTTTCTTACTTCGCTGTTCGTCATTTTTATTTTATTTTTTATGGAGTTCACGACACGGCTTGAAGGAATTCTTCTGCGCGGCCAACAAAAGGTACTCCCACCCCAACAGGATTTATGTGTTCTCCAGAGAAAACTCCCAACAGGAACCCCTTTCTTAATTCGCTGTTCGTCATTTTTTAATTTTTTGGAGTTCACGACATGGCTTTTTCTCGTTCTTTTACAGAAGTCAACAAATCCACTTTTGACCGGAACCCACCGAATATTCAAGCTCCTTTTTCTTGCGTGGCTTTCAGACGTCCACCGCTCGCCTTCTCGAAGATATTAGATAAGAGTTTTGCTAATATAACTGTTTTTGCATAACTGCTAGAGTAACGGATGAGGAATGGACCTCTTGATAATTTCAAATTATTTGTTATCTTTTTTTTTATGATCTAGAGCAGAATGTTTTTATCACGGTGAATTAAGGACAGTCATTTAATCATTTCTCATAAGATAAAATCAATCAACTGAGAAACAAACCCATAGTCAGAGCAACAAAATCTATGTTCCCTCCTAACCAAATCCAAACTTGAGTCGGATTAATGGGCGCATCGGATTTGAACATATCGAGATCTTCAAAATGGTTTGGATTTCGTACACGTGCTAAAACTCGAGACATAATATTACAATTTTTGTTTGCAATCAAAAAAGATGTTTTGTTGTTGCCCTCTGTATTATCACACCAAAGTGGGTGATCGATCGATATTCAAGCAAATCTTCAATCCATCATCAAATTTAACTTAGAATAACATTATGAGCTGCCGCGGAGACCACCAAGTTGGATAATGAAAAAAAAAAGAACAAATGACAAAGGTCTCATATTTTTTAAAACCCGAATATCGTATCTTTTTATCATGATAAGATCAGTGCCAACTCCAAAATCCAACTCCACATTTTGGAGTTGGCCATCTCGATCTCATCCCAATATATTCACCACCAACAAACAACGGTCATAGATCTTTGTCTGTGTGGAGAATGTCTAGTGTAGTTGTTCCGTGCTAAGGTGATGTAATTAGAATGGATGCAATGCTGACGGTATGAGAGAGGATACAGTAAGGACATATTTCATGTAGTTGATTACGGTGTATATAAATTGGTATTCATTTTATACGCCCTATTACTTCACGACCTTTCCAAGGGAAAAAAATGTGTTGGTTTAATTTCAGCACGGGTGTATTTACAGCATATTCAAGTACAACTGTTCCGCCAAGAGCATGAATATAAATCAGGTGGATTCGAATGTAAAGTATAAACCGAGTCTTGCACATACCTACAAATGAGTGTCCAAATAAACACTCATGATAAGAGAGCTTAACCTCCCATTTTTTTTTTTAATCAAATGATTTGCAATATTTCGTTCTTCTTATAACTCCTCAAATTTGATAAAAGTTAGCAGGCATTGGAAAGGCAAAGAAATTTTTAGTTTCGCTTATCTTATAACCGTTCTGCTTTTAGCTATAAGTGACTTCCTAAATCTAGCACCCCATCATCCACCGGGTATTCGATTCATATACTACTCAGAATTACAAAATGATTTAATCATAACCAAAGGAAGAAAATGTAGTGTTACAATGTAGATTACCACGGGAGGTGAGTATCAATTGGGTGATCATATATTGCTACTAGGTAATTGCCTCGCAAGATTACCTAGAAAATGGGTAATGGACTTATGAGCCCTTTGCAACACCATGCTAGCTTCTCTCATTTTCGTTAGCAGCAGCTGGCTGTTCTTGAATCGAATGTACGCTACTCACAAGCTTTTGCAGCTCCTATTGGAAGTACAACGTAGGAAAATATTCACCATAAACATGTTAACCCAGTACTAATTTTGACAATGCAACATAGTAGATGTCAACCGCGCTAAGTACTGGCAATTGGCAAATGCAAATCTCAGCGATGGGCAATGTGTTGCATAGTGCACTGAAGAACGATCTAAACATAATGAAGTTTGTGCATGGCAAGGGCAGGCACATACATAATGTTGTGCACGTTTCAGAGGAATGAATTAGCCCGACCGGGGATAGGCTTGTGCAAATGTTACCTACATGCCCATGAAAAACCATCAATCTAGTTTACGTTGTCAATAGCAGAATGTCAAATGAGAAATTACTTTCTATTTTCAGTACATAAAACTGTCGACACTTGATATTGAGTACTTCAATTCTTAGTGCTTATTTTTTTTAGTCTTATCAAACGGGCTTTTAGGCTTCGAATATGTGGGCCTAGTTGAGCGCCCAAGATCACCCATAACTGAGAGAATGTGATGCAGGTGCAGAGTGGGTGATTCTTGTTTTGAGTGAAATAATGGATGGAATCAGAGTGTGTGGGAATGAATGTCGATGGGCAAATGCAACACGCACATATCATGCCGTGAGGTCTAAACGTATCTAATTCGATTAATAAGGATTCCATGGTTCAGGACACTTGGTAGAAATCAGCAGCTCTCAGTGAAAATGAAGCCAGGATTTTAGTGTATGCTTAAGAGATTTGTAACCAGCAAAGAGTGTTTCCATTGGTTTCTTTACAACTAAGTATCAAATCAATGACGTACTGGTGAAACTTTCTTCTCTAGGTGATTGGGTAGCGGACTTCTCGCACCGCCCGTACATGTTGAACTCGTTTTCCTCAAAGAGGATGCAAATGAAACTTCGAGTAGCAGCGGGAGGCAATGCAGATTTTTTTTTTTCAGCAACGAAGTTAAAAACCAGGTACCCCCTCCTCTTCCCCGTGTCCATTTTCGAAATCTTCTCTCTCTTTCGTCATTATCTTTGCCAACCCAGGCCTCCGATACCAATAAAGCTCGCAGCCTGCTCGGGTCACCAGCTTCCGTGGCTTCAATTGAAGCATCCATTAACTCAGACTCCACTTCTCCCAGCAACTTCCCTAACAAATGTGATTCATTAAGGAAGTTACATTGCACAACAAATCAATTACACCTCTCGTGCGTATTTTGTAGAATACAACTAAATTAAACTTCTTTAGCAAAAAGAAAAAAAAAAAAAAAGACAAAGACACTTATGTTCCATCTGGAATTGAAAAAAAAAAAAAAAAAAAAAATTGTTCAGCAAGCAAAACTTCAGATTTTTCACCCGGCTTGAGCATTCATCTACGAATTTCCCGAGCACATCATTAGCAGTTACTGATCATTCATCAATATATGCTCGAGGAACTATACTGCAAGTACCATCCAAGCATTTTAAAGTACAAGCCGACACACTCAATTTCAATCTAACTGGGAAAAAAGCGGCAGTTGGGAAAGGGCTGCTTACTCCAAGAACTATTTTACCCAGAAAGAACTCATCGTGCAATAGCCGAGCATAGCAAAGAAGATACCAGGTGAAGCGGCGAGAAAGGCGAAAAGATTCTCACAAACACACACGTACTTATGAAATTGAACTGCCTTCGCTTTCCTTCTCGGACATCCGGTCCCAGTCTCTGCGGCAAATTAACAAACACCTAAACGGCATGAACAAGTGACAACTCAGACCAAAAGCCTCAAGAGGAAGAGCCACGCATTGCAGGAGCATCACCTTCGCAAGCATCTGAGCGTCCAACGCCGCTTGACTCCAGAGAAACCACTCCGCAATTCCCCTTTCAAAAGAAAGGACAATAATTCTACAGTGCTACGTTATTGAACATCATTAAATCCACGAAGCCCGTGAAGGCTCAAAATCCCGCCGCCTCCAAGACGCATTTTTTTCCCCAGCGCTCGGATCTGGGGATGGGAAAAGGAAGCGAGTTCCATGCCCCAGAGGCTCTTCTGGGCGTCGGAGTCGGAGTCGCTGCCGTCATCTTCTCGGGGGATCGTACGACGGCGGGCGGTTGGGGAATCTAAGCCCGCGCGGCCGGTGATGGACGTCGCGGAGTGCCGAAGGGACCACACCGTCTGGAACAGACAACGGTGAGGACGCGACGTCGTTCCAAAGGGCGAAAGAGATATCTGTAGTGGATAACGGCTCTCCCTTCATTTTCCTTTTTTTTGGCTATTTTATTTATTTTTTTTGAGCTGTGTGCTTGACAAATTTCATTATTCATCTTTCCAATTCAAATCATATACAATTATACCTTAGTTTAGGACCTGAGCAAGTCTTTAAAAGGCTCAACGAAAAGAAAAAAGCGGGAGATTTGCCTTACGGAGAGATCTTGCAATGTCACATCTGTATTCCCTCTCAATCAAGAAAAAAAAAATTGAGTAGGAATTAGGGGGCCATGCGATAATAAAAGTAGATACCACGTTGGGAATTTCGATTAGCCTTCTGTGCCTAGGATGAGAAAGAGTGGGTGAAAGGCCCAATACAGAGTTGGCACGCCCTTATGGGCAAAGTCAAATTAACCAACCACCAACACTGTATCCCCGGTTAATTTGACTTTGCACGCAAGATACAAACGAAGAAGACATTAGAAACAAGCCTTCATAAGGGAAATAACATTTGAAGCCAATTAGGTGACATCTTTATTTACTAAACCTACATTATATAGTTTAAAGAGACAACTTCTCAACAATTTCTCTATCCAAGAAACTTGATGGCCTTCCGCTTTGGTTTCTCCATCCACTTGGCTGCACTTCTCTCTCACATTCTCACGCCTTGCACAAGCCATTTGGGCCTTCTCGTTTCAAATGCAATATATGGTATGGAAATTTCAATGACAATTCCAAAGGCATAACCTATCCACACTACTTTATATTTGAACCAACTCTTATGTCTTTGCAATCAAAAGGTGTCAAGGACAATGGTGGAGGAGGTTGAGCATCGCCAGAGCATGCTTTTGGCAATGGAGTTCCACATAAGCCTAGATTCCCCCTAAACGACTCACTTGAAAATGTGCTCAATTGCTTGTCTTGAGGAATTCGACCAGTGAGTTGGTTCTTCAAGAGGTTTAAGTACCCAAAGGATGCCAAATCTCCCAGTGCTCCAGGAATTCCTCCATTAAGCATGTTTGAAGATAGATCAAGTCATTCAAGTTTAGTTAGGTTTCCTAAAGTTAGAGGGATGGAACCAATAAGGTGGTTGTGCGAAAGATTGAGCCCTATGAAAGAGCGAAGATGGCCAAAAGCTTCAGTAATGTCTCCTTGGAAAGAGTTGCGCGACAAGTCAATGGTTGTGAGGACAATCAATATTTTCACTAGCTTAATCTCTAGCCTTTTCATGGTCACGATCATGAAATTGTCATATGACTCCCCTCACTTTGTCACATACAATTATTTGTGTTGCCTAGTTTCGCCATTCACCATGGCTTTAAGATCCATTATCAAGTTGACTAGCAAAGAACCACCAAAATTGTTGTTGGAGAGGTCCAAAATGTGTAACTTCGCAAAGAGGTGAACTCCCTTAGGATATCCAAAAGATCCTTAAGATTGTTGGACCTCAAAATGAGAACTTTTAGTTTTGGTAGTGCTCCCGGCCATCTCAGGAATATATCCTCCATATGATTGTCGCTCAAATCCAGAACTTCTAGATTTTTACATTTGATGAGGGACCAAGGTAATGTGTCTCTAAACCAATTTCAACTCATGTCAAGGGTTGTCAAGCTATTTTGGAAGAAAATGATTGATGAATTGTGCCCTCAAGATGATTCATTCGCAAATTCAAAACTGACAAGTCAGTGCTAAAATTTGTTATGCATCGAGGCAAGCTACTTGTTAAGCCATTGTTAGACAAGTTAATGACCTCGAGCTGGGTGGCAATAAATATCAAAGAATGAATCTTTCCTGTTATATTGTTACTTGCAATAGAATAATAAAATGTGACGCATGATGTAAGTGGGATTTGGCCTCCAAATTTGTTGTTGGACAAATCTATTATAGTGAATGTGGTGTTTGAGAAAACCTCTGTGAGCCACCATCCTATAAAATTGTTATCGGAAATAAATAAAGATTCAAGAGCAAGGAAGGATAGTCTAAAAGAGTGAGGTTAATCTTACCATGAAATTTGTTGGATTGCAAATCAAGGTATTCCAGATGCGATGCTTCCAACCATCATGAGGGGATATCACTAAACTCATTGTGACCGAGTAGTAGTGTTTCTAAGTTCATGCTTTTGACTAGGGAGCACAATAATGGCCCTCTTAATGCATCGTTTCCCAAATCTAGACTTTGGAGATAAGTTATATTACCAAAAAAATGGCTGTATATTCCCAAAGAGATTATTGTTAGAAAAAATTTAGAGATAGGAGTGAACTCAACCGGCAAATCGAAGGAGCGATCTCACCGGTGAAACCATTCTCTGAGACATCAAAGTCGAGTATATAAGGTGGAGGCATCGGGGGTGGTCCTCGGAGTGAGTTGTTGTGAAGGTCAATATATGACAAACTCTTACAATGCATTTGTTGTATAGCTCCCTCTAGAAAGCTTTGAGAAAGATCTAAAGGGTCTAATGTATCATGACTTATTTCCCAAAACCACTTTGGGATCTCCCCATTAATCCTATTGCGAGAGAGGCCAAAGTGTTAATCTTTTTAACAAATATAAGAAATAAGGGAACTCGGTCAAGTTGCAAGAAGTCAACTCCAGCCATTGAAGAGAAAGGGATGAAAGAGAGAGATTCTAATAAGTCACTTTTGGAAATGTACCAAGATTACGCGAAATTTAGGAGTGAGCAAGGTCATTACTAGAAAGGTCAAGCATCCAAAGGTGGCGAAGGCGTAGGAGGGAGCTATTAGAGTGGAGAGTGTCACAAACCCAACTGCAAGCAAGGTCGAGAGTAATGACGTTACCAATAACATTGTTGCAAATGACACCGTCCCACGAGCAACGGTCTACCTCCTTGTCCCATGAGTTTGTCTTTGGAGAAGAGTGATAACAAGAGTCTGATGCCATGCTATCAAGCGCGAAAGAGTTTTTAAAATGGAGCAAGGCGTTGCGCTAGTCAGAAGGGCAATGGGAGTGTGGGAAAGGAAGGGGAGGAATGTAGAAGGGGCGAATGAGAGAAAAGGAGAAAACAGAGGAGGCTGAGGATATGATGCCACCCCGTTTTGCAATTTAGCAAGCGAGTGCTCCGACTTATAAAATGTGAAGTGATGGACACCAAGTCTTCCGATACAACGAGTTTGACTTGTCTTGTGGGTTGTGAATTAAGTTATTATGCCTATATCAACCCACTATTACGTCCACCCCATTTTTCTGTAGTCATCTATTAATCTTAACCCACATAAGAAAAAGCTATTAGATCCTCCCCATTATTCAGTCTAGCATCCGAGTGAGTTTATTGGTGGTTGGGATAGGAATTTGACTCATATAGCCCTTCTAATAAGCCAAGTTGTCTCCACACGTCTGCTCTCAAAGGTCTGTCGGAAGGCTTGTACTAAATATAATTTTGTAGGCTGCATTCGCTCGTGACCTTCCCAGGTGAAAAAGGGTTAACCTCAGTGCATATGTACTGGTATAGGATTCAACTACATCCGTACTGGCTGGCACCAGCATGAACGTTACCCCAGGTAGATTCGGATGCAAATGCATAAACTGAGTGTCAAAACAAACATTTATGAGAACAGAGCTTAACCGCCTTTTTTTCCTTTTTCTATCAGACAATTTGCATAATTTCCCTCCTTTTATAACTCTGCGGAATCGATAAAATTAGCAGGCAGTGGAAAGGTAAAGGCAAATGAATAACGTCAGCGGCATAACTATTCTCTTTTGAGCCATTGCGCAGGACTGAACCCAGCACCTAATTAAAACTGGCACCCCATCATCCACCTGGTACTCGGTTCATCCATAACCCTGAATCGTAGAACGATTCAACCGGACCCTGGAAAAAGAAAATGTGAATGTTACAAAAAAGATTAGTACAAGAAGTGAGTATCGACTGTGTAATCATGTATTGCTACGACATAATTGCCTCGCAAGGTTTCAGAGGAAACGAGCAGGGGACTTCTGTGCCCTTAGGAGCGCTATGCTAGCTTCTCTCTCATTTTCAGCTGGCTGTTCTTGAGTCGACTGTACACTCCGTACAAGCTTTCGCAGCTCCTATAGGAAGTACAAGGTAGAAAAATATTCAGCATAGACATGGAACCCAAAAATTATTTTGACAATGTGACATGGGATATGTCAACCACACTATCGGCAATCGGCAAATGCAAGTTTCAGCGACAGCATGTGCACTGAAGAACGATCTAAACATGGCGAAGTTTGTTGTCCAAGTTGGAGCGATGAATTAGCCCGACCAACGATAGAGTTGTGTAAATGTTAACTACATGCCATGCGTTACCGCATGTGCTCATGCAAAACCATCAATTGGTCTTCACAGTCAAGAGCCGGATGTTAAACGAGTAGTTGATTCCGCAGCAACCCATGGATATTTTTTATCCAGGGCATGGAGTTGTTCAAGATGCTATACATGGACAGTAAGAAAATCTGAATGCTCCAATAGATAAAACTAAATGCTCAAACTGTAAGAGATATCTGTCAACTTACTTGCCGGTCAAAATCAATGGTGTGATTGGAGAAAACTTCATTGGCTATTTGAATGTCTTTACTGATTAAACCATCAAACCAACTGCTTGCTATGCTTGCATTCTCACTACACTCCTGGGAATTGAAAATTGAAAAGCAAGTCAACATCGAGAAACCTGAACGAATGCTAGAAAAGGAAGATGGACATCGTGAAGACCTAAAGTTTCATGCATGACCAATGCATCACATCACTAATGAACCACCTTTTCAATATATGTAAGATTTGGCATATTTCATGGGTGATGAAGATCTCATACCATCTCTGCCTCCAAAAAGTTGTATATCCGTTGGATAATTAAAAAAAGTTGTTCATTGTCTAAATCTGCAGTATCGCTAGTAACCCATCAAGCCAAGATTCATCCTTGCTGTGCACCTTAAAAAAGGCAGGAGTAACCCTTGAAAAAAATTGGAAATGAGTTATTAATGGCTCCGTATCAGAATACAAGTTAGATATGTTCTCGCTGAAGTTTTTTGCAGGAAAAACTGCTCCCACTCCGCACTACTTACTATGCGAAGTTAAACATAAGTCTCTCTTTTCCACTAAAAAAGTAGCAAGTTTGGTTACTTAGTAGCTACTTTATCCAATATATGTAAGACTTTGATTTTGAATTTTGGGTTTCATCCAAGACCTTTTTGGCCGGTAAAGGGCAGAGCAAATGGATTCTGTTGCAGAAAGATTCATGTGAACTCTGCTGACCAAAGTTGCACAGAGCAATTAGGGAAGACAAATATCGTGCAAGGTGGAGGAGAAATGGATTGATGCTGCTTTCACATCCAGTGCCATTCTAAAGAAATACGGAGAACAAGATGAAAATGCAGAAAAAGACAACGAAAGTGATGCGGATTCAAAGAAAGGGACGTATGAATTTAAAGGCAAAGGTGAGCTCCCACAAAGATTGCGTCTTCTGATAAGCACTTTTTTTTAGACAATTTTATGTAAGTTTTTGTATTATATGAACTAGACCAGATTATTTGGCACATTCAATGTTTCAAATTTATTGTATCCTTTACAATATTGAAAAGGTAAAGTAATTATTAATTTCAAGCATGTCTACGAATGCATAATTCTAAGTGATGATAGTACTTTACAGAAGATAACAAATTTCCTTTCTCCACCCACATACGTTCCCTGCATAGCGTTTCTGCTTTTCTGCAGACTCAAATCATTTAAATGTTATATCGTTGACCTATTAATTATATGTGGCAATCATCTCTTTTATTGCTAGGATATAGAAAAATTGTCGTGCATGCACATATTATGTTGCATGGTCTAATGTATCTAATCTGACATATAAAGTTTCCATGGCTTAGGACACCCGTAGAAATCAGCACCTCTCAGTAAATTCAAAGCCAGGGATTCTAGTCTATGCTTAGATTTTTAAATAAAAACCAGGGCACTAAGTATCAAATCGAGTAAGTACAGGTAAAACTTTCTTCTCTAGGTGATTGGGAAGCCGACTCCTCACACATCCCATACATGTTGAACTTTTTCTCCTCTAAGAAATACTCATGAGGCAGCGGTAGGCAATGCAGATTTTTCTTCAGTGACAGAGTTAAAACCAGGTACCTCCTCCTCTTCCTCGTGTTCTTGCTCAAAATCTTCTTCTCCTTCATCATCATCTTTGCCAAACCACACCTCGGATACAGATAAAGCTTGCAGCCTACTGTGGTCACTATCTTTCGTAGCCTCAATTAAAGCATCCATTAACTCAGGTTCAACTTCTCGCAGCAACTTCCCTAACAAATATGATTTATTAAGGAAGTTTACATTGGATATTATGGACTCGTGAGGCATCAATGAATCATTGAATCAACACCGCTCGTGCGTATTTTGTAAAATAAAACTAAATTAAAATACCTTTATTAAAAATAAAAAAAAAACTAAAGAAAACTGAAGAGAAAAAAAGCCAAGGACATTTGTGTTCCATCTGGAAATGAAAAAAAAAGCGTTCAGCAAGCAAAATCTCAGATTTTTTGCACAGCTTGAGCATTCATGTACGCCTCTCACGAGCACATCATTAGCAATTACTTATCATTCATCAATTTATGCTCAAGGAACTATACTGCAATTATCATCCAAGCATTTCAAAAGTACAAGCTGACATACTCAGACACAATCTAAAGAGGGTAAGGGGGCAGTCAAAAAAGAGCTTCTTATATTAAGAACTATTTTTTTGGGCAAGAACTCATCGTGCAATGGCCAAGCATAGCAAAGAAGATACCAAGTGAACCGGCAAAGAAAGGCGAAAAGATTCTCACGAACACACACATCCACACTCACAAAAACATGAATAAAACTTGCAGCACCAATGAAATTGAACTGCCTTCGCTTTCCTTCTCGAACATCCGGTCCCAGTCTCTGCGACAAATCGACAAACATCTCAACGGCATTAACAAGTAACGACTCGGACCAAAAGCCTCACCAGAAACAGCCACGCATTGCAGAAGCATCACCTTCGCAAGCATCCCAGCGTCCAACGCCGCTTGCTCCAGAGGCCACTCTGCAATCTCCCTTTTAAAAAGAAAGGATAATGAATCTACAGCGCTACGTTATTGAACATTATTATATGTGCACGAAGCCCGTAAGAGCTCAAAATCGCGCCGCCTCCAAACACATCATTTTTTTTCCCAGCAGTATCTGAGGAAGCGCTTGATTTGGGGATGGGAAAAAGAAGCGAGCTCCACGCCTTCTTCCGGTTGAGGCCCTTCTGGGCGTCGGAGTCGGAGTCGGAGTCGCTGCCGTCATCTTCTCGGGGGATCGTACGGCGGCTGGCGGTTGGAGAATCTGAGCCCGCGCGGCCGGTGATGGACATCGCGGTTACACCGTCTGGAACAGACAACGTTGAGGATGCGACGTTGTTCCAAAGGGCGAAAGAGATGTCCGTAGTGGATAATGGCTCTCGCTTCATTTCCCTCTTTTTTGGCTCTCTTTTTTTTCGTTTTTTTAACTGAGCTTAACAAATTTCATTATCCAACTTTTCAATTCAACTCGCATTCAATTACACCAAAATACAAAATGATAAGACATTAGAAACAAGCCATTCATAAGGGAAATGACATTTGAAACCAATCGGGTGACATATTTATTTACTGAATCTACATTACACAGTTTAAAGAGACTATTCTTTAACAATTTCACTATCCATGAAACTTGATGGCCTTCCGCTTTGGCTTCTCCATCCACTGGGCTGCGCTTCTCTCCAGCATTCTCACACCCCGCGAGAGCCATTCCGGCCTTCCTATTTCAAATGCAATGTATGCTATGGAGATCCCAATGACAATTCCAGAGGTATAACCAATCCACACTACTTTCTTTTTGAACCAACTCTCATGCCTTTCACGATTGAAATGTGTTGAGGATGATGGTGGAGGAGGTTGAGCATCACCAGGGCATGCTTTCGACAATGGAGTTCCACATAAGCTTGGATTCTCACTAAACGAGTCGCTTGAAAATGTGCTCAATTGCTTGTCTTGAGGAATTCGACCAATGAGTTGGTTCTTTGAGAGATTTAAGTACCCAAGGGATGCCAAATCTCCCAATACTATAGGAATTTCCCCACTAAGCATGTTCGAAGATAGATCGAGCCATCCAAGATTAGTCAAGTTTCCCAAAGTCAAAGGGATGGAACCAATAAGGTGGTTGTGCGAAAGGTTGAGCCCTACAAGTGAGCGAAGATGGCCAAAAGCTTCAGGAATGTCTCCTTGGAAAGAGTTCTGTGACAAGTCAATAGTTGTGAAGATGGTCAAGATCTTCACTAACTTTATCTCTTGCCCTTTCATCATCACGGTCACGGTATTTTCATATGATCTCATCTCGTAGGGAGGGGCAAACATTGTCCTATACAATGGTTCATCTTCCCCAACTTCTCTGTTCTTCATGCCTCTAAGGTTCATTATCAAGTTGGCTGATAAAGGACCGCTGAAGTTGTTGTTGGAGAGATCCAAAATGCGTAACTTTGGAAAGATGAGATCTCCCTTTGGAATATTCAAAAGACCCTTGAAATTGTTGGACCTCAAAATGAGAATTTTCAGTTCTGAGAGTTTTTCCAACCATCTCGGGAATGTATCCTCTATCTGATTGCTACTGAGATCCAAAACTTGCAGATATGTACAATTGACAAGTGACCGGGGCAACGTGCCTTCAAACCGATTTCGACTCAAATCAAGAGTCAACAATCCACCTATCAAAGAAATTGATTGTGGAATTGTGCCCTCAAGTTGATTCATTCGCAAGTTCAAAACCGAGAGAAAAATGTTATGAGTTGTTAAGCACCGAGGAAAGCTACCTGTTAAGCTGTTGTTAGACAAGTCGATTGTCCGGAGAAAGGTGGCATTGCATATCAAAGAAGGAATCTTTCCTGTTATAATATTATTTGCAATGTAATAATACATTGTGACGGGAGATGGAAGCGGGATTGGCCCTTCAAATTTGTTGTTGGACAAATCTATTAGACGTAATGAGGTGTTGAAGAAAACCTTTGCAGGCCACTGCCCAATAAAATTGTTGTTGGAAATAGATAAATATTCAAGAGCAGGGAAGGAGAGCTCCAAGGCAGTGAGGTTGATCATACCATGAAATTTGTTGGATTGCAAATCAAGGTAAGACAATTGCGGTGCTTTCAGCCAATGTGGAAATATATCATTAAACTCGTTGTGATTGAGAACTAGCACCAATAAGTTCATCCATTTGACTAGGGAGAAGGGTAATGGCCCTTGTAAATTATTGCTGCTCAAGTCTAGAACATCAAGACTGGTTATATTACCAAAACATGGGGGCACAATCCCTAAGAGATTGTTGCTCGATAAATCTAATTCCAAGAGGGAACTCAACTGACAAATCAAAGAGGGGATCTCACCAGTGAAACTATTGTTCATGGCATAAAAGTAACGAGTAGAAGGTGAAGGGATCGGGAGTGGTCCTTGGAATGAGTTGTTCTGGAGGTTAATATACGACAATCGCTTCCAATGCAATTGGTGTATACCTCCCTCCAGATGATTATTAGAAAGATCTAAACGTTTCAATGTATGATGGCTTATTCCCCAAAACCACCTTGGGATCTCCCCACTAATCTCGTTGAAAGAGAGGTCTAAATCTGTTAAGCTTTCTAACAAATTCAAGAAATAAGGAAACTTGTTCAAGTTGCAATATGCTATCGTCAACACTTGAAGCTTTGGGAGAGGGAGGTAACTATAGGAATAGAGAGCGACATGAAACCGAACGTAGGAAAACTCAAGACCAATGACATTACCTGTGACATTATCGCAAGTGACCCCATTCCAAGAGCAGCAATCTATGCTCTTGTTCCATTCCAATGCGCATTTAGATTGTGGATAAAAATAACAATTGGTTTTATTAAGGTAGAAGGAATTCTTAAAATTGAGTAAGGCATCACGTTGGTCAGGAGGGCAAAGGAAGGAGGCAGAGAGAAGATAGAAATTTAAGAAAAGCAGGAAATAGAAGAGGCCAAGGATTTGATGCCACCCCATTGTGCAATTTAGCATGCGTGTGAGTTTATTGGTGGTGGGGAGTGCTTCAACTTATAAAGCCCTTCTCAAGTGTGAAGTCATTGAAACAACTCTTCTGTAAGGTCCATTGGTGGGCTCACATGTGTCATCTATTTTAAAAGTTTTGTTGGTTGGCATACGAGTAATTTCATGTAAGATTCAGTCAGAATGATGTCTCATTTTCTCATGGTCAAGGAAGATCAGATTTTCTGCCAAAGTTAGTTTAGTCATAGGTACACAAGCGTGTAAAACAAATATCCAAGTTAAAAAAAAATTCCTTTCCTAGACACATACACTTTACACTGTTCGTTCTTTCTATACCGATCATGATAAGGATGGACAGAAAGAAACATTGACATGGAGTGATATTTGACACAAGCTTTGTGACCCCAACCCTCAGGTTCTACACCACATCCTGAAGATTAAAAAAAAAAAAAAAAAAAGATCTAACGAGTCACAAAAAGAAATAGAATTTAAACTGAGGTGTTCTCCTTACGGTGATAGGCTACCTAATTAATTGACAACCGCAACAACGGGAAAGCCTCCAATATTTTCATCAGACATAGGAGCAAATAAAACCTAAAAAAGTTATTTGACACTTCATGCCAGAGACAACCCATATGCATATTTGGATCGCGTCTAAACATGTATAATACACGAGTACTTAGAGACCACATCATATTTCTCAAAGTTAAATTATTGTGGAATTTAATATAAAGTGATAAAATATCTTTAACTTCACTAAAGTGCTTACAAATAGTTTTTTTTTTTTTTTGGTAAAGGTAATAATAATATAAAGGAGATTGCCAATGTACAAAAGAACGGATCCATAACCTACACTCTTAGCCAAGGCAAAAGTGAAGGGGATCCGTTGTAAAAGGACAAGGAACAACCCACAAGAAAGATACAACCAGCACCAACTAGAGAACCGACTCCTAATCCTGCCAAACCTCCAGACCACAATGAGAATGCGGGAGCAGAAAAGAAGACGGGAACAAATCTTTCTAAGGAAGAGCATTACTATAGAAAATCCCAGGATCTAAACCCCAGCCTCTTTGAAGTCTTCTGTTCCTCGGTGAAGGGAAAACATTGCAATAAGTGACAGCTTTGTCTCTTACCACCTTAAGGAGGTGATTTTTAAGTGCAGGGACCACCAAGGATTCACCCCTGAATAGTATTGCATTTCTCTTCTTCCATATGAGGTGACAAAGGGCTCCAAATGAAAACCGAGCTATCTTGTGGTAGAAATCGTTACCCGTAAGGAACTTCAGAGCCCAAGGAAGCACCTCATTCCAGCATCGATTTTTCCACGGTAGGTTGCACCTGGCGGCCCAGAAAAAGGCCAGAGAAGCCGAGGTACGACAACCAAAGAAGAGATGGTCTATGGAATCGGGTACTTCGCTGCAAAATGCACAAACACTATAGTCAATTCGGCCATAGGATAGAAGCATAACACTGGTGGGAGACACTTCTTCACAATAAGCCAAAGAATGAACTGGTATCGGGGCGCTGTGGATCCATCCCATATAAGGGACGCCCATCTAACCGGATCTTTCCTTGGTCTGATTAAATTCGAAACCGCTGCAACCGAAAAGGAACCAGACGAGCCACACCAAATAAACTTATCAGCCTCAGAAGATAGCACAGGCAAAGAAATACCCCAACTGAGCAAAAATTCTTTAAGAGGCTGGCCCACCGGAGTGCTTAGATCCGCAACCACAGCATGAGCCGGGATACAAAGGCTGCTTCTAAATGAAGGAGGCACAAATGCATCGAGAGGGCCGCAAGGCAGCCAATAGTCATGCCAAAGTGACACAGATAAACCATTCCCAACTTGCCATCTAAAGGAGGTTCGAAAGTTACCTCGAGCTGGAGAATTTTCTTCCAGGGACCAAGAACACATTCAGGTTGGGACACAATCCAGAAGTTCCTTTTAGTTAAATAGATAGAATGTATCCAGCGACACCAAAGTGATTCCTTGTCAGAGAAGAGGAACCATGTGAATTTTAGAATAGAAGCTCTATTGCAAACTTTAAGATTCCTGATTCCCAGACCTCCTTCAGATTTCGATAGGCAAATGTCTTCCCACGCCACCCTAGCTCCCCCTCGTCCTAGAGATGTTCCTTTCCAAAGGAACTGCCTCATAATTCTTTCAACATTCGCCAAAACGGAGGAGGGAAAGGTAAATACACTAGTCCAAAAGGATTGGATAGAGTGAAGCACTGACCGGATTAGTTGTAGTCTTCCGGCGAATGATAGGAACCGATGTGCCCATGATTGGATTCTAGACGTTAACCGATCCGTCAATGCAATACAATCCGCTTTACCCAACCTGGAGGAAATAATAGGCACACCCAAGTAGCGGACAGGAAGTTTCCCTTCCGGAAACCCAAAAGCCCAACATATTCTATTTCGGATAGAGAGATTACCACCAGAGATAAAGATCTCACTCTTACTTTTATTCGGAAATAACCCACTCCATGAAGAGAAGATATCAAGCCCTCTTTTAAGCATAGAAACCGAAGACCAATCCGCTTGCGAAAAGAGGAAAACGTCATCAGCAAAGAACAAATGGGATAACCGAACTTGTTTACACCTCCAGAAATATTTAAAGTCTCTATTCGCCGTGCGGGAAGCCAGCAAACCAGAAAAAATTTCCATGACCAATGTAAACAAATAAGGGGACATTGGATCTCCTTGCCTGAGACCCCGCCTACCCTGGAAAAAGCCGTGGATATCTCCATTTATAGCTATGGAGAAGGACGGAGTGGTGACACAGGCCATTACTAACTTGATGAAGCTGACCGGAAATCGAAAGGCAAGAAGAACTCTTTCCAAGAAGTCCCAATCAACAGTATCATAGGCCTTATGGAAATCAACCTTAACCGCACACTTAGGGAGATATGGGTGAAGATGGAAGCCCGCAAAAAGTTCTTGGGCAAGGAGAATGTTGTCTCTAATTCTCCTACCTTTGACAAACGCATTTTGGGACTGATCAACAATGTCGTTTAACACAGCTGCTAAGCGATTAGCTAAGATCTTTGTGATGACCTTGTGAATGGTGTTACAGCAAGCAATTGGTCTAAAATCCGATACAACACTAGCATTAGGGACTTTAGGCACCAGTGCAAGGATCGTCGCGTTTACCTATGATAAAGTGCTTACAAATAGTTTATAGCTACAATTGTGCAGGAAGAAAAAGAAACACAGTCTGGTCGAGCACAATAACTGTCGGCAGCGATTCACTTAATTATAAATGCTTAGAAGTCAAAGTCTTCTTGAAATGACATTACTGTGATCACAAAATTGTATTTCTTGATTGTCTTGGTGGGTTCCTTGGGTGTGGAAAATTCTTAGTTACTTGGGCTCTACGTAGACATGGTGTGGAAATCTTATCCATTTTTCTTGAAAGACATATTACTCAAGTCTATGGCGGCATTTTCATTTTATATATATATGTGTGTGTGTGTGTCTGTGTGTGTGTGTGTGTGTTGCTCTGTCATCATAGTCCAGTAGATAAATGTGGAGAATCTATTAGGAGGAGCGCATTCATTTATGAATTTTTTTTCCAGTAATGCAGCTTTGAATTTGCAGATACTTTGAATCTCTAATATCTTTAAGTTTGATAAAGTGCTTATCAAATATTTTACGGCTATTATAGCTTATGACAACTCTTAAAAAAAACTGCCTCGCACAACTTTTAGATGTTATAACTTTAAAATATGTATTACTCCAGTACCTAACTCTAAGGGTAAGACATAAAAATTTTATACGATGATTTCGTAAATCGTGACATATATTTGATAATAGTAAGCACAAAAACCAAGCGGCCCTGAGGGGCGACGGTCCCCATGCCGGTCAACCCAAGCATACAAGAGGATTATCAGTTATGGAATCGTCTCACCTTACCCCCTGGAAATCTGTATTGTCATTTCCGGGAGCCTTTTTTTTCCCCACCACAAAGTCTAATTCGGCTTCAATTATAAGGAAAAACCAAAATGTCTCGAATTGGCCACGCAACTTATGAAAACCTGCGCAAAGACCCTGTGGAAAGGCCTGCATAATTGCTTCGGAGGCTGAGGAACTGATGCCACCCCACATTGCGCTTTAGCAGATAAGTTAATGGTGGTTGAGATGGGGATTCAACTTAAAGGAGATTTTGCAAGAATCGCATGTTTGGATTATCTGCATAATGCTTGAGCTGCCATGATCCCCAGACTAAAGACGACAAACATCTCGTCGTGTAAACTCAATTGTGCTAGAGTTGGTGGAATATGAAAACGAAGAATCAGATCATCTCAACATGAACCGGCTCTCGATGACCCCCGCTCTCATATTCCAAGTCAGGAAGTTTGTTTTCCCATGGAAAAAGTATTCTCTGATGTACTTTATTCTATTGTAGGAAAACCAAATAAGGGCAAAAGGAAGTGGCTTTAGCAAAAGTGAGGGTTGCATTATTCTAGGCACTCAGGTGGTCCTTGTTCTGCTTTTTATCAAGTCAAGTCTCCTCCATTATTGCTTGCCAATAATGAATCGCTTTTCTTATGCTCATACTATTTATCCACTTAATTAATTTAGTTAAGTTTCTTAACAAATTACCGACATATTTTATTTTACTTTCATCTTCAATCATTGATGAGTAGAAGAGTGCATAACTTTTAAGATTAAGCATCCCATCTCTCTCTCTCTCTCTCTCTCTCTCTCTCTCTCTCTCTCTCTCTCACATATTTCTTTTCATTTATCAGGGTAAACATAAGCAGCATGCGAAAGTTAATCTTATGTGCACGATCGATTATATAATAAGATCATGAAGATCAATTGAGAATTAGCATGTCTAGAATCCACATGTGATTTATTTTTGTTTTTGGCTTTGACTTGACGTTTTCAAAATCTTCCCGTGCATGTTATTTTGAATAAAACTGTTCGGCAAGTTATTTTAGAAACCGTTATATAGTCCGGGGATGTATTGCATTTGTGTTTTAGAAAGTGTTATATAGTCATTTCGTTCTCTCTTGTGATGGGAGAGTATGGCCTTTTTCCGGTAGTTATATCTTAGTCCACTGATCATATAAACACATATTTTGAGTTATCCACCAAATAATGGAGATTACAATTTTTTGGATGAACAATTATTCATGCTTTTTTGCAATTTTAAGGTTTGAATATAATTTAGGATCACCAAAATATTAACCTGTGAAGTATCAATCATATGTGAATTGTTGTTTTGCTTTCAGTCCCCTCTAATATGTCGTTTTTGAGTTAAAAATATCGCATGCAATCAGAAGTGAGTATTTTTCCGCCCTGGCTTCAACTATACAATAATAAATGTCTTGTTTGCAAGATTCAAATGATGAGGGTATCTGACGTAAACAAAGTACCTTTCAAGTATGTAATACTTAAATATGGTACGGTGAAAAAGAGTATGACTGAATGCATATATAAAGAGGCAAGAAGAGGCTAGTCAATTGAATTTTAAATGGCATAAAAAATACAAATTTTCAAGAATTTGAAGCTTTTTTCATATAACAAGCCACATGATGAAATCAAATTTTGGCAGGTTTGGATTAAACCAGATAATGCGATGCCAAACCATCTTTTTGCTTATCATCTCGTACCGATTCCACTAGCCCAAGTATCAGTTGAGTAAACTTACCAGAAGAATTTCTTGTGAAAACAACTCTATCCTCAGAAGAATTGCGAGAAGAGTGTGTCCCACAAAGGCTGCATGAATCACGAGTTGAGATTATACTAAACAAAGACCCATCTTTTGCTTCTTTTCAGGTGCCTCTTTTCTCCTTTTATAAAGTCTAATCTTGCTTTATTTTTCATAGTCAAGTCCGGTAAAAAGATAATAATAAAGAAAGACCTGAATGAATGTGAAACGAACCCGCATAATCTTTTAAAATTACGACAAGTAATCGTCACGTTCATGCTGTTCAAACGCTATCTTCCCTTAGCAACGGCTGGTCTTTTGATTACTATCACGACTAGGGATCCAACAAGAATAGTCTGATATCAAGGGAGCGTTTGATATACGATGGTTTCAATACAAAGAAAGGAAAACTTCCAGAGAGGTAGATTTTATTTGTGATGCTTCCAGAAAGCATATGAAAACACTGCACTGCTTTATATTCCAAAACAAGTCAGATCAACAGTTACGTACAATTAGTTCGAGCATAAAGTCCTTGAGGAAAGGCCCACGAAATTGCTTGGGAGGACGAGAATTTGACGCCACCCCATTTTGCACTTCGGCATGTGAGTGAATTTATTGGTGGTGGGGATAAGGGATTCATCATCGACTTTAGACAGACTTTCAACACAGGTCTTCTCTGAAAGATCTGTTAGTGGGTTCGCATGGACTTCCAACTTCTTCCCCCGTCTACTCCAATAAGACCACTTCAACTTGCCTTCCGGGTTGGGATTTGAAATATCGTTGAAGTTTGATAAAGCCCTTGTCAAATATATTACGCGTTCAGAGACGAAGTTGGAAGTTGTGTACAAGGCATATAAATGAGATATCCACTATTACCAACTTTGCTCCTTCGCATTGGCACGACTTAAGGAGATTTTGCAAGAATTGCAGGTGTGAATTATATGGAGATTGGTTGCAAGCCAAAACATCTGATCTTGGCAGAATTGGAAGGAATCTCTGGCAATTGAACTGCCATCATAATTTAGTTATTTTATTTAATGAATACCGCGTGAACTCAATTGTGCTGGTCTTGGTGGAATGTGAAAAGGAAGAATCAGATCGTCATCACATTTCCAATGCGAACTGACTCTTGACGACCCTTGCTCTCACATTCCAAGTCAGAAAGTTTGTTTTACATGGCAAAAGTATTGTTCAATACACTTTATTCCGTCGCACGACAATCTAATCAAAGCGGAAAAGAAAGTGGCTTCAGAAAAAGTGTGAGGGCGCTAAATATATTCACTCAGGTAGTTGTTGTTCTGCTTTTTATTCCATCAAAGTGCAAGTCAAGTCTCCACGCATACATTGTTCTTCATGGTAGTTGGACGTTGCACGTTGTATAACTTCCATTTGCCATCAACGGAGAGGCATTCTCATTTATTTAGGTTTCATTTATTTTACAAAAAATGAATCATTTCAAAAATATTTTCCTAAAAATGATAGATTAGATCGCTTGATATAATTAGTCAGAAAAGATATTTCAATTATCAACAATAATTTATGTCCCAATATTTTTGTAGACAATATTAAAAATTGATGTTCATTCATTTTTATGAATGATGTAATCGATTAGTTTTAGGAAAATATTTTTCGAATGATTTATTTTCTGTGAAACAAACGGAGTCCTTGCTTTTCCTTCCGATGATAATCAAACTTACGAAATCCTTCAAGCACTCAATTAATTATAATGTGCATTAAGCATGATACTCGTCTCATTCTATACCAATGCTTCTACACGCATCATATAATTATTGATCTTCTATATAGATTAGTATGCTCATAACAATTACCTCACTTAATTAAAGAACTCTTTCTCAAGTTAAGTTCTCTTTTTCTTATCCCTCCAATTTTTTTACCGATCATTTTTCTTTTCATTATATCAGGCAAACATCAGCAGCATAAGAAAGTTAATCGTATGTAAGTGATGGTTTATACACTAGGATAATCAAGATCAATTGAGGATTAGCATATCTACAGTCCTCACGTCATTGATTATTTTTGTCTCGTGTAGTCTAGATAAACATTTTTGTCTTTGGCTTTGGCTTGAAGTTTTGAAAATCTTCCCATGCATGTTATTCTGAAAAAAAATGTTTGGCAAGGTTACTTTAGAAAGTCTTATGTAGTCTTGGGATGTATTGAATTTGTGTTTGTGCGAGTGAGAGCTTCATTTTGTTCACTCATTATGATGGGAGAGTGTGGCTTTTCATTTTTATTTTTTATATAGTATATCATAGTCTCTTGATGATATAAACATGTGTTTCGAATTATCCACCAAATAATAAGGATCACACTTTTTGGATGAAAAATTGGTCATGCTTTTTCATTTGTAACTTTGAATGTAGTTTAAAATCAGCAAAATATTAGCTTGTGAAGAATCAATCACATGCGCATTGCTGTTACGCTTTTTGTCACTTTGAAATATTTGTTTCGCGTGAAAAATGTCGCGTGCAAGCATAAGCAAGATTTATCTTAGTTTCATCATTAACTATACATAATAGATAATTGTTTTGTGTGTAAGATTAAAGTGTTGAGTGTTTCTAACATAAACATATTTTTTACCGATATAATCCTCCAATCTCTTAGTACAAAAAATGTTCAAACATTAAATTAATTCTAAAAGCATAATTGGATACATGAAAATAGGCGAAGTGGATGCTCATGAGTTGAAGAAAAAATGGCATATAACATACAAAATATCAAGAACTCGAAGACTATTACATATAACAAGCCACACAATGAAATCAAATGTCGGCACGTTTGGATTCAACCAGATATTCTAATGCCAAACCATGTTTTTGCTTATTTTCTCGTACCAATTCCACTCACCCAAGTATCAGCTAACTCACCAGAAGAATTTATTGTGAAAACAATTCTATCCTCAGAAGAACTGCAAGGAGAGAGTGTCCCACAACGGCTGCAGGAATCACGACCTGAGATAATACTAAAGAAAGACCCATTTTTTGCTTCTATCAAGGCGCTTTCTTTTGTTCTTTGATGAAGTCTAATCTTGATTTATTTTAAGATGGCTGGTAAAAAGAAATAATAAAGAAAGACCTGCACAAATTTGAGACGGACCTGCACAATCTTTTATAATCACGACAAAGTAATCTTCACATTCGTGCCATTCAAAACACTTTCTTCCCTCATCAACGGCTTGTCTCTTGATTACTATTATGACGACTGGGGTCCAACAAGAATAGTGTAATACCGAAGGAGCGTTTGATATACGATGGTTCCAATACAAAGAAAAGAAAACTTCCAGAGAGGCTGATTTTACTTATGATGCCTCTAGAAAATTATAACACTGATTTGTGTGCTATTCCTAAACAATTGAGGTCCACCATTAGATACAATTAGATCGAGCAATGCATGAAAACAAACTAGTAATTCGCTCCAAGGACATAATTAATCAATATTTGAACATGCGTTAGGCTCCCACTATTATGTCTGCTCTCTTATTGCAGCTTCATGCATCTTCAGCAACCCACCAAACTGGGAAAAAAAATGAAAAAAATTCAGAAAAATTATTTAAAAATTACAAAAATTGTCCACATCAACACCGGCCATGCAACATTGAATGACCGATGTCTACATCAGTGATTTCAGACTAATTTTTTGCCAAAATGACTCATTTGGCAAATTGTCAAATGGTTAAGGACTCAATTGGTCAAATTAAAAGCTTTATAATTGAATTGGCTGTCGTTAAATAGGTATAAAACTTTTGAAACCATTATATCTAGATTTGTAGTTATGATTAGTGAATTTTAGTGTCCCCAATTCGATTAGACTTAACAAGAATAGATTATGCGGCCATTATTTAGAGGATTATTATAATTTGATCCACCCACTAGGAAAGGCTATTAGATCCACCCCCATTACTTACTTCAGCATGCGAGTAAAAGTTCTTCTAGTTATACAGCCCTTGTAAAATGTGAAGTGATCTAGGCAAGTCTTCTCTAGAAGGTCCGTTGGTGAGCTCCCGAAATAGGTTAGCCGTTCTAAAAGCTCTATCGGTGAGATTGTTGACTATGCGATTACCATAATGATGTTGTATAGTTGAACTAAGATGGATATTGGTGGAGGTGACATAGGGATTCAACTTGACCCTTCTAACAAGCCAAGTGATCAACACCAAAGTCTTCTCTCAAAAGGTCTGTTGGTGGGCTTATGCCAAACATATTATTATATTTCCGAGTGCTTTCACCCAAAGGCTACATCAAATGGGATTGGATTCCCATGTAAAAAGCGTTCTAGCTTTGTCAAAAGTAAACTAAGTTTAGAAAAAGCAATAATAAAGCAGCAGGACGTGGCCTTCCAAATGATCAGAAATTGACGTTAAGACAAAATTTATTATCATATTTCCTCTGTTTTTGGAGCAATTTTTCGCCTCCTAAAATTAGAAAGAAAAATTTCAATAGAAAACCTTGCTATGAAATACCCTTAATCAGACTAGACTATGTTTGTAGGTACTTCGCACGGTGTCTACTAACTAGCCAGGGGTACCAGATCGACAAGTTGGTTTGTAGACGCTATGCGAAGCACAGGTTGACACAACATGAACCTTTTCAATTTCCACTTCGTCCCCCCAAACGCTAGAGGTGACCATACCTGCCTACCCAGTGGTAGTCTATTTAGAAGAATAGACAGAGTCTACCTTCCCTCCCTCCCTCCCCGAAGCCTCCTAATTCCAAGATACATGTTTTTCTTTTGTGCCTATGAGGAATTACCCCGAAATTTAACATCTCAAAGTTTAGACGAAACAATTTTGAGACATACTTAAGTCCATTCTTCCTCTTTTCATTGAAGTTAAAGTTATGTTGAGGGATGAGCCGAAAAGAATAAAAATGAAACCATCCTTCAATTTCAAACATTTGAGGTCCACCATTACGGACAATTAGGTCGAGCAATGCATGAAAACAAACTAGTAATTCGCTCCAAGGACATAATTCAACAATATTTGAACATGCGTTCGGCTCCACTATTATGTTTGCTCACTCATTGCAGCTTAATGCAACCACAGCAACCCCCCAAACTGGAAAAAAAAATATTCAAAAAAAAAAATTAAAATTTGTAAAAAAAATACAAAACATTGAATGACCGGTATCCACGTCAGTTATTTCCGACCAATTTTTGGCCAGAATCACTACATTGGCAAATGGTTAAGGACTCAATTGGCCAAATTAAAAAATTTATGACTGAATTGGTCGTTGTCCAACATGTATAAGACTTTTGGGACCATTCTCTCTAGATTTGCAATTATGGCCGGCGAATTTTAGCGTCCCCAATTTAGTTAGACTTAACAAGAAGAGATCCTTCGGCCATTATTTAGAGGATTATCATAATTTGATCCGCCCGCTAGAGAAAGCTACTAGATCCACCCATTATTCACTTTAGCATGGAAGTAAAAGTTCTTCCAGCTATAAAACCCTTGTAAAGTGTGAAGTGATCCACGCAAGTCTTCTCTAGAATGCCTGTTGGTGAGCTCCCAAAATGGGTTAGCCGTTCTAAAAGCTCCATCGGTGGGATTGTTGACTATGCGATTACCATAATGATGTTGTATTACTGGACTAAGATGGAATATTAGTGAAGGTGACGTAGGGATTCAACTCATATAACCCTTCTAACAAGCCAAGTGATCAACACCAAAGTCTTCTCTCAAAAGGTTTGTCGGTGGGCTTATGCTAAACGTATTATTATATTTCTCTTTCCCCGAAGGCTACATCAAATGGGATTGGATTCCCATCTAAAAAGTTTTCTATGGCTTTGTCAAAAGTAAATAAAGTTTAGAAAAGCAATAATAAAGCAGCGTGAAATGGCCTTCCAAATGATCAGAAATTGACGTTAAGACAAAATTTATTATCATATTTCCTTTGTCTTTAGAGTGATTTTTTACCTCTTGAAATTAGAAAGAAAAACTTCAATAGAAAACCTTGCCATGAAATACCCTTAATCAGGTTGGACCATATTTGTAGGTACTTCGCAGTGTCTACTAACTAATCAAGGATACTAGACCAACAAGTTGGTTAGTAGATGGTCGCTCCACACATGAAAGACTACTATACCTGCCTCCCGATAGTAGCTTATTCCAAAGAATAGATAGGGAAACGACCTTCCCCTCCCCGCCCCCTCCCTTCCTTTTTTTCCCCAAAGCCCCCTAATTCCTATATATATATATATATATATATTTTTGCTTCCCTACCTAGGAGGGAATACCTTTGAAATTTAATGTCTCATAATTCAAATGAAGTAGTTTTAGGACATACTTAGATCCATTCTTCATTTTTTCATCAACATCAAAAGTTACGTTGAGGGATAAGCCAAAAAGAATAGAAATGAAATCATCATTCAATTTCAATTAAATAAGTAATGTCTTTTGTTATAATATAACGCGGAAACTAATATCGGATTTTGCAATTTGAGTTGATGCGAAATCACCAAAGAAATAAACAAGGAATAATAAAAGATATCAAATATTTACGTGGTTTAATCCGAATGTCGGTACATACATCTACGGGAAGAATCAACAGTAAATAATTTATTATAATCAAAAGATCAGAATTATAATCACTTCCATGCTCAAATATTTCTCACACTTAAATTAATCCCAAGCCTACAGAATTTATAAATAAAATAACTCAATTTGATGCAAATTCGTTGTACAAAATCTACCGTGGTCTACCATCCTCCGTGCGATCGAGAAAAAGTGTCACCCAGTGCGACCCCTTTCGCACTTCGCCGTTCGTCATTTCGTGGAGTTCATTACACGGCTTGAAGGAATCTTCCGCGCGGCCAAGAAAAGGTACTCCACCCGACAGCATTAAAGTGTTCCACCCTTCTTCTTTTTTTATACAAGTCAACAAATCCCACTTTTGATGGGGACCGTCGAATTTCGAGCTCCTTTTCTTTTGTGGCCTTTAGACGTCCACCGTACGCCTGCCAAGGGCGTCCAATAAATAGGTAAAACGGTCTAATTTGTATTGATTCATGAAATGAAATACAATTCCGATAATCAACATTCAATCCAATTCTAACTCAATTTATATTCAACATGACCTATATTATTAAAACCTATTCATGCTTAACCCTAAATATGAAAATAAATACTAACTCATTTAATCTATTTTAAGCTCTTCATGTTAATGTGTTATTTGGATATATGTCAAATTAAAAAGTAAAATAACAAAATATGAAGATGTAAGTAAATAAAACAAAAAATGTAAAAAACAAGAACAACAAAATTAAAGAGACACAAGGTGACTATGGTCTTTTATTTTATTTTATTTAAAAATAATTTCTTAATTATTTTTCTTTTTCTTTCTTTTTCCTTTTTCTTCACATGGTCACTAGCTACAATAATTGACCATAGGTGAGCTCGAGCCATGCTACAATACTATATATGTTTTTGTTGTGCTTTGTACTTTTTCCACATTTACCATAAATAATGTAGCTTGTGCTCATTAGATTGATTTCAAGGAGTTCATGAAATTTTCACAAGCCATATATGATGAAAGCTATTTTTATTCACCAATGATCAACATTGTGATGTGAATCTGTCCAATTCGATGTAATTGGTCATCCACGTAATTTCCAGTGCAAGCAAAGGACAGAGTTTCTTTCAAACATTTATACGAAGTCTCCAACGCAATTTCTTTTCCACGTTCCCATTGATCTCACATGGCTTTTTCCACAATCGATGCATTGAATGATTGTGTCGCGAAAGTTCGTGGAAATAAAATAGCTCCATCAGAGGTAAACTCGCAGCGCAAGATTCACCGTGGTCAACATTGCTCCGTGCAATCGAGAAAAAGTGTCACCCAGGGCCCAGGGCGAGCCCCTTTCTTACTTCGCTGCTCGTCATTATTTTATTTTATTTTATTTTGGAGTTCACGACACGGCTTGAAGGAATTCTTCTGCGCGGCCAACAAAAGGCACTCCCACGTCCCACCCCAACAGGATTCATGTTTTCTCCAGAAAAAACTCCCAACAGGAACCCCTTTCTTACTTCGCTGTTCGTCATTTTTTCTTTTTTTGGAGTTCACGACATGGCTTTTTCTCGTTCTTTTACAGAAGTCAACAAATCCACTTTTGACCGGAACCCACCGAATATTCAAGCTCCTTTTTCTTGCGTGGCTTTCAGGCGTCAACCGCGCGCCTTCTCGAAGATATTAGATGAGAATTTTGCTAATATAACTGTTCTTGCATAACTGCTAGAGTAACGGATGAGGGATGGACCTGTTAATAATTTCAAATTATTTGTTATCTTTCTTTAATGATCTAGAGCAGAATGTTTTCATCACAATGAATTAAGGACAGTCATTTAATCATTTCTTATAAGATAAAATCAATCAACTGAGAAACAAACCCGTAGTCAGAGCAAATATACCATGTTCCCTCCTAACAAAATCCAAACTTGAGTCGGATTAATGGGCACATCGCATTTGAACAAATCGAGATCTTCAAATTGGTTTGGATTCCGTACATGTGCTAAAACTCGAGACATGATATTACAATTTTTGTTTGCAATAAAAAAAAAGATGTTTTATTGTTGCCCTTTGTATTATCCCACCAAAGTGGGTGATCGAACAATGTTCAAGCACATCTTCAATCCATCATCAAATTTAACTTAGAATAACATTATGAGTTGCCGCGGAGACAACCAAGTTGGATAATGAAAAAAAAAAGAACAGATGACAAAGGTCTCATATTTTTTAAAACCCAATTATCGTATCTTTTTATCATGATAAGATCAGTGCCAACTCCACATTTTGGAGTTGGCCATCTCGATCTCATCCCAATATATTCACCACCAGCAAACAACGGTCATAGATCTTTGTCTATGTGCAGAATGTCTAGTGCAGTTGTTCCGTGCTAAGGTGATGTGATCAGAATGGATGCAATGCTGACGATATGAGAGAGGATACAGTAAGGACATATTTCATGTAGTTGATTACGGTGTATATAGATTGGTATTCATTTTATACGCCCTATTACTTCACGACCTTTCCAAGGGAAAAAAAAATGTGTTGGTTTAATTTCAACACAGGTTTATTTACACCATATTCAAGTACAGTTGTTCCGCCAAGAGCATGAATATAAATCAGGTGGATTCGAATGTGAAGGATAAACCGAATTTTGCACATACCTACAAATGAGTGTCAAAATAAACACTCATGATAAGAGAGCTTAACCTCCCATGTTTCTTTATAAGATGATTTGCAGTATTTCGTTCTTCTTATAACTCCCCAGATTTGATAAAATTAGCACGCAATGGAGAGACAAAGACATTTTTAGTTTTGCTCATCTTATAACCATTCTCCTTTTAGCTATAAGGAACTTCCTAAATCTAGCACCCCATCATCCACCGGGTATTCGGTTCATATACTACCTAGAATTACGAAATGATTTAACCGGAACCCAAGGAAGAAAACGTAATGTTACAATGTAGATTACCACGAGAGGTGAGTATCAATTGGGTGATCATATATTGCTACTAGGTAATTGCCTCGCAAGATTACCCTAGGAAATGGGTAAGGGACTTCTGAGCCCTTTGCAACACCATGCTAGCTTCTCTCCCATTTTCATTAGCAGCGGCTGGCTGTTCTTGAATCGAATGCACACTCCTCACAAGCTTTCGCAGCTCTTATTGGAAGTACAACGAAGGAAAATATTCACCATAAACATGTGAACCCAATACTAATTTTGACAATGCAACATAGTAGATGTCAACAGCGCCAAGTACTGGCAATTGGCAAATGCAATCTCAGCGACGGGCAATGTGTTGCATTGTGCACTGAAGAACGATCTAAACATTATGAAGTTTGTGCATGGCAAGGGCAAGCACATACAAAATGTTGTGCACGTTACAGAGGAATGAATTAGCCCGACCGGCTATAAGCTTGTGCAAATGTTACCTACATGCCCATGAAAAACCATCAAATCTAGTTTACGTTGTCGAGCAGAATGTCAAATGAGAAATTACTTTCTATTTTCAGTACATAAAACTGTCGACACTTGATATTGAGTACTTAAATTCTTAGTGCTTATTTTTTTTAGTCTTATCAAACGGGCTTTTAGGCTTCGAATATGTGGGCCTAGTTGAGCGCCCAAGATCACCCACAACTGAGAGAATGTGATGCAGGTGCAGAGTGGGCGATTCTTGTTTTGAGTGAAATAATGGATGGAATCAGTGTGTGGGAATGAATGTCGATGGGCAAATGCAACACGCACATATCATGCCGTGAGGTCTAAACGTATCTAATTCGATTTATAAGGATTCCATGGTTCAGGACACTTGGTAGAAATCAGCAGCTCTCAGTGAAAATGAAGCCAGGATTTTAGTGTATGCTTAAGAGATTTGTAACCAGCAAAGAGTGTTTCCATTGGTTTCTTTACAACTAAGTATCAAATCAATGACGTACTGGTGAAACTTTCTTCTCTAGGTGATTGGGAAGCGGACTTCTCGCACAGCCCGTACATGCTGAACTCGTTTTCCTCAAAGAGGATGCAAATGAAACTTTGAGTAGCAGCGGAAGGCAATGCAGATTTTTTTCTTTTTTCAAGCGACGAAGTTAAAAACCAGGTATCCCCTCCTCTTCCCTGTGTCCATGTTCGAAATCTTCTTTCTCTTTCGTCATTACGTTTGCCAACCCAGGCCTCCGATACCAATAAAGCTCGCAGCCTACTCTGGTCACCATCTTCCGTGGCCTCAATTGAAGCATCCATTAACTCAGGCTACACTTCTCGCAGCAACTTCCCTAACAAATGTGATTCATTAAGGAAGTTTACATTGCACAACGAATCAATGACACCTCTCGTGCATATTTTGTAGAATACAACTAAATAAAACTGCTTTAGCAAAAAGAAAAAAAAAAAAAAGACAGACACTTATGTTCCATCTGGAATTGAAAAAAAAAAAAGAAAATTGTTCAGCAAGCAAAACTTCAGATTTTTCACCCGGCTTGAGCATTCATCTACGAATTTCCCGAGCACATCATTAGCAGTTACTGATCATTCATCAATATATGCTCGAGGAACTATACTGCAGGTACCATCCAAGCATTTTAAAGTACAAGCCGACACACTCAATTTCAATCTAAGTGGGAAAAAAGCGGCAGTTGGGAAAGGGCTGCTTACTCCAAGAACTATTTTACCCAGAAAGAACTCATCGTGCAATAGCCGAGCGTAGCAAAGAAGATACCAGGTGAAGCGGCCAGAAAGGCGAAAGGATTCTCACAAACACACACGTACACACTCGTAAAAACATGAATAAAAATGTGACAGTACCAATGAAATTGAACTGCCTTCGCTTTCCTTCTCGGACATCCGGTCCCAGTCTCTGCGGCAAATTAACGAACATCACAACGGCATGAACAAGTGACAACTCAGACCAAAAGCCTCAATAGAAACAGCCACGCATTGCAGGAGCATCATCTTCGCAAGCATCTGAGCGTCCAACGCCGCTTGACTCCAGAGAAGCCATTCTGCAATTCCCCTTTTAAGGAAAGAATAATGAATCTACAGTGCTACGTTATTGAACATCATTACATCCACGAAGCCCGTGAAGGCTCAAAATCGCGCCGCCTCCAAGACGCATTTTTTCCCCCAGCGCTCGGATCTGGGGATGGGATAAGGAAGCGAGTTCCATGCCCCAGAGGCTCTTCTGGGCGTCGGAGTCGGAGTCGGAGTCGCTGCCGTCATCTTCTCGGGGGATCGTACGACGGCGGGAGGTTGGGGAATCTGAGCCCGCGCGGCCGATGATGGGCGTCGCGGAGTGCCGAATGGACCACACCGTCTGGAATGGACAACGGTGAGGACGCGACGTCGTTCCAAAGGGCGAAAGAGATATTTGTAGTGGATAACGGCTCTCGCTTCATTTTCTTTTTTTGTTTTTTTTTTTTTTTTTTTTTGAGGTGTGTGCTTGACAAATTTCATTATTCATCTTTCCAATTCAACTTCCAATTATTTAGTTTAGGACCAGAGCAAGTCTTTAGAAAGCTCAACAGAAAGAAAAAAGCTTTTTTTTTTTTTTTTCCCTCTCAAAAGCTGTAATTAGGGGGCCATGCGGTTGACAAATTTCATTGTTCATATTTTCAATTCAACTCATACACCAAGATACAAAAGCCCCTTGAAGACAGCAAGATACAAATGAAGAAGACAAGCCTTCATAAGGGAAATAACATTTGAAGCTGATTAGGTGACATCTTTATTTGCTAAACCTACATTCTATGGTTTAAAGAGACAAATTCTCAACAATTTCTTTGTCCATGAAACTTGATGGCCTTCCACTTTGGTTTCTCCATCCACTTAGCTGCACTTCTCTCTAGCATTCTCACGCCTTGCGCAAGCCATTTGGGTCTTCCCGTTTCAAATGCAATGTATGCTATGGAAATTTCAATGACAATTCCAAAGGCATAACCTATCCACACTACTTTCTATTTGAACCAACTCTTATGTCTTTGCAATCAAAAGGTGTCAAAGACAATGGTGGAGGAGGTTGAGCATCGCCAAGGCATGTTTTTGGCAATGGAGTTCCACATAAGCCCGAATTCCCACTAAACGACTCGCTTGAAAATGTGCTTAATTGCTTGTCTTGAGGAATTCAACCAGTGAGTTGGTTCTTCAAGAGGTTTAAGTACCCAAAGGATGCCAAATCTCCTAGTGCTCCAGGAATTCCCCCATTAAGCATGTTCGAAGATAGATCAAAGCATTCAAGTTTAGTCAGGTTTCCTAAAGTTAGAGGGATGGAACCAATAAGGTGGTTGTGCGAAAGATTGAGCCCTATGAAAGAGCGAAGATGGCCAAAAGCTTCAGTAATGTTTCCTTGGAAAGAGTTGCGCGACAAGTCAATGGTTGTGAGGACAATCAATATTTTCACTAGCTTAATCTCCAGCCTTTTCATGGTCACGATCACAAAATTGTCATATGACTCCCCTCACAAAAACTTTGTCACATACAATGATTTGTGTTGCCTAGTTTCGCCATTCACCATGGCTTTAAGATCCATTATCAAGTTGACTAGCAAAGAACCACCAAAGTTGTTGTTGGAGAGGTCCAAAATGTGTAACTTCGCAAAGAGGTGAACTCCCTTAGGATATCCAAAAGATCCTTAAGATTGTTGGACCTCAAAATGAGAACTTTTAATTCTGGGAGCACTCCCGACCATCTCGGGAGTATATCCTCCATATGATTGTCGCTCAAATCTAGTTATTCTAGATTTTTACATTTGACGAGGGACCGAGGTAATGTGTCTCTAAACCAATTTCAACTCATGTCAAGAGTCATCAAGCTATTTTGGAAGAAAATGATTGAGGAATTGTGCCCTCAAGATGATTCATTCGCAAATTCAAAACTAACAAGTCAGTGCTAAAATTTGTTATGCATCGAGGCAAGCTACTTGTTAAGCCATTGTTGGACAAGTTGATGACCTCGAGCTGGGTGGCATTACATATCAAAGAAGGAATCTTTCCTGTTATATTGTTACTTGCAATAGAATAATAAAATGTGACACGTGATGTAAGTGGGATTTGGCCTCCAAACTTGTTGTTGGAAAAATATATTATAGTCAATGTGGTGTTTGAGAAAACCTCTATGAGCCACCATCCTATAAAATTGTTATCGCAAATAAATAAAGATTCAAGAGCAAGGAAGGATAGTCTAAAAGAGTGAGGTTAATCTTACCATGAAATTTGTTGGATTGCAAATCAAGGTATTCCCAATTTTAGCGATGCTTCCAACCATCATGAGGGGATATCACTAAACTCATTGTGACAGGAGAAGTAGTGTTTCTAAGTTCATGCTTTTGACTAGGGAGCAATCTTATCATGAAATTTGTTGGATTGCAATGGCCCTTTTCATGTATTGTTTCCCAAATCTAGAATTTATTGCTTTGCCATCTTAGATAAGTTATATTACCAAAAATGGTTGTATATTCCCAAAGAGATTATTGTTAGAAAACATTTAGAGACGGGAGTGAACTCAACTGGCAAATCGAAGGAGGGATCTCACCGGTCAAACCATTGTCTGAGACATCAAAATCAAGTATATAAGGTGGAGGCATCGGGGGTGGTCCTTGGAGTGAGTTGTTGTGAAGGTCAATAGATGACAAACTCTTTCAATGCATTTGTTGTATACCTCCCTTTAGAAAGCTTTGAGAAAGATCTAATGCATCTAATGTATCATGACTTATTTCCCAAAACCACTTTGGGATCTCCCCACTAATCCTATTGCGAGAGAGGCCAAAGTTTGTTAATCTTTTTAACTAATATAAGAAATAAGGGAACTCGGTCAAGTTGCAAGAAGTCAACTCCAGCCATTGAAGAGAAAAGGATGAAAGAGAGAGATTCTAATAAGTCGCTTTTGGAAATGTACCAAGATTATGCGAAATGTAGGAGCTAGCAAGGTCATTACTAGAAAGGTCGAGCATCCAAAGGTGACAAAGGAGTAGGAGGGAGATATTAGAGTGGAGTGTGCCGCGAACCCAATTGCAAGCAAGATCGAGAGTAATGACGTTACCAATAACATTGTTGCAAATGACACCGTCCCATGAGCAGCAATCTACCTCCTTGTCCCATGAGTTTGTCTTTGGAGAAGAGTGGTAACAAGGGTCTAATGCCATGCTATCAAGCGCGAAAGAGTTTTTAAAATGGAGCAAGGCGTTGCGCTAGTCAAAAGGGCAATGGGAGTGTGGGAAAGGAAGGGGAGGAATGTAGAAGGGGCGAATCAGAGAAAAAGAGAAAACAGAGGAGGCTGAGGATATGATGCCACCCCAATTTGCAATTTAGCAGGCTAGTGAGTGCTCCGACTTATAAAATGTGAAGTGATGGACACCAAGTCTTCCGATGCAACGAGTTCGACTTGTCTTGTGGGTTGTGAATAATTTATTATGCCTATATCAACCCACTAATACACCCACCCCATTTTTCTGTAGTCATCTATTAATCTTAACCCACGTAAGAAAAAGCTATTAGATCCTCCCCATTATTCAGTCTAGCATCCGAGTGAGTTTCTTGGTGGTTGAGTAGGAATTTAACTCATATAGCCCTTCTAATAAGCCAAGTTGTCTCCACACGTCTGCTCTCAAAGGTCTGTCGGAAGGCTTGTACTAAATATAATTTTGTAGGCTGCTTTCGCTCGTGACCTTCCCAGGTGAAAAAGGGTTAACCTCAGTGCATATGTACTTGTATAGGAGTCAACTACATCCGTACTGGCTGGCACCGGCATGAACGTCACCCCAGGTAGATTTGGATGCAAAAGCTTAAACTGAGTGTCAAAATAAACATTTATGAGAAGAGAGCTTAACCTCCCTTTTTTTTCTTTTTCTATCAAACAATTTGCATAATTTCCCTCCTTTTATAACTCTCCGGATTTGATATAATTAGCAGGCAGTGGAAAGGTAAAGGCAAATGAATAACATTAGCGGCATAACTATTCACTTTTGAGCCATTGCGCTGCACAATTTGCGCAGGACTGAGGGTGCGTTTGGGAGTAGCTTCTCAATGCTACTTTGAAGCCCCAAAGATCTTTCAACCAAGAATGGAGTGTTTGGCAAAAAAATTTCAAAGCCCCTTTGCAAAATGTTAGCTTTCATAAGGCTGAAAGCCCAAGGCAGGTTGGAGGCTGCCTTAGGCTTTCAGCATGCCGAGAATGCTGAGCTGATAAAAAAAAATTTCTTCCCAAATTATCCTCATTGGTTTTTTCATTTTTCCGATTTTGCCCTCACTATTCATCGTCTTCTTCTTCTTCTTCCACGAGCAATCGCCGGCGACCGTCACCGGGGGGTGGCGCGACCACCACGCCATTTGGGTCACGGCGAGGTCTGGATCGCCGCGACCCAAATCTGGGGCGGCAGGGTCATGGGAGGACCTCGCCGCCCCCGATCTGGGTCGCGCGACCTCACCGCCCCCGGATCTGGATTGCAGCGGCATCGCGCGACCCCGCCACGACCTAGATCCGGCGGTGAGGTCCTCCCGCGACCTCGGCACCCCGATCTAGGTCGCGACAGGTCGCCGAAAGTCAAGGCAGATCGCGCGACCTCGCCTCCCCAAATCTAGGGTCGCCGAGGTCGCCCGCCGGTGACAAATTTCGATTGCCGGCAGCCGCCTACCCTTACCGGTCAATTTTTTTTATTTTTCTTTTGATAATTTTTTTTATCACAAAAGTCTTTCGTAAATGTAATTCCCCCAAACACCATTTTGCTCAAAGGTACTTCACAAAGGGCTTTCAAACTACAATTTACTAAACACAATTTGCATTTTGAAAAACACATTTTAACTCAAAGGTCTTTGCATTTTCCTAAAAACTTTCCCCAAAAACCTTCCCAAACGCACCCTGAACCCAGCACCTAATTAAAACCGGCACCCCATCATCCACCTAGTACTCAGTTCATCCATAACCCTGAATCGTAGAACGATTCAACCGGACCCTGGAAAAAGAAAATGTGAATGTTACAAAAAAGATTAGTACAAGAGGTGAGTATCGACTGTGTAATCATGTATTGCTACGACATAATTGCCTCGCAAGGTTTCAGAGGAAACCTATGCCCTTAGGAGCACTATGCTAGCTTCTCTCTCATTTTCAGCTGGTTGCTCTTGAGTCGACCGTATACTCCGTACAAGCTTTCGCAGCTCCTATAGGAAGTACAAGGTAGAAAAATATCCAGCATAGACATGGAACCCAAAAATTATTTAGACAATGTGACATGGGATATGTCAACCACACCATCGGCAATCGGCAAATGTGAGTTTCAGCGACGGCATGTGCACTGAAGAACGATCTAAACATGGCAAAGTTTGTTGTCCAAGTTGGAGCGATGAATTAGCCCGACCAATGATAGAGTTGTGTAAATGTTAACTACATGCCATGCGTTACCGCGTGTGCTCATGCAAAACCATCAATTGGTCTTCATAGTCAAGAGCCGGATGTTAAACGAGTAGTTGATTCCGCAGCAACCCATGGATATTTTTTATCCAGGGCATGGAGTTGTTCAAGATGCTATACATAGACAGTAGGAAAATTTGAATGCTCCAATAGATAAAACTAAATGCTCAAACTGTAAGAGATATTTGTCAACTTACTTGCCGGTCAAAATCAATGGTGTGATTGGAGAAAACTTCATTGGCTATTTGAATGTCTTTACCGATTAAACCATCAAACCAACTGCTTGCTATGCTTGCATTCTCACTACACTCCTGGGAATTGAAAATTGAAAAGCAAGTCAACATCGAGAAACCTGATCGAATGCATGACCAATGAAGGAAGACGGACATTGTGAAGACCTAAAGTTCATGCATGACCAATGCATCACATCACTAATGAACCACCTTTTCAATATATGTAAGATTTGGCATATTTCATGGGTGATGAAGATCTCATTAGGGTGAGCAATGGTTCGTGGTCGACCCGGACCGACCCCTGACCGGCCCAACCCCGCCTGGCCCCGGTCCGGTTTCCAAGGGGACTGGGCGGTCCTTGGTCCTGAAATTTCGGACCAACACCGTGCGGGTTGGTCTTCGGTCCTAGAGTTTTGGGTTGGTCCAACCCTGACCAACCCCGTATATTATTTATATTATATTATTTATATTTTTTATATTTTTTTTTTTTGGTAAGGAATAATTCTTTTATATATTAAAACGGTCAAAACTAAGTAAAATTATGTTAAAGTTGACTCCTCAGCTCACTGTCTTGGACAAACGGCATCCAAAAGGCGTGAAGTTTACGCGGTCAAGGTTTTCACGGCGTCCTCCTCCACAGTCCAAACTCCAAAGAATGTTCTCCAGAGTCCACAATCCAGAGTGTTCTTCACCGTGAAGACCATGGAGTCTTCACAGTGACGGACTCGCAACGTCCAAAACGGTGGAAAGTCTACGCCGTAAATCTCCTCGCGGCTTCCTTCCCCAAAGTATGTTCTCTTCCGTTTTGTCTTCTTTGTTCTTCAAATTTGCCAAAATCAAAAGTAACAAAGATCCTTGCTCGCCTCTCGGTTGCCCGCGCCGCCGCCTCTCGGTTGCCCGTGCCGCCGCGCCGCCACCGCTCGCGCCGCTCGTCGCTTGCTACAAGCCCTTTGCTGTCGTTGCTGGCCTCGCTCAACCCTCGCCACTCGCCACTCACCGCTAGCCTTGCTTAACGCTCGCCACTCGCCGCTAGCCTCGCTCAACTCTTGCCGCTCGCCGCCTGACGCCGCCCCACTCGATGCTCGCACTTGCCGCTCGCCACTCGCGCCGGTCGCCTCGCTTATCGCCGAGTAAATCAGAAGGAAAAAGAAGAAGCCCTAATTAGAAACCCTAACGCCGGCTCGCCCTTGCTTTCCGAACACAACTTGGCTAGTGAGTTCTACTTTGTGCTTCATTTGAGATCTTCAACCTCATGTATGCTCTTGATTTGTGTTGATTTTTTTTCCATGTTTGCTTCGTGTACGTGACCGGTTTGGCTGGGTATTAGTCGCCACTCGCCACTCACCGCTAGCCTTGCTTAACGCCGCCGCTCGCCGCTAGCCTCGCTCAACTCTTGCCGCTCGCCGCTGACGCCGCCCCCACTCGATGCTCGTACTTGCCGCTCGCCACTCGCGCTGGTCGCCTCGCTTATCGCCTAGTAAATCAGAAGGAAAAAGAAGAATCCCTAATTAGAAACCCTAACGCTCGGCTCGCCCTTGCTTTCCGAACACAACTTGGCTAGTGAGTTCTACTTTGTGCTTCATTTGAGATCTTCAACCTCATGTATGCTCTTGATTTGTGTTGATTTTTTTTTTCCATGTTTGCTTACAATGTCCTATTCACCATAGATATTTCAAAGAAGAGGCATACCTTGAAGTGGATGGTATTTGAATCAGTAGTGGAGAATATTGGGGTCGAGCTGTGTACTCGGATTATCACCACAGTCGATTACATATTTGGTTTATTTGCTCGCTTCTTACATGCAAATAACAGAGGGACGGCTTGCTGACTGAGGAACATGGCCGCAAGTGTATGAAAGCTACCTGAAGTATCTTCTCCTTTGCTCTGCAAAGGATTTTCTGAAAAGCATTTGATGATGGGTGAACATGAACGCCATTGTCAAACATTCCCAATGCTAGACGTCTTGAGAAGAACAATCAACTTCATCGTAGTCGCCCATATGATGTAATTTTTGTTGTCTTTTCCAAAGGCAGCAATTGAATTACTTTGCTGATCAGTAGGTTGGCTCTTAATGGAGGTACACTCCTTGGCATTTTTATCTGTTTTAATTACTCACTCGGAACACATTTTTCTGTTTGTTTTTTAAGTTTCTCACTTACAACAGGGGACTTGCTCGGACTCGTCCGCCTCTCGTCGCCGTCATGCCCTCTACTCTCGTTTGCTACCCAATCATAGTAGCGCGCAAGCATTTTGCAGACCGGTCTTTGAGCTAAGTTCACGATTGTATACCATGGGAGACATGATCAATCGAAGTAAGGAAAAATAATTTGAAGTTGTGCGTATATCACAAGAGGATCAACTTCTTGGCTCTCTTTTGTGTATTTCTTGATTTAAAAGAGCAGGTTCATGGGCTTAGCAATCAAGCAAGGCCACTCAATTTGACAATGAGCATACAATTGGTAATGCTAAAAAAAAATTGTAGCATTTTGGGATGAAATAAGAATTTCCTACAAGTATGGGTTCAAATTGTCCTGTGGATTTTCTAAGAAATTGGCTTTTTCTATTGGTTGCAGGCTCCATCATTGTAGTGCTAACGACTTTTCCAGAGAATCGACTTAATTTGGCACAAGAATCAAGCCAAATTCACTTGACTTGGGAGTCGTGTGGCAAGGTAAAAATCACTTTATTATAGATATGCACCGGCAAACTCTCTAAACTTTATGAACTCATCATTATCGAGTAACTATGGATGCTACGTAGCTATAGTTTAATCTGAATAATAATTAAATTTCAGAACAAAGTGCCCACTTTTTCTTTTTTCGGCTTTGTGTCCTTTTGCTCTTTTGACCTCAATTTATGATTTTGTTGATTACTTTAGCTCCTCTTACTATGTTTAGGCCTTCATAAATTCTGCTCGATGCCTCATGTTGGCAAATATTCGGATCTAGTGAAGTGCCTATCACAAGGTTCGATGTGCTATTCTACTACTAATTTGAATGAATCACACCCTTGAAAAGTGGTACAACCTTACCTAACATGAGTAACTTTCCGTAGATCCCAAGTTTGTCAATTTTCCTTCTCTTCAGGGAAATCATTCTAAAGATCCCTTTTTCTTTATCACTTAACTTCTGCATTTTCTTTCCCGGTAAAATTTCTTTTCCCCCCTCAACCTTTTCCTTGTCAAGACTAGGAGCGGTCATGGTTCTCAACCACCCAACATATAAATAGCTATTTGATGTTGCATTTTTCTATTATTTGCTGCATGTAGTTTCTGAATAGCTATTTGATGTTGCCACCTCAAAAATGAAACCATAGCTGATATTTTTTGTTTCATCAGTGAGTGCAGCGAAGCTTACGTGCTGGTACTTAAATATTCAGGTGAACTTGATGGATTTAGATAATATTTCAACTGAAGTGGAGGGATGCTACGAGATCAGTCCTATGATGGAATCGTCTAACCATGGATGTGAAGAAAACTTAAAAGAGTCAACCAAGGTATCCACTAATCATCCTCCTCTTTGTAAGAAGCGAAAAACGGATAAATCTATTGCGTGGGATAATTTTTCAAGAATCATAGATGAGAAGACAAAAAAACATGTATGGTAAAGTGCATTCATTGTGGAAAGGAGTACTCATATACTGTTAACAATGGTACTTCAACAATGTTGAAGCATTTGAAAAAGTGCAATAAGTATCCTCCCAACATAGATAGGAGGCAAAAATTGTTTGCACCACGTGATGCAAATGTGCTTGGCAAGGCAAGGGGAGATACTGGTACTGGTAATGACAAAGGTAATATCTTAACAACATGGAAATTTGATCAAGACCGGTCTAGGTACATGCTTGCTCGGATGATCATCGTTGATGAACAACCATTTTCTTTGGTTGAGCGTGCTGGATTTCGTGATTTTATTACTGAGATACAACCTCTCTTCACACATTTGTCACGATTTACGGTAGCTAGAGATTGCATCAAGTTGTATATGAATGAAAAAAGTTCTTTGAAGGCTTTCTTTGGTAAGCTTAGATCAAGGGTTGCACTCACGATCGATACATGGACTTCTGTTCAAAATCTGAACTATTTATGTCTTACTGCACATTTCATTGATGAAGACTGGAAATTACACAAAAGGATCATTAATTTTGTGGTGATACACACATCACAAAGGCAGGGAGATTGGGAAAATACTTGAAAAATGCATCTATGAATGGGGAATAGAAAAAATGTGTCTACAATCACAAAGTGGATAATGCTAGTGCGAATGATGTTGCCATTGATTATTTGAAAGATAAATTTTCAAGAGATGGGTCATTGGTCTTAGCTGGTGAGGCTTTACACATGAGGTGCACTGCTCATATATTGAACTTGATTGTAAAAGATGGCTTGTCTGAGGTACGTGATTCTATTGCACGCATCCGAAACATTGTTAGATATGTAAGGAGTTCTCCCATGAGAGCTAAAGCTTTCCAATCTTGCATTGAGGTTGAAAGAATCACTCATAAGGGTTTGGTTTGTTTAGATGTTGTTACTAGATGGAATTCCACTTATCTCATGTTACACACGGCCATAAAATTCAGAAAAGCTTTTGAAAGGATGGCAGAAGATGATTTGTCTTTCCAATCTGAGCTTAGCAATGATCCTCCTAAAAATGAAGATTGGGAAAATGCCACTATTCTTTCCAAATTTCTGAAGCAGTTTTATGATGCTACCAATCAAATGTCAGGGAGTTTATATACCACTTCGAATGATCATTTTGAGGGGATAGCTTTTTTATATAAATATTTGAAAGATGCAAGTAATGCTTTGGATCCCAAGCTTAGAGCTATGGGTGTGAAGATGAAGGGGAAGTTTGATAAATACTATGGGAGTTTGGATAAAGTAAACATGATGGTTTTAATTGCAGTGGCATTAGATCCTACAAAAAAGTTGCATTATGTGAAGTTCTGTTTTGAGCAAATTTATGATGATGAAACAAAAATTGAAGAAATGCATGATAAGGTGAAGTACGTGCTGGAGCGTTTATATGCATTTTATGAGCAATCTTTTTCTAGTCATGGTCATCAATATTTGGGTGGTCAATCTATACCTGTTGATAGTAGCAATGCTTCCAATATCGATGGAAATGATGAGAGTGATGAGGTTAACATCAAAGCTTGGCGAAAAAGCTTTTTCCACCAAAAGAAAAGGGGGCGCGATGACAACAAATCGGAGCTTGAACGGTATCTTGAAGAGGAATCTGAAGATATTCTTGATCTTGACATTTTGATGTGGTGGAAGAGTACTGGTTCAAAATATAAAATCTTATCTTTGATAGCTCGAGATGTTTTGTCCATTCATGTAACTACCGTTGCTTCAGAGTCGGCTGTTAGTACTTCGGGCAGTGTGCTTGATGGTTTTCGAAGTTCTTTGACTCCTAGAGTGGTGGAAGCTTTAATTTGTACTCAAGACTGGTTGAGAGCTGCTCGTGTGCCTATTAATGTTGAAGAGTGCATTGAAAATGCTGAAAAGTTTGAATCGGGTAAGCTTAAATTATGCATATTTCTTTTTCCTTGTTAATTCGTTTGTAGATCTAATGAATGAATTCTTTTTTTCAGATATGGATTGTCTTACCAAGGAGATTACCATCAATAAATAGAGCTTGCACATTGAATGAATATATATGGTGAGATGTTCTATCAATATCACTAATACTAATGGTATTTATAGTTTAGTTGCACAATGCCGCATTGTTGATGGATGTTCCTAATCTTGCAGAGTTGGATGTTCGATTTGCTTTTTGTGAAGGAACCGATTTTACCGAGGGACAATAAGAATCTGGACCGAATCGGACAGGGATTACCGATTTGATATTGTGGAGAGATGTCGCGAAATCGACACTCTGGTTTGGTGTAGGGTCTCTCTCGCTTCTTGTCTTCTTGCTTTGCTCAAGGAATTAGCTTCAGGTGTGATGAAGTCATTTTTTGTTTGTTTGGCTTATGTCTACATGGGTTTTTGATTGCAAGAGCACCCGGTGAAGGGTGATATCTTATTATCTTCGTGATGGCTTATGTTATAAGCATTTTCTCTGCAATTTGCCAACTGGGGCTTCTCTTGTTGGGGTTATCTTTCTTCTCCAATTCCATCTGTCAAAGGTATAGTCTCACTCTAGCGTTTGCCTGTTTCTCCATTTGGATAAATTTGTGAGCTAAGGTGCAGCGCGATGCGAATAATATTGAGAAGAGGCGTGACATCCAGTTAAAAGAAGATGACATCTTGAGAGTGGCTAGATTGATACTTCCCGCCGCTAATCTCGCAATTTCAAAGAGGCGAGAGCTTTTCTGGAGAGCCATCCATGACCCTAAAAGTACGTCGTGATGGTGGGCTAGTATTCATGTTCAATCCTTATATGCAGATTGCTTAGGTCGTTCATCCTTGATCGACTTTTTTGTTTTTTTCCTGATCAGGTAGTTCCATTTCTCCTTCTTGGAGCTGAATATGGCCATCTCATCACGCTTCGGAGGCTATGCGCAATTGGTTAGTGAGAGCAAGCTCATAATTGTACTGCACCAAAGTGAGAACCTGTTTTGCAATGAATATTAATGCCTTATTCTTTTTGACTTTGAGCAGGGTTCTTTGTCGCCCACCGCCCGAAACTATACTTGCGCTATTCAGCTCGGATAAGCCAAAAGGGTACATACGTTTGCTGATAACGTATATAAATTTTACCTGCTTATGCTTATAGACTAAGCGTACCTCGGTTTGTATAGTTGAGTGCTCCAAATGGTGGGTTCTTGAAGCGTGGGTTGCTTGCTCCCACAAGAAAATCGTGGCCGCATCAGCAATCATGGCCTTCGGAACTTGACGACTATAAAACTCGCTTGCTCACGAGTGAACTTAAAAAGACGAGTCTCCGAAATTTAAGACGCGGTGTAGACTTTTGTGAAGTAGTTGTTGACGACTAAACTTGTTCGAGCATCGTGTCTACTTAACTTGACAGTTTGGTATTGGTCTCTTGACAGCGTTCATATCCGTCGTGGTTCTCACGTTACCATCGACAACATTCGGGAGCAAATCTTGAAGTAGCTGCGAAGCTGAAAAGGAAGATTTAGCACAGAGCAGCCGGACAAGGCTATAGTTGTCGCAGAAAAGATGTCCTGTGACTAGTGCCGAGGCTTTATCGGCGACATCCGAGACACCGTTGTACTTTGTCCGAGGAGCGTTGTAGATCTTGCAATGCGAAAAATGGGTTCTCCCCCTCCGGTGAATAATCTGTCCGTAAAATTAATACCTTTTCTGTATAATGTATATTCTATTCAAATCACTATGGCTCTTGCAATTTTGGAATGCGGGCATTTAGATAGACCGTAGAGTTAGGCCTGTTTTTTCCTTCGTCCTAGTGGCTTATCTACTGTTGGAGAAGAACCTGGGAAGCTTTGTGTTTGATCTAGTTATGTATATGCATGATGAAAAAAAATTCATTAGATCTAGTTATGTATATACAAGACGAAAAAAAATTATTGAGATACTTTTTTTCGTCTTATATGCTACATTGTCGATTTCATACACTGATTGAGATACTTTTGTAGCTTTACTTTTTTAGGGAGTATGATAAAAAAGATGAAAAAAATTATAGATCGGTCCCGGGTTGACCCTGGAACCGGACCGAACCCATTGGGTCAGTCCGGTCCTTGGTCCCAGGCTCAATAGGGTCGGTCCTCGGTCCTAAAAATTGAGGACCGACACTATACGGGTTGGTCCTAGGGTTAGGGGGTGGCCCGGACCAACCCGGACCATGCTCACCCCTAGATCTCATACCATCTCTGCCTCCAAAAAGTTGTATATCCGTTTAATAATTAAAAAAAAGTTGTTCATTGTCTAAATCTGCGGTATCGCTTGTAACCCATCAAGCCAAGATTCATCCTTGCTGTGCACCTAAAAAAAAGGCAGGAGTAACCCTTGACAAAATTGGAAATGAGATATTAATGGCTCCATATCAGAATACAAGTTAGATATGTTCTCGCTGAAGTTTTTTGCAGGAAAAACTGCTCCCACTCCGCACTACTTACTATGCGAAGTTAAACATAAGTCTCTCTTTTCCACTAAAAAAGTAGCAAGTTTGGTTACTAAGTAACTACTTTATCCAATATATGTAAGACTTTGATTTCGAATTTTGGGTTTCATCCAAGACCTTTTTGGCCAGTAAAGGGCAGAGCAAATGGATTCTGTTGCAGAAAGATTCATGAGAACTCTGCTGACCAAAGTTGCACAGAGCAATTAGGGAAGACAAATATCGTGCAAGGTGGAGGAGAAATGGATTGATGCTGCTTTCACATCCAGTGCCATTCTAAAGAAATACGGAGAACAAGATGAAAATGCAGATAAAGACAAAGAAAGTGATGCGGATTCAAAGAAAGGGACGTATGAATTTAAAGGCACAGGTGAGCTCCCACAAAGATTGCGTCTTCTGATAAGCACTTTTCTTTAGACAATTTTATGTAAGTTTTTGTATTATATGAACTAGACCAGATTATTTGGCACATTCAATGTTTCAAATTTATCGTATCCTTTACAATATTGAAAAGGTAAAGTAATTATTAATTTCAAGCATGTCAATGAATGCATAATTCTAAGTGATGATAGTACTTTACAGAAGATAACAAATTTCCTTTCTCCATCCACATACGTTCCCTGCATAGCGTTTCTGCTTTTCTGCAGACTCAAATCATTTAAATGTTATATCATTGACCTATTAATTATATGCGGCAATCATCTCTTTTATTGCTAGGATATAGAAAAATTGCCATGCATGCACGTATTATGTTGCATGGTCTAATGTATCTAATCTGACATATAAAGTTTCCATGGCTTAGGACACCCGTAGAAATCAGCACCTCTCAGTAAATTCAAAGCCAGGGATTCTAGTCTATGCTTAGATTTTTTTAATAAAAGCCAGGGCACTAAGTATCAAATCGAGCAAGTACAGGTAAAACTTTCTTCTCTAGGTGATTGGGAAGCCGACTCCTCACACATCCCATACATGTTGAACTTTTTCTCCTCTAAGAAATACTCACGAGGCAGCGGTAGGCAATGCAGATTTTTCTTCAGTGACAGAGTTAAAACCAGGTACATCCTCCTCTTCCTCGTGTTCTTGCTCAAAATCTTCTTCTCCTTCATCATCATCTTTGCCAAACCACACCTCGGATATAGATAAAGCTTGCAGCCTACTGTGATCACCATCTTTTGTAGCCTCAATTAAAGCATCCATTAACTCAGGTTCAACGTCTCGCAGCAACTTCCCTAACAGATAGGATATCATTAAGGAAGTTTACATTGCATATTATGTACCCATGAGGCATCAATGAATCATTGAATCAACACCGCCCGTGCATATTTTGTAAAATAAAACTAAATTAAAATACCTTAGCAAAAAAAAAAAAAAAAACTAAATAAATAAAGCTGAAGAGAAAAAAAGCCAAGGACATTTGTGTTCCATCTGGAAATGAAAAAAAAAGCGTTCAGCAAGCAAAATCTCAGATTTTTTGCACAGCTTGAGCATTCATGTACACCTCTCACGAGCACATCATTATCATTCATCAATTTATGCTCAAGGAACTATACTGCAATTATCATCCAAGCATTTCAAAAGTACAAGCTGACATACTCAGACACAATCTAAAGGGGGTGAAAAGGGGGCAGTCAAAAAAGAGCTTCTTATCTTAAGAACTATTTTTTTGGGCAAGAACTCATCGTGCAATGGCCCTTGCCCAAAAAAATAGTTCTGAACCGGCAAAGAAAGGCGAAAAGATTCTCACGAACACACACATCCACACTCACAAAAACATGAATAAAACTTGACAGTACCAATGAAATTGAACTGCCTTCGCTTTCCTTCTCGAACATCCGGCCCCAATCTCTGCGACAAATCGACAAACATCTCAACGGCATTAACAAGTAACAACTCGGACCAAAAGCCTCACGAGAAACAGCCACGCATTGCAGAAGCATCACTTTCGCAAGCACCCGAGCGTCCAACGCCGCTTGACTCCAGAGAAGCCAATCTACAGTGCTACGTTATTGAACATCGTTATATCCACGAAGCCCGTGAAAGCTCCAAATCGGGCCGCCTCCAAGACGCATTTCTTTTCCCCAGCGCTTGGATCTGGGCATGGGAAAAGCAAGCGAGTTCCATGCCCCAGGGGACGTCGCGGCCGAGCCTCGCGCTTCCTCTGGTTGAGGCTCTTCTGGGCGTCGGAGTCGGAGTCGCTGCCGTCATCTTCTCGGGGGATCGTACGGCGGCGGGCGGTTGGGGAATCTGAGGCCGCGCTGCTGGTGATGGACGTCGCGGTGTTGCGAAGGAACCACACCGTCTGGAACAGACAACGGTGAGGACGCGACGTAGTTGGGCGAAAGAGATATCTACAGTGGATGATGGCTCTCGCTTCATTTTCCTGTTTTTTGGCTCTCTTTTTTGAAGCTGAGGGCTTGACAAATTTCATTATTCATCATTTCAATTCAACTCAAAAAAAAAAAAAAAAAAATCAACTCAGATACAATTACGCCAAGATACAAAAGGAGTAAACATTACAAACAAGCCTTCATAATAAGGGAAATGACATTTCAAGTCGATTAGGTGACATCTTTATTCACTAAATCTACATTGCATGGTTTAAAGAGACAACTTTTCAACAATTTCACTATCTATGAAACTTGATGGCCTTCCGCTTTGACTTCTCCATCCACTGAGCTGCACTTCTCTCCAGCATTCTCACGCCTCGTGTGAGCCATTTGGGTCTTCCTGTTTCAATTGCAATGTATGCTACAGAAATCCCAATGACAATTCCAGATGCATAACCTATCCACACTACCTTATGTTTGAACCAACTCTCATGTCCTTCGTGATCAAAAGGTGTCAAGGATGATAATGGAGGAGATTGAGCATCACCAGGGCATGCTTTTGGCAATGGAGTTCCACATAAGCCGAGATTCCCACTAAATGACTCACTTGAAAATGTGCTCAATTGCTTGTCTTGAGGAATTTGACCAACGAATTGGTTATTCGAGAGGTTTAAGTACCCAAGGGATGCCAAATCTCCTAGTACTCTAGGAATTCCCCCACTAAGCATATTTGAAGATAGATCAAGCCATCCGAGATTAGTCAAGTTTCCTAAAGTCAAAGGGATGGAACTTATAAGGTAGTTGTGCGAAAGGTTGAGGCCTATGAGAAATCGAAGATGGCCAAAAGCTTCAGGAATGTCTCCTTGGAAAGAGTTGCATGACAAGTCAATGGTTGTGAAGATGGTCAAGATCTTCACTAGCTTTGTCTCTTTCCCTTTAATCATCACAGTCACAGTATTTTCATATGACATCTTCTCAGAGGTAAATAGCGTCATAAATGACATATACAAAGACCATGTCATATACAATGGTTTGTCTTGATCATCTTCTCTATTCTTCATGCCCTTAAGGTTCATTATCAAGTTAGTTGGTAAAGGACCGCCAAAGTTGTTGTTGGAGAGATCCAAAATGCGTAACTTCTGAAAGATGAGATGACCCTTTGGAATATTCACAAGACCCTTAAATTTGTTGGACCTCAAAATGAGAATTTTCAATTCTAGGAGTTTTCCCAACCAGCTCGGGAATGCATCCTCTATCTGATTGCTACTGAGATCCAAAATTTCCAGATTTGTACAATTGACGAGAGACTGGGGCAATGTGCCTTCAAACTGATTCCGACTCAAGTCAAGAGTCATCAATCCATGTATCAAAGAAATTGATTGTGGAATTGTGCCCTCAAGTTGATTCATTCCCAAGTTCAAAATCAAGAGAGTATTGCTAAAATTTACTAAGCACCTAGGGAAGCTACCCGTTAGGCTGTTGTTTGACAAGTCAATCATCTCGAGCTTGGTGGCGTTGCATATCAAAGAAGGGATCTTTCCTGTTATAACATTACTTGCAATGGAATAATACATTGTGATGGGAGACGGAAGTGGAATTGGCCCTCCAAATTTGTTGTTGGATAAATTTATTACCTCTAATGAAGTGTTGGAGAAAACCTTTGTGGGCCACTGTCCAATAAAATTATTGTTGGAAATAAATAAATATCTAAGAGCAGGGAAGGAGAGTTCGAAGGCAGTGAAGTTGATCCTACCATGAAACTTGTTGGATTGCAAATCAAGGTGAAGCAGTTGCGGTGCTTTCAGCCAATGTGGGAATATATCATTAAATTCGTTGTGATTGAGAAGTAGTATTGATAAGTTCACACATTCAACTAAGAAGCGCGGTAATGGCCCTTGGAATTTATTGCTACTCAACTTTAGACTCTCAAGATAGGTTATATTACCAAAACATGGGGGCACAGTCCCCGAGAGCCTATTGTTAGATAAATCTAATTCCAAGAGTGAACTCACCTGACAGATCGAAGAGGAGATCTCACCGGTAAAACCATTGTCGTTGGCATAAAAGTAACGAGTAGAAGGTGAAAGGATTGGGAGAGGTCCTTGGAGTGAGTTTTGTTGAAGGCCAACATACAACAACCGCTTCCAATGCAATTGTTGTATACCTCCCTCCAGAAGGTTAGTAGAAAGATCTAAATGTTCCAATGTATGATGGCTTACTCCCCAAAACCATCTCGGGATCTCCCCACTAATCATATTGGAAGAGAGGTACAAGTGTGTTAATGTTTTTAACGAATTCAAGAAATGGGGGAATTTGATCAATCCGCAATGAGACATCTTCAACACTTGAAGCTTCGGTAGAAGGAGGGAACCATTGGAATAGAGAGTGTCATGAAACCGACTATAAGTAAGATCGAGACTGATGACATTACCGGTGACATGGTCACAAGTGACTCTATTCCATGAGCAGCAATCTACACTCTTGTTCCATGAGCTTTCGTTCCCAATGGGAATTGGAGGCAACCGGAGACTAATATGGTGCAACGACGGCATTTTCAGCATGAAGGAATATCTAAAATGGAGCAAGGCATCACGCTGGTTAGGAGGGCAAAGTGGGGAGGCAAAGGGAAGGGAGAAATATAAGAAAAAGAGGAAAGGGAGGAGGCCAAGAATCCGATGCCAACCCATTTTGTAATTTGGCATGCAAGTGAATTTATTGGTGGTAGAGAATGCTTCAACTTATATACCCCTTCTCAAGTGTGAAGTTAACAAAGGTCTGTTGGTGGGCCCACAGCATGTGTATCCCGTTCTAAAAGCTCTAATGGTCAGCACACGAGTAATTTCTTGTAAGACTAGGACAGAATGATTTTTCATTTTCTCATGGTTAAGGAAGATCAGATTTTCTGTCGAAGTTAGTTTAGTCATAGGTACACAAAGTGTGTAAAATGAATATCCAGGATAAAAGAATTTTTCTTTCCTAGGCACATACACTTTACACTGTTCATTTATTTTATATCAATCATGGACTGAAAGAAACATTTATAGAGAAGGATAGTTAACGTAAGCTTTGTGACCCTAACCCTCGGGGTCACCGCTACATCCTGAAGATAAACACAACCGCAACTCAACATTGAACACAATACGTGGAAAGAAGAGTAATTAAATAATAACTTTTTATGACGTCAAGTGATTGTTTTATATAGCTATAGTTTAGTAATTTTACTAAAGTGACATTAACTTTTCCAGTGATCTAATAAGTAGCGGTCACAGACCATAGTCAGGGAATTGGGTTATAAATTCTCCATATTTGAGCTTTACATCGGAGAAACGTCCCTCCTATTTGCGATCTTCTCTAATCAGTCCCACTTCAGAGCGTCGAAAACGAGTACTGAGCCTGTTTGGGGATGTAACTTGGAAGGGTTTTCTTCCCAGCATCAATCGGCGTTCCACTTTCTCGATCTCGATATTCCATGAAATGAATAAAAATTGCTTCATATCCACTTTAGCATAGGAGTGAAAGTTCTTGCAGTAATACGGCCCTTATAAAGTGCGGAGCCATCCACGCAAGTCTTATCCAGAAGGTCTGTTGGTAAGCTTCCAAAATGGGTTAGCCGTTCTAAAAGGTCTATCGGTGGGATTGTTGACTCCATACGATTACCATCATGATGTTTTATAGCTGGAATAAGATGAAATGTTATTGCTGGTGACACAGGATTCAATTCATATAACCCTTCTAACAAGCCAAGTGATCAACACGAAAGTTTTCTTTCCAAAGGTCTCTTGGTGGGCTCATGCCAAACAATTTCGCAGCGCGTTCATCAAACCTATAATTACGTTCAAAAATAAGCCGAAAAGAATAGAAATGAAATCATCCTTTTGTTTCAGTTCAATAAATAATGCCATTTGGTATAATATAATGTTGGATTTTAAAATTTAAGTCGATACGAAATCACTGAAGAAATAAATGAGGAATCATAAAAAACGCCAAAGATTTACATAATTCAGTTCGAATATCCGTACCTACATTTACGGGGGAACCAATAGCAGATAATCCATTAGAATCAGAGAATCAAAATTACAACCCCTTAAATACTCAAATATTTCTCACGTCTAAATTACATCTAAACTAATGGTATTTATAAATAAAATAACTTAAATGGACGTAAATTCAGAGTACAAAATTTGTCATGGTCAACGCTCCCCCGTTCTTCAACACAAAAAGAAAAAACACTCCTGCGTGCGATCGAGAAAAAGAGTGTCACTGTGCGAACCCTTCGTTACTTCGCTGTTAGTCTCTTTGTTTTGGAGTTCGCTCCACGGCTCGAAGGAATTCTTCTGTTCGGCCGAGAAAAGGCACTCCACCCCACAGGATTTATGGGTTCCCCACTTTTATTTTTATTCTATAGAAGTCAACAAATCCACTTTTGAGCGGGACCCACCGATTACTCTTAGTTCCTTTTTCTTGTACGCCTGCCAGGGTCTCAAATGGATGGATATAGTCGGATCCAAGTGAGCCAAAAATGGTCCAACCAATATATATTTTCATGTAGTACAATTTCGACAACTCATACCCAACTTGTTTCAGACCCAACTCATACTCCACACAATCCATATTACTAAAACACGTTCATTCTTAACCCTATCTATGAAAGTAAATACCAACTCATTTAACCTATTTTGGGTGTGTTTGGTTCAACTTTTTTAAAGGTCTTTGGGACCTTCTAGGCCTTCAGGAAAATGCTGCGGTATCTGACAAGTATTTTGAAGTGATTTTTGGCCAAATGCTAGCCTCAAAATTGCTGAAATTAGAAAAGTAAAATAACGAAATTTGAAAATGTAAGTAAATAAAACGAAAAATGTATTAGAAAAATCAAAGAGACCAAAGGTGACTAAGGCCTTTTATTTTATTTTATTTTATTTTATTTTATTTTGAAAATTGAATTTTAATTTACTTTTTCCTTCTTCTTCACCGGACCATCAACAACGACAACTAGCAACAAGGGAGCTCGATCCTCGCCACAAGTGGCGAGGCTCGAGCTCACTTGTTTCCAACAAGCCAAGTTGAGCCATAGGTCAATGAGCTTGAGTATCACCAGCACCAAAGGTCGGCAAGGTCGAGCTTCGCCAATGGCTAGCGAAGGAAGAAGGAAAATGAAAAAAAAAAAAAAAAAGATAAATAAAAATAAAATTTGAGAAAAATTTTAAAAAATAAAAATTGGAAAATTTTAAAAAGTAAAAATGACATGTTTGTGATTTACTTAAAACTTGTTAGATAACCATTTATGGCCCATTTAAAATCCATTTAAGATCCATTAAGTTCTTATGGAACCCGTCTATGACTCACTTAAACTTATTTAACCACTTTGGTTCGCCCAGCAGTGGCCACCCTTCCAACATGGAAGGGGGGTGATGGGTTGAAATCCCCACCTCCTCGGGGGATGGGAGTAGGGACGCGTAAGTTTCGAGAGTGGGTTGCGACTCCACGCCCGCAAGAGGCGGGCGCAAGTCTGCAGTGAGTGTAGAGTAGGAATAGAGTAGGAGTGACCAAAAAAAAAAAAAAAAACTTAAACTTAAACTTATTTTTAAAATTTAAAGCAAACTCATTTATGACCCGCACCATTAAATACGAGTTAAAATGTGGGTTCTAGACCCATTTTGTTACCTCTCACGCTTGCTCAAGTATATTAGTAAGAATTTTGATAGCATAACAATTTTTGGACAACTGTGAAAGTAACAAATAATGTGTGCCACAAATTCTTGAAGGAATGAATTCCATAACAATTTCGAATTATTTATTTTTCTTTTAAAATGGATTATTAATGACATTAAATTAAGGACAGTCACTTAATTATTTCCCATAAGATAAAGCCAATTAGAGAAACAAACCTGCGGTTAGAGCAAATATACGCTGCCGATGCTTCATTGTCTATCCAACAAAACCACCCACCCAAAATCCAAATTTGATGGCTTTAGGACAAATTAGATCACTTCTTGGATTTCGTAGCTAAGAAGTCAAAAGTCTTCTGGATATGACAATACTGCGATCACAAACTTAATTTTTTGTTGTTGTCTTGGTGGTTCTACTTGGGTGTGGAAAATGCATTTAGTGCCATAGAAGTTTCTTCTTTGCAATCAAAAGACTATGAAGGAGTCTTTAGGGATCCGTTCTTCAAATGGGCATTGACAAATTGGCGTACAAGTTGGATTTTATTGATTTTTTTCTCTGCATGTCATGTCAAGTGTGGAATAGAATTCTTCTATATCCACATGATGTGCAAATTTTGTCCATTTTCTAGAAAGGCATACTAGTCAAGTCTAAGGTAAAATTTTCATTTCAAAGATAGGAGCGATATTTGGGTAAATCATTATGAAGAAGGCAGTCATTTATGAATTTTGTCTAGTGAGATAACTTTTAATTTGCAAATGCATTTAATTTCTAATATCTTTAAATTTGAGAAAGTGCTTTTATAGTTACAATAGCTTACAACAACTTTTAGAAAGCTACCTCACACTGATTTTAATAGTTGTAATTCTAAAATGCATATCACCAAATACGCTAATTGCAATACTTTACACAACAGATGCAGCGTAGCACAGTAGCAACGATACTAAACATGCTTCAGTTTTTAAAGTTCAGTTCAAAGTCAAATATACCGCTAAATATACCCAACATCGATTCAATTGATTGCTAAGTAACTAGTATGCTTAATTGTCAAGTAAATTCCCCTTATGCATCCACTAGTATTTGGCCAATGAATACGTTAAATTTGCAACGTGAAAGAATTCAGTGGAGGATGTACAGACATAACTTAGGGAGGCGAAATAAAGCAAACTCCAAATCTAACTCCGAGGTTGAAATATCGATTTGATCAAAATCGGGCTAGAACCAAGCGGTCCAAAGGGGCGGCGGTCCCCGTCCCCGTCAACCCAAGCATACAATCAAGATCAACAATCACCAGTCTTCTTTGAAAGGTCTGTCAGTGGGGCTTGCATACACTTCCGTTCCAACTTCTTCTCCGATAAAGATGGCTTCAACTTGCCTTGCGGGCTGGGAGTTGAGTCAAGATCTATCTTTTTCTTAAGAGGCCTTCGATATTGGTCTACCACCAGTACCAGACAAAGGAAGCAACTTGCTTCGCCTTGAATTGAGCATCCCCTTAATTTTAAGCAGTCATGTATTGGTAATCTTATTTTAACATGTAACTATTTTTTTCATGCTATTAGCAGCTGTAATAATTACAAGTATTTTACTTGGGTCGTTGGCTGTTGAATGTAGAAAATACCAATAAGAACGCTTGTCGAGCTGGACATCCAAAACAAGGCCTAACAATTTGAACTTGAGTCCATATCTCACCTTGTCCACTATCTAAACTTTAAAAATAATTTAAAGCTTATGGCCTTCTCACTTATCTTCTTTTTTTTTTTTTAAGTTAATTCAATTAAGTGGATTTAGATAAAATTACTTTCATCCTTATTTCCTTGTAAATGGATTTTTTTCAAAAATGATTTAGCTTATTTATCCCACTAAAATTAGAAGGAAGATGTTCGACTGAAAACCTTGAAATGGTCTTAATTGTACTGGACCATGCTTCCCAGTAGATGTTTTTCCTTCATTTCCTAAAGTCACGTTCATGGATGAGACAAAAAGAAAAGAAACGAAATGATCCTTCAATTTCAGTTCAATAATTAATATCATTTGTGTGCAATCAAAAGTGAAAAAACCACCCAAAAATGTCTTAAACAAACCTCTCCTTTTTATGCATGAGTGAAGGAGTAGAGTTTAGCAACCTACGCATAACACGTAGCACACATAATGACTTGTAAAATGAATATAGGATAGGATCAGACCAAAAAAAAAAGCCAAACCTCTCTTCTTTGTTGATGCGAAACATATATCTAGAAACATCGAAACAATCTCGTTAGAATCCAAGTTCCGATTGCATATGATTCTGACAATTATCATACAAGTTCCCCCTTTCTTCATTCCGACGATTCATATTGATACATGCCACAACCAAACGTAAATAAATCTTTGAATCTCATTACTGCTGAGAAGATGTCGCTGCGGCCAAAATTTTGATGGTCATGATCTTGACCATAGGCTTCAGCAATACACTTTCAACGTAAAAAAATCTTTCAGCAGTCTTAAGCGGACAAAAAATATATTGTTCTTGCTGGTGCAGCAATCTGCGGGGTGGGACAACCAAAAGAGATGGCATGACTCCCTGTCTAATTCCCAACTACAAGAGAGCGCTTGCACCCGCACATGAAACGTAAGTTAATACAGAGCCCATGCATAAAAGGAGATTGGCAATTGGCATAACTATTATCTTTTTAGCCATTGCCTAGGATTGAACCCGGAACATCCTAAATCTAGAACCCCATCATCCACCCGGTTCTTGGTTCATGCAGACCCATAAATCATAAACCGATTTAACTGGACCCCAAAAGAAGAAAATGTGATGTTACAAAATAGACTAGTACAAGAGGTGAGTATCAACTATGTAACCATCTATCGCTACCATGTAATTGCCTCACGAGGTTTTGGAGGAAATGGGTAAGGGACTTTTGAGCCCTTAGCAGCACAATGCTAGCTTCTCTCTCATTTTCATCAGTGGTGCCTGGCTGTTCCTGAATTGACTGCACATTCCGTACAAGTTTTCGGAGCTCCTATTAGAGTACAACACAGAAAAGTATTCAGCACTAACACGGAAGCTTAAAATAATTTTAACAATGCAAAATAGGAGATGTCAACCACACTAATTACTGGCAAGTGGCAATTAGTAAATGCAAATCTCAGCGACAGGCAACATTTTTATGTGCACCGAAGAACGACCTAAACATGGTGAAGTTTGTGCATGTCAGGGGCAGGCCCATACATAATGTTGTACAAGCTGGAGGAATGAATTAGCCCAACCAACTATAGCTAGTGCAAATGTTACCTACATCCCATGTGTTACGCTGTGTGCTTATTAAAATCCACCAATTGGTTTATGATGTTAAGAGCAGAATGTTAAATGAGTACAGATTAGGCAACCCATGGAGTTTCTTCTTTCTATTTATTTTGGCCAGCATGGATTTGTTCAAGTAGTTATAAATGGACTGCGAGAGATTTGAATGCTCCAACAATAAAACTAAAAGCTCAAACTGTAGGAGATATTGTCGACTTACTTGCCGATCAAAATCAACAGTGTGAATGGAGTAAACTTCATTGGTTATTTCATTGTCTTTACTGATTAAACCATCAAACCACCTGCTTGCAATGCTTGCATGCTCACTGGACTCCTGGGAATTGAAGATTGAAAAGCAAGTCACTAATGAGAAACCTGAACAAATGCTAGAGAAGGAAGATGGACATTATGTAAAACTAAAATTTCATGCATGACCAATGGATCCCGTCACTAATGAACCTTCATTGTCAACAAATATCAGCATTGACACACTTTTAGGGTGATAAAGATCTCATACCATCTTTGCCTACAAAAAGTTGTTTATCGTGTATCTTGTCTTTAGACATAAAAAGGTTATTCATCATCTAAATCTGTGGTATCAATAGTAGCCTACAGAGCCAAGAATCAAACTTGCTGTGCACCAAAGAATAGACAGCTGTAACCCTTGAAAAATTAGAAATGAGATATAAATGGCTCCATGCTTGAATGTTAGATGTTCTTGCTGAAGTTTTCTTATACAAAAGAATTCTCCCCCAGTGACAAAAGAATTCTCCCCCTGCGCACAAATTAGTACATAACGTTAAACACCTCTGTCTCTTGTCCACTAAAATTAGCAACTTTGATTACTAAGATAACATCTTTTAACAAAATATGTACCTATAGTTTCCATGGATAACTATCCACTTCCAACTATCACGATCTACGACCTCAATTTTTGTATTTTCGGTTTCATCCAAAACTCTTTGGTCAGTAAGGGCAGAGCAAATGGAGTCGATTACAAAAAAAAAAAAAAAAAAAAAAAAAAAAAAAAAAAAAATATGGAGTCTGCTGACTAAAGCTAAACCAGGCAATCAGGGAAGACGATGAAATCGTGCAAGACAGAGGAGGAAATGGATCTGATGCAGCTTTCACATCCAGTATAATTTTAAAGAAATACACAGAAGAAGATGAAGATGCAGAAAATGATGAGGAAAATGGTGCGGAATCAAAAAGAGGGACGTATGGATTTACAGTCAATGGTGAGCTCCCATAAAGATTGGTTCTTCTAATACACACTTATTTTTAGACAATCTCATGTAATTTTTTGTATTATATGAACTAGACCAGCTTATTTATCATATTAATGTATCAAATTAATCGTGTCCTCTACAACATTGAAAAAGTAAAGTCATCATCCATTGCAAGGATGTCTAGGAATGCGTAATTCTAAGTGATGATAGTATTTTACAGAAGTTAACAAATTTCCTTTCTCCCTCCATGTAGTTTCCCATGTCGCATATTTGTTGCTTATTTGTTTTTCTTCAGACTGAAATCATTCAAATGATGTGTCATTTGAATATAACAAAATTAACCTATTAATAAAAGGTGGTAATCTTCACTTCTCTTACTAGAATATACAAAAACTATCGCATGCACATGTATCATGTTGTGAGATCTAAAGCATCTAATTTGATGTATAAGGTTTCTGTTATTTGGGACACCTGTAGACATCAGCAGTTCTCAGTAAATACAAAGCCAGGATTTTAGTCTATGATTAATAGATTTGTACCAGCGTGGTCTGCCTCCAATGATTTTATAATAAAAACTAAGGAACTAAATATCAAATCAATTAAGTTTAGGTAAAACTTTCTTCTCTAGGTGATCGGGAAGTGGATTGCTCACGCATCTCTACATGTTGAACTCATTTTCCTCTAAGAGGATGCAAATGAAACTTCAGTAGCAGCAATAGGCAATGCAGATTTCTTTTTTGTTTAGTTACAAAGTTAAACCCCTTGTACCTCCTCCTCTTCCTCGTGTTCTTCTTCAAAATCTTCTTCTCCTTCATCATCATCTCCGCCAACCCAAGCCGCTGAGACAGATAAAGCTTGCAGTCTACTATGGTCACCCTCTTTTGTAGCCTCAATTAAAGCATCCATTAACTCAGGTTCAACATCTCGCAGCAACTTCCCTAACAAATAGAATTTCATCAAGGATGTTTGCATTGCATATTATGTACTCTTGAGGCATCAATGAATTATTGAATCAAAACCTGTCATTCCCTATTCTGTAGAATACAACTAAATAAAACAGAACACAAAAATCGACCAAAGACACTTAAGTTCCATCTGGAAATGACAAAAAGTGTTCAGCAAGAAAGATTTCAGCTCTTTTGGCACAGATTGAGCAATTCATCTATGCCTTTTTCGAGCACATCATTAGCAGCTACTTATCTTTCATCAATATATGCTCAAGGAACTATACTGCAAGTACCATCAAAGCATTTCAAAAGTACAAGCTGAACACAATCTAAGGGGTGAAGGGGGCAATTAGAAAAGAGCTTCTTATTCCAAGAACAATTTTTTTCCAGCAAGAATTCGTTGTGCAATGGCCAAGCATAGCAAAGAAGATACCAGTTGAACCGGCAAGAAAGGCAAAAAGATTCTAAGAAACACACGCGGACACTCATAAAACCATGAAGAAACCGTAATGGTACCGATGTAATTGAACTGCCTTCGCTTTCCTTCTCGAACGTCCGGTCCCAGTCTCTGCGACAAATCAACAAACATCTCAACTGCATGAAATGAACAACAAGACGACTAGACCAAAAGCCTCACGAGAAACAGCCGCGCATTGCGGAAGCATCACCTTCGCAAGCATCAGGGCGTCCAACACCTCTTGCTCCGGAGAAGCCACTCTGCAATTTCCCATTAAAAAAAAAAAAAAACATTAGAATTAATCTATGATGCTACGCCATCGACATCACTATGTCCACGGAGCCCGTAAAAGCTCAAAATCGCGGCACCTCAAAGACACAATTTTTCTTTTTTTTTGCCTCCCAGTAGTACCTGAGGATGCGCTTGATTTGGGGATTGGAGAAGGAAGCGAGCTCCATGCCCCAGCGGACGGCGCGCCGAGCCTCGCGCTTCTTCTGGTTGCGGCTCTTCTTGCCGTCGGAGTCGGACTCGCTGCCGCTGCCGCCTTCTCGGGGATCGTAAGCCGCCGGCGCGGCGGCGTTGGGGAACCTGAGCCCGCGCGGCCGGTAATGGACTTCGCGGTGGGACGAAGGGACCACCGTCGGGAACAGACTAAGGCGAGGAGGATGATGCTGATGATGATGTGACGTCGTTCCGAAGGGCGAAAGAAATAATGGAGAGGTGGGCAGATGACGGCAGCGGTGGCGGTGGTGGAGCCTCGGCCATAGCCGGAGGGGGCGCACCAGTTGAGCCATGGTCTGGTCCCTTTCAGCCTCATCGGATTCTTGGTAACTGAGTTAAAATGATGGAGCAGAATCTGTCTTCGGCCCAAGATAGCCCATCATCTTCTGGGCTCCAAAGTTTCCAACTTTGGGTCCTTTGTTATTTTATTTTTTTCTTTTGTTCTGGAGCAGCAATGCGTTCGAATCCAGCGCCCTCGTCATCATCCACGCTCTCCATTTTTTATTTTAATTTTTTGGTTTTTTTTCCTCAAATGCTAATGATTCCTTGGACGAGGAATTTACGATCTTTTTCTGTTTCAAGTTTGAAGAGGGCACCTTGTTTGAAACAAGAAACGATTGGCCGGGCTGGGTTCAGCAGTCAATGCCTTGAAACTCGTCCAGGCGCCGCCCCCTTTCGGACTAGCCGTCTGAGGATGATTCTCGAATAGCCTAGACCCTGTTGCGAATTCTGAGAGTTGAGCAGTTAGCAGTTAGCGGTTTGATTTTTTTGACTTCATCCGCTCGGCATATCTGGAGTCCACGATGACACATTAAGCACTCGTGCCTCCATGGAAATGAAACCTCCAAATTGTGGCAATACCCTTTTTTTTTTTTTTTCTGAATATGACTTATGATCCTGGGAAGGATCGAGTTTTATGAGGAAGAACACGTGATCGGGGTTAAATCGGTTTTTACAGCATCGTCGATTGGCCATGTTCTCATCTAAAACTAGGAGATCGCAGACTGTAAATTGATCCCAATTTGATCGGAGGAATGAATTATAGGAGGAGAAATTCAAAGGAAACACATTCTATTGAGATTTCAGGCTGTCAAAAAAGAGCCCAGATCACATCTGATACAAGATCTCGTCCGTAGATATATATACAAACAGATTACTCAATTTCTAAAACTTCAAAAAGAGTGCTAAAAACCTAATTAATCTATCTCCGTCAGGGATCTGAAATGGAGCCACTTAAAATGCAGGCCTCCATCTTCGCCCGACAACTAGATCTTATCAACTGATCTCTAACCCTAATTCGCGGGTCCTCCAATCTACCAGCACTGATCCGTCTCCCACTTCCGGCTCGGCCCACGCGCCGACGCCGCGGCGGCGGCGACGGTGGCGACCGACACCGCGAACCGGCCAGGCCCCCGGAACAGCGTCCGGTCGTAGTCGGCCCGCCGGTCCGGATCCGAGAGAGTGGCGTACGCCTCGTGGACACGCATGAACTCGCGCCCCGCGGCCGCCGCCCCGGCGCCGGCGGGCGCGGCGACGTCCGGGTGCAGGACCCTGGCGAGCCTCCGGTACGCGGTCTTGATCTCCTGGCCCGTGGCGCCGGCCCGGATCCCCAGCACCTCGTACAGCGAGGAGGCCTGGGAGCGGGCCCCGGCGGCCATCGGCCTCGGCCTCTCGGCGGTGGACGCGCAGGAGGCAGAGACGACGCGGAGCGGGCGGCACCGGACGGCAGAGGGCGGCGGCGGCGAGGGGGAGCCGCGGCGGGAGGGGAGCGCCGGGATGGAGGAGACGGCGGAGAGAGAGAGGGAAGCGGAAGCCATTGGCAACGTCGATGTGGGCGGCGGCGGGAGCGTTTCCGATTTGATTCGTCGCGGTTTCTGCTGCAGAGTCGAGAGCTTGATGGTGAGTTTGTGTGCTGCTGCGGTTTACGTGTTTAGGAAAGTTTGACCGGACTTTGGAGACTATATAGGGAGTTGGGGTGTCGGGGTTAACCATGGTTAGTTGCGGGTGGGTTAAGGAGAAGGAGCAGGGTTGAGGCTTATCCGCATCGGATCTGAGGATGACTCAGCGAAACGTCGGCGTCTCTCGATTAGAATCTCCCTCTTTCTTTCTCTGACTGCACATGTGGAGGATGAGGCCGAGAAAATGGGGCGTCGGTGTCTGTCTGAGCTGGACGAGTTTTAAGGAAAGTAGGAAAAAACGACAGTTCCTTTGCACCCACTTTTCTCCTAATAAATAAAAATAATAAGCCCTTTCAAAACCCCAAAACAGAAAGGAAAATAGGGTGCATTTCGTGAATTACAATTTTCGCAATTTTTTCTCTTTCCAGAAACTAAAAAAAGAAAAAAAGAAAAAACGAGAGAGATGCTGCCCATTTAATAGATCTGAAGTGAAACTGAAGATGGGGAACTAAGGGTCTTTTTTGCAAATGGGAACGTATTTTGCTCAAGGACATAAATGTACTTCCAAGTGGTAAACTCGTAATAAAGAAAAGAATACTTGACAAAATTATCATTCCAAAGGAGAAACCAATTTATTAATAAAATGGAAACGCTCGAAAGAATCCAATTAAATATGTCTAGAAAAGATTTGTTATTACCAAACTGTTTATTCAAGGACCCACAAAATAAACCAAATCGAAACTTCCTTCTTATGATATGTGTCAATTACGCGCTTTGATTCTTTTTTTCTTGCTTCCTTTTTTAGGGCAATCGCGCGTTCCGACTGGAAAATATCATATGTTGGGGGGCAGGGACGACTTTGCCGGTACATGGGGGGCCAGCTTGGATGGACGTCGAGCTGGTGGGATGGTAAGGGTGGGGCAGTGGGTTTCCAATTACCATGGGAAACGCGCAACCAGTTTTTGGGCTTCGTCCAACGAGTCCGGACAGTGCCGACATCGCAGCGCTGTCGAGTGGACCATCTCTTCAAGCTACCACTTCACCGATGACGTAGGCCTAGTTTCCAAGGCGGGCGCGATCGAGTTGAACCGACGAAGAAGGGCTCTTCCTTCGATCTTCATTCTTCGATTAATTGAGGCATTAGGTCAAACTAATATTGTGTGAATGGCCACATGTGGCATTTGCGGCTTTCGGTTTGATCCCTCCACGCCCTTCCCACTTTCCCATATTCTGTGCTTTAACCTTAAATGTTCCTCTTTTGCAAGCCATAAGTCATGTTATTCAGGGAATAAAAAATTAATAATAATTTTGACTTTATCCCTTCGCATGCGCGGCGCCGCACGTCGTCTTATGCCTTCATGTGAGGGTCGGGGAGATATGAATAGAAGATGACATTATTAGAAGCCTTGGCAAAACTATATATATTTAATAGAGGTTATTAGAAGCGGAAAGGAAGGTTTTGAATTATCATAAGAAAAATGAAAGGGAGAGATCATTAAAATGACTGAATACTCACGAGAGAAAATAATGGAGATGCAACGAATTTGAGTTTCTTAAGATTGTATTCTCCTCCAACACTACCCTACCTAATTAGCGAACTACTAGTTGTGGATACTAACCATGTGCCAAATTTAGTGAAAAAATGTGGGTGATGTCTATGGTTATAACTAACCATTCAAAAATGCAATAAGAGAGAAAGGTGCTCGAACTAAGGTTTCAACAAAAAATAACATTAGCAGTCTTGAAACTTGTTGCGAAATTGTAATTGAATTCTAAGACTCTAAAAATATAATCAAATCCTAAAACTTATCGAGTTTGTATAATTAAGTAATAAAGCTATAATAAAAGTTGTTGAGTTTGTATAATCAAATTCTAAAACTTATCAACATTTTCCATTTGTCAAGTTGGACAAAATCAATATAATCACTTGATTGTACCAACTTCACAAGTTTTGAGATTTAATTACACTTTTTGAAAATTTTAAGACTTAATTACACTTTCATAACAAACTTTAGAACTTGATTGCATTTTTTGAAATTTTTAATATTCAATTGCACTTTCATGATAAGTTTTGAAATTTCTAATATACTTATCGCTAAATCATATTGGGATGAATAAAGAATGATTTAGGAAATTAGAAAAGCTAGCTGCACTTATCCCTCCTAATCTCTCCCTTTCCTCCCTTGCCTTTCATCCTTCCATCCAATTGTGCTCTCAAGAGCACGAAACGCATAGATTTGTCTACTCTAAATTGGACTTCTATATGTTGTGCAGGATATTGAAACCACGTGGTGCGCATCAGCTACACATAAGTGAGTCCTTTAAACACTAAGGGGTTGTTTGGTAACGGGGAACACCTATTTCCGTTCTTCTGTTCCCCGAAATAGAAATAAAATAAAAACGCGTTTAGTAATTTTTTTGTTCCCAAGAATAGTATTAGAACAAAAATAATAAACAAAAAAAAAAGTCGTTTATTGTTCCGAGAACAACTCAAGAAACAAGCTTTTGTTTCTTTTTCTTTCTTTTTCTCTTCCTTTCTTCTTCCCTAGCTAGTCATGGGCCCGGCGATGGCCGGCAACCAGCTAGACGAGGCCCAACAACCCCGTCAAGCCTCGTCGACCCCCGGCGAGGTTGCTCTAAGCTCGCCAACCACCGACAAGGCTCGGGGGGGCCTCGCCCAATCACAGCAAGGCCGAGCCTCACCGATGGCCGGGCGAGGCTCGGCCTCGCCAGATTGGGGCGAGGTCGCCTCGCCAAGCCACGACAAGGCCCGAGGAGACCTTGCCAATGGCTAGTGAGGCTCCCAGAGGCGGCGACTTCGTCCGGTCAACCGGCCACAGGCCAACAACTGGCTAAGAGGAAGGAGAAGAGAAAAAAAATAATAAGAAAAAGTGTAATAAAATTATTAATATATTAAAAGAAATTTTTAGTCACAAAATTTTTTTGGTTTGTACTAAACGTTTCTGTTGAAATTTTTAAAATACTCAAAAACTGGAGTTGAATCTGTCAAAGATAGCCCATGATCTTCTGGGCTCCAAAGTTTCCAACTCTGGGTCCTTTTTTTTTTTTTCCAAATTCTAATGATTCCTTGGACGAGGAATTTACGATCTTTTCCTGTGGGTTCTGTTTCAGGTTTGAAGAGGACATCGTGTTTGAAACAAGAAACGATTGGCCGGTCTGGGTTCAGCAGTCAATGCCTTGAAACTCGTCCAGACGCCGCCCCCTTTTGGACTTGCCGTCTGACGATGATTCTCGAATGGCCTAAACCCTAACGCGAATTCTGAGAGTTGAGCAATTAGCAGTTAGAAGTTTGATTTGTTTGACTTCACCTGCTCGGCATATCTGGAGTCCACGATGACACAGTAAGCACTCGTGCCTCCATGGGAATGAAACCTCGAAATTGTGGCAATACCCTTTTTTTTTTCCTGAATCTGACTTATGATCCTGGGAAGGATCGAGTTTTATGAGGAAGAACACGTGATTGGGGTTAAATCGGTTTTCACAGCATCATGGATTGGCCATGTTCTCATCTAAAACTAGGAGATCGCAGACTGTAAATTGATCCCAATTTGATCGGAGGAATGAATTATAGAAGGAGAAATTCAAAGGAAACACATTCTATTGAGACTTCAGGCTGTCAAAAAAGAGCCCTGCTCACATCTGATACAAGATCTCGTCCGTAGATATATATATATACACAGATTACTCAATTCCTAACACCTCAAAAAGAGTGCTGGAAAACCTAATTAATCTAAGGTCAGGGATCAGAAATGGAGCCACTTAAAATGCAGGCCTCCATCTTCGCCCGACAACTAGATCTTATCAACTGATCTCTAACCCTAACTCGTGGATCCTCCAATCTACCAGCACTGATCCGTCTCCCACTTCCGGCTCGGCCCACGCGCCGACGCCGCGGCGGCGGCGGCGGCGGCGGCGGCGGCGACCGACACCGAGAACCGGCCGGGCCCCCGGAACAGCGTCCGGTCGTAGTCGGCCCGCCGGTCCGGATCCGAGAGAGTGGCGTACGCCTCGTGGACACGCATGAACTCGCGCCCCGCGGCCGCCGCCCCGGCGCCGGCGGGCGCGGCGACGTCCGGGTGCAGGACCCTGGCGAGCCTCCGGTACGCGGTCTTGATCTCCTGGCCCGTGGCGCCGGCCCGGATCCCCAGCACCTCGTACAGCGAGGACGCCTGGGAGCGGGTCCCGGAGGCCATCGGCCTCGGCCTCTCGGCAGTGGACGCGCAGGAGGCGGAGACGACGCGGAGCGGACGGCACCGGACGGCGGAGGGCGGCGGCGGCGCGGGGGAGCCGCGGCGGGAGGGGAGCGCCGGGATGGAGGAGACGGCGGAGAGAGAGAGGGAAGCGGAAGCCATTGGCAACGTCGATGTGGGCGGCGGCGGCGGGAGCGTTTCCGATTTGATTCGTCGCGGTTTCTGCTGCAGAGTCGAGAGCTTGATGGTGAGTTTGTGTGCTGCTGCGGTTTACAGGTTTAGGAAAGTTGGACCGGAGTTGGGAGATTATATAGGGAGTTGGGGTGTCGGGGTTAACCGTGGTTAGTTGGGCGTGGGTTAAGGAGGAGGAGCAGGGGTTGAGGCTTATCCGCATCGGATCTGAGGATGACTCAGCGAAACGTCGGCGTCTCTCGATTAGAATCTCCCTCTTTCTCTGGCTGCACATGTGGAGGATGACACCGAGAAAATGGGGCGTCGGTGTCTGTCTGAGCTGGACGAGTTTTAAGGAAAGTGGGAAAAAACGACTGTTCCTTTGCACCCACTTTTCTCCTAATAAATAAAAATAAAAATAAGCTCTTTCAATAACCCCAAAATAAAAAGGAAAATAGGGTGCATTTTGCGAATTACAATTTTTGCAATTCTTTTTTTGTAAAGAAATTTTCACAATTTTTTTCTCTTTCCAGAAATCAAAAAAAGAGAAAAAAGAAAACGAGAAAAATGCTGCTCATTTAATAGATCTGAAGTGAAACTGAAGATGGGGAACTAAGGGTCTTTTTCGCAAATGAGAATGTATTTTGCTCAAAGACATAAATATTCTTCCAAGTGATAAACTCGTAATATAAGAAAAGAAAGCTTTACAAAATTATCATTTCGAAGGGAAACCAATTTATTAATAAAATGGAAACGCTTGAAAGAATCCAATCAAATACGTATAGAAAAGATTTTTTATTACCAAACTGTTTATTCAAGGACCCACAAAATAAATCAAATCGAAACTTCCTTGGCGTGATCTAATGTTCTAACTTTTCTTATGATATGTGTCAATAACGTGTTTCGTTTCTTCTTTTTCTTGCTTCATTTTGTAGGGCAATTGCGCGTTCCAACTGAGATATATCATATATGCACGTGGAGGGGGAGGAGCGACGACTTTGCCGGTACATGGGGGGCCAGCATGGATGGACGTCGAGCTTGTGGGCTGGGGAGGGTGGGGCAGTGGGTTTCCAATTACCATGGGAAACGCGCAACCAGTTTTTGAGCTTCGTCCAACGAGTCCGGACAGTGCCGACATCGCAGCGCTGTCGAGTTGACCATCTCTTCAAGCTACCACTTCACCGATGACGTAGGCGTAGCTTCCAAGGCGGGCGCGATCGAGTTGAACCGACGAAGAAGGGCCTAATGTGGCATTTGCGGCTTTCGGTTTGATCCCTCCACGCCCTTCCCACTTTCCCATATTCTGTGCTTTGACTTTAAATGTTCCTCTTTTGTAAGCCATAAGCCATGTTATTTGGGGAATAAAAATTAATAATAATTTTGACTTTATCCCTTCGCATGCACGGCGCCGCACGTCGTCTTATGCTTTCATGTGAGGGTCGGGGAGATATGAATAGAAGATGACATTATAAGAAGCCTTGGCAAAACTATATATATTTAATAGAGGTCAATAGAGGCAGAAAGGAAGGTTTTGAATTATTATAAGAAAAATGAAAGGGAGAGATCATTAAAATGATTGAATACTCACCAAGGAAAATAATGGAGATGCAACGGATTTGAGTTTCTTAAGATTGTATTCTCCTCCAACACTACCCTACCTAATTAGCAAATTACTAGTTGTGGATACTAACCATGTGCCAAATTTAGTGAAAAAATGTGGGTGATGTCTATGGTTATAACTAACCATTAAAAAATGCAATAGGAGAGAAAGGTGCTCAAATTAAGGTTTGAATGAAAATTAACATTAGCAGTCCTCAAACTTGTTGCAAAACTATAATTAAATCCTAAGACTTTCAAAAAATACAATCAAATTCTAAAATTTATCAATTTTGTGTAATTAAGTAATAAAACTATAATAAAAGTTGTTGAGTTTGTACAATCGATCATAAAACTTATCAACATTTTTCATTTGTCAAGTTAGACAAAATCGATAAAATCACTTGATTGTACAAACTTCACAAGTTTTGAGATTTTATTATACTTTTTGAAAATTTTAAAACTCGATTACATTTTGTAGTAAATTTTAGAACTTGATTGTATTTTTTGAATTTTCAATATTCAATTACACTTTCGTGATAAGTTTTGAAATTTTAATGTACTCATCTTAAATCATATTTGGATGAATAGAGAATGATTTAGGAAATTAGAAAAGCTAGCTGGACTTATCCCTCCTAATCTATCCCTTTCCTCCCTCGCCTTTCATCCTTCCATCCAATTGTGCTTTGAAGAGCACGAAATGCATAGATCTATCTACTCAAAATTGGAGTTATATATGTTGTGCAGGATATTGAAATAACGTCGTCCGCATCAGTTACACATAAGTTAATCCTTTAAGCACTAAGCGACTCCATGGTACAACAAATACAAAGTTTCCCAATCTCTCTCTATATATATCTCTAACTAGCAATTAAGATGACATTGTAATAGTTTCTTTTTTCTCAGAACATTGTAATAGGTCGAAAATATATAATTGATGTGAAAGTTCAGGTTCATGCACATTGAATACCAAGGTTTAATGGCGATTTGAGCTGCTCGGCGTTGTCAGTAGATGCAGTTGCGCTGTTTGCGTTGGATCTGCATTCTTGTTCACTTCCGCTCCAAACAACAATAGTAAATCATAAGAACCAGTCCCCCGGATTCAAGAAAACCGGAACCGCAGCAGAGAAAAAGCCATTCTCGGCTCTCGGGACACTCGTGTGGTGACAGAGTCAAGGGACACGTTTCGAACTTCCGTTCGTTGGGCGGTGGGTGTTTCTGCGAGGTCGGGGCGGACGACGTAAGATGGAATCTTGTCCCCTTTTTTTTAATTATTCAGGTTTACAGTTTGCGTCCGCCATTAGCATCTCTCCACGTGTACCCACGGAAGCAGTAGGCTTGCTCTTTCCTTTTCTTTTTTTCTTCTTTTTGGTTTTTTTGCCTGCAAAAGCAGCCTATGTCGCCAACAGTTCCATCAACCAGTGCCTATAGCTAGCTTGCCAACATTTGTTAACCCATATTGATAAAGACAACGGGTTTGGCCGGCAACTGTTCCCGGAAAGGCACGGGCAAGGGCAGTTCACCTGCAATAACAGTGTTAAATATCGCTTCCTTCGTGTGAGTGAACTCTTATAACTCAAATCGCATATTTTTTTCCACGTAAAATTTGGCCAAAACATACATAATTCATCGCGATTTGATAATTTACTTATGATGAGATTATATTTGCAACCATCAAATGCAAGTCCAGTCTAATAGGGATCAAGTTTTGTTGAAGTTTTCTTTCTTTTCTTCTTTTCAGTTTTCTAAAAGCCTTCTCTTAATGCCGGCGATGTGTGTGATAAAAAATTATTTCCTTGAAAAATAAAGGCTTAGTTGAATTTGAAAAACAAGGCCAAGTCTATGGTTCAAGGTAAATCGTGTCATACCCTAATTTGATGATTGACATTAATGAGCTTTAGATTGTCAACTGAGAAGATACATGATGCAATGATTGGCGTTGACAGGTTTTAGATCTAATGGTTGATGAGGCTATTGGCAATTTTCTCGTGTACAAGGTCAAGAAAAAGTATGCTCTACAGAACATATGAGAAAATCTAAAGTCTTAATCAACGAAGGTTAATTTAATATTACATATTTTTATTATATCAATTTAGTCATAAATCTTTTAAACTTTTCAATTGTGTCAATTAATCCAAAAACTTTAAGCAATTTGCCAATTTAATCATAAATATTTTAACAATTTATCAATTTAATTATTTGAGTCAATTTTAGCCAAATATGACAAATGTAGTAGTTTAGTCAGTGTCCTAGCACAATCAGTATTAACATAAGCAATTTTTGTAATTTTTTTATATTTTTTAAAATTTATTTTCTTTCATTTTTTTCCCTTTGTTGTCTTATGTGGCACAACTTGTGCTGAAGTGAATAATTTTAACTATTTTTCTTATTTTTTAAAAATTTATTTTCTTTTATTATTTTCCCTTCGTTGGTCTCGGCAAAGATCAACCTCACTAGCCTGATGAGGATAGCTCTTGCCATATTTGGGGCCATGGTCACCCAAGTGAGGATGACCCTCACTCAAGATTGGCAACAATGGAAAAAAATGAAAAGTAAAAGAAAAAAAATTCATAAAATTATAAAAATTATTCATATCAATATTCACAGTGTTACGTAATACCACCGCATTAATGATTAAATTGTTAAATTGTTAAAAAAATATTTTGGCTTAAATCGGCAAATTACAAATGTTTTGCGACTAAATTAGTAAGTTGCCAAAAAATTTATAGTTAAATTGACATATTTGAGGGTTCATTACTGAATTGAAACTACATAATATGCTTATAACTTTTTAGACAATTTTTCTACAAAAGAACAAGTACATATTTGAGGCACTTATGTCCGTATGCATTTAACGGCATTACATCCCTCAACAGCGTTCGACATTCGATGGACCAAACGGACTTACAGAAGAAGAAAATGCAAAGGTAAAGGAAACACATTCTATTGAGATTTCAGGCTGTCGAAAAAGGGCGCCAACATCTGATACAAAAACTCCTCTGGAAATACATATACATGCTCGTGTCCTCAATCCCGACACTTTCAAAAAGAGTGCTGAAAAGCCTAACTAATCTTTCATCATGGATCAGAAGTGGAGCCACTTAAAATGCGGGCCACCATCATCGCTCAACGACTTTGATCTTATCAACTTATCTCTAACACTAACTCGTGGGCCCTCCTAGCTACCAGCACTGATCCGTCTCCCACCTCCGGCTCGGGCCACGCGCCGACGCCGCGAACCGGCCGGGCCCCTGGAACAGCGTCCGGTCGTAGTCGGCCCGCCGGTCCGGATCCGAGAGAGTGGCGTACGCCTCGTGGACACGCATGAACTCGCGCCCCGCCGCCGCCGCCCCCGCGCCGGCGGACGCGGCGACGTCCGGGTGCAGCACCCTGGCGAGCCTCCGGTAGGCGGTCTTGATCTCCTGGCCCGTGGCGCCGGCCCGGATCCCCAGCACGTCGTACAGCGAGGAGGAGGACTGGGAGTGGGGCCCGGCGGCCATCGGCCTCGGCCTCTCGGCGGTGGACGCGCAGGAGGCGGAGGCGCGGGCCGGGCGGCACCGGGCGGCGGACGGCGGGGGCGCGGGGGTGCCGCGGCGGGAGGGGAGCGCGGGGCTGGAGGAGACGGCGGAGAGAGAGAGGGACGCGGACGCCATTGGCAACTTCAATGCGGATGGAGATGGCGGCGTTGTGTGCGTTTTGGGTTCGATTCGATTTCGATTTCGGTTGGCGGTTTTCTGCTGCAGAGTGGAGAGCTTTGATGGAGAGGTGTGTGCTGCTGCGGTTAAGGAAAGTTCGGTTGGAGAGACCTTATAGGGAGGGAGTTCGGGTGCGGGGTTAACCATGGTTAGTTGGAGGTGGTTAACGAGGAGCAGGGATTGAGGCTTATCCAGATTCGGGATGACTCAGCAAAACGTCGGCGTCTCTCGCTTAGAATCTCTCTCTCTACCCGCACATGCAGGAGTTGGAGATAAGATGGGGACAACCTTGGGTTCCTCCTCGTCTGTCTGAGCTGGACAAATTTAATGAAAGTATAAAAATAATAAAAAGGACAATTCATTGCACTGCTTTCAGGAAAAGAAAAAAAAAAGGTGTATTTCGTTCGTGAATTACAATTTTTGGATTTTTTTTTCTGTTTTCGAAAATTAAAAGAAGAAAATATGATGTTCTACCTATTTAATGGATCTCAGGTGAAACTGAAAAATTAGAAACTAGGGGCTTTCTGACACGATCAATGGATCGACGAAATTGCTATTCCGAAGGAAAATGCAATTTGCTTCTAAGATGGGAACAAACTTCTTAATGCAACTTCTTAATGTCAAAAGAATACGGCTAAATATATATTTTAAAAAAAATGTTCCATATCGAAATGTTTATTCCTGGGACCACAGTAGGGACTAAAATGGCACTTTGTCGGCTTGGGCTAACGTTCGAGTTTGCACACGGTACGATGTCAATTACGTGCTTCGATTTTTCCTTTTTCCGCTGTCCTTTTCGATGGAAACTGCGTGTTCCTCAAGATTCGCGCGGGAGACCGATGTGGATCCACGTCGAGCCGTGGGAGTGGTGGGGGCACCGGTTTCTGTGGGGGAACGAACGAACGCGTCGAGGGAATTCGAGTTCCGTCGAACGAGGCGGACGGTGCGCTTTGACAAATTGCCCGACATGACGACGTTGTCATGTTGACTTGCCCTTTTCGGCCACTTCATCGATGACGGTGGATGAAGATTCCGAAGGAGATCGGGAATTTAAGTCCGACGGATGAACCGCTGTTGATTTTTCGTACGCTTTGATTAAATGAGGTTTGGGGTCAAGAGCTGTATTGATGAGAGGGGAGCGTCAAGCCCGCCTCTGCGGGTTTCGTTTTTGATTCTCCCGTGACCTTCCCACTGCCCACAATTCTGTTTCTGATTTGACCCTAGAATGATAGTTCAGATATTAAAAAAATAAATATGAATTATTTTGCGGTGAGGTAGATTTAAACGTTTGCCTGAGTAATATCCGGCTACAAGTTATTTTGACTTTATTGGTTTGCATCCGTGGCATTGCTACTCTTCGTGTGATGATCAAGGAGATATGGATAAAAAGATTATGTCAGTATAAACCTGGCAAAACTATATTTTTGACAGAGGTTAATCAAGCAAAAAGAAATGATTAGAATAATTATAAGAACTAACATTGTGGGTGATGTCTATAGTTGTAACTAACTAATAAGAAATGTGGTGGGGAAAAGGTTTCTCAAACTGAGATTTGAAGAAAAAAAACGGTGCATATCTCTTTATGCTTTTTAAAAGTCGACATATATAAAAAGGTTACATACAAACAAGAAGAATATATGTGTTTTTTTTTTTTTTTGTAAGCATACAACTCTGAATTCATTTCTTAATTGAGAGAGATTTGGAGATTAACAAAAATAACAGCACTACTTCATCCTGATATTTCCCTTTTCTCGCTTGCTTTTTGTCATTCCATTCAATTGTGCTCTCAAGAGCCCTTATTAAAGAAATGCAAGGATCTATCCGCCAAAAAGATGGAGTTATTTATATTTGCTGCATAGGAGATCGAAAATCATGTCGTCCACATCAAGTGGACGTACGAGCACTAAGCAGCTTCATAGTAATACAAATACATAGTTTTCAAGTATATGATTTGTCTTTAAATGACGAATATGGCAACACTATAATTGGTCGAAAATATATATTTTGATGTGAAAGTTCAGGTTCATGTCCCCAATGGTTTAAAGTGGAGAATTCATAAACGATGATTTCTTTTTCCTTCTTTGTCGCTTTGGGCGGCAAGGACGATTTGAATAATTGGGTTCAGTTGATCTAGTTCCACTGTTTTAGCTTTGGATCTTGCACTCTTCTGTTCACTTCTGCCCTCCAACAAATAATAAATTACAGGAAAAGTCCCCGGATTTCGGAACAGGGGGACAACCGCAACAGGAATGGCCCGTTCGAGGGACACGTGTCGAGCCGGCGTGCATTGGGCGGTGGGTCTACCGCGATTTCGAGGCGAACCCTGTACGATGAAATCCTTCCCTTTTATTATTACTATATTATTATTATTCATCTTTACAGTTTACAGTTTACGATGCCCATTAGTGTCCCTCCACGTGTACCTCCCGACAAAACACGCTCTTGTTTACACAAATAATTAAATATACATTAACGTTAAAGACTGCTGATTGGTCTTTCCTCTTTTCCCCGGAAAATAAATTAATAAGAGATTCGCATGTTTTCGTTATGCGGCGTATAGCTAAGCCCACATTCGTTAACCTAATTTGAGCCCCAAAAAGGTCGTTCAGCCCACGACGGTTGGCTCACCTGCACAGCAATAACAATGCTAAGAACACTCTAGTGTGTTTGGTTCGGTTTTGAAAATAAACTTTGAGAAACACAAAGATTACATTTGATGGTTAGGATAAAAATTCAGGATGAGATGAGATTTATCCTATCATGTATTTAGTGCCTACTCAAAACATGATAAAATCATATATAAAGGGAATATAAACCGAATAAAATTACCCAATGGAATAGATGAGATAAAAGTGGATGGGATTTATAATATTCATTAAATGAAAGTTATTTTTTTCAAGTAATAAACTTCTTAAACTCACAAATTTAAAATTATATCTCAACATAAATAATATTTAAATTATAATATAAGAAATTCAAATAACAAAAAATAAAAATTTGTTTTATAATTTAACCTTATTTTTATATATTATAATTTAATTTTACCTTATAATATAAATTCAATATATAAATATATATTTATTATATATTTTAGGTGTTTTAGTAATTTAGGCATATTAATACAACTTCTATTTAATAAAATTTTATTAGAGAATGATGGAAGTGAAAAAAATAAATTAATTAAAAAGTGGAAAATAAAATTAAATAAATAAATAAAAATAGACAAGAGTGTTGTAAAAGATTTCTACCATCTCCATTTATAAAATTCGTGTTTTATTTATAATATGTCCAACTTTATCTTTGTAATCATTAAACAATAGATATCATATAACAAAATCCTTTGAATTTCGTATCATATCCTATTTAGTCTATCCCAATTAAATATCCAGATGACCAAACGTAACGAAAGGGTTTTAACCTGAAGAAGTTTGGGGAAATATAAATCATGCTTGGTAAAAAGTACTTTATAAAGAAACTTTGAGTTAATTAGTATTTGGCAAATTTCTTTTTATAAAGAACATTGGCTGAGTTTTTTTTTTTTCCCTCTCTCTCTCTCTCTCTATAGGCCGCACAACCTTAGGTGGCTCTTGTTTGAGTCACTTGAGGTTGCACGATCTAGATTGCCCTCTCGAGATCGTGAGACCCTAGGGAGACCCTAGGCAACCGTCACTTGGGTGACCACTTGGTCGCATGACCTCATCAATTGCCCTCGCATAGATAAGACGAATAATAACAACAAAAGCAAAACTGGAAAAACGAAAAATTAGTGAAGGTAGTTTTGGAAGGAAAATAATCATTTAACTCTAAAAATAGCATTTTGCAAATGCTAAAAGCCCAAAGCAAATAAGGATTTACTTTGGGCTTGAAGCAAATAAGGATCTACTTTGGGCTTGAAATTTTGCCAAGGCTGGCATTTGGCTAAAAAGATCTTAAAAAAGTTTACCAAACTCTTTAAAGGCTAAACACCCTTTGGGAAAACTATACTAATCGTAGCCCTCATTCATTTAAACTCTTTTTTACACAAATTGCGTTACTTCGTTTCCCACGTGATTTAAGACAAAGAAAAAAATAATTTGTCTGTCTTGTATACTTGATATGTCGAAAATTTGTCGGTCTAAGCAGACATTAATCATGCTAATTTACAATTAAAGTGGCTGATGGGACTATCTCTGCAACCATCGAGTTAAAGTCTAGTCTAACAAAGTTCTAGTTTTGTCAAAGCTTTTCTTCCTTTCTGTTTTTCAGTTTTCTGGAAGCACCTTCTCGCTAGTCCTTTTCTCATACTAAGAAAATTCATTCACACTATGTCAATACGAGTACTCAAGAGTGTGAGAATACTAGTTCCATTCTAGAACACATACCAAACTCCGCTTTAGAGTTCGGCGCTTCAATCTTTCTTTTAAGTCAGGATTATAGATATCATCCAGCCTAATTCAAAATAACTTGATGCGGAAGTGGGTCGTTCAGTTAAGTCCCTCGACAGAGTTCTCGTATTCAAGGAGGACATCACATTTTTATGATGTGATAAAAACTTGAGTGAAAAGCGTGAAGGAAAATCAAAGTCACACGTTCTATGGAAGATTTTTCCATAATCGGAGAATTATGAGAAAAAGAATGGAGGAGATAGAGCTCAAAGCCCACTAGAAAACTAAGGCTGGCGGGAGACAAAGGCTTCCCTCAGAAACTAAACGGGCTCAAGCTGACATTCAAAGCTAGCACTGCCTTTGCAAGATATGGGCTCCTGCTCATTATGCCTACTACTAAGGCCCTTGGGAGTGCATCCTGATATTATATTTGAGTTCCCGCAACACGATATAGCATCGGGAGTTCAAAGACAATTCCGGGTGAGCTCTCAGAAGAAGAACTTTTTAAATTTTTTGCTGCTGAATCAGCAAAATCAGTCAAACACGCAAAAATAATCTGATGACAGACACTTACTATGAATTGTTCAATCGACGTAAGATAGGGTCCGGCTAACGCACGACCCTCAAAACCAACATCTATGTCTAGGTCAAGAGTCAATTTGGCCCAAAAGCACGCACCTTGATGAGCACTTCGATGCCTAGACCCGTGACCAGAGTCCCAAACCCTAGGCCAGCCCCTAAACTACCGATGCAAAACAATAACAGGATTTTAAACAAATTTGAATTGAAAACGCGGTATCTAACAGCTAATGCAAAACACGACCAGGAAAACTTTAATGAAAAAACGTGGTGGGAAGGGTCCTTCGAGGCATTGGGGATCAGAAGGTACAGATGATTGGAGTGCCCAGGTTGTCGTAACCAGGCGTGGGTTGGTACACCCCTCTCGCATCTTTTATTATCGCGAGCATTGACCACTCATCATCCCCCGTTAAACTGCCTGAAGGATCATAATTTGACCGATTTTCCACCTCCCTTTTTTATCAACTCAGCTCCTTAAGCGCTCATTTCCTTCTTGTCGATGTGGGACTTTCCATCGTTCGTGAACGCAGCAACCACCGCCCGCGCCTCGCTCTTTAGCTAAAGCTGCATGGCTTCTTTTACTTAGCTCTTTACCAAACAAAGTTGAATCAGAAGTGTGCCCAAACGACACGCCAGCACAATTGCTTTTTGGAGACAACGTGAGGTCTACTCATCTCCCAATGTAGTTGTAGTACCCTGTTCTCTGAAGAGCAAACAGACAATCAGCCATCTATTTTGGGAGATAAATCGCGATCGCGCTGTGACTTTCAGATGTATATGCATTGTCACTTTGACGTAATTGCTAGGAAGGGATTCTCTTGCTCGTGGGAAGAAACCGGTTTGCATCGTGCGACAGGTGCTATTGGTCAAATAAGCCAGGAGAACCCTAGAGAGAGAGATCAGCAGCCATGGTAGACTGAGTTCATCAATTATTCTCAGTGCATCAATGAAAGCGGTCGTGGTGTAAATCGGCACCACGGTATCGCTTCTGCAGGGCGATCCAATCCACTTAGCTGAAGAAGGACTGGGAGACAATGCCGACGTAACAGCAGCACTAAGGGGTGTGCTCAATGCGACGAAGCAAGTATCTGACCGGCCTGATTTCGGTTCTCTGCTGCTGCTACGCGACATTACACAGCAGGAGGTAAATACGTTGGAGTAATGACGCCACGTTATGAGGAGGAACATTCAACACGTCGCTGAGCATCCACTGTGCATTCTCCACCTGCTAGGCTGCTATGACTTGTGCAGTATACAAGTATAAATTATATAGCGTGATTCATGAGGATGCGTCATTTCTAAAAAAATAAAGAACTTCAACATATTCCGACACGTTATACATTAAATTTAAATAAATAATAAAAAGAGTATAAAATAAACATCAATCTAACTTTTAATGATATCATTTATTATTTTTATTTGATAGAGATTGAATGAGAAACTCAAAAATTGCAAATACGAAAGAGTAAACTTGAAGGAACATGTCCTATGTCCTGTTTTCTTATATTTGTCGAAGATTAATGAAATTTCTTATAGTTCTAAACAGAGTTTGGAGTTCCTAATAAAGACTAACTTGGAGCTCCTCTACAAAACAAGGATCCAAAAAAATGAAAATTTAGGACAATAACTCTCGAAGCATGAAGAAGAGGAAATCACTAAATTCAGGCAAAAAAAAAAAATTATAATTTTAAGTCTACTTTCACGAATCTATGAATCATACAAATACTGGGTCTTTTCTATTTCATCCTTATCAATCTTTCTGATCACGAGCCAACTACCCATAATTGGGTCACAAAATCACTAATCCTAAATTAGCAAAAATATGGAATTTCCTAACTAGGTGTCATTCCGAAAGTAACGAAACTACTCAAATTCCAAGTTTCAATTGAATTTGACTCCTCACGGCAAACGTCGACCTTGTCCGACATTTTTCCCTAGATGCAAACCCACAGCAACATGAGATCTCCTGAAAGGGCTGCCAAACAACATAGTTAGATAAGTTTGCACACAAAAAGTGACTTTCGAGAAAATTTAAGATCCCAATCGACTGAATCAAGCTGCAAAAGGGTACGGAAACGTACCTGGTGGAGGTGAGGTCGGGGTGAGTTAGTTTGGGTTGGAGGCGGCTATGATAGCTGATGGTGTAGGCCACGGGGGCGGCAAAGCAATGCTGGTGAGAGGAGTGACAATGGTGAGAAGAGGGGCATTTGATTGCCACTCCCGGGAAGGTCAGAACTTAGAAGTGACAAATTTAAGAGTGAGAATTTTCTTTTTTTCCATTTATTTTTGTTATTTTCATTATTTTTCATATATTTATATTTTGACCCTTCGACTATAGAAAATTTTAAATACCCCGTGTCACGTGTCGAATTTTTCAACACTCGTTGACCACATGTTGGAACATATCAGAGCATGTTGGACACGACACAAAAGTTCTCGGAAAATGTCTTTGCTTCTTAGGGTATGAAGTATTCAACCATCTAAAGAACATCCCTAGTTGAAGATTAAAATGACAAGGAGTCAATTGACATCGGGGAGATTCAGAAAAGCACGTAAGATCAGTGCGAGTGAGCCCAAAAGTTTCCTTCACCAACTGTTGTAGTGAAAACGTGATAATTTTCAAGAGGGAGCTTTAATTCTCAATAGACACTGATGACAGCCTTCAAGGGTTTTAACACGCTTGCCCCTTTCTGATTTCCTCTCACAAAAAATCAAAGAAAAGTTTCACCAGCCACTTTTCGGTTATCAGTAGAGAAACGCCATTGTTGGTGATATACAAGGTATAGTGGTGATCTATATGATTTGATGGACATATACATCGATACACATACGAGAGCTATGTATCATATAGTTGATACTATAGATTGAATGAAAAACAAATAAATCAAGGGAACTCATTTTTCTACTCTAACCCATCTATTATATCCAAAAGACTAGAATTTCGGTGTTCCCACATCGGTGAGCTTCCAGTACTCTTGCTCAGAGCCCAGATTTTGCTGTTCCTCTTACTAGAGATTGAAAATTCTTGACTCTTGCTGATTCCTGGGACCATTCTCCTACAGCACACCTGGTTTAAGAGTTTCCTATCTTCTGGCGAAAGTAGCATTGGCCTCAGCTTGACTCCGGAGTTTAACGGTGAAGATTGCTGTATCCTGGGATGAAAACCCTCCTTGAGATTTGAAGATTGAAACGGCAGAGACTTGAAGATTAGGTGGTCCCGGTGTCGAACAAGAGCAACCAAGCGGTGAAGCCACGTGATCAGCTCGAGGATGTAGAGGTCAACTTTTTGCTTATCAGCATGATAGAGGGTTTGGAGGCGAATCAGACTGTTGCTTGTAGATGTGGTCTTGCCAAACTCATTTCTGTAAACGAAAGACCAGAACTTAAATAAGAGCGACCCTAGATATATCGAAGATTGATTGCTTAAGTGATCTAACAAACTCTAACTGAATGTTTGGCTTTACTTCTACATCCAGTGAGATTATGCCGCATCATTTTTTATTTTTTTTTGGGATCGATTATGCCGCATCATTAATGAATAACATTTGCATCTTCCTTGGATCTTTGGTTTAGCAAAAAAAGTTTTCTATGCATCTTCAGCAGACCTTGCGAGTGTGCACGTCTGTGTGTGTATGCGTGCATGCATGCGTGAGAGAGAGAGAGAGATTAGCTGACCCATTGTTTGCCCATTCTCCAACCCAGCCAAAACCTTGATGAGCTCTGCACTCAATTCACATAACAGAGAAACATAAGCGATGTGAATGAAAGCCTAAAAACCAAACGAGAACATTTTGCCCGTCAATGAAACAAATCATTTTAACTGATAAACCTACTTAATAGTATTTGTCGCGATGGGAACAAGCCATTGAAGAGACTTCTCCATCTCGGCCTTCACCTGAGATACTGACAGCTGAAGAAAGCAAAATGCTAAACAGATATTAGTCATTTATTGAGAAAGCAGCGGCTAACACTGAATTAATATGCAACAAATGACTATAACCAAGGAAAGCAATTTTCCGTGTGGTTGACGCAACTGATGATGGAACACGCACCTCTTCTTTGGTATCAGCATTCTGCAGTTGTCTGGGTAGAGCTTTCTTAACATCAGGAGGCAATCCATGATATAACGTGTCCCTCGTGTTGGGAGGGAGGGATGATGGACGGGATGCCTGGAAAGTAATACAGAAGATCGTAATCAGTGAAATATAGATCTTTCCTTCAGGTGAAAATATCCACACTACTTCCAGAACATGAGGATACCCTCTTGTAAGCAGTCGGGAACTTACAATTGTATCTATCTGATTTATTAGGTTGGCGTAGTGTAATGCAAGGCTAGCTACACCCAACCTTTGGGGATTGTCATTGTTTTTGTTAGCATCCTTCAAGACTGATGTTGAACCTGGTAATTGAGCACAAGCAATTTGGTTCAGAATGCATTTTGGCTCACTTGTAGGTTGGCAATAAAATTTAACATGGTTGCATGCTTTTAATAGGAATGATGACTAGACAGAAAGAGATAAGTCTCAATCACCAGTCCTTTTATACCGATTGGAGTTGCAAATATGCAGATGAATGGTCCGCAAGCATACAAAAATGTTATACTGATCCTTTATTAAGCCAAATAAGTAAACCCAAGGGGAATATCCTTCACCCCCAAAAGGAAAGTCACCGGTTTGACAATTAAAAGTCACCTCTAGCTGATTTTTAGGGGACATACGCTAATAGCAAAATCCACAAAGATGACTAAGGATTGCACAATGTGCTACTAATTTGCTTTTAATTTGTTTCACGCTTTACTCCTGTTATCTCGCAAATTAAACCACCAAAATATCTTTAAAAAGTGACGACTTAGCATTAGAAGCATGACCATGAGGACCTAACTTGAACAGGATCTGTTCTATAGGCTCATACCTCTTGTGTCCTTGAGACCTAAAGAAGCATGACTATGACTGCCAAAGTCAAGGCTAATATGAGTTGATTATATATGAGCAACATTTTTTAAAAATGCTTCGTATTTCTTTGTATCAAAATATTTCGACATAACTACACGATACAGACGCCGTGGATCCGCCATTCAATTCAAAATCTTTTTGTAGTCTTTTTCTCTAATACAGTGAAGAAAATGAGTACCATTATCTCCAAAAGCTTCACAAATTGCTTGATGTATGTAGGTAACAATATCAACAAGCTTCTCAATGATCTGCAATAGGAACAATGCATTATAAGAAATTATCATCAGCGACAAAAACAGGAGTGCCCTATTATGTCCAGTAAAAGACAGACAAGAAAGTATCAATGGTGGTCCAGTGTCAAACGTGCTACAAAACCGGTCGACATTTGAGATGGGATAGACTCTCGACGAGAAAGGGCCCAAAGGTAATTTAAACTTATCAATAAGTACAGAGAGATGAACTAATACAAGAAACCAAATTTTGTAAGTGTGCATGTTTATCAAGCATCTTCAGGAAAGTCCACAAAGTGTAATTTTACTAACAAGTAGTCACTCTTACCTCCTCCAAGCTTCTAGACCAGAGAGATTTCTTTTTCAAACTCTTTACAAGTTTTTTTGATGTTTTAGCTCATTGTACAACATCGAGATACCTTCTCCTGACATCCAAAGAACAGAAGCAGTTAGAATTATTACAGCACCACTACTTAAAGTAGGGGAGCACCAACTGATGTGGTTAAATATTTAGTAACCAGCTTGTTAAGTCACAACAAAATCAACAAAGAAGAGAAGAAAATAAATGAAGCCAGTCTGAAGACCTGAATGAGTTATGTCAACAACTTAAGCAACTGCATTTTTCTACTGGAAGGTTGTAAAACTATCGGGAAAAATATAGTCATAAGTCTAACCTTTACGAGGGAGATTCAAAGACTCCACTTCCTCAAGCTTTTGCCTATAGTCTTGGTCGAATCTATCCAAAGCCTGCAATTCATGGTACAGTTCCTGCAAATTTTGGAAATGTTCAGTTCTTCAAGAGTATAGCCCAGCTGAGACCACCAAAGACACATAATAGTCAAGTGTGAAAAGATTTGAAAAGGAAAGACAAAATAATCCGTCGTGTAACCAAAGTGATATTTGTTCCCTCACAATAACAAACTTCATTAAGTATGAATTTATCTGCCACATAATGTAGAAGTTCAGGTGAGCAAAAAAATGCAGGACAGACATCCTTCCAACTACACATCTCTAAAGACTAGGAAGATATATTATCTGTAATTTGAAGAATATTTGTGAAAATTTTATCTTATTATATTTCTAGAATTGGACAACGCTTCCAAGGAATAAATAGAAATAAATTCTATGCAATGCATAATCAAGCAGAGATAATGGGTCAGCAAATAAAATTTAGCAGGTAGATCTGATGTGTATACATAATTCTTACAGAGGTATGCTGGGCCAGAGTACTCAATTCTTGCATTATCATTTCTGCTTCAGATCCTAGAATTTCGTTGCCCAAGTCTTCCACGCCTAGTCTGTGACAATTAGGTCATTCCAAGAAAACTGAGTTACTATCAACACCCAGGAGTGGAACTCCTACCAAAAACAAATATCGTTAGAGCCTCATTACCTTGAGAAGTGTCGACCCAGGTTGTGCCATTGCGGATCTTTGCATAAATCTCCGAACCTAATTACTTCCCGTGAAAAGACATCGAGTTCCTCCCTGCATATGTCCCAAGAACGTTAGTCATTATTAAACCACAAGTTCTGTGTGCTTACTTAAAGATAAGGCTCAAAGGCCTCTAGCTCCTTTCGCACATAAACACTTTATACCTTTTATCAGCAGCAGCGATACTTAGCAACTCTTTCGTGTCTCTCGAAACTAGTTGCTGCACCCCTTCAGAGTGTAAAATCTCCTTCTTCAAGAACTGGATATTTTCTTCTGACACAGATTGCAGTAAGTTTGCACCTTTGACTATTGTATTAGCTACTTCAAATGCCAGTATAGAAATCTTATTTCCCCGGGAAGCCATCCCAGAGAAGCCACTACTGGAATGCAGATTTGACACGCTGCTTCCAAGTGTATCGAGAACATCTACTGCCCTCTCCAAACCCATCATGCCAGCTTTTCCTATGAATGAATTTTTCGGTGTAACCTGAAAAATCTTTAAAATGTCAACAAAGGACACAAAAATACTTGAAGGGCGAACCAGAAAGGCACCGGATTCCATGCCAGAAACGTTTGTTAACTTAAACCACAATCATGCTGCTAATTTAAGAGTACTAACAGCGGATTTCAACTGGAAAAGCAAGAACTCATGCTGCCACCCTGAAGACTTCTGAGTTTACGATAGATTGGATGAAACTTATTGAACAATGTGCTAAGTACTGGGCTTACAGATGCAAACCATAAGACAGGCAAGAAAGTTATCAAAGCATATAGCAAGCTAACTTTCCACTTGAAAGGAGAAGTATTACTCCTAAAGGCTTAAAATCAAATCAACTAATTTGTTGCAAGACTAATTCTCTGCCTTATATGTGCACTAAGATACTCGTGATGTTTGCTTTTCAAAATTTGAGCAGAGCACAAAGGAAAGAACAGGCACAATGCCCCCTATTGCATGCAGCGTTATGATTTATTTAATCATCAACCATATATACCACAAGGAACAATAATTAGTCAGTGGTAGATGAAAATCTGCACTCTGGCTTTGATATCAAGCAGCAATTACAGCTATTGCTCCTTTGTATTGAAACTTGTAATTGTCACAGTTTGGAAGGGAAATGATAACCGCTACTTGTATTTTCATGAATTCTGGGTCTATGTGCATTCTTCTTCGCTGAACACCAGATGCAATGCTTTTTCATAGCATGGAATGCATGAGAATTCCGTGTGCCGTTCCAAGCCATTTTGGCAAATTCAAGTTATGAAAGGTTAAGAATGGCATCAATTCCCATGCGCTGAATCATCTAGCATAGGCACAAGTTTCTTCTCCTCAGATTTGCTTCATCAACGATTCAAATGGACCACAAATTATCAATTAAACGATAGACATCCATGGCAATTTTTCTCAGTTCTATCCTCGAATTTTGCTGATCATCCGTAAACAATGACAACCACACAAAAAACCAAGATTCACACAGGCAAATCTTACCTTGCTGAGTCCTTTTCTAGCAGGAGTCGATGGCTTTGACGGCTTCAATTCTCTAGAGAAGGGGGAGAGAAGCTCGCCGGAATCGAACTTTGGTGGCGTCGTCCTATAATCACTGCTCTTATGATTCGAATGAGAGACCTCTCTTGACTTGGTAAAGCTGGCTTTTGACTTGAGCTTCCCAGAAAATCCCGAACTCTTGGCCCCTGACGATTCTGTCGGGTGCTTCTCCGTACCTCCCGAACAAACCGCTCCCATCTTTTCCTTTAAACCCAGACAAAATCGAAACCGCTCTGAACAGCAAAGCAGCCCAGAAACAAGAAATCAGCTCAATCACTGCAACTGCTGCCGCGAGCACATTTGGTTAATGCTCATCCAAAGCAAAGCTCACACCCCAAATGCCGAAACAAGAGAAGATTTTTCCTTATCAATTCCCCATCATTTGTCGGGAGCCAAACGAGGGTCAATGGGAAAAAGGGGTCGAAGAGGAAACAAACAAACGAACAAAAGGAAAAAAAAAAATGGGGTTCCCAGAATTCAACAGCTTCACCAGCCGAAACACAAAAACAGCAAGAAAAGTACAAAGAAAGAGCAATACCTATTCAAACAGCGGAGCTCAGCCAAGCAAATATTTTAAACCGCGAATGGAGAAGAAAACAGGGGCGGTGGATTTGTTAAAAAAACAGAGGACTGCGAGGGGTAGCCTAGCCAAGCGAAGCGAATGATGTCGGAGATGATGATAGCGATGATGTGGAAATGAGAGGGGAAGGTAGTATATACGAGACACACGAAGATATTATCTTTGGTTAGCTGTTGTAATTATCGTTATGATCACTGTTAATTCCGATCCGGTGGCAGTGATTTGACCAAGAAAAAGAACCGGGGGTGGAGGTGGAGGTGGAGGTGGAGGTGGGGAAGGGAGGGTAGTACGCGTAAGCCCGGGAATGGAAATCTCGTGGATAATGGGGGAAGGTTTGATTTTTTCGAACATTGATTTCCCCGATCCCGCAAATGGGAAAACCTCTCTCTCTGGTCTCTCTGTCTTTCTTTAAAGCGAGAATGCGAGGCGGGGTTTGAATCATTCGTCGAATTAAATCCAAAGACTCTTCGGTGCAAAGATAGAGGGGAGCTGCAACTGTTGACTAGTTCTCCCCTCGCGTTTAAATAAAAAGATCGAATCTTGAAAGTTAAAAACGAAAGCTTGACACTCACACAAGACACAGCAACCAACTACAGCAACCACGAAAGAAAAGGCCAAAAAGAAAAAGAAAAAGAAAAAGATAGAGAGAGAGAGAGAGAGAGATTGTGTTGGCGGGGAAAGACCGACCCGCCCGCCTTGCCCGCCCGCCCCGCCTGCCCTTGCCTGCCATGCCTGCCCTGCCGTGCGAGGGGCGTCGTCCTGGTCTGCTTTTTTTTAATGTTGTAAGAGTGACGCCACGCGGTCTGTCCGGTCGTTTCAAACCTCTCTGTCTCAAGTTTTGACTTTGATTTTTTTTTTGGCTTTTTACTGCTGACTCTTCTTCCGCCATTTGTTGTACAGCAGCATTGAATTCCCCCAATTCCGGTTGTTCTTCTCGGTTGTTGGCTGGCTGCGATTTTTCACCCTCCTTCCTCTTTTTTTTTTTCTTTTTTTTTTTTTATCAGAAAAAATTGTATTTTGCTGGTTATCTCTGATGAGTAGCAGCAACTTAACTTCTTAAAAAGAACTTGAGGACGCATTTGCTAATAACTTTATTTTCGAAATACTTTTTATTTAGAAATATATATTTTTTCTATTTTTATTTCCGAAAACAAAGATGTATATATTTATTTCTTATTTTTATTATAAATTTATTCACCAATCTCTGATTTCTTCTGGAATGTAGAAAAATTAGCTGCCTTACCAAATGGATTTGTGTGTTTTTTTCCATTCTAGAGAACAAAATAAAAGAAAAGTAAAAAAATATGATAGTTATCAAACATGCTCTAAACCTTTTCGGATATTTTTTGTGAGCAAATGTTCCATTTTTGTGTCCCAAGCATTAAAAGAAATCCCATAATTTCAATACTGAGGGTTTGTCAGAACCACGTGGCTAATTTTAATAGGGTATAATAGCAAATTATTATTATTTAAGAAAAATTGTTATTCATCCACATTGTTGCTTTTCTTCTTCATTTTTTACATGTTTTATAGGATTGTTATACAGATATTAACAAACAAATTAGAATAGACAGACAATGCTATGAGAGAAATGTACGCAATAATGCCAAAAGGCCAATTCCAAATTCGACAGCTCTGTTGAATGTCTTTCTCTGTTTCTGGAATTGTTTGGTTTGGGGACAAAGGAGGAAAAAATCAATTCATATTTTGGGTGGTGCTGAAAATCTGAGCGGCAACACCAATCCGACGTGAGATATCGGACACTGTCTCTGGCCGGTGCAGTACAATCCGAAGCGTGCAAGTTTAGACTGCACGTGCCGCTTTGCCCGAGTCCAATAACCAAAAGTGACTTCAAAGTACAATGTTGCCTAAATGAATTGGTATTTGGTATGGTCAACGCTCCTTAGTTTCTATATTTTCAGTTCCCTCAATTCCCTTAATTCCCTTAATTAAACAGATAATCTAGTCTCCGTAATAAGATCAAATGAAACTTTATTCTAATATTTATGTGGTGGGCTTTAGTGACAAAACTCGCAGTTCTTCTGATGTGACCTAATTTATAGAAAAATGACTTTTTGAAAAATTTATTATCTTTTTGTGTGTGGTGATCAATTTTACGATAGGTATGTTTAAATCTTTAAACTTAGTTTATTAGAACTAATTCTGAGTTTTTGAAATATAGAATCTATCCTGTTTGCCATTGAACTTACCTTAGAACCTGGTTCGATTCTAAAGTCAACCCAAATAATAATTTCTTTTGCTTTGTTAAAAAAAAAAAAACAAAACATTTAATAGTTACAACAAAATAGTATGAGCAACAATACAGCTTAAAGTAAAACATCGATAAAAAAAAACAAATAGAAATATAAAGCAATAGGAAAATTGAGTTCATTTTAGAAAAATAAACCATCTTGTTCCAATTTCATAACATAGATTCCAACAATTCTAGAGAGAGTGGGTGGGTGAGTTGGTAGGTTGAGCACCCATAACTCGGACCTTGCTCATATAGTACTAATTCGAAATCTAGAATCAGTTCCATGAGCAGTTTGTTTTTATTTTCAAGTAGAACTAGATTGACTGTGCAACCCTACTTTTGTAGATAATATATGTTAAGCCGAATTGAAACTGGCAAAGATATTTCTTAACTATAGTTTATAAAAAAGAGTCTTTCATTGGCCCTAGTGATTGTGTCATTCTTGACAACTATGAAACTTTTAAAAAAGATATTGCAAGAAAGACTGGTGGAGTTATTATTAAGCTTTGATAAAAATGGCGATTAAGATAACTAATGTAAAAAATCTAGGAAAGACGAAGGCGTGGAAAACGCGGTGTTGATTGAATTAATTAGATACTCTAGTCTCAATAAAAAGATTACAACAAACTCTATTACTATATCATGACGTGGATTCGGTGGTGAAATTATCATTTTCTTGATTTGACATCAAATTACAAGAAAACGACCTCAAAGATAGCAAAGATACTACTTCACTGTAATTAAAAGGAAAAAGCGTCCTTCGTCAGCCTCAGTGACCGTGAAATTTTTAACAGAAATTACGGAAGAGATTTTGCGGAGTTGTTATTAAGCTTCGATATAAAGCCTGCGATGAAATATAATTAATGTAAAAATATCTGAGGAAAGGATGGAGACGCGGAAGAAGCCATGCTGACTCGTTCAAATGGATTGAAGAGAATATACCTTTTAGTAGTTAGAAGCTGAACGTCGAACTTGACTTTGATCTTCCTATTCGAGAAAAGGCGCGTCTTTATTTTGCAATTAGGCTTCCCCGTGTTTTCACAACAATCAGCGTCACTTTCCATTGATAAAATCGGCAATCTCATCTTTCCAATCCAACCAACATTAGGGCCACTGATTATGGATTTTCGCTCGAGATTTCGTGACTTGAAAATTAAAAAAAAAAAAATCACTTGAAAAAGTTAAAAAAGACGAGTAAGATCGACATGATCGGGTACGAAAAAATGAAGAAAGGATATGGAGAATGAAGACTTTGATTTGTCAACAAGAAGCGCCGCTTTAATTATGAGAAGAAAATATCACACGCAATACACGCGATGATGAGGATTAACACAAGAAAGTTCCCCCGTTGACTTTGATCAGCTTCTGGTTTTCTTGTTCCCTCCGAGAAAGTGAGGAGATGAGATTATTCCAACGATCGATTGAACATTTAAATAAAGAGATAATCGCGACCATATAAGCATGTCGACTGTCGAGGTCATTTCTCGCCAAATTGTTTCTTTTTCTAAATAAAGGAAAGGGTCAATGCGGAATTGCGCTTTGACCACGGAAAAAAAAGGAGAAAAGAAATGCAAGATTAAGCAAAGGAGAGAGCTTGAGTGCCAGAACAGACAATCTAGAAGTCTCAAATCATGGCAAACATGGAAAAGCTAGAATATGCCACGGGCAAAGTCGTCCCTGTGGTCAAATTTGGATTGTTGACCCTAGGATGAACGAGGAAGAGAGAGAGCATAAATTGACAGGATCATGTCTAAGTTAAGTTATGCTATATGCGTGTGCAGTTGGTGCCCTCAAATTAGTTTAATTTCATCTGACAATAGACGATAAATGGACTACAGGGTAATGATATTATGGGAAAAAGAAAGTCAATTAATCGAGTTCAATCGAGTGGAATCAAGTGACTATTATAACAAAAATCAGGAAGTACTGTATGAAGGAGAGGGCATTCCTTTGATACCCATTGAAACGTGATTGAATTCATAAAAAAACACAAATTGGACGAAACCTCTATGATGTTGCGGTTCTCGCCGTCAATACACCGATGGATTAAACTGTATGATCCTTTAGAAAAATGGTACTTCAATTGGACCATGGGAATTTCTTTAGAAAAATGGTACTTCAATTGGACCATGGGAATTTCGTGGGCAAGTTCATGCATGAATTGTCTCTAGATTCTAGATTCTGTTCACATTGATGGGTTTGAGTTGACTAGAGACATTTGGCTTTGTCTCTTGCATTTTGGGAGGGCGTGATCCGGGCCATTGAATCCAGTCTTCGACCCTTGATCTTTACTCCGGCGACTGGTTCGACAAGGCACAGGTCAGACCACCTGTTGAATCCATTTCCTTCGGCCTTAGGCGCCACATCCCAATTTCTCTAGATGGCATTTCGACGACATTCGCGATGACTCTCAGTCTCGCTGAAAAAGTTGGTAAGAAAAGCTAGTGAAATGGCGCGTCTCTTGAACTTAACATTCTCTTGCATCTAGTTCCCATCGGATTGTGACTTTTCTTGATCATGGTCATCATTAGTTGGCCATCTTGCTCTAACCCTATGAATTCTATTAAAAAGAATACATTTTGAACGCTCATTAAATAATCAAATATCGCTCTTTGCTTTTGGAAGAATGCGAAGATTTTTGTTGAACAGAGTTAAAAAGAAGAAAACTTTTTGTTAATTTTAAGTCAAGTCGGTTCTTTTCCGCGTAGGATTGTCAAAAATTTACTCGCTAGAGTTTTGCCCTTTACGAAAATGAGTAGCCACGTAGAATTTCTGTTCTCTCACTTGGGCCTTCATTGCTCTATTGGGCCTTAGGTTGTGGATCATGAGCCCTAGCTTAGTTACCAAGCCCACTTTGGGTTTCTTCCCATGCGTTCGATTTGCTTGATTTATTAATGTAATTAGAATACTATACAACGCAATGCCGTGGGACCAAACAGATTTAGCAATCCAGACATTACCAATCTATTCATGGAATTAAAAATTTAAGATTGTAGCCTGCGAAATCAGTTCTTAAATTTTTTCACATTCGCAGCGCTCTCTATGCACTTCAATTTCTCTAGATACATTTTTGCAATAAAGTTTAGACAGTTCTATTTATGCTGCAAAACTAGATGATGAAAAATAAGGAGAAAAGATTTCAAACTAGATGCCCCATATAATAATTTAAAAATCTACTTTTGAAAGGAACAAAAGATAAAAAAAAAAGGGAAAAGGGGAATAGAAAAAAGAAATAGAAACCAAAGACATCAATTCTAGACTGCCGCGTGTTTTCCCCTCCTCCACGTTAAGAAAACTCATCCTTTTCTGTCATCTTGTCATACAGATCCTCATTTGATTGGCCAAAAAAAAGAAGAGTAGCCTTGGAGAAAATTCAGTGTGCCTAACATGACAGTACCTGGGAATTGATGGAGGCAGGAAACGGGGTGTCCGTAAAATCTATATTAAAGGATAATCATATAAAAAATAAAAAAAAGAGTTTTTTTTGCACAAATGCTTCGGAATCAAGCATTCCCCCTTGACACGATTGCTGGTAACACGACCCATTTCGAACTATTTCCTGAACAGATTGCTCAAGACATGATTTTGCAAACGAGGGTTGCGTCAAGATGAAGGACGAGGATGGTGGGAGAAGTTATGGGCGGGGTGGGCATGCATCAGAGTCATGGAAGTTTGTGAGAGGAATCAACATCGTTGGTGCTTTTGTTCCCCAACTTCTCACAGCTCGGACATCGTCCTCGTCATCTGCATGAATCCCCCCATCCCCACCCGACCCACTTGCAGGTATTAAAATCGTGCCCACAGCAGCAGCCATAATCATCGAGAACAACAAACGAGAGAAATCAATTCATAAAATAAGAAATAATAAACACCAGAGAGAGAGAGAGAGAGTTCTTGTAGAGATTAGAATAGTATTTGACTGTGCTGAGGCTTCAGAGCGGAGGAGCTCTGTCGCTGCGACGTTATATACAAGCGATGCGAGAGAGCTAGGGTTACCCCCCGCATTACCGGGCTTCGCAATGGGCTTCAAATCTCAAGCCCGAATGCTTTGATTGGGCTCGTCGGTTCGGATTAGTATTGGGCTTGGACTTGGGCTCATTACGGGCCTTGCTGTAATCGTGTTCGAATGTCTAGTTCAGATTTACGTGTTACTGTCGAGTGAGCTCCTCTCATTTCAATTTGTCACACGGAATTCTCGTGATGAACACTTCTAAAGCGCGCCTATGCTTTGGCGCTTGCTAAACAAACGCATCAAAAGATTTTTGTGATTCTCAACGAACCCACCTTTCTCTTTGTCGAGGGAATTATGGGTCTCAAATACGTTTAACAAGGGTTTCGAAGATATTCTTAAATATGATTTTTTATTTTATCACATGATCGCAACACGTTTAGCTTGAAAATTCACGTCGGATCGGGAACCGGCGGGGGGTGGCGATCAGAGCTGGAAGGGAGAGGCGCCGCCGCCAGTTCAGCCGGTTGGCCCGCTAGAGTCAAGCGCGTGCTCGGTTCCGGTCCTTGCCCGGACTCTCCGGGTATGACCCGAATCATTAGCTGTAAGACGCAGGAGCAGGAAATTTAAAAAAAAAAAAAAAAAAAAGAATTTAGTGATAACGAAAAAGGGAAATTCCCGAGATAATGCCATTGACGCAGTACAGTAGGTACCTCTTCCTTCCTGGCTTTCAACTCCGAATTCAAAGCCTTCACTTTGTCGCGATAACGCCGCACATTCTCAACCTCCTGCACGAATTCAAGAGCGCAGCAAATCAGACAAACATGGAACGACTGCGCCGCGGAGGGAGGGAGGAGCTCCGGGATTGCTCCAGAAACGAAAAGGGTGCGTTGAAATTAGTAAAAGATAGTACCTTTCTCAGAGCGTTGCCTTGCTCCTCCAGCAACGCTATGAGGTTCAACCAGTCCTCTCTCTTCTGCACGACCCCGGGGGGAAAAGATCGAACAAAACAGAACGCGCCCACGTTACTCAGCAAATCAGACGGACAGTAAACACTGCAGACGACGACGAAGAAGGAAGAAAGGACGCAATTTGAGCCTATCCTTTTGGTGGGTTTTCTCCTGGAGTGGGATTGCTTGGGCTTGTTGCCGTCAGATTCGCTCGGGAAGAAGGAGAGCGGCGTGTCGGGGCTCGCCGCGTGGACCTTCGGCTGCTGGCCCATCGCCTTGTCTTCGATCACGGCACAGGCGGAGCACTTCGCCGGCTGCGGCTGCTGCTGCTGCTTCCGCTGGTGCGGCGGCGGAGGCGGCGGAGGAGGGGACGGCGCCGCCGCCCGGGAGCCGCCGCGGGAGAGGGCCGATCTCCGCCGCTTGGCGCCCCAGCTCCGCGGGAAGCGATCGCCGAAGTGCCACTGCAGCTCGAGCAAGATGTCGGCCACCATGGTAGGGCAAAACTTCGCCGCCCTCTGTTTCCATGCTTCCGCGCCTCCTTTATCTACTCCTCCCCCTGTTCTATTGGGATTTCCCTCTCTGCAGAGAACCTGCGCGCCGCTTGGTGGGAAGAAGGGAGGCGGGGGAAGAGGGGCGCAGAATTGTTGGAGGAAGGTTGGAAACAGGAAAGCGAGAAATCCGAGGGAAGATGTGGCTGGCGACACGTGGCGCCCGGAGAGGGATGGAGGTAGTCTAGGGTTTATTTGAGGAAACCGAGGGAGGGAGACAGGCCGAGCGGAGCGAGTCTTCGCTTCTTTGTACGATTTGGGGAATAGGGTAAGGATGCGTCATGAGGGTCAAAGAGAAGACGAGGGCTAAGTCTTGTTAATTAGACCCTGATTTCCTTTTTTAAGCATAAGAGATAGTGATTTTTCTCTATCTAAACTTGTTATTTTTAGTCTTATTTTCCTCACTCGTCCATATGCTAGAAAGTCAGAAAGAACCTTCCCAAAAATAATTTTTCCTTCAAATAAAGGACCCTTCCTATGAAATTAGATTCATATGATTTATGATCAACGCATACTCTAATGGTCCACTTGAGTAATTCAACGATCAAATAAGAAGCAAAAACTGACCAACAATAGAAAGAGTATAATGAAATGATTAATGGTTGAACATTTTCGAAGGTAGAAAGATGCTTTTAAATATGTAAAAAAATAGAAGGATGCCCCCGGAGTCTAAAACTCAATAAACTCGTTTGGATTTGACTTGTTTGGGTCCATGTACTCACGCCTACTTTCTTGTATCTTCCAAATTTCATTAACTACCATGACACTATGCTGAATTACATAGCCTTGACACGTTTTGAATTCGAATAATACTGACATTCATTTATTCCTAGAGAGATTCGAAGGGGACATAATTTGAATAAGGAGAGTCGACAAAAGAAAAGTTAGGTGATGAGCAGGAAAATCAATGATAATACGGATTAGTTTCAAAAGATGTAATTCGATTCACCCATAAAGGATCAAGGAATATGTGCACATGGTGTAGAAACTATATAGAAAAAATGGCGCGAAAGGTCGGGTTGCAGGTTGATTATTATTTTTTAATAGATGAAGTAAGAAGAAAAAGGAAAATAATTCCCTTATAGAATATTGAATCAAAGCATAGGTTCCAAAACTTCAAAAAATGGGAATCGAGTCTAATACGATAAATTCTAGATTTTATATTTGAAACTTATTAAATCTAAAATCGATCAATTCTACTCCGACCTATGCATCTACGCATAAAGAAGGGAGGAGAGGAGGGGGCCGGGGTCCAATCTATAGGACAGGCCATGAATTTGAGGGTTGCGTCACAAGGCGAATGGGACATGGTGGAAGAATGTCGATTGCGACGTGCTAATGATGAAGCCTTTTTTATTATTTTCTTCCAGATGACATACGTCGTCGTCGTCGTCGTCGATGGTTGTTGAATAGATAGAGTTTTTGTGTTTTGCAACCGATTCCGCAGTCACAACAGAAGGGCGGGGCTCCAAAGAAATCCAAAGAGAATCGAAATTCAGTTAAACGGAGAACGTGGCAGCACCACATTGGGCTAATCTCAGAGAATCACCCGGGAATGACGGAGGGCATGGTGTTGGCGCTGCTGGAGTCCGCCGCCACCGCCGCCTCCACCTCCACCTCCATGGTCACGTCCGGCGCGGCCACTGCATAAAAATAAAGGCGGATTGTGAATATAGTTCTCATTTTCTACAAGCATGTGATGATTGATTTTTATTGAGGGAAGTTTGTAGCTTGTGTAGCATATGACAGGATCACGATGCTCATTAGGGGCAACGTTCATGTAAATTTAGTGCAATTTGTTTGAAAGTGTATTTGTTTTGATATGAAAACTTGCTCATGTATCTATACACCTTCTGAATGGTGCTCAAAGCCATTCTCAGTCTTTTTATTTGAAGATCTTTATTATCAACTAATCCAGTCCTCATGTTGTCATCAAAACATTTGTTTTACCATGGCATTATTGGACAACAAGTTTCTAATACATCAATCTATTGTCCATCTCTACATCTTGCTCCTTGGTGACAAAATTAAACGAGAATTCCAAGAATTCAGATCTGGCAAAAGACATTTCTCAATTTTGAAATGGAGAAATTCTGATAAAATGAAGTCAACTTTAAAAGGCCCTTCAAAGAAGTTAAGCCATTTTGTTCGTTTTTCATTATGACACTTAAAAATTGAATGTCAGAACTTATAATTCATTCATAACTCAACGTGTTAAGTCTGCTATTTAACTCAACTAAAGCCGAATCCCACCTGTCGCCAAATCTACATGGAAGATACCATACAATAGGTGGAGATCAAGTGCATATGGCCTCGAAAAAAGGGGAAATATGGTGATGGTCAAGTACGAGAATAAAGAATAAATTAAAAATTGAGGTATGCAACCAGCCGGCGGCCGATCCATACAATAGCTTTGAGTAATGATTCAGCTGGCGGTTGATCCATAAAATCAAAATTTAGTGTATCGCTAATTCCAAGGCTTTTTAGTGTCAAGACAACATTAGCAAGGTTGGTCCGTTGAACCTCTAGTACAGTGTTATCTTCTAGATCGATTTGATAATTGCGTAACGTGTACAACGGGAAACACATTCCTGGACCAGTTCTTCTGGCACGGCCAGCTCTCTGCATTGTTGAAGCTTTGGAGATTGGAGTCACTAGCTGTGATTCCATTCCCGTCCTTGGGTTGTACGATTTCATCTTGCAAAAACCCAGATCAATCACATAGCTTATTGTCATTTAAGCAGATCATCTTGCAAAATACCCTTATGTCATTTAAGCAGGCTTTAATGCAGTTACCATAAAAGAAGAGTTGCAATTGTAATCAGGGCTTTTTTTAAGATGTCAAACCTTTGAGAAATTGCAATATCAGCAAGCATCTAGAGTTTGGGAAATAATTGCACAACTTAAACAAGAGAGAAATGGACTACAATAGCTACGAGTATATATTTGGCCCTTTCTACACCATGTGCACTCGCACCTCCAGCGAACCTATTTTCCTTGTTTTGATAATTTTTTAAAATTTTTCAGTCAATCAAGCTGACTTTGTCATTTCAGGGAGGATTCGTCTAGGTAAGATGCGTATATATGTGCTTCCGCACATCCCATATTGTTCAAGAAGACTTGGAGGGCCTCCCTTAGAAGACTTCCAAACCAATTCCACTAGTTCAAGCACTTCAGCAGACCAAAGTGGCGTCTCATGGAAAATTTTATATACATTTCCTTGCGACAATTCGTTTGTAGTTTAGGAGTGCCTCACTTGTCTAACAACATCTAGTAAGGATGGCAACCTACACAAGTTGTAGGGAATCAGGTCACATTAAGCATCCTTACATGTAAAGAAAAAATACCCTTATGTCATTTAAGCAGGCTTTAATGCAGTTACCATAAAATAAGAGTTGCAATTGTAATCAGGGCTTTTTTTAAGATGTCAAACCTTTGAGAAATTGCAATATCAGCAAGCATCTAGAGTTTGGGAAATAATTGCACAACTTAAACAAGAGAGAAATGGACTACAATAGCTACGAGTATATATTTGGCCCTTTCTACACCATGTGCACTCGCACCTCCAGCGAACCCATTTTCCTTGTTTTGATAATTTTTTTAAAATTTTTCAGTCAATCAAGCTGACTTTGTCATTTCAGGGAGGATTCGTCTAGGTAAGATGCGTATATATGTGCTTCCGCACATCCCATATTGTTCAAGAAGACTTGGAGGGCCTCCCTTAGAAGACTTCCAAACCAATTCCACTAGTTCAAGCACTTCAGAGACCAAAGTGGCGTCTCATGGAAAATTTTATATACATTTCCTTGCGACAATTCGTTTGTAGTTTAGGAGTGCCTCACTTGTCTAACAACATCTAGTAAGGATGGCAACCTACACAAGTTGTAGGGAATCGGGTCACATTAAGCATCCTTACATGTAAAGAAAAATACCCTTATGTCATTTAAGCAGGCTTTAATGCAGTTACCATAAAAAGAAGAGTTGCAATTGTAATCAGGGCTTTTTTTAAGATGTCAAACCTTTGAGAAATTGCAATATCAGCAAGCATCTAGAGTTTGGGAAATAATTGCACAACTTAAACAAGAGAGAAATGGACTACAATAGCTACGAGTATATATTTGGCCCTTTCTACACCATGTGCACTCGCACCTCCAGCGAACCCATTTTCCTTGTTTTGATAATTTTTTTAAAATTTTTCAGTCAATCAAGCTGACTTTGTCATTTCAGGGAGGATTCGTCTAGGTAAGATGCGTATATATGTGCTTCCGCACATCCCATATTGTTCAAGAAGACTTGGAGGGCCTCCCTTAGAAGACTTCCAAACCAATTCCACTAGTTCAAGCACTTCAGCAGACCAAAGTGGCGTCTCATGGAAAACTTTATAAACATTTCCTTGCGACAATTCGTTTGTAGTTTAGGAGTGCCTCACTTGTCTAACAACATCTAGTAAGGATGGCAACCTACACAAGTTGCAGGGAATCAGGTCACATTATGCATCCTTACATGTAAAGAAAAAAATACCCTTATGTCATTTAAGCAGGCTTTAATGCAGTTACCATAAAAGAAGAGTTGCAATTTGTAATCACGGCTTTTAAAGAAGTCAAACCTTTGAGAAATTGCAGTATCAGCAAGCATCTATAGTTTGGGAAATAATTGCACAACTTAAACAAGAAAGAAATGGACTTCAATAGCAACGAGTATTTATTTTGCCCTTTCTACACCATGTGCACTGAAATCAAACACAAGATGGCTATATATATGTGCTCCGCTCATCCCATCTTCTGCACGAATTTTCTTCTTCTCCGTCGCGATGGACAACGTTGCAGTTCTTCTTCAAAAATGGGACGCGTACAAGAAGGCCCAGAGAGCATTCGACAAACGCCGATATTCGGCAGATCTGAGGTAAGCATCGAAAGTCTTTTCCGGAGATTTGATTTCTGGCTCATTTATATATATTAATCTGTGTTGTAATCTTCAGTCCTCAGGAACGCCGGGAGTATCGCGCTGCCCGAGACCAAAAACTGTCGGACCTGAACGATATCTTGGAAGTCATCAAAATAGAAGAAGTGATCCAGCTGACTTCAATTAAGCAAGCAAAGATGATGATTGAGATGCTTCCAGAATTCTTCATCAACAGGGGGAATCTCAACCATATAAGGATTCCGGGTAACGTTTGGCCGTATACAAGGAACAACATGATATCGCGACTTCAAAGGAAAGGTTTTGGTGTGGTCGAGGGAAGAAGGGGGGTGATCATCCGCTTTCCCGAATGATCACTCCGGTCTCTGTGTGTCACGGTCTCTGTCTGTTGTCTCTGTGTTTCTCTGTCTCTCCCCCTCAGCGGGATGATCGTTTAGTTGTGGTGTTTTCTGTCATGTTGGTGAATTTTCCAGTTATTGGAAGTTTCATTTGGGTAAATAAATCATACAATTCCTCATCTAAGGTCATCAAGTTTTATATTGGCCATATGTGTGTGTGTATTCTATGGATAAGGTGTGCATAGTAAATCCAATTTAGCTTTAGTCGATTCGACTCGATTTTATTACTCCGTCTGATTTGACAACTTGTAAGGTGTTGAAAACATCATCAAATGTGATGTGTTGGATTTTGGATTATATGATATGATCCTTAGTTAAGGCAGCTAGATTACAAACGGCTATCGACACGAAATTAGGTCGCTCCGTCGTAATTCACGTTGTCGAGTCGGTGAAGAAGGAGGAGGAGGAGGAGGAGGGTGACATGCGGCGGACGATACTTCGATGTCACCGCTGTTTAACGTGTTCGACTTTGAAACAAATTACGTGGTCGAATAAAGCAGCATTAAAAAGGGGAGTACTAGAGGTCAACGAGGAAAAAAAGGGGGCTTAGGACTTACGAGTCGGGAGGATGATCGCACGAGCAACGGCGACGTGACGTCCTTGATCGGTTGACCAGATATGGGCAGGATGAACGGAGGAATTGAATTCCTAAGGACCAACCAATAAAAATAAAAAAAGTGCTTAGGCTCCATTTTTCGTAAAGAACCAATCATTTAAAAAATATTTTTCCTCATATAATCATTTATATTGTTTATGAAATTGAATAAATAAATAATATTTTCATTATTCACGAAATATTTGGACATTAATTACTATTGATAATGTAAAAATTTCTTATCAATTAGTTATTTGAAGGGATATAATTAGAAAAATATTTTTTGAATTATTCATTTTTCGATAAACAAAGGGAACATTAAAAATGTCCAATTAGCATGTCTTTTTATAAAGAAAAAGTCCCATGTTTATAGATTGGAAAACTGTAAAACGTATAGACAAAGTGGGGCAAGCCTATTACAGCCCCGCTTTGCCAAAATCCGCATCCCATTTCCCAAAATTTTCTTGGCTAATTGTCTCTCGTAAAGAAAAACCACCTCAGTTGGGTCGAGGCCTCGCATCCCATGCCCATCCATAGACATATCTTGAGGAGCCAAATTTGTATGATTCATTTATTTATTTATACATATCAGTAAAATTTCCACTTACCTTTTTTTAAAAAATTTGTTTAATAAGTTCAATTTTACTCAACTCAACTTATTTGTCAAAAATTTGATGTAGTTCTAGAATTGGAGCCCAAGATCTAATCTAGTTCTAGAATTGCATGATGAAATATTACGCCGATCTCGAGTACTTAAAGAATCACTATTTTTTTCTACTCAAGACTGTCCCTTTGAAATTTGCAAATCGAAAGATGATATTTTAAATTTCAAAGGATTACATCAAATTTGTATATGATTATGCACATTATTATTTGTATATGGAACTGAGTTTCAGATACTTTGCACTAAAAAGAAGTCTAAACGTTGGAGTGGATTTCGGAAAGTAGCAAATAAGGCGTTTATGGACTGACTCATGTTCTGTTTTCCTCCACAAAATTTGCGGGGCGCATGCTTCGGCTTTAGTGTACACGGAAAACCTGAAATTTTTTCAAAATATTAAAATGTTGAAATGCAGGATATATGTAAATTTTCAAATTTTTTCCGAAAGTTATATTAATTTCTGTTATACTCTTTTTTTTTTTAAATTTTTTGTCAATGTTATGCTCAAAATGATGAAAGTAAGGAAAAAAAATCTCAAACACATTGCATTTATATTAGTTCAGTCATAAATCTTTCGATTGTATTAAGCTAATTGAGTTCTTTTTGGCCGATATTGACCATAACCACCGACGTGAATGTTAGTCTTCTTACGTGACATAATTGACATTAATGTAAACAATTTTTACAATAAAAAATGAATTTTAATTAATTTTTCTTTTTTTTTTTCTCCTTTCATTTTGGTTGCCAAGGGTTGTTGCTCTTGCCTAGGACTTGGGCTAGAGTTGTGACCTTTGCCGACGGCTGACAAGGGCTTGCCGATCATCTCGGCCAAAATGAAAGGAAAAAAATAAAGAATATATAAAAATATATAAAAATATATAAAAATTAAAATATTATAAAAATGTCAACATCAGAGGCGGACGTCATTAATTTATAACTCAAATTAATTAGATAGACTCAATTGGCATGAAAATTTTTATGATTAAATCAACCAAATTAAAATGTTTACAACTAAATTAGCACTAATAAAATAGGTCCAAAACTTTTTGGTACTTTCTTCTGCTCAATATCTAAAAAGCGACGGGTCAAAGTTATGGTTAGAAAAATGCTAAACTATGAAGAATGTCACTACACCAATTAATAACCTAATAAAACGGGTGAGCTATCCCAATTGGTCAACTTCAAGTCTCAGTTTGACTAAGGGCACATCTGACAAAATTTCCGTTTCTCCATTTATTTACTTTTTTGTTTTCCGGAATACGCTTGGAATATAAATCTGTTTAGTAGTGCAATTTTATTTTTCTATTTCTAGAACATATTTCAATTCCAAAAATAGATTTGGAGCATAAATGAATAGCTAAAATTTTTAATTTTTCTATTTCTAGAATAAAAATGAGAAATAAAGACTTTTTTTTTTATTGTTTACTCTCGTTATCGCCTGTCACTCACCCATCGCTCATAGGATGTGGGCCACCCGTCACCGGTCGCCGGCCACCCACTGTCGAACACCAATTGCCAGCCGCCCACCGCCGGATGGACACCATATGCCAATCGCCAGTCATTGGTCGCCGCCCTCTTAGAAATAGAAATTTTATTTTGTTATCTAATGAATTTCTATTATAGAAATAGATATTTTGAATTGTTATCAAACACGTACTTAGAAACTTATTTTGGGAATATAACTTAAAAAATCAATTTTTGGCCATAAATTGATTTCTGTTTGATAACATATATTGAAAATTTCTAGTAATTCAAAACTAGGTGAGATAATTTTCTAAACGCCGCTATAAATTGTTGTATTGTTGAACTTTGAAGCAACGGGGTGTTTTTCAAACACATTATATAAGCCGCAACATTTATTTAAAGCTGCGAATAAAGCATTTGGTGGGTGGTATAAATGGGAGAAAAAGACCGCCGGGTATTTTGGTCCCCAAAATTTTATTTTTTTCGAAAAATGAAAAATTTAATGTCACGCCCCGCCGCTGACGATCCGGAAAAATGGAACATCCCACGAATACCACAAGAGAGGAGAACACTTTACAATATGGAAATCGGCGGGCCCCACCGGCCACTCTGTACGCTACCAGCGCATCATCGACGACGACATCCGCTCGTCACGGATCGAATCCCGACGTAGCGACTCGAACCGACGGTCCAGATCGAGAGCCCTCGCCCCCCGACATCACGTCCACGATATGCTGACGTCACTCCTTGCATGGCATTAAAATCCACAAAAATTAATACACGGAGAGAGAGATCGAACTCGAGCACGGTGGGGGCCCGCTCCGCCAGCCGAACGCTTCCCTTTGACCTTCCCCGTTTCAGGAAGAAGAACACCTGTCACTGTACCAGTCCTCTCCCTCCCTGCCTTCTCCTTTCTTTTCAAATCCTCCCTATAAATACCCTCCAGTGCCTCCAGCTTTTTCTTCACCAAAAGCAAAAATTCGATCACGATCACGAGCACAAGCGCGAATACAGAGCACTTGCACCGAAGGGTCGAGCCGAATCAAGAGGAGAAGAAGAAGATGACGGAGAGAGAAGTCGCTTGCGAGATCAGCGAGCTGCGGTTGGTGGCCAGGAAGTTCCTGGCCAGGCCTCAACACGAGGGCGTCGGGGCCATCGTCAGGAGAAGCATTGACCGGTAAGGAGAGAAGGGAATTGATCCTTCTCGATCTTCATTTTCTTTCGTCTTCGTAACGCGAATCCGAACGGTTTGGCTAAAAGGGTGTCTTGCGTTTCCAGGTTTGAGCTGAGATATTTCGACCCTTTCCTTGTCTTGGATGAATTTTCAGGTGAGGTGTCTATATTTTCTCTCTGTTCTTTTGTTCTTCTGCTTATACTCAATCAAAAATTGTGATCAATGCTGGATAAGAATTCCAAATTCTTTAAATTTCTAATTTCTTCCGGTTTTCTGGTCTGCAGTGACTGCTCCTGCTGGATTTCCAGACCATCCGCACAGAGGTTCGTGTTTCTTGGGCTTCTTGAATCATGGATTTGCGAGTTGGTGAATGCTTGAAAAGAAAAAGGAGCAATATGAGCGTATTATAAGCGTAAACATATTACATGGACTCTGTTTTGATTCTTTTGCTTTCTCTGAACAGGATTCGAGACCGTCACCTACATGTTACAGGTACGAAAGTTTTGTTCAATTTCGACGACTCTCGACTCTCCTATAAGTCCAATAAATCTATTCCTGAGTTGGTAAAAAGCATGAAAAGTCCATTTAAAAACCAATAAAAGTTAGAGTTGAATCACGTTTGTTAGAAGGAAGTGAGCAAAACTAGAAAAGTCTTCAATGAAGTTGTTTTCATATTGGGTTCCTGCTTATCTCATGGAGGAGAATCAGCCAATAAGAATGACTTCATCAAAACCGGTGAAACCGATAGATGGAAATTTCTAGTTTTTATGGCTTACGGGCGTGGCCGGCAAGCAACCACTGTAGGTGAGCATGCAAAAGGCCACGCCTCACAGACGCAAGGCAACAGCTTTTTTCTTGTCCAAGGTTTGACCGACCATATGCACTTAAAAGCCCAGAGGGAGCCGCGGGAAGTGTTAAAACGACCAAGAGGCTAGTTTGCATCTATTCGTTTTGTCCTTTGCCCAGCATGTGTTTGTACTTTGTGTTTCATGTTGGGGAATTGCCCAATCTCCACCACTCATCATTTGGAGTACCTACATGGGCCATTAGTGTGGGAATTCGGATCCCATTGTAATTGATGACAATGATGAGATGCTTCATTTCTCCTACTAGTGATCACCCATATGGGTCCGATCATAAAGGAAATTTCTCTTTTCAAATAATGATGATTTATTTTAACTCACAAAAACTAATTTTAAATATTACTTTGACTGTCACACTTAGAAAGTGAAAAGTACTAATAATAATGATGTTGATGTATCAGGGATCCGTGACACATGAAGATTTCGAAGGGCACAAAGGGACGATAGGACCCGGTGATCTACAATGGATGACCGCAGGGAGGGGGATTGTCCATTCCGAGATGCCTGCAAGTCAAGGAACTCAAAAAGGGTTACAGCTCTGGGTCAACCTCTCCTCCAAACACAAAATGTGAGTTTAGTCTAGGTCTGCAGCAGCAATTTTCTCCTCCTGTAGTCTTAATGGTGATCTGCCAAGTAGGAAAAATCTTGTATAGATAGCTAAGCTTTTCAATCATCAAGCGTCGCCTTTATTGCTGATGTGGTTAACAACGAGTAGTTATCATTAACAGTAGAATGATTCCCACCTCTGGTTTTTCTATGGCAGGACTGAACCGAAGTACCAAGAAATATCAGGCAAAGACATTGCAGAAGCTACAGAAGATGGGATCAAAGTGAAAGTCATAGCAGGAGAGGCTTTAGGAGCCAAATCCCCTGTCTACACAAGAACACCCACCATGTACTTAGACTTCACCCTCAAGCCAGGGGCTCACCTGCAGCAGCCGATACCTGCCTCGTGGAACGCCTTTGTCTACATCCTCGAGGGCGAGGGCGTCTTCGGGATCTCAAAATCCTCGCCTGTCACTGCCCACCACCTCCTCCTCCTCGGCCACGGAGACGGGTTCGAGGTGTGGAACAAATCTGCCAAGCCCTTGAGGTTCATCTTGGTCGGAGGCGAGCCGTTGGGCGAGCCTGTGGCGCAGCTCGGGCCGTTCGTGATGAACACTCAAGAAGAAATTGACAGGACGATATATGATTTCGAGAACTGTATCAATGGGTTCGAGAAGGCAAGGCATTGGAGGAGATCGGACTTTTAGCTAACTTACCATTGAACAAGAATCAAGAATCAATTGGAGCCTTTTCTTTGGAGGTATAGAGAAAAAAAACATCAAGTTCCTTCTTAGAATTGTACATTGATTCGAAATTTGTGGGGATTCATTTATGATTTTTAGAAAATTTGTATCAGTAGCAACGGTTTATTATATTTTAATTTTGGAATAGAGATGCCTTATTGATCTTTGCCTGTATGAAGACTCTTTATCATCAATTTAATGAGATTTCTTTAATTTTCGTAAGTAAAATTTAGAAATGCTGTCCATACAAAATAACAATAGTTATACATGGAACGATTTATAATTACATTAATTCCCAAAAAAAAAAAGCTTACGATCAAAGATACTAATCACATTTTGTATAATTCAAAACTTCGACGACCAAAGATTAGTGATTTCCTCCGGATTCGAAAGCACATTTTTTTAATCCTTAGCAGGAAAATAAAACGAAACTTGGAAAGACAGAAAACGAAAATTCCTTAAATCGAGAAAGAGAAAAGGGTAGAAAAAGAACACCCGCGAGGAACACGCAAGGAAGGAATCGCTCTAACCAAAGACACGACACGAGCACGACCAAGCTTTCGAGAAAATATTTCTAGTCAACCCAACTGAACTCGCCCCTTCCTTTCGACACTCCGTCGCCATTTCCGTCGCCGCCATTTCCATCGAATTCACGTAAGCTCCGCATAGAGAGAGGGAGAGAGGGAGAGAAGGAGAAGCCATGAATGGAAGAAGCTACAATCTGCTGAAAGTGGTGGTCGCCCTCTTCTTCCTCAACACCCTCTCCCTCTACCTCTACTTCCGCCCTTCTTCCCCGACGCCGCAGCACGACGCCGCCTCTTCGTCGCGGATCCGCAAGGACGATCCCGCCGTCTTCTTCCCCGACCTCACCGAGCAGCTGCAGCAGCAGCGCCGCCGCGACGGCGGCTTCGATTCTCTGAAGCGATGGCCAATCCTCCCGTCATACCTCCCTGGTCCCTGAACCCTAGCGTCCGGCCCCACTCCTGCGAGGCCTTCTTCGGCAACGGCTTCACCCGCCGCCTCGACCTCCTCTCCGCCGTCGACGGCGACGGCGGCGGCGGCGGCGGCGGCGGCGGCGGCGGGGGAGGGGGATGGTTCCGGTGCTTCCGCAGCGAGACGCTCGAGAGCTCCGTCTGCGAGGGAGGGCAGCTGAGGATGTCGCCGGAGAGGATCGGGATGGCGGCGGGAGGGGAGAGGGTGGAGGACGTGATGGGGCGGAGCGAGGAGGAGGAGATGCCGGTGTTCGAGGACGGCGCGTTCCAGATCGCCGAGGGAGGGGGCGGCGGGGAGCTGGGGTTTAGGAGAGGGAAGAGTCTCGCGAGCGACGAGTTCTTGGATAATTATGTGGACCGGGGTAGGCGGCATCCGATTCGTAACTTGATCGGGTCGATGCGTGTCGTCAAACCGGGAGAGTTGCAGTGCGATCAGGTTATGCTTTCGATCGATCCGTTTGTCATGGTTTCTGTTCTAGTCGTGTCGGTAGAATCCAATTTATTCAGGAATTTACTGGTGGTTATCGAAATTTGGCATTGCGCATTTATACAATTATATGGCATAGTAGGATGCGATAATGATCAATGGTTATGGAGCTCCAAAATTATGTCATTTGTCGGGGGAGCGCAATACGATTGCTATGCATTTTCAGATATGTCATTAATAGAATGCTATTGCAGTTAGGGGACCAGTGATAATGAAAAGCTGTGTAGCTAACAAGTGATTAGTTTATCTCCTAGATTCTGGGAATGATGGCAACCGCATAGAATGGAAAGATCTAGATTCTAGGTAAATTCAGTCGGACAGGTGGTTTTTTGTTGTAGCTCTTTCCTTTCGTAATTGATAATGGCCTCGCAGAACCAACGGTTATTGCAAAGCTGGAAATTCTGGCCAAATTGAAATTGCTTACAGCTGATTATGTATTCCCTAGATTCTGGGAAAGATGAGAACAAAAGTTTTTAGGATCTATAGTCTAGACTAATCTGGTTGGAGAGGTGGTTTTTTCCCATTAGCCGTTTGTCATTCTTTTTATGTGGACTGTTTCTACTCTCTCCTTTCTGTTTTCTCTTCTCGTCATTTCAATTTATATCTCTCTAACATTATCTCTCCTGATTGCAGTGGATCGAGGAGCCAACACTTCTTATCATTCGCTATGAATATGCAAACTTATTCCACACTGTTACTGATTGGTACAATGCATACGTTTCCTCTGGGGTCACCGAATTACCATATCAACCTCGTGTCATCTTTGTAGATGGCCATTGCACGGTATGAGAAGGATGGTCTGGTCTTCGAATTCATTCTTTAGTGCTTATGATTTCTGCATGTGTAAAATAGTCTTGGGGGGTATGAAAATCATTTGTTCTCTTCCCGTTTATGGCTTAATGGGTGCATACTACACGTTTTTAGGTGGTACCACAGTTTTTAGATAAAGTTGAAATTGGATCTACATGTTGGCATCATCCTTGGCATGACTAATTGGGGTTTTGCTGTAAGAATTAGCCCGAAACACAGAATATCAGCTTCAGTATAAGTGGAAAAGACCTTTGTTAACTTTGTTTAGGAATTGTAGCAGGATGACAGTAAAGGATTTTAGGCTCGTGTTTCTTTCAACAATTGGTTTTTGATATAGGATATAGATTGAACAAAGTTACCAAAACTATCTTTGGTCAAATATCTGTTATAGCCTTTTGAATTTAGAGAGAATACTTAGTTATCAAAGAAACTCAATCTTTCTCACCATCATTAATGTTTCATGGTAAATTTAACACTTGGATCCCCTTTTGAGGAGTATGCTTGATATGCATTTTGTGCAAATTCTTTGATGGTTTGGACTTTTGGTAAAATGGGTGTTTTACAAGGTCTAGTGCTTCTCTCATGATTTCATTCCATATCCCTCTTAGTTAGGTCATTGTGCTCCTATTTTCAGTGATTGTGCTTATCCTCATCAATGTGGCTATATCCGCCTACTGGATAAAGTGTAGCTGATATTGAGGGTGTTGAGAACTATACTTACAAAACTGTGGGTACTGTTCCTAACACTTTAGCTTTTGACGAGAACTTGTGTAGCACGTAAAAGAGCAGAAGCAGGAACTATCTTGATTTGGTCCCATGCCTTAACAAACCTATAGGAGTCTGCCGTGAGGATTTGGAAACCTTGAGGTTTCCTTAACAATAATTGACTAGATAAATGTTTCCTGACAGGCTAATTTCAAGTGTTGTTTCTGAAAATTGTCGTGACTCCTTGAGAATATTCAACACATTGATAATATAACAATGGATTTTATTTCACCTACATGTGCTAGTGTATTATCTAGATCATGTAATTTTTGCTAAATGATGAGATTCTCATTTCTTTTTCCCGGATATTTTCTTTTTTTACCAATTTGCCAAAACATTTGTTTATGATCACAGCAGACGCTTATGATTGGCGAACAGACAAAAAGCAACGACCACTTCGTCTTCTTCTCCGCGCGCGAATGCCATTGCACTCTCCCTTCTCTCTCTCTCTCTCTCTAAAATCGCATCTGCGATTCCCCTTCGAGCGTGTCCGACGACGATGGCGTACTATCCAGTCTGCTTCTCCGGAGAGGAGGAGAGGGAGAGCGCCTGCTTCTACTGCAAGCGCGGGCCGGCTCGGCTCCGGTCCGGCTGGCGGCTCAGCAGCGGCGGCTACGCACAGCTCTGCGACGAATGCGCGTAAGATTTCTTCCGTGTTTCAGTTCACCTTGCCGTTCCTCAATGCGCACGCGAATCTTTTGCCTAATCCGTTTCGTTTCGGGAATGCCTCTTCGTGCGCGCGCGCATTTTGTTCTGTCGAGCGCGTGCTTTTTTGGTAATCGGAGGCTTGGGAGCCATGCTTGATTGGCCAATCGGCTGGTTGGGAGCTATTCGGTTGTGTGTTGACGAGGGATGGATGGATGTCATTGCTTGCTTCACAAGCTTCTGCAATGGTGACTGCATCTCTTGATACTTGCGGTCAGCGCTTGTATAGGGAACATGTGAGGTCGTTGCTTTTTTTTATCTTGCTACTTGCTAGTGCAGTGTGGGTCCGGCTTTTTGGGAGTTAGATAGGATTTATGTATTCGAATCGAGCGTAGCCAAAACATCTTCTCGTATAGATTTGAGCGCATTCATTAGTAGCGACGGGAGTGTGATTCCGACATTGGGTTAACTTTCCCCCCTGTTCACCGTGGATTGTTGGATTCTGTTCCGTCTACGGATAATGATGGAGTTATAAGTTCTGGAACAGATGGAGCTGAAGATTTCCATTGTTTCCTGGAGCTCATTGTAAGCGAACTAAATTGACATGCGACTGTTAACAGAAGATTGTTGACAAGAATGAGGCCCTTTTTCCATAGCGAAATTTGATCTAGCAAGCATGACGGGGTGTCGTTTTGGGGGCAGTTTAGCATCCAATGGGAGAAACAGAACCTGGACAACTGTTCCACAAGCGAGAGCCACCGAGGTCGAGAAATATAATATAATAATACAAATGATATCCACCAATTTAGAAAGATTGTTTTCCTCATCTGTATTTAGATGCTCCTGTTAATTAAGTGGTAGGGTACAAAATATTTGCAAGTAGAATTTCTTGAATCTAAATTCATCTTTGTAAAGTGTGAAATGCTGCTTTCACGTTGCAAGGTAAGAGATAATTGTCGCATCAACCGGTTAGTAGGAGCATTTGGGCTTTGTAATCTGAAATAGGAAACAGCATAGCAATGTCAATGATATAGTCTGAATTTGGCACAAGTTTAAATGATAAACATGATTCCTTGAGTCTCAAATAAGAAAGTCATTGACTGTGTTTCTGATATTACATATTGCTATTCTAGTTTTTCATTTTTCTCTTAATTTAATGTAAAATACTTTTCTGGCATCAAAATAATGATTATTGCTCAGAAAAGCTGCCAAAATTTTTTGGCTCTGCCTGTTATCTGTAACATTCAGTGGATTTTCCGGCGTGATTCATTGTTAGAAATCATCCTGAAAGGACCATAATTATATTCTGCAGAGTAAATGGCAAGAAGCAGGGGCTGGTTTTCCAGTGTCATGCTTGCATGGATGTATTGTTTTTACTAGAATGAGTCTGTCTGAGTTTTGTTGCTGGAAGTTCATTGGCATCTTGTTCTGTAGCATGACATAGCTAGGTGGGCTGTCTGCCAATCAAGGCGTCCTGTGCATCTCATTCTAACAGATTTTCCATCTTTAACAAATGACATTGTTTTATGAACTGAGAACTTGCTTTGTTCCATAAATATATTGCTTTTTAAGGATCAGTTCTTTTAAAATGTTATGAAGCTGAAATAAGGAGGTGCTTTCGTGAAGACATCTATGCCTGCCTGTATAGGTAAAACTGTTGGAATAGCAAGGGCAGGCATCGTAGTGGCCGGAAGTTCCTGATGGCACGCAATGGCAGCGGTCACAGCAGTTCTCACATCCCCTATGGCACAACGCCGACTGCTGGCACCGAGCAGTGCAAGCTTCTTCGCAATCTTGAAATGTACAGGAAAAACTTAGCTTAAAGTCAATGGTACTTCAGAGTTCTAGTACTGAGGGTGATTTAAAATGCCACCGCGTGTCCATACCTATGGGTGGAGGTGGAGGTGGAGGTGGAGGTGGAGGCGGAGGCGGAGGAGCTGGCGGGTCAGCCGTTTTCAACCGAATCACCTAACAGAAGGAGAATTCGATAGAACATTTATTGAAGCTCCATAGAAGTATATTCAACGAGGACAGATCTTCAAAGATGGTTGAAAAAGTGACATTTAAAGTAAAAAAGGAGCAATATTCACGGTATGTTTTTACCATATAATCAGATTCGGCATGGCGGATTAAAAGGAGAGAGAAGAGCAGCAACGTTGTACAGAACCTCGACAACGCCATTAGCTTCGAGTGGAATGTGGCGTGGTTGAATTCAAGAAATGAGTCCTATTTATAGATTTGAGCAAGGAAGAAAGAGAGAGAGAGAGGGAGAGAGGGAGAGAGTCAAATTACTTGTTAAATTTTACCCAATAAGTGGAAAGTGATGAGTAGGTGGATGCTGCATATGGAGATTCCCCATGCTTAACAGTTAAGCAGAAGATAAAACATATTTGTGGTCGAAGAGATTGATGAATTGAGCCTGCTACAGCGATGGTCCCTATCCCGCCAAATCATGAGTTGGTAATTGCCCATTGGCATTGCCTTTCTTACATTATTTAACATGTTAATTAAGTCTAATGGTGTGGTGTTTAATTACGAAAAAGGGACTTGGATTGGTGTTAGGTCTTCTTGCTCCAAGTCTGGACTCATAAATATATTCAATTTGACCAAGTTTTAGTTAAAAGTTTTGAGCCAATGAATTGTGAGTCAGTTATGATATATTTACTACTTCACATCATACAAATTCTTCGTTGAAGAATTCATGGTTCGTTCGCGAAATGATTCCTCCGATTTCTCATACGCGAATACCAATGCAAGAAAGAAGAGAATACCGATGTTTTTAATTAACATCTCCAACATTGTATCTAATAATGGGCAGACAAGTCATGGACTCGAAATTTCAATTTGGACAAGCCTAGGCCAGGCATGGCACTCAATTATAAAGCCTGGTTCAATCCAGCTGTGCCTGAGCTAAGCCCGTCTCGCAAAGAATGGATACCATGAATCTTCAAAATAATTTAGAGGCTAGAGCAACATATTAAGTCTATACTTATTATAAAGTTCTTTACAAGATAAATTAACGAATTAAACCACTAAAATTTGCCCAGTGGCCACCCTTCCCACAAGAGAAGGGGGAAGTGGGGGATTCGAATATTCACATTCTCTTGGGATTGGGATTGGGATTGGTATAGGGATAATTAGTTTTAGGTATGGGTTTCAACTCCTACAACCTACAATGAAATAAGGCAAAAGTTTAAAAGTGAGAATTAAAATAGGAGTAGAGCAAGATTGATTAAAAAAAAGGAGCAACAAATTATATCCATATTTATTATAAAATATGATCCAAAAGTTAAGTTGATGCCGAGATGGACACACATATGCGAAAGAGATGGCACTAACTCTGATATCATATTAGAAAATTTAACCCAAAAGTTTAAGCTAATAAATGAAACGAGATCACATGTATATAACATATAAGACTTGTTATCAACCGATGTAGAACGATATTCTAACAATATCAATTATGTGATTAGATTTGCCTTTGCAATGATCTCATATGAATGTTTTTTCACAATGATAAAAAAGGAATCACTACCTTCTTCGTGTCTAAATGCAAATGAAATTATAGAGAAAATATATGGGCTTGAAATAAAAATGAATTCTTGAAAGATGACCCATAGTAAACCTTGTCTTGAATAAAGGCCTAAAATGAGGCCGACCTCTCGAGAGAGAGTCAAGAGTAGACCTTTTCAAATAAAGACTTGAGGTGATCAACTTAGTCTCAAGTGAGGATTTAAAGTTAATTACAAATTCCTCCAACAAATGGTCATATCCAAGGCCATCAGGTTCTATAATAGATGGACACACCAATTGAGTTTAAAAGGCTTGAATTCAGCTTGGAACATATTTGAGACAAATTCCACCACTTCAAACCTTATTTGAGCTAAAATTGCATTTTCAAACATTTATTTGAGACAAAGTTAATTATTTCATATTATTATTTAAGATAAGGTCCCCCCTATATTCTCTTTTAAGAAACTAGCCCCACTCTGATCCTTATTTTAGATGTTCACTTTGAGCTGTATCTTCTAAGAAATTATCCCCACTTCAGGTGCTTATGTGAAATTTTTCATGAATGATAGGTTAAACATTGAAAGGACTTTATGCACTCGTTTTCTCTTCACTATTAATCCCATGCAAAAGACCCAACCCTAACGAAAAGATAGAGAACACGTGATGACAAAATCCAGATCCACCGAGATTTTCATATTCCACCAGGAAAAGAAAAGGCCGACTACCCTTTTCGTCAATCAATTTGATCTAAAGACCACACTTCATTAATTTTCCAAAATACGGAAATCTTCAACTTAGGACTTAAATATTAGACTGTACTGATCAAGCCCAATACGACACTTCTTGAATCGCGGTGACATAATCTTTTGATGTCTCAGCTAAGCTAATAGAGGTCGTTGATTGCCACCATCTTCGTCGTCGCACCGCAGGCCAAGGCCTCGCTCGGTATCTTCACCTTCCACAGCGCGTTCACTCCCTCCGCGAACACCACCCCCATGCCCATGTGCAGATGCGGCTCGATGTGGCAGTGGAAAGCCCACACCCCCGGCTTGTCCGCCACGAACCTCAGCGCGGTCCAGCCGTACGGGAATATCACCGCCGTGTTCCTCAGCGGCGGGTTCTCCAGATTCAGCCTCTTGTCGCCGTCCTCTGCCGTGAACTTCGCCTTGCCATAGCCCAGCACCCAGAAGTCATGCCCGTGCAGGTGCCACGGATGGATCTCGCTCTTGTTCGCCGACAGCATGTTTGCGTTCGGGAGAATGATATCGACCGTGGTGTTTGTTAAGATATATCGACAAAAGAAATCAGCTATCCATAATACTGATGCTGGAAATAGAACAGATGCTGCTGCTGAGACTGCTGAAGCTGACAAAAGAACAAAAGCAAGTGATTGCTGATACAAGCAAAAAGGGAAGAAGTGGCTGATACCAGTCGAAAGAAGCTGCAAATGAACGACTGAGATAAAGGGTGATGAAGACTGTCATCGACGATGGTGAATTTGTGAAAAAGATTGACACGGATTGTGGATTGCTAGCCTATATTCAGTTGGAAAGTCAAAAACAGAAATTAGTTTTGTCAGTTAGTCTTCATCTTCTGAAATAGGAAAGTATGTGTAGTTTCGAGCGTGTGTTTTTGAGATGTGATCCAGAGAGAGAAAGAGAGAAAACCTCCATTGTTTGAATTCTCTGTAAAAGTCTACAGCAATATGCAGATAAAAGATAGAAAATATGGAGTCGAGATGAAAAATTTCTTTCTGCTCATTGATGTACAAATTCTGAAATACATTGTGATTGAAATAAGAAGAGTACAAAGTTTTTCTTGATCAATCTTCGAACTTTTCAATACATCTTCTTGCTTCTGCATCTCTGATTTTCAGTACAGAGTTTCTGCATTTCTGGTTCTTCAGTACAGATTTCTCATCTTCTCAGTGTTGAGCCCTAGCACGTAGACTCCGCTCCCGACGTTGGTGGTGGGGTTCAGTGGTGGGCTCATCACGTCGTAGTCAGCTGGGAAGCTCTCCGGCGGGCCGGTCTGGTCGAAGGCACTGAGGAGGTTGTACTTGATTGCACCGAGGTACGGTGTTGGTGGCAGCGAGAGGGAGATATTGTTGATCGACCACTTTGTCTGGCCATTGAAGATGTTCTGCGTGTTGAGGAGGAGGATCTGGCGGTCGGAGGTCACTGGCGGCCGAGGGGAGCCAGCCGGGGCAAGGATCTGGGTGGAGAAGGCCTTGCTGTGGTTGTAGTCATTCCAGAGAGGGGTGGCCGCCGGTGGCAAGGCGGGGAGCTTCGAGGCGGAGTTGGGGAGGTAGTTGAGGACGGTGAGGGCCTGGGGTGTGTAGGGTTCTCTTCCTCTGACGCCGATGGCGATCCAGTAATTTTGGCGGGGGTCCTGGTCGGTGGTTATCAGGACGGAGTAGCTCTCGCCAGGGTAAATGTCGAGGTCGTTGACGTCGAAAGGCTGGACGTAGTTGCCGTCGGCTTCCACCACCACCATATTGTAACCGTGTCAAGGACAAAGGAGGATGATTCTCTTTCTGAACGTCCAAATGAAACTTCGATTTTTGGCATTTCTGTCAAGAGAAAAGAGAATCCATTTCGTCACAGAAGTATCAATCATCTTCCTAGATTAATTCCTCATTTTCCCTTTGGAAAGCATTCACTCTCATGCATAGCTGCTACTCGATGAGAGAGAGAGAGAGAGAGAGAGAGAGAGAGAGAGAGAGAGAGAGGCGAGGGCGGTGGTGACGGACTTAGAGGGGACCTATGGGATGGGGTCCTAGTAGTCTTTTATATTATGTGAGATACTTTAGAAAAGTAGTAAAAATTTTGGTCGCACCCTCTTGTACTTGAAATTCCAAAGATAAGCTGTCGTAACTCACAAAAACAATGATATACCCTCTTTTGTCCTCAGACGAATCAATCATAAGGCAATATGCGAAGGGGTCATATTTTTCTGCAAACTTGGTTAGAGGAAACTATCTGAGAACTTCAATCCACCTAGCAGCAGGCAAGCATCGTGCTGATCATTTCCAATTATGTACATCATCCGCATGTATGCTTGGTTAAATTCACATATTGATGTATCCACAACTTATGACCCAATAATTAGAATTATAGTTGGCGGGATTTTTTGGAGGGATAGATATATCTACCATGGGAATGATCCAATTATGTCTCTTTGACAAAAGGGAAAATTGCCCAAAAAATCATAAACCTATTGCACTTTTGCCAATTCAGTTCTAAACATTTTACCAATTCATTCCTAAAACCGACAAGATATAGGCGTTCACAACACAACTGGGGACCTTCAAAACTAAGAGTGATCATCCTCTTAATTTCTATATTGAATCAATTTAAAGACTATTTATGTCATGTGCGAGAAAATCTCTCTACTCACATAGTAGAAGAATTCTTCATGATGTATCCTTACAAAACATAAGTTGTGGGGCAACGATTTCGAAATTAAGTACTTCATTCCACAATAGTTGGCAATTGCATGTCATCGAGACGATATGCACTTGACGTGGAAAACATCTTTTTTTTTTATTATTTTTTATTATTTTTTTAAAATTTTATTTGCTATTATTATCTGAATCGACGTTGTCAAAACAAATATGACCATAGAGATCTAAGAAGAAAAGAACAAATAAGTCGGTGTATTTTTGAGAAATATGAGAATCCAAATCAGATCTCTGAGGGGGAAAAATGGAAGTCTTCAAACGTTTTGCACATTTGTGGTGTTAAGAAATCTTGCCTTTTGATGGAGAGTGACCACATATATATAAAAAAACATTTAAAACAAATCACATTATGGTGTTTGACTAACATGGTGAACACACAAGCAAAAGGGACAAAAATCATGTTAAAGAGCCAAACTCAAAAGTTTAAGTTGATAGATATAGGGAGAACACATATGTATAAAAAGCATATAAACCTTATTGTCAAGTGACGTGGGATATTTTAACATGCACTTGGTTCTTTAAATCATATTACTATACTATAATTGAGTAATGCTTTATATATACTGAGATCATCTAACAATGAAATTGATGCAGTGGATACCTTATTTTTATATAAACGTTTACTTAAATCCAGTTACATCATTAACTAGTATAACAATTTTGTAGGTCAGTGTTAATGTACCTAGCGTTATGATCATGAATTTTATACTTTTAGGGATACCTAAGGTTCACCGATCCAACTGGAGGGAACGGAAGAGAGGCCAAGCTCCTGCTCGTGCACACTCTTGTGCCACCAATCACTGAGCAAGAGGTTGAACTCGCCGTCGTAGCGGAAGGGCTCTTTCACTCCTTCTCCCGCCCGCACTATCAGCATCCCATATAGCCCCGCCGACCTCTGCATCCCGTAATGCCCGTGGTAAAAGTACGTCCCCGCCTGCAAGTCACCGCCACAACAGCTCCTCAAATTTTAAAAAAGTTACTTGTCATTTAACCTAGACTACAGCGAGTCAAATAATATTCCGGTCCGATTATTCCCAGCTGTTTCTCGGTATATTTAGGGTTAAGAAATTCGCTAGAAATGACTTTCTCAATACACAAGTAGCCTTCGCTTGGCATTCTGATAGTGACTGTGATCCTTAGGACAGAGTAAACCTTGTTTTTGTGGGATTCCGACTTCCAAACTTGCATAGGGACTTCTCCGGTGATAGTCATATCTGAGTCAAGTCTAATAAAAACTCATGCACAGGTCACATTTATAGAATAATGGCTGGTCATTGATAGTTTAGCGAGTGTAGTGAATCCTCTCGATGACTTCCTCAATCCCATAGATGCTTCATTTTTCTTCTATCTTCATCATGATATCATTGTAGACATATTTTAGAAAAGAGGGTGCGCAAAAGCTTATTATTGCTTGAGAACCTAAAGTGATTTGTCGCGTCATGAGCCCACGCCACCTTTGCATTAATAAAGTTCATTAATAACCCGAAAGGGCATTTAAGTTTTCTTTGCAAAGTATATATTTTGTCGGTAGTTTTGTGTAAAGCTCTGTTTATACAGACTCATCTTGATAAACGACATATATTTGTCAACGTCGATATATTTTTGGGAGCAAATATGTTCACCAACTTATGAGAGTAGCTTCTCTCTCAGTCGGAAATTTTAACTTTGAGCTGGTTGAGAGAGAGAGAGAGTTAACCTTGTCAACTTGGGATCTGTAAGTGAAAGTCTCTCCAGGGTTGATGGGGCATTGCGAGATGGAGACTGTACATCATGGAGTCCCCAGCTGACCGATGAAAAAAAAAAAATAGAAGAGCGAATCATCATATCAAACTCAAACCTTTTCTTCTCAAACTCTAACTTCAAGCACTCATCATTCGTGCACAAACTCGAGAGAGAGAGAGAGAGAGAGAGAGAGAGAGAGAGAGAGAGAGAGAGAGGATAAATAAACTTAACGATTCAGTAACTACCTGTCGGATCCCATGCCAGTGGATAACGACTCCCTCAGTGCTGAGCTTGTTGGTGAGCTCGACAGAGACGGTGTCGCCGACCACGGTCTGTATGGTCAGCCCCGGAAACTTCCCATCGATGTCCATCTCAATGCCTTCGACACAGTCCGGAGACCAGTACTCCACTTCCCATCTAAAGTGCCAGTTTTTGCAGCACATGTGCCTGGCCCAATTAAAGCCACTGAGATCAGCACAACAATGCACCGTTTGGCCACTTGATCTGATCTCAGTGGCCTCACTGAGCCTGATTCACTTCGAGGGTCGATCATTGTATGATAATGTAATAACTTATATGGAAGAAAAAGAAGAAGAAGAAGAGAAAGTTGGGAGCTGAACTGGGCAGTGAACACTGCTTGCCTTGGGGGGGTGATCATATATATATATCCATGCAGGCTTGGACCTAAAAACTTTTTGAATTTTTTTACGATTATTCACTACGGAATTTAAAATGATAATATATCTTTATGTTATGACACTTTTTTTGACGGTCCATGTGAGGTTGTCAATGAAGACATGTATATGGATTCGTGGGGTTGTTGATAAAAAGAGAATCAGCTCTTGCACTTTAGATGGATTTCCTTTTGGTTTAATACCACAAAAAGCCCCAAATTGGTATTACCTATGATAAATTTACCTGAAATTAATTTTTTGATAACCAAAACCAATACATTTGTAAGAAATTTACTCTCTATCGTCAATTTCCGTTAAATTAGATTAATACTAAGAAAAACTATAAGCCGGTTAAAATTATGACAAACAGAGGATGAAACCATAAATTGGTACACCCATTAATTGTAACATGTTATTCAATTTTGCAATTTGACTATAAAATTTAATAGATACTAATGAAGAGTAAATTTATCACTAGTGTACCAATTTATGAATTATGATCAAAAAATTAGTTTTGGATGAATTAATAAAAAATATATTAGTCTGAGATTTTTCATAATATTAATCTTTTTTTTTGTCTAATTGAATGATTTTCTTAGTTAAGAAGACAAGTAAGCACATATCTCGGTCCTGTTGAGTACTCCCAAGGAGATGACTTTATTACTGACGTCAAAAAAATATTACATAAATTCGTTCTATAGACAGTTTATCCAGTACAGTACAAAAGAGCCGGTCAACATAAGCAAAATGCATTTTTACGTTATCTTGGCATGATGCATGATGTTATGGGGTGAAACGGTTCGCATTGCTACTATTAGTAAATGGATTTTCTTCGTGTACACTAAGATCAAACTGGAGTTGCAAAGTCATGGAAAATTATACATATACTGAGATTCTACCCATTAGACAAATAATATATTAATCTCATGCATCAAGTTTCAACCCATAATTTCTCTTTATTAATCTTGAATGGGAACGCAAACCATTGAACATATTGCCAAGCCAACCCACTTTTTGGATTTTTAAATAAGTTTTGCTAGCATAATAGTCTTTAAATTACTATGAGAGTAACAACATCCTGTGAGCTATAAGTTCTTAAAAAAGTAAACCCCATAACAAATTTTAATTATTATTATTTATTTTTTTGTTGCCCAAAAAGACTGTTAATATCATAGTAAATTAAAAATAATCACATAAGCATTTCCCTTTTAAATCATGAACGCATCAAGAGACAAACTAGGAGTTATCATGCCGCACCTTTCTTCCCATCAAACCATACAAAATTGACAAATTTCTTGTACTGGACATTTGTTCGATCAAAATCAAGTTAAAGCATCATGGATGAAGGACGTAAGGAAGTTACTGCAAATAATTTTTAAATTTTGGTTTAATTGTAATGTTATTTTTGGAATTTTAATTTATTTCATGTAGTCCATAAACTATTAACAAATATTCAATTTAATCTATATATTATATGAAAATGTTCAATATCGTCATTTCATGAATTCCAATTAACAGAATCTAATAATGTGGCTTTCAATACGATAAGTTTAATCGGAATATTACGCATGGCTTCCAATATGATAAGTTTTGCCCCGTGCACATGAGAAGTTCAGTCAAAGCTTGGCTATCTGTAAGAGGGTCCCCAGTTAGCGAGTCTGCAGGCTACCCTCCTATTGACCTTTATCTACCTCACTTATTAGGAAACTCATTATATTGTTTACGTCTATCACAGAGCGTCAATATTGGGAATAGAGAGAGACAATGACCATCCAGTCTTGGTCGATTACTCTGAGATTATAGCCGGACCTGTTCTTGAGCAGAAAAATTGCATAATTAAGTGGCGACATTAGCCAAGGTCCTACAACTACTGGGACTTGCCTAGGCTGGCTCAAAGACGTCTTCCGCTCTTGTGACTCAAGTCGAGCTTGAGTGGGTTGGGACACTAGGGCTGTGCATGATAAAATTTCTACTTCATTATTTTTCCGTTTCTCTGTTCTTTGGAACAGGTTTGGAATAGAAATCCGTTTAGTAATACAATTTGATTTTTCTATTTCTGGAACAGATTTCTATTCCAGAAATTGATTTAAAAAGAAATTAGAAACTAAAATTTTTAATTTCATCAGAAATTGAGAAACCGATTTTTGACCAGAAATATCAATTTCTGTTCCATAAATTTTGTCATGTGCACCCCTATAATCAGGTCTAAAAGGGAGTGAAGTATATATGTCACGATACTCAATAGAGTTTGATTTGTGGGAGCGATCTGGTTCAATAACCAAATATCACTACCCAAATAGCTCGCTTGTGATCACACGTGCGTGCATATGGGTGAGAGACATGGCTCTGGCAAAGGAGGCTTACGAACCAGTGCAATTTTTTCTTTTTACCTAACTTGGGATTTGCGGTATATTCACGAAAATAGTTAAACCCTATCTTAATCATTACCCAATCATCTCCTCCATTCTTTGTCCATATTACCAAATTAATTAGATCACAAAACACACTTCAGTAGTCTCCTTGACTTCCCAAAAGTTATCCTGTCCACAAAAAGAGAGAGGATCCCATCATCCCTCGCATCAATTGAATACCTCTTCTTTCTCTAAAAAGAGCTATCTCTTCAGTGGTATATTTATCGTGTTCACATCAGTTTCCTTGTTCCATCCCAAAAGCCATGGAAAAGAGTTTCTTTCACTTCACATTTTCGCAAACATGCAAGAGGGAGGAAGTAGTTCAAGCAAAATTCACTACACTAACTAGGTTATTAAAGATCTGTCTACAAAGAATCTGAAACAAAACTAGCTACTTTTCACGAAATACTTACCCCTCATCTCAGTTGTTCTATATATCCTGCAGACAAGTTGTTGCTACAAAGGAGCTTGGCCTGCCGTTTAATTGGAACTGTTCGACTTCATTGGTATGCAAATTGTACCAACAGAGAATCTTAGTCTCATTGCTCACTTCCATCGAAACTTGATGACCATCCCAGGAGTAAGCCAATGGCCGGACAAGTCAAAAACTCCACTAGTGATCACGTAGCGAGAACAACAAATCCCATGGTCGGTTCAATCCATATTCTCTCATAATCCACACAACGACAACCCTAGGCTTACCATAAATGGTAAGGCAAAGATGCTCTCCCAGGACGGTCAAATCCATGCGAAGCCTATTGTCTGTAACATTAGGTAGGTCCACCTCCACAAAACTCTTAGTACGAATATCAAAAGCTACCAACACTTTTGCCGAATTTTGCACCCACTTGCACCTCATTAGCCAGTGCAGACGGCTGTGCAGGTAAACCCCCATTCTACCCGGCTCAACTAGAAAGTATGGCATCCCTTGGAGCTACCTCCACACGTTAGCTTTTGATTTGTAGATGCTAACTTCAGATACAATTAGCTTTCGCAAGGTCTGAACCACCCATAACAACACGAACTCATCATTCCATTCATCATACCCAAATCCATAAACAGAGAGACCCGATCTATCGGGTGCCTTAGCATCTGCAGGTGACAAGAGCATACAACCCCCAGCGACCGGCTTCCATATAGCAACCTCATGGTTGGCCACATTATCAATGCAAAAGAGGTAATGGCAAGACCCTAGCAACTTGACATATCTTCATTGACAAGGGTACTTTCTCTCCCCCTCGAACATTAGGGAACCCTCATTGGTACAGTAGAGGCTCAGGCAATCCTCGCGGAAGAGGCCGAGGGTCCACGCCATGAAGAGACGGCTGTCTATAAAGGGATAGCACCGTTTGGACACGCACTTGTACCAGAGCAGCGACTTCATCGGCGATCAAGTCTAGTATCTCGGGGATCGATGGGCTCTCCACTTCCCAAGCTACTTCGAAGCCTCGACTCCTCACAACTCGATTTTGGCAAATCGATTCATGTGATTTGTAAGGAAAAGGTTCAATTTGAGAGAATCATGGGGGAAAGGGGGAAAGGGGGAAAGAGGAGTACCAGTGCGAGTTAATATTTAAAGTGATCCGACGTCTTACAGATCAAATTAGTAATTAAAGTGATTTTTTAGCAATAATATCCTATCAGATAATGCCTAAAATATCCAAGGAACAACATTGGCACCGAATATTCCAATTTAGACAATAATATCGAAACGGAATTTGATTTAAGAAAATTACCTTGATTGGATTTTATTTCCAAAATGGGATCTGCACCACGGATTCGCGATCAACGACTTGCGTTGGGGTCAGCTCACCGGCAGCTGGCTCGCAACCAAAGATCCCGCAAGAAAGCTTGTGGAATCGATTTGGTTCGGACACGAGTGGGAATATCGGGTCATAGGAACACAATAGCAACTATTGGTCAAACTCGTCACGGCTTTGTGGTGGCAGCTCAGGCGCAGCAACTTAGGAGGGAGAGTTGGTGGACTCAAAGGGATAGCGAGCAGGGCGATGTCGAGTTAGCAAGCTCAAGACAGTGGGGCTCGCAGTTGAGGGTGCTAGGTGCGGCTCGTTGTGGGCTTGGGAGTGGCGATGGGTCATCAGCATCAGGTTGTGGTAGGAGGATCAGTCGCAGGTCGGACGGAGGTGCGACAGCAGTGGTGCTCGTGGCTTTGAGCTGGGCGACGACAGTGGCAGTGGCATGGAGGTGCGGCATCGGTGATGCTTGGGGTTGCAGTGGAGGTGCGGCGATGGAAGGGTAGAGGCGTAGTGATGAGCGGGCGTCGGTGATGTCGGGGTTGCAGTGGTGGCGGCATTCGGAAGCGTGGTGACGGGCGAAGCTAGGTAGTAGAAGCAACGGTGGCGGGCGGAGGCAAGGCGATTGGCGGGCGGAGGCGGGCGGGCGCCGTTGTTGACACCTAAATTTTGATTGGGTTTTTAATTAGGTCTTAATTTCTATTTTTTTTATAAATTATTTTCCTTTTTTTTCGGATATTAAATAATAAAAAATAAAAACAATAAAAAAATAAATAAAAACAAAAAGAAAACAGAAGTAGCCCCTTTTTCTCTTCCGTGCGGGCTCCCAAGCCTATTCTCTTTCTTTTCCTTAGCCTGGCCCCCCCTTTCCTTTCTTCTTTCTTCTGTCATCTTCTTCCTCCATTGCGTCTGTGCCTCACGCATAGAGGTCGGTGACGTGCTAGAAGACAAGCTACGACAAGGGTAGATCGGCAGTGAGAAGACAAGCCTTCAATGTGGAACAGGAGACACAAATGGGTGGTTGAGCTGACGTCGATTCGGCCGGGGAAGGAAGGTCGGTCGACGCACAAAAGATTGCCGGCCTAGCCTCCGTCGATCGGATCCCCTTGCCTATAAATAGTAGGGCACCACTTTTGTCAAAGAACACACAAAAACAGCAAAGGATCGAGGGCTGCAAATCTTTGAACCTCTCACTAAGAGACTTCAGAGAGGGGCCGAGGACGAGCAAGCCGAGATCCAAGGACAGCCAAGATCGGAGGAAGATCGGAGGGGCTCGTCGGTGAAGCCAGGGCCGAACAAAGAGCAAAACCTAGAGAGAGAGACGGAAGTGGCGACCGTCACTGCCTCGTCGCTGCCCCGTTGCGTTTGTCAATTTGGGCAGTCGCCTCCACCACCAACAACGCCGTCTCGCTGACCAGCAATGCCGTCGCGCCATACCCTCTCCACAGACAGGTATTAGCCCCGCTTGGCCATCGTCGTTTCCGCTCAAAACCCTGGTCGCCGCCCCTGCTTGTCGCCATAGCCACCACCGTCGCTCCCCTAAGACCCAGCAACCGCCCATCGTCGTTACCGCCGCTTGGACCCTTTTCCTCCCGTCGTCCATTGCAGCCACTGGACCGCGAAGTGAGCTGCGGCTATGAAGTCGGGTCAACTGGGTCAGATGCGTGACCCGATACCCTTGGGTTTCCTCAAGTGGGTTGGGTTGTCAGGCCGGATTTGGAACTCGCGCCGAGCATCCTTTTTAATAGGCCTAATTTTGGTGTGTGGGCTAAATCCTTTTAAAAAATAAAAAATAAAAATCCTGGGTTGGGCCTGCGTTGTAGACTCGTCTAGGTCTTGGGCTCGCGAGTTGGGTCAGACCCAACCCGGGGATCCGACCTGGTTGTTTTTAATATTATTATAATATAAAATAATATTTCAAATAAAATAAAAATAAAAAAAATAATTTATTTTCTAGAAAATCAAAAAAATGAAAAATAATTCATATTTTTCCAAAAAAAGCCAAAAATGTCAAAAAAGCCGAAAATGATTTATATTTTCAGAAAAAAGATCAAAAATCCAAAAATACTTTTTATGTCAAAAAAATAGAAAAAGACAAAAAAAAAATGTTTTTCCTTTACAAATGCATAGAAAACCCCTCAAAAATCCAAAAAGCCTTAAGGTTTAAGCAAGATTAGATATCGAAAGGGCATTAGTGATTAACTAGTATAATCAAGTCCCCAATCCTAATTTCTCTGATTGCGCAGGAGTGAGTATTTCATTCGATATTTCGCTTGGGTTTCTAATCGACCCAACCTAAATCGATTAGTGGCGACTCCTTTTAAAATTGACTTGCAGGTTAAAAACTTGGACCATTAAGTCGTGAATTGGTGGACTTGGGAGAGTCTGGGCTAAGCCTAACAGGCATAGTTAAACCATTAGCCTCCGAAGGTGCTTACCCCGATTAGGCGCCGAAAAAAAGAGGTCGTGATAACTTGGCGACTCCGCTGGGGACACTTGAGGACTTAAGTCATTTTATCTTGTTTAAAGCACTTTACTGACTTGTTTTTGTCTTTTTCTTTATGCAGGTCAGTAGCTTAGAGATTTATTTTAATTTTGGTTAAAATAGGTTGTTTTGTAATTATAAACTGCTGTGCATGCTTTACTGTTTTAGCACTACACATGGCACACACAGCCTAGCCGCCGGACCTGGCCCGCCATAGGATATTTAGGATGGTATTAAGAAAGATACGGCCTCGAACGCGAGAATGCGATGTAGAGGTTGTCTTTCTTTCCTCCGAATTTCTTTAGCCGAGGTTAAGAGGGTATGCTGCCAACGCGAGATTACGACAAGCGGATGCCCTTCTAATCTCAACAAACCTTTTTAGTAAGAAATCGAGCTGCACATATCATGCGCATATCTATGTGATTGTCATCAATTTTCTCACGTGATGTAAGTTTTTTTCGTGTACTTTATAATTCACTTATCTTCCTGCATATATTGAGCGGTCCATGATTAGTCTAAGATTTAATATCACGGTCATTTAAATTTGGAAGTAATTGTCATAAAGTTTTTTAAAAAAAAACTTTTGCAAAAGAAATTACTTTCAGTTGATGTTTTTATTCTCAAGCACGTTACAAAGTTCTTTTCCGCAAAAAAATTTTCATTTGCCTAAAAAAGGGATAGAAATCTTTTTCAAAATTTTGTTGCAATTCATGCTTTCTTCGCCTTTCAAATTGAATATCTTTTTAGCCCATGTTAACATGTCACATGCCCTTTTTCAATCCCTATTTAGGAAATCCTCTTCATGTATAAACTTTTCATAAATAAACAAAAGGGTAGGATTAGGTCGTCATCATGGACCGACTCCCTACTTATGCCATATATTTACGCATGCTTGTTTATTCATGACCAGGTAATCACGGAACGTCAACGTTCGTCGATCTAGACTTGTTCAAAAGCAAGAGTAAGAATGGCCGAAGAGAATGTACCAAGCCGTGTCGCGATCATGGAAAGCGAAATGAAGCAAGTCTTCAATGTGCTTTAACAACTCTCAAAGCAGATAGACTCCATCTAGGGAAAACTTACGCCCCTACCTCAATCGAGGTATTGTTGCCATAATCATCTACAAGGGGTGATCAAGGTGGAGATACTAATGATAACATGCCCGAATTGGAGGATGATCCGCACAAAACCGCGATTGAGAAAGCGAAGCCAGACAGTTTGTCTAAAACTGAGCATGACAAACGCCTCGAAAAGCTTGAGGAGAAGCTGAAACAACTACAAAGCCTCCAAGATCCTACTTTGATGGACCTCTCCATTTATTCGAAGGTCAAAATGCCGGAAAAATTCAAAATGCCTGAATTTGAGAAGTACAATGGCACAACTTGCCTGAGGGCTCATTTGCAAATGTACTTGGTTCAAATGACCCAATATGTTAATAATGCACCATTAATGATCCAGCTGTTCTAATCAAGTCTAGTAGGCCTAGCCCTGAGGTGGTACATCACGAAGAACATGAACCTTCTCAAAACATGGAATGAAGTGAGTGAGGCATTCCTCAAGCAATATAAGTTCATAATGGAAATTACCCCTTCTTGTGAGGATCTTGAGCGTACTGAAAAGAAAAAGCACGAATCGTTCAAAGAATATACTATTAGATGGAGGAATCTGGCTGCCTAAATTAGTCCTGAACCAACTGATTTTGAGCTGAGAAAGATGTTTATCAAAACCCTCCCCTACGAGTACCGCAATTGAATAGTAACCACAATCGTCGAATCGTTTAATCAACTCATTCCAGTAGGGGAGCAAATCGAGATAGGGTTGAGGGATGGTTGGTTTACTAAACCTACACCCACAGGCAGGTTTAGCATGAAGAAAGATAAAGAACCCCTAATAGATGTCAATACGACCTACAATCATCCTCCAACAGTTCAGACAAGTGCAGGACAACAACATACCATCGGCCATCAGCCGTCCCAGCGTTACAGCAATAAGATACAATTTACCCCTCTCCTTGGATCTCCATCACAAGTACCGGCAGTCCTTCGGAAGAAGAACCTCTTTTCGATTGAGCCAAAATGACCCAACGCTAAAAGCTTTTCCAACTACGACCTGTCAAAGATATGCGACTATCACATGGGAGAAGTGGGGTACTCGACCGATGAGTACTTCGCCCTCAAGAGTCGAATCCAAAACCTGTTAGACACTAAAGCTTTTCATTCCAGAGCAATCCGCTCTTTGATCACACTGATAAAGTAAATGAGATATTCAGTCTAAAGTTAGTCATATCAAAAAGTCGAAGCACATACCGTTGACATTTATCAAGGGCTGATAGAGGCCGGGTATTATTCAGGCAATGAAGTACCACCCTTAGCAACCAAGAAAGAAGGGCCAGATGACATGATCACCATGTTTGAAGACCTTTTCATGGGCGCTATTGACGAAGGACCGTAAGGAGAAATGGGTGCAGGCCCGCTTAAGTAGAACCCTTTTTAATTTCATTGCATATTCCCCTACGTGGGAACCTGTACATTTTTCTTAAGTCTGGCTTGTTTTGTTTTCAACATTAGTTCCACTTGAGGAACTAACTTTTGAAATCACTATTCCAAAATGTAAATCCACCTATTACTAAATAAAGTTGAAGACATTTTGAGGGCATGAGGAGACACACCAAACCAACCCAGTGATGTTGTCCAACCATGAAAAGAAAATACCATTGTTGACACCTAAATTTTGCGATCCGGTCATTTATTTATTGCATAGAAATTTAGGGGTTAATTTTATCCCTGAAATATTAATTGCATAACATATAATTTTAGGTGCATTCATTTTTCATTTTATTGCATTCACATTGGATCAACGATGGTGGATGGACTCAAACGGACGGTTTTAAGCTTGATAGATATGAAGGCATTTCTTTTTTTCAAACAAGAAATGGATATCTTCATCAAATATCTGGAGGAAAATTCACAATCGGAACAAGACCAAAAGAAATATCGTGACAATATTCATTCAAGAGCATAAAAGGAAAATTTGACCAATGAAAATGAATAAAAAGAAAGGATGATATGGTAGTCGACGTTTGATATATTCATGTAATGTAGAAGCGTACACGGCGTGATATATTCTTCGTTCGAAAACATGAAAGTCGCAGATTTTAAGCGCACCCCAGAGGAGAAAGAAAAACAAAAGCGAAGATTTTATAATATTTTATCACATTTTCTTTCCTTGATGGGGGGCTTCGTGCATGCATATAAAAGGGGAGTCCACATGCATATAATATTTTATCACATTTTCTTTCCTTGGCCGAGACGTCCTTCTTGCAGCCCGCTGCCGTGCCTTGCACTGAAGTGAGCCCAAGCCTTGCTGTCCTTGCTCTGCCGCGGCACCCGACGACACCCTCTCGCCGTCCATCATTGCCATCGACACTGAGTTGCTGCCGCTCAAGTCAAGCCATGATGAGGAGCTGTTGTCTCCATCTGCTCCCGTGCTGCCAAGCCCGACGTGAGTGACGATCAGTGCCACTCATGCCGCAAACCTGTTGCTGCACTGACCAGGGACGATACGCTTGACGACGCTGACCGCTCCCTGCTGTTCAAGCCCAACGAAAGCTACTGCCCCATCCCGCGTAGGCTCAAGCCAACGTCGACGATTTTGCTGTGCTCCGAAGTCATCGAGCGTCACCCACTGCACCTGAGCTTCGGTGCTACACCTCTTGCGGCGTTGACCAGCGAAGAATAGTGACTTTGTGTGAACTCCAGCAACGTCCAGCGAATCCAGAAGTGTCCTTGTATTGAAGTCTTAGTGGGTTCCCAATCATTCCCAAGCCCAGCAGGTCAAGCGTTGGTCCAATCCGCGTTTATTCTTTTCTGCATATTTACTGATATTCATCAAGCGGGCGACACATCTTTGAGCGTGGATTTCGTGAAGGAGAGGCACCCCATCGTGGAGTCCACCCTGTCATTGTCACTACCGCGAAAGGCACCCCCCTTGACGGCCGCCGAGAAGCACCATTGGCCACCGACAGCTCGAGCCAAGAGGTCCACACCAACATGAGCAGTTGCTGCTATGAGTCACTCACCACCCCCGTTCACCCGTGAGGAGCCGGTTGCGATCCGGTCCGATTGCACTTGATCCAAATTTGGAAAGAATATCCTCAAATTAGGTAAAATGCTCATCTATATTATATTTGGATATTTGATTGCCTAATATATGTCTATTTATATCTAGTGTTCATATCCATGAGTGATAGACATAATTTTCAATAAAGATTTATCGCCTAATTCGCAACCGCATATAATTTTTTATTCCATCTATAAGGCTTTAGATGGAATAATTAATCACGCGGGAATAAAATTGATATTTTGATCTTTAAGGCTTAAGATCAATTTATCGACTTTATTAGCGAGAAAATCAAGTTTGATTCAGATATTATTCCTTGATCTACATGACATATGGTATTTTGATGATTCTGAATGGCTTGGTGCTCGTCTCGTCTTGATTACTTTATCTTGAAATATGTTTGAGTTAGATTAGATTCATATTAGAATATCGCATGCTTAGGTTATCTTGCATATTTAGAATAGGAAATTTATTTATTTTGCATTTTTAAAAAATAAAAATCAAAAGAAATAAATTAACTTAGGATGTTAGTTTTTTAAGATTTGAATTGCACGTTTAATTATTTGGCAATTTTAATTTCGAATTTTATAAAAGAAAAAGAAAAATTAGAATTAAGACATTCTTTGCACGTCATTGCATATTATGATAGATCGGTGCTTATTATTAAAAAAAGAAAAAAAGAAATCATGTGCACGTCATATAGAATTAGGCTCATGAAATGCACGCCATTTAGTGATTACTAGGTTCATTTAGTTAGAAATTGCTCATCATTAGAATTAAGTCATTTGGTTAATTTAGATTGCATATTTAATCGTTGCATTTCTTTAATTTCGAAAATACAAAAAAATTAGGATAAATCAATTTCATTCTTTAGGATAGGCCGCATGTTTATGTCATATAGTTTAGGTCATATTGCCATGTCATATCATTTCATGTTAGATTAGTAACATAGTATATTGCATTGCATGATTCTCATTAAAACGAAAGCAAAAATTGAGTGATTGCGTGTTAATTAGAAATCATATCTAGGATTGCTGATGTGAATTTTGATCTAACAACGCAGATGCTTTCGTTGCTTGGAGGTAAGTTTTTGCAATTTATTTATTGTTTATCTGAGTGTTAAATTGGTGGTTTGTGCACGCGCATGATAACCTCACATGTTAGGAAAATAGATTTAAAATAAACCCAAGTTGCTTGCAAAAAACATTCTTTCAAAATAAAAGAAATGGTACCGAAAGGGCGTTAGAGAAATTTAGCGTAACCAAGTCCCCGTACCCAAATCTCTGGTTCGTAGGAATAAAGTAAATCTCCCGTTACTTTATTTGGGTTTCTAATTGACTCACCACAAAATAGATTAGTGGCGACTCCTGATTGAAAATCATTTGCATGTTAAGAACTTGAACCTAAAGTCGCGAATTGGTATGGGCTTGGGAGGGCCCGAGTTAAGTCTAGGCTTAACAATTCATTAGCCAAACCCTAGGTGGTTTAAACCCTGAAAAATTTGGTCGCGACAACCATCCAAGGAGAATACTGAGGGTTGGGTTCCCTCATGCTTCCTCCCCCCCAAATACATGCTTTTTTGAAAACAAAATATTTCAATACCAAAAGTTTTTGTCAAAACAAGATATTAAATTTTTTTTTTCTGACTCACTCACTTCGTGTCTTAGAATATCATTTCATTTGACTTAGTGTGATGGGAGGCATTTGAAGCTGGCACATCTTGTGACCTCGCTAAATTCAAAGACACCCTTCTAAGAAAGCGGGGGCAAATAGAAATCCCGCTTCAAAAAGGGACGCCACGAGTTCATGGGACTTCCAGCTTTGACGAGCCAAGAAGCATAGGATTCTATGGAAACCTAAGGTACATGACTTTGCTCAATTCTATTAATGTTCATGCGATCAAAAGTAGAAGAAAAATTCCACAGAAGGAGGGTGTTGAAGATGAATCAACAAACATCAATCATGCATACATAGTTGCCAATGAGGAGGGCCAATCAAAAGAGACATTGAACTGTGTTAAAGACAAAAAGCTGTCATCGACATTCGAAGATCCCTAGGAGTTAGCAAATACAAACTTTGGGAAAGAGTAATTTGATATCGTTTCCAATACTTTCTCTCTAAACTAGCTTTTGACATATTTTCTCCTATTGACGGGAAGCATTGAGATTCAAGAACCAAACCCAATGGTTAATCAATATTGGCCAAGCAGGTTCATGGGAATGACCCGTATTGAATTCACTTGATTTCATGTAAAAGGACGGGTCATCCATAAGCCAATTAAGGAGAACAATTGACCTGATGAAATACAACTGACCTGATGAAATGAGAGACGTAGGACTTTGTGTCCTCATCGTACTCCATGTCCACTCAATCATCTGCAAACCAAGGAAGGGTAATGTTGTATCGCTCCCAGTTGTTTAACTCCTGAGAGAGTTCGTGACTAACATGTTTTTTCCTATCTTTTGTAGGATCACCTGACTGTAAAAAACAATGATAACAAATCAATGAGAGGCATAGCAAACTCTCCTAAGCGAAATGTCGTCCTAAGTAATCGCTAAAGCAAATGACAAAAACCTTTCAAGCCTCAAATCACGTGCGATCTTAGCCCTACTGATTGATCTATTTCCACATCTTCTCTTCTGCAGGGGCAAAAACAGAAAGGCCCATCAAATCAATGATCAGATCCCAACCCCCGCTGATCCTTCTTGTGCCATTTCCCTACTTAATAGGAGCAATCCATCGACATCCATTTGTGAATAACCCTTTTGATGTTCAAAATTTAACGACACTATTCTGTTGACCCTTAAAGCTGCCAATAAGGCTATTTGAGTTAAAACCATCCATTTTCTTTGCGAGCACAAAATCTTTCATATGTTGCATGCCTTTTTTCAAGTGAATTTTGCATGATGATTTTGTCTGTCTAAATCACTGATTCCATTAAGGATTATTAGAATAGATAGTTAAGTGAAGAATACAAGAATGATTGAGCATGCTAGATGAAGCGTGTCAGAATGATGACAGGCAAGCCATATCCTACACACAGTCCCTTATCTATACACTTGTGAGATGAGTTCAGAAGATTCCATGACTGCAGGGTAAAGAGTTCTCTCGCGAATGGTACGATAATCAAAACAGCGAGAGGCATTTCATCGCTCACCCCTTTGAGCCCTATACACTAGTGAAATTTCTATCCTACCCCCGTCAAAGAACCACCCCACACTAGGGTAGGTCGGAAGCAAATCAACATCACAAGGTGAGAAAAGGGATAAAAATTTCTTGCTCGCACTTGCATCAATCTTCGGGTGTCTTTATTGCATATGAACACTCATATTAATTTAAATGCCCTAGAATGACGAAGAGCAATTCTTTCTTTACGCACTTGTATTCATTGTACAACCTAAGTGAGTCTGTGATTTTACCCTCGCATTGAGACAAAGCAGAAGTCATTGCCATAGCCTAGAGCGTCGGCTGAAGATGAGGACTCAAGAGTCTAATAACGATGCTTCGATTGAACTAGCCTAGGCCAGTTCCTCTAACAACAAGAAAAAGCAGGGGCATAAAAAAATAGTGTACCTGGTAAAAGCAATGTCAATGCCCATAAATGAAGAATTATAATAAAAAATAGGGGTTTGAAGAAGCAATGTGCCTGGTAAAAGTAAGGCCAATGCCCTCTAGTAAAAAATATAGCCAAGAAAAAGTTATTGTTGTGGTCCATAGAACCTTCATCCAACAATGAGAAGAAAGGCTAATAACAAATGCCGAGACAGTCACCTACTCTCACCCTTTTATATGCGAGCCAAGTCTACGTTACATTCCCATTGTAAAAGTCTTTTCAAACTAAGGCACTTCAATTAACATATGATTTCATATGTACATAATAAGCATCGCTCGAAGAAGTACGAGCAAGATTATTCTCTCTTTTCACAGGATTCCTGACTTGCAAACCCGGAGATGATCGTGCAGCATCTTTTTCACAAAGCCGTGACCTTGATGGTCCCCTTGGATAGGTCGTCAACCAGGCCTACATTTCGGTCCCCACAAAGACCTCTCACATTGGTAAAGTCGTACCACTTGTGAGAATACTTGGACCCCTACCGACGTGATGATAGTGAGATAATGTGGTCCTTATAAATCCTGCATCAATGGTCAGGTTTTTCATGAGAGTGAATGGAAAGTCCTTTCAAATTGAAAGTCCCTCATCTGGCATGCTCAAGACATCCACATTCTAAATGAAAGCTGTCTTTCAAAATTTTCCCTAGTGGAACTCAAATGATGCAAAACTGATAAAATTATCATGCATGAATCCCATTTGAACTCATGAACTAATAATATATATATATAACCATGTGTGCATACTCTACAAATAGCAAACATACTCTAAGAGATTAGAGATATTGCCAGGTAAGCATATCCCTATCCCTATTTGCCTTTAGGTACCTACCACTGTCTAGGTACTCTCTTATCGATAATCGACTTGTTCAAGCTGTCTTCAGAGTTTTGATACTTGTGACTGTCTATGTATCCCCTTGTCTTTGAGTATCGGCCACCGTTGGGAAACTCCATTTTCTTGACTCTTGACTTGTTTGAGTTGTCTTCATAGCTAGGATGCCTACAATTGACCAAGTGTCCCACTACCTTTGAGTACCTTTCATTGTCTAGGTAATCTCTTTCTGTGACACTCGACCTGTCCGAGTTGTCCTCAAAATTGTATCATTGAATACTAGTAGCCGTTCAAGTATTCCACCGCATTGTGCACCTGTGGTTACCCATGTATGCTTTCTTACACTCGGACCTGCCTGAGTGGTCCCATGTCGTATCATTAAATACTTGTGTTCATCCAAGTATTCTAGTACTTTGTACACTTGTGGCTACCCAGGTGTTCCAGCCTTTTTAAGTGCTTGCGGCCATCCAGGTAAGCCTCGTACCACATTCAAGTTTATAATACCAGAATGTGAGAGACTTTCATGAATATGTGAAGCACGCCCTCGATATTCTCAATTACTAAGAGGTGAGAGACCTTCATGAATATCTAAGGTATGTCCTCGATATCCCATTACCAGGAGGTGAGAGACATTCACGAATATGTGAGACCCATCCTTGATATTCCCTTTTACCAAGAGGTGAGAGACCTTCATGAATATCCAAGGTACGTTTTTGATATTCCCAATTACCAGGAGGTGAGAGACCTTCATGAATATCCAAGGTATGTCCTCGATATTCCCATTACTAGGAGGTGAGAGACATTCATGAATATGCGAGGTACGCCCTCGATATTCTCAATTACCAAGAGGTGAGAGACTTTCATGAATATCTCGGGTACGTCTTCGATAATCCCATTACCAAGAGGTGAGAGACCTTCATGAATATATGAGGCACGTTCTCGATATTCCCAATTACCACGAGGTGGGAGACCTTCACGAATATCTTAGGTACGTCCTCGATATTCCCTTTTACCAGGAGGTGAGAGACTTTCACAAATATGCGGGGCACATCCTAGATATTCCCATTACTAGGAGGTGAGAGACCTTTACGAATATGCGAGGCATGTTCTTGATATTCCCCTTTACCAGGAGGTGAGAGACCTTTATGAATATCCAAGGTATGTCCTCGATATTCCCATTACTAGGAGGTGAGAGACCTTCACGAATATGCGGGGCACGTCCTCGATATTCCCAATTACCAAGAGGTGAGAGACCTTAATGAATATCCAAGGTACGTCCTTGATATTCCCATTACCAGGAGGTGAGAGATCTTCATGAATATGCGAGGCATGCCCTTGATATTCCCCTTTACCAGGAGGTGAGAGATTTTCACGAATATGTGGGGCACGTCCTCGATATTCCCAATTACTAGGAGGTGAGAGACTTTCATGAATATGCGATGTACGTCCTCGATATTCCCAATTGCCAAGAGGTGGGAGACCTTCATAAATATCCAAGATACGTCCTCGATATTCCTATTACCAGGAGGTGAGAGACCTTCATGAATATGCGAGGTACGTCCTCGATATTCCCAAATACTAGGAGGTGAGAGGCCTTCATGAATATTCAAGGTACGTCTTCGATATTCCCAATTACCAGGAGGTGAGAGACCTTCATGAATATACGAGGCACGTCCCCGATATTCCCAATTACCAGGAGGTGGGAGACCTTCATGAATATGCGAGGCACGTCCTCGATATTCTCAATTATTAGGAGGTGAGAAACGTTCATGAATATCCAAGGTACATTCTCGATATTCCAACTACCAGGAGGTGAGAGATCTTTACGAATATGCGAGATCCATCCTCGATATTCCCACATACTAGGAGGTGAGAGACCTTCACAAATATCTCAGATATGTTCTCGATATTCCATCTACCAAGTACCCCTTCAATACTTGCGAAAGTCCAGGTATCATTCAGAGTTTAGTACTTGTGATCATCCAAGTACCCCTTCGATACTTTTAAACGTCCAAGTATCTCCCAACAATTGATGCCCTGAAAAAGGTTGATGCATTTCTCGAGAAAGGTCGGATACCAACTAGTGTCCTTGATAAAGATCGGGCACCCGTAAACAGATGCGCTAAGAAAGGTCGGTGCATTCCCCGAGAAAGATCGGATAAACATTTATTGCTATAACAGGCGACCGAATAAAGTTTGGGTCCTGGAAAAGGAATTCCCCGTCAAGGCGACCGAAGAAAGGTTCGGGTCCTAGATAAACAACTTATTGCTCTAACATGTGACTGAAGAAAAGTTTGGGTCCTAGACAAACCACTTATAGCTCTAACAGGCGATCGAAGAAAGGTTCGGGTTCTGGAAAAGCAATTCTCCGTCAAGGTGAGAAGAAAGGTTCGGGTCCTAGACAAACCACTTATTGCTCTAACAAGTGACCGAAGAATGGTTCAGGTTCTGAAGAAGCAACCTACTCATGTAACCAGGTAAGATGACGCCTTGATACTTGCCAAACTCGGGGTTCACACCCTATCTCACTCTCTCCCGGTAAGTAACTATAGGTATCTTCTTATCTGTCTTAGTATGTGTAATATTATTTTGCTCATTTTCTGCATAGGAAACTAGGTCCCAAATAAGATATAATCTGTTGCATATGCATGGACAAAATTTAGGTATCAATTTGTTTTTGAATGCAACATCCGCGAACTCACCTTCAAAGAGGGGTAGCTATTGACACTTAAATTTTGATTGAGTTTTTAATTAGGTATTAATTTCCTTTTTTTAATTATTTTTTTTCGGATATTAAATAATAAATAATAAAAACAACAAAAAATAAATAAAAATAAAAAGAAAACAGAAGCAGCCCCCTTTTTCCCCACTGTGCGGGCCCTCAGGCCTATTCTCTTTCTTTTCCTTAGCCCGGCCCCCCTTTCCTTTCTTATTTCTTCTATTGTCTTCTTCCTCCATCACCTCTATGCCTCACGCGCAGAGGCCGGTGACGCGCCAGAAGACGAGTTATGACGAGGGTAGATCAGCAGTGAGAAGACAAGCCTTCAATACGGAACAGGAGACACAAGTGGGCGGCTGAGCTAACGTCGGTTTCGTCGGCCTAGCCTCCGTGGACCGAACCCCCTCGCCTATAAATATAAGGCACCACCTCCGTCAAAGAACACACAAAAATGGCGAAGGATCAAGGGCTGCAAATCTTCGAACCTCCCACTAAGAGACTTCAGAGGGGGGTCGAGGATGAGTAGGCCGAGATCCAAGGATGGTTGAGATCGGAGGAAGACCGGAGGGGCTCGTTGGTGAAGCCAGGGCCGAACAACGAGCAAAACTCGGAGAGAGAGATGGAATAAGGCCAGATCTAGAAGACGGAGGACCAGATCTGAGAAGCCGAGGATCTGCCGTTGCTACCTTGTTGTGACCGTCGCTGCCCTGTCGCGTCTGTCGCTCTGGGCAGTTGCCTCCACCACCAATGATGCCGTTTCGTCGACCAGCAACGTCGTTGCGCCATACCTTCTCCACAGATAGGTATCAGCCCCGTTTGGCCATTGCCGTTTCCTCTCGAAACCTTGGTCACCGCTCTTGCCTGTTGTTGTAGCCACCATTGTCGCTCCCCTAAGACCCAACAACCGCCCATCGTCGTTACCGCCGCTTGGACCCTCTTCCTCTCGTTGTCCATTGCGGCCGCTGGACTGCAAAGCGAGCTGCGGCTGCGAAGTCAGGTGAACCGGGTCGGATGCGTGACTCGATACCCTAGGGTTTCCTCAAGCAAGTTGGGTCGTTAGGCCGAATTTGGAACTCGGGCCGAGCATCCTTTTTAATAAGCCCAATTTTGGCGTGTGGGCTAAATCCTTTAAAAAAAAAAAAAAACAAAACAAAAATCCCAGGCTAGGCCTGCGTTGCAGGATCGTCCGGTCTTGGGCTCATGAGTTGAGTCGGACCCAACTCGGGGGTCCGACCCGGATCTTTTTAATATTATTATAATATAAAATAATAATTTAAATAAAATCAAAAAATCAAAAAATAATTTATTTTCTAGAAAATCAAAAAATCAAAAATATTTCATATTTTTCCAAAAAAAGCCAAAAATGTCAAAAAAAAGCTTAAAATGATTTATATTTTCAAAAAAGATCAAAAATCCAAAAAAATACTTTTTATGTCCAAACAATAGAAAAAGACCAAAAAAAAAATGTTTTTCCTCTACAAATGCATGGAAAACCTCTTAAAAATCCAAAAAGCCTTAAGGTTTAAACAAGATTAGGTACCGAAAGGGCATTAATGATTAACTAGTATAATCGAGTCCCCGATTCTAATTTCTCTAGTTGTGTAGGAGCGAGTATTTTTCCCGATATTTCGCTTAGGTTTCTAAAATTGACTCACCTAAAATCGATTAGTGGCAACTCCTTTTAAAATTGACTTGCAGGTTAAAAACTTGGACCATTAAGTCATGAATTGGTGGACTTGGGAGAGTTAGGGCTAAGCCTAACAGACATAGCCAAACCATTCTGAAGGCGTCCACCCTGATCGAGCGCCGAAAAAAAGAGGTTGCGACGATCGCGACGAGCAAATGGAGGCGCGGGTTGCTGCGTGGTGGAGATGCAGGTGCTCAAAGCCCCTTTGGAAGAAGATGATCTCTTTTTTTTTTTTTATAATCTTTTTTCCTGTCTCTTACGTCCTTTCTCTCTGGCTCTGTTTACTTTTCAGTATAACCTTTCCCTCTTGACTTTGTCAGAGAAGGAAAGATATGACCACTTCTGTTGACTATGGGCTTGTTTGGTTCAGCTTTTGGGGAATGCATTTACCAATGAATAGACCTAGACTTAGAACTAGGGAAGACAGAGTCAATTTTCTGCAAGTATGCCTTTCCACAGTGGGCGAACAACTCTCGTTCAAGTCCTTTAGGGATAGCTTTTTAGCAGAAAACTACTATGCCCTTTAGTTTAGAGCTTAGAGACACTCAGATAGAACCAAGATGGTAACATTTCTAATTATCCAAGCTGCATTTCTCAGAAGATCCTACTAGGTTGAAGAAGAAGGAGTTTAGAAGACCATAGAGAGTTTTCACAAAACACTCACTTTACTTTAAAGGACTTTGTCCAACACATTACATCCTCCTCGCCTTTTATAGGCAATAAGAGGTCACACACAAACAAGGACTAAGCTCACGGGTCCTGAAACAAACAAAGGCACCAAAAGCATTCGGTAGGAAATTATTCGCACGGTATGAACAGTGACAGTGAACATTGATTTCTCTAGCCTACTGCTACAGTAAAAGTGAATAGTAATTTGCTATAGTACTATTGTATGGACAGTGGTTTGGTACGGTCAGCGGTCTCGTCCATCACGAGCATTGTAGTCATAGTCCGAGTCATCCGAATTGTGACTTGCCACAAGACTTTCTTCATATTTTTGCTCGAGTGCTGCAAGTGTGTTTGGTGAGAGAATCTAGTTTGATGAAGATGCTTCCTCTTGATTCTAGGAGGTGCCTGTAGCGTCTGCAGGACCCGTGAGCTTAGTATAATAAGATGTGTCCATACTTTGAGATAAGGACAAAGGTCCTTGATCATAGGGGTCTTGGGAAAGAGGACCTCCCCATTTAACATAGGGGTCTTGAGAGGACTGTGCAATGTCATCTGTGTCTGCCATTTCGTGCTCCTGTGATGATGTAGCTTGTCTGAATTCCTCGAGTGTTTCTTTGGCTTCTGGTGCTAGGCTATAATGATCCCATTTAGTGGGTACATTATAATTCAATGCATCTTTAGGAATAGTTTTATTTTCATGGCACAAGACTCATTGAAGTTCTCTGTACTGGTGCTCACAGCAACCAACGAGTCCTAAATAAGACTTGTGAATTCGAGCTTCTGCACTGTGCGGTAAAGGTTTATAGGATGTTGTACTTATACTTTGGAGGGGATTGATGATGCTGCCATTATTTGTGACAAAAGCCCATGGTCGTCGAAAAAACAAAATGGTATGGACTTCATGGTTTAGTTGTGTGGTTCTCAATTCTTTTTGCAAGAGTTATTTCCAGTGAGTGGGGAGATAAAACCAATTGAGAAAATTTAAGAAGTTTTTATTACTTTCTTTTTCAATGTTTCCTTTGCCGAGTCCAAATATCCTGGTGAGGCTGGCAATGAATCTTTTGGTTGGAATTTCAATAGCTATCAAGTACTTATTGGTTAAGTACCATAATAACCATCGAAGTTGGTCAGGGAAACCATCTTCCTTCTAGATTAGAGGATGTATGAACGGATAGTTCGCATTTAATCTAAAAGGATAAAGAATCAAACCTCCATTAAGTCTGAACAGGTTTGTGTGGCATTACCATATGAGTTTATCCTGATTTTCAGTGAGGCTATTATTCTGGATTTGCTCAATGATCTCTTGGGGATATCGCCAGTTTGGCTAGTCTTTTATTTTCTCAATCTTGTACTTCTAATTGTGATGAAAAATATGAAAAGCATGCATCATGATGTACATGTTGATTTTTGCTGGTGCTTTTGGTCTTGACAAGAAGTCAGAAAGCACATTCTTCTTTCCAGCAATGTGTTTGGTTTTAAAAGAGTATTTTGAAAACCATTCAGCTCATCGAAGCAGTTGAGAATTTGGAACCTGCTTCTGTTTAAACTTGGTCATTTGTGGGAAAGATGCCATGTCCAATTCTACCAGGAAGTGATGGCCAATGAGATGGAATTCGAACTTTTTTATCCCATTTTTCACCACCAAGATTTCTTTGAAAGTGGAATAATAATGCATTTCAGCTTGAGAAAATTTACCACTTTTGTAAGTATACAGATGCCTCTTACCATCAATTTCTTCGAACTTGATGGCTGCCCAGTATTCATCACTGATGTCAGTCTGGAGAATTCTCTTCCCTATTGATGGGATTTGTAAGGGAGGAAGAGTCTGCATAATCTCTTTAAGTTCAACGACTGCCTTAATTTAAGATTTTCCCCAAAGTGGGGGATTCTTTTTCAACATTGATTGCAGTGGGATCAGCAGTCAAGATTTGGAACGAAATCTTTGAGAAGATAATTAATTATCCCAAGAAATTGCTGAACTTGCTTTGTTGTAAAGTTTTCTTCAGGAAATTTCAACAATTCCTGAGTAATGTGTGGCCTTGGATAGTATGTCCCTTTGTTAAGGTGCATAGAAAAAAATTCAATTCCTGTCTGGGCGATGTTCATTTTTTTTTTGTAGAAAGCATGATTCCATGCCTTTTCACAATGTCGGCAAACTACTCAAGAAGTTGGCAGTGCTACTGCTCATCAGGACTGTAGAGCAGAAAATCGTCAATGTATACTGCTGCACTCGACAGGATTGGTTGAAAAATTCGACACATGACCTTTTGAAAGAGGGATGGTGCAACTTTTAGGCCAAAAGGAAGAACATTCCGTTGGAAATGTTGGTTCGGGATACAGAACCCTGTTTTGGGCCTGTCTTCAGGATGATAGCCCAATTGCCAAAATTCAGTTTTGAGATCGAATTTGGAGTAGATATGGGCCTTGGATATCTAGCAAAAAGAGAATTTCTTGAGGGTAAATGGAACTTATCATCTTGGAGGAAAATGTTAAGAGGCTGGTAATTAATTACCAATCTCATATTTCCTTTGTTTTGCTCAGCACGTTGATTGACATAAAAGGCTTTGCAAGCCCATTGAGAATTAGAGGTTTCAATAAGGCCTTACTGCAATAATTCCAAGCATTCCCTTTGAGCTAAAACCAGGTGTTCTGGGTTCATTCTTATGTGGCTTGCCTTGGTTGGATTGATATCTTCGTTCTTCTTGAAAGGAAGGCGAACAAAAAACTTCGGATTTTTCTATAAATGATGAGAACACTTCTGAGCGAACTTAGAATGAGATTTCGAACATGATTCCAACAACTTTTGCATGATCGGATCTAACAGACTTATTTGAATGGAAATAAGTCTTTGAATATTGACGAATTCAGAGAATTAGTCTTTATACTTAAGACATTTTCCAGGAATAATACGAAGTTGGGAAATCTGAGTTATGATGTCCCGGCCAATGATCAAATTTTTATTGAGAAGACTGGAACCAAAGATTTTGGTGGTTATGGAACACTGTAGAAAAAACTGGACAGTTATCGGAGTGGTTTTCACATTGGTAGAAAAAGTATCTCTTGAAGCAGAGTTGAAATATCAAACACAAGAAGTCCAATATTCTTTAGGGAGAACTTTAGTGTCTAAGATCGAAGAACACGCACTAGTGTCTATGAGAGCAATGACAGTGATTGGCTTGGCAAACTTGGAGGTAAAGATTTTTACAAGAAAATGGGGACAATGGGTTTGGCTAGAAAATATATCAGGATCTTGTTCCAAAGAAATGAGAGATATATGAAAAATATCTTTAGAGTTAGAGTCTAAGTCAGTCTCACTAGGAGTTCAATAATAAGGAATGACACAAAGAGTTTATTCAGATAGTTCTTCATCCGCAGAGAATAAAGATTCGATATCATCATTTTTAAGAGATATACCAGTTTCATTCTCTATATAATGTATCGGATGATTTTGACATTTTCTTGCCTAGGGATAATTTTTGGCAAAATGCCCTTTTTGATTGCAGATGAAGCATCAATTTGATTTTTTTGTGGCCCGAGTGATCTTTTCTTTTTTGTAGGTATCGCCATTTCTTCTTTCTTCGAAAGTGTTTAGAGCCATGCCTGGATTTCTTTATCCAAAACTTCTTGAAGTGCTTCTTTTTTATGGAAGATTTGCCACAAGAGCCATCACAGTCTTTCTTAGAACATTTGATCTTCAGCTTTTGGTGAGAACAGGCTGCGTCAAGTTCTTTGTTGTCATTAACATAAGTTTGGATCATTTGGCGTTTGATACACAATTCCTCAAGGCACAAATGGATTTCTTGTTGGATTTCTCCTAATGGAATATCCTGAATCCTTCTTTGTTTGGTGAGAAAAGTTCTCTCTACCTGCTGGGATAACTCCTTGGGGATGGAAGTTAGGAAGACATGCTTCAGATTTGGATCAGCTCCAATTTGATAGAAGAGTTTAAGCATTTCTTGATAATGTTTATCAAGATGTTTTCTCTGGAGAGAGCAGCATCTTCTTTCGAAAAATTCTCTCCTTTTGAGCTCTTGGAGATCAGCATGTTTTCCCACAAAGAAATGATATAGAAGGGTAATGGCATGACCGAAATCAGATGAAAGTAAAAAGTAAAGCTGGTCTTGTTTTGACACAGATTGCCACCAGTGTTTGAGGCTACCTGTAAACCTTATGACAAAACCAAAAAGGACATCATACTTTTCTTGGTTGGTAATGGCTTGAGTATTTAACCAAGTATGGAATTCCTCAAGTTTTTTCGGCCATTTGTGATAGGGAATATCATCAATAGTAAAAAACTGTTTTGATGCCGTAGACACATGTTGAGAGAAATTGTTTGGTTGAACAACCTCTGGTTTAGAGGGGTTTGATTCCATATCCTGGTCCGGTGGATCAGCCATGAAAATTGATGAAGTTACTGGTACAATAGGAAATTAATCAATGGTAGGGATTGAGAAGGATGATGAGGACGAGAGGGATACCGAGTTTGATTTAGTATCAATGATGCTGTCAAACCTGTTAGAATCTTTCCTGAGAGATTTGGGTAATCAGGAACCACAGCCTGATTTTGTTACCCAATAGCCTGATCCTGTTACCCAACAGCTTGATCTTGCTAAATACTTTTGGGTGAATGGGGTTTTCCAAAATACAAATATCGTTTGATAAAATTTGCATTGAGAAACAACTTTGACCAAAATACCATTTGGTAAAATTTGCATTTGTAAAGGACTTTTATTAAATTAAAAAAACAAAAAAACATTCGTATTTTTTTTTTTAAGGTTGGCCACCGGACCGCCGGATTTGGCTGTTGGACTGCCGGACCTAGCGGTCGGATCGCTGGATCTGGCGACCGGATGGCCAGATCTGGCCCTCGGACAATCGCCGGGGTCAGGCAACCCTAGGCGACGGCCACCTAGGTCACGTGACCCAAGCATCACCTGAGGTCTAGCCACGGTCGCCGGCGTGTGCGACCCCTTGGCCGGCGGTTGTCGGCCTCCGATCGGCTTCCATGCGGTGGTTTTGGAGAAGATGTATAGTACCGGGGATTTGCATTCCGAAGATGCAACTTCCCAAAGTACCTCTAGACCTGTTTTGGGCTAAGGGCTCTTAAAGTCACTTGGAGATGCAATTGCATCTTGCCAAAGTTGCCTAAAAAATCGAACCAAACGTATTTGCATTTGGCCAAGGGACTTTAGAGTCCAAAAGCCCATTTGAAAGGTTGAACCAAACAGGGCCTATGAATGGACAAGAGAGGGAGGTTTTTTTTTTTTTTTTTTCCTCTGTTTCTCACACTTGCTTCTCTTTTCACCCATTCTTCCGCTTCATCCATGCAGGTCAACCCCTTTTATGTGTAACGAAACAAGAGCCCATGAAGGATTGCAAGATCTGGTGTTTCTTTTATTATACCCAAAGATTAACACCAAATATATATCCCACTTGGAATATTCTCTCGAAATCTTCAAATTTTCTGCTAAATATATCTCCCGACGTGTATATCGCTTGAATATATGAAAAATTTATTGAATATATCAAATTGTCATTCCTTATCAGAAAATAATGGCGCGCCTAAAATTATATGCTATGTAATTATTATTATTATTTTCTTTTTTCTTTTTCTTTTTTAGGGCTTAAAAATTAATCCCTAATTTTTCTATGATTGGGTCGTCAAGATTTAGATGTCAACAGCGGCCGACGATGAGACGGTTTATGGTGTGACCGAGTCCACAGAGCTGGAGCTTGCAACTAATGGTCTCCAAGGAACAGTACGTGTCTTTGAAAGGAAAAGTACGTGTCTTTATTTTTTTGAAAAAAAACAAAAACAAAAGCTCAATCTCCTATCCTACACAAGAAAGTATTAGAAAGAATGGCCGAAGAATCACACTGTTACTCGTGGTGACAGGGGTGGGCCAAGTGCAACTCGACTAGTCGTTCAACAAGGGTGTCGACAGCAGCTAGCTTCGTTGTCGACGCAAATCAGCAATTGTGGGCCAGCGGCTCAACAGGGATGGCGTGGCGTCGGGACAACAGCACAGATCAGCTCGATGCAGGGACCGCACTGGGGCAGCAGGTCACGATTAGGCAGGACTCGCGGCGGGAGTCCGACTCGGATCAGCAAATAGCAACTCGTCACGGACGAGACTCGGTGTGGGTTGCAACGATGATTAGAGCGGTAAGCTCGATCGTCGTTGGCTCGGGCGGTGGATCACGAACAATAGCGACTCGGGCGGCGCTCCAGTTGGTCGTGACTTCGGGATGGGTTCAGACAAGCGGTGGCAGCAGTAATGCAGGCACCGGCTTGGACGAGTAGAAGTGGCGGCGTTCGGGGGAAAGCAGCGACGTCAGGAGGGGCTCACCGAGGTAATAGGAAATAGCGGCGTCGGGGGCGGTGCTATTCGGTCAAAGATGACCGAAGAGAAGACTTCATTGGTATGTAAATCGATTGCACCTTAAATTGATTGAGGACACGCATTATTAAAGCGAGTCTCTCGACACTTCTTGACATTATACGATGCCAGAGAGATGGAAAAAGGGGATTTGCAAAATGAAGTCGTTTTACGTTCTTCTTAAGAAACAACGTCGTTTTGCCATCACACGTGGATTGCCTTACAAAAATAGCGCCTCATAGCTCATATGGCCAAAACGACATCGCTGAAGGGGGGGCTAAAATTAGGGCTATTCGTCCGCATATGAAGTATGATCCTTGCTGGACACCAAACGTAGCTCACTCGCTTGCCCACCGTTGCTCGGCTGCCGTTGCTCAGCTACCATCGTAGTTGCACCGTCATTTATCATAGTTTGCTAGCTGTGTCCCTAACTCTCACTCAAGTTTGTTATGTTTTCTCCATGGGTCAATTGGGTGGAAAATTTAGGATCTGATCGACAAATAGGACATGGACGGCAATATGAAGGCTCGACTTGGAGGAAAAGTGGTGGGGACCTCACTTTTGTTTAATTAGTTGGATTGCTTTCTTTTGTGGGGATTGAATAAAAAAATAGGGCGCGGAGGAGAAAATGAGAGCTCAACTCAAAGGGAAACATAGTTTTTTAATACTTACGAGGCAGTAGCGAGACTTCTCTTTATTTAATTAGTTGGAGTGCTTCTATGGGAACCGAATGAGATTGAATTGAAAAATGAGTGATGGGACCTCACTTTGTATATGCAATTCAGCTTCATTTGTTTCTATAAGGGGACCGAATTGAATAAATCGGTTTCCTTTGTTTCTTTTGACAAGACGACAAGAACTTGCACATAAAGTTGATGATTTTGCTGTAAGGTCCCAAAAATTAATGACTTTTTTTCCTCCTTGGGTGCAGCATCGACACGGACGAGAATTACGTAAGTGTTATTGTTTGCTATGGTGGAGAGTTTATTATTGGTGCAGAAGATTAAGAATATGTAGATGGAAATAAATGTACTATCTCTATCAATATTGGAAAGTCATCATATATTGATTTTGTGAGGGATTTTGTGTATTTTTTATAATGGAAAGTCCAAAAACTGCATTAATGTGTTCTTGAGAAGGAATTGAAGGATGGTTTGAGAATTTCTAATGACGATAATAATATTAAGGATATTATTTACTATTATTTTTATAGCGATGAAGCTAAGGTCTATGTTGAATATTATAGTGATGATGAGGATGGTGAGAATGATAGAAATCATGAGGATGGCAAGACCAGTGAAAGAGGAGAAGTGAAAGATCTTACTCAAGCGAGTAATTAAGTTGGAGATAAGTGTAGGTTAAATGGAGGCCAATGTGAGAGGCAAGTGAGGGAGAAAAGGAAGACAAATCATATTGATAGAGATGAGCAAACAGGAAGATGTCCTGAAATCTCAGGTGAAGATGTGGGCGATGAAAACTTAATTAGATTAGAATGAGAAGTTACTCTATCTAATGAATCGAAAGATGAATATTTGACAATGGTAAATTTCCCAAGTAACAAAGATGATGATGAACTCGCATAGTCAAGATAAAAACAAATGAAATTTGTCAAAAAAAAATTTGTAGCTTTAGAATAAAGGTGTGAGTCAATAAATAAGGATGGAGCTCCAACTGAAGCTAATGGAAATGAAGATGAAGAAAGTTGCAATGATAAAACTGTTGGTTTGGAGAATGAGCTTGGTAATGATGAAGAAGAACCTGTGCGTAAAAGGAAAAGTAAGTAGCCTTGTTACGACTGTTGATAAACATGTTTTGTCTGTGAGTATGAAATTTGATGATGCCAAACAATTAAAAGAAACTATTGTCAATAGCTCTATTGCTAAACAGATGAGTATTGAATTCATTAGATGTACGAAGTAATTTGTGAAAGCTAAGTGCTCACAACTCAATTGTCCATGGAAGCTATATGACGTGCTGAATAGGAATGGATCATTTCATATTAGGTCATTCTAAGAGGAACATACTTGTTTAATTATATTTGACAATAAAAGGATATTAAGTGCGTGGTTGTGGAAGCACTTTTTCAATACTATCAAAGTAATGCTCGAAATCAAGAGTTCTTGATTCTAGTTGTTAGCGAAGGAGCAATTAAAGGTTAATGTATCAAGGAATTACTGCAAGAGAGCTAAGCTAAGAATGATAAAAATTATTGATAAGTTGGTATAAGAAAGAGTATGCGCAGGTAAGGGGTTATGCTTGCTAGTGCATGCTTCAAAACCCATCTAATAGGTATATGTAGAGGTCGTAAAGAGGCCAATGCCTGATGATGGGCGTAGATTTGAATAGATTTTATATCTGTTTTGATGCATGCAAATGAGGCTTTTTGGCTGGTTGTAGAAAAGTTATAGGATTGGATGTATGCTTTCTGAAGGGTTTATGCAAAAGAGAGTTGTTGGTTGTTGTGAGAAGAGATGCCGACAATCAAATGTTTTTGATAACTTGGATAGTGGTGAAGATAGAGAACAAGGATACCTGGTCTTGGTTCCTAAAAAATTTAATGACCAACCTTGAGATAACTGATGAGGAAGAATAGACATTTATGAGCGACCGACGCAAAGTAATACTATTGTGAATTAATTCCATTTTAATTTTAATAACTTGCATATTTTTTCTGATTTGTATTAGTTGGTTTGAGTTTTTATAGGGACTTGTTCTTGTATTGGCCGAGTTGATGCCATATGTGAGCATAGAATGTGCGCAAGGCACATTTACACAAATTGGGCTTAAGTAGGTTCTATGTGAGCATAGAAGCTGCTAGTAGGTTCTGCTATCCAATTTGGAATGGAAATAATGTATATGAGATTATTGAAAAGTATAATAAGTATATTGTCAACCTAAATAGATGAAAGTGTTCATGTTAAGTCTGGTAACTAAATGGAATTCGTTATGCCCATGCCATTTTGTGCCATTTAGATAAAGACGCAAAACCCAAAGGATTACCTACATGATTAGTATATATATATATAATAAAAAAAAATGATACTTTGCTTTGTACCAATTCATGATGTAGTTTATTGGAGGTAGCAAATTTTGGGAGCCAACAAATATGAAGGCCCTGTACCTTTGCATTAAAGAAGCAAATAAGAAAGCCAAAAAGGAGACGAAGAATGCAAGAGGAAGAGGCATCAAGTCAAAGGATGAGTAGGACTAGAGTAAAGATGAAATGCTCCTGTTGCCACAAGGAGGGAACGATAACAAAGGTTGTGAGCTAAAAAAACAATATCAACAACAATAAATTACTACAAGGGTTGATTTAGGGCTAGAAATAGAGCCTATTTTTTTTTTTTTTTTTTTTTCGAGAAAGCAACTTTAATATTAATACTTAAGAGTTGATAAACAAAAAAACCCGACAAAGGGCCATCCAAACATAACAAATCCCATAGAGGTTGGGGGGATGGATTACCTATGACATCCCAGATTTTCAACCCTGCTTTCTCCTAAACTAATCGGGCATTTCATTGACGCGTCTATAAGACTGTTCTCAGAACTGATTACTTTCGAGATAACTAGACTATCCAGGGAAACCATTAAGGAATTTTAAGGCAATAGACTTGAGAATTCGACTAGGAATCGATTTCTCGACCATGCTCATCTTTAGAGGCCATTTCGGCACAGTATAAAATCGATTTAGATAGGTCTATTCGACTGAGATATATGGCTGATCGTGGGTGACTCCACTAAATTGGAAGTTTTGTGATGACACGATCTATTTTAGGAACGTCGACTCATCCTCCGAATAATTTTCAGAGATTCCAAGATTTTCGCGAAAAACCGGTTTCGATGTGACGGAAAATTAGCGGAAATTCGGATGGGCTCAATTGATGAAAATTTGGACTTTCAAGCCGAGCCTTTGAGCGTCGGGGACTTGCAAGAATTGTTCGGGATTTTTCTTTATCGAAATCAGACCTCAATTTGGAGAAAATTGCGAAGAAATTAAAGTATAAACTTAGTGAAATTCGAAATCTGGCATGGAACAGCAATTTTGACATCAAAATTTGGATTATTTTAGTGGAAATTGGTTGGAAAGAAATAGGGAACATGCAATTAATTCAAGGGATTGGATTGCTTGACTTTTGCTCATTTATCTTCAACTTGCCGTGCACGCTGCTGCCCGGTCTTCTTCTTGCGACAATTCCCACGGAAGACCAGCTGCTTCCCTCCGAATTCTCCTTCATCCGCCAGCTCGCACACGCCCACATCTCCGCCAGCGTCTCTCTCTCTGCCCCTCACGCTGCTGCTCCACTGATCTCTGCCCCCCACCGATTCTCCGCACGTTTCCACCGAAGCAGTTGACTGCTTCTGCCTCTGACCTTGCTCCGCTCGAATCCACCGAAGCTGCCAGCGAATGCCCCTCTTCTCCACTTCTTTGCCTCGTGAAGTGCTGCAGTTCCACCGAAAATCAACGCCAACACCTCTATCGATTCCTCCACCGTTGCCACGTCCTTGTCAGCGTCCACCCACGAAAGAAAACCCATCGAAACCGCTCTAGCAGCTGCCACGTTCTTCGGTCAACCTTGCTGTTTCCTCAGCTGGATTGTTGATCGAAGCAGCTCCTCAGTCTCGCGTCTCCATCTCCAGCTGCCAGCGAAGTTTCATTCAGTCGCTCGTTCGAAGACTTCACGCGTCTGCTCCCCACCGAAGCCGCGAAGCTGCCCGTCCCAGTCCACTCGGTGATTTCCTCAGCAGAATTGTTGACTCAAGCTTCTGCCAACCGTTCGCGAGAAGCCCAGCAACCTTCAATTCTTCAATTTCACGGGCCCAGGGGCCCCGTGATTTTCAACCGAGCAAGCCACGATTTCTTTCAAGCCCAGCGAATTTTATTGGGTGCAGCAGCCCAGTTTAATAGGCCCATTTCCAGCTCACTTGAAGTCAGCCCAAGAAGCCAGCAAGGCCTGCAAATTGGCCCAAGAATTCCAAGCCCAAGCCCGCGAAGCCAAGCCCAACCGTAAGTTCAGCCCAAGCCTAGCAAATTTCTGTGTGCTTGCAGGACCTGTTGGGCCCGCTCGAGTGTCCGCCGACGCCGCCGAAAATTTGGATTTCGGCCGTTGTCACGTCGTCGTCGTGGTGTTCCAATCTTTGCTTTTAACAAGTGAGTTCTGCTCACTAATGCTTTCTTAGTTTTCTAATTATGCTTAAGGGTTGATTAGATTTAATTAAGTGCAATTAGGGGGTTAGATTAGAGTAGATTAGCGATTATTAATTAAATGTGATGCATGTTAGGCATTTGATTAGGGTAATTAGCAAGTAGAGATGTGTTAGTAATTATTGAATGCATCTCGGGATTTTTCCCGACCCTTATCGAGTTTCAATTAGGCATTACGGACCTGAATTGGATTTTTAGTATTTATTTATTAATTTTCAAAATTAATTAATTAATAATTTATTTTTCGAAAATTAGGCAGGGATACCCGACGATTGAAATTTTATGTTGATCGTCGTGGTGCAGTCTGTTTATTTATTTGAGCTCTACGTTGCACTGAATTGAATTGATTGCGAAATTTGAGGAATTATTCTTAAATTGATGGAAATTGAGTGAAATTGCATGATTGATTGGTAAATGGCCGAGTATGGTTATTTAGCATTAATAATGCCTTGATGAGTTGTAAAGTGGAGAGAATCGTGAGATTGAACCGGGAATATTCTTGGCTGAGACCGATCAAGTACGAGGTATAGACATACGTGGTTCGATGATAAGGAAATCACTAGTGAAAACGACGCCTTAAAGAAATTACGAATGTTGTCTATTACCTACATTAGTATAGATATACGTGGTTCGGTGATAATGAAATCACTGGTGAAAACGGCGCCTTAAAGAACGCACGAGTGTTGTCTACTACATGCATCATTATGGACATACGTGGTTCGATGATTAAATATATTATTGGTGAAAACGGCGCCTTAAAGACCACACGAGTGCTATCCAGTACATATGTCACTATGGCAAAAACGACGCCCGAAAGCATTACTGTAACTCTGCGACTGAGTATACTATTGGAGGTTATACAGTGTGGAGTGAGATGACTTAGAAATGATCCGACTAACATGTAATTGACTAGGTAGATTGATCATTGCTTTGATCTGATGTCGCGAATTGATTGATTGAATTGAGGAAATCACTGGTTAAAACGACGCCTTAAAAAACGCATGAGTGCTGTCTACTACATGCATCATTATGGACATATGTGGTTCGGTGATTAAAGATATTACTGGTGAAAATAGCGTCTTAAAGAACGCACGAATGCTATCCATTACATACGTCATTTTGGCGAAAACGACGCCCGAGAGCATTACTGTAGCTCTGCGACTGAGTATACTATTGGAGGTTATACAGTGTGGAGTGAGATGACCTAACTGACATGTAATCGACTAGGTCGATTGATCATTGCTTTGATTTGATGTCGCGAATTGATTAATTGAATTGAAATGACCGATGAATGGTCCGACTGACATGAAATTGACTAAGTCGATTGATCGATATATCGATCTATGATGTGACTGCTTGGGTGTCTATTGAACTGTGCTAATATGCAGGTGGAATCTAAGGCTAAGGTAAGTCCTCTGACCCATGCGTGCATAGGCAGCCCGGTTAGCGTATTGGTTTACTAATCAAGTCTTAGGGGGTAGAACTTGCTGAGACGTGGTCTCAGTGGTTATTGAATAACCATTTCATGACCCTGATGAGGAGCTTGAGGAGGAGGAATCTAAAGAGGAGAACCCTGATGTGAAACCTGATGAGGAGGAAGATTTTGGAGAAGAAAATGACCACGAAGAGGATCCTGAGTATGATCCAGATGAGGACTGAGATCCCATCTTGTTTTGCAAACTTTGGGTTTTGATCAAATGTATAGTAGATCAGACTTATGAATAGTATTGTAAGATATTATAGTTTGCCGTGTATAAAAGTGTGGTTATGTGTTTTCATGTTGTGAAAATTGTGGCCTACTTTTCTATCCCAATGTTTTATTATCTGGGGATTATATTATGCTTCCACATGCGTATATTAAATAAATGGGTCGGCGATGCATTCTGGGACGTCGCTATTAATTGACCAGGTAAGGGATGAGTACACGTTTGAGAATCGAGGCATGACATTACCCAAGAAGAGGCTAGAGTATTCCTTCGGTGGGATTTAGCAACCCAATCGACTACTAAATTTGTGGACCAATTGCAATGGGCCAAGGTAGTGTGATCATAATGGGCCAACAAAATTCTAGCATCTTCTGTTAAAGACAACATCTCCCATCCCACATGCTTATCTTGCATAATAGCATCCACCATCTCTAGACAATCAGATTTAATCTCAATCTTTCTCTCTCCCTCTTTAGTTGAAAAAATTTCAGAGCTTCGATCAAGGCCAGGTACTCCTTTTGGATTGCCGATGAAGCTGGGATCATCTTTGTGAAACCGTCAAAAAGGGTTCCCAATGTGTCTTGAAGAACTCCCGAGATAGCCCCTAACATTGCTCCTTCCATAAACGCTCCATTGATGTTGATTTTAAAAGTAAGAGCCTTTGATGGGATCTAATTTTGAGCCTTTCACACTCTGCATGTTGTTGGGTCTATTGAAGAGTTTGTTGTTAGGCCTATTGAAGGAATGACAGAAGGTCCTGCTATAAGGCCTATTTAAGGGCGGATAGAAAGGTGAGTATCTTTGCTTTAGCAACTTTTCAATTCATATTCGATAGAATTTGGTACTTAACTATGCACTGGTTTTTTCTTGTCATTTTTGTCTATTATGCATCTGTAATTAATTTGGAAAGTTTTCTTCACTTATTTCCATCATGAAAATGAGTAGATATCTAATTATTTATGCTAGTTAGTCATAGTCTTGATACAGTGCAATCTTGTTATAAGGCCCACTAAAGGGCCAACAAAAGGCCTTTTTCTTGCGGGTCCCTAGAGTCCCTTGCGAGCTCCAGTCTTTTTCCGATTCGATCTGCAGCATCTTGTAAGTTCTGGCGATCGTCTTAGCCACACTGCTCCCCTTGCGATGACGATGAGCTGCTGCGATCTACACTGCCCGTGAGCTGAGCCCGTCATTGCGTCGCCTGCAACCTGTGACTCTGCTCGCCACTCGTTGCCACCCAAGCCGCCTGCAGAGTCCGACGACGAGCTTGAAGTCGTCGGAGCTAGTAGGGTGGTGGTTATGGTCTGTGAAAAGCGCCTGGGAGTTAAGTAGTGTGGCGGAGTGGGAGGGGAGGGAAGGGTTGGGCCACGTGGTGAGAGGAGGGAACACGCGACCTGGCGAGGTCATGGAAGAGAGATGGTGATGAATCTCCCACGTGAATTTAAGTAGGAATATCCCAGATTGGATAAGGGCAATCTTATTTTTGTATCTAATCCGCCTCCTATGGGATTTCGAATCATAATTTTTATTGGACCAAATCAAGATGTATATAGCAACTGAAGCGCAGCGATTCAAGTTGAAATAATATGTGCAAAATTTTGCGAGATTGTCGACTGTTCTACAAATTTAAACAACTTAACTTGTTTGATACGTGAAATCGTGATTTAAAATTTAAATACCCTAACACTCACTCTTATAGAAACATATAATGGAGAGGCAAATAAAAGGTCTAAAAAGATAGATAAGAAATATATGCGAAGAGAGAGTAGAGTCTAAATAGATTTTATTAGATAATTATCTTAGGTAACATATTAATCCATGATATGCACATGCAGAAAATCAAATCAAGAGAAATAATATTCTATTTCCTTATAAATTGAGATTCTAAACTTAGAGTAGATTGATAGACAGATGATAATGCATATCGATAGGCACATGATAAAGTTACATATTTATACCCTCCTACTATCACTTTAATGACTAACAAATACCCAGCAAACACAAAGTCACAGTTGTTTTCGGAGTCCTTGACAGATTAAAATGACTCGAGAAATGCAGGAACATCCATTATTCATGGCTTTATGTCATTACATAACTTATAAATCCAAAATAAAATCCGGAACAACAAATTATTAATAAATAAACTTATATCCGCAGTAAAAGGAAAAAAAAAAACTTTGAAGAGGGGAAGAGGAGTAGCTCGCAGAATAATAGCCATCCTTACTGACTCTATGGATGCCACATGAACAAGGCTCGGGTTCCATTAATTAATCACTAGATCAATCTTTGAAGGTAACTTTCCCTTGAGTTGTTGCCAAGCCCGTTCTCTAGGTTCCTTTAACTTTTTCAACATTTTCGGCTCGCCAACCGTGACCAATTCTTCCTCACAAGGACTCACCACTAACTTCTCAAGAGCAATAGCATTATCAACAAGGTAAATCACTAGCTCAAGATCACAAGTTCGACCATAATAATTATGAAATTCAACCTCCTTTAGGTATCGATGGGGAGGTCCATCAACTCTTTTCAATTTTCTCTGCCTGCATAGCATGTCCTCTGGGAATATCAACTGTGGCAAAATAAGAATGCTGCATATTATTGACACAAAATCGCATCGTATTGGAGAATGCCAATGAAAAAAAGAACTCGCAAAACAAAGTATGTCTATGTGGATTGTCACATCAAGTAGATACTAACCACATGATGTCCGAATTCAACAGTGGCTTGGTATATCATATTCAACCCTAATGCATCTGTTAAATACCTAAATAGATGAAGACTTGAATGAGGCCTGAAAACCCACCTCTAACACAAAACTCCGCAGGCAGGGCCATGCCTCGATCACAAGAGTCAAGGGAAGTAGACTTGCTTCTTTAGATACTGGAACTCTCAATATCAATTGCTTGACACTTGTCAATTTAGGTAGTTGACGAATTTGTAAATTTTCCTGCATATTATAGAGAGAGAATCAAAGGCAACACAGATTATAGTAAGGAAATAACTTATGAAACCTTAAAAAAATCAGTCAGTGCTCTTACACTGTGTAGCTGAAAGAATTCAAGTTTTAGAATTTGCACACAAGGAAGGCTCGAAAAAGTAGGCAACATAAAAGGCAATTGCAACAACGAGTCTCCTCTAATAGACACCTCAGACAGCTGGGGGAGCTTGTCCAAATATACCGGCATACTCATTCCCACGAAAGTGAAGGACACAAGATCAGTGTCATAAATCTCAACGTCTTCAAGATCATCACACCATAATATGTGCAAGTACTTTAGCTTTAGTGATCGGCCAGAAACTCTAAAACTTGTCAAAGTATGAGCCTCCTCCAAAACCAATCGCTCTAGTTTTGGACAATTGGCAAGCAGTTGTTCAACGAGTTCTCCATCCACAGTTACTTGATTCAAGCAAAGCTCTTCAAGATACCTAAATCCAACATGCCACGATATAGAAGGGCTCAAGCCAACATTACTTAGACCTGAAGTCCGTTGTGAACACCCTATATCATCATCCATAAGTGTCTCATGCCCTAACCTGTATGGCAATCGACTAGGGTCACATTCATCAGTCAAATCGTCAAAAACCGCAGGCTTGAAATCTAGTTGGAGAACTTTAACTCGTTTTGCCAATGCAAACCTAATCCATCGATCAATATGAGGCTTATATGAGATATTCAAGTCAAAGCGTAACGCGAATCTACGTAAATGGTACCCTCCACTTTGCTGATGCAAGACATTATCCACCCATTGCACATATCTAGCCCTCTCCTTTTCAGCTATCTCGGGGTTAGCTTTCATCTCGGCCAACAAGTCAGACCAATCGAAGTCAAGGTTGGTGACCTGACAAGTAGACAAATGCCTCCATCTTCTGGAACGAAGACAAGTCGCTTGTGCTTCTCTAGATGTCAAAAGAGATAATATAAAGCCTATAACGTCTTCAGGCAAACTGCTGATCCGATCCTTTGGGTTGAGCTTCACCAAAAGAGAAACAAACAAGGTAAGAAAAATCTGGAAATAAGACAGATGGAAAATAGGAAGATGGACAATTCAACAATCAAACATAAGAAAAAACTCAGCTTCCTGTCAGAAACAATGAGATAATGTAATATTGAAGACCCATTAACCCAACCAAGAAAAAGCACAACTTTTGCTCTATTGGCCAATATATGCAACCGAAAATCCTCTACGGTAATCTGAGAGAGAGTGAGGGCGGGGGTCTTCTTGCGACTAGTTCCAACCTCAAAGATGAAACGTTACCTCATCAGCCGATTCGGCTTCAGAATCAGGTAAGAAAAATCTGGAAATAAGATAGATGGAAACTAGAAAGCAGGAAAATTCAACAGTCAAACATAAGAAAAAAAAAACTCAGCTTCATGTCAGAAACAACGAGATAAGGAAAATCGAAGACCCATTAACCCAGCCAAGAAAAAGCACAACTTTTGCTATATTGGCCGATAAATGCAATTGAAAATCCTCTATGGTAATATGAGAGAGAGAGTGCGCCGGAGGTCTTCTTGCGACTAGTTCCAACCTCAAAAACGAAACTTTACCTCGTCGGCAGATTCGGCCTTTGCTCTACCAGCCAATATATTCAATTGAAAATCCTCGTTGGTAATCTAAGACGTGTGTATGCAACATTGGCTGACCAAGCACAGAGAAAGAGAGATAGGGCAGGGCTCTTCCTACGATTAGTTCCAACCTCAAAAACTAAAACGTTACCTTGTCGGCAAATTCGCCTTCAGAATCAGAAGGGAGCCTCATTGCAGATGGAGAATCCATAGACCCCGGCATTAGTTCACCTTCCGTTCGTCTCCATCTTTTTGCCTTCCCAATCACTTGTTTAGTCTTTATTAGATTTTAAGCAAAATTCAAAACACCCTTTAATGCGATATCTTTTTCAAAATTCCAAATCAGCGATATTCTTTCCTAATTAGCGATATTCTATCATAATCAGCAATATTCTTTCCTAATCAACGATATTCTTATCCTTACAAGCACTAATTTGCATAACTCCGCTTAGCTAGTTATGGGGGACTTTAATGCCATAAAAGACCCGTAAGATAGAGTAGGTGGCTCCGATGCTTGAATCCCGTACTTTGATGAATTCGGACAGTGCTTAGCGCAGTCGGAACTGGATGACCTAAGGTATGTAGGTTTTAGATACACCTGGACAACTTCCTCGAGATCTTCTCACAAGGCTAGAAAGATTGATAGAGTACTCGTCAACTCTAGGTGGAGCCTAGATTTCTCTTACTCCAAAGCTTCCTTCCCAGCACCGGGAATTTCGAATGATACACCTATGGTGGTGAAGGTGGTGAACCCGATTTTTCAGAGGAAAACGTTCAAGTTTTTTGACTTTTGGATGAAACATCTGGAGTTCAATGCTATAGTTAGTCAGATTTGGGAGGATTTGGGTGAGGGAGTTCCTATGTTTAGGCTTGTGCGCAAACTCAAGGCCCTCAAAAGTCGGTTGAAGCAGCTTAATAGAGAGTATTTCTCCAATATCTCTGTCAGGACGTTAGAAGCAAGGGTGGCCTTAGAGAGTCCTCAAAATAAAAATGGATCTAGTTAGAAAGATCATTGGAAAGTCCTCAGAATCAATTTATAGTCTTTAGCAATAGCTTAGGCCACATATCCATTGATGAATAGAGGGAATATGGACCATTAGTGGCTCTGAGGTTACTTGAAATGAATTAATGACGCACTTCATATCCAATGATCGAATTTAATGACTTGACTTTGGATAAGTGAAAACATAGACTATATTTAGTCGTTTGGATTTCTAATCAGAATAGGACTGGATATGATAAAATATGAAATTTAGGGATTTTGCTATATCATATCCATTATATGGTAATTGTAGTAATAAAGTTGGATATATTGGCATTATATCACTGTACCTTATTTGGTACAAACGTTAAGTCAATATAAATGAACAAAAAAAATTACAAACAGAGACGGTAAAAAATTTCGCGACATTCTTACTTACTTTATTTTATTTTATTATCTTTCTAATTAATTTCTTGTTCCCCCTTCCATCATTCTCTAATAAAATTTTGTTAAATAGTATATTGAACTAATATACCTAAAATACTAAAATACCTAAAAGGGTATAATAAATATAAATATATATTTATATTTACACATTGAATTTATATTATAAGATAGAATTAAATTCAAATATATATAATTGAGATTAAATTAGAAAAATAAATTGTTATCTTTTATTTGGAAATTCTTATATTAGAATTCAAAAATTATTTATATTGAAAGATAATTTTAATTTTATTAATTTAAAAATTTTGTTTTTCTATAAAAATAACTTTCCTATTATAAATGTTAGAAATCTTATCCACATTTATTTCATCTTTTCATGGAATAATTTTATCCAGTCTAAGTTCCCTTTGTATCCAACTTTATTCTGTCTTTAGCAGGCACCAAATACAAAATAAAATAAATGTTATCTTATCCTGAATTTTATCTTGACTACAAATGTAGCCAAAGGGTTTCTTGTAGACTTTAGCCATGAGGGTCTAAATCTCCTATTTAAGATAGGTTCAGATTTTGGGACTCAAATTAGTCTTAATTGCAAGCTTCCCATGGCTCATTTCTCAAGACTTGATAACAAAGCCATGTATTCTTTGCCTGACATGGTATCGGGTTATCATTTTAAACACCCGACGAGTTGCAAGTCTTCTTTATTGTAGTTGGAATAGGTCATCTTTCCATTTCATTTGGTGTTTACTTTGCTCACCGCTTTTCAATACATTGTATGTTAATTCCTTTTCTAGACTAAGATAGGACTAGTTTAGAACTTTAAACGAAATGCCACAAAAACATGTTGCATGATCACTAGAAATGGTGTAAAAAACCTCTAGGATTTAAAATAGTAAATTAATTTGCATGATGACTAAGAAACATCCAACTAGTTAGATACCAAAAGGGCTTAAATAGCAATATCGATGTAAGCAAGTCCCCAATCCTAGAACCTCTTACTACATAAGAATTGAGATGATTCTCACGCGTCTCCATTGGGTTTCTAACAAACCCACCAAAAATGATTAGTATCGACTCCTTATAACACAGAGTATATAAAAAAATGGGATAGTCCCAAATGCTACACCCCTTGAATAGATGAGCCTTCTGAGTTGTCCTTTTGGATGAACCAACCGATGTTCACATTCTTAGGTAAGTACCTCTAAATTTATTTTGCAAAGGGGTAGGTCATGATTATATTGAACTTTTTATGTTGTGGTTTTTGGATTTTTGGTACATATTCAATGTAGCTCATGGAGTATATGATAATGTTCAATGCCGTCATTCCATTATTTAAAATCATATTACAACATCAAATATTTTCATATAGTCCAGAGACTAAATTAAACATATACCCAAAGTTTAGGGACTACGCCGAACAAATTAAAAGCTCATGGATCACATTGCACATTAGGCCAAAATTGAGAGATCATTTGTGTAATTTTCCCATTAATGTATTCTACCTTCTAAGGTGGTAGTCTCATCTATTAGGCAATTCGAACTTTGGTGACATATGTAAAGTTTAAACAAGGCGGTTGCTTGTCCAATTGAAAAGTACCAAAAAAGCATTCCCTGTTATGAAATACATGAATAAATATTCATTATATTCATCTTATCTAATGTACTTATTATGGTATATTTGTATCATACATTTTAAGTACATCTCCCTATACAATGAACGTTCATCTCCCTTATCAAGTACATGTATCATTCGATACATTGATATTAATGATAAGTACATTCTTGTTCTCCTATAAATAGGAGTTTAGTTTTGATGTACAATAATATAGAACAACAACAGAAACACAACAATGAGATACTAGAAATAATACTCTTTCCTCTTGCTTTCTCTACTATTTCTGATGTTCACTTGCTTTCTCTTCTCAATCTCTTCTCTATTATATATTCATAATATTTTACAACACGTTATCAGCACGAAGATCTATTGACTGAGTAAGTAATTTTTGTAAGGTGGGTATTCTTTTTATTAATCAATTTATACTTCATCTTCTTCTATCAATTTTTCATTTTTATTTCTCTTTGCCAAAAACCAAATTTCAAATCTAAAAGTATCTTTCTGCTCCTGAAGTAGCGGTGGATATTTGGAAATCTTTTTAATTAATTTAAGGATTTATTTTTGCAAGGATTATGGCAAATATTGAAAAGCCCAAATTCCACATCCTGGAAGTGAGTGGAAAGAATTATCTATCTTGGTGTCTTGATATGGAAATGCACCTCCAAGAGTAAGGTCTCGCTAATACAATTACAGATGATGGAACCTTAAATGAAAAGGATAAAGCAAATGCGCTGATTTTTATTCGCCGTCAATTGTATGAGAGCCTGCAGACTCAATATTTATCTGTTTGAGACCCTCATATCTTGTGGAGGAGGTTGAAGGATAGGAATGATCATACCAAGACTGTTATCCTCCCTCAAGTACAATATGACTGGCAAAATCTTAGACTGCAAAATTTTAAATCAGTGTCTAACTATAATTCCGCGTTATTTGATATCGTTTCTCAGCTTGAGTTATGTGGTATCAAACTTGTTGATGCGGAATTGTTAGAGAAAACTTTCTCCACCTTCCATGCTTCGAATATTGTATTGCAACAGCAATACCGGCAACGTCAGTTTGCCACATATTCTAAATTAATTTATGTACTTCTTACTGCCGAGCAAACCAATGAATTACTGCTAAAAAATCATGATCTTAGACCTGTTGGCTCAAAAGTATTGCCTGAAACACATGCTAACTTTGAGAAAAATACTGGCCATTTTGAGGGCTATAAGCGCAGGCAAGAACAAAATCCTAGAAGGGATGGCAAGAAATTTAACCACCATAGGATATCAAACTTTGGCTTGAATCATGGCAAAGAAAAGAAGTCAAAGAAGGTGATTAATGAAAGTATTTGTCATCGCTGTGGCATGACTGGGCACTGGTCACATACCTGCTGTACGCCAAAACATTTTGTTGATATATACCATGCATCTTTAAAGAATACGGGTAAGCGTGGTGAATCTCATGCCATTGAAATCAATCATACTGCCATAACCATTGTTGAGGCCAACAATATTTCCGTCGGTGGGACTCATCTTGCTCTTGAAGTAGCAAATGCATCCTTGGATGTCTCTGATTTCTTCGATAACCTCTGATTACTTTGATGTGACATTAGATTGGTGGATGATAATTTGAACTTCGAATTTTATGTTGTTTCGCTTTAAATGTATTACTTTTTGTTGTTTTTTAATATGATTATGAAATGCTTATGAACCTTACATAATCTTTTTGTTCGGTTTTTTTTCCCATTGGGTTTTCCCGGCTTAAAGTTTTTAACGAGGCAATTAATGCATCCATAAAAGGGAGAGATCATAAAGTTTGTGCTCTACACTTTTTTTCCCTTTTGTCCGGTTTTTGTTCCACTGGGTTTTTCCGGCCTAAGGTTTTTAATAAGGCAATATCATTCGATGCTCATTCATAATGAATACAATGAATATTCAAGGGGAAGTGTTATGAAATACATGAATGAATATTCATTATATTCATCTTATCTAATATACTTATTATGGTATATTTGTATCATACATTCTAAGTATATCTCTCTATACAGTGAACGTTCATCTCCCTTATCAAGTACATGTATCATTCGATACATTAATGTTAATAATAAGTACATTCTTGTTCTCTTATAAATAGGAGTTTAGTTTTAATGTACAAGATCACAACAGAAACACAACAGTGAGATATTAGAAATAATACTCTCTCCTCTTGCTTTCTCTACTATTTCTGGTGTTCACTTGCTTTCTCTTCTCAATTTCTTCTCTATTATATATTCGCAACGCAATATTTTACAACATTCCTTACTTTTAACCACAAAAAATTGATAGGAGAGAATTTCTTCTAATCAATGATGTAAAAAGTAAATTAAGATATTTGGCAGATCCCATAAATTGAGGGAATCCTCTCTAAGGGAATGTTAATGGACCATGCAGGCCAAATTTATGTTGAAATTTCTGCTTTAGTTAATGAACGACTAATCTCTATGAAAAAAACCATAGTTAATTAGCCAATCCTATCAAACAAGTTGATTTTAACACAAAACGATTGAGTTGGATGTTAAACTCGACGTGCGCTTATTTCAACTTTTAGTCATTTTTGCAAAGTTGCATTGACATCACTTTCGAAGTTAGGTAGGAAAAAAGCCGGAGTACTTGCGCTGACGGGCTTCGCGCAGGGCTTCTGGATTCTAGCACATAGTTGGACAGGCCCATCAAGTGCAAAGATATAATCTCTGAGCCGAGCGTGTTTATTTGTGCTTTGATTGGGAGATGTACTAATTAGGTCTTATGGTGTGCTCTCATGTGACAAGATAGAATATTATTGCTTGCAATTGAACTAAAGTTCCAATGGTTCTCTCTCTGGTCATTGGTCACTCTATTTGGAAGCATTATGTCGAGGGAGGACGTCACTCTCTTGTGAGAGAGGATAACCAGGAACTATATCCCTCACTGGTCATTATGAGAGAGTCACATATCACCTACCATATTTTCCTATGGTGGAAAATTTTCATTGTTCAATGACCATGTCAGATGCCTTAATTGGCCCTGATGTGCTTTTGGATTCCAGCACATAGATGGAGAGACCCATCACGTGACAAGAAACAGGGGATCTAACAAGATTTAAGCAAGTAAAACCATAATCTTGGAGGAAAAGATGTTTATTTGTCCCTTTTCTTTATGCCGATCACCCAAGCAAGGCCAACCCTTGCCAACCATGGCTGATGACCAGCAGGCAAAAATAAAAAGGGAAAGAAAATAGAAAGGAAAAAAGAAAGAAAGAAATTCTATCGGAAACCGCGTGGGTAGTATAGAAAATATTTCTATACTTGCCATGGCAACATGCTTTCAATTGTGGTTATATTCCAAATAAACCAATGACCATGACATTCAATTAACAAAAGGTAAATGGTCAATTTAGACAACCCTTATAATCGGACTCTATGCAATTTTCTAAAATCTTGGAAGCTACCCAATACAATCTTATGCTTTGAATTTCACGGACTAATAATACTCGGGCTAAATATTTACGGGAAACTAGTGAGAGTGCTCTTTCTTTAAAGTAAAAGTTGATTGGGTTTGTCGTTTGATTTACAATTTCTTTTTCCCAAAGGTATAACGATCCTGGCCTATAATTATCATTTCTCGGAGTGTTCTATCTGATCCATGTACTAATATATGTCTCACGAATAGGGGTGTGCATGGTCCGGGCGGGCGGTTCCCGACCTAAAACCGGGAACCGCCCGCTAAGGATCGGTTCCGAAAAATTAGAACCGGGATCCATCCGTTTGTTGCATGGATCCACCCGGGAACCGGACCGCCGGTCCGATCCGGTTCTCGGGTGGATCCATGGAACCGATCTTGACGCGAAACAATTTTGGTTTTCAACATAGAATAGTCGGGTCTATGAGTTGAGAAGGAGGGGAGGAGGTCTATGGTTGGGTTTTCAACATAGAACGGTTGCGGAACAATTTTCCGCAGCTGTGGTGGGTGGCGGCCGATGCGAGGGGGCGAACAACAGCGGCGGAAGAGTAGCGGCGGCGGCGTCGACGCTCGAGGAGGAATCAAAATGGCAATAGGATTAGGAGGAACCGAGGAAGAGACAAAGAGAGAGAGAACCGAAGACGAAGGGAGTGAGGAAATGAGATCTAATCTAGGGTTTCTTTTAGTAATTTTTTTTTTTAAATATTAAAAAGGTTCCGGTCCGGTCTGGGTGGGCGGATTCGCCCATGGAACCGGGAACCGGACCGGTACCCACCAATTCCGAAAATTGGAACCGGGAACCGGACCGGTTGCCTCAAGAACCGTCGGTTCCGGCGGTTCCGATCCGGTTTCGGGCAGTCCGGGCGGTTCTCGGGTATTTTGCACACCCCTACTCACGAAGGTATCAAACTTAAGCTATCTAATTGGCCAGTGAATTCTGAACAAAAAAAAAAAAAAAAAAAAAAAAAAATTGGCCGATGAACCCCCGATTGTCCAAAATCCTAAACTTATACTTATTGTTTAATAAATAAATAAATAAATCGAAAATATTTTAAAATAAAATTAAAGTAGCATTTTAGGAGTTTTGAAATATGGAAATGTTTAGGATTTTTTTGGATTGATTAGATATTTGCCGACGTACGGATTCTTGAAGTGTCATAACTTGGCACAAAGGGACACTTAAGTGTCATAACTTACGAAAGTGACACTTTAGTGCCAAAATCGGAGAGAAATTGATAACTTAAGTGCCATTCCGGCCATAATCCGGCCAAAACACTAGCGTGTCAATTTTCCGACGAAGAGAGTGTAAAACGGCATTGTTTTGATGCTAACATGATAAAAATTTAATATAAAAAAATTAATTTAATTTAAAACTAAATTTATTTAAAAAATTTTTAAAAAATTTTTAAAAAAATAAAATAAAATTTAAAAATAATTTTTTAAAAATTAAATAAATTAAATTTAAAATTAAATTTATTTAAAACATTTAAAAATAAAAATTTAGTATTAAACAATTTTGAAACAATTTAAAAAAATTAAAAATTTAATAAAGTTTTAAAAATTTGAAAAAAGGGAGGCAACGGGAGGCGGTAGCCCTGCCCTTTTTCCTTTGTAAAATATATTTTTTAATTTTTTGTAAAACTTTTTTTAATTTTTTCAAATTTTTTAAATATATATTAATTTTTTTATTTTTAAATATTCTAAATAAATTTAATTTTAAATTTAATTTAATTAATTTTTATATTATTTTTTTGCCACGTCAACACTAAAACGACGTTGTTTTTGCATTATTTGGCCATGTTAGCGTGCAAAACGACGCCGTTTTGTATTCACTTCGTCGGAAAATTGACATGTCAGCGTTTTGGCCGAAGTGGCACATAAGTGATCAATTTTTCTTTGATTTTGACATTTAAGTGTCATTTTTGTAAATTATGGCACTTAAGTGTCATTTTATGCCAAGTTATGGCACTTGAAGCGATCTTTTGCCGATATATGCCGAATGAAGTTCAATGGTTCAAGACATGACCACTATGAGGGAAGGAAAAATAAAGAGCTTGTCATTGCGATGTCACGTGCAACTCTGATTTGTAATATCTGCTTAAGAAGAGGATTCATCTAGGACTTGCTTTCTAAGCAGCAAATAAAGTTTTTAACTGTTTGTGCTTCTATTAAGATGTCTTGTTTAGCCTTCTGTAAAATCCACTTTACAACTGTATAGATGTAAATGGCCAAAAAATAACATCTTTTAGATACATCAAAAAATTAGGAGATAAGGATCCTAGTTTCATATAATGGGAAAAGTGTTAGAAAAGTCATAAACATTTTGTATTTGTGCCAATTTAGTCATAAACTTCTTGACTTGGTGCCAATTTAGTCCTAGACTTTTTGTTAATTCCAATTTAGTCCAAAAACTTTTGGCCTAGTGCCATTTCAGCCATTCTAGCTAGATATTGTTAATGTGGATGGCGGCTAACTAACATGACAGGGCCAATGCTGACATATACAACTTTTAATAATAAATTTTTTTTTCAAAATATTGATTTCTTTTTCTTTTTTTCCTTTTCTTTTCTTTTTTCCCCCTCCCCTCCTTCCTCCAACCAGTCACCAAGGCGATCGGCTGGAGGCAAGGGCCAACGAGCCTCGCCGGCCACTAGCCAACCTTGAGCCCTCGTTGCTAGCCTCACGTTGTGCAGTTGATGGTCAAGCCTCACCTAGCCCCTTACAAGGCTTGTGCCCTCGCTAGAGGCTGCGAGGTCCCACCTACGAGGGCTAGAGACCTCGCCAGTGGTTGGGCAAGGCTCAACCTCATTGAATCTAGTGAGGTTGGGCCTCACCCATGGTCAGCAAGGCTCGACTTTCGCCAGATCTGGCAAGGGTGAGCCTTGCCAGCTTGAGGCCACCTTCAAGGCTGTTGACTGAGGCTCAAGCCTCGCCAGTGGCTGGCAAGGTCAAGCCTTTGGCCAGTTGCCCAACCAATGATCAGCTAGAGGAAAGAGGGTAGGGAAAAAAAGAAAAGGAAAAAGAAAAAAATAAATAAAATAAAAATTTGAAAAAAAAATATTAAAATTTTATTAAAAATTGTTCACGTCAGTATCAATAATGTCACGTCAACTAATTGGCATCTACGTGAGCAAAATTCAGCCAAAATTATCTAAAAGGACTGAATTAGCATTATGTCAAAAGTCTTATGACTAATTGGCACCAATAAAAAGCTTATGATTGAATTGACATAAAGTCAAAAGGTTTAAGACACATCAATAAAAGATTTTTGACTAAATTGACATAAATGTAAAAAGTTTAGGACTTTTCAGACACTTTTCCCTCGACGTAATGCCAAGCAAACCTTTATCACATTTTCCTTCATAGAGAATTATGAGACTTGAAATCTAAAAAGCAGGGTGTTTGTCCCACAATTGTTAGCACCCTTTTCATTTCTAAAATTTACCCAACATTTTAATTGTTCCCACGATTACTTTTGTCTCCTTGATTTAATTACTAGACCATTGTAGTTCTGACCATTAAAAGTTACAAGTATGCATGTATTACTAAAGAACAAATAATAAAATTAACTAGCTTGCGTTTTGTTTGTTATACCTAATATATAATTATTCTAGCAAAAAAAAAATCAATATAAAACCAGGGAGTTCAAAGGTTGGATTTGTGCATATTCACTCCTTCCTTGCCTAGAATAAGAATTTTTTTTTTTTTTTTTTGGTAACCGAGGATCCGCCAGAGCATGCCCTTTCGTTTACGCTAGTCGGGGTCTCATGGGCCTCCGTGATGGAGGCCCTACAACGACTATACCTCAGGGGAAGCTGGCCCAACAACCCACCGCCAAGGCCTCCCACTTAAATTGCTAGCAACACCAGGATTCGAATTCTCAACTGCATCGAAGCAGGAGAGAAGGAATACTAACGCAGCTACCCACGGGTGAGTTCCTAGAATAAGAAATTGATTTTAAAATTTTTCATTTGCTTAACTTTGTTGTGGAAAACCATTTATTTATTTTGCATGTACATAGTATAAGTATTTGAAAATAACAAATCTAGAGAAATTCATGAGGAATGACTTCCTTTGGTACATGAATACTAAATGAATACGGTGGAAAGTAAGTAAATGCAGAGTAAAGTTTTTCGCGCCCTCGCGACTGGGTCCTTTCAAGAAAAGAAAATGTGGATTTTGACCAGAATTTTTGTTTCTAGAGAATTATGGGACTTGAAATATATATATAAAGTTGTTTGGCAAATTCCTATAATGTTTTACGCTTTTCATTTCTAAAATTTACTGAGCATTTAATTGTTCCCACAATTACTTTAGTCTCCATGATTTTCATGATGTAAGATTTACCAAATTTAGATTTTTACTTAGTTTTTTTTTTCTATAATATGCATATATATTACTAAAGGCATGCCCCAATGAAAAATAAGGATCATGTGGCTAGAATGTGAATAAGTCTTATCATGTGATTTGTCGTTGTATAAAACTCTTATTTAGTTGTAATGTTATTCTCATTTTTGATGTATACATTCTGTTGTTTCTCAGAATAACAATTATTATCCTTGGTTCTACAATAAACATAAGGTTTGTTCATTCAAATATATTGTCACATATAGGCTAACATTAAAGTAATAAGATGCATTATGATACATGGAAAATATTACTTGTTCTTAGAGGACAGATACTACTTCACTGCAATTAAAAGGAAAAAGCGTCCTTCATCAGCCTCAACGACGGTGAAATTTTTAAAAGAAATTATGGAAGAGATTTTGCGGAGTTGTTATTAAGCTTTGATATAGAGCCTGCGATGAAAGATAATTAATGTAAAAATATCTGAGGAAGGATGGAGACGCGGAAGAAGCCATGCTGACTCGTTCAAATGGATTGAAGAGAATATACCTTCAGTAGTTAGAAGCTGAACGTCAAACTTGACTTTGACCTTCCTATTCTAGAAAAGGTGCGTCTTTATTTTGCAATTAGGCTTCCCCGTGTTTTCACAACAATCAGCGTCACTTTCCATTGATAAAATCGGCGATCACATCTTTCCAATCCAACCAACATTAGGGCCACTGATTATGGATTTTCGCTCGAGATTTTGTGACTGAAAATTTAAAAAAAAAAAAAAAAATTCACTTGAAAAAGTGAAAAAGACGAGTAAAAGTCACATGATCAAGTACGAAAAAATGAAGAAAAGATATGGAGAATGAAGACTTTGATTTGTCAACAAGAAGCGCCGCTTTAATTATGAGAAGAAAAGATAATACGCAATGCACGCGATGATGAGGATTAATACAAGAAAGTTCGCCCGTTGACTTTGATCAGCTTCTGGTTTTCTCTTCCCTCCATGAAAGTGAGGAGATGAGATTATTCCAACAATCGATTAAACATTAAAATAAAAGATAATCGCGACCATAGAACCATGTCGACTGTCGAGGTCATTTCTCGCCAAATTCTTTCTTTTTCTAAATAAAGAAAAGGGTCAATGCGAAATTGCGCTTTGACCACGGAAAAAAAAAGGAGAAAGGAAATGCAAGATTATGCAAAGGAGAGAGCTTGAGTGCCAGAACAGACAATCTAGAAGTCTCAAATCATGGCAAACATGGAAAAGCTAGAATATGCCTCGGGCAAAGTCGTCCCTGTGGTCAAATTTGGATTGTTGACCCTAGGATGAAGGAGGAAGAGAGAGAGCATAAATTGACAGGATCATGTCTAAGTTAAGTTACGTTATATGCATATGCAATCGGTGCCCTCAAATTAGTTTAATATCATCTGACGATAGACGATAAGTGGACTACAGAGTAATGATATTATGGGAAAAAAGAAAGTTAATTAATCAAGTTCGATCGAGTGGAATCGAGTGACTATTATAACTAAAATCATGAAGTACTGTATGAAGGAGAGGGCATTCCTTTGATACCCATCGAAACGTGATCAAATTCATAAAAAAAAAAAAAAAAAAAAAAAAAAAGATTGGATGGAGCCTCTATGATGTTGCGGTTCTCGTTGCAATACAGCGATGTATTAAACTGTACAATCTTTTAGAAAAATGGTACTTCAATTGGACCATGGGAATTTTGTGGGCAAGTTCATGCATGAATTGTCTCTAGATTCTAGATTCTTTTCACATTGATGGGTTTGAGTTGACTAGAGACATTTGGCTTTGTCTCTTGCGTTTTGGGAGGGCGTGATCCGAGCCATTGAATCCGGTCTTCAACCCTTGATCATTACTCCGGCGATCAGTTCGACGGGGCACACGTCAAACCACCTGTCGAATCCATTTCCTTCAGCCTTAGGCGCCACAACCCAATTTCTCTTGATGGCATTTCGACAACATTCGCGATGACTCTCAATCTCATTGAAAAAGTTGGTAAGAAAAGCAAGTGAAATGGCGTGTCTCTTGAACTTAACATTCTCTTGCAACTAGTACCCATCGGATTGTGACTTTTCTTGATCATGGTCATCATTAGTTGGCCATCTTGCTCTAACCCTATGAATTCTATTAAAAAGAATACATTTAGAACGCTCATTAAATAATCAAATATCGCCCTTTGCTTTTGGAAGAATGCGAAGATTTTCGTTGAACAAAGTTAAAAAGAAGAAGATTTTTTGTTAATTTTAAGTCAAGTCAGTTCTTTTCCGCGTAACTACTGGGATTCGCCCCAGTGGCCACCCTTCCAACATGGAAGGGGGGGTGAGGGGTTCAAATCCCCACCTTCTTAGGGGGGATGGGGTGAGGACGCGTAAGTTTCAGGAGTGGGTTTCGACTCCCACGCCCTGCATGAGGCAGGACAAAAATCTGAGAGTGAGTAGGAATAGAGTAGGACTGAAAAAAAGAAGAAGTTCTTTTCTGCGTAGGATTGTCAATTTTTTTTTATAAAAAAAATAGGATTGTCAAAATTTACTTGCTAGAGTTTTGCCCTTTACGAAAATGAGTAGCCACGTAGAATTTTTGTTCTCTCACTTGGGCTTCATTGCTCTATTGGGCCCAGCTTAGTTACTAGGCCCACTTTGGGTTTCTTCCCATGCGTTCAATTTGCTTGATTTATTAATGTAACTAAAATACCGCGCAATGCCGCAGGACCAAACAGATTTAGCAATCTAGACATTACCAATCTGTTCATGGAATTAAAAATTTAAGATTGTAGCCTGCGAAATCAGTTCTTAAATTTTTTTCACATTCGCAGCACTCTCTATGCACTTCAATTTCTCTAGATACATTTTTGCACTAAAGTTTTTTACGGTCAGAATTGCACTAAAGTTTAGACAGTTCTATTTATGCTGCAAAACTAGATGATGAAAAATTAAGGAGAAAAGAAGTTCAAACTAGATGTCCCATATAATAATTTAAAAATCTACTTTTGAAAGGAACAAAAGATAGAGAAAAGGGGGAATAGATTAAAAAAGAGAAATAGAAAACCAAAGACATCAATTCTAGACTGCCGCGTGTTTTCCCCTCCTCCACTTTAAGAAAACTCATCCTTTTCTTTCATCTTGTCATACAGATCCTCATTTGATTGGCCCAGAAAACAAAGAGTAACCTTGGAGAAAATTCAGTGTACCTAACATGACAGTACCTGGGAATTGATGGAGGCAAGAAACGGGTCTCCGTAAAATCTATATCCAAGGATAATCATATAAAAAATAAAAAAACTGAGTTTTTATGCACAAATGCTTTGAAATCAAGCATTCCCCCTTGACACGATGGAAGCGAGAGACAGAGAGAAGAGAGAGGAGAGAGAGGAGAGAGACGGTCGCAGAGGAGAGCAGAGGAGAGCAGAGGAGAGAGGAGAGAGAGCGTCAGAGCGGTGGGCCAGGGACTGAGAGAGTGGAATGACGTGGAAGAGAGAGGGACAAGTGTCATGCTCTGAATGGTTCAGAGCAAAAATTATGCGGCTTAGGGTACCTAATATTTTCTCGTTCGTTTATGGAACGTGTGGTTTTTTCGGATTGGTGAGGTCGGGAGTGTCGAGCCTTCGATGCTTGGTGAATGTAACTGTTGGTTGTTCAATGTTAACTGATGTGTTTTTGTTTCCTTTCGTTGCGATAGGAGTTTGAATGTTTAAAAATATATATAAATTAAAATTAAGAATTCGATTTTTAAAAATAAAAATAATTAGAAATTCATTTTTTAAAAAATATATCAATTTAATTTAATTTTTTGGTCAATTAAAAATATTAAAATTTATTATTTTTGGTAATTCTTCTCAAAAAATCAAATTAGATAACGAACAATGGAAACATTTTGCAATCAAATTTCAAATTTTTGCTGAACCGTAGAAAATATAATCATTTTTTTTTTTAAATGACTTTCTAAAAATATTTTCCAGAAACGTGATATTTTATACGAAACGAACGAATCCTAAATAAAATAAAATTTTCCTTTCCATACAATGGAAAATAATTTTTAGTTCATCCTCATATTTTAGCCAAATACCAAAGGTGCATGTGACCCTAATGCTCCTCTCGAACTACCGCATTCCTTGCATGCATTTCATCGTGTCTCCAAGACAGATAAACTGAACATGGTAAGTTTATCCATATCTTGCACATATAAATTTCTCCTCAATTTTTTGTCATCTTATCTCTGATTTATGTAGATGCTTGAATTAGCCATCTTTACTATTGTCTGTCTGTTTCTGTAAAATCACAGGTGGGGTGCCACACATTTCGTGGGGGATTTTGGAATTACTTTAGCATGGGTAAGGAAATCCATGACCTCGTTGACTAACAATTTACTATGAAACAGATGAAACTAACATAGACCTCAAAAGTGTTTAGTGGAAGTCCAGTGAATCATGGTTTTGAGAATTTAAAATTCAATGACCGTCACGGTTGATGTGTTTATGTGTCTGAAACTATCATTAGAAGCACATACAACACTGATTCAATGACCATATCTGACCTGCTTTTTCAATGCTCTTGGCAGACAATAATAGATATGTTTGTATGTCCAAGACTATCATTAAAAACATATGAAACACTAAATATTCACAGGCGGAATTGGTTCAAATCTCATGTATCTGTTATTTAGAGATTTCAAGAGATGAATCAATAAATGCCATCGCCTAACAAAATTTAGTCTTTGGATTCCTGCAAGTGAATAGGACTAATTTAGCAATGCTCTTGTGCTGTACAGTAATGGATGCTCAAGTATCATATGCATTTCACTCAGAGAGGAAGTTACATCCTGAGAAGTTTAAGAACCAGCTTGTTAATCAGGTAATTTTCTATTTCTCATAGCTTTATCGTTGATAACAAACAGATTGCTGCATAGGCTATGGTAACTGATTGGACTAGGACTCAATATTTTCATTTAGTTATTTATCTGTGTGATAACTCGCTAGAGTTATCAAATATGCACAACAGTCTTGTCAAGCGATGAGGGATATCACGCTATGACCATTCCAGCCAGGTGATTCTGTGGTCCCTTACGAGGAAAACAGTGGGCAAGGTTGATTATTCATTGATAGACCGCAAGTGCGGTTGAGTTGTCTCACTGATTATGCAAATAGAAGATTGTTCTAGTTGGGGTTATCCGTCAACTCAGATCAAAACAAACATATTGATGATTGCTTTCTTTACCTGTTCTAGGACCGAAGTAAACCCTCTCTAAATGTTATTCTTAAGAAACTTTTCTGTTTTTATTTAGTATTCCTGAGAAGTGTTTTAACTCTTCTTTCACTTTTGGCCTATAAGGCCATCATGTATGGGTAAGACTTCATCAGACTTTGCTTTTCTTGGGTTTCAGACTACTTACTTAAAGCTTGGATGTACTCAAGGATATTTTTGTCCTTCGCTTTGTCATCCTTCTTTGCGGTGAGTCTCTTGGAAGAATACTCCACTCTGCTCACGGGTCCTAGATCTTCATGGAAAGAATGATATGCTTTTACGATCAACTTGCCTGCAGGCTGGGAGCTTTCTACTTTTCTTTTAGTCATCCCATATGAATGGACATCTTTTTACTGAACTCATGTCAATGCAGGAATATGGCACAGTTGACAAAGGTGAAAATAATGAGAAAACACGGCAAGTGGGAGGACCTCAACATACCTCACAGGTTATTTACAAGTACCATATATAATTATTACAACAAAAGTTGTTTGTATCATTCGTGTTATTTGTGTTGCTTATAAGTGTTCTTTGATTTTTTTCATGGTATTGCCGAATGCTACTTCATTTTTCTGATTTCTCGAATTGACTCGTGATATCTACTGTACAGCATCAGGTCTATTGTTTGCCTCAACTTGCCTAGTTTTTCAGGCGGACTCAATTCTTGGGGAAATCCAAACCAAAGAGAATCGGCTTATGTAAGTTCAATTTCTACTTACTAGAATGTCTTGTTTATATGCTATGTTCCAACAGTTTTGCCATTCTACTGATCTTCTTCACAAATATTTATTGAGCCCTCTTTTTGTTGTTTGAACCTTACAGAGAGACTTGACGACTCCATATGTTGATGATGGCCTTCTTGAGATGCGTTTGAGAGTAGCTTCTCAAGGCTACTTTGAAGCCCCAAGGATCTTTGGGCCAAGTATGAGGTGTTTGGCAAAGAATTTTCAAAGCCCCTTTGCAAAATGTCAGCCTTGTGAAGGCTGAAAATGCTGAGGGTGAGGGGCTAAAAAAAATTTTTCTTCCCAAATTATCCTCGTTGATTCTTCGTTTTTCCGGTTTTGCCCTCTCATCATCTTCTTCTTCTTGGGTACTGTTCATCTTCTTCGTGGAGACCTTGCTTGCGCCAGCCACTGTGCCGGCAGCCCTCGACCGCGCCAGCACCACCCACGCCGGTGACCTGCGAGCCCTCTCTGCTCCACCGCCGTTGCGCCTCCACTAGATTTGAACCCGAGCGAACCGCTGCCCCTTTCGAACCTCACCTGCAGCAGATCGCGAAGCTCGCCGTGCCGATCTTGCTCGACGACCGCGTCATCGCTAACTGCTGCTCGCCTCTGCCCGACGCCGTCATCACTCAATAGCTCGCAACCCAGCGCTTGAGGCCCTCACCGCTTGACTACTGCTGTCCCGATCTCGCTGCTTGAGTGTCCCAACACCTGCAGATTTGAGCTCGCCTCCGCCCGATGCTGTCGCCGCCCAGTAGCCCACGACCTAGCGCCTGACTCCGTCGCGCCAGCTGACGCTTCCACTCGTCGTTTGCAGGACCTCCGCCTCAACAGCTCGCCTCCATCACGCCTATGCCCACCGTCCTCCGCTCGATCGCCAACCCCCGCGCCCCGCTGTGACACTGGTTTTCCCCCTTCGCCAGAGCCCAATGCCATCGCACCTTGGCACCACCACCTGCGAGCAGTCGCCGGCGAGGTCCTCTTGCGACCCCAATGCCCTGGATCTAGGTCGCGGCGGGGTTGCCAGAGGTTGAGGCAGCATCGCACAACCTCGCTGCCCTAGATCTGGGGTGGCCGAAGGTCGTGGCAGCGTCGTGTGACCTCGGGCAACCTTTGCTAGTGGTCTTCGGGGTCGCTCGACCACAGGTAGCCCTCCCCAGCCGTCTTCGGGGCTGCTTGAGTCAGATGTCGGCTACCGGCGACAAATTTCGATCACCGGCGGTCGCTTGCCCTTGCTGATCAATTTTTTTATATTTTTCTTTTGATTATTTTTTATCACAAAAATCCTTTGTAAATGTAATTCCCCCAAACATTATTTTGCTCAAAGATACTTCACAAAGGACTTTCAAATTACAATTTACCAAACACAGTTTGCATTATGGAAAACACCTTTGGCTCAAAGGTCTTTGCATTTTCCTAAAGACTTCCCCAAAAGCTCTCCCAAACGCACCCATTGTCGATTTTAGAAATGCTTGGCATGGCCTTGTATTGCTTTCTTCAAAAGGGCACGGTACTCGTCTCACACAAGTAGAATTACAATAAAATCTCTCTTGAGCTGATGTTGCATGATCACAGCATGAGTTTCTTATGCATCAATTGATCATAATCGTTTTGGAATGTCATCAGCATATAGATTTTAAGATAATTTAGAATGGTGCCTGCTCTCGAGCATGCCTCATTACATCTTGCTTGGTTTTGTTTTGTGTTCTTGTATGTATATTCACATTTGCTCTCTAAATTCTGATGTAGACAAATGGAGTTCGCTTCGAGTTCCATATGGGGGCAGCAGATCACACATTCATGAGAATGGATGGGGAACCTTGGAAACAGCCCCTACCAGTCAATGACGACACTGTCGTTGTTGAGATCTCCCCATCCAGCCAAGTAACGATGCTAGCCACCCCACTTTGCCATTCCAAAAGTATACATGACCCCTCTTCCCCCACGATATATTCGGACAATGATGACAGCAGCAGTGAAGAAGAATGTGGAGAAGACTGGGAAGAGCGAAGGAAGTTTGGTGCTACGGACACTTTCAAAATTCCAGATGGCATTGAAATATCTCATCTCAGTTAGGCATGGATTTTGAATTCTTTGGTGGGATCTCCATTTACGTGTAATTGTCCCCTTTGTTGATGATTTGACTAGTCTTAGGATTCTGTATAGTTCTGAGGGTTCACCTAGTAGGTATTCCCAAGTGAGAGATTCATCATTAACCTGCTAATTTGCTAACCTGTAGTTTCTTGAGTAAAGGCCATCTAGTCATGTACAGCTCCTGGCTACTAATCAGATTATGGCCCTGACTTGACCGATTAGTTCTCACTTGCTAACTTCATTGTTTTGAGTTCATTGATGCGTGGCTGCTGGGTGCAGATGCGCCTGCTTGAAATATTCAGTTTGGTGTGTTCTTTTTGCCATCTCAAACAGCAGTTCCTGCAGATTCTCTCATGATTTCACTTGGAACTAGGGAAAGAAAAATCTGAGTTATATTTTCAATTTCAGCCTATTTTATTGCAATTTGATCACCTAATTCTGACCGTTAAACCTCATACGTCATCATACGTTAGTTCACTTTTTATTCAAAAGAATCAATTTAGAACGCCCATTAAATAATCTAATATCGCCCTTTGCTTTTGGAAGAATGCGAAGATTTTTGTTGAACAAAGTTAAAAAGAAGAAAACTTTTTGTTAATTTTAAGTGAAGTCGGTTCTTTTCCGTGTAGGATTGTCAAAAATTGATTGGCTAGGGGTTTTGCCCTATTGATTGGCTAGGGGTTTTGCCCTCTACAAAAATGAGTAGCCAAGTAGAATTTCTGTTCTCTCTCTCGGGCCTTCATTGCTCTATTGGGCCTTAGGTTGTGGATCATGGACCCTAGCTTAGTTACCAAGCCCACTTTGGGTTTCTTCCCATGCGTTCAATTTGCTTTATTTATTAATGTAATTAGAATATTACACCGCGCAATGCCGCGGGACCAAACAGGTTTAACAATCCAGACATTACCAATCTGTTCATGGCATTAAAAATTGAAGATTGTAGCCCGCGAAATCAGTTCTTAAATATTTCGACATTCGTAGCATTCTCTATGCACTTCAATTCCTCTAGATACACTTTTGCACTAAAGTTTAGACAGTTCTATTTATGCTGCAAAACTAGATGATGAAAAAATAAGGAGAAAAGAGTTCAAACTAGATGCCCCAATAGTAATTTAAAAATCTACTTTTGAAAGGAACAAAAGATTAAAAAAAAAAAAAAAAAAAAAAAAAAAAAAGGGGGAATAGATTAAAAAAGAGAAATAGAAAACCAAAGACATCAATTCTAGACTGCCGCGTGTTTTCCCCTCCTCCACTTTAAGAAAACTCATCCTTTTCTTTCATCTTGTCATACAGATCCTCATTTGATCGGCCAAAAAAAAGAAGAGTAGCTTTGGAGAAAATTCAGTGTGCCTAACATGACAGTACCTGGCAATGGATGGAGGCAAGAAACGGGTGTCCGTAAAATTTATATTAAAGGATAATCATATAAAAAACTAAAAAACTGAGTTTTTATGCACCAATGCTTCGGAATCAAGCATTCCCCCTTGACGCGATTGCTAGTAACACGACCCATCTCGAACTATTTCCTGAACAGATTGCTCAAGACATGATTTTGTGCATCAAGATGAAGGACGAGGATGGTGGGAGAAGTTATGGGGGGGTGGGCATGCATCAGAGTCATGGAAGTTTGTGAGAGGAATCAACATCGTTGGTGTTTTTGTTCCCCAACTTCTCACAGCTCGGACATCGTCCTCGTCATCTGCATGAATCCCCCCATCCCCACCCGACCCACTTGCAGGTATTAAATTCGTGCCCACGGCAGCAGCCATAATCATCGAGAACAACAAACAAGAGAAATCAATTCATAAAATAAGAAATAATAAACACCAGAGAGAAAGAGTTCTTGTAGAGATTAGAATAGTATTTGACTGTGCTGAGGCTGCAGAGCGGAGAAGGAGCTCTGCCGCTGCGACGTTATAAATATGCGATGCGAGAGAGCTAGGGTTACCCCGGCATTCCTGGGCTTCGCAATGGGCTTCAAATCTCAAGCCCGAATGCTTTGATTGGGCTCGTTGGTTCGGATTAGTATTGGGCTTGGGCTCATTACGGGCCTTGCTGTAATCGCTTTCGAATGTCTAGTTCAGATTTTTGTGTTACTGTCGAGTGAGCTCCTCTCATTTCAATTTGTCACACGGAATTCTCGTGATGAACCCTTCTAAAGCGCGCCTATGCTTTGGCACTTGTTAAATAAACGCATCAAAAGATTTTTGTGATTCTCAACGAACCCACCATTCTCTTTGTCGAGGGAATTATGGGTCTCAATTACGTTTAATGAGGGTTTCAAAGATATTCTTAAATATGATTTTTTATTTTATCACATTATCGCGACACATTAAATTCATATCGGATTGGGAACCAGCGAGGGTGACAATCGGAGCCGGAACGGAGAGGCGCCGCCGCGGGTTCAGCCGGTTGGCCCGCCAGAGTCAAGCACGTGCTCGGTTCCGGTCCTTGCCCGGACTCTCCGGGTATGACCCGAATCATTAGCTGTAAGACGCAGGAGCAGGAAATTTAAAAAAAAAAGAAAAGAATTTAGTGATAACGAAAAAGGGAAATTCCCGGAGATGATGCCATCGACGCGGTACAGTAGTACCTCTTCCTTCCTGGCTTTCAACTCCGAATTCAAAGCCTTCACTTTGTCGCGATAACGCCGCACATTCTCCACCTCCTGCACGAATTCAAGAGCGCAGCAAATCAGACAAACATGGAACGACTGCGCCGCGGAGGGAGGGGGGAGCTCAGGGATTGCTCCAGAAGAAAAGGGTGCGTTGAAATTAGTAAAAGATAGTACCTTTCTCAGAGCGTTGCCTTGCTCCTCCAGCAACGCTATGAGGTTCAACCAGTCCTCTCTCTTCTGCACGACCCCGGGGGCAAAAGATCGAACAAAACAGAAGACGCCCACGTTACTCAGCAAATCAGACGGACAGTAAACACTGCAGACGACGACGAAGAAGGAAGAAAGGACGCAATTTGAGCCTACCCTTTTGGTGGGTTTTCTCCTGGAGTGAGATTACTTGGGCTTGTTGCCGTCAGATTCGCTTTGGGAGAAGGAGAGCGGCGTGTCGGGGCTCGCCGCGTGGACCTTCGGCTGCTGGCGCCCGGAGAGGGATGGAGATAGTCTAGGGCCCTGTTTGGTAACTATCCAAACAGGGCCAAATTCTGATTCTTTGTTCTCGGAATCAGTTTGGGAACTTAGAATCGCGTTTGGTAAAATTTTTGTTCCCCGTAACAAATTTGTTCTCGGGAACAGATTGGGAATAAAATCAAAAAAAAAAAAGTTGATTTTTGTTCCGGAACGAAATTGAGAATCAAAATCAAAAAATTTTCTTCTTCCTTCGGCCATCTCGCGACCGCCATCCACCACCGCCCGCCACCGTCCGTCATCCGCCGCCGCCGTCCGCCGCCGCCGCCCGGCCGCCGTCGCCGCCGCCGCCGCCGCCGCCGTCCCGCCGCCGCCGCCGCCGTCCGCCGCCGCCGCCCGCGCCGCCGCCGCCGCCGCCTGCGCCGCCCCGGCCGGCCGGGTCCAGCCGAGCTCGCGGGCCGGGCGGGGGCCGGGCAAGCCTCGCGACGCCCGCCCCACCGGTGGCCGGGCGAGGCTCGCCCGGCCACCGGCAAGGCTCACCCGGCCCCGCCGATGGCACAGGCAGCCTCGCCCGGCCCGGCGAGGTCGGCCTAGCCACCGGCGGGCTTAACCTCGCCCGATCTAACGAGGCCGAGCCTCGGCGGGGCTAGGCGAGCCTCGCCTGGGCCCGGGGGCTCGGCCGACAAGGGCCGGCCTCGCCGAGGGCCGGCGACGCTCCGGTGAGGTCGCCGGCCCTCGTCGGCCGATCGCCGGTCCGGCGATCGGCCACAAGAAGAAGAAGAAGATCGAAAAAGAAAAAAAAAGGAAAAAAAAAAAGAAAAAAAAAGGAAAAAGAACAGAAAAAATGAAAAAATGAAAAAAAGAAAAAAAGAAAAGAAAAAAGGAAAAAAAGTAAAAAATTATTTAAAAATTAAAAGAAATTGATTTGGAACAATTAATTAATGAGTACGGTACCAAACGCAATTCTATTCCGAATCGAAATTTTGGACGATTCCAAACGGCTTAAAATGCTTAGAATTAGTTCTCGGGAATAAAATAAAAAGAATCGGTTCGATCGAATCTACTCCTAACAATCGTTACCAAACGCGCCCTAGGGTTTATTTGAGGAAACCGATGGAGGGAGATAGGCCGAGCGGAGCGAGTCTTCGCTTCTTTGTACGATTTGGGGAATAGGGTAAGGATGCGTCATAAGGGTCAAAGAGAAGACGAGGGCAAGTCTTGTTAATTAGACCCTGATTTCCTTTTTTAAGCATAAGAGATGTGATTTTTCTCTATCTAAACTTGTTATTTTTTGTCTTATTTTCCTCACTCGCCCATACGCTAGAAAGTCAGAAAAAACCTTCCCAAAAATAATTTTTCCTTCAAATAAAGGACACAACCTATAAAATTAGATGCATACGATTTATGATCAACGCATACTCTTATGGTCCACTTGAGTAATTCAACGATCAAATAAGAAGCAAAAACTAACCAACAATAGAAAGAGTATAATGAAATGATTAATGGTTGAACATTTTCAAAGGTAGAAAGATGCTTTTAAATAGGTTAAAAAAATAGAGGGACGACTTCGATCTTTTAGCTACCGCGGTCCAACATCAAAAGAATCTAATAATAGGCTTGCATACTCGTCAGCTGGTTGACTCATGAGGAACTTTTCCTTGCGATTTCGAGCAAAAGTATATGAATCATAGGTGACACTAACTCGATTTTTAAAAATTAAATAGATATGTATATTTTTGTTGCTAGATAGCAACTGAGGGCCTGCATGGTAACGTTTTTATTTCTTCCAATTTCTGTTCTTTTGTTCCTCGGAACAAAAAAAGAATAGAAATCTATTTGATAATGCCAATTTATTTTTCTATTCCCCGGAATAGAAAAGTGGCCGGGAATAGATTTAGAACAGAAACAAGAAACAAAAGAAAAAAAGTAGCTTATTTTTCCCGGAACAATTTCTAGAAATAATTTTTTTTTTTTTGTTCTTCTTTGTTGCGGCCACTGTCGGCCGCCTGCCAATCGTTGGCCACCTCCTACCACACACGGCCACCGCCGCACGATCGTTGCACGACTGCCGACCGTTGCCGCTAACTGCCGCCGTAGGATTATCGCCCACAGCCCATCGGCCGCCGCCTCCTCTCGCAGCCGGTGGGTTGTGGGCGGCAATCTTACAGCGACAGTTGGTGGTGACGGTTGGCGGTAGTGTGGCGATCGTGCGACGTCCGTGCAGTTGTCGTGCGACGGCAAGCGATGGTTGGTAGTCCGTGAGTAAGAAGAAAAAACAAATAAAAATAATTTTTTTTTTTTTGTAAAATTTTTAGGTCGATTGAGCTGACTTTCTTAATACAGGGAGGATTCGTCTATCCCACCAAACACAATCTCAATTTTTTCAATTAATTAAGATGGTGAAATGAAATGCATATATATGTCTCGTCTTATCCACGATCTTCTGCACAAATACAAACACATGTACACCGAAATCACTTCGCACCTCTGATTACAGTCTCCAGCGACCCAATTTTCCTTTTTTTGATAATTATTTAAAAAATTTTAGGTTGATCGAGCTGACTTTCTCAATACAGGGAGGATTCGTCTATCCCACCAAACACAATCTCAATCTGTTCCATTAATTAAGATGGCGACGTAAAATGCATATATATGTCTCGTCTTCTTCGTGATCTTCTGCACAAACATAAACACTCTTCTTCTCAGCCATCTTCTGCACAAACACAAATACTCTTTTTCTCTGCCATCTTCTGCACAAACACTCTTCTTCTCCGCGCGATGGATAACGTTGAGGTTCTTCTCCAAAAGTGGGAGGCGTACAAGAAAGCCCATAAAGAATACGGAAAATGTCAATATTCCGCGGATGTGAGGTAAGCATCAAAGTCTTTTCTGGAGATTTCATTTCAGGCTTGTTTATATATATTTATCTGTGTTGTTATCTTTCAGTTTTCAGGAATGCAACCAATATCTCACAGACCAAGAGCGAAAACTGTCGAGCTGAACCAAGTTTTGGAAGTCATAAAAATAGAATCTAATAACAGGCTTGCATACTTGTCAGCTGGTTGACTCATGAGGAACTTTTCCTTGCGATTTCGAGAAAAAGTACATGAATTATCGGTGACACTAACTCAATTTTTAAAAATTAAATAGATATGTATATTTTTGTTGCTAGATAGCAACCGAGAGCCTACATGATAACGTTTTTATTTCTCACGATTTATGTTCTTTTGTTCCCCGAAACAAAAAAAGAGTAGAAATGTGTTTGGTAACGCCAATTTATTTTTCTATTCTCTGGAATAGAAAAGTGGCTGGGGAATAAATTTAGAACAGAAACAAGAAAAAAAAAAAAAAAAAAGTAGCTTATTGTTTCCGGGAACAATTTTCTAGAAATAATTTTTTTTCTTTTCTATTTTTCTTTTGTTCTTCTTCCTTGTTGCAGCCACTGTCGGCTGCCTGCCAACCGTCGGCCACCTCCTGCTGCCCACGGCCATCGCCACATGACTGTCGCATGATCGTCGATTGTCGCCGCCAACTACCACCATAGGATTACCGCCCACTGGCCACCGCCCCCTCTCGCAGTTGGTGGGCTGTGGGTGGCAATCCTACAACGGTAATTGGCGGTAGTGCGGCGGTCATGTGACGTTCGTGCAGCTATCATGTGGCAGCAAGCAACGGTCGGCGGTCCGTGAGTAAGATGTAAAAAACAAATAAATTCAATTTTTTTAAAAAAGTTTTCAAGTCGATCGAGCTGACTTTCTCAATATAGGGAGGATTCATCTATCCCACCAAACACAATCTCAATCCGTTCCATTAATTAAGATGGCGATGTAAAATGCATATATATGTCTCGTCTTCTCTGCGATCTTCTGCACAAACACAAACACATGTGCACCGAAATCACTTTGCACCTCCGATTATAGTCTCCAGTGAACCCAATTTTCCTTTTTTTGATAATTTTTTAAAAAATTTTAAGTCGATCGAGCTGACTTTCTCAATACAGGGAGGATTCGTCTATCCCACCAAATACAATCTCAATTTATTCCATTAATTAAGACGGCGACATAAAATGCATATATATGTCTTGTCTTCTCTGCAATCTTCTGCACAAACACAAACACATGTGCACCGAAATCACTTCGCACCTCCGATTACAATCTCCAGCGAACCCAATTTTCCTTTTTTTGATAATTTTTTTTTAAAATTTTTAAGTTGATCGAGCTGACTTTCTCAATATAGAGAGGATTCGTCTATCCCACCTGTTGGGAATAACGGATCCCCGAAAAACCGGATTCGACACTAAATCGAACCCCTAAATCGAATGCGGAAGCGTAGCCCGGGAAAACACGTATCACCGATCGTAAAGCACACCACGGATTCGAGCGTACCTTGTTAGCCACAGATTAAACACCAATGCTGAAGAAGAGGAAGAGAATTTGGCCGACGACGCCTTGAAGGAAAGAAGAAACGTGCCTTGTGCCTCATGTTTTCTTCTTTTTGGAGAGAGAGCGTGCGCGGGAAAGGGAAGACGTACGTACGTTGATTCCAACCAACAGGTGCCTTCTCTCTCTCTCTCCTCCCTTTTATACCTTCCTCTTTCCACGGGCCATATTCCCGTGGGCCGGGCTTTCTGGGCCCAACTTAGCCGGACGGGCCTTAAGCCCAATTATTAAATAAATCCTTCATCTCCCACTCGCACATGCTGGTCCAAAACCAACATGGGCGGACAGGGCCTACTCAGCCCCATCAGAGAATAATCCATCATAGACTCTCTCTTAACATAGTGGGCCGAACAGAATTCTCTTTACCTCTCTTCAACATTCATACTGGTGAATAATCCGTGCGACCAGCATACTTTGAGAGCTCGTTGCTATACATCTGTTAGGAATATATAGCAGCTCAATAATGGGCGTCACACTCCGAGTAGATTTAGTATGCAGTACCCTAGATCGATCGATCACATTTATATCTCCCTTGATCTCTTTTAAACAATGATATATATATATTATATTCACAATTATGATTATCACAAAGACAGTCATAATTGGTTAACCGGTGAATACAAAACTACAATGTGATTCTCCAAAATCGATCTTCCTCTTTCCTTCAAACTCTCAATTTCAGTCCAGCTTGCTTTTCTAGAAATGCCCCATTAGATCGAATCAAAATCATGACCATTGGCAACATCCTAAGATAGCAAACACTAAATAGAAATCTTGAGAATAAGTAAGAGTCATGAGGGGACTAAAAATTGAGGAACTCTTTTCCTCAAGAGTCTCACACGACATAAAAAGTTGAGATCAAACTTTTGCCACTCTTATTAGTCGTCTCATACATACGTAGTATGAAATACGTATTACGGTATTAACTCCTTTCCCATGGAGCGTATGTCTACACCTTTCAATACCGTACAGATGATAGTTCAGACATACCCAATGTCTAACTTGAGTTCACGTATCTACTCATTCACAAAATTCATCAGAACTCACATCTGGCATCTTAGACAGATAAAGTAAAAATATGTGGGGTATTTTACTTTCGGACATCGTAAGAATTATGTCATCATCTTAACACTCAGTTAAGGCGACATACGTGTTTTAAGCTTGAGCTCTCGATTATCACCTAGATAATAAGCTTAAAAACAGTCTCATCTCTATTTATCACACAGTAAATAAAGGCGATTACCCGTGTGAGTGGGCTAATCTTATATCTGTCCGACATACTTCTCAACTTAAAATAATGCACTGAGCATTAAGATGCATAAAGATCAAACAAAGATTCATAGGCATTAATGATGAAAACACAAATTCATCAAACTGTGAACACTTAGGGAAATTACAATATTCAGTACATCACCCTCTATGCAACCCTAGAGATTTCATATGGCCACAAAACACATCTCTAGGTATTGGCTTTGTCATAGGATCTGCTACCATTCTATGCGTAGTATGTACTCTAAGTTCACATCTTCGTGCAACCATATACTTGACAAAGTTATACTTGGTATCTATATGTTTGGTCTTGCCATGATATTTTGGATCTTTGGTGTACACTTTTGCTGCTCGGCTATCATCGTTAACCAATAACGAATCTGCAGCACTTCCAATAACACCTAAATAATCCAAAAATCTCTTAAGCCAAACACATTCTTATACTGCTGCTGATAATGCCACGAACTCAACTTATATCGTGGACAAGGCTATACACTTTTGTTTCTTACTGCTCCAACATATGGTGCCATTATTCGGTAAGAAAACAAACCCAGATATAGATTTTCTTTCATCTATATCTCCTTCCCAATCAGTATCTAAATAGCCTTTGAGTTGCAGATCTTTTCCTTAATAACTCATCGTATTATCAACAGTCCCCTTTAGATACCTCAGTATACTCTTAACGGCTTTCCAACGTGTTTGACCTGGATTGGATTGGTAACTACTCACCATTCCAATTGCAAAACATATGCCAGGTCTTGTACACCTCATAGCGTACATCAGGCTTCCAACATCACTAGCATAAGGAACATGTTTTATTTGTTCCTTATCTTGTGGAGTCCTTGGACACAGTCTATGGCTCAATCCTTCACCTTTTTGCAATAGGAGTATCTATGGGTTTACAATCTTGAAATCTTAACTCCAAGGATGTATGAAACATCACCCATGTCTTTTATATCAAAGTTGGAAGACAACGAATTCTTCACAATATTAACAAACTCCATATTACTTCCGACAATTAGTATATCATCAACATATAATGATATGATCACAAAATGATCATTGGATCTTTTGATATATACACAATGATCCTCATCTATTATTGTAAAGTCATATGCCACTATGGCATTATGAAAACGTATATACCATTGTCTCGACGACTGCTTAAGGCCATATATCGACCCCCTAAGTCAACATACATTTTCTTCTTGGCCTTTCACTATGAAACCAGCAGGTTGTTCCATATATATTTCTTCCTCTAATTCTCCATTGAGGAAAGCAGTCTTTACATCCATTTGATGTAACTCAAGATCCATACTAACCATTATTGCCAGAATAATGCGAATCAAGGTAAATCACACTACAGGAGAAAATGTACTTTCATAATCAATTCCTTCCTGTTGATTATACCCCTTCGCCACAAGGCGAGCCTTATGCCTTTCCATCGAGCCATCAGCCTTTTGCTTTATTTTGAGAACCCACTTGTTCCCAATAGCTTTGCGTCCTTTTTGAAGATCAACCAGTTGCTAAACATGGTTTGACTTCATTGACTCCATTTCCTCTTTCATTGCATAAATCCATTTTTCCTTACTAGGGCAATTTATAGCCTCATTAATATTTCTTGGCTCATACTCATCTTGTGGAGCAACCATAAAAGCTTCCCCTTCAATGTTAAAACATCGACGGGGAATACTTTGGCGACTTGTTCACCGTATGGGAGATTGCACACTTAGCACATCATTTCCCATTATGCTCCCACTTGGATTAGGTAATGATGATGTCGTCTCATCATGTGATTGCAATTGAGAATGAGTTGAATTTAATTTATCACTTCTCATATTACTCCCACTTGGATGAACTCCACTAACATCATTATCCTGATCCAAGGTTTCAAATAGGGAACAATCTTCCCTTATTTTGCCCATCTTAGGAAATTCATCCACTAAGGATGTAACATTCCGTGATTCAAATTCAGTTATACTCCCACTTTCCTACTCACCAATGAACACATACCCATTCGAGTGTTCTGAGTATCTCATTAAAATACTCTTATTTCCTTTAGGACCACATTTCCCAAATTTGTGAGAGGACTCATGAGTATAGGCAGCACAACCTTATGACATAAGAAAACTTAAGTCCGGTTTTCTACATGTCCATAACTTATATGGAGTGGAAATAACTAATTTGGAAGGCATCCGGTTAAGTATATAGGCAACAGTTAACAACGCATCACTCCAAAAAAAAAAATGATAAGTAAGTTAGCATGCGCCATCATAGACCTAACCATTTCCAAAAGAGGGTTCTCGTTTCTTCTCTCCGCAACACCATTTTGTTGAGGAGTATATGGAATAGACAACTATTTTTCTATTCCTTTTTCATCACATAATTTTCTGAACTCATCAGATAAATATTCTCGACCTCGATCGGATCTAAATACTTTTATTTTCTTGTCTAATTGATTTTCTACCAAGTTCATAAACATTTTGAAACAACTTATGCTTCAGATTTATGAGAAATCAAATAGACATATCCGAATCGAGTAGAATCATCTATAAAAGTGATGAAATAAACAACCCCTTGCTTTCCTCTCACATTCATTGAACCACAGACGTCTAAATGGATTAAATGCAGAGGAAACTCAGCTCTTTTACCTTTTCCAAATGGTTCCCTTGTCATTTTCCCTACTAGGCAATGCTCACATCTGGGCAAATCAACCTTTTCAATGTTGCCCAACAAGCCCTCTTTGGCTAGTCTTTTCATATGTTGTTGGCCCATATGACCAAGTCTAGCATGCCACCATATTCACATCATTATCATATAAAGTAGAAGACGTGAAACAAGGGAATAACATATTGACATCACCACAGTCAACATTTAGTACAATGAAACCATCTAGAAAGTGACCACAACCATAGTAGTTTGTATCCAAATACAAATCTACACCTCTATTATGGAAGTTTATACTAAAACCAAGCTTAACCAACACCAAAACAGACACTTGAATTTCGACGAATCTCCGGAGCATATAGAACATCATGTAGGAACAAAATGCATCCACCACGCATGTTTGATTGGCAGGTGCCAATCCCTTTAACTTCAGCTCTGAAGTTATTTCCCACATAGATCCACATAGTTCCAGTTGGTATCGTCGGAATTTCACGAAGGATCCTCTATCCTTCCTTACATGGTCTGTCATATCTGAATCTACAGTCCACAAAGGATTGGATTCAGCCAATAATACAAAACTTGGCACATAAGCAAAGTTCTCAAATGTACAGGAGGTGTATACCTTCTTTAGCTCACGACAGTCGCGAGCTAAGTGACCTCTCTTGTCACAATTGTAACACCTCACCCTTGACATTTTCTTCACTTGAGGACGTTTTCCTCTCTTGTGTTGATTAACTCTTGATTTCTTGCAATAAGGACTTGATCCTTTGCATGTCCACATATTGAACGAATCAATACGCTTGCGCTTAGAGCTCAAAGCCCTTTCTAAGCTAGAACCAGCATTGCAAATATCTATTATTGACTCAAATGCCGATAGGCAGTCCTATACTAGCTCAAGGTGGCGCACGGCATCCTCAAGATCTTCCATAATATGGTCAAGAGCTTCTAGTGCTTCTAGCTATTCCAGCACATATTGAATCTTCATATTCAATATTTTACAATTGTTGCCGTTCATATCAGCAATCACATTCTTAGTTGCTGAAAACATCAGTCTGAACGCATCAGACATACATGCACGAACAATTAATGTCTATCATTTATGCATCCCTATTTGCATAGACCCATCATATTAATGAATAATTTCAAGTAAGGTTTCAGAATCAAAAGGTCACTACGTTTCCAATCATCCTCCAAAAATCCTAACTCAAAACTATCATTAATATAATTATCTTATGCAAAATAAATTCTATGAAGTTAAAAAAACTTCTATTACTACCCACAGCTAATTACCCACAGCAATCAGCAGCAACAAAAAGCAAATATTGTCTAACATCCAATAAAATAAACAATGCTTTCACATAATACAATTATACATTACACTAAGCAATATATACAGAGAAAAATATCAATATGGAAATAGATATTTACATCCATAAAAAATCTCACAATTAATCTAAGAAATAATTAGGGAATGTCCATTCTAATCTATCAGTCAAAACATCTGAGAAAACTGAAGGCACATTTGCCAACCATGGAAAAACTTTTGGAGAGCATTCATGTCGCCACCAAGGCGCATTTACCCTACGCCATGTGGCGCTCATTCTAAGGGTTGAAGTTTTGGCCAACTCAATCCTATAGTACTCTCTTACAAAAGCTTCCACTAGCTCCCTATAACCCGGGACCACGTTGACCTCCCATAATTGATCTAACACTGCTTGCCATTCAGGTGGAAGAGTGTTCATCATAGCCGGCACCTTCTCAAAATCCGGCATAAGATAACCATTCCAGATGATTTCCTATATCATCTGATTGACCCTGACCACATGTGATACTAAATCACCGTCATGCCACCGATAATCAGCTAACTCTTTCATCAGCCTTTTAAGTCTTGCATTTCCCTCGTCCGTTCTCGGGATTGCAGGTATCCGTGCATAACGCATCATAGTTCCTGCAACAAATACATAACTAAAAAATGGATCACTTATAATCCATAATGCACATAAGAGAAAATACATAATTTTCCATAATTCATGCAACAAATGCAGAATTAAAAATGGATCACTTATAACCCACATAGGCATGACTGAAAAAGAAACAAATTCCTTTTTTTTTTTTTTTTTTTTTTTTTTTTTTTTTTTCAACGGTCAACGGTCAAAGTCAACGGTCAGCGGTCAACTGGCAACGGTCAAAGTCAAAGTCAACGGGTCAAACGGGTCAACTGGTCGGGCGGGCGCGGGTCGTCGGACGGGGCGGACTGGTCGAGCCGGTCGGACCGGTCGCGCCGGTCGGGCCGGGTCGAGCGAACCGCCCGCACGTTCCGCGCGCGTGCGCTGGATGACGTCACGCAGACGTCATCCGGCACGTGCCGCACGTGCCAGGTGTTCGCTCGGGTCGGGTCGGGTCCTCGTTCGGGTCGGTCGCCGGCCGGTGACCGCCCGGCGAAATGTCGTCGGGCGATGACGTCATCGGTGACGTCATCCGAGCGGTTACCGACCGTTGGATGACGTCATCGCGTGGCGCCGCACGCGCCGGTCCGCGGACCGGCGCGTGCCGTTTCGCCCGGTCGCCGGCGCGCACGCACGTCCCGGTTCGTCACCGGCGCGTGTGGCGCACGCGCTGGCCGATGCCAGCGCTTCGAGCGCGTCGAGCCCACGCGCAGTGGCTTCCGGCCGCGCGTGTGGGCGCGTGCGGCGTCGTACGGCGGCGTGCGACATGTCGTCGGACTCGTCTCGACGTCGCCTTTCACCCAGTACTTTCAGATTTTGATTTCGACTTACGAAAACTCAGAAAAAGGCCAAACAACGCTCGGGTGTCGGGATTTCACGCCCGATCCGTACGGCCGAGAATATTTTTGCGAAAAATCGAAGAAAAAACATCAAATTGATCGGGAAAACATGAACTAGGGCTCTGATACCAATGTTGGGAATAACGGATCCCCGAAAACCGGATTCGACACTAAATCGAACCCCTAAATCGAATGCGGAAGCGTAGCCCGGGAAAACACGTATCACCGATCGTAAAGCACACCACGGATTCGAGCGTACCTTGTTAGCCACAGATTAAACACCAATGCTGAAGAAGAGGAAGAGAATTTGGCCGACGACGCCTTGAAGGAAAGAAGAAACCTGCCTTGTGCCTCCTGTTTTCTTCTTTTTGGAGAGAGAGCGTGCGCGGGAAAGGGAAGACGTACGTACGTTGATTCCAACCAACAGGTGCCTTCTCTCTCTCTCTCCTCCCTTTTATACCTTCCTCTTTCCACGGGCCATATTCCCGTGGGCCGGGCTTTCTGGGCCCAACTTAGCCGGACGGGCCTTAAGCCCAATTATTAAATAAATCCTTCACCACCAAACACAATCTCAATATGTTCCATTAATTAAGATGGCGACGTAAAATGCGTATATATGTCTCGTATTCTCTGTGATCTTCTACTCAAACACAAACACGAATCACTTCGCACCTCCGATTACAGTCTCCAGCGAACCCAATTTTCCTCTTTTTTTTTTTTAAATTTTTAAGTTGATCGAGCTGACTTTCTCAATACAGGGAGGGTTCGTCTATCCCACCAAACACAATCTCAATCCGTTCCATTAATTAAGATGGCGACGTAAAATGCATATATATATGTCTCGTCTTCTCTGCGATCTTCTACACAAACACAAACACTCTTCTTCTTCGCCATCTTCTGCACAAACACTCTTCTTCTCCGCCATCTTCTGCACAAACACTCTTCTTCTCCGCGCGATGGATAACATTGAGGTTCTTCTCTAGAAGTGGGAGGTGTACAAGAAAGCCCATAAAGAATACGGAAAACGTCAATATTCTGCAGATGTGAGGTAAGCATCGAAGTCTTTTATGGAGTTTTCATTTTAGGCTTGTTTATATATATTTATCCGTGTTGTTATCTTTCAGTTTTCAAGAATGCAACCAATATCTCGCAGACTAAGAGCGAAAACCGTCGGAGCTGAACCAGGTTTTGGAAGTCATAAAGATAGAAGATGAAATCCAGTTGGCTTCACTTAGGCATGCAACCATGATGGATGAGATGTTCACAGAATTCTTCACCAACACCAAGAGAGGCAATCTCAGCCATATTAGGATTTTGGGTACCGTTTTGGAGCGGACAAAGACGAGGATGACAACAATGCTTCGACGGAAAGGATTCGTCGTTGATGAGGGATGTGTCACGTTGTCATCCTGTCCCGGTCTTTGTCTGTCTCTGTGTTTTGTTGGAAGATATGCTGATTGTCCTATTTGTTTTGATCTTAATTGATCATGATTTGTGTGTTTATGTCAATTAAATATTAGATTTAGATCTAGATCGATTAGATTGATTTTTTAGATCATTTACTTCCTTACACAGAATACAGCTTGTATTATATCTTAGGAGATTTGTACATTCGGAATCATAATGAAAGAATACAACAAACTCTTCCTACAACGTTCTCTCTGGACTTCGTCCATTCTTCCTTCTCTTTTTGCCTTCTTACATGGTATCAGAGCCTCTCGGTCTCTGACTCGCTTTCGCCTCAAACTGCTGTCGAAGAAATTCTCAACCTGCGAAGGGATTAATCTTTCAGCATTAGGCATACTCTCGAAGGAAGAATTTTTTTTAACTCACCATGGCTTCTCAGTAGGACTCCAATCTGGCTACTGACAACAGGACCACCGGAGAAGAAGGTAGTCCTCAAGCTCCGCAGATCCAGAATCTCCATGCAGTAATCCCAGTATCCGACCAATGATTAACTCAGGCCCAACCCGTATAGTGGCGGCCCACACAGGCTCAGTTCCAATTAGGGTAACCCACGACGGGCCAACCATACCAGTGGATCCCATATCCACTTTATTTTGGGCCAAGCCCAAGTTCCTCATCGCCTGTTTTTGTGGGCCACCAGAGTCACGATGGGGGCCCGCCAGCCACGAATGAGGCAAGCCCAACCATCGGGATGGAACAGACGGGCGGGTCGGGCGAATTGGGTACGGGACAAAATCCCTACCCGGGATATCTCAATGCGGGTTATTCGGTCGGGTCAGTGAATCGGGTCAAGGGACGAATCCCTACCCGAATTTCATGCCTGGATTCTGCTTGTTCTAGCGGCGGGGTTCACTGGGCGACCAGAACTAGGCGACCTTTTGTATGTCTCCACTGTCGGTGGACCAAAGCTTCGATTGATAAGCCAGCAACTAATCGCTTCAAGTTCCATAAGGGGGCAGCAGATCACACATTCATGAGAATGGATGGGGAACCTTGGAAACAGCCCCTACCGGTCAATGACGACACTGTCGTTGTTGAGATCTCCCCATCCAGCCAAGTAACGATGCTAGCCACCCCACTTTGCCAGTCCAAAAGTATACATGACCCCTCTTCCCCCACGATATATCCGGACAATGATGACAGCAGCAGTGAAGAAGAATGTGGAGAAGACTGGGAAGAGCGAAGGAAGTTTGGTGCTGCGGACACTTTCAAAATTCCAGATGGCATCAAAATATCTCATCTCAGTTAGGCATGGATTTTGAGTTCTTTTGTGGGATCTCCATTTACGTGTAATTGTCCCCCTTGTCGATGATTTGACTAGTCTTAGGATTCTGTATAGTTCTGAGGGTTCACCTAGTAGGTATTCCCAAGTGAGAGATTCATCATTAACCTACTAATTTGCTAACCTGTAGTTTCTTGAGTAAAGGCCATCTAGTCATGTACAGCTCCTGGCTACTAATCAGATTCTGGCCTTGACTTGACCGATTAGTTCTCACTTGTTAACTTCATTGTTTTGAGTACATTGATGCGTGGCTGCTGGGTGCAGATGCGCCTGCTTGAAATATTCAATTTGGTGTGTTCTTTCGCCATCTCAAACAAAGCCAGTTCCTGCAGATTCTCTCATGATTTCACTTGGAACTAGGGAAAGAAAAATCTGGGTTATATTTTCAATTTTAGCCTATTTTATTGCAATTTGATGACCTAATTCTTACCGTTAAACCTCATACGTCATCATACGTCAATTCACTTTCTATTCAAAAGAAGAATCAATTTAGAACGCCCATTAAATAATCAAATATCGCCCTTTGTTTTTGGAAGAATGCAAAGATTTTCGTTGAACAAAGTAAAAAAGAAGAAAACTTTTTGTTAATTTTAAGTGAAGTCGGTTCTTTTCCGCGTAGGATTGTCAAAAATTGATTGGCTAGGGGTTTTGCCCTTTACAAAAATGAGTAGCCACGTAGAATTTCTGTTCTCTCTCTTGGGCCTTCATTGCTCTATTGGGCCTTAGGTTGTGGATCATGGACCCTAGCTTAGTTACCAAGCCCACTTTGGGTTTCTTCCCATGCGTTCAATTTGCTTTATTTATTAATATAATTAGAATATTATACCGCGCAATGCTGCGGGACCAAACAGGTTTAACAATCCAGACATTACCAATCTGTTCATGGCATTAAAAATTGAAGATTGTAGCCTGCGAAATCAGTTCTTAAATATTTCGACATCCGCAGCAATCTCTATGCACTTCAATTCCTCTAGATACATTTTTGCACTAAAGTTTAGACAGTTCTATTTATGCTGCAAAAGATAAAAAAAAAATCTACTTTTGAAAGGAACAAAAGATTAAAAAAAAAGAAAGGGGAATAGATTAAAAAAGAGAAATAGAAAACCAAAGACATCAATTCTAGACTGCCGCGTGTTTTCCCCCTCCTCCACTTTAAGAAAAGTCATCCTTTTCTTTCATCTTGTCATACAGATCCTCATTTGATCGGCCAAAAAAAAGAAGAGTAGCCTTGGAGAAAATTCAGTGTGCCTAACATGACAGTACCTGGCAAGTGGCAATTGATGGAGGCAAGAAACGGGCGTCCGTAAAATCTATATTGAAGGATAATCATATAAAAAACTAAAAAACTGAGTTTTTATGCACCAATGCTTCGGAATCAAGCATTCCCCCTTGACACGATTGCTAGTAACACGACCCATCTCGAACTATTTCCTGAACAGATTGCTCAAGACATGATTTTGTAAACGGGGTTTGCATCAAGATGAAGGACGAGGATGGTGGGAGAAGTTATGGGGGGTGGGCATGCATCAGAGTCATGGAAGTTTGTGAGAGGAATCAACATCGTTGGTGCTTTTGTTCCCCAACTTCTCACAGCTCGGACATCTTCCTCGTCATCTGCATGAATCCCCCCTCCCCCATCCGACCCACTTGCAAGTATTAAAATCGTGGCCACAGCAGCAGCCATAATAATCGAGAACAGCAAACAAGAGAAATCAATTCATAAAATAAGAAATAATAAACACCAGAGAGAGAGAGAGAGAGAGAGAGAGAGAGAGAGTTCTTGTGGAGATTAGAATAGTATTTGACTGTGCTGACTCCTGAGGCTGCAGAGGGGAGGAGGAGCTCTGTCGCTGCGACGTTATATATAAGCGACACGAGAGAGCTAGGGTTACCCCCGCATTCCCGGGCTTCGCAATGGGCTTCAAATCCCAAGCCCGAATGCTTTGATTGGGCTCGTTGGTTCAGGTAAGTATTGGGCTTGGGCTTGGGCTCATTACCGGCCTTGCTGTAATCGTGTTCGAATGTCTAGTTCGGATTTAAGTGTTACTGTCGAGTGAGCTCCTCTCATTTCAATGTCATACGGAATTCGCGTGATGAACACTTCTAAAGCGCGCCTATGCATCAACACTTGCTAAACAAACGCATCAAAAGATTTTTGTGATTCTCAACGAACCCACCATTCTCTTTGTCGAGGGAATTATGGTCTCAAATACATTTAACGAGGATTTCAAAGACATTCTTAAATATGATTTTACATTTTATCACATGGTCACGACATGTTTAGCTTGTAAATTCATGTCGGACACTGTAAATATATCTTCCCTCTCTCTCCCCCTATTCGCCTCTCTTCTTGTGATGAGAAAAATAGTAAACTCTCTTATTATCTAAAAGCTGACGGTTTGTTTCGAAATTCCGGTCAGCTCTTTTAAGTCAATCAAGTCTTCCGAAAATGTGTGAACTCCGCTCCGCTGGAAAATCGCAAGTCACGATCAATTAATTGAAAAATTCGCTTAGGGCAGGACAGGAACTAACGACCTGGAAATTACCGATCTACCCCTTTCCTTAACCCTGCCGCCCCCCCGCCGGTGGAGTCGATGGAGCCCCCCTCCGAGGACGAGGAGCGTGGTGCGCACGGCCCAAGGACCGACTGCGCGTGCACGACACGCTCGACAGGGATCGCGTGCGAGTGGCACAGGCCCCTTCTGACCACTTCCTTGACAGGTTGGAATTCAGTTTCTGCTGACCAGCAGCGACTTCTCTTCCCTCTCTCTCTCTCTCTCTCTCTCTCTCCCCGCCCCGTGAACTATAATTGGACTTGCCAAAAGAAAATATTAAATCTACACTAAAGAAAAGGGTAAAAACAAAATTCAACAAAATATTTTCTTGATTGAATTACATTGGCTGAGAAATAAGAACGCTTTCAATTAAGGAAACGGTATAATCGCTAATAGCATATTAAATCGGGAAAAAATATATATTCTGTAAGAAATATGGAATGGGAAATAAAGAGCCGGAGAGCAGGACAGGGAAACAAATTTCTTTTCCCTATCCCCCACCTTCCTCTTTTTCTCTACAAATTTCAAATATTCCGGCAAAAAAGGAAAAAAAAATTCTAGCAACTCGCGCCTCCTCTAATCTTTAAGGGGAGCGAGAGAGAGAGAAATACGAGCGTCATCTGAGCTGGACACGTGGCTTAACGGCGGCGGTCAGATTCTTGGCCCTGCAGATCAGCATCCGCCTCAGCCTCGCTTGAGCAGCCCTCGCCTTGTTGCTCCACTCCTCGTCCACCATCGTCAAGTCGAACGGCGCCAACCCAATGTTCAGGTCGGGGAGGATATCCCGCCCTCCCCCGCCGCCGCAAGACGGCGGAGGGCCCGCCGGGTTGCGCGCCTCGCTCTTCTCCGGCGCGCCCGCCGTCGGATCGGGAACCGGCGGGGGGTGGCGATCGGAGACGGAAGGAAGAGGCGCCGCCGCGGGTTCAGCCGGTTGGCCCGCCGGAGACAAGCGCGTGCTCGGTTCCGGTCCTTGCCCGGACTCTCCGGGTATGACCCGAATCATTAGCTGTAAGAAGCAGGAGCAGGAAATTAAAAAAAAAAAAAGGATTTAGTGATAACGAAAAAGGGAAATTCCCGGAGATAATGCCATTGACGCAGTACAGTAGGTACCTCTTCCTTCCTGGCTTTCAACTCCGAATTCAAAGCCTTCACTCTGTCGCGATAACGCCGCACATTCTCAACCTCCTGCACGAATTCAAGAGCGCAGCAAATCAGAAAAACATGGAACGATTGCGCCGCGGAGGGAGGGAGGAGCTCAGGGATTGCTCCAGAAACGAAAAGGGTGCGTTGAAATTAGTAAAAGATAGTACCTTTCTCAGAGCGCTGCCTTGCTCCTCCAGCAACGCTATGAGGTTCAACCAGTCCTCTCTCTTCTGCACGACCCAAGGGGGGAAAGATCGAACAAAACAGAACACGCCCACGTTACTCAGCAAATCAGACTGACAGTAAACACTGCAGACGACGACGAAGGAGGAAGAAAGGACGCAATTTGAGCCTACCCTTTTGGTGGGTTTTCTCCTGGAGTGGGATTGCTTGGGCTTGTTGCCGTCAGATTCGCTCGGGGAGAAGGAGAGCGGCGTGTCGGGGCTCGCCGCGTGGACCTTCGGCTTCTGGCCCATCGCCCTGTCTTCGATCACGGAGCGGGCGGAGCACTTCGCCGGCTGCGGCTGCTGCTGCTGCTGCTGCTTCCGCTGGTGCGGCGGCGGCGGCGGCGGAGGAGGGGACGGCGCCGCCGCAGGGGAGCCGCCGCGGGAGAGGGCCGATCTCCGCCGCTTGGCGCCCCAGCCCCGCGGGAAGCGATCGCCGAAGTGCCACCGCAGCTCGAGCAAGATGTCGGCCACCAGGAGCTCGTCCTCGGTGAGGCCACCATGGCAGGGCAACACTTCGCCGCCCTCTGTTTCCATGCTTCTGCCCCTCCTTTATCTACTCCTCCTCCTCCTCCTCCTGTTCTATTGGGATTTCCCTCTCTGCAGAGAACCTGCGTGCCGCTTGGTGGGAAGAAGGGAGGCAGGGGAAGAGGGGGCGCAGAATTGCTGGAGGAAGGTTGGAAACAGGAAAGCGCAGGGGAGACCGGTCTTTAGGCTTATAAGAAAGAAATCCGAGGGAAGGATGTGGCTGGCGACACGTGGCGCCCGGAGAGGGATGGAGATAGTCTAGGGTTTATTTGAGGAAACCGAGGGAGGAAGACAGGCCGAGCGCAGCGAGTCTTCGCTTGTTTGTACGATTTGGGGAATAGGGTAAGGATGCGTCATGAGGGTCAAAGAGAAGACGAGGGCTAAGTCTTGTTAATTAGACCCTGATTTGCTTTTTTAACCATAAGAGAAAGTGATTTTACTCCGGATCTAAACTTGTTGTTTTCAGTCTCATTTTCCTCACTTGCCCATACACTAGAAAGTCAGAAAAACCTTTCCCGAAAACAAATTTTCCTTCAAATAAAGGATCGTTCCTATGAAATTGGATGCATACGATTTATGATTGACGGTGATTAAATGACACTTTGCAATTCGCAAGTATGTTAAGTTTGTGGACCGACCATGATACACGTACTCTTCACACATATAGGTCATGAAAAGAGTTAGGCAATTTTATCAACAAAACTTTATAGGAGTTGAAGTTTATCTATCGGACGGCATAAGACTCACGCCCTATTAGCCGTTTACAAAATTGCCACACTCTCCTTTTAGAAAGAAAACTTCATGGTTATTTGGACAACACCCTAAAACCATGAAAATTAACAATGATCCCCCTTTTATGGTATCTCGTTTAGGAATCTTTCATCTTAGATTATTCTGAACTTATGGTTGGTGGCTCTTCAGCATTTGATTTGTAAATAAATAGTTATAATTGCGAACACACAAATTTGAGGCGGCTTATTATATATATTTATAAATAAAAGAATATGCTGTCGTTGGTTTCGGACGGGTTGCGGGTTTCTTGACCACTCTAATAAGCTAGGTTTTCAAGGTCTTGTGTCGAAATTCCCTAACGAATTTGAGAATAAATAATCGAGCGTCGTTGAGATGGGTTTGGATGGGACCCAACCCACCCGACTGGTGAATATGCCTTGATGTTTTTCCTTTGTTGCGCATGTTATACTTTGGGTCATGAAAAGTTGGGAACAAGACGGGCCAGGTTGGGCCTTGGCACATGGCCCAGCCCATCAAAATTGTCCACGTTCCTATGTTAGCCAAGCCCAACATGGTTCATTCTCAGGCAATCGTCATGTCCACTAGACCGAACCTAACCGGCCGGTTCTAGATGGATCTTAGTTTCACGTAAGGAATCGGACCACCCACACTGGATTGATGGATTGGCCAAGTTTATTTTGTTTGTTTGTATCCTAATTAGTAATCTTTTTTTCTTTTTAATGTTGGGAAAGTCCCACTTGTAGGGAATAGAAGAAAAAAGAATGAAAAGAAATAATCAGTTCTGGGACCGACCCTAGAATTGGATTAGACTAGTAGTTCTGAGGGTAGAAATCAACTCATCTTGGAATTGATCACCTTTACTTAATACTCTCCTCTTGGGTCATCTAATATCATATACAAACTTTAATTGTCTCGAAAATGCAAGACTCTCTCAATTTGGTTTGTGAATTGATTGACTTAGTGACGTGTCAATATTCCATTGGTTGTTGAATATAATTGATTGTTTAAAGGGCTATTCATGATTTGGCACATTGCTTATTAAAGCAATTTTGCAATTGGCCTGCGTAAGTCTAACATTTATGTAATTGTTTTTGGCAACCGAGGAGGGGATAAAACAAAGTGCACACAATAAGGAGGAGCGTTGGTCCAGGTTGAACCTTGGATTGACCCAACCTAGTTGGTCCTAGTCCGATTTCCAAGGAGAATGATTCGGTCCTTGGTCCTAGGACCTTTAGACCCTGCATTGTGTGGGTTGGTTCTCGATCATGAAAGTTTAAGATTGGTCCAACCTGAACCAATCATGTACTTAATATTGTATGTACATATATATTTTATACTATATATCTAATATATTATATTTTATATGCTTTTGTCTACTTTAAATTCTAGCGCCTCCTTCTCAATTCTTTTCACGGTTCAGTTTATCAAGTAAATTAGAATGTAGAAAGAAACATAGTCCTAATTCGACCAAAAAAAAAAAAAAAAACTCTCTTCACTCAACTTAGCCTCGCTTGCCACCTTGGCCTCGCTCGCCTACTTACCTTGTCACTTGTCTCTGTTCATCCTTCTCACTACTCGCCTCTGTTTCCTCGCCTTGTATGTTTAATTTATGGTTTATTGCTTTTAGCGAGTATAAATTTCTATTAAGGCTTTATCTTATATTTATGTTTGATACATATTAGTATTCATAATTTGGTTGCTCAATGTCGTATTGTTAATGGATATGTAATTTGAAAAAATATGTCTGCCCTTTTCAAGGAATATAAAAAAGGAAATAAAAAAAATAAGTGGTTGATCTCACGTTAACCTTAGACCGGATCGAATCCATAGGGTGAGTTCAATTCTCAGTTCCAAGCTTAATAGGGCTAGTCTTTGGTCCCAAAAATTGAGGACTAATACTGTGTGAATTGGTTCCCAGGTTAGGTATTGGATTAGTCTAATTCGAACCATGCTCAACCGTAGCACACAACACACGTCACACGTTTAGTCGGCTTTTTATGCTTGTGTCCCTCGATAATTAATTTATAACACATGGTATGTGGTTACAGGTATAACTCCACATACAACATAATAATTCCCACGTATACTTCAACCTCAATGTGTGTGTATATATATATTTTGCAATAAAGTCCATACCTACTCTAAGTAGAATAATAAGAAGTATCGAGGGATATATAAATAGTTAGCACAATGGACGAAATATAATGATGATAATTTATAAAGTTTATATATGTCATCTTATCCTATCATTCTCTCGTAAACGTAAGTATAAATCCTATATTTTCCCTCCAACAATAATTTAATACTTCCTCAAATTCCTAATATAGATAGAATTTTTTTCCCATACGAATGTATAGTTAGTGTATCTAAGGAAGAGAGAATGGGGACAAAAATTGAGCGCCATTTATTTTAACTATCAATATGGCATTGTTAACAAGTGCATTTGAGACATTAGTTAAGCATGCTTTATCATAAAGTATACCGATTCCAAAGTACCGATAACACATAACTCAAGAAGAGTAGAGCGTATTGCAATTATAAATTTTAAATTTCACCAAAATTCATTCCTTTGCGTAGGAGGGTAAATGGTAATGGTCAATTTTAAATTTCACCAAAATTCATTCCTTTGCGTAGGAGGGTAAATGGTAATGGTCAGTATCTGCCAACCGCAAATTGCTTAAGGATAAGCCTGATAACTGCAAATCGATGATGAAGTCCTTCTTCTCTTCATTTTCCAAGTGAAAATGGAAATTAGGTTATACAGATAAACATTCTCTAAAACTTTTAGTACTTAGCCTCGAGTTCGGATTCAAGCCCAAGCACGGCCGTCGAGTATAAATCGATCGCTCGTGTCGGTTCCAGCATCAAACTCAAATGGCTCGAGAGCCATGACAGCTTCGTTGGGAGTGCTGATACTGCTCAGTGCTGCTGATCGGTTGTGCATGGTCGGGGCGCGCCGTACGGTCGCCACCTGTCTCGTTTCCCAGATCTACAGGTCACAGCACTGAGCACCCAATATCCGAAGAGATAAAACCCGATTCCCCCACCTGTAAAGCCTTGAAACCATGCATGCAAATTCGAGAAAAAGGAAAAGGGCCAAGAACATATTCCCAAATCCCATTCTCATCAATCCCCTCAGCTCTCTCTCTCTTCGACCCCAAGAAGCAAACACCACCAAATTTAATACGGGAGCCGCCATTAGTGGCAGGAAAAAGTCGGCTAAGAGGATAGAATCAAAACCAACCCTTCTCTCAAGAATTTGTGCTAAAGCAGACAGAGGTTGATGCATCTCTCTCGCCTCCTATAAAGTGGCCCAAGATCTGAACTTGCACACCCAAATACCTGATCTCACTTCACCGACTTAGCCCAGAAGAAATTAGAAGCTGAAGGTAGAGAGGAATAAACCAGAGGAAGAAAGGAGAATAATGGGGTGGCTGATCAGAGAGAAGAGGGGCCCTGCTTGGAAACATGGGTGGACGCGGCAGACCATCGACTCCATGTCACTGCCACCTATGCCGGTCGTCACCCTCTTCGGCATCGTCCTCCTCCTGCTCTGGCTCTCCTTCCACATCAACTACACCAGGCAGATGGAGCGCACGGTCGTCAGCCTGAAGCTCCTCCTACTCCTCGTGCCCCTGCTCCTGATCGTCCTGGCCCGCTGGCTCGACGCCAACCGTGGCCGGCTCGTGATCCCACTCCCAGATGCCGACCCTGACACCATGCACCGTGTCAGCCGCACGCCGTGGGGCGTTGCGCTCCTCGTGGGTCTGGTCCTGTTGCTGCTCTCCTTCCAGTCGAATCTCCGGTCCCAGTGGTCTCCTTGGTGGTCGTCTCGTTACCATCTGTAGCGTTTCCGCTGGCAAGGGGTATCTTGAAAGAAGCAGCGTTTGTAGAAAGTCGGCTTTTGAATGTTAAATCAAAGAGTGAACTTTTGCTGGTTCATTAGGTTAGATCGAGTTTCCATATGTCGTCGAGCTGTTTTTGGATGTTGGAACTCTTTTGCTTTCTTTAAAGTTGTAAATGATAGATGATACGGTTGCTCGTAAACGCTAATCAGCGACTCTGATAAAGGAGAAAGTACGTTACTATAACCTCTTCAACTTGTTTCGATCAGGGTGACTGCTTTTTCAAGACATGTTCGGAAATCATTAACAACTCTGATAGTACCATTCACATTAAGCAGAGACATATTATAAAGAGCTCATAGGATTGCCTTTCAAAAGGAGCTATCGTGGGAGGTAAAAAAGCAATAGGGAACTCTTGCATTACAATCATGGATATCTTCATCGCGAAGATTACAGAGCATCTATTCTTTAGAACGTTGACAAGCAAACGCACAAATTTACAAGAAAAGGACAAAAAGAATTGACTGTCTTCTTTCATGTCGTCCACAGTTGCCTGAGAACTCAACATGAAGACTCATATACAAAGCATATTCACTCGGAAGGACACAATGCTTCACTAAACCTGTAAAGGGTCAATCGAATTGACTTCCAGAAAACGGTGATAAAATACACTGCAGCCAGAACCTGCAACGGTGTTAGACAAATAAGGTACAAACGATAACGTCTACAGTTCAACCTACCTAAGAGTAAGGAAATGTGTCGTGCGTCATCTCATGGCTGAGGCCTTCAATTTGGGTACTTTAAATGAGGAGGAGAATAGCCTGGGAGTTTCAATAACAACGGCCTTCCTTTTCGACCTTCCGGTTCCCTGTTGGCATCAAAACAAGTGCAAATTCAGACATGAAGAAACAAAATCCACACACATTAAAATCAGCTCAAAAAATGCAAGCCCTTGAAAACTGGCAAAACTTTCTAGTTCGGTTTCATTAACGTTATATAACAGGAAAATATTAGCAACATTCTCAATTCCAATAACTTTACTCTTTGGACAGGTTGTAAGAAGACCTAAGTTAGTCGAGTGACACGGGGAAGAGTAGAGTACCTATACTTTGCAACTGCATTTTTACACTTTGCGGGAGGTGATGCTTAGCATCTGATGACATGTTAATACCCTATATCTGATCATGTTACTGTAAGCACGAACAAGGAGTGAAATTAATGATTTGCACCCTCAGAATGCTTCATCTCATGCCACTGATTGATGAACCAAACACCATGAATGGCATCGGTGCTCGCTGACTGCTTCTCACAAAGTGATAAATCTATGGCGTCGCTACTCTTCCACTGTTTTTCCCTCTTATCCCTATATCTTACGACTAAAATTTTTTAAGTTTCCTATACCTATCATCAACTTAAAGAGGACAAGAACCACGAAATGGGACGCATACAACAAGAAGCATAGATATAAATTAAAATTCTTTCAAATAAGACCAACTTCATGCAACGTCACAAAGTGTGAAGTTTACCTTTTCGGAATCTTTTAGAGAATCGGGGACTTGTGGATGCCCTGTTTCTTTCTTCAGAACGACAGAGCGTTTATGAGCAACACTATCTTTTCCCTCCGTTTTGGAGGTTCTATTTCTTGACGTGCAGCGACTCAAGACAGGTGTCACCATGTTCTTCTTCAGGACTTCAGATTCTTGGGCAAGCCTGGCTATTTCCTCGTTTCGTTTGCCCAAAATGGCTTCCATTTCATCTATTTTACTCTTTAACTCAGCGATAGTATCATCCTTCTCACCGTTCATCATTTCAAGCTTCTCCATACTGGTAAGGAGTTTGGATATTTTCTGATTTGCAAGTTCGAGTTCAGCCCCTTTGCTCTTTAATCTATCATTCAAGTCATTTTCCAATATGTTATACTGATGCCATACGAACTTCTTCTCCATCAATAATGCAGATGCTTCGGAATTCTTTTCCGAAATGAGCTTATCATACTCAAACCTCAACTTTTTTATTTCTTCCTCCAGCAAATGAGTACGCTCCTCTTGCGCTTCCTTGGCATCTTTACCAGACTTCCTATCGCTACTTCTGAGTCCTCTCCTTGTGTTTCTGGTTTCTGCAGAGTTATTTAATTGAGCACTCTCCTGCGAATCGTTGAGAATTTGCGACTCACAACAATGTCCAGAAAAGCACTAACAAAAAATTCGACATCAATAAACGCTAACCTCAAGTTCAGGGCACTTATGTGGAATACTATCAAGGCACCCTCTAAAATCAGCCAACTCATCATCCGCTTGTTCTGTATAGACAAGACAGTTTTAGCGAGAGCACTTAAGAGAAACATACCTCAGAAATATCATTCAGACCCAAAGCACATAACTAGGTTTACTAAACTTCTGCAGGGTGATGGCAATACTTATAATGGATTCCTACCACATACTCTTTGATTGTGAAGACAATGTAGAAACAAGAGGTGTGTCTCCTTCCCAATCTCATAGCTAGTAAGTTAATTGCTCTTAAATACAGGAAATTCTAGGTTACAACCTAAAATTTAAACACATAAACCTCTTAATCGACTCAAGTATGGTTCCCAAAATTATGCAAGAACCAATATAATTGAGTGAAAAGAAGAAAAATCTGAAATTGGGGGGAATTGTATGAACTCATATCAGAGAGAGATTAGAGAGAGAAAGCGACCAACCTAACTTCAATTTGTACAAAAGAGCCTCCCTTTCCTTCAACCCTAAGGCGAAATCCAACTTAGTGGACTCAAGAAAGTGCGCCATGTCCTGCAGCTTCAGAGTCCCCCTCATCTGCGCAGCGATTTCGCACGACTAATCAGAAAATCCCCCCAAATCCACCCCCAACATCAAAACCCTAAAATCAAAGAATCGAATTTTTCCCTCTGGGTTCGTCCGTACCTGAGAGATTCGGTCCTTGAGAAAACGAACGTCGGAGTTCCAACGCCTGTGTTGCATCTTGATGCGATCCTCCAGGAGCTTCCTCTCTCTTACGAGGGTCAGGAGCTGTGCCTGTTGATTCCCGAGCAACTCCACGAAAGCGTTGAAGACCTTCTGCCACTTCCGCCGGTCCGAAGAGACTTCAGAAGCGTCTTTCCTCGTCGGCATTGCAAATCATAGAAGGAGAAGCAGAGAGAGAGAGGAGAGAAGAGAGAAGACAGAGAGCCAAAGTTTCGATCTTTGAGAACAGAGAACAGGGAGCAGAGAGAGAGAAGCGTCGTTTCAAAACTACAGTGGCACCAACGGTCAAAAGCTAGAGACAAAGGGGGTATATATAGTGGGCCGACATGAGTTTGGGCCAAAGTTCAAATGGGCTTTGTAGATCAATCTATTGCGTAGATTCACCATATTCCACAACCTATTGCTCAGGGTCCGACCGAAAAAAAAGAAAAAGAAAAGAAGATTAAGGGGAAAATTGTTCAAAAAAGTTCTAAACATATTGTACTTTACCTTTCAATTTTACTAATTAAATTCAAAATATTTTTACTTTTTACTAATTGAATCCATACAATTAATTTTAATTGAAAATTACAAATGTGGACACTAGCGGTGCTCTATAGATGCCCGACGCTGAGTGGGCAATTTATGCTCGACGCTAAGCGGGCAATTTTTAATAATTTTTTTGAAATTTTTTTCTTTCTTCATCCTTTTTCCATGATTTGGCTGACCTCACCTAGGTGAGAGTCACTCTCATTTGCCGGCGTGACTAGGCGAGATTCGCTGATGGCTCCTCTCACTAGATATGGTGGGGCTGGTTCTTGCCTAGGCTAGAGCAGCCTCGCTCGAGCTCACCCTCACTTAGCCGGGCCTCACCTGTGGTAGGCAAGGCCAACTTGCTTGGCCAAAAGGAAGAGGAAAGGGAGGAAAAAAAAAAGAAAAAGAAAGAAAAACTAAAAAAAATGCAAAACAAAAATTAAACTATTATTACAAATTATCAATATCGGCATTAATCATACCACATTGAACACTCTATATCCACATCAACGAATTATGATCAAGATTGGTTGGGTAAACTTGATTGGCAAAATATGAAAAGATTTAGGATTTAACCAATAAAATTAAAAAATTTATTACTAAATTGACAAAAATACAACAAATTTAGAATTTTTGAACAATTTTCCCGAAGATTCAATGGTACCATAGTGACTGTATACATCTTTGTGATCTTTAACAATTGACTATGGAGTAAAGACGAACAAACTTACTTTAATCATTCTATATTGAGAAGCTCACAAGAAAGGATTTATTAGTTCAAGTAGGGACGAAAACCAATCCATCACTATCTTCCTTTTCTTCTTTTATCGGGTAATGTCATTTCGACACAATTCATTTTACCCCTTTCGCTATTCTATAAACCCACCAGGAGTTGCCCGTGGTTTGAGCCTTTTGGGCACTAATAATTACTTCTCACCATCGTCTTATCCAGTTGTTGCATATGTTGTCATTGTCGACGAGGAGTGCCCGAGCAATTTCTTCCAAGTGCTTGGGGTAAGGGCAATGTATCCTTCCCCGTTTCATACGCCTGATTGGGAAAGCCAACTAACTGAGAGAGAAATTGACTAAATATCCAAGAAAACTTTAAAAAAAGATTTCAAATTACAAGACTATATTGGGAAAATGTTCATGTATACAACACTTCATTAATTTTTTTAAACAAAATTAATTAATCTTAATTAGCGCAAGTTGAGTCAAAGATTCAAATCGTAAGGGATGAAAGTATAATTCTTTTTTTAAACAAAAAAAAAATTAATATTAATGTTTAAGGTGACAACTCCTCTAAACAATTTTATTGTCTTGAAATTTGATGGCCTTCCATTTTGGCTTTTCCATACACTTGATTGCTTTTTTCTCCAACATTTTCACACCTTGCGCAAGCCATTTGGACATTCCTGTTTCAAATGCAATGTACGATATGGAATTCCCAATTACAATTCCAAATGCATAACCTATTCACTCTACATGCTCGTGTGTTATGAACTCTTTGTAGATTGCGCCGCCTGGTGCCAAGTGGTGTCGAGGCAGCGGCTTTGCCACAGGGCATGCGGAACATGCTACGAGCGGTGCAACTATGTCCCTCTAGGCACTTTCGGCAACCGCGATGTCTGTCCTTGCTACGCCACCATGACCACACATGGCGGTTGACTTAAGTGCTCGTGAGACTAAACCTTTCCTAAATCCCTATACATACCGTTTGCCTCCCTGGGTTCTTACTATGTGCGTCCTTGTTTCTATTGAAAGAGTTTTGTCCAGTGTTTATGAAAATGCATTGCAAATAAATATTGTACAAAACTCTTTCAATAGAAAAGATGGAAATTATCGCCGCTGAGCCCAGTCTGAAGGTGGCCTAGGACTCTTGATCCTCGGCTAAGATCCACACATAAATTTCAATTGAAAAGTCAATATCTTTTTTCGTATTCTGATTCTATACTGCACCTCCATCGGCCGACATCACCAATCACTGCCGAATCGCCACCGCCGTTGTGCCTCCGTTTGAGCCGCGAACGTCACGTTTTCGACGCCGTTGCGCTGCCGTCCAAAAACCCGTGAGTTAACCTCCTAATCATGAATTAGGGTGTTAATTACATTTATGGGGTAGATTAGTATAATATTAATGGCGATTAGTATTTGTTAATTTTAGTTTAACCTTAATTATGATTAAGGATGGTTTAGATTAAATTTAAGTGCAATTATTTAAATTAATTACGATTATATTAATTAATCATGGTTAGATTAATTAATTGAGTATAGTTTAATTAATCGTAATTTTTATTTAATTGTTGTTTATTTAATTAATCATCGATTAATTTTTAATTAATTATATGTTGGCGAATTAATCGAGTTTAGTTTAATTAACAACTAGCCCCTTGCGCAGTGGAGCAGAGCTGTTCGGAAAAGAAACCAGGAGAGAATATTGTTACCGTGTTCACAGCATGTGCCAGAAACCTAGCGAGGCTTCTTCTCTTCTCTCCAAAACGTCAAAAGGAGAAGATAAGCCCCATTTAAATCTGCAGGCCGAGCCTTACACGCCACCTCACTTTGTTCCCCAGAAGCTCCGACTTCATCAGATTTAGCTTTTGCACTTGGTGTTCTCAAGCTGGGGGTGTCCTACGCCTGTTCACTATTATCTGAACCTTCAACGCCACGTGACGTTTTGCCCTCGACCCATCAGACACAGTGGGCATGCGACCCTAAAGGGCCCCACCTGGTCTTCGTTGGTGATCTTGGGAAGAAGCTTGGAAAAATAGAGGTTCCAAGAACACCCTTCTGCAAGGAGAGGAAGAGAGGTGGTGTGAGGAGCTTCGTGCCTCCTCGGTTGATGAAAGAGAGACAGAGGCATAGAAATCTGATCAGGTCCTTCGGCGGGGGGAGAAAATGGGTTCAGAAGCAACACGATAGCCGTGACGTGAACAAACATGGTCACGGTGAAGCTGTGCTTGCTAAGGCTTGGGTTGCTGTGGAGAATGCGATGAACAACGATGTTGTTCACGATGATCCGGAAGTCGTACTCAATGAAAGCACGACGGTGTGATTCGGAACATCCCTAATTAGTTCAAGTCCATTCGCATGTGTTCTTGTTCTCCGAACAAGCTTTAGTAGCTTTCTCTTCTGATTTTCTCACCTCTGAAATTTCCTTTGTCTTGTGGCTATTTTATCTTGAAACGTAGAGGCGGGGAATGAAAGGTCGATACTGTCGATTTAACTTCCGAAGTTCCACGCCCGAACATGCTGCGATTTATTTGAGCATTTGTTGCTCTACATGCAGTGGACCTCTATGCCTCGTGTAAAACAATAAACCACCAAATTCCGTCGTTTATTACTGATTTTGCTTGTTTTGATCATGCTTTTGTTATTGTTTTATGTTTGATTTAGGAAGAAAGATTTGCCGTACATTCTCGACAAGCATTGCGAAGGAGCAAATGCCATCGTGCCTCCGTTCGAGCCGCGAATGTCACGTTTTTTACGCCGTTGCGCCGCCGTCAAGAAACCCGTGAGTTAACCTCCTAATGGTGAATTAGGGTGTTAATTACATTTAGGGGTTGATAGTTTAATATTAATAATAATTAGTATTTGTTAATTTTAGTTTAACCTTAATTGCGATTAAGGATGGTTTAGATTAAATTTAAGTGCGATTATTTTAAGTAATTACGATTATTTTAAGTAATTACGATTATATTAATTAATCGTGGTTAAATTAATTAATTGAGTATAGTTTAATTAATCGTAATTTATTTATTTAATCATTGTTTATTTAATTAATCGTGGTTAAATTAATTAATTGAGTATAGTTTAATTAATCGTAATTTATTTATTTAATCGTTGTTTATTTAATTAATTGTAATTATTTTAGTTAACATCAATTAGTTTTCATTTAATTATACGTTGGCAAATTAATCGAGTTTAGTTTAATTAATTACAATTAGATTAATAAATCTTAATTAGCATAATTAATTGTGATTAGCTTAATTAATGATGAATTAGCCGTTAAGTAGAATTTTATATTCGTTTCTCTGGATGAGATTGTGCGTAATTCCGGCTATTTGTGCGTGTGATACTATGCTAGCGATTGCTCAATTATAGATTTTTATTTATTATTTTCAAATGAGGTTTTATGAGCAAGAAAATAGCAAAATATGAGGTGTCGAGTTTGCATGCTGAATTTTACGTGCTACATAAAATAATGGAGTTTTAAAATAGAAGCGTGTAAAGTTTGATGGGTTGATTTCAAATGTGTAACTACGTACGAATATTTTACCGGGATTTTTAAGTTTAAAAATCACCAAAGTTGATTATTTGAAAATGAACTCTTTTGTGCTTGGCTAATTAATGGTAATAAGAGTCAGCTTAATTGTTGATGTGCTTAAGTGGTAATTTAATTGAAGCCGTCAACTAACGGGAGTGATGCTTGGTTTTTATCGGATGCCCGACGGGGATTTGGATGTCGAGTCGCTGTTGAAACCGGACCCATGTTTCTTTATGGAATGCCATCTAGGTGGGGGGTTACAGACGATATCATGCTAAATGGGTCGGGACAATGCCTAGTCATGCCGGAAGACCGCCGAATGCATGAGCTAGTTGTTCTGCTCCTAGTGGGCCGAATGTTCCTTGGTTTGCTCCTACTGGAGCATGCTCCTCAAGTTGTTATCCGACAATATTACCCAAGCCCTGCTATCTAGGTAATTTAATAAAATTGCTGAAGATGATATGAACAGCTAGTTCAAAATCACCGTCGAAGTTGATATTCTTGAAAGCCCACAATGCTAGATCTTCATTAGCTTCATCAATAGCTACATCAGCTGCAACAGCAGCTTCAACAACAGTTACTACAACAGATTCATTAACAACTACTACAGCTGTTATAGTAGCTACATGAGCTGGTTCATCAATAGCGGCTACAGCTGCTACATGAGCTGGTTCATCAACAGCTACAGGAGCAACGGGTACTACAGCTGCAGGTTGATTAGCAACGGGTACAGCAGCTACATGAGCTGGTTCATCAATAGCGGCTACAGCTGCTACATGAGCTGGTTCATCAACAGCTACAGGAGCAACGGGTACTACAGCTGCAGGTTGATTAGCAACGGGTACAGCAGCTACATGAGCTGGTTCATCAACAGCTACTACAGCAGCTTCACCAATAGCTTCTACAACTGTTACATCAGCTGCATGAGCTCCATGAGCTGCATAACCTCATTGAGCTACATATTGATCCACTATCCCGAGTAAAGCTCGAAAGTCATCCCTTTCCTAGGCATTGATTTCTATGCAAACTACAATTCCACATGGCCTATTCGGGAGTCCGGAAAAATATTTTTTGATCTTCAAAATGCTTGAGTCGACAACTCTGAAAAATCTAAAACAATAAGGATATTGCTAAAGAACTTACTAGTCAATTAGGTGAGTCCACACCCGATGCCTTCGATTTACTAGCGCCATCTCCATCTAACCGCAGTAAAATAAAACATACTTAAAAAATATAAATTTGTGTCGCTGAGCCTAGTCTGAAGGTGGCCTAGGACTATTGGGCCTCGGCCAAGATCCACACATAAATTTCAGTTGAAAAGTCAAAATCTTTTTTGTATTTTACTTCTATACTGCACCTCCATCGGCCGGCACCTCCAATCACCGCTGAACCGCCGCTGCCGTCATGCTTCTGTTCGAGCCGCGAACGTCATGTTTTTGACACCATTGTGCCGCCATCGAGAAACCCATGAGCGAACCTCCTATTGATGAATTAGGGTGTAAATTACATTTAGGGGTTGATTAGTTTATTACTACTAATAGTTCGTATTTTGTTAATTTTAGTTTAGCCTTAATTGCGATTAAGGATGCTTTAGATTAAATTTAAGTGCGATTATTTTAAGTAATTGCGATTATATTAATTAATCGTGGTTAAATTAATTAATTGAGTATAGTTTAATTAATCGTAATTTATTTATTTAATCGTTGTTTATTTAATTAATTGTAATTATTTTAGTTAACGTCGATTAATTATCATTTAATTATATGTTGGTGAATTGATCGAGTTTATTTAAATTAATTGCAATTAGATTAATAAATCTTAATTAGCATAATTAATTGCGATTAGCTTAATTAATGATGAATTAGCCGTTAAGTAGAATTTATACTCATTTTTCTAGATGAGATTGTGCGTAATTCCGGCTATTTGTACGTGTGATGCTATGCTAGTGATTGCTTAATTATAGATTTTTATTTACTATTTTCAAATGAGGTTTATTTATTTGTAATTTATTTATTCAATCGTTGTTTATTCAATTTATCGTAATTATTTTAGTTAACATCCATTAATTTTCATTTAATTATACGTTGGCGAATTAATCGAGTTTAGTTTAATTAATTTCAATTAGATTAATTAATCTTACTTAGCATAATTAATTGCTATTAGCTTAATTAATGATTAATTAGCCGTTAAGTAGAATTTTATACTCGTTTCTCTTGATGAGATTGTGCGTAATTCCAGCTATTTGCGCGTGTGATGCTATGCTAGTGATTGCTCAATTATAGATTTTTATTTACTATTTTCAAATGAGATTTTATGAGCAAGAAAATAACAAAATATGAGGTGTCGGGTTTGCACGCCAAATTTTATGTGCTAAATAAAATAATGGGGTTTTAAAATAGAAGCATGTAAAATTTGATGGGTTGATTTCAAATGTGTGACTACGTACGAATATTTTACCGGGATTTTTAAGTCTAAAAATTGCCAAAGTTGATTACTTGAAAACAAACTCTTTTGTTTTTGGCTAATTAATGACAATAAGAATCAGCTTAATTGTTAATGTGCTTAAGTGGTTATTTAATCGAACCTGTCAACTAACAGGAGTCTGATTTTTGTCAGATGCTCGACGGGAATTTTGATGCCGAGTCGCTGTTGAAGTCGGACTGATACTTCTTTATGGAATGCCATCTAGGTGGGGGTTATAGACGATATCGTGCCAAATGGGTCGGGACGATGCCTAGTCATGCTGGAAGACTGCGGAATGCGTGGATTAGTTGTTCTGCTCCTAGTGGGCCAAATGTTCCTTGTTCTGTTCCTACTGGAGCATGCTCTTCAAGTTGTTGTCCGACAACATTACCCAAGGCCTGTTATCCAGGTAATTTAATAAAATCATGCTCCAAGTTGTTGTCCAACAACATTACCCAAGGCCTGCTATCCAGGTAATTTAATAAAATTGCTGAAGATAATATGAACAGCTAGTTCAAAATCACCTCGAAGTTGATATTATTGAAGACCCACAATGCTCGGTCTTCATCAGCTGCATCATGTACATCAGTTACTTGAGCAGCATCACCTACATAAGCTATTTGAGTTGCATCAGCTACATTTGCTACTTGAGCCGCATGAGTTGGATAAGTAGCTTGAGGTGCATGAGCTCCACGAGCTGCATAACCTCATTGAGTTACATGTTCATCCACTATCTTGAATAAAGCTCAAAAGTTGTGCAAACTACAATGACACACTGCCTACTCGGGAGTCCGGAAAAATGTTTTTTGATTCTCGGAATGCTTGAGTCGACAACTGTGAAAAATCTAAAATAATGAGGACATTACTAAATAACTCACCGGTCAATTACATGAGTCCACATGTGATGCATTCCATTCGCTAGCGCCATCTCTGCCTAACAACAATAAAATAAAACATATTTAAAAGATGTAAATTATTGTCGCTGAGCCCAGTTCGAAGGTGGCCTAGGACTCTTGGGTCTCGGCTAAGATCCACACATAAATTTCAATTGAAAAGTCAATATCTTTTTTCGTATTCTAATTCTATACTGCACCTCTGTTGGCCGACACCACCATTCACCGCCGAACCTCTGCCGCTGTCGTGCCTCTGTTCAAGTCGTGAAGGTCATGTTTTTGACGCCATTGCGTCACCGTCCAGAAACCCGTGAGTTAACCTCCTAATCATGAATTAGGGTGTTAATTACATTTATGGGGTAGATTAGTTTAATATTAATGTCGATTATTATTTATTAATTTTAGTTTAGCTTTAATTGTGATTAAGGATGGTTTAGATTAAATTTAAGTGCAATTATTTTAAGTAATTACGATTATATTAATTATATTAATTAATCATGGTTAGATTAATTAATTGAGTATAATTTAATTAATCATCATTTTTATTTAATTGTTGTTTATTTAATTAATCATAATTATTATAGTTAACGTCAATTAATTTTTAATTAATTATACGTTGGCGAATTAATCGAGTTTAGTTTAATTAATTGCAACTAGAACCTTGCGCGGTGGAGCAGAGCTATTTGGAAAAGAAACCAGGAGCAAATATTGTTACTGTGTTTACAGCATGTGCTAGAAACCCAGCGAGGCTACTTCTCTTCTCTCCAAAATGTCAGAAGGAGAAGATAAGCCCCGTTTAAATTCGCAGGCCGAGCCTTACACGCCACCTCACTTCGCTCCCCAGAAGCTTCGACTTCATCAGATTCGGCCTCCGCACCTGGTGTTCTCGAGCTGGGGGTGTCCTTCGCCTGTTCACTATTATCTGAACCCTCAATACCATGTGACGTTTCTCCCTCGACCCATCAGACACAGTGGGCATTGGACCCCGCAAGGGCCCCACCCGGTCTTCGATGGTGATCTTGGGAAGAAGCTCGGAAAAATGGAGGTTCCAAGAACGCCCTTCTGTAAGGAGAGGAAGAGAGGCGGTGTGAGGAGTTTCGTGCCTCTTCGGTCGATGAAAGAGAGATAGAGGCATAGAAATGTGATCAGGTCCTCCGGTGGGGGGAGAAAATGGGTTCAGAAGCAACACGATAGCCGTGATGTGAACAAACATGGTCACGGTGAATCTGTGCTTGCTAAGGCTTGGGTTGCTGCGGAGAATGCGACGAACGATGATGTTGTTTGCGATGACCCGAAAGTCGTACTCAACGAAAGCACGATAGTATGATTCGGAACATCCCTAATCAGTTCAAGTGCGTTTGCTTGTGTTCTTGCTCTCCGAACAAGCTTTAGTACCTTTTTCTTCTGATTTTCTCACCTTTGAAATTTCCCTTGTCTTGTGGCTATTTATCTTGAAACGTAGAGGCGGGGAATGAAAGGTTGTTACTGTTGGTTTAACTTCGAAGTTCCACGCCCGAACTTGCTGGGATTTATTTGAGCATTTATTGCTCTACATGTAGTGGACCTATATGCCTCGTGTAAAACAATAAACCACCTGATGGTTTTATTTATTTATGTTGATGGGCCTTAGAGGGCCCATCTGCCCATATTGGGCCTAAAAGCTCGACCCGCAAGATAAGGGCCTATGTATGAAGGGTTGAGATATGAAGACGTGTTACGTTGAGGACTTTTGGGCGAACGTATTATGTTGAAGAGTTACGTCTCTTGGATTACGTTGAGTTACGTCTCTTGGAGGAGACGTATTTAAGAGAGAAAAGAAAAGAGAGGAACGTACCTTTTCAACGTACGTGAGTTTTTCCTCCCTTTCTCTCCCTCCTAAAAGCCTAAGAGAACAATATCCCAAAAGAGACGGATTTTTCTCCCCTTCAAGGCGATAGTACATCATCGGATAGAACATGATCAGTTTTTCTTCCTCAAATCAACGTTGGTGTTTAATCTGTGGATAATAAGATACGCTCGATTCCGTGGTGTGTCTTTGATCGGTGATATGTTTGTTCTTGGGCTCGTCTTACGCATTCGTTTTAGGGGTTCGATTTAGTGTCGAATCCGTTTTAGGGAATCGGTTATTCCCGACACCACCAAATTCCGTCATTTATTAGTGTTTTTGCTTGTTCTGATCATGCTTTTGTTGTTGTTTTATGTTTGATTTAGGAGGAAAGATTTGCCGTACATTCTCGACAAGCATTGGATGAAGCAAATGCCATGGCTGATTCGAAGGAGGAACAATCCGAGTACGACTTCGTCTACGTCCCAGTAGACTTCAAGTAATGAGCTTGATCTCGGCCACTAATTTTGCTGTTTGTTTTTTAGTACTTCGCGATACGGATTGTTGGTTATCTTTTGCTTTGCTTGTGTTCACTGTTTGATTCATCATTTGACCCTCCTTTGATAGATGTTGACTTTGATGATCAGAACAAGGCCAACAAGGGTTATGCGTTCGTGAACCTTACGAACCCGACCGGGAGCGTCAAGGATGTACCGGGCTTATCACAACTTCAGGTGGGAGTGTCTCCCAATCAAGAATTTGAACTTCAGGAGCAAGAAAGTGTGCGAAATCAGCCCCACCAAGATTCGGGTGAAGCTTTCATGGACCGCATCTGCTTTCATTTTTTGTGTTGCTCTTGTCCTGAGCTTGAACGGATGGTCACGAGTCATTATCTGTTGTTATTACCTTTTCTGCTTGGGGCACTATTTTAAACGATGTTGGTATTTGTTATGCATATTGTGATAGTTGTCTTATTATCCTTGAAATAAAGGATTCGTCCCGAAAATTAACAGAGGGCTTAATTATCCCCAGAGAAGTCGATATGGCTTCTTGCATTCGAAGAGCCTGTTTAACTAGATTTTGTTTTTGTTATTTTTGTCTTCAACCATTGAACCGTATATGGTTGTGTATTGATCTATATTCGAAAATGCTGTATTTGTTTATAGGGCAAGGTAGCGTTGGAGTGCAGCTTCAAGAGTAGGGCCTTCCCGTGTAGGGAGTATCAGCCGGTGGTTGCCACCGAAACGCCAGGCAATGGCCACCAGAAGAATGGTCTGCTCATAGTCCTTGGGAAATGTCCAGGTGCAGCATCAGCTCGAGAAGCCAGAGCCGAAGCTCCCATGGTCATATCTGGGGAACAATTTGGTGGGTGTGACGAGACATGATAATGCACGCATTCGCACCTTAACATCGAAATGGCAGCATCGCACATGTCTAACTAGGAGTCTCCCTCCCCCTCCCCCTCTTTGTCCGAGCAGTGTTGTGTTTCTGTAGGATCATTTGGCAGTTGTAAATGGCGTCGAGGTCTATATTTAGTTTTCTCAGGTTGTCTGTGAACCAAGTTGATAGGTTTAGCGTTCTCCTTCCTGTGTTTCCATTCTCTCCCTGGAGGAAAAATGAGATGAAGTCTAGGGTGAATTGGAAACCCATGGACTTTGGGAACTTTCATTTGTATCTGCTGTTGTCTCTTGTTTGGAAGAAACGATGTATGGGTTGTTCTATTTGGGTTCATGAGAGTGGTGTGTTGGTAACATACCTTTTTATTGGGTGTGGTGGTATAACTGGTTCTCCTTCAGTTTAGACAGTCTGTTCATGGCCTGTTTTTATTCAGACATTATCACTGTTCTACTTGTGTATGTTTTGCTTTGCTCGATGCTCTCAGTGTGTTGAAAAAGTAAAACCTTCTAGCCCGGTTTATTAAATCAGCTCTATCTCCACTGTTAATTGCCTGTGCTTCACATGTCCAGTCTTCACGATTGGCAGTAGAGATAGATCGATTCATGGGAACCTGGGTCTAGTTGATCTAGTAAGAATGCCCTATTAATAGTTGTGCTGCTCAGTTTCTTGTGCATATTCTCTCATAGAGTCCAAGGATTTGCTACTTCGGGTCTTTTAACTGAGACTTGATAACGTGTTGCCAAAGCTTCATCCGTGTGGCCATAGTTTTGTCTATCGTGAGCTGTCTGTCAATGATGTTCGATGCTGTGGAGTGGTCTTCGTTTGCATTAATCATGTTTCAATCGACTCTGTGGCTTAGCCGCCTTATCAGCATGATTGCTCTCTTTCTGTTGGGAGTTTGGATAGTGACGAACTTACACGATTTATTTGGTTAGTTTTGTCAGCAATCATCAAATTTTAACAAGCTATTATAGGATATAGGTGATTTGACGTCAAGAAATTGAGGAGTAGACAAGTGAAGTTGTTAGGAATGGGAGCGGACATTAGGAACACATGAAGTAGGGCTCGCGGTGGCCTTTGTGCTCTCCTGCGACAGTAGGAACACATGCATATGCAGAATGTCAATCACAAAAGCTGTCGAAAACAGAGTCAATATAGATAGTTAGAAGATGGAGTCGAAACGTCGCAAACCATCTGCACGTACTGTCTGATCGGCGGCTTCGGCGAGATTGAGTAGGAGGAGGCAAAGGAGGATAGAGGTGATCGAGACCTTGGAGATGGCCATAGCTGACAGAGAATCGAGCTAGAGCTTCTCCCTCTCTCTGCTTATATTTGCAGTAAAACTCGGTTTTGTGAGGAAATGAGAGACAAAGGTGGCCATATATGTAGCGAGAGGGAGAGCGGAAAAGCTAAGGATCTGTTTGGGGATAAGAAACGACGTTTAAAGCATGTGCAATTGCTTGCGCAATTGCTGCTAATTATTGGAAGGACCTTGTTGTTATTGTTAACTTTCATGGAGCTCGTCGATAATTGGTTTGCAAATGCAAATTCACAGTGTGTTTATCTGTTGTATCTATCATCAATAAATGCATTTATTACTCTATTGTCGGTCCAATGTGAATTCTATCTACGTTGATAGTTCAAATTCATTTTTAACATATTCTAGAGTCACCAAATAATTTATCCTGATCGATATTCATCCGTTTGACTTTTCAGGCCTCAAACTCCTGGCCACTCGATTTTTGGGGTTTTGCATTTGCTGCAGACCAAGTCGAAAATTAGTTTTCATATTTTAGCAATTGCTTGCAGGACCGGCAAGTATCAATTTTATCAATTCGAGGAATTAAGCCCAATCACGCATATATGGTCATAACCACGTATGTAAGCCCAAATTTACTAGAAGACAAAGTAAAGCCCAAAACCCGCAATGGAAATAAGCGCCAGAAATGATTAGCTTGATTGACTCACACCGTTTTCACAAATCAATAATTAAGATTAATTGAGGCATCAAAAGAAGCACTTATAAGATATAATATCCGCGCTTGTCATTTGTGTCATGTATTATATATACTATGAACGCTTTTATATCCTTCCCAAATCATACCATCGAGCTTACTGTGATTAATTTGAACAGGTAAATATTGTCCATCACCAAGAAGGCTTAAAATGATATACCCGCAATGGTAATAGATGGTTTCCGAGCTCGGAACTTGGGGGATGATGGATACAACATTAGAAAGGAAGCATGAGTAGATATCCGATCCAATAGTCCTTCTCAAGCAGTCCATCGCCATATGATACTCAAGCCTCAATTTTTTCATTTCTTCTTCCAGCAAATGTGTACCCTCCTCCTGCACCTTCTTGGCATCTTTACAAGACTTCCCAATGTTCCAATTACTACTTCTGAGTCCAGTCCCTGTTTTTCTGGTTTCCGCAAACTTATTTTCCTGCGAATCATTGAGAATTTGCAACTCACAATATTGTCCAGAAAAGCGCTAACAAAGATTTGACATTCAAAAACACTAACCTCAAGTTCAGAGTATTTCTGTGGAATAATATCAGGGCACCCTCTAAAATCAGCCAACTCATCATCTGCTTGCTCTGTATAGACAAGATAGTTTTAGCAATAATACTTAAGAAAGACATACCTCAAAACCATTCAGACCCGAAGCACATAACTAGGTTTACTATACTTCTACAAGGCAATGGAAATACTTATAATGGATCACTAACAGATACTCTTTGATTGTGAAGACTATCTAAAAGCAAGAGGTATTTCCCCTTCCTAATCTCACAGCTAATAAGTTAATTGTTCTTAAACACTGGAAGTTCTAGATTACAAACTAAAATTTAAACACTTAAATCTCTCAATCAGCTCAATTGTGGTTCCCAAAATTATGAAAGAGCCAATGTAATTAAATGAAAAGAAGAAAAATCCGAAATTGGGGGGAATTATATGAACTTATATCAGAGAGAGATTAGAGAGAGAAAGCGACCAACCTAACTTCAATTTGTACAAAAGAGCCTCCCTTTCCTTCGACCCTAAAGCGAAATCCAACTTCGTGGACTCAAGAAAGTGTACCATGTCTTGCACCTTCAAAGCTCCGTTTGTCTGTCCAACGATTTCGCACGACTAATCAGAAAATCCCCCCAAATCCACCCCCAACATCAAAACCCTAAATAATGAAAATCGAATTTTTCCCTCTGGGTTCAGTCCGTACCTGAGAGATTCGGTCCTTGAGAAAACGAACGTCGTAGTTCCAACGCCTGTGTTGCATCTTGATGCGATCCTCCAGGAGCTTCCTCTCTCTTACGAGGGTCAGGAGCTGTGCCTGTTGATTCCCGAGCAACTCCACGAAAGCGTTGAAGACCTTCTGCCACTTCCGCCGGTCCGAAGAGACTTCAGAAGCGTCTTTCCTCGTCGGCATTGCAAATCATAGAAGGAGAAGCAGAGAGAGAGAGAGGAGAGAAGACAGAAGACAGAGAGCCAAAATTTCGATCTTTGAGAACAAAGAAGAGGGAGCAGAGAGAGAGAAGCGTCGTTTCAAAACTACAGTGGCTCCAACGGTCAAAAGCCAGAGACAAAGGGGGGTATATTTAGTGGGCCGACATGAGTTTGGGCCAAAGTTCAAATGGGCTTTGTAGATCAATCTATTGCGTAGATTCACCATATTCCACTACCTACGAGGGCCCAGGGTCCGACCGAAAAAGAAAAAAGATTAAGGGGAAAATTGTTCAAAAAAATTATAAATATATTGTAATTTACCTTTCAATTTTAATAATTAAATTCAAAATATTTTTATTTTTCACTAATTGAATCCATACAATTAATTTTAGATGAAAATTACTAATGTGGACGCTAGCAGTGCTCTATAGATGCTTAATGTTGAGTGGGCAATTTTTAATATTTTTTTAATATTTTTTTCTTCGTCCTTTGCCGTGATTTGGCTGGCCTCACCTAGATGAGAGTCACTCCCATTTGCCATACACGAGGCGTGACTAGGCGAGATTCGCTGATGGCTCCTCTCACTAGATATGGTGGGGCTGTTCCTCACCTAGGCCAGAGCAGCCTTGCTCGGGCTCACCCTCGCTTAGCCGGGCCTCACTTGTGGTAGGCAAGGCCAACCTGCTTGGCCAAAAGGAAGAGAAAAGATAAGAAAAAATGAAAAAGAAAGAAAAACTAAAAAAAATTAAAGTATTATTAAAAAGGGAAAAAGCCACGAAAACCCCCGAACTTTCTTCAAGTGACATTTACCCCAAACTTTTTTTTTTTGTGACGTGAAAAACCCAAAACTTTCCAAACCGTGACACATTTACTCCATCATGGGCATTTTTGTCTTTTTATTCTCGTTTTTCCCTTTTTCTTTTTTTTTTTTTTCTTTTTCTTCTTCTTCCCTCCGCCGCCATGGCGGAGGGAAGCCGTGTCCGGCGACCTCGCCGGCGTCGGGCAGGATAGCCCTCGCCCGGATCCGGCAAGGGCACCCCTTGGCGAGGGCCATCCTCGCCCGATCCGCGAGGGTAGGGAAACCCTCGCCCAACGCCGCGAGGGTCGCCCTCGCTGCGGGCGAGGGAGGCGAGGGCCGCCCTAGCCGAGGGCGCGAGGGTGACCCTCGCCCGACGCCGGCGAGGGCGAGCCTCGCCGGACGCCGGCTTCCTTCGCCGGCCGGCCAAGAAAGGGAAAAGAGAAGAAAAAAAATTAAAAAAAAAAATTAAAAAAATTAAAAAAAAGTAAAAAAAAAAATTAAAAAGGAACAGACCAAAATGCCCTCTAATTTTGGGGGTAAATGTGTCACATAATGAAAGTTCGGGATTTTTGTGAAAAAAAGTTTAGGAAATGTGTCACGAGTTGGCAAAGTTTGGGGTTTTCACGTCACAAAAAAGTTTGGGGTAAATGTGTCACTTTGGGCAAGTTTAGGGTTTTTCGTGGCTTTTCCCTATTAAAAATTATCAATGTCGGCGTTGATCGTATCACATAGAATAATTCATGTCCACATCAACAAATTCTGATTAATATTGGTTGGGTAAATTCGATTAATAAGATATGAAATGATTTATGACTCAATCAATAAAATTAAAAAAAATTATTACTGAATTGATAAAAATACAATAAATTTAGAATTTTTGAATAATTTTCCCGAAGATTTAGTGGTACCATAGTAACTATATACATCTTTGTGATCTTTAACAATTGACTATGGAGTAAAGACGAACAAACTTACTTTAATCATTTTATATTGAGACGCTCACAAGAAACGATTTATTAGTACAAGTAGGGATGAAAACCAATCCATCACTATCTTCCTTTTCTTCTTTTATCAGGTAATTTCATTTTGACACAATTCATATTACCCCTTTCGCTATTCTGTAGACCCACCAGGAGTTGCCCGTGGTTTTAGCCTTTTGGGGCTCTAATAATTACTTCCTGCTATCGTCTTATCGGGTTGTTGCATATGTTGCGTCATTATCCACGACGAATGCCAGAGCAATTTCTTCCAAGCGCTTGGGGTAAGGGCAATGTATCCTTCCCCGTTTCATACGATTGATTGGGAAAGCCAACTAATTCAGAGAGAAATTGACTAAATATCCAAAAAGATAAAAATAAGGATTTCAAATTACAAGACTATATTGGGAAAATGTTCATATATACAACACTTCATTACAGAAACCTTCACACTTATTTGCGATGCATTTTCATAAACACTGTACAGAACTCTTTCAATAGAAACGACGACGCACATAGCAAGAACCCAGGGAGGCAAACGGTACGTATAGGAATTTAGGAAAGGTTCAGTCTCAAGGGCACTTAAGTCGGCCGCCGTGCGTGGTCATGGTGGCGTAGCAAGGACAGACGTCGCGGTTGCCGGAAGTACCCGGAGGGACACAGTTGCACCGCGCGCAGCATGTTCCGCATGCCCTGTGGCAAAGCCGCTGCCTCGATGCTAGCTGGCACCGGGCGGCGCAGGCGGTATCGCAGTCTGCAAAGAGTTCGCACCACACGGGCAGGAATCACTAATTCAATCCAACAAGACCTGTCCGAACTTTTTCACAATCGCGTTGATCGGATAATTACCATGTACAGATAATTATTCATTCCGCATGACATGAAAGAAGGCGGGAAAATCACAGAGAGATGAGTTAATTAAATGCTCACCGATTTTGCCTGAAGTAGGGCTCGCGGCGGCCTTTGTGCTCTCCTGCAACAGTAGGAACACATGCATATGCAGAATGTCAATCACAAAAGCTGTCGAAAACAGAGTCAATATAGATAACTTTAAAATAGATTCGAAACGTTGCAAACCATCTGCACGTACCGTCTGATCGGCGGCTTCGGCGAGATTGAGTAGGAGGAGGCAAAGGAGGGTAGAGGTGATCGAGACCTTGGAGATGGCCATAGCTGCTTATATTTGCAGTAAAGCTCGGTTTTGTGAGGAAATGAGAGATAAGGGTGGTCATATATATAGCAAGAGGGAAAGCGGAAAAGCTAAGGATGTGTTTGGGGATACGATACGACGTTTAAAGCATGTGGCGAGGAGCTAATCTGGAGGCGAGGACGGGGACATTCCCTGCATGTACCTTGAATTGATGCATAGGATGACGGGTCGGATGTCTTTGGTGGAGCCAGCAGAAAGGCCTCGTAAATCTGGAATCATGTGGACTAAGGTTTTTACCATGTTCGAATGTTGCTAATCGAGGATGACTTTATCTAGTGTGCTCAATCTGGCCCGGCTGATGGTTTTGTGATCAGGAAAGACTTGATTGCTATGGTTTGTTATGACCACTGTAGTTAAAGAGTAATACGATTTTAAAGAATTCCTAACGATCTATTTAAGTTGAACTGGAGTAGAAAATAAATGGCTCGAAAAGATTTGAATACGGAATCTTTAACTTCTAATTTAAAATGTAATTTTATGAGATTGATCAATGTTTACCACCAAAATGAATCTTTAAATGATTAGATGAAGACAAAATTCGGTGTTCAAATGCTTTGATGTTTATTCTTGGTGTTATTTGTGGTTTGAAGTTTGCTCCGATCCGGTATGGGATTGGCACGAGGTTGAGTTCTAATTTTGCGGATGCAAAGGAGGATTGGAGAACAAGCCTCGATGACCTGAGGATGAGAACCAATTACTCGTGGGAATCTTAGACGCTTCAAGACACCAGCCGGGCGTACCGGCTAGTTTGCATTTCTAGGCTTAGTAAATGAACGTTCGCATGTGGCTATCACCCGATCGCCAAGGTTTAACATCCTAGAAACATGTCATTGCCGAATTATTCTTGACTGCCGAATAACCCTTGTGGTGCTTGGTAAGCCGATAAACACCAAATTAGCCTTTCTTCCATAGTTATTCTTAACAATAGTATGATGAATCCCATTTTTACATTGGATCATACAACATCCAATTTAGCTTGGGTATCTATTTTCTTGAACAAAATATAGAGGAAATACTTTGGTAATAATAACTGGTTTAGTTTGCAATGACCTCTTTAGGAGAGTTGATATTAGCTTTTGATTAATTTGTGCATAAGAGGTAATCACTCCAGGGTTACTAGTACAAATGCCCTAACACTACTCCCACAAATTAATTATATCATGTATTCTGTATTCTGATGCCAAGAACTAATATTGGAGTGCGAGAGAATTCGGTCCATAAACCCATGTCTAGAACGATGTGCCGAGTGCTTTTCTATTATCTGTCAAAGTTTCACGTTCTCGTAAAAATCTTCGCCATCTTTATCTCAAACCTCTAAAAGGTTCTAAACCTCCGTTCGGCCTTCGCTTGACCGCCCAATTCAGTCACGTGTCCGTCCTACGTCGGAATCGGCACGACTTGCAAAATATCATTTAGTTAATGTAACTTGGCAGTGGAAACACTCGGTCGAGGGCCTCGAGAAAAGACAACGGAGGAGGGCAGTGCCCTTTTTTGAACGGTGGCGGACCGATCCAGCTTGAGCCCTGGGCAATAATTGATCGAGCAGAAGATTCAAAGCCCTTTCTTTGACTTTAGCGATCAAGGATTCCTGCTGGAAACCCTACTCTAAAGTTGGTGAGTCTGATAAGGATAAGGTTGGGAGCAACTGGACAGCACCTCGATAATTTGAATGGTGACTCCCAGCTGGATTTGTTATTATATGTCTTATGTTATGATGTGCCCCGGATTTAACCCCGACTCACTTTTATGATATGTATATATGAATGCACTTTAAAGATTGTTTGGTAACACGCCAAATAATGCATGATTTCATTCTTTTATTTTTCAGAACAAAAAAAAAAAAGAAATCTATTTAGTAATTTTTTGTTTTTAGAAATAGATTTGGAGTATAATTAAAAATAAAAACAAATTACTTTTTATTCTTGAAAACAATTTTACATTTCTTCTTCTTCTACTCTTCTTGTTGCCGGCCTCGAGTGAGGTCGAGCCTCGTTGGGGGCCGGCAATGCTTCGATGAAGTTGCCGGCTGGCTAAAAGAAGAAGAAGAAGAAGAAAATGAAAATAAAAAGAAAAATGTAATGAAACTATCAAAAAATTAAAAGAAATTTTAAATCACAAAAGAATTTGAGGGTCATATTAAATGTATTTCTATTTCGAGAAGAGAAATTTTATACACTTGACAAACACCTTTCAATGCTTAGAAACTCGTTTAGGAAACATAATTAGAAAAAATCATTTATGAGCAAAAATTTATTTTATAGAAACAGAATGATTACCAAACGCATTTAATTATACTATGCAACAGTTACAAATTGTGGATTTTTCTTTCCATTGGGAAGTTCATGAACCCTTTAAACTGTATCCACAAGAAAATTGTAACCATTGAGATGCAAACATGATCGGAGACTTGATGTGACCCATATCGGATATTTGCGGTGCAGTACTAGCATTTATAAATATTGATAAGAAATGGGGAAATGGTAAGATGATAAGGTTGTTTTGAAAATGATATGACAACCTCTAAATGGGTATTTACGTAAGTAAGTATGATTGAAGATCCAATAAATAATTTGTTACATAAGTTAGTAATTTACTTTGTGCTTCTCCAATCATTTGCGTGAGATAAAGTCATGGGGAGGGTACTAAGTTAGGTTGACAAATCGATACATAACATTATTAATAGATTTATATATGATAAGTGATGGGAACGAGCACTTAATAAAGAGTTTCTCTGATCATTCTGTAAATCACTCATAAAAAATCATTCGCCTTTTCTTTTGGAGCTATCCTTGCGTTGATAAAAAGATATTTCAAGCCTTTATCAAATACTTTAATTTTTTTCAAGTGAAAAAATTGCACATCCAACTTTAAAAACTAAAGGCTTTAACTTTCATGAAAGACCACGGTAAACCTAATTATATGCACAAATATGAATTAAATATCTTAAAATTTAAGCGTTTAATGTTTGGACTACAAATCTATATCTTGGATCTTTTTTTATTCACCAGATGATATTGATGGATTATTTCATGTGTTTAGTATTTACCCACCTAATTTGGACTTCCTCAACACAAATAAATTGTTCGATAACAAAAAAATAGAAAAAAGAAAAAAGAGATTTTTTTGGACAAAGTTGTTTTGGTTTTGATGGGCTCATCCAGGGACGCATGACTCTCCTACTTGCAAGGTGATGATGGCTGGGGTCTCGAGAGATTATTTTGAGTCAAAGTACAAGAAACCTGTCGCATTCACATTAAAAATCGATCTATTCAACCACTCAGCTCGATTCCATATGATCCATTGGTGGCTTTCGGGAGCTTTTCTGGTTTGACTTGTGCTGGAAAACGAAAGAGGAACAGCTGTTTATGCCGAGTTTCCCAGCTGGCAGATGATGATGCTTTCTGCTCTCATTTGGTGCAGGTTCAAGGCTCAGAGCCCTGATGCCATTTCCTTTGCCCGATATCGATCGAAAGTACAAAACCATGCAACTTTTACGTGCCAAACCATCTCCCCTTCTAACATAACGTCACCATTCCATCAGCTCAGGATTAAAAAAACACAAAAGAGAAAGCCAAACAGCCCACGCATGCATGGAGCTGTGCTGATGACCACCTTACGCGCTTCTTCGAAAGTCCAGTCGGCCGCAAATAATTCACTCGGGCTACTTACTACCAACCTAGATGGCCATCTTAATGAGACGTCTGCGAGACGAACTTTGCTTGCTGGGATAAGCCTATATATTCAGCCCACCCTCTACCTTCCCACTTCATTGCGTCAAACATCATCCGACCTAAGTCATTAGGACTACATCATTGACATTCATTTCTAATTCCAAAAGGTATCGACCATGGCTGTCTACAAGCTTTTAATTGCTTCTGTCTTAATCTCAATCATTCTTCTTCAACTCGCCGAAGCTGACCAGATGGTACCAACTCCTTCTGCTTTCCATTATTTGTGTATTCTGCTCTCTTTGATTTTCTTCTCTGCTGTATCGCACTAACTAATGTGCATTCTAATTAAACCAAAACGTCCCTTTTGTGTCCTTGACAGACGCAGGGAGTTGGAAATGCAGGAGACAATTCGAAGCCTCCAAAATGGGTAAAAAACTATACATATATAAGAGTCACTTTTCTTTTGGCTCTTGAACTTTTAATAATCATCCCAGTAACGTGAGGTCTTCATCTTCGTTGTATAGACTGTGGTGGAGCGTGTGCTGCCAGGTGTCAGCTGTCATCAAGGCCTCGCCTTTGCCAGAGGGCTTGCGGGACGTGCTGCGCCCGCTGCAACTGCGTCCCTCCGGGCACCTCCGGCAACCTCGATGTCTGTCCGTGCTATGCCAACATGACCACCCGCGACAACAAGCGCAAGTGCCCATGAGACGCTCGGCGGGCTTTCTTTTCTTTCCGATGGTCGGACATTGACCGCTCAAGCCCGTGAAATTGCTGCTCATTATTGGAAGGACATTGTTGTTATTGTTAACTTTCATGGAGCTCGTCAATAAGTGGTTTTTGCAAATGCAAATTCAAAATGTGTTTATCTGTTGCGTCTATCATGAATAAATTCTTTTTTATTTTTCTTTCTTTCCATTACATTTATTACTCTTTCATCGGTTCAATGTGAATTCTATCTACGTTGATAGTTCATATTCATTTTTAACATATTCTAGAGTCACAAAATAATTTATCCTGATTGATAACTAATGGTTGGATCTGTAAAAATCAAAGTTTGAGGCCTGAATTTTACTCGAATTGATACATTTGATCTTTGCCGGTCCTGCAAGCAATTTCTAAAATATGAAAACTAATTTTCCACTTGGTCTGCAGCAAATGCAAAACCCCAAAAACCGAGTGGCCAGGGAGGAACTAAGCCCGATCACGCATATTTGGTCATAATCACGTATGCCAAATTTACTAAAAGACAAAGTAAAGCCCAAAACTCACATCAGAAATAAGAGCCAGAAATGATTAGCTTGATTGACCCATATCATTTCACAAATCAATGATTGAGATTAACTGAGACATCAAAAGAAATATTATAGGATATAATATCCACACCCAATATTTGTGTCATGTATTATATACTATGAACATTTTTATTTGCTTTCCAAATTATACCATTGAGCTTACTGTGATTAATTTGAACAGGTAAATATTGTCCATCACCAAGAAGGCTTAAAATGATTTACCCAGAATGGTAATAGATGGTTTCCGAGCTCAGAACTTGGGGGATGATGGATACAACATTAGAAAGGAAGCATGAGTAAATATCCGGTCCAATACTCCTTCTCAAGCAGTCCATTGCCATATGATACTCAAGCCTCAATTTTTTCATTTCTTCCTCCAGCAGATGTGTATGCGCCTCCTGCACTTCCTTGGCATCTTTACCAGACTTCCTATTACTACTTCTGAGCCCTCTCCTAGTTTTTCTGGTTTTTCTGGTTTCCGCAGAGTTATTTTCCTGCAAATCATTGAGAATTTGCAATTCACAATAATGTCCAGAAAAGCACGAACAAAAATTTGGCAATCAAAAACACTAACCTAAAGTTCAGAGCATTTCTGTGAAATAATATGAGGGCACCCTCTAAAATCAGCCAACTCATCATCTCCTTGCCCTCTATAAACAAGACAGTTTTAGTCATAATACTTAAAAGAGACATACCTCAAAACCATTCAGACCCGAAGCACATAACTAGGTTTACTATACTTCTACAGGGCAATGGAAATACTTATAATGGATCACTAACAGATACTCTTTGATTGTGAAGACAATCTAAAACCAAGAGGTATCTCCCCTTCCCAATCTCACAGCTAATAAGTCAATTGCTCTTAAACACTGGAAGTTCTAGATTACAAACTAAAATTTAAACACTTAAATGTCTCAATCGGCTCAATTATGGTTCCCAAAATTATGAAAGAACCAATGTAATTAAATGAAAAGAAGAAAAATTCGAAATTGGGGGGAATTGTATGAACTCATATCGGAAAGAGAGTAACCAACACAACTTTAATTTGTACAAAAGAGCCTCCCTTTCCTTCAACCCTAAAGCGAAATCCAACTTCGTGGACTCAAGAAAGTGTGCCATGTCTTGCACCTTCAAAGCTCCATTCATCTGTCCAACGATTTCGCACAACTAATCAGAAAACCCCCAAATCCATCCCCAACATCAAATCCCTAAATAATAAAAATCGACTTTTTCCCTCTGGGTTCGTCCGTACTTGAGAGATTCGGTCTTTGAGAAAACGAAGGATTTCCAACGCCTGTGTTGCATCTTGATGCGATCCTCCAGGAGCTTCCTCTCTCTGCCGAGGGTCATGAGCTGTGCCTGTTGATTCCCGAGCATATCCATGAGGGCGTTGAAGACCTTCCGCCCACTTCCGGCGGTCCGAAGAGACTTCAGAAGCGTCTTTCCACGTCGGCATTGCGAATCATTGAAGAAGAAGCAGAGAGAGAGGAAGAGAGAGAGAGAGAGAAGAGAGAAGACAGAGAGCCAAAGTTTCGATCTTTGAGAACAGAGAACAGTGAGCAGAGAGAGAAGCATCGTTTGAAAAGTACAGTCGCACCAACGGTCAAATACCACAGAGAGAGAGAGAGAGTTGGGGTATATAGTGGGCCGACACGAGTTTGGGCCCAAATTTCAAATGGGCTTTGTAGATCAATCTATTGCGGAGATTCACCATATTCCACCACCTTAGGAAGGTTCGGCGGTACAATAGTAATTGTACGCATCTTTGTGATCTTTAACAAATGACTTAGGATTTGCGTTTTAAGACAACCACGAGAAATGAGTTCATGTAGGGACCAAAAAAAATCAATCACTAGCTTATTTTTCTTTTTTTATTGGGTAATTTTATATCAACACAGTTTATTATGATTACCTTTCACCAAAAAAAAAAAAAAATGCTTGTTAAGTAACTATACAACGAAATTTAATTACAGTTTCTAGTGGACCAAAAAAAAAACCACAGTTTATTTTGTCCATTTTTGCTATTTTATAAATATATCAAAAGTTGCTTGTTATCTGAGCCTTTTCGACTCTTAGGATTACTTCTTGCTCTCATCATATCGGGTCATTTTTGTTCTCATCATATTGGGTCATTGCATATGTAGTGTCAAAGTGGACAAGGAGTGCCCTTGCAATTTCTTCCAAGTGCTAGGGGTAAGAGTAATTTGTCCTTCCTCGTTTCATTCAATTGATTGGGAAAGCCAACTAACTGAGAGAGAAATTGACTAAATATCCAAAAAAATAGAAAAGGGGTCTTCAAATTACAAGACTATATCGGGAAAATATTCATGTACACAACACTTTATTACAGAAACCCTCGACTTAGTTGTGATACATTTTTCATACGTACTGTACAAAACTCTTTCAATCGAAACGGCGACGTACATAACAATGTCCCCAAGGGCCCCCAAGCATTATATGACCCAGTTCTCTAAAATTCGCAGACAACTACGTGTATTACGAGAACGCAAAGAGGCAAACGGTATATATAGGGATTTAGAAAGGTTCGGTCTCATGGGCACTTGGGTCTCATGGGCACTTGAGTCGGCCGCCGTGTGTGGTCATGGTGGCGTAGCAGGGACAGACGTCGCGGTTGCCGGAAGTGCCCGGAGGGACGCAGCTGCACCGTGCGCAGCACGTCCCGCATGCCCTGTGGCAGAGCCGCTGCCTTGATGCCAGCTGGCACCGGGCGGCACAGGCGGCATCGCAGTCTGCAAAGAGTTCGTACCACACGGGCAAAAATCAGTAATTCAATCCAACAAAACCTGTCCAAACTTTTTCACAATTGCATCGATCGGATGAATATGCCGCATGACGTGAATGAAGAGGGAAAAATCACGGATAGAGATCAAGTTACTCACCGATTTTGGCTGAAGTAGAGCTCGCGGCCGCCTTTGTGCTCTCCTGCAACAGTAGGAATACAAGCATAAGTAGGAGGTCAATCACAAAATTAGTCAAGAGCAGAGTTAATATATAGATAACTAGATAATAGCGTTGAAATGTTGCAAACTGTTTCGACGTACCGTCTGATGGGCAGCTTCGGTGAGATTGAGTAGGAGGAGGCAAAGGAGGATAGAGGCAATCGAAACCTTGGAGATGGCCATAGCTGATTGAGAATTTGAGCTAGAGCTTGTCTTTCTCTGTGCTTATAGTTGCAGTAAAGCTTGGTTTTGAGAGGAAATGAGAGATGAGGGTGGTCATATATATAGCGAAAGGAGGGCGGAAAAGCCAAGGCTACGATAAGACGTTAAAGTATGTGGCGAGCGAGCTAATCTGGAGGGGAGAACCGGGACATTCCGCGCATGCACCTTGAATTGATGCATAGGATGACGCGTCGGATGTCTTTGGTGGAGCCAGCAAAAAGGCCTTGGAAATCTGGAATCATGTGGAATAAGGGTTTTACTATGTTCGAAGGTTGCTAATCGTGGATGACTTTATCTAGTGTGCTCAATCTGGCCCGGCCGACGGTTTTTGTGATCAGGAAAAGCTTGATTGCTAGGGTTTGTTATGACAACCATAGTTTAGAGTAGTGTGATTTTATAGAATCCTTGTTGACCTATTTAAACTAAATTAGAGAGGAAAATAAATGGCTTGAAATGATTTGGATACAGAATCTTAACTTCTTTAAAATGTAATTTTATGAGATTAATCGATATTAACTGAACCAAATCTTTAAATGATTAGATGAAGACAAGATTCGGGGTTCAAATGCTTTGTTGTTTATACTTGGTGTTATTTGTGGTTTGAAGTTTGCTTTGATCTGGTTTGGAATCGCTACAAGGTTGAGGTCTAATTTTGAAGACGCAAAGGAGGATCCGATAACAGACCCCAATGACCTGAGGATGAGAAACCGCCACTCTTGAGGTGCCCAAACGCTACAAGACACTAGCCGGGCGTATAGGCTATTATGCATTTCCAGGCTTAGTAGGTGAACTTTCGCGTGTAGCTATTGCCTGATCGCCAAGGTTCAACATCTTGGAGGCATATGTCATGAGTCCATAGATTTTTGGCAGTGGAATAGTCCTTACGGCACCTGGTAAGTCAAGGATACCAGACTCCTCTTTTCTATTGTCATTTCAGGAACTATACTGTAGATTGCATCATCACATCGTATTGTACAAAACTTAGTTTAATTCGGACATCCAGTCCCTCAAGCGAAACATACAAAATACCAAAAGTTGGTTTGGATTTATCATAACTTCATTAGTTTGTACATAGAAGGTCAACATCGCTTTCAGAGATCCTTTAAAATCGTATTCATTCCACTTTAGGACTCCTAACACGAACTTCCAGGCGCTAGTCTCACAAATCACTTATATCATCATTTTTGCATCACTCCTCTTTACTCTGATGCCACAAAACTTCACTTACAAGAATATCAGAGTATGGGAGAATTTGGTCCACGACACACATCTAATCCTGCTCATCAACCATCGATAGCCTTATACTCGAGACGTACCGCCTAAATATTCCGAAACAATTCGATTCTAGAATGAGGTGCCGAGTGCACTTTTATTAGCTGTCAAAGTTCACGTTCTCATAAAAATCTTCGCCATCTTTATCTCAAACCCCTAAAAGGTTCTAAACCTCCGTTTGGCGTTCGCTTGACCCTCCAATTAAATCACGTGTCCGTCCTAGGTCGGAGTCGGCACGACTTGCAAAATATCATTAAGTTAATGCAACTTGGTAGTGGGGACACTCGGCCGATGGCCTCGAGAAAAGACAACGAAGGAGGGTCAGTGCTCTTTTTGAATAGTGGTGGACCGATCCAGCTGCAGCTTCGGGCAATAATTGATCCAGCAAAGATTCAAAGCCCTTTCTTTGACTTAGCGATCAAGGATTCCTGCTGCGAAGCCCTACTTCAGAGTTGGTGAGTCGGATGAGGACGAGGTTAGGATGAGATGGTCGGAGCAACTGGACAGCACCTCGATAATTCGCACGGTGACTCCCAGCTGGATGTGTTATTATATGTCCTATCATATGATGTGCCCTCGTGAATTTAACCTGGCTCGATTGATGATATGTACATGACTTCACTTTCATTACACTGTGTCACTATAACAAGTTATGGACTTTTCCCTTCATTGACCCTGGGAGGTTCATGAAACCTTAAGACTTATCCACAAGTCAATTGTAACCGTTGAGACATAGATATGAATTGTATTGAAAAAAAAAAATCTAATATCAGACACATCAATAATTAATAATCCTCATAGACCCATATCAGATTTTTGCTGCTCAGTACCAGCATTTATAAATATTTGACTCGAAATGGAGAAATAGTTAGATGATAAGATCGTTTTGAAAATGATATGACAACCACTAAATGGGTGTTTAGGTAAGTAAGTATGATTGAATACCTACTAAATAATTTGTTTCATTAGTTAGTAAATTACTTTGTGCATCTTCAATTATTTGCGTGAGATAAAGTCATGGGAAGTGTACTAAGTTTGGTTGACAAATTGATAGAAACATCATTAATTGATTTTTATATGATAAGTGATGGGACACAACCACTTAATGAAGAGTTTCTCTCATCATCTTGCAAACCACTCATAAAAAAAAAACCATCCCCTCTTCCTTTCGGAGTCATCCTTGCGTTGATATACACAAGATATTTCAAGTTTTCATCAGATATTTTAATTTTTTTCAAGCGAACGATTGCACATCGAACTTTAAAAACTAGGGATTAAAACTTTCATAAAAAACCATGGTGGATCCAATTATATACACGAATATGAATTCAAATTTTTGAAATTGAACGTTTAATGTTTGAACTACCCATATATATCTTGGATTGTTTCTTATCCATCCGATGATATCGATGGATCATTTCGTGTATTTAGTATTTACCCACCTGATATGGCCTTCCTCAACACAAAAAAATTGTTTGATAACCAAAAAAAAAAAGAAAAAAGAAAAAGAAAAGAAAAGAAAATAAAGAGACATTTTTTTGGACAAAGTTGTTTTGTTTTTTATTAGTTCAACCAAGGATGCATGACACTCCCACTTGCAAGGTGATGATGGCTGGGGTCTCAAGAGATTATTTTGAGTCAAAGTACAAGAAACCTGTCGCATTCACATTAAACATCGATCCATTCAACCACTCAGGTCGATCCGATATGATCCATTGGTGGCTTTTGGGAGCTATATGGTTTGGCGTTTGCTGGAAAACGAAAAGAGGAACAGCTGTGCACGCCGAGTTTCCCAGCTGGCAGATGATGATGCTCTGCTCTCATCTGGTGCAGGTTCGACCTAAGGCTCAGGCTCAGAGCCCGGACGCCTTTTCCTTTGCCCAATATCGATCAAAAGTATAAATCCATGCAACTTTACGTGCCAAATCCACCTCAACTTCGAACATAATATCCCCATTTCATCAGCTCAGGACAAAAAAAACACAAAGAAAAGCCAAACAGCCCACGCATGCATGGAGCTGTTCTGATAAGTGATGACCACCTTACGCGCTTCGAAAGTCGGCCGCATATAATTCACTCGGGCTACTTACTACCAACCCTAGATGGCCATCTAAATGAGACGTCCACGAGACAAACTTTGCCTCTAGGTTGAGCCTATATATAGTCACTGTCTACACTCGCATTTCATTGAATCAAACATCATCCGACTAAAGTCATTAGGACTACACCTTTGGTATTCAATTCTAACTCCGAAAAGTCTCAACCATGGCGGTCCACAGGCTTTTAATTGCTTCCATCTTAATCTCCGTTCTTCTTCTCCAACTTGCTGAAGCTGACCAAATGGTACCAACTCGTTCTGCTTTCGATTATTCATATATTATGCTCATTTTCTTCTCCTGTATCACACTACCTCAAGTCCATTCAAACTAATCAAAACGACCCTTTTGTGTCCTTGACAAACGCAGGGAGTTGCAAATGCAGAGACAACTCGAACCTTCCAAAAATGGGTATAGAACTATATATAAAGGGTCATCTATCTTTTTCGGTCGTGAATTTTTAATAATCATTTAGTGACGCGAGGTCTTCATCTTTGTTGTGTAGACTGTGGCGGAGCATGTGCCGCCAGGTGTCAGCTGTCGTCGAGGCCTCGCCTTTGCCAAAGGGCTTGCGGGACGTGCTGCGCCCGCTGCAATTGTGTCCCTCCGGGCACCTCCGGCAACCTCGACGTCTGCCCGTGCTATGCCAACATGACCACCCGCGACAACAAGCGCAAGTGCCCATGAGATGCTCGACAGGCTTCGTTTTCTTTCCGACAGTTGGACACCAATCACTCAAGCTTGTGCTATTGCTGCTAATTATTGTAGGGACGTTGTTTTTGTTGTTGTACTTTCATGGAGCTCATCAAGAAGTGGTTTGCAAATGCAAAATTCACAATGTATTCAGCAATTTATCTGTCGTATCTATCGTGAATAAAATTTTTCCATTGATCTTTCTTTCCATTGCATTTATTACTTTTTAGTCAGACCAATATAAGTCACTGCCTAAGTTGACGGTTCATATTCATTTTTAACATATTCTAGAGTCACCAAATAATTTATCTTGAACGTTAACTGATGGTTGGATTGGTAAAAATAAAGTTTGAGGCTTGAATTTTACTCAAATTGATAAAATTAGACCTTTACCGGTGCTGCAAGCAATTGCTGAAACAGGAAAACTGATTGTCCACTTGGTCCATCACAAATGCAAAACCCCAAAAACCAAGTGGCCGGGAAGGGACCAAGCCCAATCACATATATGGTCTTAACCATGTAGATAAGCCCAAATTCACTAAAAGACAAAGTAATGCCCAGAGGTTCACAGCTGACAAATAGAAACGGTTAGTTTAATTGACTTGTTAAATCTCAATATTTAATAACGCTATCATTTTCATAAATCAATGATTGAGATTCACTGAGACATCAAAAGAAGCACTTGCAGGATATGGTATCCACGCCCATAATTTATTTCATGTGTTATGTATTATGAACGTTCTTATTTGCTTTCCAAATAATATCATTTCGCTTACGGAGATTAATTTGAATAGGTAAAAGATCGTCCTATGCTGGGAAGGCTTAAAATGATATTCCAGCAGTGGCAATAGATGGATTCTGAGCTCGGAACTTGGGGACAAAGGACACAACATTAGCAAGGAAGCATGAGTTAATCTCTTTCTCAAGCAGCCCATCACCATATGATGCTGTGCCCAAAGTACCCATCTCTTTGATGATAAGTGCTTTGCTGAAATGATTCTGTGATTTTGCACCCATCTCACCATTGACTTCATTTTACAGATTGGACCTTAATCATAATTTTCCAGCCCATGATTCGATGAATGGTGACCATCAGGATCGATTTATCAGTCTCTTTGAGTACAAATATGTTTATCTTCTGCTTAATTGTTAAGCATAAGTAATCTCCCTACGCAGCATCCACCTACTCATCACTATCCACTTTCCACGTATTGGGTAAAATTCAAGAAGAAACCTTACTCTCTCCCTCTCTTCTTATGTGTTCAATCTATAAATAGAACTCGTTTCTTGAATTCCAACCACGCCACATTCAACTCGAAGCTAATGGCGTTGTCGAAGCTGTGTACAATGTTGCTGCTCTTCTCTCTTCTTTTGATCCACCAAGCTGAATCTGATTATATGGTAAAACATGCTGTAAATCATTTTTTTTTTTTTTTTTTGCTTTGATTGCTACTTTTCAGCCATCTTTGAAGATCCGTTCTCATAGAATGTACTTCTATTGAGCTTCCGTTAATGCCCTAATCGAATTCTCCTTTTGTTAGGTGATTCAGTTGAACACAGCTGAGGAACCAGCTCCTCCGCCTCCGCATATAGGTATGAACACAATCACATTTTAAATCGGCCTTAAAACGAGAACTCCGGAGTACCTGTTCATTTTAAGCTTAGTTTCTCGTGCACATTTCAAGATTGCGACAGAGCTTGCGATGCTCGGTGCCAGCTGTCGTCGCGGCCGCACCTGTGCAAGAGGGCATGCGGGACTTGCTGCGCTCGCTGCGACTGCGTGCCGCCTGGAACTTCCGGCAACTACGACGCCTGCCCTTGCTATGCCAACATGACTACCCACGGAGGCAGGCACAAATGCCCCTAGAAGGGTTTCATTTTTCACCTGCGAAAAATGTTTCTATTCAGTTAATGTATTGCCGAGTTTGTGATGTCCAATCCATAAATAAACTTTCGGAGTAATGGTTATTAATATTGATGGATCATGGGATTGGCCCCGTAATCTTGTAATTTTAGCCTTCCTCACTTGAGTACCATATTTGGTGGCTTTGAGTTTTCTTAAACAATAAAATTTTACATGTCAACAAAACTTTATGGAGTAGGTTGGTCTGGATATGCTCTAGCATTGGATCCAATCATGAAGTTGAGCACCAAATCGCTCCAGCTTGTTATTGAATCAAATTGTTATTATCTACGCATGCTATACTTAATCAAATTCTATCGTATTTTACAATATACAGGCGTCATAATGCAATTTTTTTCTTTTTTGGTTGCAATTGATTATGTTTGCTTTTCTATAAGGTAGGAGGGTGGAGAGGGATGACTAGTATTAGCAACCTTTTTCCAGCATTCATCAAGAAATGTTCGGTTTGAGTTATAATGACCCCATATTATCTTGCAGCCGGTCACCAAAATATTGGTAGTTTGGAAGTCTTTCTTTGTGATCATGAAGTATGTTGCTGTTAAATAAGACAATACAAGCTATGTAGATGATTAGTCGCAATGTAAATTGAACTTGTGATCTTGTCCTCCTATAATTGATTTATGTAGGTTGTTCCACAATAATTCTAACTTCTAACCCATATTTTGTCCTACAAACTCCATGAGAGCTAAATGAAGTGCTAGGACTACTTGAGCACGATCCACGCGGCGACGCATCTAAGGATCGTCAACCGACACCGTCCGATGGGGCAATTGAGACATCCGGTTATAATGGCCTAACTCAAGCTAAGCATCCCCGCACCAGATCCGGACCTCCAAAATCCGGCGTAGTTTGGTGTGAAACTGCATGGGGGTGCGAACTAGACAAGTTGCAAAGCAAAGACGAAATCGGAAGCCGAAAAAAGCAAGGTCCGACGGTGTTGTTTATTGAGGACGTTCATGCGTATGGGGATAGAGACCTTTCATCCGTCCAACGTGGCTGACATGTCAGAATTTCTTGATCTTCTCTCCTCTTCGAGAAAATATTAGGAGGCTTTGCTAGCATAACAGTCTTTGGCATACTGTGAGAATAATGGTTTATTGTGAGTTACAAATTCTTAAAAAAGTAGGTCTTAAAATAATTTATAATTATTTGTGATTTGATTTTTTGTGGTCAAGAATAGATTGTTATTGTCAAAGTACACTAAAAATTTTCAAACAATCATTTCTCAATATTAGGTATAGAGCTCTGAGGTCAGTATGTCAAAATCTTAGTCCATTCATCGAGCAACATGTGCCGCTCGAACCCACTGCGCTAGAACCCCTCTCCTCTCTCACCGTCTTGCCTCTCTCTTCCCTATTTTTCTTCTCTTCTTTTGTCCTTTTTTGCCTTTCATTCCGATAGGAATGACAACAGACATTCGTCCCCTTTCACCACCACCACTACCTCGCCATTGTTTCAATCCACCACCTTGTCGCCATTTTAGTCCTCCATTGTTGAGCACAAGCTCCACCAGCAAACTTGGGCCTCACATTTCTGATCAAAGGTCGAGTGAGCCCTAGATTTGTGATTTAGAGCTTAGCTAGACCTCAAATCTAAATTGATTCAAGGTTGACTAAAGTCGGCTTAGGCAACGAACGAGGCGCGTTGACGGGGCGTAGGGTCTCAACCTTTTGGCTGACGTGGGATGAGTTGGACATGAGGTGGAGGTGTTGGGGGTTAGAGGAGCATCCATCGAGAAATGTTCAATATTTGAACTACCCATCTGTATGTTGAGTCATTTCTTATCCACCCAATGACAGTGATGGAATTTTTTGTGTGTTTAGTATTTACCCACCTAATATGAACTTTCTGAACACAAATAAATTGTTTGATAACAAAAAAGAAGAAGTTTTTTCGGACGAAGTTGTTTTGGTTTGATTAGTTTATCCAGACAGGGATGCAAGACTCTCATAGTTGCAAGGTGATGGTGGCTGGGGTAGTAAAGGATTATTTTGAGTCAAAGTACAAGAAGCCTGTCGCATTCACATTGGACATCGATCCATTCAACCACTTAGCTCGATCCGATATGATACATTGGCGGCTTTCGCGAGCTTTCTGATTTGGCGTTTGCTGGAAAACTAAAAGAGGAACAGCTGTGCATGCCGATTTTCCCAGCTGGCAGTGGGAGATGATGATGCTCTCTGCTCTCATCTGGTGCAGGTTCGATCTGAGGCTCAGAGCCCCGATGCTTTTTCCTTCGCCCAATATCGATCGAAAGTATGCAAAACCATGCAACTTTATGTGCCAAACTAAACTCACCTTCGAACATAATGTCGCCATTTTATCAGCTCAGGAATTAAAAAAACACACAAGAGAAAGCCAAACAGCCCACGCATGCATGCAGCTGTGCAGATGACCGCCTTACGCGCTTCTTCGAAAGTCCAGTTGGCCGCAAATAATTCACTCGGGCTACTTGCTACCAACCCTAGATGGTCATCTTAATGAGAGGTCTGCGAGACGAACTTTACTTGCTTAGGGTAAGCCTATATATATAGCCCGCCCTCTGCCCTCCCCCTTCATTGTATCAAACATCATCCGACCAAAGTCATTAGGACTGCATCATTGACATTCAATTATAACTCCGAAAAAGTCTTGACCATGGCGATCCACAGGCTTTTAATTGCTTCCGTCTTAATCTCCGTCCTTCTTCTTCAACTTGCCGAAGCTGACCACATGGTACCAACTCATTCTGCTTTCGGTTATTCGTATATTCTGCTCATTTGATTTTCTTCTCTCCTCCTGTATCACACTACCTCATGTCCATTCAAACTAACCAAAACGATCCTTTTGTGTCCTTGACAGACGCAGGGAGTTGGAAATGCAGGAGACAACTCGAAGCTTCTGAAAATGGGTACAGAACTATATATGAAGAGTCATTTCTCTTTTTCGCTCGTAAATTTTTAATAATCATCTAGTAAAGCGAGGTCTTCATCTTCGTTGTGTAGACTGCAGTGGAGCGTGTGCCGCCAGGTGTCAGCTGTCGTCGAGGCCTCGCCTTTGCCAGAGGGCTTGTGGGACGTGCTGCTCCCGCTGCAACTGTGTTCCTTCGGGCACCTCTGGCAACCTCGACGTCTGTCCGTGCTACGCCAACATGACCACGCGCGACAACAAGCACAAGTGCCCATGAGATGCTCGACGGCCTTTGTTTTCTTTCTCATGGTCGGACACTAGTCACTCAAGCTTGTGCAATTGCTGCTAATTATTGTCGGGACGTTGTTTTTGCTGTTGTACTTTCATGGAGCTGGTCAGGAAGTGGTTTGCAAATGCAAATTCACAATGCATTCAGCAATTTATCTGTTGTATCTATCATGAATAAAGTTTTTCCATTTATTTTTCGTTTCATTGCGCTTATTACTCTTTTGTCGGACCAATATAAGTTGCACCTAAATTGACGGTTCATATTCATTTTTAACATATTCTAGAGTTACCAAATAATAAATCCTGATCGATAACTGATGGTTGGATCGGTAAAAATCAAAGTTTGAGGCCTGAATTTTACTCGAATTGATAAAATTAGACCTTTACCGGTGCTGCAAGCTTACTGAGACATTGAAACTGATTGTCCACTTTGTCCATCGCAAATGCAGAACCCCAAAAACCAAGTGGCCGGGAGAGGAACCAAGCCCAATCATATATGTGGTCTTAACCATGTATGTAAGCCCAAATTCACTTAAAGACAAAGTAAAGCTCATAAGTTCACAGCCGATAAATTAAAAGGGTTAGCTTGAATGACTTGATAAATCTCAATCGTTAATAATGCTATCATCTTCATAAATCAATGATTGAGATTCACTGATGCATCAAAAGAAGCAGTTACAAGATATAATATCCGCGCCTGTCATCTATGTCATGTATTACATATTATGAACATTCTTATTTGCTTTCCAAATAATACTGTCGCGACCCAATTTTTCGGGTTCACCACCTAAAACTAGGTTAATGGATTACTAAGTCTTTAAGCTTAGCTCGGCTCTCCCAAGCCCATACCAATTCGCGACTTAGGTTTGAATTCTTAACATGCAATTGATTTTTTTAATCAGGAGTCGCCACTAATCTATTTTTTGGTGGGTCGATTAGAAACCCAAGTAAAGTGATGTAGCTCCTACGAACCAGAGACTATGGGTACGGGGACTTGGTTACACTAGAATTTTCTAATGCCCTTTCAGTACCATTTCTTTTATTTTCAAAAGTGTTTTGCGGGCGACTTGAATTTATTTTAACCTAAGTTACTATCATGCAATAAGTGACCATACGAATGCTCAAACATTCAATCAATAAATTGCATCATACAAAGCAAACAATTTTTTTGGGTTTTCTTAGATTTTTTATAAAATGCATTTCTAACTACATGACCTAAACTATATGACATGAAGAAATGCAATCTAAATGACCTAATTCTAATGACATGTGATGCAATGACATGACGTACAAAATTATTTCAACTAAAATGACATTCAACATGCAATTTAATATGCGAGCTATATGTCACGCGACATTTATTAAATGACCTAATCTAATGACGGGCAATTTCTATTTTCTTAACAAAACATGCAATTTATCTAAGAGAAATTATCTACCTATAATTGATAAACATGCAATCCTAACATGCAATGACGTGCAAAGAATGCCCTAATTCAATATGATATATGCATGATGATTTTTTTTGTTTTTATATTTTTTGAACTGAAATCCCTATCCTAGATATGCAAGATAACAAGAAATATTCTAAAACAAACTGAATCTTAATTCAAATATTTTTTTGGATTTTTTTTAGTGGTTTTTCAAAACAAGCGATTATCAACTAAACCCTAAATCTAAACAAACAAGATATTCAACAAATAAAGGATTAAAATAAACGAAAAAATAACTTGTTATCTCACAGGTCAAATTAACGATTACTTTTAACCCAGAACAAGAAATCAAAATAATTAAAAATCTGATCCGAAATCTTACGGATCAAATTAACAATTATATTGATTCAACAATTAAGATATTATCAACAAACCCCCAAGAATTAATATAATTAAAAAAATGACCCGACATCTTACGGGTCAAATTAATAATTACAATAATCTTAGGGATAACTCATGCCGATAATGCCTACAATATCCATAGCCTAAAAGTCAGCTCACAATATTTAAACTTAAACAATAATAGCAAAACTAACTAAAAATAAAGTACTGACCAAAAAAAAAAAAAAGTAAAAATAAAGTAAAATAACATAAAATAAGAAAAATAAAAATAAAAGGAAAAATGGGCAACCTAAGGAATATTGGGGTAGCAAATTCGTCGGGGGGCAAAGGGTTGCTGTCGGTCGGAGCTCCGGCGAAAGGCAGCAACGGATGGAACGGCTTGGCAGGGGCAGTTTGGGCGGCAGAAACACGTCGAGGCAGAAGCAGCTTCGCGGGTTGCTGCAAGGGCGTCGGCTCAGCGTCCGGTGGGGCTTCGAGCGAGGCGGTCGCGAGTGAGGCGGATCGGCGATGGTGCAGGCGCGGCGAGAGGGAGGCGCGGCGGTGCGGATCCGGCGCGACGGCAGCACTAGTGTGGCGGCGACGCGAAGGCTCTGCAGGTGGAGCTTCGGATTGGAGTCGGGTTAGAGCAGAGGGCACAGAGCGGCTTCACGGGGGCAACGCCTCTCGATTGCGGATTGCAGGTCGTCGAGTGGAGCGATGAGGGTGGCGACGGACGCGGCACAGCGTCAGGCGAACAGAGACAGGGGCAACAGAGACGAGCGGCGCGTCGGAGAGGCAGGCGCGGGTGAGTGGGGCTCCGGCGCGGTGGCGCGGGTCGTCGGGGCTCGCGGACGGAGACCGGCGGCTACGTCGGCGCGGGGAAGGAGGCTCGGCTGTGGCACGGCTCGGGCCTACTCGCGGAGGGTGGAGCGTCGGGGCTTCGGGTCATCAGGGCAGGGCGCTGATTGAGGTGGAGGAGCGGGACGGATCGGCGACCGGCTCCGGCGTCGGGACTGGTCGCGACTGCAGGGAGAGGCTCGGCGTCAGGTCATCACTGGAGATGCGGCGCCGGCGCGGCGGTGGCGGTGGCTCGGTGGGCGGCCAGCCAACGGGGAGAAAACGTTGAAGAAGATGATGAATAGTGCTAGGATTTGGGGAAGATGATGAACAGTAGGGGTCAAATCACCTCTGCCTTTTTACTTTTCTCCTTTCTCTCTCTCTCTCTCTCACGTTCTGACTTTTCTTTTCCCTTTCGCAGAAGTAAAACCTCTCTTGACCTTTTTTTTTTGAATTTTTTTCAAAGAAGCTCCCCAGAAGCTCTCCGTACACGGTTGCTTTTACAGGGGGTAAGAGATAAGCTTTCGATTTCCCCTTCAAATCTACATCCGCGATACATTTTCACCAACCGATCACTATTGATAAAAATTCAAGATTACGATAAATATTTTCTCGAAATCCAAATCTCGCAAAGATAAATCGCAATATCGCAATATTTTTTCACAAAATTCATCCCATACTGATAAGGATTCGAGATTAAGATGAAATTTTTTTTTTTTAAATCCAAATCTTTCAAAGCCAAATCGCAATATTTTTTAACCATCTGCCCTATCTAAAAAGATTCATATCTCGGAAAAATTTTAAAATATTATATTCCCATGAGATAATTTTTAATTATTAAAAAACGCCGCCAACTCGTCGTCGCTTCGTGCCCGATCCATCTAATTCGAACTCATCCGCCCCGATCCAATAGATATGCAAATAACAAAATAAATGTAATCTAAATCTATATGCTATGCAATTAATAAAATTAACCCCTAATTTCCTATGCAATAAATAAATAAACTAAATCGTCAAAATTTAGGTGTCAACAAATACCATTTTGCTTATGGAGATTAATTTGAATAGGTAAAAGATCCTCTCGAATGTTGAGGAAAAAGGACACAACATTAGCAAGGAAGCATGAGTTAATCCTCTCGGATGTTGGGGACAAAGGACACAACATTAGCAAGGAAGCATGAGTTAATCTCCTTCTCAAGCAGCCCATCACCATATGATGCTGTGTCCAAAGTACCCATCTCTTTGATGATAAGTGCTGTGCTGAAATGATTCTGTGATTTTGCACCTATCTCACCATTGTCTTCATTTTACAGATTGGACCTTAATCATGATTTTCCAGCCCATGATTCGATGGATGATGACCATCAGGATCGATTCATTAGTCCCTTCGAGTTCAAATATGTTTATCTTCTGCTTAAATGTTAAGCATAAGGAATATCCCTACGCAGCATCCACCTACTCATCAATTTCCACTTTCTATTTTCCACGTATTGGGTGAAATTTAAGAAGTAACCTAACTATCTCCCTCTCTTCTTCCGTGCTCGATCTATAAATTGTGCTCGTTTCTTGAATTCCAAACACGCCACACTACACTTGAAGCTAATGGCGTTGTCGAGGCTTTGTACGGCGTTGCTGCTCCTCTCTCTTCTTTTGATCCACCAAGCTGAATCTGACTATATGGTAAAACATACTGTAAATGATCTTTTTTTGCTTTAAATGCTACTTTTCAACGATCTTTGAAGATCTGTTCTCATTCAATGTACTTCTATCGAGCTTCCATTAATGCCCTAATCAAATTCTCCTTTTGTTAGGTGATTCAGTTGAACACAGCTGAGGCACCACCTCCTCCACCTCCACATATAGGTATGAACACAGTCGCATTTTAGATCCGCCTCGAAACTAGAACTCCGAAGTACCTGTTCATTTTAAGTTAGTTTCTTCTGCACATTTGAAGATTGCGACGGAGCTTGTGATGCTCGGTGCCAGCTGTCATCGCGGCCACACCTTTGCAAGAGGGCATGCGGGACTTGTTGCGCCCGCTGCGACTGCGTGCCGCCGGGAACTTCCGGCCACTATGATGCCTGCCCTTGCTATGCCAACATGACTACTTATGGAGGCAGGCACAAATGCCCCTAGAAGGGTTTCATTTTCAACTTGCGAAAAATGTCTCCATTTTGTCGATGTATTGCCGAGTTTGTGGAGTCTTGCCTGATGTATCTCAATAATAGAGACTTCTGTCGTGTCCAATCAATAAATAAACTTTCGCAGTAATGATTATTAATATTGATGGATCATGGGACTTGGCCAGTAATCTTGTTATTTTAGCCTTCCTCACTTGAGTACCATGTTCGGCGGTTTTGATTTTTTTTTAAATAGTAAAATCTTACATGTCAACAAAACCTTATAAAGTAGGTTGGTTTAGGGTAGGGGTGAGCGGTTCCAGGTTCCGGTTCGGTTCCGGCTGGAACCTAGAACCTACCCTCGGGTACAGGTTCCTCATTTTTTGGAACCTGGAACCTACCCGTTAGAACCAAGAACCTAGAACCTACTTTGTTACAGGTTCCAGGGTCGGTTCCAGGTTCCAACAGGTTTTTTTTTTTTTTTTTAGATTTGAAAAGCTCTTTTCAAACAATTGATTAGGCTCAAACAATTGACAGTTAGGCTCACGGGATTAGAACAAAGTGCAACAACATGCATCATCAAGCGGTGTTCGAAAACTCTAGGTTGATACCCACAAGGTTATGAATTAATTGAAGCTTCATTCATGAAGCAAAGACATAAAACAAGGAATAACATGCACAAAATCTTGGCATATTTGTACATGAATATCTCCATATCATAACCAGAACTTTAGATCGATGCATAAAATCACGAAACATCGGTTCAAGCACCAGTCAAGGAGGAGGTTGTCCGGATGTCATTGATAAACCTTGAACAGATGGATCACCCCGGGATGCATCGAGTTTCCTACCCGAGAAGCATTTTTAGTGGATATGTCAATACCGCTCAATAACTCTCCACTTCAATTCATTGAATCAAAGCATGTAAATTCATGAAAACCTTTGCACGTTGTGAAGAGAACAATACCTTTCATTTCTCCTTTTGGATTCACAATGACCCCGAGATTATCTCGCAAATGTAATTACTTACGAGTCGAAAAAAAATATACTTGCCAAAGACACAAGAAATCTATAAATATGGTACACCTACTGATGCAACATAACAAATGCATCTAATGTGCAATCACTTAATAGAGTGGTCCAGAAAACGAAAATAAAAACAAGTGAAAAGATGTTGTCGGTAGAGTTTGTCGAGCCCAACTATGTGCACCAAAATCAAGAGGTAAGAGCCAAATTAAGGATTAAATACTACACAACCACAATTGTCTCGTTTGTTTTTTGTCCGGCCAAAAGATGGCTCATTGAAGTCGAAATTAGGACTCGTATACGACCGGGCACTCTACCGGAATGCAAAGGTGCTCGTCTAGGGTTTCGAAGAAGCAAAAGAGAGGCTCAAAATCGTCGAAGACTAGACTATCGAAACAAGACGAGCTGAAATTACGGTGAGGTCGGCGAGCGAGCTCGCAAGGACCCCGAGTCATGTTGTTCGCGACGTCGAGGATCCAAAACCCGAAGACGAAGGCACCCACCGCCCGCGGCTTGGTGGCGCCTCCCTGTCCCCGAGCAACCACCCGATGTCGGCGGAGTGGCCGATGATCAGCACGACGAAGGTGATCAACGGGGCCCCGGCGACGATGAACGGCCGCCGGCGGCCGAAGCGACCGGTGCGGCGGTCGCTCATGTGGCCCACCCACGGCCAAGGGGGAGAGCTCGGTTCGCGGAGGCGGTGGCGGTTCGGAGCAACGACGGCCCGGATGGCCAGCGCGGCGGCAAGAGGTGGTGACGGTGGCTTGGGGACGGCGGCGGTGGCTCACGGCAGCAAGGGGCGGCGCGGACGGCGCGACAGCTCGTCGGGCTCAACGGCGAGACGGCTCGTCGGACGAGCGGTGGGTGGTGGTGGTTCGATGGCCAAGAGGTGGTGGTGAGTAGGGCATGGGGCGGCGATGTGGTGGTGGGTGAAGCAGCAGCCAGCAAGAGGAGGAAGAAGAAGAAGAAGAAGAAGAAGAAGAAGAGAAGAGGAGGGGTTTCGGCCGGGCCGAGAGAGGGGGAAAGAGAAGAGAAAGAGAGAGAGAGAAGAAAAGAAAAAAGTTGGGGGGCAGGAAGTGACGTGAGGAGGAAAAAGCGGAGAAAAGAGAGAGAGAGAGAGAGAAAAAGAAAGGCGAAAGGGGAAGAATCGGCGGAAGGGGGGAAATCACGCGAGGGGGAAGTAACGTAGGGTTTTTTTTTTTTTTTTAACTTTGACCGGTTCCGGTTCCGGTTCTCATGGGAACCGAACCGGGAATGCCGAAAAAGGGAACCGGGAACCGGAACCGGTCTCTTTAGAACTGGGAGCCGAACCGGACCCTCCGGTTCGGTTCTCCGGTTCCCGGTTCTACCCGGGAACCGTGCTCACCCCTAGTCTAGGGTGTGCTTAAGCATTGGATCCAATCATGAAGTTAAGCACCAAATCGCTCTAGCATGGTGTCGAATCGAGTTATTATTATCTAAACTTTCTCTACTAAATCAAATTCTCATGTTTTACAATATACAGGCATCACAATGCAATTTTTTTTTCATTGCAGTTGATTATGTCTGCTTTTTTATAAGATAGAAGGGTGGAAAGGGATGACCCGTGTTAGCAACCTTTTTTTAGCATTCATTGAGAAATGTTTGATTTGAATTATAACTACCCCATATTATCTTGCAAACGCTCATCAAGATATTGGTAGTTTGGAAGTCTTTCTTTGTGATCAAGAAGTATATTGCTGTTAAACAACACATCACAAACTATTCAGATGATTAGTCGCAATGTAAATTTAACTTGTGATCTTGTGCTCTTATGATTGATTTATGTCTGTCGTTCCATAATAATTCTAACTTCTAACTCATATTTTGTCCTACAAACTCCATGAGAACTAAACGAAGTGCTACGACTACTTGAGCACGATCCACGTAGCGAAGAATCTAGGGATCGTCAATCGACACCGTCCGATGGGGCAACCAAGGCATCTCGTTATAATGGCCTAACTCAAGCTAAGCATGCCCACACCAGATCTGGACCTCCAAAATCCAGCGTAGCGTGGTGTGAAACTGGATGGGGTGCGAGCTAGACAAGTTGCGCAGCAAAGACAAAAGGCGAAGCAGAAAAAAGCAAGGTCCCGACGGTGTTGTTTACTGAGGATGTTCGTGCGTGAGATAGAGGAGAAAATATTAGGTAGAGCTCTGAGATCAGCATGTTAAAATCCCAGTCCATTCATCAGGCAACATGTGTCGCTCGGGCCCACCGTGTTAGAACCTGTTTCCCCCTTCACTGTCTCGTCTCTCTCTTACCTCTCTTACCTCTCTTCCTTCTCTTATTTTCTCCTTTTTTGTCTTCTTCTTCCCTTTCACTCCGATGGGGATGACAACAGACATCCGTCCCCTTCCATGACCACCACCTCACCGCTGTCTTAGTCCACCACCTTGCTGCCGTTTTAGTCCTCCGCCGTTGAGCTCAAGTTCGGCTGGCGAACTTGGGCCTCATATTTCGGATCAAAGGTCGAGCGTGCCCTAGATTTGTGATCTGGAGCTCAACTTGATCTCAAATCTGAGTTGATTCGAGGTTGACTAAAGTCGGCTTAGGCAATGAACGAGGCGCGTTGATGCAGCGTAGGGTCTCAACCTTCTGGCCAACGTGGTATGAGTTGGGCAGGAGGTGGAAGTGCTGGAGATCAGAGGAGGAGCGAGCGAAAGATGGAGGCAGAGATGGAGGCGTGGGAGAAGGAGCATTCATCGAGAAAATTTTCAATATTTGGACTACTCATCTGTATCTTGAGTCATTTCTTATCCCCTCTATGATAGTGATGGAATATTTCATGTGTTTAGTATTTACCCACCTAATATGAACTTCCTCAACGCAAATAAATTGTTCGATAAAAAAAGAAGTTGTTTTGGACGAAGTTGTTTTGGTTTGATTAGTTTATCCAGCCAGGGATGCAAGATTCTCCTACTTCCAAGGTGATGATGGCTGGGGTAGTAAAGGATTATTTTGAGTCAAAGACAAGAAACTTGTCGCATTCACATTGAACATCGATCCATTCAACCACTAAGCTCGATCCGATATGATACAGTGGTGGCTTTCGTGAGCTTTCTGGTTTGGCGTTTGCTGGAAAACGAAAAGAGGAACAGCTGTGCATGCCGAGTGTACCAGCTGGCAGATGATGATGCTCTCTGCTCTCATCTGCCGCAGGTTCGATCTGAGACTCAGAGCCCCGATGCTTTTTCCTTTGCCCAATATCGATCGAAAGAACAAAACCCATGCAACTTTTACGTGCCAAACCAAATCTCAACTTCGAACATGATGTCGCCATTTTATCAGCTGAGGACTTAAAAAACACAGTAGAGAAAGCCAAACAGCCCACGCATGCATGGAGCTGCGCTGATGAGGGTTGACCACCTTACGCGCTTCTTCGAAAGTCCAATCCGCCGCAAATAATTCACTCGGGCTACTTGCTACCAACCCTAGATGCCCATCTTAATGAGGGGTCAGCGAGACGAACTTTGCTTGCTTAGGATCAGCCTATATATAGCCCGCCCTCTGCCCTCCCTCTTCATTGTATCAATCATCCGACCAAAGTCATTAGGACTGCATCATTGGTATTCAATTCTAACTCCGAAAAAGTCTCGACCATGGCCATCCACAAGCTTTTAATTGCTTCCCTCTTAATCTCAGTTCTTCTTCTTCAACTCGCTGAAGCTGACCAGATGGTACCAACTCATTTTGCTTTCGATTATTTGTATATTATGCTCATTTGATTTTCTTCTTCTTTATCACACTACCTCATGTCCATTCTATTTAACCAAAACGACCCTTTTGTGTCCTTGATTGACGCAGGGAGTTGGAAATGCAGGAGACAACTTGAAGCTTCCGGAAATGGGTACAAAACTATTTATAGGGAGCCATTTCTCTTTTTCGCTCGTAAATTTTTCAAAAATAATGGTATAATGACATGAGGTCTTAATCTTCGTTGTGCAGACTGCGGCGGAGCGTGTGCCGCCAGGTGTCAGCTGTCATCGAGGCCTCGCCTTTGTCAGAGGGCTTGCGGGACGTGCTGTGCCCGCTGCAACTGCGTCCCTCCGGGCACCTCCGGCAACCTCAACGTCTGTCCGTGCTACGCCAACATGACCACCCGTGACAACAAGCACAAGTGCCCATGAGATGCTCGATGGGCTTGGTTTTCTTTCCAACGGTCGGACATCGATCGCTCAAGCTTGTTGCTGCTAATTTAAGGGATGTTGTTGTCGTACTAATATCATGGAGCTGGTCAAGACGTGGTTTGCGCATGCAAATTCACAATGTGTTTAGCAATTTATCTAATGTGTTTAGCAATTTATCTATTGTATCTATCATGAATAAACTTTCCGTTTATCTTTCTTTCTACTGCACTTGTTATTTTTTCATTGGTCCAATGTGAGTTCCATCTAAATTAATGGTTCGTATTCATTTTTAACATATTCTAGATTCAATAAATAAATTATCTTAATTGATAATTGATGGTTCGATCCGTAAAAATTAAAGTTTGAGGCATGGATTTTACTTGAATTGATCAAGTTTGACCTTTGTTGGTCCTGCAGGCAATTGCTGAAATATGAAAACAATTTTTCCACTTGGTCTATTGCAAATGCTTCCCAAAACTCAAGTGGCCAGGTGAGGAACTAAACCCAGTCACATATAATGTCTTAACCATGTATGTAAGCCCGAATTCACTAAAAGACAAAGATCATACATAAGCAATAGAAATAGTTAAAGGTTGTTTGATTTGACAAGTTTTAATCGTTAAGGATCATATCATTTTTATAAATTAATGGTTTATTGAGGCATCAAAAGAAGCACTTACTGGATAAAGTATCCACCATTGTCATTTATGTCATGTATCACGTAATATAAACATTCTTATTTGCTTCCCAAATGATACAATTTTGCTTACAGTAATTAATTTGAACAGGTAAAAATTGTCCTACGCCGAGAAGGCTTAAAATGATATTCCTACCATGGTAATAGATTATAGATGGATTATGAGCTTGGGAACTTGGGGGACAAAGGAAACAACATTAGCAAGGAAGCATTAGTTACTATCCGGTCCAATCCTCCTCCTCAAGCAGTCCATCACAATGTGATCATATGCCCAAACTACCCATCTCTTTGCTCAAATGATTCTGTGATATTGCACCTATCTCACCACTGACTCCATTTTACAGATTGGACCTTAATTATGAACAACGTAAGAAAAGGGGATGCCAGTTACCAACCCATGATTCGATGGATAGTGAGCATCAGGATTGATTCTTCTGTCTCTTTGAGTACAAATATTTCTATCTTCTGCTTAAATGTTAAGCATAAGGAATCTCCATACGCAGCATCCACCTACTCATTACTTTCCACTTTCCACGTATTGGGTAAAATTTAAGAAGTAACCTAACTCTCTCCCTCTTTTCTTCTGTGTTCAATCTATAAATAGAACTCGTTTCTCAAATTCCAACCACGCCACATTCCGCTCGAAGCTAATGGCGTTGTCGAGGCTCTGTACAACGTTGCTGCTCTTCTCTCTTCTTTTGATCCACCAAGCTGAATCTGATTATATGGTAAAACATACTGTAAATCATCTTCTTCTTCTTCTTCTTCTTCTTTTTTTGGCTTTGATTGCTACTTTTCAACCATCTTTGAAGATCTGTTCTCATTGAATGTACTTCTATCGAGCTTCCGTTAATGCCCGAATCGAATTCTCTTTGTGTTAGGTGATTCAGTTGAACACAGCTGAGGAACCAGTTCCTCTGCCTCCGCATATAGGTATGAACACAATCACATTTTAAATCGGCCTTGAAACTAGAATTCCGTAGTACCTGTTCATTTTAAGCTCAGTTTCTCACGCACATTTCAAGATTGCGATGGAGCTTGCAATGCTCGGTGCCGGCTGTCGTCGCGGCCGCACCTGTGCAAGAGGGCATGCGGGACTTGCTGCGCTCGCTGCGACTGCGTGCCGCCTGGAACTTCCGGCAACTACGACGCCTGCCCTTGCTATGCCAACATGACTACCCATGGAGGCAGGCACAAATGCCCCTAGAAGGGTTTCATTTTCTACTTAGCTTCACTTGCGAAAAATGTTCCTATTTTGTTAACACATTGCCGAGTTTGTGGAACTTGCCTGATGTATCTTAGTAATAAGGACTTACGTAACGTCCAATCCATAAATAAACTTTCGGAGTAATGATTATTAACATTGATGGATTATGGGTCTGCCTCTGTAATTTTATAATTTTAGCCTTTCTCACTTGTCTGACATGTTCGGTGGTTTCTATTTTTCTTAAATAGTAAAAGCTTACATGTCAACAAAACCTTATGGAGTAGCTTGGTCCAAAGGTATGCTCTAGTGTTGGATCCAATTATGAAGTCGAGCACAAAATCGCTCCAGCATGATTTTGAATTCAGTCATTATTACCTATATTTGCTATGTCAAATCAAATTCTATTGTGTTTTACAATATACAGCCATCAAAGTGCAATTATTATTATTATTATTATTATTATTATTATTATTATTATTATTATTATTATTATTATTATTATTATTATTTGCAATTGATTATGTTTCCGTAAGGTGGAAAGGTGGAAAGGGACCACCAATGGTAGCAACCTTTTTTAGCATCCATTGGGAAATGTTTGGTTTGAGTTATAACTATTCCATATTATCTTATAACAGCTCACCAAGATTATAGTAATTTGGAAACCTTTCTTCACGATCACAAAGTATGTTGCTATTAAACAACACAACACGAACTATTCAGATAATTGGCCACAATGTAAATTGAACTTGTGATCTTGTGCTCCTGTGATTGATTTATGTCCGTTGGTCCATAATAATTCTAACTCATATTTAGTCCTACAAACTCCATGACAGCTAAACGAAGCACTAGGATTACTTGAGTATGATCCACGGGGCGATGCATCTAGGGATCGTCAACCGGCACCGTTCGATCGGGCAATTGAGAGATCCAATTATAATCGCCTAAATCAAGCTTAGCATGCCCACACCAGATTCGGTCCTCCAAAATCCAGCGTAGCGTGGTGTGAAACTGCATGCCGTGCGAGTTGGACAAGTTGCGAAGCGAAGATAAAAGGCGGAAGCGAGAAAAAGGAAGGTCCGACAGCGTCGTGTTTACTGAGAACGTTCGTGCATGTGGGGATTGAGACTTTTCATCCGTCCGATGTGGCTGAAACATCGGATTTCTTCATGCTTCTCCTCTCTTCCCTCTCTTCATGGTCTTCCTCTTTCTCTCTGTCTTCCACCTACCCCATTTCCCTTCTCTGACCTCAACCTCAAGCCCCACCTTAGACTCGCCGCCACCTCCGGCACGTCGCCTCCATCTCTGCCTCCATCTTCACCCGCTCCTTCTCCAACTTCCAACACCTCTGCTTCCTATCCAACTTCACCTGCGCCCTCTACTTCCACGCCTACATTGGCCAGGAGGTTGAGGCCCTACGCTGCGTTGATGAACCATGCCGCAACCTTTGCCTCGTTCGTTGCCTAAGCCGACCCTAGTCGACCTCGAATCAACTCAGATTTGAGGTCGAGCTGAGCTCTAGATCACAAATTTGGGGCTCGATTGACCTTAGATCCCAAATTTGAGGCCCAAGTTCGCTGACTGAGCTTGACCTCAACGATGAAGGACTGAAATGATGACAAGGAGGTGGACGAAGACGACGGTGAGGTGGCGGTGGTGGAAGGGGACGAACATTCGTTGTCGTCCCGTCAGAGTCAAAGGGAAGAAGAAGGAAAAAGAAAAAAGAAGAGAGGGAAAAGAGAGGCAAGACAGTGAGGAAGGAGAGGGGTTCTAGCACAATTTGGCTCGAGCAACATGTGTCGCCTAGTGAATAGAATTGGATTTTGACACACTGGCCTCAGAGCTTTACTTAATATTTTCTTGGAAGAGAGAGGTGAGATATTGAGGGAGGGAGGGACCATAACTAATAGGAGGGCCCGTGTACGATCTGCGTCGCAAGGCGAATGGACTAGCTTTTTGACACCTTAGCCTCAGAGCTCTACTTAATATTTTCTCCTTCTCTGGGGTGGAGAGAGACTATCGAACGGTGAGCGAGAAAAGTAGCGAGAGAAGTTGGGACACAACTTGTTATCTGTGGGCTAATCCGGTTCACAAATCCAAATGCTTTAACTTGTTATCTGGGAGTGCGGGTCAATCTCTTGATTAAAGCTTTGTGATACCAGATTTGCCTATAAAACTAACAAGGTGCTCTAAGAAGTCGGGACAAACAACAATATTCAGAATCAAGAGTATTGATTTTAAGAATTTCCAAGCTTTTGTCCATCATATAATCATGTGCGTACGTCACTTGCACATAGAAGTATAAGTGTAAAGAACTATGATAGTATTGTAAAAAAGAAGCACATTTGTATGATAAGGGTTTCTTGATTCTCTAACTTGAAAGTTTGAACTTTTGTTTCAACACGTGACAAGAATTTCCTACTGCATTGTTTCACGAATCGCGTTTCATCTCTCGAACATTGTTTAATGTTAAGAAGTCTTGAGAGACTGGCTTTAACGATCTATTTAATCAAAATTTAAAGTGCAATTGAATTGATCACGAGAACTTTCGGTAGACACAAAAAGCTCCAAGACACGACAAAGAATTTTGCCGTCCTATCATTTTGCAAATCCCCTTTTTCCATCTCTCCGGCATCGTATAATGTCAAGAAGTGTCGAGAGACTTGCTTTAATAATGCGTGTCCTCAATCAATTTAAGGCGCAATCGATTTACATACCAATGAAGTCTTCTCTTCGGTCATCTTTGACCGAATAGCACCGCCCCCGACGCCGCTATCTCCTATTACTTCGGTGAGCCCCTCCTGACGTCGCTGCTTTCCCCCGAACGCCGCCACTTCTACTCGTCCAAGCCGGCGCCTGCATCACTGCTGCCACCGCTAGTCGGAACCCATCCCGAAGTCACGACCAGCCCGAGCGCCGCCTGAGTCGCTGTTGTTCGTGATCCACCGCCCGAGCCGACGACGATCGAGCTTACCGCTCTGATAATCGTTGCGACCCACACCGAGTCTCGTCCGTGACGAGCTGCTATTTGCCGATCCGAGTCGGACTCCCGCCGCGAGTCCTGCCTAATCGTGACCTGCTGCCCTAGTGCGGTCCCTGCATCGAGCTGATCTGTGCTGTTGTCCCGACGCCACGCCATCCCTGCTGAGCTGCTGGCCCACAATTGATGATTTGCGTCGACAACGAAGCTAGCTGCTGTCGGCACCCTTGTTGAACGACTAGTCGAGTTGCGCTTGGCCCACCCCTGTCGCCACGAGCAACAGCGTGATTCTTCGGCCATTCTTTCGAATACTTTCTCGTGCAGGAAAGGAGATTGAGCTTTTGTTTTTTTTTTTTTTCAAAAAAATAAAGACACGTACTGTTCCTTGGAGACCATTAGTTGCAAGCTCCAGCTCCGTGAACTTATTCACACCACAAACCGTCTCATCATTAGCCGCTCGCTGTTGACATCTAAATTTTGGCGACCATATTATAGAAAAAATAGGGATTAATTTTCAAGTCCTAAAAAAAATAATAATAATATCATCATTATTTTTATAATAAGGAATGACGATTTGATATATTCAATAAATCTTTCATATATTCAAGTGATATACACACCGAAAAATATATTTTGTAGAAAATTGGAAGATTTCAAGAATATTCCAGGTAGGTATATATTTGGGCAATAATCAGATCTTACAATTGTGGATAAGCATGAAGAGGAAAGAAAATAAAATAAAATCGTGGAGATTGCGCCTTAGCGATGCGAGATACAATCGAAAAGAAAAAGGAAATTTTGTTTCTTCCATTCCATACAGGGCTCTATTTCGTTGCATATAAAAGGGGCAAGCGTGAGAAACAGAGAAAAAGAAAACCTCCCTCTCTCGTCCATTCATAGTCAACAGAAGTGGTCATATCTTTTCTTCTCTGACAAAGTCAAGAGGAAAAGAAAAACGAGGGCAACAAGAGTAAAAAAAAAAAAGAGAGAGTGTCTTCTTCCAAGGGGGATCCGAGCACCTGCATATCCACCACGCAGCAACCAGCGCCTCCGTCTGCTCGTCGCCGCGCCTCTGCCCTCCTGTCGCCGCGCCTCCGCCCGACCGTCGCCACGCCTCCACCTGCCACCGCTGCTTCTGTTACCCAGCTCCGCCCGTCGCCGCGCGAGCGCCACCGCATCTCCGCCCGGCGCCTGCAACCCGAAGCCGCCCGTCGCCGCGCTTCCGAACGCCGCCGCCGCTGCAACCCCGAGCATCACCGACGCCCGCTCGTCGCCGCACCTCTGCCCGCCCGTCGCCGCACCTCCGCGCCACTGCTGCCGCGCCTCCGTCCGACCTGCTGCTGGTCCTCCTGCCACGACCCGACGCCGACGACCCATCGCCACTCCCGGGCCCACGACGAGCCAAGCCGAGCACCCTCAGCTGCGAGCCCCTCTGTCCTGAGCTCGCTGACTCGACACCGGCCTGCTCGCTGTCCCGCCGAGTCCACCAGCTCTCCCTCCTGAGTTGCTGCGCCTGAGCTGCCTCCACAAAGCCGGACGAGTTTGACCGGGAGCTGCTGTTGCGTTCCTACCGCCCGCTATTCCCACTCGTGTCCGAACCGAGTCGGTTCCACAAGCTTTCCTGCAGGATCTTTGGTCGCGAGCCCCGCTGCCACTGAACCGACCCCAACGCAAATCGTCGTTTGCGAATCCGTGGCGCCGGTCCCGTTTTGGAAATAAAATCCAGTCAAGGTAATTTTCTTAAATCAAATTTCGTTTCAATATTATTGTCTAAATCAGAATATTTAGAAGCAATGTTGATTCCTTGAATATTTTAGGCATTATCCGATAGGATATTATTGGCCAAAAATCACTATAATTACTAATTTGATTGGTAAGATATCGGATAATTTTTTTAATTATATTGATTTTTTTGGCTCATTGATAATATATTAACTTTTAAATCATTATAATTATTAATTTGATTTGTAAGATTTCATATTTTTTTAAATTATTTTGAGCATTTTGTTTAGGATTAGTATAATTGTTAATTTAATCTGTGAGACAATGAATTATTTTTCCAATTATTTTAATCATTTATTCGATGAATATCCTGAGTGGTTTAGATATAATGCTTATCTGGAAATTACTTGAGAATCAAATTGTGCATTAGATAGGACAGTTTCCTAAATCAGGATTGCATGTTAGAATATATAGGATTTCTTGATAACATTGTCTAGTTTGAATAGGATTGCATCTTTAGATAATTCTAGAATAGATTATAGATAGCGTTTTCTTTCATAGATAGGGTCCTATATAATGCTTGCATGTTTAGATAATATTACATCTTTAAAATAGTTTTTCTAAGATAGGATAGGGTTTATGTCAAAATAATCCCTAAAATGGATTAGAAAATCATTCATTTTAGATTGTTTAATTTTAGTTTTCTTTTATTACGAATTTTAATTAAAAAATACAAAAATATTAGGTGCATGTCAAATAGTTTGCATGACAGGTTCATTTAATTAGAAATTGCTTGTCAATAGAGTTATGTCATTTAGTTAAAGTGCACGTCATATAGTAAAGTTCTAAGTTCAAGATAAGAGAAAACCCCAAAAAAAAAAAATAATAATAATAATTGCTTGCTTTGTGTGTTTAATTCTTTTGGTGCAATTTATTTGATTCATTGAGTGTTTAATAATGGTTTATCATTCATGTGATCACCCCATTGTATGATAGTGATTTAGGTTAAAACCAATCCAAACTACTTGCAAAGACATTTTTGAAAATAAAAGTAATGGTACCGAAAGGACATTAGAAAAATTTAGTGTAATCAAGTCCTCATACCTAAAGTCTCTGGTTCTTAGGAGAAATAATTATCCTATTATTTTACTTAGATGTCTAATCGACCTACCATAAACTGATTAGTGCAAATCCTAACTAATAATTTTTTGCATGCTAAATACTTGAACAGTATGGGCTTGGGAGAAACCGAGCTAAGTTTAGGCTTAGTAATTCATTAGCCAAACTCTAGGTGGTTCACTCGAGATTAGGTTGCGATAGCCATCGATCGTGAATTCTTTGCACCGGTCCTGTTTTGGAAATAAAAAATCCAAACATGATAATTTTCTTGAACTAAATTTCATCTTGATATTATTGCCTAAATTGAAATATTTGATACTAATAGTGATTTCATTGAGGCTTTAGCCATTATCTAATATGATATTATTGGCAAAAAACCATTTTAATTACAAATTTGATCTGTAAGATTTTAGATCATTTTTTTTAATTATATTGATTTTGATGATATTTTGGCTTTAAAATCATTATAATTATTAATTTGATCCGTGAAACTTCGGATCAATTTTTAATTAGTTTGATTTTTCTTGAATGTTTAGGGTTAGAATAATTGTTAATTTAATTCATGAGACAACAGATTATTTTTTCAATTATTTCAACCATTTATTTTATGAATATCTTGAAACGATTGGATATAATGCTTATATTTGAAAATTGCTTGTTTTGGAAAATACCAAAAAAATAAAATCAAATCAAATTGTGTATCAATAGGATAGTTTCCTAAAAAAATCAACTCGCACTAGTACTCCTCTTTCCCCCTTCCCCCCATGATTCTCTCAAATCGAACCTTTTCCTTACAGATCACGTGAATCGATTTGCCAAAATCGAGCTGTGAGGAGTCGAGGCTTTCGTAGCCTAGGAAGTGGAGAGCCTATCGATCGTCGAGATACTAGACTTGATCGCTGGTGAAGTCGCTGCTCCGGTGTAGGTGAGTGTCCAAACGGTGCTGTCCCTTTATAGACAGTTGTCTCTTCATGGCGTGGACCCTCGGCTTCTTCCACGAGGATTGCCTAAGCCTCTACTGTACCAATGAGGGTTCCTTGACGTTCGAGGGGGAGAGACAATACCCTTGCCAGTGGAGATATGTTAGGTTGCTAGGGTCTTGCCATTACCTCTTTTGCGTTGCTAATGTGGCCAACCATGAGGTTGCTATATGGAAGCCAATTGCTGGGGGTTGTATGCTCTTGCCACCTGCAGATGCTGAGGCACCCGATAGATCGGGTCTCTGTGTTTATGGATTTGGGTATGACGAATGGAATGATGAGTTCGTGTTGTTGAGGGTGGTTCAGACCTTGCAAAGGCCAATTGTATCCAAAGTTAGCATCTACAAATCAAAAGCTAACATCTGGAGGTGGCTCCAGGGGATGCCATACTTTTTGGTTGAGCCTGGCAGAATGGGGGTTTACCTAAATGGCCGTCTGCACTGGCTAATGAGGCGTGAGTGGGTGCAAAATTCGGCAAAAGTGTTGGTGGCTTTTGATATTCGTACTGAGAGTTTTGTGGAGGTGGACCTGCCTAATGTCATAGACAATAGGCTTCGCATGGATTTGGCCATCCTGGGAGAGCATCTTTGCCTTACCATTTATGGTGAGCCTGGGGTTGTCGTTGTGTGGATTATGAGAGAATATGGATTGAACCAACCATGGGATCTGTTGTTCTCACTACGTGATCACTGGTGGAGTTTCCGACCTATCCGGCCATTGGCTTACTCTTGGGATGGTCATCGAGTTTTGGTGGAAGTGGGTAGTGAGACTAAGATTCTCGGTTGGTACAATTTGCATATCAATGAAGTCGAATAGTTCCAATTAAATGGTAGGCCAAGCTCCTTTGTAGCAGCAACTTGTTTGCAGGATATATAGAATCACTGAGATGAGGGGTAAGTATTTCGTGAAAAGTAGCTTGTTTTGTTTCAGATTCTTTGGGTAAGTATTTCGTGAAAAGTAGCTTGTTTTGTTTCAGATTCTTTGTAGACAGATCTTTAATAACCTAGTTAGCGTAGTGAATTTTGCTTGAACTACTTCTTCCCTCTTGCATGTTTGTGAAAATGTGAAGTGAAAGAGGCTTTTGGGATGGAACAAGGAAACTGATGTGAACACGATAAATATACCACTGAAGGGATAGCTCTTTCTAGAGGAAGAAGAGGTGTTCGATTGATGCGAGGGATGATGGGATCCTCTCTCTTTTTGTGGACGGGATAACTTTTGGGAAGTCGAGGAGACTACTGAAGTGAGTTTTATGATCTAATTAATTTGGTAATATGGACAAAGAATGGAGGAGATGATTGGGTAATTGTTAAGATAGGGTTCGACTATTTTCTTGAATATACCGCAAATCTCAAGTTAGGTAAAAAGAAAAAGTTGCACTAGTTCATAAGCCTCCTTTGCCTAAGTCATGTCTCTCACCCACGTGCACGCACGTGTGATCGCAAGCGAGCTCTTTGGGTAGTGATATTCGGTTATTGAACCGGATCGCTCCCACGAATCAAACTCTATCGAATATCGATGACATATATACTTCACTCCCTTGTAGACCTGATTACAGGCCTAGAGTCCCAACCCACTCAAGCTCGACTTGAGTCACAAGAGCGGAAGACGTCTTTGAGCCGGCCTAGGCAAGTCCCAATAGTTGTAGGACCTTGGCTAATGTCTCCACTTAATTATGCATTTTTCTGCTCAAGAACAGGTCTGGCTATAATCTCAGAGTAATCGACCAAGACTGGATGGTCATTGTCTCTCTCTATTCCCAATATTGACGCTCTGTGACAGACGTAAACCATATAATGAGTTTCCTAATAAAGGAGGTAGATAAAGGTCAATAGGAGGGTAGCCTGCAGACTCGCTACATGGGGACCCTCTTACAGATGGCCAAGCTTGACCGAACTTCTCATGTGCACGGGGCAAAACTTATCATATTTGGAAGCCATGCGTAATACCGATTAAACTTATCGTATTGAAAGCCACATTAGTAGACTCTGTTAACTGGAATTCATAAAATGACGATATTGAACATTTTCATATAATATATAGACTAGATTGAATATTTACTAATAGTTTACGGACTACATGAAATAAATTAAAATTTCCAAAAATAACATTACATATTGAACCAAAATTCAAAGATTATTTGCAGTAACTTCCTTACGTCCTTCGTCCATGATGCTTTAACTTGATTTTGATCAAACAAATGTCCAGTACAAGAAATTTGTCAATTTTGTATGGTTTGATCGGAAGAAAGGTGCGGCATGATAACTCTTAGTTTGTCTCTTGATGCGTTAATGATTTCAAAAGGGAAATGCTTATGTGATTATTTTTAATTTACTATGATATCAACAGCCTTTTTGGGCAACAAATAAATAAATAATAATTAAAATTTATTATGGGGTTCACTTTTTTAAGAACTTATAGCTCATAGAATGTTGTTACTCTCGTAGTAATTTAAAAACTGTTATGCTAGCAAAACTTATTTAAAAAACCAAAAAGTGGGTTGGCTTGGCAATATGTTCAATGGTTTGCGTTCCCATTCAAGACTAATAAAGAGAAATTATGGGTTGAAACTTGATGCATAAGATTAATATATTATTTGTCTAATGGGTAGAATCTCAGTCTATGTATAATTTTCCATGACTTTGCAACTCCAATTTGATCTTAGTGTATACGATGAAAATCCATTTACTAATAGTAGCAATGCGAACCGTTTTACCCCATAACATAATGCATCATGCTAAGATAACGTAAAAATGCATTTTGCTTATGTTGACCGGCTCTTTTGTACTGTTCTCGATAAACTGTCTATAGAACGAATTTATGTAATATTTTTTTGACGTCAGTAATAAAGTCATCTCCTTGGGAGTACTCAACAGGACCGAGATATGTGCTTACTTGTCTTCTTAACTAAGAAAATCATTCAATTAGGAAAAAAAAGAGATAAATATTATGAAAAATCTCAAACTGATATATTTGTGATTAATTTATCCCAAGCTAATTTAAATATTTTTTTTATATATATGTGATTAATTCATCCCAAGCTAAGATTAATACAAGGTTTACTTTTTCGTAAGGATCAGAGTCACTATCAGAATGCCAAGCAAAGGCTACTTGTGTATTGAGAAAGTCATTTCTAGCGAATTTCTTAACCCTAAATATACCGAGAAACAGCTGGGAATAATCGGACCGGAATATTATTTGACTCGCTGTAGTCTAGGTTAAATGACAAGTAATTTTTTTTTTAAATTTGAGGAGCTGTTGTGGCGGTGACTTGCAGGTGGAGACGTACTTTTACCACGGGCATTACGGGATGCAGAGGTCGGCGGGGCTATATGGGATGCTGATAGTGCGGGCGGGAGAAGGAGTGAAAGAGCCCTTCCGCTACGAGCTTGGCCTCTTTTCCGTTCCCTCCCGTTGGATCGGTGAACCTTAGGTATCCCTGAAAGTATAAAATTCATGATCATAACGCTAGGTACATTAACACTGACCTACAAAATTGTTATACTAGTTAATGATGTAACTGGATTTAAGCGAACGTTTATATAAAAATAAGGTATCTACTGCATCAATTTCATCGTTAGACGATCTCAATATATATAAAGCATTACTCAATTATAGTATAGTAATATGATTTAAAGAACCAAGTGCATGTTAAAATATCCCACTTTACTTGACAATAGAGTTTATATGCTTTTTATATATAAATGTTCCCCCTCCATTTATCAACTTAAACTTTTGAGTTGGGCTTTTTAACATGATTTTTGTCCCTTTTGCTTGTGTGTTCACCATGTTAGTCAAATATCACGATGTGATTTGTTTTAAATGTTATATATATGTGTGTGTGTGTGTGTGTGGTCACTCTCCATCAATAGGTTAGATTTCTTAACATCACAAATGTACCATATTTTCCCCTCGGAGATCTGATTTGGAGCCTCATATATCTCAAAAATATACCTACTTATTTGTTCTTTTCTTCTTAGATCTCTGCGGTCATATTTGTTTGGGCAACGTCCATGCAGATAATAATAGCAATAAAAGAAAGATGTTTTCCGCGTTTAGTGCATATTGTCTCGATGATGTGCGATTGCCAACTATTGTGGAATAAAATACTTAATTTTGAAATCGTTGCCCCACAACTTGTGTTCTTTAAGGATACATCTCGAAGAATTCTTCTAATATGTGAGCAAAGAGATATTCTCGCACACGACATAAATAGTCCTTAAATTGATTCAATGTAGAAATTGAGAGGATGACCATTCTTATTTTTGAAGGTCCTCAGTTGTGTTGTGAATGCCTAGATTTTGTCGGTTTATTAATGAATTAGTAAAATTAAATTGTTTAGGACTGAATTAATAAAAGTACAATAGGTTTATGACTTTTTGGGCAATTTTCCCTTTCATTAGAGAGACATAATTGGACCATTTCCATGATAGATATATCTATCCCTCCGAAAAATCCCACCAACTATAATTCTAATTATTGGGTCATAAGTTATGGATATCATCGATATGTAAATTTAACCAAGCATACATGCGGACGATGTACATAATTGGAAATGATCAGCACGATGCTTGCCTGCCGCTAGGCGGATTGAAGTTCTCAGATAGTTTCCTCTAACCAAGTTTGCAGAAAAATATGACCCCTTCGCATATTGCCTTATGATTGATTCGTCTGAGGACAAAAGAGGGTATATCATTGTTTTTGTGAGTTACGACTTCTTATCTTTGGAATTTCAAGTATAAGCCGGCGCCACCAAAATTTTAACTACTTTTCTGAAGTATCTCACATAATGTAAAAGACTACTAGCACCCCCATCCCATAGGTCCCCTCTATGTCCATCACCATAATGCCCTCGGTTTATTTAGCGCGAGATCGTACCTCTTTAGTGACATCGATCGTAGGTAATGTCAAATTCACATGAACAAACATACATTGGCGAATTTGTCTCCATAGTCTATTAACTGTTGAGATCAAGCCACGAATATGATCACATTTGCAGCTTTAATGGACAAAGTTTGGTCAAAGTTCCAATCTCGGTGCTTCTTTTTTCCCCCCTTTGGCTATCCAACTTACTTAAACTAACAACGGCGGGTCTTGGAATTTTTGTTTCGTTTTGTTGCTGGGGGGTGGGGGTTTCAGTCTGCTAATTAATGGAAGAGGGCAGTACAACTGCTCTTTGGCCGCAAGCTACATCAACTACACGTCCGCAGCTCAGTGCACATTGGGAGGGGGCGAGCAATGTGCTCCTTACGTTCTCCATGTCCTCCCGAACAAGACTTACAGGCTCAGGCTCGCCAGCACCACCGCCCTCGCTTTTCTTAACTTGGCCATTGGGGTAACCTCCTCTGCTCTCTCTCTCTCTTTCTCATTGAATAGCAGCTATGCATGAGAGTGAATTCTTTCTAAAGTGAATAAGGAATTCTTCTAGGAAGATGATTGATACTTCTGTGAGGAAATGGATTCTCTTTTCTCTTAAAAGAAATGCCAAAAATGGAAGTTTCATTTGGACGTCCAGAAAGAGAATCATCCTCCTTTGTCCTTGACAGGGGTTACAACATGGTGGTGGTGGAAGCCGACGGCAACTACGTCCAGCCTTTCGACGTCAACGACCTCGACATTTACTCTGGCGTGAGCTACTCCGTCCTGATAACCACCGACCAGGACCCCCGCCAAAATTACTGGATCGCCGTCGGCGTCGGAGGAAGAGAACCCTCCAAACCCCAGGCCCTCACCGTCCTCAACTACCTCCCCAACTCCGCCTTGAAGCTTCCCGCCTCGCTGCCCCCGGCCAACCCTCTCTGGAATGACTACAACCACAGCAAGGCCTTCACCACCCAGATCCTCGCCCTGGCCAGCTCCCCTCGGCCGCCAGCGACCTCCGACCGTCGGATCCTCCTCCTCAACACGCAGAACATCTTCAATGGCCAGACCAAGTGGTCGATCAACAACATCTCCCTCTCGCTGCCACCAACACCGTACCTCCGCGATCAAGTACAACGTCCTCAGTGCCTTCGACCAGACCGGCCCGCCAGAGAGCTTCCCGGCTGACTACGACGTGATGAACCCACCACTGAACCCCACCACCACCGTCGGGAGCGGAGTCTACGTGCTAGGGCTCAACACCACGGTCGATATCATCCTCCAGAACGCAAACATGCTGTCGGTGAACAAGAGCGAGATCCACCCGTGGCACCTGTACGGGCATGACTTCTGGGTGCTGGGCTATGGCAAGGCGAAGTTCACGGCGGAGGATGGCGACAAGAGGCTGAATCTGGGGAAACCGCCGCTGAGGAACACGGCGGTGATATTCCCGTACGGCTGGACCGCGCTGAGGTTCGTGGCGGACAACCCGGGGGTGTGGGCTTTCCACTGCCACATCGAGCCGCATCTGCACATGGGCATTGGGGTGGTGTTCGCGGAGGGAGTAAACGCGCTGTGGAAGGTGAAGATACCGAGCGAGGCCTTGGCCTGCGGTGCGACGGCGAAGATGGTGGCGATCAACGACCTCTATTAGCTTAGCTGAGACATCAAAAGATGTCGCCGCAATTCAAGAAGTATCGTTCTGGGTTGGATGAGTAGAGTCTACTATTTAAGTCCTAAGCTGAAGATTTCTATACTTTGGAAAATTAATGAAGTGTGGTCTTTAGATCGAATTGATTGACGAAAAGGGTCGATGGCCTTCTCTTTTCCCGGTGGAAAATGAAAATCTCGGTGGATCTGGATTTTGTCATCGCGTGTTCTCTATCTTTTTGTTAGGGTTGAGAAAACGAGTGCATAAAGTCCTTTCAATGTTTAACCTATCATTCATAAAAAAATTCACATAAGCACCTGAAGTGGGGACAATTTCTTGAAAGATAGCTCAAAGTGAAATCTAAAATAAGGGTAAGAGTAGGGCCAGTTTCTTAAAAGAGAATATAGAATTGTCTTAAATAAGAATATGAAGTGATTAACTGTGTCTCAAATAAATGTTTGAAGATGCGATTTTAGCTCAAATAAGGTTTGAAGTGGCAGAATTTGTCTCAAATATGTTCCAAGCTGAATTCAAGCCTTTTGAACTCAATTAGTGTGCCCATCTATTATAGAACCTGATGACATTGGATATGACCATTTGTTGGAGGAATTTGTAATCAACTTTAAAACCTCACTTGAGACTAAGTTGATCACCTCAAGAGTCAAGTCTTTATTTGAAAAGGTCTACTAGGTCGGCCTCATTTTAGGCCTTTATTTGAGACAAGGTCTACTATGGGCTATTTAGCAAGAAATTATTTTCATTTCAAGCCCATATTTTTTCTCTATAATTTCTTTTGCATTTAGACACGAAGAAGGTAATGATTCATTTTTATCGTTGTGAGAAAACATTCATATGAGATCATTACAAAGATAGATCTAATCACATATTTGATATTGTTAGAATATTGTTCTACATTACTTGATAACGAGTCCTATATGTTATATACATGTGATCTCATTCCATCTATTAACTTAAGCTTTTGGATTAGATTTTCTAACATGATATTAGAGTCAATGCCATCTCTTTCATATATGTGTGTCCATCTCTACATCAGCTTAACTTTCGAATCATATCTTATAATAAATACTGACATAATTCGCTGCTCTTTTTTTTTTTTTGGTCAATCATGCTCTCCTACTTTAACTCTTACTTTCATACTTTTGTTTTACCTCATTGCAAGTTGTAGGAGTTGAAACCCATACTTGAAGCTAAATTGTCCCTACCCCAATCCCCAGAGAATGTGGAGATTCGAATCCCTAACTTCTCCATTCTTATGTGAAAAGGGTGACCACTGGGGCAAACTCTAGTGGTTTAATTCGTTACTCTATCATGTAAAGAACTTTATAATATATACAAACTTAATATATTGCTCTAGCCTCTAAATTATTTTGAAGATTCATAGTATCCATTCTTTGCGAGACGGGCTTAGCTCAGGCACAGCTGGATTGAACCAGGCTTTATAACCGAGTGCCATGCCTGGCCTAGGCTTGTCCAAATTGAAATTTCGAGCCCATGACTTGTCTGCCCATTATTATATACAATGTCAGAAATGTTAATTAAAAACATCGGTATTCTCTTCTTTCTTGCATTGGTATTCGCGTATGAGAAATCGGAGGAATCATTTCGCGAACGAACCATGAATTCTTCAATGACACAAAACACTTCTTGGTCCGTATAATGGTATTAGTTGGATGGTCTTAGAACATTATGGTTAATAGTTGTTTAAGTATGTGTATATGTCAATTACATGTAAGAATTGATACAATTTATGAGATTTACAAATATTTAGATAGCCACGTCTCCATTTTCGTGTCCCTCAAGAGCTCAAATCGAATAAGATGAACTCTTGCTTGGCTTAGAAAAGGAAATGGTTTTGTATTTAATTACAAGATATCGTTGTGAAGAATGTCCGAGTAATATTTTCTTTTTCTTTATTAACTTTTTGTCTTTATTATAATGTAAACTATCCCGTGGATGTGAGTTACATAAGTCTCTGATGGGTTAGGCCAATTTTCAAATGCCAAACAAGATCAAAGCCGAACGTGATGACATCCATGGTTAAATTTCAAAAGCCGAAATGTCTAATCCATAGTGGACAAACTACGCACATTCAATGAAGAATTTGTATAACGTGAAGTAGTAAATATATCATAACTGACTCACAATTCATTGGCTCAAAACTTTTAATTGAAACCGGGTCTAACTGAATATATTTATGAGTTCAAACTTGGAGTGAGCAGACCTAACACCAATCCAAGTCCCTTTTTCGTAATTAAACACCACACCATTAGACTTAATTAACATGTTAAACAATGTAAGAAAGGCAATGCCAATGGGCAATTACCAACCCATGATTTGGTGGGATAGGGACCATCGCTGCAACAGGCTCAATTCATCAATCTCTTCGACCACAAATATGTTTTATCTTCTGCTTAACTGTTAAGCAAGGGGAATCACCATATGCAACATCCACCTACTCATAATTTAACTCTCTCTCTCTCTCTCTCTCTTCTTGAATTCCAACCACGCCACATTCCACTCGAAGCTAATGGCTTTGTCGAGGTTCTGTGCAACGTTGCTGCTCTTCTCTCTCCTTTTAATCTGAAAAGCCGAATCTGATTATATGGTAAAAACATACCGTGAATATGCCTCCTTTTTTTTATTTTAAATGTCAACTTTTCAACCATCTCTGAAGATCTGTCCTCGTTGAATATACTTCTATGGAGCTTCCATTAATGTTCTATCGAATTCTCCTTCTGTCAGGTGATTCGGTTGAAAACGGCTGACCCGCCAGCTCCTCCACCTCCGCCTCTGCCTCCGCCTCCACCTCCACCTCCACCCGTAGGCATGGACACGCGGTGGCATTTTAAATCACCCTTAGTACTAGAACTCCGAAGTGCCCATTCACTTTAAGTTAAGTTTTTCCCGTACATTTCAAGATTGCGAAGAAGCTTGCACTGCTCGGTGCCAACAGTCGGCGTTGTGCAATAGGGAATGTGAGAACTGCTGTGACCGCTGCCATTGCGTGCCGTCGGGAACTTCCGGCCACTACGATGGCTGCCCTTACTATTCCAACAGTTTTACCTATACAGGCAGGCATAGATGTCCCTCGGGGGGTTTCAACTTCAATTTAGCTTTGCCACGGAATTGTTTGTATTTTGTTAGTGTATAGCTAACTCTCCGAACTTTTGCATGATCTATCTTTGATAATAAAGACTTTTGTCACGTCCAATCCATAAATCAATCGTGTTTCCATAGGTGATGCTATTGGAGTGTGCAAGTTTTAAATGTGTCACATGATTATATATATATATATGCTTGGATGCCAGTCAATGCACCTTTTCATTTATCTAACCGCGGGAATTCTAGAGATCAAAGGTTTCCACCTATTTCATTGGACACATTTATTTATTTATTTTTGTTATGCGCAATATATAATCTACACGCAAGGGAAATGTCCAAGAATTATGTTACATATACATTTCGAGTTCACTAAAATTAAATACAAACCGCTCTTTAGCATCATGAACGTTTATAATTAATCACCTTCCAAGAGTTTTCAATCCTTGATATCATTAAAAGTACTACAAAAGGAAGAAAAGAGAAAAAAAAAAAGAAGCAGTCAATTGGATAGAGTACTTGCATCTCATTCTCGAGTGTAATTTGTCAATTTCAAAATTTTCCCTATAGATCCCTTTTGACCTTGAATATTCTTGACCGATTAAGGTTGATCAATTATATAACAACTAAGCATCAATAATTTGAGATTTATAGGACAACTATTAATTATTCTAAAAATTTAAGTTATTAGACAAATGCATGATTTTAGTGTCCATATATTTTAACAGATGGTGCTAAAATTTTTATATCGAAGGAGCATGGTCCCTTGCCTTGTCTCCAAAGGAGCAGCAAAATAGGATTCTTCTGAACCCTAGTCTTGAAGCGTTGTACTGAAGGTACATGCATTTTCTGGTGTTTAACCACGCAGGAAGGAAAACGAAAAAGAGAACCTACCCGCATTTGTGTCACGCACGAAACGTGAGACTGCCCGCGCCGATTTGCATGTGGAAATTATTACCCTGTCCATGCATCGATCGCTGCCATCGGCCGTCCCAGGCTCGTCTGGTACCGGTACCATATCTGAAGCCGCCACCATCTCTCTCTCTTTCTCTCTTGCGCGCCCGGGAAACTCGTAGAAACTTTGCTTATATGTTAATATAGAAATTTGCCTTATTGATGGAGGAGCGGCTCGGGCAATCTGAAAGACGAAATGGATAGATTTGGGTAAAGCTATTTCCTTTACAAAAATGATTTATTAGCTTTGTTTAAGAATGGCAGCTAACACGTGTAGGCCCTAGCTCTACTTGAGGCGGGGATTCTTCGATCTCAGATTTGACCAACGCAAAGTAGTAAAACTTCACATGCTAAAAAGTAATGGAGTAGGTTGGCCTAGGGTACATGCTCTAGCTTTGGGTCCAATTAAGAAGTTTAGAAATCTCTCTAGGGGAGAATGGCGAGCATTTTATATTCTGTTAAGAAATGATTATTTTTAATGATGAATATGTTGCAATATCTATGATAGAAAAAAGAAGAAGAGATTATTGAGTTATTTTTCACAATCATACTCAAAAATACCAATAATCATGAAGTCTCTTCATATAAAATATATAGTAAGGCGATGTAAATCAAACTTGTAATCTCGTGATGGATGGATCACGCCTTTCGAGTCATTGTGTCTGTGGTGCTTCGTAATAATTTGTCACATTTTCTCATACGAACTCCACTGGAGCAAAGGGGAAGCGCCGATACTACTTTGAGCACGATCATCCACGTGGCAAGCATCTAGGGATCGTCGTCAACCGACGCCGTCCGATCGGGCGACCGAAGTCCTGTCAAAGCTGAGCACGCCCGCACCGGATCCGGACCTAGCCAAATCCCGGGGTTAGTGTGTGGTGTGACCCTGCATGGACTGCGAACTGGACACGTTACCGGGCGAGGAGGACGAAAAGGCGGAAGCGGAAAAAAGGCCAAGGCGCGACGGCGGCGTTTCCCCTTGAGGATCGTCCGACGTGGCCGACACGTCGGACGTCTTGATGCTTCTGGCGAGGCGGCGAGCGAGGTCGGAAGCTCGTGAGGAGGGTGGGGATGACGCTAAAATGGAAATGGGGTGGTTGCATATGTAAATGCGAGAATGTGCGAGTTATCGCCAGAGACCGTTTTTCGGTGGGCGTGCGAGAGAGAGAGAGAGAGAGAGAGAGAGAGAAGGAGAGAGAGAGTTTTGGGGGTAAGTGATTCTCGCGAATCAGAGAGAATTTGCAGTTTCGGCTCTTGGGAAGAGGAGCAGGGGATGTTCCCGTTTCTGCGCCGTCTCCCGTGCGGGATTTTCTGCTCTGTTCCTTCTTGCGTTTCTTGATTCTGGGTTCGGATCGAAACCGGATGATTCTTTGCTTTCGTCCTCAAAGCTCGGATTTTGGCTCTTGCCATGTTTTGTTTTGCTTCTTCTGCCTTTTCTTGTATGGCTGGAATCTGTCTGCGGTGCGAATAAATTCTTGGTGGGTTCTCGGGTCTGGTGCACCCTCCTGTGGACTGCGACTGATTGGGGAAAATCTCACATTCGTAATTGTGATGATTAAGGGGTTGATTTGGACGAGAGAGAGGGAGAGAGAGGAGAGAGAGAGCCATAGGTCTTTTGGACGATCTCCTCTGTACGTTCCGGAACTTTTGCATGAATCAAGATTACTTCTTCACGAGTGTTTTGAGAGCAATCCCTTCGTCTTCTTTTTCCACTTTTTTTAAAGCTTTTTGTGTACGAATGCCTACTGAACGAACCCTTTTACTGTCTCTCTCTACCTCTCTCTCTCTCTCTCTCTCCCTCTCTCTGATTAATTTGACGGAGAATCAGATTCTCAGAACACGAGGAACGGGTTGCGCTTCTTTTTGGCCCCGTCTTTACCAATTTCCCCTCCTCTTTTGAACATTTCTCTCCAGTTAATACGCGCTGCTTCTTGCTCCAGTACTTATCTCTACCTCTATCTCTACCTCTCCCTCCGTCTCTGCCTCTCTCTCTCCCTCTCTGCCAAAGCCAGCACTTTTGCTCTGTATTCACATCTCTCTGCCTTTCCTGCTTTTCATGTAACTCTTTATGGAAAAACTCCAGTCCAACTGATCTGCAAACTCCTGCTTTTCAGAGCCGCATAGTTGTTAGCACCACGGAAGAGGAGGAGGAGAAGCGAGGCGGGTTAGATCTGGTTCCGGCTTGGAGTTCGTTTCTCGGACGCGACGACAACTTCCTGTGAGCCAACGAAGCCGCTTTCGCTAAAATCAGGGGGGAAAAGGTTGAAAAAAGAAAAAGAAAAAGAAGGGCAGGAAACAAAATTTAATGAGAGCGCTGTCGTTGTTGTCTCATTCGCGTCGACTCGGAAATGGACAAGACTCGCGACGCGATGCGTAAGGCCAGTCGGTCCTCCCCTGCGAAGCGACACTTCGATGACCAACCTCTCAGAACTCACCGCAGCACCAGCGCCAAAGACAACAACAACAACAACATCTTCTCTGGTAAATTCCAATCTCCTCCAATTGATAATAACGAGGATTTTTTTCTTTTTCTTTTCGCTTATGTTGAAAGTTTGGCGTGTTGTCATATTTTTTCGAACCGCCGGATTTCTGGTCCTACCGATTTACATGTCCTTTTCTCGCGACGAAACAGAGCTGCCATTTGTGGCGTTTTTGTCGTTTCGGTTTTGAGTAGACTCGTGTCCGGTCCGGTGATGAGAGGTTTCTTGCTAAGATAATGCTCTCGTTTTTGTTATCTGGTGGTGGTGGTGGGGTGCTTTTCCTTTCCTTGTAGCTTTGGAGAGGTCGAAGAGGGAGAAGCTCAAGAAGCTGAGCTCTGTTTGCGAGAAGAGTGGGCGGTTCGTGGACGGCGAGATGAAGAAGGGCCCTCATGCGTCTCCCAGGGAAGGAGATGGGGTCGAATTTGCTGGCGCCGCGAAGAAATTGAAGCTTCCCAAAAAGGTGCTTGTCCATCTCGAAGCTGCTGCCGTTAAAGTTCTTGTCCCCTCTCCCATCACCCTCTTATCTTCTCTTCTCATTTTCTCGCCCTCTGCTCCTGAATTTGTGACATAATGCATGCGAAACTGGAACGGGCCGTCGGCTCGCGTTCGTTTCTTGAATTCGAGCTATTAATTTCGTGGCGAATCGTGTGGCGATTGACGTCTTTAAAATGTGGTCGGGACGTACAGTTGTTGGGCGACTGCAATGCCGTCGACAAGGCCTCTGTTCCACGGAAGCTCCGGTCAGGTGTGCTCCTTTTCCTTTCCTTTCCCTTTGCTTGCGAGCCATAAAGGCGTTTGTCTTTGCTTCTTTCGTGTTGGATTTTTTTCCCGTATTCTCTTTTGCCCCTATCTTGGTGTTTGTATTGATTGATTGGTTGCGCCATTATGCTTCACATTAACTGCTTGGCGACCCCAGCTGGTGTTTAAATTCGGTGTGCTTTAGGTGGGTCTTGTGAGAAGTTTCTCACTTTTGTGTTTTGTGCGCTTTAGTTTGATGGATTGGAATTGAAGCAAAATTGAAAGCTTCAACCTTTTTTAGTGTTTTGGCCTTTCCCACTTTTGCCCTTTTTGTTTCTTTTAATGGACGCCAAGATTCTTGCGTGCTTTCTCTAGTCACGGTAGTAATTTACTATTTCCTTTGCTGCGACTTTCCAAGTGCATTGATGCTCTTAAAAATGATGTTGTAACGTTTGAGATTTGTCGTCTTTTCTTCTCTATCTGAACTTTGCTTTTTCCCACCCCGGAAGATGGCCTTTTCTTTTCCATGGGACGCAAAAGTTTGAGATGAATAGGAAAGTGAAGAAAAGATCTTACTTGATTGATATCTGAGGCATCTGTTATGTGGATATGACTTTGCTTTGCCTTCACAGCCATGAAGAAACGCAATTGTGAATCTCTCTCTCCAACTTTGCCCGATTCGAAGAAGACGAGCCATTCAGTGCGTGGAGGCGAATCACACAAAAAGAATGGCGTAAAGAAGTTCAAAGTGAGCTGTAAACTTAGTGCATTTCCTTTTTTTGTCCTTTTCTTTTGTGGAGAACTTAATCAAAGACCAGATAGAACATTCACTTTTTCTTAACACTCAAAGCTGGTTCTATGGATTCTTTTGCATACTTTTGCTCTATTTGGGACTATAGATTCTTGGGACCAATTACATTTCTAACGGATAACTTTGCAGAAGGGAAGAAATCCGGGCTGGTCCCCAAGAGCTGCTATTTCTGGGTCCATCACAAAAGATGAGGAGGAAGTGGCCGAGGCCTTGTATGCATTGGCTGGTATATCTCCCAACAATGCCACTAACGATAACACATCCGGCAGTGATTCTTTGAAAGATGGTCGTTGTGGAGCTGTCCCTGAAGTTACAGAAAGTTCAACACTTTCAAAGGTTTGCCATAATAATCTTGTTCGGCATCTTTAGATTATTTTATCTTTTAGTGCATTTACTGATGTGCCAATTACCAAATTCCACAGTTGCACAAGGAGAGTTGGACTCGGATGTCCTGGCTGCTAGAGATAATGACGAGAAATCATCTAAAGAAACCACAAAGACCATTTCTTTGAGTGAACCTAATTTGACTGAACAACCTGTTTTGCCCGGCAGCGTGGACCACCTTGATGGTTCCAATAGTATTACTGAAGCTAAATGGCAAGAAACACCTCCATGGTCTAAGAGAGAACAAAGCTGTGAGAAATTGCACAGTGCTTGTGGTTTAAGCTTCACAACTGAGTTTGGCCTAGCCTATCGGTAAGATGTATTCCGGCTAACAATAGCTCTCTCTCTCTCTCTCTCTCTCTCTCTCTCTCCATCCTGAAATTCTTCTTTGTACTCTCAGGTTTAAGCAGCCTGATGAGATGGCTCCCTCAGTCTCTCTGGGAAAGCAAGAAAATAATTACCCCCTGGTGAGCGTGATGATCTTGTTTGATCTTTCTATAGTGAGAGACTTTTGATGAAAATAAAATAATCACAAAATTACATTTTCAGGCAGCAATTACTGGAAACCAATTGGAGCACCGGAACTTGTTTAAGAACTCCAAGAATGATTGTATGTAGGATTGTGAATGTCTCACTATCTTGTTTAGTAGTTTTAACTGAGCTTTTAGTAAGGAGAATTAGTAGTTGCTTCTGTGATTGAAGGTACCACCTGGTCGCTGTGCACATCATCTACAACTTCTAATGAGGCCAACATTCTCTTGCAGTGAGTTCTTTTACCTTTTCTATATTGGCCGTTCCCAATCCATATCTTTCCATCAGCTTCTTTTCCATTCTTTTGTCTATTCCTCTTTTATTCTCATTCTCTCTTTCACCACACAGGTCTCGTCCGGTCAAGATTCCTCCCTGGTTGGATGCTGCTGCCTGTTTTACGAAGCCAGGCTCAGTGAATACATGCTTGTCAACCCAAAAGGTGAAAAAGGACATGTCATCTGCATTGATCTCATTTGCTTCTGAGGTGCAATTGGCTGATTAACTGAATGATACATGTTTCACAGGTTTCCTCGACCCCAGTTGATAAAAGGCCTTGGAAGAGGTGTGCAGCTCATGTGCAGATATGTCATCTCATTCGGTTATTACAAACGGAAAAGAATAAAGACAGCCTGCTACAGCCTAAGAAAATAAAACAAGACGAAGACAGGAAGCAGGAACAATTTGCCCAAACCAGCCTTAATGGGTTTCATGGAGGCTTTTCCGCTTCTGGCATAGAGTCGTACACTCAAAGGAGAATTGACGAGGTTAGAAGTGTTGCTCTTCTGCCAACGAACCACATTCAAGATAGGCAGGTCGCATGTCCACCTTCAATAGTCCCCAAATCAGAGAAGCTGGTCAGCTCATCATGTCTTCTTTCATTAACCTTTTCCATTTTTCTCCTTCTTTCCCTTCATCCTTATTCCTGATCAGTCTCTGCAGACTTTCGATTTCCTGTCTCTGTCTGCTGGAGGTGGTGGGGTAAATTCCAGGAATACCAGTGGTGGTGCTGGACGAGTAGACAATTCAGAAGCTCGCTCCCAACTCAGTTTTCCTTTTGTCGATTCTCTTACTCAACGACATATCTCCACTGGTCAAAATCATTATTTGTCTACCTACTGCGACCAGCTCTCAGCAGTAGCATTGCAGCAGGTTTGCTTCTTGCTGGGAACATTCATCCATTGTCTATAATTGTGTCACATATGTCAACAATCAGCTTGCAATTTTGTTCTAGGGCCAGATGCAGCTACCTGGCTTCCTCAGCAGTTCTGGATCTCCGTCTGCGCTTAATGGGCTAATGTTTTCGGCAAAGGAACAACAACATCAACAGCTGCTTTGGGCAGCCCAAGTATCAGCTCAGTGCAAGCCTGTGGCTGTGGCCAATTCCAAGACCATGGCTCAGTATCCTGGTTGGCAAGGTGGAATACGAGGGTGTCCTACCCTGATCCCACGTTCTCAAGCAGTCCTTCCTTCTTCGCCTTCCGCACTTGAAGTACTTGGCCCTAAATACGCTCCCATGCCAAATCATCTTCATCACCAGCTTCCTTCCCTTAATTCGTCAGTACCTCCTCATGGCACGAAAAGGCAAGACCACCATCCCCACTCTGTATACCAAGAAACCACAGCCCGTTTTTACACCGGTGGCTCATTGCCATTGCAGCTGCTATGCAATGAGCGCCTTTGAAGTGGGGTATGCTCTTCAACTTTGAGATAAGCAAATCGAAATTGAGCTCCCATGGACAATGTGTGTTGGACTCTGATCAGTGGCCATTATTGACCAGTTGAAGTAGTGGTGAAGAATGAGGACGCGCTTGTATGCAAGTGGGGCATAATCAATGACACCATAACTTGACTCTTATAAGAAGCGCAGAAGTGCAGATTGATTGGAGAAAAGTTGAGTCTTCATCAGTGAGATTAATAAAATTAGACGGCATAAGAGGTGGCTCAGCCTCTGAAAAGATCCCTCTCTCGGTGTTTTGAGTCGTTCAGCCGCGGGAGAAGCTACAGTTTCGCTCTTATACTTCAACGGCTTCTGCAAACTTTAGTTAATCTTATCTACCTATAGAACCATTTTGTCCCTGCTGTTCCGCATATGATGTACAGGTCAGGCACTCTGGCTCATGTTAATTACTTTGTCAGAGTACTAAAGCTGCTGAAGGAAGACTCGGAGGAAGAGGAACGATTCTTCAAATGCTGAATTGCTTGTGTGGAGTCTTAAGTAGAGAGCTTGAATTTTCAATTGTCAAACGGTAGGACATTTCTTTTTGCAAAACCTTAGATATATTTCACCTGTAGATATTTCGATGACGATCGGATTTTCATATATTTCACATGTATGTTTTGATGATGATCTTCGTGGTATCGGCGTGGAGGATTCAAAATCAGCTTTCAGTTAGGGGCTTAAAGGCTACGTTCCTCATGGTAATGAATTATGATGAGAAGAGATGTCGTGTGGTAGGTTTAACATTCTTATGAAGTGATGTTGTTTCTTCTTACAACAATAAAAATCACGTGTGACGCCGCATAATGTATGAGTCTCCCTTGTTAAATTCATCGAAACTTATCGCATCGCATTTTGTCGCCAAAAGAAATTTATCGCATTATGTAAGATTCTTGTTAAAAACTCAATTGAAATTTAGCACGGAGCGTCACATTTCAAGGAAATAAAAACATACATATTAACGGAAGATTTGCTAAAGATTTATGTTCCTTTTTTTCTAATATTTGGTGTATCTCTTATTGTCGATTTGAATATACTTTTTATTTTTTGGTTAGCATAATATTTGGCGTATCTCTTAGAATTAGCCAGATGCATAGATCTTTTCCTTCCTTTTTCTTTTTGTTAGGCAATATGTTGTATAAATATTTGTATTATACGTTAAGCAATACAAGTGAATTATGATTCATTTCACGGCATTAGAGGTAAAGATCTCATGTTCAAATCTTACCAAGTACCATTTGCCTCTCCAATCAAATTTCCATAATTAGTATTAGGCAAAAGACTAGATTAAGCGTAAGGAGAGTGTTAGAATATTTAAATAATAAACCACACACTTTTATTTAATAGCTTAAACTTTTGAAACAATTGATAATGGTATTACAAAATTTCACAATACATGAACAAGAATATTTAAAAGATAAACTACATGCCTTTATCTAATAGCTAAAGTTTTAAGAACAATTGATAGTAGTCTTACAAAATCTTACACTGCATGAACGAGTGAAGTTAGAATGAGAAATCCGACGGTCGAGTTGCTTCAGTTGAGACGTCGCTCTCGTTTGGGCTTTAGGCAAGTGGAGAATACCAGAGGATCTTCCAATTCACTCCATGAGAGCCTGCAGATTGTCCGCCTAAAAGGGGTTCTTCATTTTGGCTTTGATCTATCTCTAGCTTAAAGGCTCTGGCTTGAGGATGGTTCTTCCCTCTTGCTCGGTAATCATGTGCCCCCAGGAAGACTCTTTAGCATTTCGGCGGAATTATTGGTTCAAAGCTTTTTATATATTATTATTTCTTACCCAAAAAAAAAAAAAAAATTGCCCATACCAACACCTATGCTATAAGAGCCTTTTTACCAAGTTTAGGTCTGGAAAGCAGCTCCCATGATTCGACTACGACCATTACAAAGCAAGCTTGGTGACTCCACCATCGGTAATTGCCGTAATCCATGATATGAACAGCTCACCATTTGATGGCTAAAAATGCAAAGAAAGAAACAAATTAAAAATAAAATAAAATAATTCATAACTTTGGGTACTTTATTTTTGGTCAATTAACTTTGAGTACTTAAAAGGCGTGTTTCATCATTAGTACGACAAAAACTTGATGAAAGGGCTTGTACTCATATTAAGGCTTCTTTCATTTCACGGAAATAACTTTGCGAAAAATGTTTTAGCATTTTCTGGCGTTTATTTCACGGAAAATGAATTAGTCAAAGAAAATGTTTTCCTTTATTGGAAAAAATACTTTCAAAAGTGAGGAAAATATTTTCTATTTATAAAAAGTGAAAAACGTTTTTCATAACTTCTTCAACCGTACTTTTTTAACAAAACACATTTTCACTTTATTTTTATGTTTTTTTTCTTTTTTTAATCGAGGTTTTACTTTTTACTTTTTTTTTTCTTTTTCTTCCTTAGCCTTGGTTGGTTGTTCACAATAGCGATGGCAAGCAATCAGCCATAGGTCAACTTGAGACTTGTCGGCCTAGGGCAAGGCCGAAACTCACCAATGTCCGATTGCCGGCTATCATCATACCCGGCGATTGGCCAATGCCAAGGAAGAAGCAATAATAATAATAAATTAAAATTAAAATTAAAAAATCGATTTAAAAAATTAAAATTATAAAAATTATTAAAAATGAATGCATGCTTTTCTTATTCGAATGGTGGAAAATATTTTCTAATTTATTTTTAAATTTCAGCAAAACATAAGAAAATAGGATTTTTTTTCAGGAAAATCACTTCCTAAAAAATAAATTATGGAAATATCATATTTTTCAGGAAATGAATGGAGGCTAAGTAGCAATAAGGTTCCCTCTGTAACGCAAGATCAGGCACTTAAATCACCACGACTACTGAAGGAAATATTCCGCATATACATGTGTGTGTATATATACATGCACGTTGCATACAAAGAGCTGATGAAGAGCCCACCAGAGAGATCCGTAAGATGAAGACGACGTTTGACCCACCACCCCTGTTCACCTTCTGGAAAATTTTTAACAGAATTCCAGTGAAGTGGACGCCAAGGAAAGGAGCCTCCTCTCTCCCTGATATTCTTGTTGCTCCCTTCCCTTGCCTTAACCAAATATCTCTCCCACAACCTGCAACCACCGTTCTCTCCTTTTCCTCTCCCATCTCTCTCTCTTGAAAACTTAATAAAAAGCTCATCCTTGTTGCCACCTTTCACCATCTCTCTCTCTCTCTCTCTCACACACATTCATACTTGCGTTCATGGACTCTGGAGGAGACAAAGAGAGGGCGGAGATCGACACGCGACCGCCTTTCCGGTCTGTGAGGGAGGCGGTCTCGCTGTTCGGCGAGCGGGTCTTGGCTGGGGAGGTCTACGCCGGCAACAAAACCAAAGACGTAAGTTCGAAGCTCCTGTTGAACATGTCGCAATCTCTCGTTCAGTTGATTTCCTCACAAACTACTGTCACTTTGCTGCCTGCTCTCATGTCTACTTCTATAGCACACATCATAAGTGCTTCTTCTACTTTAAGCTGGCTCCAATGTCGGGTTATACAAATCATTACATCTGGTCACTGATTGCCGTGTTGATTCGATGGTGACATTTTTTTGGAACTTTGAACTCTTTTGAAAGGGATCAAACAACAGGAAATGACAATGACCATTATCTGCTAATTTAAATAAATTCACAACCGTCTCTCGACGTATCGCAACGGGTAATCAAAGTCTAATTGTTCAAGATGCACATTTTATTAGCCATCCTGCCTCAATTGAACTTCATTATTCTAGCAAGACATGGAATATTACTCAACTTGAACTTTATTGGGGGATCAATAGTCACTTTGGCTTTCAGTTTGGCTGATTCCTGTCAGCGAGAAGTGGATGCAATCAGAAGCAAGCATCTAAATTGTACCTTACAAACAAATCGGTTCCAAGTGGACTGTCTTTGCTAATAAAATTAACTTACATTATTATTCTTTAGCGACCAAGTCGGGTCCACTTGATAAAGAGAAAGATACGTTAATCTGACATATTAAATGCTATACATATATATATTATTTATGGATATTATTGTAAAGTATGCATAGCTAGATAGTGTGATAATTCCACTAACAATATAGGGTAGCTTCGCTATCGGATAGTTGGTTAAGTAGACTGAAATTAGTAATCAGAAATTATTGGTTACACCTCTAGATTAAAGGAGGAGCCTCCAGGATTGGGAGGATCACAGCAGAACTAGAAGAAGCCAAGCAAAGGCTTGAGCAGGCGAGAGAAGAAGGCGAGCGAATGGCCAACGCCCTGTCCTCCCTGCAACAAGAGCTCGAACGCACGAGGCAAGAGATGGCGCGGCTCAAGAAGCACCAACCCTACAAGCACCCCATCAACGTGATACCGGAATTGGAAGAGGTGGAGGAGGAAGGAGAGGAAGAAGACGATTTCAAAGACGTCAAGCCTGTCGAAGCTCCGACCGAGTCCGAGCGTGCAGAAGCGCTGTGGTTCGACGACGAGAAGACGGGTTTTGCCGAGAAGAGGTATGTGACGTTCGCTGCCGACCGAGTGCCGACTCCACAGAGCGACAACGAAGCTTGGCAGGGACATCCTTCGATAGGGAACAAGAAGACGACCAAGAAGAAGAAGCCATTGATCCCTCTGCTCGGAGAGATTTTGTCCAAGAGGAAGGGACGTTCGCATCACCAAGAAGTGGCGTCGGTCCGAGACTGGAAGTAAATTAAATTTTCTATCTTCAAACATTAGTGACAACCTCTTAATGTGTTTGCTAAGCTTTCGTAGAGAAGGACGAGAGATGTTGAGAGCTGTTAATTTGCTGGCGGGATTGGTGTGTGGAATTCGAGCCATAGTCCAATGATCATGCAATTTGGGCTGTATTTTCAGCAAAAAAATAAAGGTTATGTTCTACGCCTAAAAGTGCCCCTTAATAACCCAAAAATTCAAAATCCCAATTGTAATGATTCGATTAGACGAGAGCCGGGAGTAGTTGTCGAGCTAGAGAGTTTAGATAAGGAGCGGCTCTTAGCAGAGCTAGACTTTCAAAATGGCAAATGGGTAATAATGAATGGGATTGTGTATCAAATAGGGAAGAGTATTTTTGAGATATATATGTGAAAATTATTATACACTTACACAAATGCTTTTTGATGTAATGGCAATAATTAAGCTTGCACGAGCACTATCGATATGGATGATCTTTGGTATGGGATGACCCAAAATAGACAATACCTCCCTCAATTAATCCATAAATATCATACTAGTAACTATATGCGTGGCGATTTAAGTATATCTCATGTCCTAGTAGCAGATGAAATTTCTTCTGAATTTTTTTTTTCTTTTTATTTTGCCGCACCCCCTTATGCCGAGATCGTGTGGAATTTATCTCATTGCCGGTCTACTTTTTGTTCGTCCGCCGTTGTTTCCGTCTACGATTAGTCTTCCCTTTTATTGGCGAAGGTTTCATTATCCAATTGATGGACTACTTGCTTGAACTGCTTGGAAAATGGACATATACGGAAAGACTCCGCGAGCGCTCAACGACCGCAATCGCAATCCAACAGCCTAGACAGCGACCAACCTCAAAGGGATAATGGAAAAAGCAAGACCATTATATTTTCTAACCAAGTGCGAGAATTAGTGAGAAATTCCACTTCGACGTACACGCAATCATAAGATGATTCCGACGACGACGTGGACTCCTGAAATCATTTCAAGGTCAGAATGCGACTCGTGCAAGTCAACGGCCACTATAAAAGCCATCCTGCCCCTTACTGATAAGCTATCATGAAGCATTTTCGTTTCCCCATTTCGAAGCGTTCCAAGCCCCCTCTCGGGTATGTCACGAGAAGCAACTGCCCGACAGCAAAAATTGCACCGCCCGTGATATCAATTAAAGAGAGAGATCTGGTCTCGTCCGGTCGGTGGTCGCATCAGCAACGCCACTGATAATATCAAAGTCCCCTTTCCTTTTATGAGTGAGGGCATGTCCAAAAACAAAGGCAATGTAAAGAATGAGAGCCACGGCATAACAAATTTACATCAACATCATTTGGTTCCACAACCAGTTCTGGTCCACCACCAACAACCAAATTCTACTTCTTTTGCAAGCCAACATCAACAGTCTCCGAATCCGTTTCCTTTCTGACAGGGGCAGAACGGGCTTTCCTCAATCTGCCACGTGTTCGGCGGATCGTCTCGTCCATCATGGTTTCTTTCGGGGATGGATTGCCGTTTTCAGTCGAGGTAGATGGCTGAACTTCAATCTGTTTAGCTGCAGCTTCGCTAGACATGGCTTGGGTGGCATCTTCTGAAACCGGGGCCATCTTCGTAGCTGGTGGAGCTGATGGAGCAGGAACTGCTTTGGGCACATTCGAAGGACCTGCCACTTCCGCCACATCCCCTTGCTCCTGCATCGATGATGTACTTGAAGTGGGGGATGGCGGCTCCTCGTTCTCAACCGGAACTTTAGAAGTGGGTTGGCGATTCACAGCAGAAGGTGCTGGGCGAGGTCTATTACCTCGCTGTGGTGGCTGTAACTCACAATATCAGATAGTTATTGCCTAAAACAAAAGCATCTTGTGTAGTTTGATATGATTCCTGATTTAATCTCGCAAGTTTAAAGTTAAAACAGTCCTAGAATGTATTATGACAAGAACACCACAACTCATGGATCAGCAACCTGTTCATGATTCGGATACAAAGAAATGACTCTTGCGGTCTTCTAGGAAAGTAAAGAAACTCGCCCGGTTAAACTGCTGCCTAGAAGATCAAAGCACCTACTTAATCTTGTGTAGTTAACCACAGAAAATCAGAAATTTTCTTACATCAAACCTCAGTATGACATTGCTAAAAGCGTTAAAGGAAATCTCACATCATTGATTCCCATCATAAACATAGAAGATCTTAGCATCTTTTCTAACACTTGAGAGTGTGACATCATGATGTCCGATCTCCAAAGAAACTGTCGAGTCCATATTTTTGCAGCACAGAGAACTTGCTTGATTAAAAGTAGGGCATTTACGTATACCTGGGCAGGGCGTGGTGTTGGTGTTGACTGAGAAGCTATAAACTGCAAAATGTCAAAAACTCTTGTCTGACCATAGCTTGCAGCTCTTTGCCAGTACATAACCGCAAAGTCTCCAGCTCGAGTCCTCAGTTCTAGCAAGTTGCGATCAATGTCATTCTCATGCTTTGCAACATAAGGTCTGAAGAACGAATCATAGACATAGGTTGTTCCCTGTCAAAAACACACATGAAAGATAAGATCATATGGTTCTACCGAGTTTGACTCTGAGTGATCAAAGACAGACTCGGTAATTGAAAAAGGCGAAAGAAATCAAAAACAAGAATTTAAATAGAAACGAATCAATATGCCACCAATGTCAAGAAAGTTACGTACCCTCGTTTTAGGATACCAAAGATATATAAAGAACGCCAGCTTGGCTTCACTGTACATAGGAACCCTTCAATAGGAACAAAGAAAAGACAGAGACCAGTATAAGAACCCAGTGACTGCAGTCGAAGAACCAAAAAGCACTCCGGATGCTGACTGAACACCTACCATGAAACAAAAGTATCGCCAACTCTCTCGCAAACTGTCAAGAGAGCTACTAAAATCCTGCAGCTCATAAGCAAGAGAAATCAACAACGAGAGAAATTTCCCACAGACGTTGAGGACACAAAAAGCAGTTTCAGCAAAGGCCAGATACCAGTATTGGCACCAAAAGCGAAGCCCGTCGAGGTCTGGCTTATTCTTTTCGACGGTCTTGTAGCACTCATACGCCGGATAGGCATAGCCAAAGGCCAATCTGTCCGAGAGCAAGAGCTAAAAGTCAATATTTTACCATCAAACCAATAAGTTCCTTCACAAATTTCCAAGAAAAAGAAAGAAGGGAGGATTAGCCGAATACATACACCAGTCCTCTGGTAAGAAAGGATCCAATCATGTTGTAGACCTACATACACGCGGAGAAACCAAAAATAGCTCAGTTTCAATCACATAAAATACAGAGCCTAGCTGAGATTAAAAAGTTTGCAGGTCTCTATAGACATAATAATCATGATCAACATCAATTTCTCGAACAGTAAGGCCCTAACTACACTGCGAAGAACCCGATTTTCCAAGCCAAACTACACGTTTAGGCCTCTTCGGGACAGAGAAAGTTCTCTCCACAGTGCGCCTAAGAGTTCAATCGAGCCGAATCCAAATCTAACAGGCGAAAAGGAAGCCGCAGCCGCAAAGACATTGCTCTCTCAGTTTCTCGGCATCTGGATAGCTTAAGCCCCAGAAAATCCGAGAATGCCGAGATTCGAGAAAGCAAACGAACGAATAGCCACAGAAACACAAAAGGATTAGGGCAAGAAATTGGCCAGAATATCTCAAAACCATTCGGAGTCCCCTACGCAACCGAAAAATGCTCATCTCGAGAACACGACTAAGGAATGAGAATCCCAAACGCCTCGATGCAGATCGACTAATCTGAATCCGGAAGCACGACACAGCCATTGCAGGAGAAAACGAAAGACTGCCACGACTCATCTCCCCCAAATCTACTCAGCAAGTTATCCTCACAGTAACACCCCGAACGCACTACCGCACCGGAGAAAATGGAACGCCGGCTCGGAAATCACTTCGCACCTCCGATTACAGTCTCCAGCGAACCAGGGCGAAGGAGAGACGCCGAACGTCGAAACGAGCGCGAGAGCTCGCCGCCGACGGAGGTGTATGCAGAGATCGAGATCAAATCGCCAATGACAGCGAGGGGAGTCGCCGGTGGGAGGTCCGGACCGGCACCGCGGAGGCGCTCCGGCGAACCGTTGCGGCGTCGGCGGCGAGGCAGGGCACCCTCCGCAGAGTGCAGACGGTGAGAGAGAGAAAGAGATAGAGAGAGAATCCCGCACCGGTTCTGAGAAGTTTTTGAAAATGCCCTCGGGGACGTCATCAGAAAATAATACGTAACTCTCTAACCCAATTTTCATTTTTTAAATATTTTTTTATTTTTTTATTTTTATTTTTGTGGGCTGTGGACTAGCTTATGGTGGTGGGCCCGGAGACGGAGAGGGCTTAAAAGTGGAAGATGTGCGTTATGGATCAAAGGCAATGATGATGATGGTGCCGACTGGTGGAGGTAGAGTGGATTTGACGGCAGAGATCGACGCTCCCCTTGCAACGGACGGTTGGCGTGAGGAGGGATAAACCGTGCTCGCACCCGATTGCTGCTCTTTTACGTGATAAGCCCGCTTCTCCCCGGATGGCAATCGAGCAGCTTATTATGCTAGACATGTCATTTGACATTTGATACGTACGCTGATTGGATTAATTGAAAGAATACGTACCTTTTGCTTCTTTTCTTTGCTCTATACTTATTCCCACTACTAATTAACCATTATCCTTCCTTGTCCAAAAAAAAAAAATTAACCATTATCCTTCACGTTACGCCGTCCGTTGTCCTCTACTGTCAATCGCCTCCAGTTGCCGCTCACCGACTGCTTAGGAAAAAGAAATTTTATATTATTATTGAATAAATTTTTATTTTAGCAACAAAAATTTTATGTTGCTATTAAATATATATATATATATATATATATATATATATATATTCGTTTGAAAATTCGTTCAACAAATAGAAATAAAAGTAAAAAATTACACTAAAAAACAAAATGATCATCATTCACATTCTAAACATCATTAAACATCATGTCATTGCCATGTATGGTGCTATGTCGGTGCTTTGCGGAAGAATTGGCCGGATCCCGCTCAAAATGTAACGGTCATGACATAAAGTGAAATCTTAATATTTTGTCGTGATTGCCTTCATCAAGGCTTAGATTTCGTGTGATTTGGGATGATAAATTGGGAGGGCGGAAAAAGCGAGGTGGGCTCCATTAGGGGGGACAAGAGCGTGTAATGGTTATGGACATTACTAACGACTAGATTTGTACAGGTGTATGAAGACACACGTAAATTGCGCCCCCCCCCCAAAAGTTTTTGATAATGCTACTTTTCACCCCACCTCAGACGGGTCCATTCCCTTGTCGTAATTTCAAATCGTACCACCCCTTCCTTCTTTTTTAACTTTTGTCCCGAGTCGGGGACCTTCTTCTCTTTGCTTCGCCGCTCTTGTCGGGTCTCAAATCTCTTTTTACCCTAATAAGACGGAAGACGTAAATGATGTTGCATAACGTCAGATTTTCCCAAAAAATAAGGAGATGGGGGACGAAGTTAGAAAGTTTTAATTAGCCTCAATCTCCTCATCTGAATCGGATCCAAAATATTTAGAGTGTAAATGATCATTATTCTGTTTCGAGACAAAGTTAGAAAATTTTTATTAGCCTCAATCTCCTCATCTGAATTAGACCCAAAATATCTAGAGCGTAAATGATAACCATTTTGTTTCTAAACATAACTTTTAGTCAAAATGTGAGATTTTGAGCAAAAATACGCGTTTGATAATGATACAAAATTTTATCCTTCCCAAACAACTGGTGGACGGAGACGGCAATTGATGGGTAGCGGGTACTAAGAAGCGAGGCGAAGTAATGAGAAAATTTTTTATTTTTCAAATCTGTTTTAGAATAAAAAAGAAAAAAATTACTTTTTTATTATTTCAAACTTATTTTTGGACTAAAAATTTGTTCCATAATTAGAAAATGAAATTGCATTATCAAATAGATTTTTGTTCCAAACTTGTTTCCGAGAATAAAAAAATAGATCTTATTAGAAAGAGAATGATTATCATGTGTGTGCCTTTAGTGAAAATAAATAAATACTCAGCCTAAACTTGGGTTTTTAGCTAATTTCTCGTGTTTTCGAATTGAATTTAGGCCGTAGAGATCGAATAAGCTAAAGAAGAGAGGGGACGTACGTAACGATTCCGAGCTCCCGTTGGCGTCGTCCCCACCCTAAAAAAGAAGGCCTAATTGCAAGCCAGTCGACTGACACAACATGCAATTCTTAAATGCGTGAAAAGGTCGGTTCGGTTGAACTGCTTTCCTAAGAGCATGTGACCCGTGTTCTTGTGGCACTAGTACCATTTTTTATGTCCTAACCCTACGTCGTACCATATATAATAATATACTTTTAACCACGATCATAGAATATAAGCCCCCATATAAGGTTAATTTCGTACAAGATTCGTCTCCTTATATGTACATTGGTGCGTCGATCGCCATATTTTATTATGGATTTAAAAAGCAAGTGCGTCAAGACAATTTGGTGCTTCCCCCACCAATCACCATTAGTCCAAAGTATTAGGTCGATTAGTTGAAATATAATTAATCGCGGCTTTTGTGTCGTTTAATTTCTCTAATTCTTCTGACAAGTCTAGTCACGACGGGAGTCCTTTTATAAGGTGACAATAATTGGGCGTGGAATCGTGCTTTAAAGAAAACAGTTCACTGTGTTCATGACTTTGGGAAAAGGCCTTTATTCCTATCTATGGATATGGATTTGATCTTCTTCTTTTTTTCGGTGACTTTATCACTTGTGCAAGAAAACTAGGGGAAACTAAAGAAGGAACAGGACTTGGGATCCGCATATTTACTGTAATTAACGTAAAAAAGTAGAATGGATAAGCTCAATAAGAACGGCGCCGAAAGATTTTATGGTATGTTTGGGGAGGAGGGGAGTTGTGGTAAATTGCGAAATTTTTGTGAGGAGGATGTAAGGCATATTTAGGTCTAGCCTGCCTTCTTCGGTTGATTCAGCCCGGTCGATCCGACTTCAATTTGGTCATGGCTAGATCGATCGGTTTCAGGTGAGAGTTCACTTCTGGCACACAATGGCCTTTGTCGATTCCCATGATTTCTAAACATGGCCTAGTCACCGGCCTTATTGTGGTTGGCGTTTTGTGCGATCATCGAATGTGACCTAGGCGCGATGAAAATTCCTTCAGGACAGGGCTATGCTCCCGCAATGCTATATGGTGTGGTACATTGCGCAAATGAGCACCAACATGAGCACAACATCAGCACAGTAGAGATGAGGAGGAGGAAGAGGAGCTGCAGCAGCAGCAGCAGTAATTGTCGTTGTCTTTAGGACGAGCGCAAAAACAGTGTGGGAAGACTACTATTTTGTAGGTTCGAGCGCGTGTGGCGTGCTGTCTTTTAGAATGATTATAGAATGCACAAAACATCGGAACGAGTTCATGCACTCATGCATCGTCCAAGGGAGAGAAAGTATAGTCGTCCTGTCGTAGGTAAAGAAAGTCTTCTGTTCGTGGCAACTATCACTTCAACCCAAGCCTAGCGATAGCGGAAGCCAGGTATATGCAGCACCTACTGGGAGTCGAAATGGCACCGAGGTACTCAGGCCAAGGACCACCTAGCTCGGTCGAGCGGAACATGGTGGTGGATCCTCCGAGAAACGCGTAGCTTTCCTCGAAGGGACAGTTCACTGGGGACGAGTGTACAATGCCAATGATCGCCACTTCGCCAGCAGGTGTAATTCTTTCATGTGCTCCTAATTATATGTGTCTGTTGGCATATCGCTTTCATCTGTCCTTTCGTTCCCCACAACCCCGAAAGGAGGGAAGAGAAAAAAAGGCTGCCCGTGTCTACTGTCTAGTCTCTCTTAGATACTTGCAGCAAAAACGACAGAAGCATGAAGGAGATGCTGAGTGAAATCTTTGATCCGTGAAATGAGGTGCTTGTTATGATGACCTTCTGAATGAAAATTCCACTGGATGTTAACAATTAATTAGTGGATTAATACCCGGTTTCGAGTACCTCTCGATCGTTTAATCGCCTTTTTTTTTTCGGTTCGCGAACTGGGTATAGTTAAATTGGAGAGGCCCTAGAAATCATGTGCCCTGATTAGTACTTCTAATCATGCTGCACAAGAAATAGAGCTCCTGCACAGGGGCTGGTAGAAACTTTCTGGACCACATTACTGATTGCTGATTGGCTTCCCCCTTTCGCTTTGCCACTCTTCGCGCCTAGGATCCCGTTCATTTCGACTTTGGCTCGCTGAAGGAGAGTGTCGCTTGTGAAACTTACAGAAAAAGTTCAGACCAGTGCACTTTGATAATCACAAGCCCAAAGCAACTCATCCATCCCTGTGGCAATGTCAAAGCTCAATAAATTAGATTAACTTTCCACCAAAATTAACATACGGAAGCCGCTAATTCTGGCCTCTTGTTGGACGATCCACTCCTTGACGCATTCTCGAGTTGTGATTTCATACTAGAAGCTACTGAAAGATCTTATAGCCAAGGTCCATAAGCCTGTCGTATAACTTGTAGAGCACAGTAAATCTCATGGTTGTGGTTTGCGGGAAAGATTACAAAATGAAGGAAGCCAGAAAATTCAATGTCCGCTTGGGCCATGTAGATTACTTGTTTTCAACCCAGATATAGATTATCGCAGGAATGGTCACATGATGGGCCAAGCCCACTACTTATTACGTTGACCCCATGGTGCAAGAGTAATGCTTGAATATCGTGAGTACTAAATGATGTGATAGGCCGCATGTAATATTCTCATAAGTGAGTCGTGTTTATATGCCCAACCATCATCTCAAAAATGAATTGTGTAGATTGATCTTTTTAGATGATTGATCATCTCTTGGCCAAGCTTGTTTTAAGTACACTAGCAAGGTTGTAACTTATAAATTTGATCCATCTGAGTCAAAATTCTTTTAAAAAAAAAAAAAAAATCAAGATTTTGCCTTTTCTCATGTTGCATAAGACGTCGGGTATGATGTACTTGTCATTGTCAGCTCATTGTTCCCACACCTTCCGCTAAAATGAAAGCTTATTAAGAGCCACGCCTCATTGAAGCGCTCTCCTATAAACAATTGGTGATCACTCCACGTTTCTTCCGGTTGAGCGGACTTGTGCTCGAGCTATACATCTATAAGGGACAAATGCTGACTTTGTTAATTTTGGTGGGTCACTCTTTTGCTTGTTTTCCATGAGACGTGTTGACAATATTAGACATAACAATTTTAGACAGCGTGAATGGACTTAGCATGAGGAAAATAAAAATTATAAAGATACAATATGCTTGAACCATATATTGATATGAATTAGCACTTTTATCATGATAACTCAAAAGGCTAGTTTCCAAAATTAGATTATGTTTCGCGAGATAGCTCGCGACACCATCCTCACCACGAGTTAAGGACAACTACCAAACATGACTACGATGCGCTTAGTGCAAGAAACGGAAATCTCTTCCCTAGACACGAGCCCGCCGAATCTGGTTCGATCCGCAACGTTGATTTTGTGGGCCTCACCTAGACTCGATAGCAAAATCAACGGTCACCATGGACCAAAATCCGCTAAAGCCGGTCCCAGGCGAGAAATGTCCATTTCCTCCGTGCCGGTGCAATGGCCACGTGGCAATCGCGATAGAGTCGTCTCCCCCAGCCCCACATATCCAGAAATTCCGAAACTCGTGGCGTCGGTAAGCTTCGCTCTGCCTTAGCTTTCTTGGAGAGCGGCGAAACGATGCTTCTCTGCGCTCGTGTCTGAGAATTGAGACATGTCGCTCGCGCCTTCGCTCCCTCGCCTCCGGACTCCGTTCCTCCATTCTTCTCCGCTCAAGCGCTCCCCCTCCCTGTCCGCCAAGCCCGCCGGAGCCCACCGACGCTCCTCCCCGCCCCTTCCTTACCCGCGCATCAGAGCCGTCGATCTCGACCAGAACACCGTTCGTTTTTCCCACCACCCTTTTCGTTTCCCGCTGCAGAAATGGCGTTTAATTCTTTTCTGGGTGCCCAGGTTGTGGCCATATCGGTGGGGCTCGTGAGCGTGGCCGTCGGCATCGGCGTTCCCGTGTTCTACGAGTCGCAGATTGATAATGCTGTGAGTGTTCTCTGCATCTCTAATATTCGATGTGTTTTGAACAAGTTATGGAGTTCTTCGAGCTGTCTGATCGTGTGCTCATTCCGGAGCTGAAAATTTGTGTTTCTTCTCAGGCCAAGAGAGATAACACGCAGCCGTGCTTTCCTTGCGATGGATCCGGCGCTCGTAAGCTATCTCGGACACCCCCTTTTGACATAGTGTTGATTCTTGAGTAGTAGTGTCCTGATGCTTGAGGTTACTATTTAAAATGTTTGAATTGATGAAGATTCTTGGGTCGTTCTGTACTCGTTGAATTGCATTGCTTTATGGCAGAACATTGACTAGTCTTGCATTCCTCATACGATCCAGTGCAATAGATCCAGACACACGTCAGTGCTTAATCATTTCTCTGTCTTAAGAAGTAGAAAGTAGTTTGCATCGGCTGGATCATGAGCGAGCTGCTTATGTGATGGTACTTTCTATTCGGCGAGGATTTTGCTTTCTTGTCGATTACCTTAAAATGGAACCCATTGAGATAAATTCAGAATGCACGCCCGTGCGGCATGATGAGTGCTATTGGATAATCTCCTTTTTTTCTGGGGTGGCGGGGCTTAATTCCATCTTCATTAAAAGATGCTTTTATGAGCTCTCGGGAATTTGGAGCTGAACTCCACTCTAACTGCTTAAGTTCATCGCTTGCTTCACTCGATCTAGAACCCTGGTGAACTCCAAACTGATCTCTTTTTGGCTTCATAGGATCAATTGAGCACTTTAATGATGGTATGTGTATTTGCTGACTTTGAAAAATGAAGAAGATTCTCATTTCACACGTGACAGTGAAAATTGAACTCTAAGGCGTCCAAATATAAGCTTTAGCTGTGAAGCTGTCGGTGTTGTGGATTTGCTGGGTATCTAATTCCGACTTATGCAACTCACGGTTTATTGTATATAGTACCAAACTTGATGTAACGTATTTTCTTTCATTCCGTATTCTGAGAAAGTGTTGCCATCTCCAGAAAAGTGCAGATTCTGCACGGGCACCGGCACTGTGACTGTGGAACTTGGAGGGGACGAGAAGGAAGTGTCGCGCTGCATCAATTGCGACGGTGCTGGCTCTTTGACTTGCACCACATGTCAAGGATCTGGGATTCAACCCAGATACCTCGATCGCAGGTAAAGCTTCCCTCGGCTGGATCTCTGTTTATTCTCTCATGGAGTAAAACTCTTGGATATTGATTTTAGATCGAAGCTTAAGCTATAGTCATCCACATTAGTTACTTGAAATAGGCAACGAATCTGTCGGGCCTTATCATGACAGAAATTCAGACAACAACAGCAGGGATATACTGCATTAGTGTACCCCCTTGTGAACCTCAAAGTGGGTACACTGATTCAGTTTTATATCGGGACCTAAGATATCAACACAAGTCCTAAGGTGCTCGTTTATCCTGGAAGAAAACGACATACATCCTACAAATGGATGATTCAATTACTTCATTCAATTAATCATTGCTGATGTTGCACTCGGTTCCAGCACAAAACAAAACCTAGCTCAAAAAAGGATTTTATTAACATGTTCCTCTGAGACTCATTAGTCATACTTAATAATGCTCATTTCCAATGAACTGATTGCACATGACACGAGAGAGACAGTGCGTTGGAAATGATAATTACTCTTTATTTGGGTGTTGGGTCACTTGTTAACAAAATTCTTCAAACAGTTGTCTTCTTTTGCTAAGTGACTTACACGCACAAGAGAAAGAATTATTACTGTCCCACGACAAATATTAAATGATAAAAAAGGGGAATGCTTTCAAGCGCATCCCGGTGCAAACGAGCTGACTGAACCTACGGCATCCTTACCACTTTCTGGATAGTGCTGCATCTCGGTTTGATTCCCCTACCACTAGTAATGGCGTGCTATGATCTAGGTGACAAATCAACATCTGTCTGTATGCTGTGAATAAGCAGTTAAATCTTGTGTGGAAGGAGATGTAGGATATGAAGTTCTATCAGCCATGGAATGTTCACAGAACCATAATGCACATTTTCCTTTAGTATCAGGACTGAATCTACAAATTGGTTGGCCTTATAAGGTTGGTGATGCTCATGTAATTCATATATATTTTGGGTGGACAGAGAGTTCAAAGACGATGATTGAAGCCCTTACACTGGTAGCAGCAGCAGCAGTACGGATGTGGCTTGAAGACTCACGATCAGTTACTTGGGAAATCATAGACAGAGCACCACGTTTTTGGAGACCAATTACATTATTGTTTGATTGTGTTTGTTATCTCTGCTAATGTTGTAATCACAAATTCGCAATTCAAAACTAAAGTGAGTTAGCTTTCTCTGTTCTTCTCGTGTACATCCCTCTCCCCGTTAAGAGACTTGGCCGTTGGGAATAAGAAATTGCCAATTATATTCACTGTAGAGCGTAGTGCAGTATAGTGTAGTGTGTTGCGGATGTGCGACATATAACATATCAGTGAAACCCAACTAGTATAAGGTTAGCTGACAATATTTAATAAGAACCAAGAACCCTCTCAATGGGTAGCTTGAATCCAATATATATGAGTACACAAAAAAGTGAGTTTTCGACCCATTCCAACACATTTAAGCTTGGGCAAGCCGTTCTCTTTTTTCAAGCCAAGTCAGCTCACATCAAAATCCTAAATTCATTTCAACAGCAGGTTCCTCTTTTTCCTCTCTTGATGTCTGATAGCTACTAAAACCCTACAAAGTCTCCTATAGATACCATAACCAGCCACCTGACTCACTGAGCAAAGCACACAAAAGCATCATTACAATTCTCTTCTCGTGTGAGCCCACAAGCAACAAACCACATCGGCAAACTTGGCAACCCTAGTAGCTATCTTTGAAGCCCTCCTGGTGATGTCCCATGCCGCCTTGGCCCACCGGACCATACTAACCATAGTCGAGATCGATGATGACAGAGAGGAGCAAAAGTGGAAGCTACCACGAGCAGCTTCCGATGCAAGGCCTTGAGCAATGTGAGTTTGAACAAAAAAATTATTGAATTAGAGACGAGATCATTCAAGGTTTTCCTTTTTCTGTTTTTTTTTTTTCCTTATAAGACATTTCTCTTCTGTAGCCCGGAAATAAATAAAAAGGCAATCAAAAAATAATTTTTTTGCTAAATAAATAAAAATTAAAAATTAAAAATATAGCAAAAATACAAATAAGAACAATAATAAAAGAGCACGAACATGTAAATAAAAGGGCCATGAAAATCCAAAAAAAAAAATAATGAAAAAGAAAAGGAGTTTCCAAAAATAAAAGGGCATGGATTGAGTTCTTAAGTCAAGCCCATTTCACACAATTCAAATTACAGCCCAAACAAAATTAAGCCATTATCTATTTATTCTAAACCAAGCCTAACTCCAAAACTATCCCAAGCCCATCTTATATTATATCTAGCCCATTATTTTTTCCGCCCTTTCTATTTCGTCTTCTTCCCCATGAGGTTCATCTTCCTTCGAACCTACCAGAACTCCTTTCTCTGACCATTGACTTTTTTCGGCCAATGCCGGCAGCTGACATCACCAATTTGATGCCCTTACTACCGGCCAATAACAACCGTCATCACACGATCGTCAATAGCCTATTACAATCTTGATTCCTACTATTTAAAACAACACTGTAGGCAGCCATCACTAAACTCCGCTTCCTTTAGCAATCACTATCCTAGTGAAATCAAACAAACATGCATATGCATAATGAAATAGGAAATTGACTACAATTCTCAGTATAGACAAAGTATATGACAGCCATCACTGAAGTTCACTTTCTCCAGCAACTAGCGAAATCAAACAAACACAAAAATGCATAATGACACTTTAACTCAAAATTTTTCATTGCAAGTCAACATTAGTTTTGCAAGGTTTATCCAAAATCTCATCAATTGAATTCGGTATACTACTAATTCTTGATTAAATAGAGAAGGAACATAGTGATGAAGAAAGAAATGGTACTTGATTTAGATTGAATTCACTGGCTTCTCCATTCGGTTGGGAAAAATTTCGATGACTAGCGCAACCAACAATGACAAATTGAAACAATTTTGGAATAGATCGGTTGAGAATTTGATAAAATTTTTTACTCAATGATTTCCCTTCTCAACACTCTCCTCTTGTTTTCCTTTCTTCTCCCATTTTCCCTCCTTCTCAACCCTATCCCCATCATCCAACGAATTGTGCTTCTCCCAAGCAAAATCTGGCCAAGTTAGTAATGTTCTAGAAATCTCTGAGGTTGTCTTCAATCTCATGCCTGTGATGCCAGTTTTCCTCTCTTTTGCCTGTTTACTAAGGCTATGTTTGGTCGACCTTAGGGTGGATTTAGTTTAACTTTGCAAATGGGTTTTGGGTGTAATGCGAATGCTGAAAGCCAAAACCCTTTGGGGGTAATGTAAATTTTGTTTGATGAAAACTCTTTATAAAGGAATTTTGAGTTCACATAGTGTTTGGCAAAAAAAACTTTTGCAATGGGCTCTAGATGTATTTTTTATATTTTATATATATTAAAAAACTCAAACCCTTCTCTGGCTCTACCACGACAAGCATATAGCAAATTTCCTAGTCTTTTTTCAATTAGAAAAGTAAATATTCTTTTCAAGATCAAATATATTGATAAGCTTAGACCAAGCCAATGGCATATTAAGAAGTAGTGTACTAATCACAATACACCTAGGTTGATCTAAACACATTATACACAACATTGTTCTAATGGGCCATCAAACCCATCTATTCCCACCATTTCATGGTTAACGGGCTCTGATTGTTCTCATCGAGACAGAGATCACTTGGCAGAATTAAGCTTAGCAATTTCCTTATGCTCATAAGAACATGAGGCAATAAACTTGCCATCTATGCATACACTAGCTATATTACTTGAACCTTTCTTCCCTTAGCTTATCTCTAAGTTCTTTCCCTGCTTTTGACAAACCTTAAATAGCATTGTGATCAGTTGAGGCTCTTGCTGCAATTCTTTAGAGCCAATAATAGGCTCCAGTAAACCTCTAAAGATCTAAACACATACCAAATAAATCTGTTTAAAAGACAGCGATGATAACAAAATAGATAAATTGAAGATCAAAATAAAGGAGTAAAGAGGGAATTTGTATTTAGGTTTCCCCCCAAAAAAGGAGCACTGCAGTGTTGCATAGTTAACATTGAGATATTACAATACATGTAGGAAAGAAAATCACATGAAAGACATGTTAGTACAAAAGCTATTATTGAAGTTCTTGAATGAAGTCTTGCAACTGTATCATAATTTTTGTAGGAAAGAAAATCACATGAAAGACATGTTAGTACAAAAGCTATTATTGAAGTTCTTGAATGAAGTCTTGCAACTGTATCATAATTTTTGTTGGAAGATTTACTCTGGCATCAATTGTCTACTTTAGAGTCGATTATCCCTATGATATCATCTCCACTTTCCTGTATAAGTCCATCAATTTCTCTTGGCAAGTGACCTTGACTTCTGCCAATCCATTTCTTAGAAATTCCAATTAAAGTTATGAATTTCTTCATCTGGAGCTACCGACAATGTCTTTGCTAGAGGACAGTTGATGGGAACCCCATAGTTCTTCCATTATGAGTGGTGACAAAGTTGGATTCTCAATAGCAAAGAAAGAATCCACCACTGGAGCTGGTGAAAGCTATAGAGGCGGAGGTAGACACAAAGGCAGTGGAGGTTGAGGCTATCGAAGCAATGGAGGCGATAGATGATTTAATTCAAATGCTTCCCAAAAATAATTTCTTATCAGTGCAGGGATGGTTGGACACTTTATGCCCATGAAGTGTATTCGAATTCTAACCAACTGTTTTTGTCCATAGGTATTCATCCTAACAAAAACAAACAACTCCATACATTGCAGTCAGGTATACTTCAATCAAATCCCACAATGGGCTACTTTTCACTCTCAACATGTTGATTATCAATTTATAAAGAGTACAATGAGAGCATAATTAACTAACAACCACAACAAGTATTATCATTATTTTTTTTTTTAATTTTGGAAAATGGGGGATTCGGATTGTGTTATAAGACTTGGTTTGAATAGGGCTTGCATGTTAGTTCACAGGTTAGGACCTTTGGGCATGAATTGGGCTCTCAACTCATGCTCATTTAACATTAATCAATTCTCATTCTAGTGATTTGAAATCAAATAAACATGCATATGCATAATGAAACAGGAAGCTTACTACAATTTTTAGCCTAGATGAGGTATGTAATAGCTATTACTGAACTTCGCTTTCTCCAACAATCAACGAAATCAAACAAACACGCAAATGCATAATGACACTTTAACTCGAAATTCTTCATTGCAAGTCGACCTTAGTTTTGCAAGATTTATCCAATCTCACTGATTGAATTCGATGCACTACTAACTCTCGATAAAATAGAGAAAAACATAGTAACGAAGAAGGAGACAATACTTGATTCAAACTGGATTCACCGACTTCTCCATTCGATCGGGAAAATTTTTTATGACCGGCATAGCCAACAATTACGAACTGGAGCAATTTCATAATCAATCAGTTGAGAATTTGAGAGGATTTTTTACCAAGTGACTTCCATTCTCAACATTCTCCTCCCATTTTCCCTCATTCTTAACCCCATCTTTATTAGGCAATAAATTTTGCTTCTCCTAAATGAAATCCGACCAGGTTAGTAATGTTCTAGAAATCTCCGAGGTTGTCTTCAGTCACATGCCTACGATGCTGATTTTCCTCACCTTCACTTGTTCACTGACGTTGTGTTTCGGTTGACCTTAGGGTGAGTTCGGTTTAACTTTGCAAATGAGTTTTGAGTGTAATGCAAATATTGAAAGCCAAAACTTTTTTAGGGAATATAAATTGTGTTTGGTGAAAACTCTTTGTAAAGAGACTTTGAGTTCAATTAGGCCATGTTTGTTAACGTTCTTTATTTCTGTTTATAAACAAAATTTCTGTTTTTTTGTTCCAGAGAACAAAAAAAGAACAGAAATGCGTTTGCTTGCGTTTTTGTTCTAAATCTATTTTTTTGTTCCTAGGAACACATTTAGAACAGAAACAAGAAACAAGAAAAACGTGTTTATTGTTTTTGGAACAATTTTTAAGAACAAATTTTCTCTCTCCTCTCTTTTTCTTCTTCTTTTCTTTTTCTTTTTTCTTTGGCCGATCGCTGGCCTCGGCCATGGCCGGCGACCGGCCGTCAAGGGCCAGCGACCTCACCGAAGCGTCGCCGGCCCCCAGTGAGGCCGAGCGTCATCGGCCCCTGGCGAGGCTCGCTGGCCTGGCGGTGGCCCGGCGAGGCTGAGCCTCACCGGTGGCTAGGCGAGTTCGGGCTCGCCAGATTTGGGCGAGTCTGAGCTCCCCCAACCAAGGCGAGGTCGAGCCTCGCCGGCGCGGGGCAAGGCTGGGCGAGCTCGGGCTCGCTGGATCTGGGCAAGCCCGAGCTTGCCCAACCAAGGTAAGGCCGAGCCTCGCCGTGGCTGGGCGAGGCCGCCGGTCCTTGTCGGCCAAAGAATCGGCCAAAAGAAGAAAAAAAAAAAAATAAAAAAGAAAGAAAAATAAGAAAAATAAAATAAGAATATTAAAAAATTAAAAGAAACAAAAAAATAACACAAAATTATCAAACGTGTTTCTGTTCATTTTTTATTCCCGGAACATTTTTCCCCGGAACAGAAACACTTTTTTCTATTTCTGTTCCCTAGAACAATTTTTAAACAGAAATGTTACCAAACGCGCTCTTAGTGTTTGGCAAAAAAAGACTTTGTGCGCTCCTTGTACTTTTTATTAATTGATAATTAACATGTCAAAGGTAAAGAGTAGCCCACTGTGAGATTTGGTTAAAGTATACCACGATTGCAATGGAGTTAATTCTTTTTGTTGGAATGGATATCTTATGGACAAAAATAGTGTGGCTAGAATTCAAAGACACTTCATGGGAATAAAGTGCCCAACCATCCCTGCGCAGATAAGAAATAATTTTCGGTAAGCATTTGGATTAAATCTTCTACCGCCTCTCCTGCTTCCACATCCTCAACCTCCATTACCTTTGTTTCTACCTCCGCCTCCATGGCCTCTACAGCTTTCGCCAGCTCTCCAGCAAATTAATCAAGAGAAGCACTAGCAATGGTGGATTCTTATTCGCCATTGAGAGTCAAACTTTATTACCACACGTGATGAAAGAACTATGGTTCCCATTAGTCATCCTCCAGCAAAGACATTGCCAACAGCTCCGGAGGAGGAAATTTATAACTTCGATTGGAAATTCTAAGAAATGGTTTGGTAGAAGTCAATGTCACTTGTCAAGAGAAATTGATGGACTTAAATAGGAAATTAGAGATGATATCACATGGATAGTCAACTCTTGAACAGACAATTAATGCCAGAGCATATCTTTTAATAGAAAATATAATACAGCTGTAAAACTTCATTCAAGAACTTCAATAATAACTTTTGTACTAATATGTCTTTTATGTGATTCTTTTTTCCACATGCATTGTAACATCTCGGAGTTACCCATTCAAGACTGCAGTGCACCTTTTTTTTGAGGAAACCTTAATACAAATTCATTCTTTATTTCTCTATCAACATCTCAGCTTCCGCGTATCGCCGCAGAGCTACACCGATGTTTTTAAGAGACTGAATGTAAGACACATGAGCCGCAGCTAGTGCATATCTGGAGTTTATGCCTTCCTTAATGAATTTCTTTCTGGCCTTACACAAACGGAGGGCGTCATTTCTATCAAGTTTTGTGTTCGCAGAGCCCATTTTTTCTTCAGCCGGTCAAAAGCGGCAAGAACTCAGCTCAAACTCAGCACATGCATGACCCACCTTTTTTGTAATTTGCAAAATCCAAATTCAACCTCAAATTGCAAGTAAACAAACACCCACCAAGCAGTACGCTTCAACACCACCTGAAGCAAAAGAACCCAACAAGAGGAGAACCCAGAAAAACCATTCTTCAAAGTCCTGCTTTCAGTCCCGAGGGTTTCTCTTTAGTCTTCACGCTTTACCCGAGCAACGAGAGAAGCAGAGGACCAGTAGCTTTCACGCCGCTGAGCAGAAGACAGAGCAGCATTCGCAAGCAACAAGAGAGTAGTTGGCGACTCATAAATCATAGACCTCCTAAACGGAAACCTGAAACAGAGTGAAAGCGATGAACGGGACGAGCAAAAAAAGCACTCCCCTTTTCCGGTAAAGTCTCCCTCCCTCTCTCTCTCTCTCCGGAGCAGAGTAAGTTCTGCAGGGGATGATCCACGCCTCTTGGTTGGTATGTTATTAATGTTAGGGCTAATTGGTGGGATCCCCTACCTGAGTTTAATCAACAAGAAGACCGTTTCCAATGGTTACGGCATCCATCAGGGAAATTCTCAACGGCGTCTGCTTGGGATCTCTTCAGACCCAAAGGAAATGTGGTGTCTTGGTCTTCGTTTGTGTGGAGCTCATCCATGCCGTTGAGATACCAAACCCACCTATGGCTTATTACCCGTAACAGGTTGCCAACTCAGGTTCTTCTCCTCTCATTTGCGTTGATTCCAGCATCTTCTTCGTGTCCTTTTTGTTCAAGCAGGCCTGATTCGGTGGATCACCTCTTCTTCGCATGCCGTATACCGGGGAATCTTGCCTCCTTCTGGGCTGCGAAATTCAATGTCTTGTGGCGGAACAATTCTTGGCGGGAGAATCTTGTTTGGGCATCCAGACGATTCTCGGACATGGGCTTTTATCACTCTATGGCTCGATTCAGCTTTGGTGCTCTTTGCTACATAATATGGAAAGAGCGCAATAACATCATCTTCCGGAATCGACTCACTTTATCCCGGCGATGAAGATGCATCTTTGTAAGGCAATTAAAGACAAAGCGATGACGTTCAAGCATGTCTTGGATACCCCGACGAACGTAAGGCTGCAACGAGCTGGGACTTGAGTCCGTCTATCTTTGATTGATGGAGGGTCTTTCGGTCTAGTTTAGTCTTTGTTGTTTAGGTGTCCTTGTTTGGTTTTCTTTGCTGCTCTTTGGATCCAAGGCACCCCTACACTCTCTTTTGACTTTGGTCGCCTTGAGTGTCTGGTCTGTTGGTGCCTGGTTTCCCCCCCTTCCTTGTAAGTTTCTGCTTAATCTATATATTTCTTACCTTTACCAAAAAAAAAAATTCATTCTTTATTTCTTTTACTTTGATCTTCAAGTTATTTGTTTTGTATTGTTTGCTTTTTAATAGATTTTTTTAGTAAATGTTTAGATCTTCAAAGGTTTACTGGAGCCTATTGTTGGCCCTGAAGAATTGCAACAGTCGCCTCAACAGATCACAATGCTATTTGAGGTTCGGCAAAAGTAGGGAAAAAAGTTAAAGATAAGTTAAGGGAAGAAAGGTCCAACTAATGTAGCTAGTGTTTGTCGTGACCTAACCCCCTTTCATAAGAGTTGAGAGTTAGGTTTAAGGGCATTGTCAACTTTGGGCTAATGGTCTTCCATTGACTTGGGCTCTCTTAAGTTCATATTTCGCGTGACGTCGGGCATTTAAAAATTTAAATCGATTAAGCTTATGCAAATTTTTACTAAGCAATTGCCACTAGCCTTTTTAGGGTTGGATAGAAATCTAATAAGATATGAGAGGATATCTTATTATTTATGCAACTAGAGATTATACACTCGGGGAATTGATTATGTTAGCCCTAAGACTAAGCCCATTCGCTACCTAACTTGATCATGTTAACTAATGTCATAGAAGCCTATCAAAGAATTCTAAGTGTCATTCTAACCATTCTAGAGCAAGAAATAACATCCAATATACCAAGTATAATTGTAAAGGAGAGCATACAAGCATTCTAAAATTGTCCATTAAAAAAAAAAAAGTCCAAAACAAAGAACCCATTGTAAAGTCCTAAAGGCTTATCCAAATTTTGGGCTTTAATATTTTAAAAGGTTTTCCAATTTTTCTAAAATTTTCTGATTTTTAAAATTTTCTGAATTTTTAATGATTTTACTAATTTTTATTATTTTCTGGTTTTATTTAATTTTTTAATGATTTTCAGAATTTTCTAAAATTTTTTAACGATTTTTTTAATTTTTATAAATTTTCTTATTTTCCAAAATTTTTAATGGCTTTTTATTTTTTTAATGTTTTTATTTAGAAAATATTATTAAAACAGTGTGGACCGTTTTACTTGATCCGACTCGCCGACTGACCCATCTACCCGATCCAACCCGAGTCGGATTAAAACCGATCTTTTTAATATAATAATATTTTTGATTTTTTAATTGATTTTCCTTTTCTTTTTTTTTTTTATTCTTTTTATTTTCTCTTTAGTCTTTTTCCTTGTTTTGTTGTTTTCCCCTGCACTCTTTTCATCCTCTTCCCTCTCTGCGCGCCCGAATCTCTTTTACGCCTGCGACTTCATATCCTCTCTCTCTCTCTCTCTCTCTCTCTTTTTTTTTTTTTTTTTTTTTGTTGAACCTGTATAACCTAAAGCTGTGCCATTCTCCATTGACACATATGCTCACACCACCGCACAATGCCAGCTTCTAATCCGAACGGCGTCCGGCACTTCTGGCCACTCATTCCGGCGACCGCCAAACAACGGTAAAAAAATATCGAACCGAAGCTGACGCCTGTAAACTCTAACATTTCTAACGACTAAACAATCATAAGCGCATTTAGAATGAAGAGCAAAGCTGACTTAAACGACCTTGACCCGTAAGCAACGCTGGTAAGGAAATCACCGACCGGAAGGAGAGAGGATCCATGGCCGACCAACTCGAACAGTGTTTTTCACCAAATCACATGACAAAGCAAAGAAAACACGAATATCAGACATTGTTCAACAACTACGAAAGCTGTTGGAAGATATGATTTTGTAATTTGTATTAGGAATATAAATGTATTTTAGGATAGAAAAGGATAGGCAAATTTTCCTTTTCCTTTATTATATTCTTCCTTGTAATTAAATACACGAAAGATGTACAAAATTACAGATCAATGAAGAAGAAAACAATCTTGCTTCTTCGCTCTTTCTTAGCCTTCGTCATCTTCATCCTCTTTTTCTGACATGGTATCAGAGCCGTTCCGGTTCTGATTTTTGCTTCCGCTTCGATTGCCTCATAAACCTTCTTTGAAATCCCAGAAGAGTGTTGCCAAAGGAATCAAAATTTTTGATTGCCTGAAGGAACCCTATCTGCAAAAAGGTTAATAGAGGAATCATCTTCTTATTTACAATGTCAACACCACAAGATCTTACCTCTCCTCCTGTTGATCAATCCGTGACAGAAGCTTCGACACAAGCCTTGGGAGATCAAGATTCGTCCGTCGTAGTCCCTGCACCAGAACAGCACAGACAAATCCAGGGCCAACATCCGCACGTGCAGTGGCAACATCAGACTCAGGGAATTGCAGGGCAACCATTCACAGGCCACCCCTACCAATGGATGCCGTATCCATGGTATCCTGGACCTATCCCCAACTCATCATCGCCTGGCTACCACAGCAGCGCGCGGGTCGAAGAGGGTCCACCGACCAGTGATGGGGCAAACCCTAGCTTCGACCCGGAGCAGACGGGCGGATCAAATATATCGGGTCAGAGAACCAATTCCCATTCAGGGTTTCAGAATGCGGATTACGGATTCGGCTTTGGCAGTTCGAGTCAAGGAACGAATCCTTACCCGACTCCTGCACCAGGATTCTTCCCATATCAGATTCTCGCTAACAGTGGGCGGCCGGAACCCGGGGATCCGTTGTATACAACAAACAGAGACGGACCAGAATTGAAAATCATAAGTCAGCAATTGACAGGTGCAGACAATTATTCAAGCTGGTCACGCGAATTCCGGCGGGCCCTTATAACGAAAGATAAAGAGGTTTTCATCGACGGATCTTTCCCGATTCCGTCCGACGAAAGAAGGGCACGGCTCTGGAGGAGATGCAGCCAATTGGTGAGAACCTGGATTGGAAACTGCATCGCGCCCGAGGTCGCGGCCGGACTTCCCCCGACGGAGGATCCGAAGAAGATGTGGGAAAACATAAGAGAGATGTACGGAAAACTCGACCAAGTTAGAGTTTTTTATCTCACACAACAAATTTCCGATCTGAAACAGGGGAACATGAGCATCGCGACAACATACAACAAGCTTTCCGGTCTATGGAATGAGTTGGAGGCAGCCGAAGAAAAATTTGACTGGCCCGATAACATCCAACAGCAATACAAGCAAATGCGAGAGAGGGAAAAGGCGACAAGATTCCTCCTCATTCTCAACGAGGCATACCTGTCGTTCCGATCTCACATACTCACCATGGAGCCCTTGCCGAGTCTCGGCCGCATCTATCAACTCGTCGTCCAGGAGGAGAGCCAACAAAGATCGGCGGACCACGGCAAGGGAGGAGACGGCATCGCTCTCGCAGCCAAGACCCATTTTCGCTCATCACAGAGAAGCTCGGGGAGGAGAGAGGCGGATCTAGGGTTGTTCTTTGACAACGAAAACCCTAAGTCCCTTATAAAGAGAAGCATGGACGGTGGAGATTACTCTCACCCTCAATCGGACGGTTCGCGGCCACTCCAGGGAGCGATAGGATCGGACGGCTCGCGCGGCGTCCTCTCCAATGCATCCGACGGCTCCCGTGCTGTCTTCTTCAATCCATCCGACGGCTCACGAGGAAGCTACTTGATCGGATCGGACGGCCCACGATCAATCAACGCGAGTGGGCTGGAAGGCTCGCGAGGCCCATTTCCAGGAGGGTCCGATGGCTCATATGGGCCAATTTTGGCACAGGCTTTCAGGCCCAATTCAAATACAAAAATTAATGGGCCACGGGGAAAAGGTAAATTATACTGTGATTATTGTAAGCGCCCACATCATACTATTGAGAATTGCTGGAAACTGCATGGAAAGCCAGGAGAAAAAGAAAAGGGGAAATTTTCCTCAGTTTTTCAGGTCTCGGGTCAGCAAATGGGAAAATCAATTACCCATGACCAATATCACGAGCTGATGGACACTTTAAAGAAATTGGACCCTTCTGATAAAGGTGGTAGCTTCACAGGTACATCCTATTGTTTGATGAACTCAATTTCCAAGGATGCATGGATTATTGATTCTGTGCAAGTGATCACATAGTCTCGTGATAGGAATTTACTTTCAGACATTACAAAACTATCTTTTCCTATATCAGTACAACTTCCAAATGGAAATAACACCAAAGTTATAATGACTGGGATTGTAAAGCTTAGTTCTCTTGTTACTCTTAAAGACGTGCTCTACGTACCCAACTTCCATTTCAATTTAATCTCAGTTGCTCGAGTCTGTGAAGAAAATTCATGTCACATCCTTTTCCATTCTGATAAATGTTTCTTTCAGGCCCTTTCGACTGGGAAACTGATGGGCTTGGGTAGAGTCAACCAGGGTCTATATTTTTGGCTGGATTCTCCGCATTTATCTAAATTATCTCCTGTTGCATTCAATAAGTCTCTTTGTAATGCTACTATCAATGACATCAATTTTCTTAATCATAAACGATTGGGCCACAGTGCATCTTTCCCTTGCCCTAAATGTCCTATTTGTCCCATGGCTAAACAAACTCGTGCTCCTTTCCAGAATAGCACTTCTCGAGCAGATGATATCTTTTCTCTTATTCATGCTGATGTCTGGGGGCCCTATCATACTTTAAATCATGATGGGTCTAGGTTCTTTCTTACAATTGTGGATGACTACTCTCGTGCCACATGGATTTTTCTGCTGCAATCCAAAAGTCAAGTCTTTTCTCATTTAAAGACATTCATTTCCTTGTCTAAGACCCAATTTCAGAAATCCATTCGTAGGATACGTACTGATAATGGAAAAGAATTTTTTAATGCTGAATGTGCTTCCTTATTCACTGTAAATGGGATATTGCATGAGAGTTCTTGTACCTATACACCTCAGCAAAATGGCATCGTTGAGAGAAAACATCGCCATCTTCTAGAAGTGGCTCGTGCACTTAAATTCCAAGCTTCTGTCCCTGAAAAATTTTGGGGAGATTGTGTGATTACTGCAGCATATTTGATCAACCGCATGCCATCACGCATTTTAAAAGGAAAGGCACCTTTTGAGTTATTGTATGGAAAAAAACCAAATCTGAGCCATCTCAGAGTCTTTGGATGTCTGTGCTATGTCACTACAGTGGGCCATAGAGATAAGATGGCGCCACGAGCTTCTCAATGCATTTTTATGGGGTATCCAACTTTGCAAAAAGGATATCGGCTTTATGCACCGTCTACAGGGAATTTCTTTATCAGTAGGGATGTTGTGTTTCATGAAGATGTTTTTCCTTTTTCCTTAACAACTTTATCTGAAGAAGGAAAGACAAATCGGCAATTCTTGTTGGAAGAAGATTCATCATGTGGAGAAGCACTCATTATTCCTACTCTTCCACAAACAATTGATATCTTACCTCCAACACCTCTCATGAATACGACTGAAGATTCTATTGCGCATCCTCATGAAGATCGATCGTTGCATGATGAACCAGCACAGTTGGCGGATACTTCAGAAGACACTACTACTGAAGAATTATCCACCACACCACAAGTGCCACAAATACGTTCTCATCGAATCTCTCGACCACCAACTTGGACGAAAGATTATATATGTGGCTCTTCAAGATCATCAGGTACTCGTTACCCTATCTCCTCTTATGTGTCCTTTGATAGATTGACACCAGAACATCTATGTTGCATAAGTCGTATTTCTGAAGATCAAGAACCTGCTAGTTATAATGAAGCCAAAGATGATCCTCGTTGGCGAAAGGCCATGGAATCAGAATTACATGCATTGATAGACAATCATACCTGGGATGTTGTTTCAATGCCTGATCATCGCAAACCCATTGGATGTAAGTGGGTATATAAGATAAAATATAGGGCAAATGGTTATGTGGAAAGATACAAAGCTCGGTTGGTGGCAAAAGGCTTCACCCAGCGAGAAGGTTTCGACTATCATGAAACCTTTTCTCCTGTAGCAAAAGATGTCACGGTTCGTACTTTTCGTCTATTGCTTTGCTTTTCGTGATCGGCCATTACATCAAATGGATGTCCATAATGCCTTCTTGCATGGCGATCTGGATGAAGAAATATATATGGAGCTTCCACCCGGATTACGGAGACAGGGGGAGTCGAAGGTATGTCGTCTCCGCAAATCTCTTTATGGATTGAAACAAGCCTCCAGACAATGGTATGCTAAGTTCACCAGCGCACTCTTGGCTGCTGGATTCAATCAATCCAAGTATGACTATGCCTTATTCACTTGGACAAAAGGTATGTCATTTATTTGCTTGATGATCTATGTTGATGACATTCTCATCATGGGAAATGATGATTCTGCTGTAAAGAAACTTAAAGAGCATCTGCATTTGACTTTTCATATCAAAGACTTAGGGTCACCTAAGTATTTTCTTGGAATTGAAATAGCTCGTTCAGATAAGGGGATATCGTTGAGCCAACGGAAATTTGTGATGGAAATAATATCAGAAGCAGGTTTATCAGGTTGTAGACCGTCAGTCATCCCTATTGAGCAAAATGCTAAATTGACTTCTGTTGGCTATGACACTGGTATATCCTCCTCTTCGGATGATCCGTTGTTGCAAGATCCCTCAGGATATCAGAGACTCGTGGGTAAACTGATATATCTCACCATGACTAGGCCAGATATTTGCTATGCTGTTCAGACTCTTAGTCAGTTTATGCACAAATCCAAAGCAGTCTCACATGAACGCAGCCTTGAAGATTGTGAGATACTTAAAGACTTGTCCAGTTTGGGAATACTCCTCTCTCGAAAGTGTAACATGGAGATGACGGCGTATTGCGATGCGAGATTATGCCACATGCCCTATGAGTAGGAGGTCTATTACTGGTTTCTGCATCAAATTTGGGGAATCACTTCTTTCATGGAAGACAAAGAAACAGTCTACCGTATCTTTATCATCGGCTGAAGCTGAATATCGATCTATGGCTAAGACTGTTTGTGAAATAGTCTGGTTGAGGGGCTTACTTCTGGATCTCGGAGCTCCGGTTAAGGGACCAACTTTACTCTTCTGTGACAATGATTCAGCACTCAAGCTTGCAGCAAATCCAGTGCTACATGAGAGGACAAAGCATATAGAAGTCGATTGTCACTTTACTCGAGAGAAGATTCAAGAAGGTATTGTTGAGACGAGAGGAATCAGGACTTCGGAACAGCCCGCTGATATATTTACTAAACCTCTTTGTCAGAGACAGCATACATATCTTCTAAACAAGCTAGGGGTCTTGGACATATACAGACCACCAGCTTGAGGGGGAGTGTTGGAAGATATGATTTTGTAATTTGTATTAGGAATATAAATGTATTTTAGGATAGAAAAGGATAGGCAAATTTTCCTTTTCCTTTATTATATTCTTCCTTGTAATTAAATACACGAAAGATGTACAGAATTACAGATCAATGAAGAAGAAAACAATCTTGCTTCTTCGCTCTTTCTTAGCCTTCGTCATCTTCATCCTCTTTTTCTGACAAAAGCAAATATAGAACGATCGTGAGTCGTAAACACGCGTCAACTTTCAGCATTCTATGGAACATTTCATCGAGCACTTAATGAGCAGCCTTGTATTTTTTATTTTTTTTTGGTATAATTTTTAAACCGTTCCTAGCCTAACGATGATACATATTAGACCTAGATCACCATCATTAACAACAAAACAGATTCGTCTCGTCACTGTTTACCCCACTCGGCCAAAGAAAACAGGGAGAGAAAAGCAAGGGCTCACTCGATTTGTTCGGTGGAATTAAACCTCAATCGGCGATGGCGTGGAGCAGGCTTCTCCTTCTGCCAATGATGAACTACAGCTCTCGCCCCAAAGAAGAATAGTTCGTGGCTCGACCCTTGGTCGGAAACCTCGAAGGTTGGAAACACGATCGATGAAGTTTCTTCTTCGCTCCAGACAAGCCCCTGTAATGAAAAACAGATTCTCCGATGGTCGAACGTTGCTCCCCCTCTGAACTTAGAACCAGAGAACCAGCTAGAAATCAATTCCTTCATGCTTCACGCCCCCTTTAACGAAAAACAGACGCTTCAAGTTTACGCTCATAGACGTGAGTGGGTCAGAGAAAGAGGACATGATATGGGCTGGGCCTTGCTCTTCCTTTAAGTTCAGGTGGGCTAATGGTGAGAAAAACAAAAGGAATGGGCTCAATAAGACAAAAAAGAAATGGGCCGAAGGAGAGGGGTTTTGGGGGACCGAAAATTTATTAAAACAGTGGGCCAGACATGCCGACCTGCTCGATTTCATTTCATCATTTTTTTTGTTATCATTTCATTCATTTTCATTTTTTTTTATGTATATTTATGCTTTTTACCTTTTTATAAATATTTTTATATTTTTTCAAAATAAATGGATGTTTAAAACACGTTCTGCTGAGCATAAGAAAATTGCTAAGCTTAATGTTGCTAGGTGATCTCTATCTCAATTAAAATTATCAGAACTCGTCAATGATGGAATGATGGAAATAGATGGGTTTGATGCCCATTAGAACAAGTACAAAAGGTTTCACCCTCTATATTCTTAGAGGCATAGCGTCTAATGTGTTTGGATCAATTTAGGTGTACTGTGTTTAGTATGTTACTTCTCAATATGCCATTGGCTTGGTCTAAGTTTATAATATATTTGATATTGGAAAGAATATTTACTTTTCCAATGGATAATCACGAGAAAAACTGCTATATGCTTGTCATGGTGTGGGAAGTCTATTGTTCATAAAGACTCCGTCGCATGTGTCATGGGTTGATCGATCCAGCGTTTCTTACTTGTGTGACTTTACGAATTTCTTCTCAAGTTAGCTTTACTCACTCACACATCGTAGAGAGAAACTCTAAAGAGAGAAGTTCTAGAATGTATTTCATTTGTAAGATCAATACAAATGAGGGGAGGAGATCTCTTTATATACAAGTACATAGCCGTAAATTTCATTTTCATTTGACGATAGATATTAAATCTCCTCATCTACCTATCTTCTCGCATTTATGACAAGGGTATGTAATTATCATATCGCCCGTCTCCAAAAGTATTCTAGAATACTTAAGAAAATCTTAGGACTCGAGAGATAGTCGAGGGTTGCTTATTCATGAATTGATCACAATCCTTTATATAGAAATCCTTTGGATCGTGTCACTTCTTTGGATCATGACACATGGAGGCAAGGATATTGTCAAAATTCTACTCAGCTAGTTTCTTCCCTTTGAGTGAACTCTCTTTAGGCCGCCAACTTTAAATTTAACTTTTCTTTAAAAAGAAGTTCTCTTTTTCTTGTCAACAATATCATCTATAGATGATGTCCTTGATTTTTTCTTTTGCTGCTTTTCTCTTTTCTATTTTCTTCTGTTATTAGCCATTATTGTAATAAATGGCGCGTTTTGTGTGATTATGGGATGCAAAATTTTGTTTTCTCCGACGATAGAGCAATTTCCCCTTTTCTTAATGCAAAGCTCTTTTGCGGGCATGATGTTGCTAGAGTCTGTTGATTTTAAAGGTACTTGGGAACAACTGGCCACTTGCCAAATTGAGGTTGATGACCAATCACAACATTACGAAAGTTAACAGGGATACTTAGGTGGTTCTCCTGTCACACATGCATAAAGTAATTTATCGATTTGGAAAAAACCAAACTTCCAATAATTGCTGAAAGTATTGGTCTTACCATTGTCCGCTTACAATTTTCTAATCAGGCTCACATGATCCAGTAATGTTTAACCGGGAACTGAATGGCAACGGTGTGAACAAAGAAAGTTGAGAATGAACCCCTTTTATAACCGTTCAATCTTCTAAATCAGTTTCGATTAAAAAAAAAAAATCTTCTAAATCAGTTAAAGTAAGGTCAATTGACAGAATATAGTGAGAATCAAGAATCCTCTCAAAAGCGTGATCATATACGTGGATCAAATCCATTATATATAATTTAAAAAGTGAGTTTTCGACCCATTCCAACACCTTTCAGCTTGGTCAAGTCGTTCTCTTCTCTCAGCTCAAGCCGGCCCAGATGAAATCCAAAATTAGAATTTCAGGCGTGGGATTAAATTTGCCTGCCCATCGATCAATTCTAGAGCGCGTGCACGCCGAGAGTATAAAATAATATATCTCTGAACCAACGACCATTATGGGACCAGCCACCATATCATGCCACTATAAACAAATGTATCAAACCCAACTTTTGCTTCGATTCACTCAGACCTACCTGGTCCAAGATCTCGCAAGAAAAAGCAGGGGGATAACTCTTCTCCTTTTTGACCCCAATAATGCAAATGGTGACACGGTCGAGCTAATGTTTATCCGGAAGTAGGAACGACCTGTCCTAAAAGAGGTTAAGAAACATGTACAGACCCTTCGAGAACTCGACGGCAGGTTCCTCTTTTTCCTCTTTTCGATGTTTGATGGCTACTGAAACGAAAACGAAAGAGAGAGCAAGACAGCCCCATCCCCTCCCGACCCCCCGCCATCCGCTTTCGACAATCTCTTTCCATACGCACCAGCCAGTCGGCCAAGGCCCTTTTTCGTACGGGTCTAGGACAGGTGTGCTCGTCTCCTGTGCACACGAGGTGGTCTTCCAGGGTGAACTTACAGTATCTAGAAGGTTAAAATTTGCAGCAAACCCATCACAATCTCTTTCCCTTTTTTTTCAACTTTGGAAGAAAAATTTGGACAATCAATGACAATCAGAATGTACAGATTACAAGAAGGATCGGATTTCGCCGACAAGCGATCCAATCCTTGCCCCCCACCACGAAGATCAGAAATTCTTCTAACCAAGAGAGAAATCGTAGCCCGAAATTTCAACAATCAAGAATTAACAAAGAATGCAAAACCCCCCCATGATGATATCCCCGGCCTATAAAACAAAAGGCTGCGGTGGGGGGACTTGCACGACCCTTCTTCCTTTACGTCCTTTCTCTTTTTTTGAGGAGCCCGAATCATCTACGAAGTCGTGTCAACTTTTTGCGAGAGAATCCCTAAATCAAGCGGTGGTTAATCTTCCATGAAAAGGGTAGCTTTCGTGTCTGTGTGAGTACTTTAGTGTTGAGGGGAAGATTTTTTTCTTTGGGGGAGTCAACGGGCGATGTCTGACTTAGTGCAGTGGCCCAGCTGCTGCTCCATCTCCCAGGTCAGCTTGGAGGCCACCCCGCTGTGCTTTGGCTCGTACTCCTGCAAAACCAAGAAGCCAAGTCGAATCGACGCCTCAGATCACGAACGAACTGGTGAACGAGTGAGATAATAAGAGGGAAGAGTCAAGAATTCTGTACCTCCAGCTTGGTGAGGAGCTCGTGCGCCGTCGGGGCGGAGACGATGATGTGGCGGGCGGAGGGGGTGACGAAGCCCTCGTCCACGGCCTTGTCTATGAACGACAGGAGCGAGTTGTAGTACCCGTCCACGTTCAGCAATCCCACCTGCGGGTGCACACAAGGATCAGGGGGACGTGTTCTTTTTAACCTTTTCTCGAATGAAAAATCGAACATGACAATACCCATCGTTTTCTATCCAAGTTTTAGCGAACGGCCTTCGCTCAACACTAAGAAAATGGACATGGCGTGATTAGCATGGAACTAGTACCTATCTTGTTCTTTTGAATGAGAAGTCCCACCTTGGGTACTTCCATTTTGTTGTTTAATTATCATGACATACACTAGGTAATTTGCTAAGCGATGACATGGGATTCGGTCGACAGACACCAATAGAAAGATGCGAAATTTAAAGAAATGGAGTTTGCGTGGCTACCGGCTTATCATGGATTCCCAACTGAGCCCATGTGATCACCTCCAGGAGCTCCTCCAAGGTCCCATAACCACCTGCGCAGAACCCATCAATTCAGTGGACCATCCTTTCAAGTCCGTACACTTAACATATGCGAAAAAACGAGTCCACATCAAAATTAAAGAGGAGATACCGGGCAAGGCGATGAATGCATCGGCTTGGCGGGCCATCTCGGCCTTCCTCTGGTGCATGCCTGACACAGGTCTCACTTCTCCAATTGTCTCCCCCGTGATCTGGACACATAACAAGAGCCGTTCTCGTTAGATTGGTCCTCATTAGCTCCTAAATTACTACTTTGTCTCCCCAATTTTGACCATTTCGATCAATCTATTTGGCGTCTCGAAAAATAATCTCAATTATTGATGTGTCCAGGCATAAATTCTAAGACAGATCACGATCGCGAGGACGAGGACAGAGGCATGATTGATCATGTGGGGGTGCGAGAAGTGCTTCGGAAACTTATAAATGCAAAGACGTCGTCAACTTGTTAATGCAAGTAGAACGTTTAGAAGAAACTGCGCAGTTACCTCTCTCGGCATCAGCGTCTTGGGAATCACTCTGCAACCAAAGAAGACAGAGAATACAGGCAAGGGTTTCAGGCTCAAGTGGCGACACAGAGAGGGACAGAGAGAGAGAGAGAGAGGGAAGTGGTTTACCCCAACACGTGGCGGCCCCCATCGTAAACAACTTGAGAGACTAGACCCATCAAACCAATGCTTCCTCCACCATACACCAGGTCAATGTCCCTTTCGACCTGCAAAAAGTATATAAAATGGTTGAAGTGACGTGTTCGACTCAAACGCAACACCGCCCCTGCGAAACGCTCTCTGCCATTCGATCGAAAAATAGCGCTCCCCCCCCGGAATAATTACTTCAATAATGGCCATCCTCCTCCTAGCGCACTCCTCTTATTTTAGTCCCACTCTCCTCCTCCTACTCCTAGATTTTCAACTCCACTTGATTCCATTCTTGTTGCTCCACAAGAAAAAGGAAAGCTCCGACAAACAAGAGCTCCTGAAAAACAGGGCTTCCCCCCTGTTTCTCTGTTTTGCTCTCACCCCTCCTGATTAATACTCACTCTTCACGAATCATACGATACAGATAAGTAATGGTTGCATAGCTTCTCGGTTTGACGAAAAGGACATTAGAGCATGCTTTGGGCTTTTATCTAATCAAACTGCTCAATTAAACCCATACAGCTATGGAACAGAACCGGGACATGCCCCCGATAGATATACGACACAAAGCAAGTCCAACTTCTATCTACACATGTCTAGCCCAAAAAAGTATAATTCTTTCCATATTCATGCATGCAAACAATTCTCTCTCTCTCTCTCTCTCTCTCTCTCTCTCTCTCTCTAGATCAGAAACTTGGTAACAGTACCAGTTGCTTTCCGAGTTGAATGGCAGCGAGCTGATAGGAGGGGCTCTTGCCAGGGCTGCTCCCGCAGAAGACGCAGACGCGGCTGAACCTCGATTTCAGGGGGCTCTGGCGTTGGTTCTCCATGAGCGGACAAAAAGCTCGAGCTCGGGCGCAACCCGCTTCAAACTGCAGGGACTAGGGGCTTTCTTCTCCTTGCTCGTCGTGTCCTTTGTCTTGGATTTACACAACCCCCGAGCGAAGCGAAAATCAAGATGGGGGAGAAGGATGGATGGAGAAAACAGAGACCCGCGAAAGGGAATGCGGTTTGTGGTGTGTTTGAACAGTCAGCAATCAATCGCCCAGACGACCGGAGCACGAAAGGCTGGGAGGAGGGAAAGGAAAGGAGAGGGAAAAGCAGAGGGCCAAAAAGTTGGAGGGGGGAAGGGAATGAGGACTGTCCTCTGCCTCCTCGGTCCCCTTTTTATATATCCATATCGATTGACAATTATCGATCAACCCCACCCGACACGTCACATCTTCCCCTTCCCTCAATTTTCCGTCTCGTGAGGTGATTTGTGATTTGCAGTAGAAAAATCCCCCTGCCTTTGGTGAGCCCGTATATCCCTGGAAATCCAGTCGCATAATTTTGTACATGGAGCATTGGAGAAAAAAAAAATTCACAAAATAATCACCTCCTTCGTGTTAATTTCTAATAACATGAGGATAATTCATCCTTTTGACAATTTCAGTGTATTTGATAAATGCTCGGATTCCAATATCACGATCCACTTTTGTGTCTTTGTTTTGATTATAACGCATCTGTGTTTGATCACCGGCCGTGATGGCTCCGCTGGATAAGAACTTCGCTGATCATTGCCCAAAGGTGAGAGGTTCGAAACCTAGTGGAGGCACTTGATATCTTAAGCGGGATGTCGGGATAGTGGGTCCTCTGCTAGCGTCCTCTCAAATTTACTCGGCCGGCTGCCAGCTGTATGGGGGTGGTGGGTCCTCCGCTAACGTCTTTCCAAATTTACTCGACCGACTGCCAGCTGTACGAGATTTTCAGACTTACTCAGCCGGCTGCCGGCCGGCTGTATGGGGGGTGGTGGTCCTCTACTAACGTCCTCTCAAATTTGCTTGGCCGGCTGCCAGCTGTATGGAGTTCCTAGGTCATCAAAAAAAAAAAGAGGCATTTGTGTTTAAATGAATTGAAAAACGGGTTGTCCTATTTTGTGTTTGCGTGAGACTTGTCTACCACCACCGCTCATAAGCCGAAAGCATAGATTGTGTGTGATTTTGGAGACACGGTTGACTCCCTGAAAATTTGGCAAATAAAGAGGCGTGAGATAGATAGCCTTTGTACCAAACGGGCGGGTGGTAAATATTATAAAGAGTATCGTGTATATATTGTACTCTGATTTTTATTTTATTTTTTTAACAATCTAGTGTACTTTATTTTGAATGAGGTACACGATGGATTTAAATATATGAGATGGAATATTCTACGGGGCTCCCCAAATTAAAAAAGATTCAAAGGAAAGTCCATACCGCCGCTCGTGATGGCCATGACGGATCTCGTGGCATGCACGTGAAGATATTATTTGACATCTTTCACATTATGAAAGAAAGAACAATAGAGGAATATTTCACAAGTGTATATATAATATATATGTCTATACATTCTGAGGGTTGAATATAAACATAAATTATATATGGTATGCACGACATCCCGCCTTAAGGGGGGAGTCTAGATTGTAGAATCCGAAGGTTCATACAGAGACGGTCCATTTGAAATATAAGATGGAATTACAGCTGTTTTGTGTTGTTCTTTGGTATGTGCATGTGGATGATATAATGTTTAGGGTTTGGTAACCTCTTAGGGCTAGATTCAATATCGTTTTCAAAGATTCTCAGAATAATTGATTATTAGAATGATGGGTTTGGATATCCGATATGAAAATCCTTAATTAAGCCTTTTTATGATGAAGAAATATCGACTGACCACTTGAGTAAGTGGTGCTCAAGAATGAAAACAACTTATTTAGATTCAGGCATCTACACTTTTAGACTTGACTGACCTAGCAAAATTATTAGTGTCGTGCCTTTTTTTCTTTTCTATATAGTAGACTCCTATTCATAAGTATGTTAAGAAAAAAAAATTTAAATTGAAAGATAGGAAAATTACCAAAAATGTATTAAACCTATTACACTTGTATCAATTCAATTTTCAACTTTTTAATATGGCCAATTTAACCATAAGCTTTTTAAGTATTTGCTATTCACTCTTAAACCTTGTGTCAATTGAAATTTAAAATTTTTGATAATTTATCAATTTAATAATTTTCACCAATTTTGGCTGAAAATTGCTAACGTAGTGGTCTAGCAAGTGCTAGCTGTCTTATATGACACGGTTAGTGCTAACATGAATAATTTTTAAATTTTAAAAAATTTTCTTGAATTTTCTATTATTGTTTTTTCTTTCTTTTATTTCTATTTTCCAACCCTGGACCAGCAACCTTCGCTTGGTGTGGGCAAGGGTGCTGGGCCCTCGCTTGGTTTGCGCAAGGGCACGATCCTTGCCCATTGGCTGGTGAAGGTCATGGCGCCCTCGCGAGGGTCGCCAGCCCTTGCTTGTGCCAATGAGTATTGGTTGGCAACCTCACCAACCTAGGGTTAGGACAAAAAATAAAAAAAAAAGAAAAGAAGAAACAAAATAAAAATAATAAAGATTTTAAAAAATTGTCAACGTTAACATTTTCCGGCCAAAATTGGCCAATAAGACTAAACTGACAAAATGTCAAAAGGTTTAAGATTAAATTGATCAAATTAAAGATTTAGGATTTAATTGGCATGAGTGAAATAAGTTTAGAATTTTTTTTTTTTTTTTTTTTGATAATTTTTCTTGAAAGATTGTGCAAACTATCTTTCACTTGTCTTATTTTAAGAAGCTTTGCAGTCCAATAACGGTCTGTCTATCAATCGTGATATAATGTTGGGCCAATGTTGGTTTTTAATTTTTTTGAACAAGATAATATCCTCAGTAACAATGATATCACATGTGACATTAACAGATTGTCATGTCATTAATTCCATTTTGAATTTCATGTGGTCGGTGATTATAAGAGAAATTGCCGTGCCGCTCATAGTTTCCTATAGATGGATAGAGGGCTTATGATGTCACCATAACGAAAGATCTATATCAAATAAATGTCCACTTGAGTTGTCATCTAGTCAAAAGAAATATACCTAAAAAGGAGTCAAATTTTCTTCCATTCTATTATGAGGAAATCTCATTCAATCATGTCTTTAATTGATAAATTACAAGTTATGGACATCATTTCCATGCAAAACTCAACTAAATATAACCCATGTTTATAACTTAGCAATCAAAAGCCTGCTTGAAGTAAAACATGACCCATCTTTTAGGTTGATCTCATACGTTTTCTTCTAAAATAGAAAAATTCTTATGGACTATAATAAACATCTCAGTTTCTTCCTTTCGCATCATTCATATTGATTTGTTTTGGGGCAATATCTTATTGGTGACACCTTTCCCTCCATTGAAAAAGCCACGTGGGATACTATAATGCAAGAATTGATAGGCTTTGCTCTTGCCATATTCAAGATGATAATGCGATGAAACAAGAGACATTGCATTACGCGTATAGTTGGATACTTGTCTTACGACTGTTTTCCTTTTCCAAAAAATTTAAAATCTCAGGAAATTCTTCCGTTGTATCCGGATATTATATTCCTTTTGCCTTGCGTGTGGACCTCATAGAGTTAAAGATAAGATGTGGACGTAACCATGTCAAAGGACCACTAGAGGTCAGAAGAAAATGCAAGATAGCTAAAGCATCGGACAAAACAAATATGAGAGCAATTGTTGAGGAAACTCTTGGTCTGTAATTTGTTGTCATGTTAGAAAAAATCATCGTAAATAAGATTATAAAAAATAAGAAGAAATGAACGGAGAAATCCAACTGTATATTTCTTTTGTTAGCAACTTGGAATTGCTTAGACGGCGGTCAACTGCATGAAAACGACGACGGAGATGAAAGAACCGACCGTTCACCCAACTCCCTTTGCCTTTTTCTGTCAAATTTCAATACCTACCGCACAAAGTAAGTGTAGGGAATGGGGCAGAGTTCTCCATGCACCCGCTCGGGTCTTTTTCGACAGCATGGGCGTCCTCAGTACAATGATTCAAACCTACGATATAATCGGATGGTAGGTTCGATCTATCGCTCTCCAAATGATTATGCATGCATTGCTCGATTCCTTGTTTCAACTAGTTTATGCCCGATGATCCTCATCTTCGATCAAGTAGTTCGCTTTCAAGGATTGGAAGATGATCTCTTGAAGAAATGATTCGGTTATGTATGCGTGATCTGATTTAGACTGTTGGCTTGGTTTACTAAAATTAGTTTATATAATCAATTTTATTGGTTAACGTGACAAGTTGTATGTGATCATCATTAAAATAAGCGAGTCATATTCAATACTCGATCGTGTTTTACCGGTTGCAAATTGATTTTCAAAAATTCCCAAATAAGCATTATTGCAGATATATATATTTCTTCTTTTTAATATGGTTCTTGCAAAAATTCATCCAATGAGGGATGATAGATAATGACCCTATTGAGCTGGGGCAATCTTGGTGGCAAGAAGCAGGCAGGCAGGCCACAAGATGAGATCATCTCCCACAAACTTTACAAGAAAATCGGAAGAGAGTTAATTTATTTTCTTTTCTTTTTTTAAACCATTATTCCCAAAAACAAAACTGCACGTGTCTCTCCTGTAGTGGAGTCAATTCATCCAGAGTGGAATTTTATGGAAGGTCCGTGTGGTAGCTTCTCAGCATTTATTTTAGGATTGGATAATGATAAACGCGTACCAAACCCTTTTACCTAGTCAAATTAAATGGACCCCCTAAGAGAATAATATGGAATAATCCATGCGACTTTCTTCTGTTTCTCTTCGACCACAAAAACGAAGTGAACATCTTTTCTTTTTCTTTTTTTTTCCCGAATTTTCTAGCGACTTAAATATGCGATTTTTGACCTAGATGGCTTGCTTCACTGAATTGCCTAGTGCAGATCCTCTTTCAACAGATTAATTGGGACATATTTTATTGTCGAAATGTAATAATGTAACATTATCTTTAAGAATACAATATACACCATAATAGGCTCGAGCCCGACTTGATTATATAAGATGATAAAGGCCGAGTTTAACAAATCCTGTCTAAAGATGAGAAGGTTGCAACTTCGATTCTAGGCTCTTAAATTTACACGAGGCAGTATCTACTTCAAAAGTTTGTGGTGAAATGAGAGATGAACAGGTACATATATTCATGATGCAACTTAATGTATTGGTGTCAATATACAATCATACATCTTCAAGTTTTTGATACCTTAAGGTGCACAGACATATAAATTCGGCTACTAGAAACATCTCAGAATCTTAAATTATTATTTGTGGATTTCTCAAAAATCTCATTCGTCCCATGATTTTAGGGGCCGAGAAGGATGTGATCTTCACCAAATGTGAACTCACACTACAGCTTCCTTTCCTTTCCCTTTCCCTTTCCCTTTTCCCATTACTCAATTAATCAATGAAAAAAATCAGCATTAATTTTCAAAGACCCCCACGGTTCATATCCAATCAAAGGAGGTTTCCCACACATTTATCTCAGGGGTGCTGTTGGTCGCTGTTCCGTGTTCCGCTGCAGGATCCTTCAGTGGAATATTTTGCTAATAAAAGAGGGGTCAGTGCAAATCTATCTTGTGTCACCTAGCTCCATATAAACGCTTTATATTATTCTCCCCCATTTGCTTTTACTTAGTCTATCTCGACTTGCCTTCTGGTGGCTTAAAGGTCGTGCAAGCACCAATAACATCACCATCTAGATCTACCTGTCTGCAAGCACACCCTCCTTTTTCTCCCAATTCTTTTTAATTTGATCTCTTCCCAGCTTTATTTATTCATTGGGTGTTAAAAAAGAGGGACTTTGAGTCTTTTGACCAGCTTTTGTTATATGTAGCTAGAATACAAAATGAAAGTGATTTAACTATGGCGATGTGGCTATAGGATGTACACATCTTCAAAGGGGTTTGGACCCTTTGGAAGGTGGGAGAAGGAATTACCTACTACTACTGTTCCTAAATTAAAATGAAATTGGCGGGGGGTTGTCTGTATATACTTTTGGGTTCGATTGGTACAAAGAGAGAGTCCCTCCTCGTGTGGAGGGTAGGCAATTTAGGGGGCAGTGACATAAGGTCTTTTGGAATTTGTATGACCTTTTTGAGGTCTCCTGAATCTGGATTCAATGGCTTGCTTTTTCAGTCGGCAGGCAAGTCAGCCCTCTCCTGAAAGGTAGCCGAATTTTATGACTGGGGATAGTGGGGAAAAGGTCGCATTAGGGCACGGGCATTTGGAACGAATCTCTCAACATTTCTCTCTTTGTTTTTTCATGAACAAAAAGGTGAGGAGGGGCAATCCGCGCTAGCAGCGCCTCTTAACGGTAATCATAAATATCTCACATGTGGAATGTTCAATTTAAGTCATAATTACTTTATCCTAACCGTGATTCAAAGGTCTGAGCTTGATGAGTCTATCGCTATTACTCCCACCAAGGTACAAATAGTCAAAAAAGTCTCTCTATACGGAATATGCCATAGTAAGGTAATACAATGCGAGTCATTTAGAGATTTTTTCATAATGTGAATTGAATTTGTGATCTCATAAAAGATGTATGACCCCTCCGCTATCAAATGGTCTCGCAATTCGAAAGTGAGAAAGTTGCAACTTTTGGGTTGTAATATAAAAAAAACACGTTGGTGCGATATTTGCTTAAAAAAATATATGTTATGAGAGACTCCGCATTTTGGGAATTAAGAATCGAACCCCAGTCAAATTCGTCTAAATCCATCACTAGAATTTGGGGAATCTCTGCGGGTAATGCATCGATTATACATGGATATTAAATCACGAAAAACATTCAAAAACTTAATGGCCGACAGAGTCTTAAGAGAGACATGTGAACTCCGAATGACAACGTATCCCCCACAAAATATTATATATATCCTAAGGACGTGGTGCATTCGCATAAAGTAAAAGATCGTCAATGGATGACGCGAATCAAAGCAGATTTCGACATCTTTATTTCATCTTTTTTCGCCAGGGCTAATCTTCAACTCCGATAGGAACTTATTCACACATAATTTCAACATCTTCCTAATCATGACTTCCTATTCCTATTATCCATCTCTACCTCTAGCTATAGGAACTATAAATCTCACCTTGTAATCATTCCTCGTGTGCTTCTCGTGGCTTGAAATGACTTACACCTTAGGGCAGCGGCATTGCTTCTTTTGACTCCTCCTAATGAAGGCTAATCATTTGCATCATGATGACATGCGCCTCCTGAAGATACCTCCTCGTTGTTCCATGGCCCCTAGATTCCCTTCTCCTCAGGCCTTACTGGAACACTGGTCCCTGAAAACGATGGGAGGGATATTCGAGTAGGAAGACATTATTCGTGTCGCGAAAGGAACTAATTAGAATAATATGGAGAGAAAAAGATAGAAGGCTATAGAACTATTATTGACGCTATTCGCCTATATACTTCAGGACCCCACTCAAACATTTTAATTAAGGAGTAGTTGATTCACCTAGCTAATCTTCCTAGCTACCATGATAATAACATGATCATTATTAGAAATAACTGGGGCCAAGCACATGAATCAGTCTCTTAGGTTATCAACGCTGCCCATTCCCTTTTGAGAATTCCCCAGTTTCTTTTTAGTGTACTCGATCTTGATTATAGCTGAAACAAAGGGGGCTTAAAGATGCTTTGTAATTCCAGAAAAAAAAATAGGTGCAGAGGACATGTCGTTCGCTTGCAAAGCGTCATCAGTGACGCTGTCAACCCTGAACGTTGCGTCACATCTCCATCATAAGATAATCTCAGTTTCTCAATAATACTGCTATTTAACTCCAGGCTCTCCGGGTTATGTCAAGGTGTCTGGACTATGGGCACAGAAAGCCAATCGATACTTGGATGTAATTATGTTTATGTACGAAGCGTACATAAACTAATATGGTGATAATGATGGCCTATATAGAACGTAGCATTGATTATACCCATGATTGAAAAGGATAAAGAGCTTTTAAAAAAGAGTATGTACGTAGGATATGTTATAATAACGTATTTAAGCAATTTGGACTATATTTAACACTCTCGGTTGCGTGTAAGCCGATTTCTCGTACTGACATGATCACGGCCAAATTATGTAAAATGGGCACGGATGGTATTTTGTGTGAATCGGTTGTTAGGAAAACCCACAACGAGCAATGAGTTTGAAAGGGATGTTTCGAATTGTGTTCTGATATTGTGTTAGAATGTCCAATCCCAATGCTGTTAGCTATAAGATGAAAGTAGACTAGGGGCGACTATACTTGACATATATGAGGAATACTTACAACAGCCATCATCAACTTTGACCTTAGCCAGAGCGGGCACTCTTCAGCACCTTAGTATCGTCAAATGAAAAGTAGCAGATAAAAGGAAAGAGCAATGCTAATATAACGATGCTGATTGAAAATGACAGTGCAATTTCAATCGCCACTTTCATTTCAAAGGAACCGGCCACTGGATCTGTGTAAATAACATATGAAGAAGGTTGGTCGATGGATTGCCGCGGTTGTTCGAAAAGAAAAATTAGAAATATTTCCTTTTTCTTTTTTTCATTTGGACGGCACACGTTCTCTTGGTTTCCGTCTCATCTTTTTCCGAGGACTTTTTCCGGTCCGGAACCAATCTTTCTTTCTGATCTTACAAAACTTTGACGCTTAATTGACATGAAAAGCCGGAGTGTTACAAAGTTCATAGAATACTTCAATCATTGTAGGTTATGATTTGACCGGCCGCAGCATTGGCAGCCGGCTGTGTCGACTACTAGTGACCGGCGACCACCAGATGTGGCCAATAGGATTTTGTTTCTAATAGTTTTGTGGTTATAAAAATGCGAAAATGGAATTGCGTGTTAAATAAAGTTAGGTAATTGAATAGATCAGATCTAATAAAAAAATTGCTGATTATAATTATAATTTAATTCATAATGTAGAACGTGTCAGTTAAATCAAGTTTTTAGTATGCATATTAAGAATATGCTTGTATTTTTTAATATGAGAAATGCTTGTTAATTATAGAATTAACTAAAGCTAGATAATTTAATTGCAAAACTATATAAGATTGCATTTTATGACATTACGTGTACTTGATTACGATCAAACATGATGAATCTATATAGAATTTCCAAAAATAAAGGAAAATATATTTTATAATGTTATATATTGGTCATATCCTAACATCATAGATTCGTAAGATTTGATTTTTTATATTTATTTTACTTCCATGTCTCTAAAATGCATCATACTAGTTGGTAAAAAATCAATGACATATATGGTGCCCAACTTGGGTTCATTAAAATTTTATGAAATCTATTTACGTTATATTGATGCCTTTAACACAATTCCAATATCATATGTAAAATAAATAAAAAATAAAAAAATCGTATACCTTCAACACATTCAAGTTTGATTGCTTATTTCGTCTTCTTTCTTTTCTCTTGGTATTCTGAACTTTTATTTTGTCCAACTATGTATTTTTTTTCCATTTAAACTTTGCCACTTTGGAAAAATTATGAAGTGGGATTTTTAGGATCAATAGTGTTTAAACTAAAAAAATTTTGACCCAAACACGGGCAGCGTAGTTGGTGTGAGTTATCTCCCTCATCACGGAAGTTGAAGATTCAAACCCTTTTATTGCTAAAGTGTCTAAAGTGGGGGTCATGGTATTGGAATCCTGGGCTAGCCTCATCCGAGGTTTACGTCTAAATAGTAGCTTGCGGCGAGGCCTGACGGTGCCACCGGGTACTGGAATGTCGTGTGATCCCCGAAGGGTGATCTCTGACGGTTCCTCGGTCAAAATAAAAAATAAAAAAAAAATATATTTTTTTGCATGGAAACCAGATACACAAGTTAGCCGGTTTTCGAATAAAATTTGAAGGTAGATAGAGCTCCATCACGTTTGTGATAGCGATGGTGCGATTGCCTTCTCATTTTCCAATATTCAAAACCTTATTGAGAAGAATAATAATCAAGAATCGATAATAAGAGTTATGACTAAAAAAATGAGATGGTAAAGAACGAAAAGTTTTAGGATTAAATTGACGAATTATAAAAAAAAAAAAAATTATGATTAAACTGGCATAATTGATATGTTTAGGATTAAATTGACATAAATACAATAAATTTTAAAAAAAAATTCTATGATTTCTCACGTTCTTATCCGGTTCATTTTCTTTTCCTCTGTACACACGCGCAATTTACATGAAAGTACCCTGCTTTTCAATTTTTTGGTCAGAGAAAGTGCCCTGCTTTATACAACACCAAATGCTTCAATATGGTGGGCCAATCTTTTCTTGAATAAGATGGGCTTTAATATTCTAATTTCACACAGAAAGACTAAGAGAATGGTGTCTAGGCTCATCATGAAAAGGGTTTACATGACAATAACATAAACAAGTAACCAAAAATGTATTAGCAGGATTTCCACTTTAGAGTGGTGGCAGCTGCTCCTCTTTTTACTATGGGCGCCGCCACTGAGGACTTCGGATTAAAAAAAATTGCAAAGTTTAAGGAATCAGGAGATTTTTTGAGAGCTCAAATACGATAAAAGTTGTCCTATATAATGCTCGGTAGCACTTTGCATCGGCTCAATCCGGATAAAAACATTGGATAGGTAATATTTCGTCTAAAGAGGGACTTGGATAGGTTGGATATTTGAAAAAAAAAAAAATTAACTAAGAGTATAACTCATTTGTTCTTGCTTGGAGTAGGGGAAGTAGCGGTGGCACCGGCGACCACCGCACAATAATCATTGCTCTTAAGCAACCACCGCGACTGCGGTGGTGGTTGTGACGCAAGGAAAGTAGCAGGGAGAAAAAATTGTTCTAACGACTGCCGCGAGTTTTTGTCTTCTTTAAAGAGGTGCTAACTTGTTCGGATAAAAGTCATTCTTGAGTGAGCAAAACGATTCAATCTCTCCGTTATGAACGCAAGGAACTTCTAACGCACAAAAGTAACGACGTTTCATCAAGAGAAAAGATCTATTTACTATCACTAACTTGCTGATCAAGAGCTATCCCATAGTGCGATTCGAGGGATACTGAAATCTGATTCAACATGTAAAGATCTTATCAGACCCTCCAGTTTATCTCGGATCACAACGCCTTTTGTCAAAGTACAGGTCACTTGAGCTGTGAAGCTATGGCCGCCCCTCTCTCTGCGTTTATGATAAGGTCATACAGAAATTGAATTTCTCCTCCTCCGACCAATCTCCCTCCGTGTCGTATTACAAGCACTTTCAATGAAAGTCCTACCTAATCACTCACGTGTCCGTGCGCTTTCGTTGACAAAATGCCCTTCCAGGAATGTCTGAACCTAAACCCATTCACGGAACGAATGTTCCCGGAAGCTTATTATTACCCGCATGAATTTCAAGCATACATCTGATTACTTTATATCGAGATGATTAAATAATTGGTAGTGTTGAAAAGAGAAGAAAACATTGAAAGGGTTAAGCGATAAGGCAAAGCCCAAAAGAGGGGAACAGTTTCGTGGTGCATGCATTTTGTCAAAAAAGCTGAAACCCTAATGGGTCCATGGAATTTCCCACCACCCGACCATTTGGAGCCGGGAATGAGCTTGCACACGTGTGGCTGATTGACGTCTTGCTAGTGACCTCTTGCCAAGCGCCATTCTTTTTTCCAACCCCACCACACGTGCGTTCTCACTCTCAGATGTGTGTACGCCAATCGAAGGACATGAGGTACCGCAGAGGTATCTGATATGATATCATCGTATAATCAAAGTCTGGCGACGGTGCGGAAATAGATCAGCTGAGGAAAATATCTTTACCTGTGGGAATTCATTGATCAGTGATGACGCAATCGCACTTGCCAAAAATTTATGCATGATTATTTGATTGCTCGATCCATAAGCTGTTCAGAGCCCCATCCTTCAACGTGGGTTTTGATGATGTTTTCCATTTTACGCCTATTGATCTCATTTTCTGTTCAATTATTTCTCCATTCCTAGGGTTTACATGGATTGAGAGAGTCTTCATTTATCATGTTCAGATTGGAGAATGGTCTTTTCCCTATCATTCAGCCAATTTCTTAAGAGAGAGTTTTCTATGGTTTGTGCCTCTGTTTTTGTTTTAGAAATATTTACCTGCTCTCGACAATATTTGGGTTGGTGTACTGTCGTTTCCACTGTATCAAAGATGCATCTCTTTTTCTTCTGTTCCTTTTGGGATGTTCCTGAATCTCTGCTAAATGTTGCAGCTCTTTTTCTTCTGTTCCTCTAGGGATGTACCTGAATCTCTGCTAAATGTTGCATCTCTTTTTCTTCTGTTCTTTTAGGGATGTACCTGAATCTCTGCTAAATGTTGCAGCCTAGGAGAAGTGATGTATAGAGAGACAAGGCTGAAGTTAATTAATGATAATCAAAGTGTGGCAAATCTCATGAGATAATCAAAGGAAGCATCATTGCAGGAAAAGGGACAATTCAGGTCGGCTCATTTGGACAACATAAAGTGACCAAACAGGCTTTTAGGGAGAATAAAAAAGAATTGAATGACGCCCAATTTGTTGGTGGTGACTGAATGACTTGACCCACTTAGAGTTGGGCTAAGCTTATATACTCCCAAATTCATTCGAGCCCATTCATCGTATCATTCACTTGACGTGCATGGCTCAATTCAACGTACTCTTTCCTGTTTCATCTGTCTCTCTGTCTCTTGAGCTGGGCCTTCTTCTGTTCAAAACGTGCACCTCAACCCGTTTCATGCACGCTCAACGTAGAGCAAGCAAACGTTGGCTCACGCGAGTCTCGCGTGGGCCCTAATTGATTCATGAATAGGGTGTGCTCGAACCACATTTAAACCGGGTCCAATGGGATAATGTGCTAGGAATGCCGGAACCGAATCAAATTGAACCCAATTTTCGTGCATTTTTAGTTCGGTTCGGTTCAATTCCGTTCGGTTAACCGAGTGGATCCAAAATTTTCAACAAAACTTATAGCCCTAATATAAAATCTATCTTTTTTCTCACCATTTATTCAGTCCAGCTCGAATAAGCAAGGCAAAAATAGGAAAATCTTAAAATCGAACCAAACTGAAACGGGTTTTGTTTTCGGTTCGTATTGGCTTGGTTTAGGTTTTCAAGAAAACCGAACCAAATCGAATAGTTGACACTCCTAGTCAATTAGCCATAATAGCACGAGTCCATGCACGGGCATATGGGCCTGTACATTTTATCTTCATAACCTTGGCATCAAAAATCAAAAGCACTTCCTTCTCCCATCTTCTTCTAGGTCTAGCAATAGCATTTTTCATCTTTTATTATTATTTTTCTCATCCAAGGTGACATGCTCAGTTACGTCTTCATGCCATGCTGTTGTCATTCCTTTCGTAAGAGAGCATCTAGAGCATGTGGCAGCTCATTGCGTCTATGAGATGCATTTGCGGTATTAATTTTCCTTTATTCATGAATCATTAGCTCCTGGCTTAGCATAGTTAAGTAAAGATTCATTTGAGGCGCATAGACCATTTCACGCGCTTGAAAATTGATGTAAAAGAAAACAATGACAATGAACACAAGTACATCATTTTTTCAAAACAGTTGAAAACTCGGAGGAAGTTTCTCTCTCAAATCACTTTCTGAATGAAAATGTCAAGAAAAGCTATACTCTAGCTAATATCGAATATAGGAAATGAATATCTCTAAAATACTAGGAACGTAGGAAATATTCCACGCGAATAGTTGTGCTGAAAATATCTCGCTAAATCTGGCAATGTTGATGCATAACTTTCAGGACAGTAAGGCCTAAGTCTACTTCATGGGCCAAGGTATGAGTCTATATAAAAGCCGATTTCTCATATTTCTTTTATAATGCTTTTCTTTTAAAGTCTCAATCTTTGCTTAAATTTTCCCAAGAGATTAAATCGTTTATAACCAAAAAGAAGAAAAACATAGGTAAAAATAGTAAAACCGAACCGAACAAAATTGAACAGTTAACACCCTTAAGCAATTAGCCATAACAGCACAAGTTCATGCATGCGCATATGGGCTTGTACATTTCGGGTGCGTTTGGTTCAGCATTCTCAAAGGGCTTTCAGTTTCTAAAGCCCCTTGGGAAAATACTGGACCGTTTATCAACCATTTTGAAGTAGCTTTTAAGTGAAAACCGGCATTGAGAATGCCGAAAGCCCAATGCTTTAGAAGGGACTAGGTTTGAGCTTTTAACATTCGGCCAAATGCTAAAATTTAATTTTTTTTTCCAAAACTATCATCATTCATTCTTCAAATTTCTGATTTTGCCATTGTTATTATTCTTTTAAATGCCAATATAATGCTAAAACAATCAAATTTATATAAATGCTAAAAAATTAAATATATTTCGGTCCTTTGTAAAAAATTATTTATATATTTGATTTTTTAGCATATATATTTGATTTTTTCAGCATTATTGTCAAAATTTATATTTAAAAAGTTGCATACATTTTTTTTCAATTTTAAAAAATTAAAATTAAAAAATTCTGACGAAGGGTTTGGTCTTTTTTTTTTAAAAAAAAAAAAAAATTATATATATCTTTGATTTTTTAGCATTTTTTTCAAATTTATACTAAAAAGTTACATACATTATTTTTTCAATTTTAAAAAATAAAAATTAAAAAATTTTGACAAAGAATCTGGTCTTCTTTTCTAAAAATTATATATATGTATTTGATTTTTTTAGCATTATTGTCAAAATTTATATTTAAAAAGTTGCATGCATTATTATTTTTTTTCAATTTTAAAAAATGAAATAAAAAAAAACTAATATTAATCATCCAAAGGGCTTTACAAATGTGTTTTCTAGCAAACGACAATTCTCTTAAAGTTACTTCTCAAAACATAGTTTACCAAACGGTCTTTGCATTTGCCTAAAGTTCTTTAGGCTAAACTGCTTTGCATTTTCTCGATGGGTGTTCAAAATGTTGAACCAAATGTACCATTTACCTTCGTAACCTTGGCATCAAAAATGAAAATCACTTCCTTCTGCCATCTTCTTCTAGGTCTAGCAATAGCATTTTTCATCTTTTATTATTTTTTTCTCATCCAAGGTGACATGCTCAGTTACGTCTTTATGCCGTGCTGTTGTCATTCCTTTCGTAAGAGAGCATCTACAGCATGTGGCAGCTCAATGCGTCTATGAGATAGATTCACGGTATTAATTTTCCTTTATTCATGAATCATTAGCTCCTGACTTAGCATAGTTAAGTAAAGATCCATTTGAGGCGCATAGACCATTTCACACGCTTGAAAATTCATGTAAAAGAAAACGATGACAATGAACACGAGTACATCATTTTTTTTTTTTCAAAACAGTCGAAAACTCAGAGAAAGTTCATCTCTCAAATTACTTTCTGAATAAAAATGTCAAGAAAAGCTATACGCTAGCTAATATCGAATATAACAATTGAATATCTCTAAAATACTAGGAACGTAGGAAATATTCCACGTGAATAGTTGTACTGAAAATATCTCGCTAAATCTGGCAGTATTGATGCATAACTTTCAGGACATTAAGTCTACTTCGTGGGCCAAGGTATGAGTCTATATAAAAGCCGATTTCTCGTATTTCTTTTATAATGCTTTTCTTTTAGAGTCTCAATCTTTCATACCAATATAGGTACCCTTTTCTACACTCTTCAATCTGGCCCTAAATTCGTAATCTCCGGCTGTTGTCTAGCGGGCTGACTAATCGGACGAGACATAAAAAATGCGTTTGTCGATGTTTAGGTTATGCAATGAATGCACGCGGTTGGGATATGTTGGTGGTACATCCGTATGTACCCTTCGGCCGTGCTGTAAGCGGAACCATCTAGCATTTAATACTCGTCTGAAATGCCTCGCGAAGATATAGATGACTGATTTTGGTCGAGAAATGCCGCATATTGATGCTCCATGAAAACACGAGATAGCATAGCTAAGGGCCACACGAAACCCTAACCAATTTTGCTTTCCCTTTTCTTGATATTTACGTGCTTACGTAATTTCGTAGAATATTGTTAATCTGCTTCGGAGGAAGCCAAAACTTCTAGAAGGATAGCTATCTGAGAGTATAAACTAACGAGTTATGCCAAACGTCAATAGCAGTTCTTGGTGTAATTCGAATAACACGAGTCAAAATTAGTATGAAAGGAATGATCGAAGCATATGAATTTAAGTAACTTACCTTGTCAGTCAAGTAACCCTTCCGAGATTGGCATTACAGCCAGTTACCCAATCCCTTTCGATGGGAATGGTGCGTCACTTGATTCGTGTAAATTAGGGTTTGCTCTGGGTTCGTCAAAGCCAATCTCGTTCACAGAACATGGGGATTGCTTCTTCCAGAAGACCTACACATCATGGCCCTGCCCATGTCGACTCGCAAACATGCAGCCACATCTTTGCTCATGCCGAGACCGTTTGTCGCTTCGGCTCTAGTCTTATGTGCATTGTCTTCGTCGACCGTTTGCATGCATTTGTCTCTTGAACGGTTCTCTTTCAAAAAAAAAAAAAAAGAACGGTTCATGGACCCAACGACAGTACGGAGTACATTACAACGTCGGTGCTTCTTCATTTTCGTATGCCGGGATAACCCGTACGTGTCCGTAGTAGAGTCAATGTACCCTTCCAGTGCTGGTTCATACATGCATCAGAATAAGTTTGTAAAGAGAGGAGTAATTGGAGAATGAGTAATTGCTAGCGTTACCCAAGCTCATTTTATCGTGCATACAAACCAATGGCATGTGAAAATATTTATAAGATATAATTTTCTATATTTTGTTGGACATTCCCAACCATATATATACACGCAGATGAAAGACTAGCCTACTGAGTCATATTTCATTTTTTTCTGCCAAAGAGAAAACCATATTTCAACCTGTAAAATAATTGATGAAAAAGGATGGGTGTGAATTTAAATGTCAATATCCATATGATCTTATAGTTTGGCGTTACATGATAACAAGACATAATTACCAGAAAAATAGGCGGGTTTAACATGATTTAGGTATTTTTTGGAAGTATATTAGGTCAGCAATAGAATCATGTGACGTGTTATGTCACTAGGGTTAAAGCTAAACTTGAAACGATAGGGGAAGATCTGAATGCAGACAAGGCATTGAATGGAGAATACGAACGGCGTCCTTTCTTCGGTAGGAAGATGAATGATAGCCTTTAACGGGGGCTCACATCTCTTCTGAATTCTGATGGTGGCTCATCAATTCCACTGCTCCGTGTCCTATTCCGTGATCCTTGTACTGACAACAACATTGTCTGGACCAAAAGAAAACAAGTGTTCTATTAACAACCGATGGCGTAGACCTACGCCGTCCATTAATGAAAAATTTCTACCCACGTCTTAAATTTATTATAATTTTATCAATTTAGTTATAATATTTTAATTTTATTAATTAATTCTAAAAAATTTTCACAGTTTGTTAATTGAGTCAATTTGATCAATTTTGAACGGAAATTATCGATGTGCTAATTTAATCAATACTAATTGTTTTATGTAACACGACTAACGTTAATATATATTATATTTAATTTTCTTTTATTAATTTTCAATTTTAATTTTTATTTTGATTTTGGTTCAAAGGTATGGTAGGATTGCTAGCCACTAGGTGAGGGTCATGAAGACCTTGCCTAGGCCCTTGCTAGCCACAATGAGAGAGAACGAGGGCTTGCGACACCCTCACCTATGTCCAGCGAGGGCTTCGGCAAGGGGCCAATGGGGGCTAGGGCTGATGGGGGTCGCTAGCCCTTGGTTAGTGGTTAGGGAAGGTCATTGGTCCTTAGATAGTGGCCGGTAACCCCATTGGCCCTTTGAACCCAAAAAAAAAAAAAAAAAAAAAAAATGAGAGAGAGAAAAAAAAAAAAAAAAAAATATATAAAATGAAAAATTATAAATATAAAATGAAAAAAAAATATGATTTCAAATTTCTCCATTTTGGCTAGAATTTGCTTTGGATTGATTCAATTGGAAAAACGTGAAAAAATGTATGATTTAATTGACAAAATTAAAAAGTTTTGGATTAAATTGGCAAAAGTACAATATGTTTAAGACTCTTAGGATAATTTTTTTTTCCCTTTTTTACTATTAGTTTATCACGATGCTGTTGCAATCGGTTTGCAATGCAACTGTGATGGTGGCAACAAAGAGAGGGGGAGCTTTTCTTCTTGCTTCTGTTCAACTTAGATGGATTTAAACATGAAAGAAGCCAAATGCGTTACTACTTACTAATATGGCAAGAAAGTTAATCTGCAGAAAGAATCGCGCCAATTGTGTGCATATAGGGAAACTGAAACTAATTTAGCCCAACTTGATGCTCATTGCACACTAGCAATCAAGATGGTCTGAAAATGTCTACAATCAATCTACATCAGCAAGTGTTGTTATAGAATTATTCACTATTGTGGCCTACAGTCTACTTATTGTTATCAAGAGAAGACATTGAATTGCATAGATGTCTCGTACATTTTATGTCGGATCGATACATGTAAATAAAGCATGCATCGCTGTACCATTGTCCTCTCAATGAACATGAATGATTTTGCTGCTTCTGACCGTGGTCATGTCGCGCATTGTATCTTTTGAATAACGGGTAGCACTCGACTATATAACTTCTAGCATCCAATGCATCAGAAGCTTTAAGAAGAGACAATGTTACATCGATGGGATCCACGTTGACGGGGAACGAACATCGTGAAAGAAGGAAACGATTTCATATGCATGTTCGAAGTCACTATAAGCAACTCGAACGTGTTCACACTGAAGGATAAAAAAGTTGTGTGGTTTTCTTTCTAAAGAAATTCAAAACTTCCATCTAGAGTGACGTGTGATCATGCCATTATTACTCAAATATACTTCTAAAAATTAAAGGGCCGCTTGATTTCATTTTGTTGTTGTTTTAACTGATATATAATTATCATTGAAGTCGTATTTAGATTGTTTCAAGGCTTTTCAATTAAAAGCGATGTTTGATGATGCTCGATGAAAAATATTTAATTAACATAATTTTCGTTAAAAAAAGACGGTTGTCACTTCTAATTACTGGGGTTATGCATTCTTCTTTTATCTTTTATTGCTTCATGATACTTTTCACTGCTAAACTATGGTAAACTATTTTCACTTAATAGCCAGCATTAACGATAATAATCTACTTAAGTATAGCGAATCGAAATTAATTATTGCCCTCAATATTGATTATAATTTTGGAAAAAAAATCATGAACCACTTCAACGAGGATAATAATAATTAGATATAAGAAGTGCAATGACTAGGCGATACTTATTTATTTTGTATATATTTAAAGGATAAGATAAAAGGAGGAAACTCAAGAAAGGAGTGAAATCGTGAGATAAACAGAAATACTATTTTATTATGAAAAGAATAATTTTCTGCTTTCAAAATATCTATTTTCGAAATGACAGATTTTATCCGCAACAATCCGAACGGTCTTCGGTTTTTGTTCTGTCTTTGAAACTGATGAATGACTATTTCTTTCTTCTTCTTGTTTTTTATTTTTTTTTATTTGATATCTGTACCAGAATAAGTGCATGCGCTCCACGCATACGAAAGCAGAAAAAGCCCTTGACAAAAATAATAATAATAATCAATTTATATTTGTAAATAAATAATTTTTAAAAAAGGGAACCTTTTCAAATTTTTCCAGAAGAATCTTAATTATGAGAAGTTATGTAACAATTCATCCTATATAGCAAGTGAAACCAGAAAAATGGGAACTTAGATTCCAAAACTTTGTGATAGAGAGTAAATCACTGAATTACTTTATTTGCTTACCTAAATGACTCCCTCCTACCGAAATTATCATATCATCCTTAGAGTCGTGGTACGAATGTATTTATTGGTAAATTCCACCTAAATAACTTTTGGATATTCCTCATGAAAGATGTGCTGGTAACCTTGTACCTTTTCTTTTATGTCCTTCAACAGATCATTCGAGCTGGCTGGTACGAATGAAAAAAAATAAAGAACCGGGTTCGAATGGAAAATCGTTTTGCTTAATTCGAAGTAATATTGTTGCTGATACTGCCCGACCTGAGGCTATATGGTACTTGGCATTTAGTTAGAAGCTTTGAGACAATAGTGGAGACAACAGTATATTAGAGGGACCGAGTTGTCCATTGGAAGGGCAGCACAGGATTCCTTACCCGACGGGCCTGCCTAGACCCACAAAACAGACCTTGGTCGCTTGTTTGGTGGTTCCACAGTCCTTTTCCTCTCTCTCCTCTTCTTGGGAAGATTTTTTATGTTGTTTGAATATGTTTGGCATAAATAACCAGAATCAATGGCTAACGCAAGATCATGGCCAATTTACATGCTTCTTTTGCCTGAGGATTTAAGCAAAATTTTCACGTTATGGATTGGTCAAATGAGATTACTCCAATCTATGTATAAATAATAAAAAGATCAAGAATCTTCATACCACAGTTATTACACGTTATCCATAAACTCTTTCAATCCGTTTGAATTGTGATGAGAATTTATTTTCTGACACATAATTGATAATATGCCGGCTATAGCTGTTTGTCGAAGTAGAATTTCAAAGGGGCAAATCTTGAATGGGGTCAACTAGATTAAATAGAGTAGGATTTGAGTATTTTTTTTTTTCTGTTGTTGTAATTCTATAAATTCTCGTTAATCTTTGATAGACTGCTACAGCGTCTCTCTCTCTCGTCCCACCATAAATAGCCCCACAAAGCCCTTCCTCTCTAATTCACGCACCTCCTTCTAATCTTTGTTTTCACACACTCTCCCATCAAACTTCCGCAGATAGTGCAAAGGAAAGGAGAAACAAGTATGGCTCTCGGAAAATCAAGTAAGCTTTCTCAAACGGCGGTGATCAAGCAGATTGTGAGGAGGTGTTCGAGCTTTGGCAAGAACAGGCACGCTTCCGATCAAGAAGGCCTTCCTCTGGACGTGCCCAAAGGCCACTTCGTTGTGTACGTCGGCGAGTGCAGAAGCAGGCATGTCGTCCCCATCGATTTCTTGTCCAGACCCGAATTTCAGAGCTTGCTCCAGCAAGCCGAGGAACAATTCGGGTTCCACCATGAAGCGGGCTTGACGATACCTTGTGAAGAAGAAGAGTTCGTGTCTCTTTGCTTTGGCCGCAAGGGAGAGTTACAGTCTCCGAAACCCAGTCGCAGATAGAGAAAAGGTGGGCATGGGTTTGGCTTGGCGTTCTGGGTTTATGTTTCTTCCGTGATTAGTGTTCGGCTGGGCAGACATGTGAATCAACGGTCTAGTTTCAGAATTTCCTCACGTTGGTGTGGAGTGGAAGGTGTGCCATTGTACCTACCTACCCTGTGAGAAAACCTAATTGTACTGATTTTTGGCACTCTGTTTCCCTTAGTTGAGTGTTTACTCTCTCCCTTAAATCCACACCGACATCCACAATTAGGTATACAAATAGCACCTGACCATCAGCCATGTTTGTTAAAGTATCATCTAAATTTAAAGACGTCATAAAGTTGTTATGTGTGAATCTGCGAGTTGAAACTTGTCCACTGTGGAGGTTTCAGGCGTTGATGGGTAAGAAAAAAGAAAAAGTCAAAGTGCGATCGTAACAAGATTTGGATTAACCAAAAAAAGAAGAAGCAAAAACCAATCCCTATACGCCCTACCTGTATGAATTAATCTTTTAGCTGCGCAGCCTGCGTTTTATTTCATGCATCTAACGCTCTCTACTGGGGATAGGAGTGGGCAGTTACTTGCAACGAGCAAAAGCGTCCTTATTGTAATGAATGTGGCATGTACAGAATTTGATTATAAAGTTGTACTCATGAATGATTTATGAGGACTTATGTTAGGTTTTAGAAGGTGAATATCGCAGGACAGCATCACTTTGTGTTTCTGCTGGATATGGATTCCAGGTAACAGCATGTGTTGTCATTTATTTTTTTCCTTCACGACTTAGTTTTAATATCTTTCTTCTGGCTTATGCGATTTTATTTTGTTTGTTCAAATATTAAATAGATATAATCTACTAATGTGAGTTTTGACACGCTTCAAAATCAGTCATCTTACCTATACTTACGTGAGGAGCTTTCCAGGAATATCGGGGGACAACAAAAAGAAAACCCTCGATATGACAAGAAACCTCGATATTTTAGGACTCAGAAAAAGTAGAGAAAACCCCCTTCTTTTCTTAATTTTCCTTTTCATTTGATAAAGAAAGAGCCTCCAGAATGAACAGCGGGCCCGATCGGTTTGTCCAAAAACAGTGTCAACAGGTGGAGGGAATGTCTTGTAAAATATCAAGAGAGATGGTTCACTTGCGTCACTATTTCACTGTTCCTCACTTGGACCCACGTTTGTATTATCTCAGGACTGGAATTGAACAGGTGGTTCCAACTTCTAGTTGAGTTATTCCCTCGTACGCAAACGCATCTTACCGGGCAACTCTCATTGATAATCCTCCATAATTGGAGCCCTCGATCATCTCTGCAGAAAATTTCTCACGGGTTAATTCAAGTTCTCATGCACATAATTGGCCGCAGCCGGCCGCACCCTTCTCTCTCCATGAATATGGCAATGGATCGATCTCTCGAGGGGTCGTAGAAGCGTTGAGCATAGAGGATAACGAGATAAATATTTTTTTTTTTCAAATAATATTATATAACTAACTTGTAAAAAATATAGGGCTAGTGTACTCTATGTATAGATATAAGAAGAAAATGAATCAGGTATCAGAATTATATTACATCCACGGGAAGAGCAGTGACTAATTTCACTATAAATTAAGCGATACAAGGAGATTATACACTTAAGTCACTTAAATACTTTCTCAGTATTTTCCAAACCCCAATTACACTCAATATTACACGCAAATCTTACCACAAGATTTAATTGGCTTGAACATTAAATCTTTTTTAATGTAATTCACAGACAAGAACGATAAAGAAAAATCTCTCCCAAACACTTGACGACAAGATGGTGCATCAATAACACTTCTTCGTGATCAACCTTCTCCCACTCAGACCCTTATTGACTTGCCGACTTTTCATAGGATTCTGTTTCCTATTTTAAATGATTTTATCTAAAACATATCTCCGTATATTTAAACAAAATCCAAATCCAAGTGAAAGTTGGAGTTTCCTATTTTAGCGGCCAAATTCTTCAATGCAGATTCGAATTTTAGGAAGTTGATCTTCGGATTTTCTTTGTTCAATTTCGAATATCCATAACATATCTAATTCGGAATATTCAGAATTTCATATTGGATTCAAACTCGAGATATATTTTAACAAAATCTTTGAAGTTGCAAGTCAGTAGTGAAACTACATAAGGGTTATGAATGCTTGTTGCCCCTTTTCACCCTATCGGTACTTCGAAGTACTTTGAAAGAAATCACTTATTTTTGGCTATGTCTTGAAAGGCCTTACAAATCCCGACGTAAAGTCTCGGGGTTCCAACTACTCGATCGAGCTTATCTATTGCATATTTTGTGGTCTCTCCAATTCAACCGACCGACTTGGATTGGAAACTCTAAAATGGAACCTCTTTATGCATCCTTCCTATCCAATTACCATTTACTTTGCTCTTGATTCCTTTTTCATCTCGTTCCCTATTCTCCCCGTCTCATTGCTCAAACTTTCAAAACGATCGATGCTGTGGCTCCGTAAACTTTCACAAGCGTCAAGCGCCACTCTCTTTCTAACCCCACCGCACTTGCGTTCTGGCACTCAGACGTATCTACACATAGTCAAAGACATGTATAATAGAGGTATGGTATCATCGTATCATCAGTTTTGGCGATTGTAGGGAGATCGGTTCAGGCACTACGTCATCCATGAAATTATTCGATGAGCGGCGAAAGTGATTGCAATTGCTGAAATTTCATGCATGTCTCGACTGTGCAATCCATAATATCCAACCCCGCAAGCTCGTTCAGAGCCCCATCCTAAGATCAACTTGCAGATGCCGCTATTTTCGTGGGTCTTGATGTTGTTTTCCATTGTAGACTTACTGATCTAATTTTCTGCTTAGTTATTATTCCGCTTTTCTATCTCGGCATAAGATTCACACATCTTGGGTTTACATGGATTTAGAGAGCATTCATTCATCACGTTCAAAATTCAAAGTAGAAAAAAAAGGCATGGAGTCACTAATGAGAATCAAAGTGGGGGAAATCTCATGAGACAATCAAAGGGATCATTAATCCAGGAGTAAAGAATATTCAGGTCGGCTTATGGGAGTAAAGCCTAATTTGTGGGTCGTGACTGAACCACTTGACCTATTTAGAGTTGGGCTGCTCCAAATTTCAAATCTCCAGTAAGCCCATTTATCTGGTAAGGAGAACATTCGTTGTGTCATTGATGTGCATGGCTAAATTCAATATGCTTTTATTAGAACCCAAAAAAAAAAAAAAAAAAAAAAAAAAAAAAAAATCAATATGCGTTTTCCTCTTTCATCTCTGTCTCTCTCTCCCTCCTTGGGCCTTCTTCTGTTCAAAATGTGCACTTGGACCCATTTCAGGTGCACTCAACGTAAAGTAAATAACCGTTGAATTTCGTGAGTCTCACGTGGACCTTAATATATTTATGAATTGATGTGTTCTGAATATACTTAAACCGGGTCCAATGGGATCAATGTACTAACCATAATCTCATGGGTCCATGCATGCACATATTATTTATTAGGTCTAACAATACCATGGCCTCAAAAATCAAAATTTCTCCCTTCTCCATCTTCTTCTAGTTTTGGGTCTAGCAACACCATGGTTATTTATTTTATTCTTATATTTACCTGAGGTGACGTACTCTATTACATGTTCATACCATGCTGTTACATTACTTTCCTAAGTATCTAGAACATGTGGCCAATAATTGCGTCTATGACCGTGGGAGATGCATTTGCGGCGTTATTTTCCTTTATTCATGAAATAGTAGCCACTAGCTAGCACGGTATGTAAAGATCCATTTATGGCGCATCAACCACTTTACGCGCTTATACTTTGACATAGATTAAACGATAAACACGAGTATCTCATTTCAGATCATGCTCGTGGAGCAAGAATTGTGCCTAGGAGAAATTCGGAGAAAGTTCCTCTCTCAAATCACTTTCTCAACAAAATTGTCAAAAAAGCTACATGCTAGCTAGTATTGAACATAACAAATGAATATCTCTAAGTTACTAGGAACATTGGAAAAGATTCCACGTGAATAGTAGTTGTCCTGGAAATATGTGGCTAATCTGGTCATGTTCATTCGCAACTTTGAGGACATGTAGGCCTATGTCTATTTCAGGGACCAAGCTATGAGTCTATAAAAACCCATTTCTCGCTTTCTTTTGTAATGTCTTTTTACAGTCTCGATCCTTGATATCAACATTATACTTAAATTTCCCCTAGCTGTTAAATCGTTTCTAGACAAAAAGAAATTAGGTACCCTGATTTACGCCCTTCCATCTGGTCCTAAATCCGTAATGTCCTGTTGTTGTCTAATGGGACTAATTAATCTGACGAGACATAACAATGCGTTTGTCAATGTTTAGGTTGCGCAATGAATGCACGCGGTTGGGCGATGTTTGCGGTACATCCGTGCGTACCCTTTGGCCGTGCTGTCAACTGGACCATCTTGTACCCAATTCGTCTTAAAGGCTTTGCGAAGAAATAGGTCGCTGAATTTTGGTCTCTCCCTTCAATAATGGGTCGACAAATGCCGCATCTTGATGCCCTGTGAGAACACAGAATAACGTAGCTGAGGGCCACATGAAACCCTAATCGATTTGCTTCCCCTTTTCTCGACTTTTACGTGCTTTACATAATTTCTCGAATATTGTTAACCTGCTTTGGAAGAGGCTAAAACTTCCAGAAGGATCGTTTTCAAACGGTATAAGCTAATTAGTTGCGTGAACCTTCAATAATAGTTCTACCGAAAATTCAATTTGTTGTTTTTTAATGTCTTTTTAAGTTCAAGTTCATTATTTCCTATGCTCCATGTTTTTCTTTTTCGGCTGTTCATTGGGTGATATCTAAAGCCTATTCAGGTACGAAATTTAGCCTCCCAATAAAATTTTGCATGACTAAATAGGAAAAAATCGCTCGTGTGAAACTTATAGAGAAATCGTTATTTGATCATTACATGAAAGTTATAATTTTGCCCATATAAAGATAAGGTGTACGTGGATGGTTTATGCTATATATACTCTTCACTTATGAGTGATTTGACAAGTCGAAGTTGAGTTTAAATAAGCCAATGACTTTCTGCAAGGTCCCGCTTGTTTGGTAGTGTAATCTTGGCAAATGGTTCAGCAATCACCATCGCAGTAACTGGCCAAGTACTATATAGCTTACTCCTAGGTGACTTGAATAAATTCTTGGTCCCAGGCTCAAACCCTCATCGTTCTTTCGTTATGTAAAGCCTTGGTTCACTTGTGGAGAGCGCTTGGCAGCCTCCTTCTTGATATGCCCTTGGACCATGGTGAGGTTAGGATGATGGCCTCGCCTTCAAGGCTAAGTTCCAAGCTGAAAATACGCAGCTAAAATCAGACATTTCAGTACCAAAGTATGGAACTCCTATGATAAAGCTAAAAGAGGACCATAAAAAGAAAGAAAATATTATTATTCATTAAAGTTTGATATCACTTTAATTACTGAGAAAGAAATCATTTATCTTTGCTATGTCCTAAAAGGTCTTAGAGATCCCGCTGCTTGTAATGTAAAATCCTCGTAGCTCCAAAAAAATTCGATCGAGCTTATCTATTGTCTCTCCAATTCAACCGACTTGGATTGGTCTAAAATGGAACCCGGTTATGTATCTTTTTTTTATCCCGGTTGCCATTTGCTGCGCTTCGGAGTCGTTTTTCATCTCATCTCATCTCATTCCCTATTATTAATCTTCACTTGTCCCCACTATAGTTCCATTCCAATTTACATGTGAGAATGGGTGTCAAAGTATATCATATATCGCATCCTTACAAGGTTGGAATTGTGTTGTGCATACATGGAGTATTTGTCCTTCTCATTGCTCAGACCTTCTGAACAGTCGATTGTATGGCTCTACAAAGATTTACATGATATCGGGTATATGGAAAGAAATAAAGTTGATGCCTTACAAATTAGGATATGTCCTTCATGCTTTCGGAAGTCATCTACTGCCAAGATATTTAATGGTCGCGCGAACTTTTCCACAACCAGTCTTCTGGTGTGCGTCTCATCATCTTTCGGTGACGAAATCATACTGAAGACAGCGTTTCGAGAAAGCTTTTCCCATGAAGAGGAGACGCACCAGTTGCCCTGTAGAGAGCCTTTCTTGGCCTGTTAAGGAGATGCTTGGGCAAGTTAGCCAAGCAAATGTTAGTTCATGGATGGCACGTTTGTTGCTGCCTTGTTCTCTCAACGTTATAATTAAAGTGGACAAGTACCAAAAATAAAAAAACTATTCATATTGCTTTTGTACCAATTCAGTTATAGGTCTTTTGATTGTGCTAATTAAGTCTTCAACATTTTGACAATTTGCCAAATTAGTTAATCCAACTAATTTTGGTTGGAAATCGCTGAAATTTATGCTAGCCAAATTTGTGACACGAGCGGTGTTACCGTAAACAATTTTACCTATTTTTCTAATTCTTTAATTACTTTTTTGTTTTCTTTCCTTTCTTTTTTTGCCAGTTGTGGGCCGATGAGGTCCTCCACTCGAGGGCGAGGGCATGATGCCCTCAAATCCTAAAGAGGGTTGCCATCCTTGCCTGTTGGTCGACAAGGGTTGCAATGCCCTTACCTGGTTTGAGCAAGGGCCACAATGCCCTCACCGGCCACTAATGAGGGCCATGAGCCCTTAGCTTGTGGCCAGAAGGGCATTGTGGCCCTCGCTTGGATTTGGGTGAGGGCCCAATCCTCTCACTTATGACCAATGAGGGCATGAAGGCCCTCGATCTTGGCTAGCAAAGGACACAACGCCCTCACTCAGACCAAGTGACTCGCTTGTGCCTGGCACTAGACTAGAGTTGAAGAAAAAGAAAGAAAAGACAAGAGAAAAGAAAAGAAAAGAAAAGAAAAGAAAAATAAAATTGAGAAAAATGTTAAAAATTGGAAAAAAATTTCGTGTCAGCGCTGGTTATGTCACATAGGATAGTTGGTGTCTATAATCAGCGATTTTTGGACAAAATTGGTCGGATGGATTACATTGGTAAATTGTCAAAATGTTCAAGAAAATTAGTACAATTGAAAGATTCAAAATTAAATTAATACAAGTGTAATAGATTTATAAATTTTTTGGTACTTTTCCCATACTTTGAGTATCTCATGAGATGTCCACTTGCAAACAAGTACTAGTCTAAAAATAAAGGGATTGAAGCTTTCATTCACATTCCAGTATTTTTATTCCGAATGAACAAACAAGCACTATGGGCCTATTTTATTGTCGACAATGGAGCTTGGTCGATTAAAATGAGGTAGAATGGCAAAGAAAATTGGGAATGAAAATTGTTGCATTACTGCACTTTCATCAACATGCGGGAGGTGTAAATGAATAAAAATAAATGAGGCTTGATTAACAAGAAAAAAATTTGGATCATTAACACTAAACATTGAATTTGGTAACTTATACATGGAGAAAAATCATACTATGGTAAGCATATTTATTTAACTTGCCATTTTGTATGACAATTTGAAACAATATTGTGAGATTTCACGTGACTATTGTCAGCTATGCCATATTAGAAAATTTAACTCAAAAGTTTGAACTAATGGGTGAGGAGAAACCACATGTATATAAGGAGCATATATGATTTGTTATCAAGTGATGTAAGAAATATTTCAACACTCTTTCTCATATACAACTTGAATTATAAGTGGCATGTGGAATTTAATTGATGGGGGTGGACGCACATATGTGAAAGAGATAGCACTAACTCGATATCATGTGAAATTTTGTGGGAGTACTGCAAACTATTTTAAAAGCTTAACATATTTAATGGAAACGGTGTTTAGTAATTAAATATTATAGCAAATAAAACTAAAACCTTTGGAAAAATAGGACCCATCGGGCCCCAAATGCAGTAATTTCTATATCTCTTCCTATACTGATTCCTTATTACTCATTTCCACTCCTTTCGTCTTGTTGCCTCACTCCTGCGAATCAAACATGTACTGAGAGCAATGCGAATCCGTCATTCATGATTGAAAGAATGATATAAGCACATGACTTGGAATACTTGCCCTATCAATCAAGTAAACCCCTCTCTGAGATTGGCCTCGCATTGAGCCTAGCCAATCCCTTTCCGGTGGGAACGGTGCGTCACTTGATTCGTGTAACTTAGGGTTTAGTCTGGGTCCATCAAAGCCAATCTCATTCACAGAACATGGGGATTGCTTCTGCACTAGTACTACAAGTCATGGCCCATCCCATGTCCACCCGCAAACGCATACAGTCACATCTCCGCTCTCGTCGAGACCATTCGTCGCTTCACTTTTGGTATTACGTGCATTATCTTTATTGACCATTTGTACACATCTGTTTCATTCTCTTGAATGAACAAGGACGTCGTGAATTTAAATGTTATGTGATTTAATAATTAACAACTGATCGATCAATCCACGTATATTAGATCAGCAATAGAGTCACATGACAAGTATTGGATCATTAGGGTTGAAACTAAACTTGAAATGACAAAGGAAGATGAGAATGAAGACAAAGTATCGAATGGAGGATGCGAACGTTGTCCTTTGTTCTGTTAGGAAGTTGAATAATCGACGTTATCATAGGGTCACAACTCTTACTGAATTCAGAGGGCGATTCTCACATCTCATAAATTCCCCAGCTCAGTGTCCTCTTCCGTGATCCTTGTACTAACGACATTGCTTGGACCACCTCCCCACCTATCCTCCATCTCTTGATTCATGCTAGTCCCTTTCCAATGAAGACCCGATTTATTTTTCGTGGTGTGAAACACGAAAACGAGTGTTTTATTGGCAGTCAATGGTGTGGACTGATGCCTACAATCGGTTCACCGCGATGCTGTCGCAATCGGTCTGCAATGCAACTGTGACAGTGGCAACGGAAAGAGAGGAGCTTTTCTTCTTGCGCAATGAGTAGAATTCTGTTCGATGGATTTAAACATGGCAGAAGCCAAATGCCTTACCACTTACTAATAGGGCAAGAAACTTAATATATATATAGTATTAGCAACAATTGTGTGCATTTAGGGACAGCCGAATTGAAGATAGCCCGCCTTGATGCTCCTTGCACACTAGCAGTCAAGATGGCCTAATAATATCTACATCCAATCCGCATCAGCAGACGTTGGGACAGGCTTTATAGGAGATTTTTTTTACTATTGGTCGCCTGCAGCCTACTATTGTCATCTACGGAAAAGACACGTCGATGGAAAAATATCATCTTAGTTCATCCTTTAACTTAGGAAAAGAAAAACAAAAGCGGTGGACCCTCTTGGGGCTCTATTTAAAAAGATACAGCGTTCCCATTAGCTTGTCAAATCTCAATCATCACGTATTAATCGATTGATGCATGTAAATAAAGTAAGCATCAGATGTCAAAAATCCCATATCCGCAAACCAATCCGCTGGGCGATTGTCCTCTCGATGAACATGAAATATTTTGCTTCTGCTGACCGTGCTCGTGCCACACATTGAATTTGCGAGTACCGTGTTGCGCACGGCTATGCGACTTCTCTCGTCGGTCATTAAGCATGTCCAGCCAAGGTTGCAGTCTGACTTCTAAAACACTAGACATTTTGAATCCAATGAATCGCAGGCTTTAAGAAGAGACAATCTTACAATGATCGGGTCAACATTGACACGGAACGAACAGCGTGAAGGAAGAAGACGATTTCTTCAGTTAGACCAAAATCGAAAATGAGGTAATTTTTCATATGCACGTTAGAAGTCACTAGGCAAGTCGAGCGTGTTCACACCGAGGGCAAAAACAGTTGTGGTTTTCGTTCTAAAGAAATACAAAACTCCATCTAGAGTGACATGGCCCCATGGGATCATGTCATTACTCAAATGTACTTCTACAAACTAAAGGCCGTTTGATTATTGTCTTTATTGATAGATAATAAAAACAAATCAATTTGTATTTAGACAATTTAGACACCTTTTAATTAAAAGCAACTTTTGATAACGCTCAATGATAAGTTTTTTTTTTTTTTTTTTTTTTAAATTATTTTCGTTAAGCAAAGTCTGTCATATCTAAGTATTGGTTATACTTCATTCTTTATCTTTTATTGCTTCGTGATACTTTTCCTTGGTAAACTATGATACTCATGGAAGACCTTGAGACCGTTGAATCGAGTGCTCATTGCTTCTCCTAGGAGTGTTGACACTTTTTTCACTTGATTGCCGGTGATATCATAATCAATCTAATCTAGTATAATGAATTTAAATTATTTATTTTCCTCGATATGGATTATAATTTGGGGAAAAAATCATGAACCTTAGAGACGAGAATAATGATATTTAAATATTAAAAGTGCAATGAGTAGACAATACATTATTCATTTTGTATATATTTAAAGGACAAAAGAAAAAAGAAAAGAAGAAGAGAAAACTCAAGGAAGGAGTGAAATCGTGAGATAAACGGAAACACTATTTTATTATGAAAACAATAATGATCTACTTTTAAAATAATAAATTAAGCTTTTATTTATTTTCGAAAGAACAGATTTTGTTCTCAATCATCTAAACAGTGTTTTCCAAAAATAATTTTTGCTTTAAAAGCTGTTTACCAAAGGGCCTCTAATGAATGAATATCTTCTTTGTTGCATCTACACTAAGCATAAATGTACGCGCAACAAGCATACGAAAGAAGAAAAAGCTCGAGTTAAGGAATTGGTCAATGTATATGTAGAGAAACAAAATAAAAAATAAAAAAGGAACCTCTTCAAATTTTTTTAGACGTATATTAATTATCGGAAGGTATGTAACAATTCATTCGAAAAAAGTGCCAAAAATTTTAAACATATTGCATTTATACTAATTTAGTCCTTAAACTTTTAATTAGGTTAATTTGTCATAATTTTTTCACACTAATATCAATTTAGTCAACCTAGCTAATTTAGGCTGAAAAATTATTGACGTGGACACCGGTTGTCCTGCATAGCACGACCTGTATTAACATGAATATTTTTAATAATATTTCGATAGTTTTGAATTTTCTTATAATTTGTTGTTCTTTTTTTTTCCCTTCAATTTGGTCACTGCGGGTCGCAGCCCTCACCAAATTTGGGCGAGGGCCTTTGTGCTCTCTCCTATGCTTGGGGAGGGCTTGCTGGCCCTTACTTAGTGGCCAGTGAGGGTCATCGACGACCCTTGCCAAGCCAAAATGAAGGTAAGAAAAGGAAAAAATTAAAAAAAAGAAGAAGAAAAGAATTATAAAAGGATGGACTAGATATGAATTGACCAAATTGAAATGTATAAGATTGAATTGCTATCAACACAATAGGCTTGAAATTTTTTTGGTGCTTTTCCCAATTCATCCGAAAGCAAGTTAAACCAAAATTAGAAAACTCATATTTGAAAACTTTTTGATAGGGAGTGAATAAGCGAATTGCTTTATTTGCTCATCTAAATAACTACTTACTAAGATAATTGCCATATTATTTGTTATAGTCAAGTTATGGATGCATTTATTGATATGATAAATTTCCTCGTGGATAACTGGAGGAAATTCTTGATGAAAGATGTGAGTACTATATATATAATATTTTTGTATCCCGCAACATATCGTTCAAGTGGGCCGGTTTAAATGAAAAAAGCCGGTTCAGATTCAAAACCATTTTTTAAATTCGAAGTATATTCGAAGTATTTGGTCCAAAAAATTGAAAACCTGAGACTACGGTAGAGACAAAAGAAAGTTTGACCTGAGACCAAGTCCGAACGAGAGGGACCAGGTTGTCCCTTTGGGAGGGCAACAAGTGGATCCTAACCCAATGGGCCACGAAGAAAACAGCCTTCGCTCGCTTCTTTGCCTCTAATCAGTCCTCTCTCTCTCCTTCTCTCATTTGCGAAATCTCGTATGGTGTTCCATAAGATCATGTATAAGCAATGAGAAAAGGATCGAATCTTTGCATTACGAGTTATTACTGGTTATTCACAAACACATTTTCAACTACCAATATATTTAGTTAAGTCAACCAACTGTATGTTTAAATTGTGATAAAAATTGCTTTCGAATATGCCATCGAGATTACATAGGTTATAACTTTGTCAAAAAATTGAATTACAAAAAAGAAGAAGAAGGAATTACAAAGAGGGCAATCTTGAATTGGGTCGAGTAGCCTATATGGGGCAGGAGTTTGATTTTTTTCTTTCTAAGAAAATTATAATCCTAACTTAAATTTTTTCCTTCTTATAGACTCCTAATGGGTCTGGCCTCTCCCTTGTCCCACCATATATAACCCCCCACGAACCCATTCGATTCCTCTCTAGTTCACTCACCTCCTTCCGATCTTTTCTTCTCCCACACCTCTCGCATCAGTTAAAAAAAAGAAAAAGAATGGCTCTCGGAAAATCTGGCAAGCTCTCCCAAACGCCGGTGATCAAGCAGATTGTGCGGCGGTGCTCGAGCTTCGGCAAGATCAAGCACGCGTGCGATCAAGAAGGCCTCCCCCTGGACGTGCCCAAGGGCCACTTCGTCGTGTACGTCGGGGAGCGCAGGAGCCGCCACGTCGTCCCCATCGACTTCTTGACCCGCCCGGATTTCCAGGGCCTGCTCCAGCAGGCCGAGGAGCAGTTCGGGTTCCACCACGAGACGGGGCTGACGATACCATGCGGAGAGGAGGAGTTCGTGTCCCTCTGCTTTGGCCACAGGGAAGAGTTCCGGTCTCCGAAGCCGAGCCTCAGATAGGAAAAAGATGGGCACGGGTTAGGCGTTCTGGGTGTTCGCTTTTTTAAAAATCTTTTAGGGGTTGGTCGTCCTTGATTTTGGGGACCTTTTTCTTTTTCGATGGAGAAAAAGAAAACAAGAAACGGAGGATTAGTCAAGAGTAGTGTAGCCTGAAAGCCCGTTATTAGAATTGGGTTGGGCAGATGTGTCAATCGACTCTCTAGATTTGAGAGTTTGCTCCCGTCGTTGGTGTGGAGTGGAAGGTGTGCCATTGTACCTAAACCTACCTACCCTCTGAAAAAATTCAACTTTACTGATCTTGGGAACTCTGTTTTTCTTAGTTTCAGTGTTTGCTCTCCCTGTCTCTGTCTCTGCCTCCGTCTCTCTCTCACACCCATACACACGTGCACTTGATGGTTTCCTGATGATCTTTAGGACTCTGTATACCTTATTTATCGTTATGAGCTAATCCCTGCTGTGCAGACTCTGTAGTCTTTTTGTTACCGATGCATGCAGATGGTTACTGGCAACAAAAGTAAAACCATCCATCTCATATGCAGAACTTGATTACGAAGTTCATATTTATCCACGCTTTATTAGGACTTGCGTTTAGGTTTTATAGACACTTGGATAATTGACGACGGATTGAAAGACAGTCTCATGTTGTGCTTCTGTTGGGCATGGATTCCACGTAATAACGGTATGTTTGGCATTTACCATCTTCCTTTTACCTCCTAGTTTCATATCCCTTCTTCCTGTTTTTGCGCCTTTTATCATCAGTCTATATATTCAAAAACGCGTCGACAGCTCTCGGTCTGCGATGGTATTAAAGTTGAATTTCTTGATTTTGATCCTCTTCTAACCATTCGCGGATTGTGTTTCCTTTATACATGGTTTTAGCTTTCATCAATTAATTCATGGCTGCGAACCTCGACACGCTTCAAAATAAGTCATCTTGCCGATTTCCACGTAAGGAGCTTCCCAGAAGAATCAGGGGACAGCAGAGAGAAACTCCTTTTGCTCGAGCAGTATGTGCCAAGGACTTGACCATGCTGATTCCTTGGAGGGTCTTCTAAATAGTGCAATTATGCTTTTTCATGTTCGTTTCCTTCCTTGAGCCTGACCTGTTTATGACAAGAACCCTCGATATTTTAAGACTCGGGAACCTATCATTTGATTTTTCAGAAAAACAGTAGAGACAACCTTCTTTTTTTATTAGTTTCCCTTGTCATTTGATAAAGAAAGAACATTGAGAATCTGGGCCCGATTAATTTGTCCAGAACCACAGAAAACAGGTGGAGGGGAATGCCTTGTAGACTGTCAAAAGAGAGGGTTCACTGGCGTCACTGTTTCACCGTTCCTCACTCGGATTGGATCCCACTGTATGCATTGTCTCAGGACTGGAATTGAACGGGTGGCTGTAGTTGAGTTCCTCCCTTGTACGCAAACTCATCTTACTGGGCAACTCTCATTGATAATCCTCCATGGATGGAGCCTTTAATCATCTCTGCAAAAATTATCTCGCTGGTTTAACTGACGTTCTCGTGCAGACAGATTATCTGAGTGCATCGCTCTCTATTTCACTAAGTTACAGACTGGCCATCCATAACAATTATTTTGGGATCAAAACTCATCCGCTGAAAATCATTCGTTAAACGAAAACGTATTATTCTTGGATATCTATTGTGAGTAGACGCATTTAAATTTGAAACAACTACTCTCTTACTCCTTTTTCTTAAATAATATCTACAGTTGAATTTACCCTGCATACAATTAATTCGAATTTCACCTTCTTGCATAACTTATTTCTATAATATCAATATTTTGCACTTTGGGTTAAAGCCCATTGAAGCAAAAGTCTGTCCCCGGCCCGCCTGCCGTAATGACCTAACAAAGAAAAGAACCAATTCCTCTAATATACTTATTTCTTATGAGTTAGTATTAGCATGTTACTTAATCTTAACCACTCTAAAAAACTAATATACTGAGAAACTTTCGTTACATAAACATCTCTAATATATATCCTTATTATTATCATTACTTAGATATATTTAACAGATAATTGAGACTTGAGGAGGCAATGTTTGATTACATAATTTATCTAGTTCTTGAGAAAAGGTTGACCAAGCAGGCCGGCTGATGGCTTGACAGCACGAACACGCTGCACCCGACTAAACTCAAATTGAATTCGGTGAGATATCCGAGTCCCTGCTATAAAATAGACAGCAAAATATCTTAAGAAATGACACATTATAAACATTCAGCTAAATTTCCTCACATTATAGATTATTGTACTAATTAATCACATGGTACAATGGAGATAGACTTAGTTCAATTTAAAATTTCAAGAATCTAATTCGATTTATTCTAAGAAGGCAGTCTCAAGCAACGATAGATTGACCAAGGGAATCTGCAATTTAGTTTGGTTTTGTGAGGCATCGCGCTAGCAATCTTTGACCTTTTCTCTCACATTTTGTGCCTACATGTTCATCAATGAGTGTGTTGGCTTATCATTTACTGTCCAGAAATTTTTAAGCAACAAGTGAGAACATGGCTAATTCCATCTTTTTAATCAGGACTAGCTCTTTCTTGGTCTATGTTATAATCCTCTAAAATCTATCCAATTTCTGATTCATGATGATTAAGTCGCAAGCCTCTGGTCATTGAATCAAGGTCATGTTCGGTCCATTTGTATGTTATATTGGACCGGAAAATTTGCCCTTTTTTTTTTTTACCTGGTACTTGGTGATCCATGTTGAACCAGACGGGCAAAATTACTTCGATCAGTTCCATGTGGCAGAATATGAAATTCAAAATCTAATTTTCATGTTTCATCGATCGTTGTTGACCATCTATTGTCAGTCGTCGCTTTGGAAGATAAAGAGTCCAAGACCAGGTCATCAAACCTAGAGGACCTGAATTGCATCTCCTATACAGGACAACCGATGAGGAATAAACTGTCGTATATTATCATGAAGGCTAAATGATAATTCCCAAAGATAACGAAAGTACTTCCAAAATCCTAAGTGAAATAAATAAATAAATAAATAAATAATACCCCTAAGCAGCAAAGAAATTTGGAAAATAAACGAATGGGCTGAAACAATGCATAAAATACTAAATAGACCTAATATAAGAAAAGTGGCCTGAAACTCATGAAATCAATGAATTTTGAGGGCTGAAACGACAACAAACAGGTTCCTCGGTCTAGGTATGACAAGCGTTCGGAACGAGTTTTTCTAATTGGTGTTATGGCCCTGTAACTTCCTTGGATCAAAAGTTAAGGCCTATTTATCAAATGTTGCGCGAATTTGTGTTTGGGCCTGCCTTTTGATTTTCTCATTATCCAAATGCTGGTAAAGTCCTCAGCAGCCGCCTTCGCTTCACCTTGTCTTCTTAAATCTCTTGGAGGAACAAATGGCCGGTTTTGTATCTCAAGACAGAACGGAGCACATTCACAAGCAGCTCGATTAGTAGGAATCTAGCCTTATGTGAGGCTCCATTGCCAAAAGCAATGCCTGGCAAGGCTCATAGTGAGACTAGTTGCACGCTTGACCCTTTGAAGCCTTGGAGTACATGAAGAAGATTTGGAGTGTGTGAACTCATTTGTTTCTGCCTATGTACTGAATTACAGTCACATGACAGCGTCAAAAGATATGGCGCAGGTTACAATGCCAAATAGGAACCTCTGCATTTGCTCGGTAATGTCCCAAAATGCATTGTCTAAAATCTTCCCTGCCGAAGAGCATCGATCCTACTTCTTTTTTCTCGCGTTTTAAATCACTCAAATGGCCGATTTCATTAGTTTCTTTTGCTTGATGACCAAGTGGAGCCCTGTCATTCCTCTGTCTGTTCGTTCAATTTCTTTACCAAGTAAAGCGAATTTGATTACCTGAGTGTCTAGTTCACATTCAGCAATATCCTGTGTGCGGCATCCTTCATTATTTGGTCTTGAGAAAGATTGTCTCCTAGTTTAGCGAATAACTTTGCGAAAGTGACATCCTTAATCTGAGGTTCTCTGCAAAGGAATTTCTATTAGTGGCCAAACCAAAAATGATGACTGCTGGCAACAGTGCGGCTACATGGTTTCTTTTAGATTAGGGTCGATAGCTCACAAAAATTCTCCTTGCTATTGCCGTAGCATTTCTGCATTGATCGTATCTTCTAAGTAAAAGAAAATGCTCCCACACGATCTGCCATTCTGGGATTCTGGAAGAGTGATGCTCTCGAGAGACTGCTTGACGACAAGTCCTTGTCCTGTGTACAATTGGCTGCGGAGTACACAATCAAGTCAAATCATACCTCCACCAACAACTAGAATATGGTATGCGTAGATTGAAATAGTTCTCCTGATGACAACGAAATATGAGATGGTCTTGTTGGTCCAAGCAAGTTTAGCCAGACTCACGTTTGGTGGGTCGCTGCGGTTGCTTGAAGCTGCAATGAGAGAATAGAACTAACGCTTCTTCAAACATTGCTGAATAATGTCCATGAAATGAATTACTAGCGACAGCTGGCATTGTGACCGGCGAGGGGGAGCTATGAGGGAGGTCAACAAGCTAGTGGTTCGCCAGAGGGAAGTTGGCGCACGGCTAATAGGGCGACAGGAGCTTCGACTGAGTATGAGAGAGAGAGAGAGAGAAGCAGTTGAAGAGAGAGGAAGTAAATCTGGATAATGGACCCTCCTAATTTTTTGGGGGAAAATCCTCTTATACCTCGTTCCAAGATGAGATCTGGGATTTGATCTCCCAAGCTAAAATAAAAAAATCCTAAGTTTTCTTATGATTACAGGAAAATTGATCACATGTTATATTGGATGGCAAGGATGAAAACCTCAATGAATGGTCGAAAATTAATTTTTTGGATTAGTGATTAATCAAGGATATTTTCATAATTTCCTACTTCAATGGCATTTTTGTGATTTACTAGAGGCATTTTTGTAATTTCATGCAAGAGGGGGATGGAGGTGGTTGGCCAAGAGAATGGCTAACTCATGGTGCTCCCCCGCCACCGAAACATGGCCAAAAAGACCATTTCCCGTCGGAAGTCAGTTAGACCGGTCTAAATCGGTTTTGATTGGTTTGGTCAGACTTGGCCAAAATTGTGTGCAATTAGGTCCTTGGAGGACCTAGTCGTAAAAAAATCTTATTTAATTGAAAGAGAAATGGGCTAAATTGAAAAGAAATAATCCAAATTTATCCCAATCAAATCTATCGAATCTTTTAGTGGCAACTCAATTGATTTAAATTGATCCAATTATCTCATGAATGACATCAATTACTGAACAGATAACCTACCACAGACATAAACTATTCTCAACTACTAAGCAACGCCAACAGCAAGAAGAAATGGAACATCAAAAGAAGCCACGAGACATCTCTACCTGCTTTTCATCGCTGGCGAAAGGTGGGCTTCAAACCCCATTGCCACTCCGCTCACGATGACGCCTCAACTCCCACTGTCCAAACTCCACCTCCTCACTCCCACCCCCCATCGCGACTAGATACTTGGAGTTCTCGTGAATCTCCCTGATCTCGCCGAAATGCCGCCCGTCCTCTAGGTAAACGTCCAACTCCTCCTCTACCTGGAACAGCTCGTGCATCTCCCGCGGCGGGGCAGGCCTCAGCTGGGCCAGCTCCACTTACTCTCTAAGCCGCTGCTCCGGGCCGCCTCCGCCGTCGCCCATCAGGGTCAAGTACTCAATGAAGATGAGCTTCTTGGCCTTGGCTGGCGACCAAAGCACGGTGGTGGAGTAGGGCACACCGTGGAGGCTAGGGTGGAGGATCTCCACGGCGTCGCCCTTGGTGAAGGATGAGGGGGGGCGGTCTTTTCTGGTCCTCACATGTCATATGGGTTGATCATGTCCGTTTATGTAAACATGGAAATTGATCAAATTTAGACATCCGAGATAATCAGGAAAGCTATCGTATCCAGTCGTTTTATTATACATATAGATGTATGGATGGTTTTCATTAGGGCCAAAGTTTGAAGTTGAAAGAATTTTTGAATATGTTTATTTTAAAGAAAAATATAACAAAGTAAGGCGCCGTTTATTTGGTGGAAAACATGACATTCTTGGAAAATATTTTCTATAAAAAAATGACAAGTATTTGCCTCAAAGTTGAAAATGAAACTGAAAATATTTTTCATAGAAAATTTGATTTGCTTAACAATATAAATGCTCAAATTCAATAATGAGAAAATTTGGCTAAATTTGGGCCTTTAACTCCTCCCTCCTCCATAATAAGAATCGTGGCCGAATCTTGGCTTCTGGGTACATTTATATTCACCGGACAGGGAGGGATGATTTCTGTTGAGCAAGATTTTTGTACTCCTGGGGTCTCTATATAGCACTCGATTCCCTCTCGCTGGAATGCGTATTGGGTGGTGCCAAAGATCGTGTATCTGTCGTCAGTGAGGTTGTTCTTCTGTTGTCCTCGTAACTTTGTCTCTACTTCGTGCGTGACAATGTTCGTGAGGACTGCACTGTGGCACTTGCATGACTGACAGTTTCCACACTTGCTTGGGGATATTGAGGGCGGGAGAAATCTTGTGTTCTCAACTTGCCAAAAGCTCACTCCCGAGGAAAAATATTAGTATGCAGTTTTACTCGGGATGATGCCGCTTCCACTGCCTCCAGCTCCATCTCCTCCATCACCTCCGCTTCTGCCTCCACGGCTTCCAGCAAGATAACAAGGGAACCACTCATGGAGCAGGAGAATGGTGAATTTAGTCTTCTAACTTGTTCCTCACATTGACAATATGGACGCGATGATTTCATCTGAGTTTATTCTTCCTAACGGTAGCCGAATGTTATGGCATTTTTTTTTTTAAATTAAGGTAGAGAACACAAAATTATAACTTTCACTTATGCATGGGTTCAAGAACAGATCCAGTTATGACAAATCTAAAATCAAACTTGGAAGAAAGTTATGATGGCCCGCAAAGAGAGGATGAACAAGTTGAAGAGTACATAGGAGAGTACGATGGATGGATTTCGAAATCTGGTGCAGGCAGAGAAAAATGGAGATCCTCTTCATTGGCAGGAAGTATCAGTGATTGAAGAGTTGAACAAAGTTAAAGTTTCTCGGTCTTTAGTATTGTCGACGGGCGGTCTTTATCTTTTTTTTTTTTTTTCCTTTTTTCCAGCTTATTTCCTTAGACATTTGTAGCTTCAGTTTGAGGACTTTATTAAAGTGCTTCTCAGTTTTTAGTGCTGTCCATGGGCAGTTTTTATCTTTTTCTTATTTTCTTTTTTCCCACTTTTCACATAGAGATTTCAATAGTGAGCGTGGTTAGATGTGTAGCTTCAGATCTAATGACTTTGTAAGTGAGACATTCTTTTAAGAATACTATTATTGGAGAGATCGTGATCGTTATCTTCTTCCTTGTTTCAACTAACATGATTGTGTCATGGGCCAATCGTTTAGGATTGAGACTATGCAGCAACTTAGACCTCCTTGAATCGTTGGAGTACCTAAGCTAAGCTGAGTTTTAAAGAGAGACAATACCTAAGCTAAGCTAAGTTCTAGAGAGAGACGCTCCAGGAGAGAAGTTCGCTTGCTCACCAGTATCGAGAGAAGTTTGCTCTCTTACTCGGATTGTAGAGAGTTTTAGAGAGAAGAGCTTTGGGAGAGAAAAGGAACTCTATTATGAAATGTTTGGATGATTACAATTAGCGGGACATCACCTCTTCTTATACTATAGATCTCTCATTACAACCGTTGATTCATATTCGATATAACGATGGAGATTGCATCTCCCCATCTACCACCTACCAACATTTAAGCCAAGAAAGCTCTAAAACTCGCGTTTCGTCCATCCCGAAGAATGTTTCGGAAGCCTAGGTGATTTTGGATGGTCTTCTTCGATTGAGCACAATCCTTTGGTCATGGGAACCTTGAGATCATGACAACTGCATATGACACAATTGTAGCACTAACTTCTTTAAGATTTGTAACGATCCTAATTTAATACACAGTTAACATATATGATGTCCCTGCCTGACCTGGTCTGCATAAAAAACCTCAGAAACACTCTTGAGTACATTGTGTACATGACCGGAGGGTCGTCAGATGTATATTCGCTGAGAAAGAAAACAAATTGACTAGTACCAATCAATTCTATGGACATCCATATGCCCGAAGAAAATTAAAAACATGATTCAGCACTGGTCCAATATTTCCTACTGAAGTGGAGGATTAAACAAATATTTCCTACTGAAGTGGAGGATTAAACTAACTTATTAAAAGTAATTCTCATCCACCGAGTATCATTCCTGAAGTGAAAAACGTATTTTCTTTGAAATTTATTAAGAGTCGACGCATTTTATAGTGCATGCACCGTGATAACTGAACAAAGTAAAATGTATAATTGAAAAGTCATCCCAAACACGCTCAAATTAATCGATCATCTGGTTTTTTTCAGCTTGTAAAATGGACTTTCCTTTGATGCTAAACATTTTAAATTAACACATAAAAATCCTGCATTATAAGTAGAATGAGGCCCCCTTCATATACGGGGACATGATGACTTGACAAAAAGTAAACCTATACATTTAATATACTTATTTCATTGTGAGTTAGTATAAAATGTTATTTAGTCTTGGGTTCCGTTTATTTCATAAAAAATAATTTCTAGAATAATGTTTTTCGGATTTTATATTCATTTCACGGAAAATGAAGTTGGGGAAAACATTTTTTCATAAAAAAAAGTTTTTAAGATAGAGGAAAATGTTTTTCATCTTTTAAAAAGAGGAAAACATTTTCCTCACTCATCTTCTCTTATCTCACACTCATGTTAACCTTTCCATCTTTCTTTTTATTTTTATCTTTTTTTTTAAAATTCAAATTTTTGTTCTTATTCTTATTCTTTTATTTTTTTCTTTTTATATTTTATATTTTTATTTTTGTTCTATCTTGGCCGGTTGTTGGCCGAAACTACCGCCGACAATCGCCATAGGCGAGCCTCAAGTTTGTTGGCCTCGGGCGAGCTTGAGGCTTGTTGCTCACTTGATCAATGGCAAGCTAGGGCTCTAGGCTTGCCAATTGGGCTCTTTGCTTGCTAAGCTCGCCGATCTGGGGAGTAGCTTGCCAGCGTAGGGTGAGCTCGAGTTTGCCTTCAACCGATCGCCGATCGTTGCCATGGTCGACGGCCGGTCAAAGAAGAAGAAGACAAAAAAAAAAAAAAAAAGGAAAAGAAAAAAGGAAAAAGAAAAAAAATTAAAATTTGAGTTTTTTAAAAATAAAAAATTAAATATTACATTAAAAAATAAAAAAAATTATTGAAAAAGAGTTTATGAAGGAAAGGATTTTCTTTACCAAATAGAAGAAAATATTTTCTATTTCTTTTCAGGTTTTGGCTGAACACTAAAATTTAATTACATTTTCCCGAAAAATAACTTACTATAAAATATTTTCTAGAAACATTATATTTTTCACGAAACAAATGGAGTCTTAATCGCTTTAGAAATGCATGAACTGAAACTTTTGATTGTGCAAACATCTCTTGTATACCATATCAGTATAATTATTTAAGCATATTTAATAGAGAAATGAGACTTGAGGATGCAATGGTCAATTTCGTCATTTATCTAGTTCAGAGATAAGGTTGACCAAGCATGCCAGCTTATGGCTTGACAACATGAACATGGTGCACCTTACTAAACTCCAATGGAATTCGTTGAAATGGCTCATTCCTTGCTCCAAAATAGACGGAAAAAACATCTTTACAAATGACACATTTTAAACATTCAGCCGTATTTCCTCACATTAGATTATTGTACTAATTGATCACATGGTATGATGGAGCTGGACTCTGTTCAATTTAAAATTGTCAAGAATTTTGAGGGATAATATGGTTTGATTCGACTTATTCAAGGAAGGCAGTCTCAAGTAACTATAATTTGGCCAAGGGAATCTGAGATTTAGTTTAGTTTGCGAGGCATGGCGCTAAAAATCTTTGACCTTTTCTATCGTATTTGGTGCCCAGAAATTCATTAATGAGTGTGCTGGCTTATTGTTTACTGTCCAGGGCCAGAAATTTCAAGCAATAAATGAGAGCATGGCTAATTCTATCCTTTTAATTGGAACTAGATCTATCTTTGTCTATGTCTTAATCCTCTGCATCCATTAATTTTTAATTCATAATGACCATGTCGCAAGCTTCTGGTCATTGAATCAAGGTCACGTTCGGTCACGTTAGTATGCTACATTGGACCAAAAAATTTGCTGTTTTTTTCCGATATTTGGTGATTCGTGTTGAATCGGACGTGCAAAATTACTTCCATCAGCTCCATCGATTGTCAGTCGTCGCTTTGGCAGATAAAGAGACAAAGACCAAGTCATTGGACCCAGAGGACCTGAAATTGCAGCTCCTATACAAGACAACCTGTGGACCTGAACATGTCCTTAAAAGGTTCCCTCCTGAATTGGATATCCCGGGAGGACTTCCCCTCACAAGTCATTTAAGGCAAGTGAGAGGGAATAATATGGGATAAGGTCCCCATTGGGTTCCCCGGCCAATAGCCCTCAAAAGGGAGTAGGGGCCCACTCTTGATCCCCGTGAAGCCTTCCCTGGGTTCAAATCCCGGGCGCGGTTCAGGGAAATGACAGAGCTCTTCCTCGGGAACGAGGAGGGGGTGGCCGGCACAACCTATGAGGAATAAACCATCTTATATAATGATGAAGGCTAGACGACAATTCCCCAAAGGTAAAAAAAGTACTTTCAAATCCTAATTGAAGAAAAAAAAACCTAAGCAGCAAAGAAATTTGGAGAATAAGTAAATGGGCTGAAACTATGCATAAAATAGACCTAATATTAGGAAAGTGGCCCGAAACTCATGGAAACGATGAATTTTGACTCTTGAGGACCGAATCGGCCCTAAGCAGAAAACCTTTTATTTCAATAGTAAAAAGTCTGGTAAAGAGATGATACCAAAGAAAGATCCGAATGAATTTGAAACGGACCTGCATAATCTTTTATAATTACAACCGAGAAATCTTCACATTCATGCCGTTCCAAAATACCGACTTCGCTCATCAACGGCTCGTCTCTTGATGATCTGGCAGTCCAACAAGAATGGTTTGACACTGAGGGAGCATTTGATCTAGAGTGGTTCCAATATAAAGAAAGGAAAACTTTATTGCATAAACATCTCTAATTTATCAAATTAGTTTTACTATTGAAATATATATTATAGATACCTGAGACTTGAGGATGTAATGGTTCATTTCATAATATATCTAGTTCAGAGATAAGGTTGACCAAGCACGTCGACTTATGGCTCGACAACATGAACAAGCTGCATCTTACTAAAATGAATTCGTTGAAATGGTTCATTCCTTGCTCTAAATAGTCAGCAAAACATCTTAACAAATGACAAATTTTAAACATTCACCTAAATTTCCTCACGTCAGAGGACTGTACAAATTACGCACATGCTATGGTGGAGGCGGGCATAGTTCATTTTAATATTCAAGAATTGCAAGGAATAATATAATTTAACTCGATTTAATGAGAGAAGGTAGTCTCAAGTTACTATAGATTGGCCAAGGGAATCTGCGATTTAGTTTAGATTTGTGAGCTATCGCGCTAACGATCTTTGACCTTTTCTATCATATTTTGTGCCTAGAAATTCATTAATGAGCCTGTTGGCTTATTACTTACTGTCCAGGGCGAGAAATTTCAAGCAATAAATGAGAAAATGGCTAATCCCCTTTTTTCAATTAGGACCAGCTCTTAGTCTTTCTTTTAATCCTCGGAATATATCTAGTTTCTGATTCCTAATGACCAAGTCACACGTTTCTGTTCATCGAATGAAGGTCGCATTCAATCTGCTTGTATGTTATTTTGGACGAGAAAATTTGCTGCTGCATTCAGTATTTTGTGAACTCTGTTGAATCGGACATGCAAAATTACTTCTGTCGGTTCTATGTAGCAGAATATAAAATTCAAATTCTACTCCTCATATTTCATTGTTCGTCGTCCACCATTGATGGTTAGTCATCGCTCTGTTCGATTAAGAATCCAACACCAAGTCATCAGGACCAGAGGACCTAAAATTGCGTCTCCTATACAAGACAACCTTTGAGGAATACACTGTACTGTATAGTGATGAAGGCTATGGGACAATTCACGAAGATCAAATAAGTGCTCTCAAAATCTATGAGGAATTAACTTTGATATGCTACTCATGTTTGCCCTGATAAATGAAACGAAAAATAACTAGTAAAAAAACTGGAAGGTAATAAAGGATGAACTTATCTCGAGAAAGAGCTATTGAGAGAGAGAGAGAGAGAGAGAGAGAGAGAGAGAGAGAGATTAATGGGATACTTAATCCATGGTGAAGCAAGTTGCTCCCCTTGTCTGGTAGTAAAAAATATCCAAGGACTTTTGAGGTGTGCATGACAAAATTTCCGGAACAGAAATTGATTTCTGGCTAGAAATTGATTTATTAATTTTTATTTCAGAAATTGAGAAGTTAAAAATTTTAGTTTATGATTTATTTTTCAAATCTATTTTTGTAATAGAAATCTATTTCATAAATTGAAAAATTAAATTGCGTTACCAAACGGATTTCTATTCCAAACCTATTTCGGGGAACAGAGAAATAGAGAAATAAAGAAGTAGAAATTTTATCATGCGTGCCCTTAGAAAGATCAATCTCGTTCAACTCCCAACCCGCAAAGCAAGTTGGACTTGTCTTATTGAAGAATAAGTCGAAGTCTGCGGAAGCTCCTGATCCACAAGGCAAGTTGGACTTGTCTTACCGAAGAATAAGTTGTAGTCTACGGAAGCCCGCCAACGGACCCTTCGGAGAAGAAGGCAAGTGGAATTCGCCTATCGAAAAAGAAGTTGAGGTCTACGGGCGGCCACCAACTACCTTTCAGAGAAGTATTTTATTGGAAGTCTATCTAAGCGGAGTCCCTATTCACACAAGAAATAAACTCACTCATATGCTGAAGGGAAAAATCTGAAAGGTTGCGTTGTTGAACACGACTTATTGATTTTTAGAACAGCTAACACATGTTGTGAGCCCACCAATAGAGCTTCTAGCGAAGGCTCATGTCAATGACTTCACACTTGATAAGGGCTATATAATTGAAGCACTCTCCACTACCAATAAACTCACTAGAATGCTAAACTGAAAAATGGGGTGGAATCAAATCCTCAGCCTCCTCTGTTGCTTCTTTTTCTTACATTCCTCCCTTTCTTTGCCCTGTTGGCCAGCACGATGCGTTGCTCCTTTTTAAGAACTCTTTCCTAGTTGATTGCACGGCACTGGACTTTGTTTGTGAGTATGATGGGGTCCCCTCTTATCCAAAGGCAAACTCATGGAACAACGGTAGAGATTGTTGCTCGTGGGATGGTGTCATGTGCGATAATGTTACGGGTAACGTCATTAGTCTTGATCTTAGATGCAATTGCTTTTGTGGTGCTCTCCATTCTGATAGCTCCCTCATTCTCCCAATGCTTGAAGTGTTGCAATTGTCTTCTTGCAGCTTGACCAAGATCCCGTATTTCTTGAATTCGTTAAAAAGATTAACACACTTAGACCTCTCTTACAACAGGATAAGTGGGGAGATCCCAAGATGGTTTTGGGGAATAAGCCAAGATACATTGGAAACATTAGATCTTTCTCATAACCTTCTAGAGGGAGGTATAAAACAATTTCATTGGAAGCGATTGGCATATATCTACCTTCAGAACAACTCTTTCCAAGGGCCACTCCCAATCCCTCCACCTTCTACTTCTTACTTTGATGCCTCTCACAATGGTTTCACCGGTAGGATCCCCTCTTCGATTTGCCAGATGAGTTCACTCCGGTCTTTATATCTGTCTAACAATAATCTCACAGGGAATATGCCCCCATGTTTTGGTAATATAACCAACCTATGGACTGTAGACTTGAGTATCAATAATTTCCAAGGGCCACTCCCACTCCCTTCACCTTCTACTTTTCAATTTAATGCCTCCTACAATGGTTTCATTGGAGAAATCTCCTCTTTGATTTGCTAGTTGAGTACGCAACTGAATTTAGATTTGTCCAACAATAATCTCTTTGGGAATTTACCACCATGTTTTGGTAATATAACCAATCTCAAGTATTTAGACTTGAGTAATAATAAATTCCAAGGGCCACCCCAGATTCCTTCACCTTCTACTTCAAATTTTATTTCCTCCCACAATGGTTTTACAGGTGAGATTCCCTCTTTGATTTGCTAGTTGAGTTTGCTCTGGTATTTGGATTTGTCTAACAATAATCTCTTTGGGAATATGCCACCGTGTTTGGGTAATATAACCATTCGACATATCTTAACTTGAGCAGCAATAAATTACAAGGGTCAATACCACGCTCCCTAGTCAAATGCATGAGCTTATTATCACTAGATCTCGATCACAATGAATTTAGTGATATCTTCCCACATTGGCTAGAAGCATCGCACTGGAGCACCTTCATTTGCGATCCAACAAATTTCATGGTATTATTGACCTCACTAGCTTTGGACTCTCCTTCCCTGCTCTTAGATGTTTAATTATTTCCAACAACAATTTTGTTGGATGGTGGCCCACAGAGTTCTTCTTGAACACCTCATTGGCCGCAATAGATTTATCCAACAACAACTTTGGAGGGCAAATTCCACTTCCGTCTCCCGTCACAAATTATTATTCCATTGCAAGTAATAATATAATAGGAAATATCCCTTCTTTGATCTGCAATGCCACTAAGCTTGTTTTTATTGACTTATCTAACAATGGCATATTGGGTAGGTTGCCTCAGTGCTTAGTAAATTTTAGCACCGTTCTCTTAGTTTTGAACTTGCGAAGTAATCTTCTCGAGGGCACAATTCCTCAATCATTTTCTTCTAGAAATAGATTGATGACTCTTGACTTGAGTCGAAATCAATTTGAAGGCACAATGCCTTGATCTTTTGTCAAATGTAAACATCTGGAAGTATTGAATCTTGGTGAAAACCAGATAGTGGATATGTTCCCGAGATGGTTGGGAACACTCCCACAACTAAAAGTACTTATTTTAAGGTCCAATAATTTGATGGGTCTTTTGAATATCCGTAGGGGATCTTATCTCTTTCCCAGGTTACACACTTTGGACCTCTCCAACAACAACTTTAGCGGTCCTTTACCAGCCAACTTGTTCATGAACCTTAAAGGCATGATGAATTGTGAAAATGAGCAGGATAAATCCTTGTATATGACACAGTTCTTTCGAATGACACTATATGAAAATTCCATAATCGTGACCATGAAAGGGTTAAAGATTGAGCTAGTGAAGATCTTGACCATCTTCACAACCATTGACTTATCGCACAACTCTTTCCAAGGGGATATTCCTAGAGTTATTGGACATCTTCACTCTCTCAAAGGGCTCAATCTTACTCATAACCACATTACTGGTTCCATCCGACTCTTGGGAACTTGACTAATCTTGAATGGCTCGATCTTTCTTCAAACAAGCTTATTGGAGGAATTCCTAGTAAATTGGAAGATTTGACTTTCTTAGAATACTTAAACCTCTCGAATAACCAACTCATTGGTCAAATTCCTCAAGTCAAGCAATTGGGCACATTTTCAAGAGACTCGTTTAGCAAGAATCTAGGCTTATGTGGAACTCCATTGTCAAATGGATGCCTTGACGATGTTCAACCTCCTCCACCATCTTCCCCATCAACTTTCGAACATGAAGTGCATGAGAGTTGGTTTGACCAAAAAGTAATGTGGATTGGTTATGCATCGGGAAACCGTCATTGGGATTTCGATAGCATACATTGTATTTGAAATAGGAAGGCCTAAATGGCTCACACGAAGTGTGAGAATACTAGAGAGAAAAATAGTCGAGTATAGAGAGAAGGCAAGGCGAAGGCCATCAAATTTGTTTGAAGAGTTGTTTTTATTAGGATGCACGGGTGAGTGAGTTGTGTTAGAGAATTTCACATCGGAGAATTAATATGGTATGGAGTAGTTAACATATTCTAGTTACCCTATAACTCATTGACTTAAGCTTTTGAGTGAAGGTGAGTCTAATTGGATATGTTGATGCACTTGGACTTGGGCTCCCTCTTGACGGTCTCTCCAAATGAAGGTATTAGACTTCTATTATGTGCTGACAAGACAAATGGTATCAAAGTAGGGATCCCTCTAGGAGATGGGTGATACGAGGAAAAGCTTGTGGTCTTCCTGGTTCTATGAGGGCGGAGAGTGATCACCGGGGCCAGGAGGGCTCGGATAATGTGCGGCTCTCGTCTAGCTTCTAGGATGGCAATGGGGGCACATGAATGAACCGAATTACCCATTAAATAGGGATAATGTTCCTGGATCAATGGGTGAATCTTAAAAGGAGGTCTATTATCACGTTTCTAACAAGAGATAGCCTTCATTGGCTTGCAGAGATTAGGAGGAGCTTAGTAGGCAAAAGAAGGTGCAACAACGGGTGTGCAGTGTTGAGAAAACTCCTGGAAGATTTTGAAGTTGACAAAACTTTTCTATTCTCATTCTAAGGTATACCAGACTTCTAGGGAATTCTCTCAAAGTCTATTCTTCATCAAAAGTTTGCCCCACTCTGACGAAGATCTAGACTGAACTCAAGTGAAGACCGAAGATATAATCAGACTTAGGATTATTTTTCTTCCTTCAAGGTTTCAGTATGAACAAGATATATATGGCCTTCTGGATGAAATCCCACTTACCTTTTCGATATTTTTGATGGGATCTTTCACGGACTGGTATAATCTTTTTGGAAGACAAGTTTATTTGGAAATATTCTACTTATGGTAACCAAAATCATGTTTATATGGGCGACCGGGATCGTTGAGCTTTCATCTTGATCTTAAATCGGCTCAAGATTCTCTTAATTGATTCTGTCCAACGGGTTGATTGGAAGGATTTCTCTGGAAAGTGTTAACGGTCACAAAAGGCATGGAGGAGTACTTAAGGAGGTTTTACGAGTCATTCGAGAGAGAGCGTGAAAGATATAATTCCAAAGTCTAAAGCTTTTCAAATCATTTGTTCTTCTTCAAAAGTGCTCAAACATGTATTTGAAAGAGAGAAAAACACTAAAGAGTGACTTAGCGAGAGGATTAGAAATTCTCTACTAAATAGTCAATGATATATTGCTGTAATTCTCTTTTGATTCTTAGTGAAAACTAGCCAGAATGCTATCAGCACGGGAGAGTGGACGTAGGCTTAATCTAAGCTGAACCACTATAAATCTTGTGTCCATTTTCTCTTCCCTGAACTTCTTTAATTTATCTACCGTGATACGTTTATGATTTTCACTCTATTTGCTTAAGTCTGAATCTCTGTTCAAAGTCTCTAGTTCAATAGACTCTAAAAATATTTTTACTGCAATTTGAGATTAATCGTTTTTATACCTATTCACCTCCTCTAGGTGTTTATACTAGCTTTTTCACGTAGTTGGCTAGGGATGCTACATTTTTCGGGGAGCACAAGTAACTAGAGATTCGTAAATGGATTTGATCAAGGGAAGCAACTAATGGAGTGAAGTGACCTGTTCTTTGGGCAAGCATTGCCATTTATGTAAGTCATAGGGAATGGTATTGATGGTTAAGGGAACACAAGGAAGTGACAAAATAGCCGTAATGAGGGTGTTGCGAAATTGAGTGGGGGAGAATATCACAATCTGTGAATCCTCTTGTACTTGCGACACTTGTGAGTGGAACTTAGGTTATTGGGTGAAGAGCGAGTGATGTAGAGGGATGAACACAATTAGTCTATGAGAGTGGCGTTAGGACAGTTAGTGCTAAGAGTTCTAGGATCGAATAATTATATTACTTAGGAGCTCTGAAGGTAGGGTTGGCCTTCCAAGCACAAACTGGTCGAGAGCTAATGCCGCTCTCTTGATGAGGCCATGGCAGGCCAAAATAAGTTTTGGAACTTAAAGTAGATTGTTGTTTCGCTTGATGAACTAGATGCTTGAGCTAAACAGTACAATCTTATATAAAGAAGTTATTCGCCGTATTGTTCTTTGAAACAACTATAGAAAGAAGGCTAGCTTGGCAAATTCTGCTCACCAGGCGTTGAATGGGCTATTCCATGACCAAGGAACTACCGATCTATAACAAATGGTATCGAGTTAATGGTTGTGATTTTCAGGCGGTGGATGTTGTAGTGCAGCAACGCAGGCTCATAGGAAGTTGATGCAGAATGATGCCTGAATTAAAGGGGAGTAGACCTAAAACTAAGCTCACACATGAGAGGGAGATTGTTAGGATGCAAGTGTGAGTGAGTTGTGTTAAAGAAGTTTCACATTGGAGAATTGATATGGTGTGGAGTAGTTAACATATTCTAGTTGGCCCATAACTCATTGGTTTAAGCTTTTGAGTAAATGTGAGTGCAGCTAGATATATTGATGGGCTTAGACTTAGGCTCCCTTCTATCTGAGAAAGCTAGTACGAACACCTAGAGGGGGGTGAATAGGTGTTTAAAATAAATCTTGGCAAATATATGCGGAATAAAATAAACTTCAAATAAAACAATGGAGTTAGGGAAGAGAATAAGAACACAAGGTTTATAGTGGTTCGGCTTAATCCAAGCCTACGTCCACTCTCCCACGCTAACAGCCTTCTTGGCTGGATTCCACTATGTAATCAACAAGAGATTACAACTTTGAGTGCAAACACTTAGGAGTAGATCGCACTATCTCACTAAGTCACTCTTTTGGTATTTCTCTCACGATCACAAACATTTAAGCTCTCCAAAGACAAGTGTATGATCAAAGGTCGCTCAGACTTTGGAATTATAAATTCTACGCTCTATCTCTTGCTTGCTCATCGGTCCATGATCTCCTTAAATACTCCTCCACTTCCAAACTAGCCGTTGGACAGTATCCCGGAGAATCGTCTTCCAATATACCCATTGGACAGCTCTATATCTAGAAGATTTGGTAGCCGTTGAGTGACAAAGGTAGAATCCCAAATTGATTCCGATCGCTCATACAAACGAAATCTTGGTTTCCATAAGTAAAGCTTCTTCGTATAGAAAGATCTTGTCTTCAAGATCCAATCGTCAATCAAATAGATTGAATCAATCAAATCAATCTTGATGTGAAATCCAAACCAGATCACTAGCCGTTATATGATTGGGCTTGAGTTACGTTCTGTCGAATTCTGGATGTAAAGTCTAAGAGCAATAGACTTTACAATCTGAGTCTGAGTTGCGATAGACTTTGCAATCTGGGTCTGAACATATTTGCTTCTGAACAGATTTAGCTTTAAGGTCTGTACCCAGTTCGGCTTCAAAGATAGGGTCCGTCTTCCTGTTCAGCTTCAAAGATAGAGTCTCGTCTTCTCGGTTCATCATTCACTTTCGAGTCGGAATTAGTCGAGTTGAGCAAACTTCTGATGTAGAATAGACTTTGACACTAAAGTCTCGCGCCTTCGACTTTGACACAAAAGTCTGGAAATCTTCAAAATATACTCGAACATGTGTTACGTTCAGTCTTCTGGCCTTCTTCTGACTTTGATAATATCCTTTACATGTTCTATCATCTGCATGGTCTATTACTTAACCGTTAAACATGTTAGTAGCCTTTGATTTATTTTGTCATCTTCAAAACATCATAAGAGATTTCCCTAACAATCTCCCCCTTTTTGATGATGACAAAACAATCTCTGAATATGCAGAATTGTAAACATGCTTTTAAATCAAAGGATATCAGAAGATAACAAATAGATTGAGCATAACAATATATAGAAAAATAATCGTAGCTCAATATAACCAATCAACACATATGCATATTCATATATTCTCCCCCTTTTTGTCATAATCAAAAAGTGATAATAATAGATTCACGTAGAGAATATAAAATGATAATAAATATCTTGCATGAATCACAATTTCCAAAAATCAGTTTTTATAAAGTAAATCGAATATTGAAGATATGCAATATAAGCTCACTTCGATCATATCAGCAAATATCCAATAAAAATCACGGATGCATCATAAAATTCACGTACCCTTTTTTTTTTTTTTTTTTGTCAAAATAAAATGATATTATCAATAAGAGATTTGTTAATGACAAAAGGTAATAAAAGATGCACTAACCGGATTTTTTTATAACAAATTCTGACACATTTACCTTTCCTTCCATTCATAATAAGATCACGATCAATCCAAAAGATTTTTCCATAATTGATCAAAGCTCCCCCTCAATTTGTTGCCTTTTAAGATGATCACGATTCTTTTCCTTTTCTTTTGGATTCGATTTCTCCCCCTGTGATCATGACAATATTTGCGGATAGAATTGTTGTCTGTGCACATTGAATATAATATTTTTCCAGTATTTCCTTTGTAGCAACAACATCCGCAACGATCACTTGCATTTTGAAATTCGAGGCAAAAATTTATTTTCTTCAATCAAGCTCTTCTCGAATTCAACCTGCATAAACTTAACAAACTTTTTCCACAAATAAGCTGTAATAATATCCACGTAATATATAATACCCTTTCTTCAAATAGATAAATTGAATAGCATATATGAAATTAAGATTCAGAACTACTCAACCTTCCGTACGGATACATAAGGGATTTCCTCAACAATTTGCAAAAATTTTGCATAAGGAATGGAATCTTTGAACTTCCAAAAGATAGTATAGAATCTCCATGATTTTCTGATTGAGTTTTTCAAAATTCATATGGAAGATTCTTTTGTAACCTGTAAATTCTTATATGACAGATAATAATCTTTGCAAAAATGTCACATAATATCTTCTTTTGATTTGCGGATTAAACTTGCTAGATATGATATATCTTCTAAGAATATAGCAAGAATATCCATGAATATGCAGTAATATCTTTCAAGATCAAAGAGATTTCCTTGAGCAGAAATTTCAGATATGCATTTTGCAAAAGGAAAATAGATATTTTTGTCACATGCCAAAATTGCAATACCTTATATTTATGACAAAAGATATTCGCAATATAATCATCATGATAAATGCACGTAGAAATTTGCAAGGCGGGATGAAAAAAATATTCTCTTACCCATGATATATATTTCAAATATACCATAAAATAAAATCATTACCAATCTTCGCATGAGATGCATTTCTGATTACATCATGATTTGCATAGAGTTGCGATCATTCATCCCTTAAAGAATTTCCTGCAATCAACTCATTTCCTTTTTGGTATCCATCAATTTGGATCCTTCCATGACGTTAGAGCAAAATATATAATCTCCAAATATTCTTTCTTAATTCATCATAACAAAGTATTCAAAGAAAGAATATTATACACAATGACATTTTGAAAAATAAATTCTCACTTAGTCATAGTACAATAAAAAAAAAAGAGAGAATAAAATCCTTGAGTATCTAAAAATATCTTGCATCACCACATAAAACAAATTTTCACTTTGCAAAATATGATTAAATTTGAGAGTATAAAATTAGACAAAATAATCTGAATTATCTCAAAGAATCGCACATACTAAATCAAATTTCAACTAACAAATCACAAAAACAAATCATATGATTCTTTCTTCAATAAAGCAAAATATGATCATTATAAAATCTCAATCAACCAAGAAAATATCGAATATCAAGCATAATGAGAATTATTGCCCAAATCAAATTGAGAATAAAAAATTCCTTACCAAATCCTCTTTCTTCTTTCTTCTTCATATCCTGCAAAAATGACTCATCTTTTCTTTGGTACCCATTTTTCTTGGGTCCATGAGGGTTAGTAGAATATGCTATTTTTACCCAATTTTTCTTAATAGGTCTTCAAACTTTAGGACAATCTTTATCAAAGTGTTCCGAATCTCCACAATTTGAACACTTGAGGGCATTTTGACCAACAGGTTTTACAAACACTTTTTGAAAATGATTTTTGTAAAATGTCTTTCGAGGTCTTTGTTTAAGTCTCTCCTTGACTTTAGGAAAATCAATTAGAGAATCATTTTCCTTATTGAAACCAAGTCCAGACTTATTATAATAAGGAACTTGTATAGAAAGGATATGCTCTAATGTTTTTGAACCATTTGAAAATCTTGTCGAAATATTTGAAAATTCTTTCTTCAAAGAATCATTTTCTTTGACAAGTAAATCTCGACTTTCTTTTGTTTGTAGAAAATCTTTTTGCAAAATTTCAAAATTTTCTTTTTGAGAAATATCCTGTTGCCTAAGCCGAGAATTCTCCTTTTTAAGTTCGAAGATCCTTTTAAGAGAAGATTTGAAATTTGAGCAAAGCTCATTTATATACTTTGAAACTTTGAGAGGAATTTTTGAATGACTTACCTCGATTTCCTCATCGGATTCTAAGTCTGTGTCTGAGTCAGACTCTGATTCTGAGTTTGTGTCTGAGTTAGACTCAGATTCTGAATGTGCCGTCAAGCATAGATTTTCTTGCTCATCATCTTCTTTCATTATTCTTTTCTGGCCATTCTGCTTGTATTGATTTCTTCCATCAAATTTCCTTCCTTTTCTACTCAGCTTTTTGAATTTCTTGACCATAAAGGCAAGTTCTTCATCGTCCATGTCATTTTCTGAGTCTGTTTCATCAAAAACAGCACTAGATATTAAAGCAATGGACTTCTTACCTTCGGGATCTTCATCGTTGAGTTGTTCCACTTCATAGGATTGAAGAGTGCCAATCAATTCATCAACGAAAAGCGGCATAATCATTTGAGTCTCCCAGATTGAGGTCTTGACATGGTTCCAATCTTTTGAGAGACCTCGCAAGAGTTTGTTGACCTTCATTGGGGCAGAAATTTGCTGACCTTGATATGCTAAACCATTTACAATTTCTGTAAAACGATCGAACATATCTCCAATCAACTCTCCTTGCTTCATCTTGAAGGATTCATATTGGCCAAGCAAGAAGTTTACTTTTGTCTCTTTTACACGATCGGTCCCTTCATATGTAACATGAAGTTTATCCCAAACTTCTTTTGCTGTTTCACATGAAGAGATTCTGTTATATTTAGCAGGAGACAATGCGCAATATAAAGAATAAATAGCTTTTGCATCAAGCGCTTCTCTTTTGGACAACTCCGTTCGAGACATAGGAGCGGGGGATTTGATTTCTTTGTCTTTGCCATTCTTATTTGATGTAGACGCAGCAATGGGATTGATTCCTCTTTCCACAACATCCCATTGTAAGAGATCTCTAGATTTTAGGAATGCTTTCATTTTGTTCTTCCACACGTCGTATTCCTTTCCATCAAAATATGGTGGCCTTGTGTTGCTTTGCCCTTCCATAAGTCCTGGTGCCAAGAAACTAGCCATAAAGAATCTTTAGCTCAAAAGTAAAAACGCTTTTATAAACCGAGTACTTGGCTCTGATACCAATTGAGAAAGCTAGTACGAACACCTAGAGGGGGGTGAATAGGTGTTTAAAATAAATCTTGGCAAATATATGCGGAATAAAATAAACTTCAAATAAAACAATGGAGTTAGGGAAGAGAATAAGAACACAAGGTTTATAGTGGTTCGGCTTAATCCAAGCCTATGTCCACTCTCTCACGCTAACAGCCTTCTTGGTTGGATTCCACTATGCAATCAACAAGAGATTACAACTTTGAGTGCAAACACTTAGTAGTAGATCACACTATCTCACTAAGTCACTCTTTTGGTATTTCTCTCACGATCACAAACATTTAAGCTCTCCAAAGACAAGTGTATGATCGAAGGTCGCTCAGACTTTGGAATTATAAATTCTACGCTCTATCTCTTGCTTGATCATCGGTCCATGATCTCCTTAAATACTCCTCCACTTCCAAACTAGCCGTTGGACAGTATCCCGGAGAATCGTCTTCCAATATACCCATTGGACAGCTCTGTATCTAGAAGATTTGGTAGCCGTTGAGTGACAAAGGTAGAATCCCAAATTGATTCCGATCGCCCATACAAACGAAATCTTGGTTTCCATAAGTAAAGCTTCTTCGTATAGAAAGATCTTGTCTTCAAGATCCAATCGTCAATCAAATAGATTGAATCAATCAAATCAATCTTGATGTGAAATCCAAACCAGATCACTAGCCGTTATATGATTGGGCTTGAGTTACGTTCTGTCGAATTCTGGATGTAAAGTCTAAGAGCAATAGACTTTACAATCTGAGTCTGAGTTGCGATAGACTTTGCAATCTGGTTCTGAACATATCTGCTTCTGAACAGATTTAGCTTTAAGGTATGTACCCGGTTCGCTTCAAAGATAGAGTCTCGTCTTGTTCGGCTTCGGCATAGAGTCCGTCTTCGGTTCATCATTCACGTTCGATGCGGAATTAGTCAGAGTTGAGCAGACTTCTGATGTATAACAGACTTTGACACTAAAGTCTGGCAGTCTTCAGATTTTGACACAAAAGTTTGGAAATCTTCAAAATATACTCTGGACATGTGTTACGTTCAGTCTTCTGGCCTTCTTCTGACTTTGATAATATCCTTTACATGTTCTATCATCTACATGGTCTATTACTTAACCATTAAACATGTTAGTAGCCTTTGATTTATTTTGTCATCTTCAAAACATCATAAGGGATTTCCCTAACACTATCAATTTCTCAAGTTCACATTTGTATGTTATATTTGACCTGAAAATTTGTTGTTTTCCTTGGTGTACTTGGTGATCCATGTTGAATCGGTCGTGTAAAATTACCTCCATTAGTTCTATGTAGTAGAATATGAAATTCAAAATCCACTCTTCACGTTTCGTCGATAGTTGATAGTTGTTGACCATCGATTGTCAGTCGTCGTCCTGATAGATAAAGAGTCCAAGACCAAGTCATTAGACCCAGAGGACCCGAAATTGCATCTCCTACACAAGACAACCTAACTGTCTTATGTAATGATGAAGGCTAAATGATAATTCCCAAAGATCAAACAAGTACTCTCAAAATCCTAAGTGAAAAAAAAAAAAAAAAAAAAAAACTAAGTAGCAAATAAATTTGGAAAATAAATAAATGGACTAAAAGAATGCATAAAATAGACCAAATACTAGAAAACTGGCCTCAAACTCATGAAAACGGTAAATTTTGAGGGTAGAAACACCGATAAACAGGTTCTTGATCTAAATTTGACTATGTTAAACTTCAAGATGTGATGAAAATTTTTGTTAAGAAACTCTTTCAAAAATCGAACCTTAAGAGTTGATAAAAATCCTTTAAATACCAAAAGGTCATGGGTTCCAGCACAAAACGAGATTCTGCCTTGCATGCAACGAAACTGAAATCTTGTTCTTTTAAATCCAGAAAATCATGAGTAAAATATAAGTCATAAATAATGATGTTTACAACATTTTTCAAGAATGAAGCAACCTCAAAATCATAGCACATTTTAACCCACGAAAATAGCAAACAACGATTGTCCAGTAAACAGATCTGAAGAGAAATCCAAACTCAGCTCCTTTGAGCATGTCCCTTGCAAGCTTAGTAGCCATAAACCTTCAAGAAACTCACATGCAAGACTTCCCACACATCGTAGCATACATGCAAGCTAAAATCTTACATAGATCTAGCTGCTATAACCCGAAAATCCACTGGATCGAGCTAAACCATCCTCATTAGCACTAATCTAACCACCCCTAAGCGCAATTAACAACCTAATCAAAGATTAGGAAGTTAACTCACGGTTTTCGACGTTGGTGGGCTCACGCCGATGGCGACGAGATGGTGACGAAAACACAAGACAACCACGGCTTGCACGGAGGCTCGACGGAGGCGGTGACTGCCCTACAAGTCCTCGGCTAAGGAGGAACGGGTGAAGCTGGCGGTGGTTGCTCGCGGCAAAGCTGGACGGTCGGACGGTGGGTTGGTGGTGGAGGTATGACTGTGGTGTGGTGGTGCCGAGTTCTAGCGGGTGGGGGTTGTGGGCGCGAAGGGAATGGTGCTAGTGGTGACGGCAGGAAGATGAGGGAGCTGGCGATAGAGATGGAAATGGAGGTTGCGACAGCAAGGGAATTAGAGGAGGGAAGAAGAAGGGAGAGGCGGAATAAAGAATGTGAGGGAAAGAAAAGAGAATGGGCAGAAGGTGGGTGAACGTGCATGAGGAAGAGAGAGAAATGAGAGAGAGAGAGAGGAAGAATAAGGAGGTCAAAGGAACAACCAATCAAGACTTAGGAAAAATATCTAAATTCATCATCACTATGCCCTCAAAGTCCTATGCCCACCCAATCACCATTTTTCCTCTAATTTCTCACAAATAAATTCCTTTTGGGGTAGAAAAATCCTATTTTCTCTACCCATCCGAATTTCCTTTTCCATTTTTTTTTTTGTCCGAAAATTGTTTTTTCGCAAAATTTTGGACTCGACGAAAATTCACCGAAAGATGAGACAACGTTTAATAAATGAATCGTGACATGCTCCAACATCCGATTCTTGAAACCGAATTAAATTTCGTGGTTAAAACCGACCGAACACAACTTTAGTACGACATAATCTATCGGATAGCTTTTATGAATTTTAGCACGTTTGACCCATGGTCGATAATTTTCGACCCACGTTTGTGCATTTTCAAATTGTAGACGACCCCCGGTGGTCACAACATCGCGAGGTTTCAATTATGTATCCCGAGTATAAGATCGATAGAAAATTGGGTTATTGCCGTTCGACGTGAATATCGCAATCGTGCAGAACCATCCGCAATTCGACTACGTTTTTCCATCGAATCAACTTATATCTGTTCACTAATCGATTTATAACGGTATCGTATTGATCCTTACCGATTTCCGTATTTGAAACCTTGATATTTTCTCGACAACTCAGAGTTGCCAATGTGTCGAAGAGGTACGTGTGGCTCGAAGAAAATCGACGACGGGTCAATTGCACTAAAAATTCGTAAAAGCTACCCGGTAGGTTAGGTCACGCTAAAATCACGTCAGATTGAAATTAATCGCAAATTTGAACCCAATTTCAAAAATTGAAAGTTTTGTATGTAATGAGTTATTTTAGAAATGTCGACTTATCCTTCGAGGAATTTTTGATAAGTTTGGAATTTTTACGGAAAATCGATTCGGACAATTTGGAAAACGAATGGAAATTCGGATTGGCCAAATCGAAGAGATTTTGGCCTGCTGTGTGAGCTTCTTGGTGAAAGGAAGTGGTGTGGGCTTTTTCTTCAACAAAATTAGACCTCAATCAGAGAGGTTTGTTCAGAAATTGGATTCTGAGAAAAAGGAAATAGAATTCGGAATTGAGAGGAATTCGTAGGTTTGAGGGACTGTATTATTTTGATCTTCAATTGGACTTCAAGTTGTGCAAATTGGTGAAGAAATTGGTTCTAGGATGACCAATTGATATTGTTGTGAGAAGTTTAGACCTGAGCAGGTCTTTAAACTGCTCAAGGAAAGAAATAGTTGGAGGGACTTGCTCTGGGGTGGGAGTCCCTTCGTGTTTGTCTCCCGTAAAAAGCGCGGGGTTAGGCCTTGAAAAGATTCTAACCCCACTTTGGTCCGACCACAACTTTTCTCTATACGGGAAAACGGTCGCACACTTGATCCCCGTGAAGCTTTCCCTAGATAACCACCCGCGTGAGCGTGGTTCGGGAGATGATGGTGCCAGGGGTAAAAAACCTGGCTGGCAAGTTGAGCTAAAATATTTGTGCTTTATTTGATTTTCCCCTCCCCCTCTCTTTGGTCACTCTCTCGCACGTCCCTCTATCCACCCGATGCCCAACGCCCCCGCCACCCCGCACCCCCTAGCCCCAGCCCCCGCGCTCCCACGCCCCCCTCCCCCACACCCCCACTGAAACCAGCCTGCTTCCTTCGCCCGTTTCTTCTTCAGCCAGCACCACCGACTCACCCTCTCACGTGCAACCCTACAGCGAGTCAACCCGAGCGTTTAGCAGCCCCTGGCGTTGACCCATCCGCGAGAAACCCTCCACCAAATCTGCAGCCCCGTCGTCCTTCCCTCGGAGTCAAACCAGCAGCCTCTCCGGTTATTTGTTTGGCCCAGCTCAGCCCACCCAGCGTCCACGAGCTCAACAGCCCGCGTCCCTTCGAGTTTCAACCACCGAACTCCCTCCGAAGCCGTAACTCAGCCAAGCCCAGCAGCTCAGCCCCTTCGAACCAGAACCGGGCAGCAACCGCGAAGCTTTGCGGGGTGTGGAGGAAAGGATTTTCTTTACCGAGCAAAAGAAAATATTTTTTGCTTTTCTTAAAGTTTTGGCGGAACATTAGAAATTAATTATATTTTCTTGAAAATGGCTTCCTAAAAAATATTTTTCAGAAATACCATATTTTTTGCGAAACGAATAGAGTCTTTAGAAACGCATGAACTAAAACTTTTTATTGTGCAAACATCTCTTGTATACCATGTCAATATAACCATTTAGGCACATTTAATAGAGAAATGAGACTTGGGGAGGCAATGGTTAATTCTAGTTCAGAGATAAGGTTGACCAAGCATGCCAGCTTATCATTATGGCTTGACAACATGAACATGGTGCATCTTACTAAACTCCAATGGAATTCGTTGAAATGGCTCATTCCTCGCTCTAAAATAGACGGAAAGACATCTTTACAAATGAAACATTTTAAACATTCAGCCATATTTCCTCACATTAGATTACTGTGCTAATTGATCACATGGTATGATGGAGCTGGACTCGGTTCAATTTAAAATTGTCAAGAATTTTGAGGGATAATATAGTTTAATTCGACTTATTCAAGTAAGGCAGTCTCAAGTAACTATAATTTGGCCAAGGGAATCTGAGATTTAGTTTAGTTTGTGAGGCATCGCGCTAAAAATGTTTGACCTTTTCTGTCGTATTTGGTGCCCAGAAATTCATCAATGAGTGTGCTGGCTTGTTTACTGTCCAAGGCCAGAAATTTCAAGCAATAAATGAGAACATGGTAATTTCCATCATTTTAATTAGAACTAGCTCTATCTTAGTCTATGTTTTAACTCTTTAAATCTATCCAATTTCTGATTCATAATGACCAAGTCGCACGCTTCTGTTCATGGAATCAAGGTCACGTCCGGTCCGGTCCATTAGTATGTCATATCAGACGAGAAAATCTACTGCTTTTTTCAGTATTTGGTGATCCATGTTGAATCGGTCATCCAAAATTATTTCTATCAGTTTTATTTAGCAGAATATGAAATTCAAAATCTACTCCTCGTGTTTCATTGATGGTCTCGACCATCTATGGCCGATAAAGTGTCAAAGACCAAGTCACCAGAGTCAGAGGACCTGAAATTGCAGATTCGAGACAAGACAACCTCGGAGGACTAAACTGCATTGTGTTTATTTCACATGTACCAGTTGTCTCAAAGTTGAGTGAACAACTTCGCGCAAGCTACACGATTAATCTGAGGTTCTCTGCCAAGGAACTTCTTTAGTGGCGATACCGTTATCTTAATTGTGCACATCTGATCACTCCCTTTGCTTAGCAGCAGCGTGGTTTCTTTTAGATTAGGGATAGTAACTCACATAATTTCTCTTGGCCGTTGCCGTTGCATTTCTGCATTGATCATTTGTCTATCTTTTAAGTAAAAGAAAATTCTCTCACATGATCTGCTGCTCTGGGATTCTGGCAGAGTTCGATTCTCTCAAGAGACCGCTTGACGAATCCTGTTTGCAGCTGGTAGCAGAGTACACAATCAAGTCAAATTATACTCCCTCTAATGACTAGAATGTGGTATGAGGAGATTAAAATAGTTATCTAGATGATGAGGAAAAGTGACTGGCCTTGTCATATGAGATGGTCTTGTTACTCCAAGCAAGTTTAACCCAATAATTGATCATGGCCTTCTTCTTGCATGTTGCATTACTCAAACAACTGATTTCCTTTTTGTTTTTTCTTTAGCTTGATGACCAAAGGGGAGCCTTGTCATTCCCCTGCCTGTTCGTTTAATTTCTTTGCCATTATGTTGTGTAAATAAAGACTCATGCGCAAAGCTTGCCACTAGAGTAGTTCTTTCGCGAGGTTGACCCATTTGGGTCGGGCCTTATTGAGTTAGCTTTTTCCCGGGTCCCCCTGCCCCGGGGGGTTTGGTTGGGTGGGTTTGCGGGGTTGGATATTGCTCTTTCCTTAATTGATGTTCAAATTTCAGAAAACTAAACCATTTCGACAACCATTACTGTTCATATATCATTCTTCTTTCACCAGAGTCTGATTTGCTGTGTCGCGCCCCAATCCTCAAGCACGTGCCCATCCATCAGTGGTCAATAAATTTGCAACGTCCTAGAACGCATCGCCGACCCATTCATTTTATTACGCATTACGGAAGCGAACAAAACCCTTGACAATCATTATCTTGGATAGAAAAGCAGGCAACAATTCACAACCAAAATAAGCCTTTTATAAACACACATGTTTATATACAATACCAGGCTGTTTACAAAATATCGGCTCAACAAAAAGAGAACTGTCCTATGAACCACTAGTCAGACACGTTCACTGATTCTTTGGTCTCCTCCTCCAAAAACTTCGGAGCTTTGAGTCCTCCACCACTATCATTTAAGAATGTTGAGCTCACGACGGGGTGAGACAATGTCTTAGCAAGTTCATTCTTTAAACTCCGACTAGGAAGGAAATACGCCTAGAGGCAATCTATGCACACAAGGTGGAGGACTTACCTTACCTCAGTTCCTTCCTGCACGTTAGTACAATTCATATTCAATCATTGCTCGCACAAGCATGAACTACTGACACACATCGATCTATCAATTCAATCAATCAATCAATCACTGTTCACACAAGCATGAACTACACTAATGCTCACACAAGCTGACTTCTATCAATGCTCACACAAGCTGCGATACACTATTGCTCACACAAGCTGACTTCTATATATGCTCACACAAACTGACATAGATCACTGAGATCCATTGCTCACACAAGCTGGCTTTTATCGATGCTCACACAAGCTAACTAATCATTGCTCTCACAAGCTGACTTATACATTTGCTCATACAAGCTGACATTCCATTAGGCTCACACGAGCTGTCATACAATAGGGCTCACACAAGCATGCAATTCAATATCGCTCACACAAGTTGCTATGGTACTTAAAAGCCACATATAGTGTCAAAACCCGATATCCGGTATTTTCGAGTTAAATGCCAAAACTTAACCATCAATACTCAATTTCACAATTTAACGATCAATTTGAACAAACCAACCACATTCTTTGCGATCAATGCGAAATTCTAACAAACGGCTCTCCCGATATAATTTCCGAAAAATATTAATTAATTAATTAAAGTCCGAAAATTATTTTAATTTAAATATAAAATAATATAATTAAATAATATTTAATTTAAATAAAATAATTAATTAAAAGTCTAATCATGCTTACACTAATCTAATTGCATAATTAGACTAATTAATCCATCCACTAAACTAATCATTCATCTAATCTAATTAACATTTAAATAAGCTAATCCAACCACCTAAACCATCATTAGGCTAATCTAATCACCCCTTAAACATAATTAACTCATTAAACGAGTTTAGTGAGTAAACTCATCGAATTAGTGTTCCGATGAGTCCACGGCGACGGCAACGCGGAGGCGGGCGACAATCCTTCTAGCGGTGACACCAAACAAGGCTTGGAAGGGACCTAAAATGGGCTTCGAAGATCGAAACCCTTGCTGGCTTCAGCTTCTATTTGCTGGACCGAGAGAGGAAACTAGCGGCTAGGAGTGGCGAGGAGGAACGACGGAGGTTGTAGTGGCCTAGGCAAGTGACTCCGGCAGTTGGACGGTGGTGGCGTGGCTCCGACGGTGGCCTAAGGACCTTGGTGGATGCAGCTAGATGGGAGAGGAGGCGTGGAACAGCGGAACGAACAGGCGGGGCTTGCTGGTGGCATGCGGGCTTGCGACGGCGGCAGTGGCTGCTCTGGTGGCCTATGCGAGTGTAGACAGGCAAAGGGAAGGGCTGAGCTTGGTTTCTTTGTAATTTTTGGGAGCTTCAAGGGTCTAAAAATGGAGAAAGCATAGTTGAGGGAGGAAGAAAGGGGACAACTCTAGCTTTGAGGGTTCCTCCAAGCTTCTTTCTATCCCATTGTCCCTTTGGAGAGATCCCACCTTGGCTTGGCTGGCTTCCACAGCCATTTGTAGACCACAAAGCTTCCTTAGGAAGCCAAGGAGGTGGTCCAAAAGGTTGAGGACCAAGGGGCTACGAATTTTGGACATTTGCACATCAAATTTATTCAATTCCCTTCAATTCTTATCCAATTGGACTCAATTTGATGTCTATAAATCCAACTAAGATGCCATCATCCCAATTAGCATTTTTCCTCACCAATTAGTCCAACTTAAATCCCAAAAACGAAATCAAAAGCGGTCCTCGAACTTTCCTGATCCAAAATAACCTTACTTTGGATTTTTCACCGAAAATCTCGATTTGCAAAAAAATCTTCGAAGGATGAGTCGATGTTCCTACAATGATTTGTGACATGACAGAACTTTCAATTTCTGAATTTGGTTTCAATTTCTCGGTTAATTTCAATCTGACGCAATCTTAGCGTGTCCTAATCTACCAGGTAACTTTTAAGAATTTTTAATGTTTTTGACCTATGGTCAATTGTTTTCGAGCCACAAAGTGCATCTTCGACACATTGACGACTCTTGGTTGTTGTGGAAATCTCGAGATTTCAAATACGAACAAAAGGTACCAAAACGACAGAGAAATTGGTTTAGTGCCGATCGATAAGAATTGTGCAATTAGATAGAATCACCCACACTTAATCACATGGTTCTGTTGAGTCGACCTATCTCCGGTCTCTAATCATTTTGTGCCGTAATGACCCTTGTAGATTAGCACGGTCGAGCAGTCAATTCCTGTTCGAATTCTCAAGTCTATTGTGTTAAAATCCCTTAACGGCTTTATCTGATAGACTAGTTATTCTGTGAGTGATCAGCTCATGCAAAAGGACTATAGGTGCATCGATGAAAAGCCCAACTCACTCAGTCGAAAGCAAAATCCGAAATTCAGGATGTCACATGTTAAGTGTCTACTTAAGGTTAAGCATTATTCTATGTGCGATATCCTTTACTCACTGGTCTCGAAACAGATTGTCTTCATTTATGCGATCAACTTTGCCAAAATGGCAGCATTGATCTGAGGTTCTCTGAAAAAGTTTTCCTTTTAGTAGCCAAATCAAAATTGAACTATCAACCGGCGCAGATGATACCATCATCATTATTGTGCACATCTGATCATTTCCTATTTTAGCAGCTCTATGGTTTTTTTTACATTACCGTTAGTAGCTCACAAAAATTCATCCTCCCAATTGCTGTTGCATTTCGGCATTGATCATTTGTTTATCTTTTAAGTAAAAGAAAATTCTCTCACACAATCTGCTCTTCTGGGATTCTGGAAGAGTACAATTCTCTCAAGAGAAAGCTTGCCGACAATCCATTGTCCTGTGTGTAGTTGGCAGCAGAGTACTCACACTAATTATTAGAATGTGATATAAGTAGATTGAAACAGTTCTCTTGATGACGATAAAGATTAACTGGCCTTGTCATATGAGATGGTCTTTTGGTTATAATTAAGTTTAGCCAAGTCATGTTTGGTGGGTTGCTGCAGTTACATGAAGCTGCAATGAGAAATCAATGCAGTGTTTTTGTTCAAATATTGCCGAATAATGTCCTCGGAACAAGCTGCTAGTTTGTTTTCGTTCTAATTATATGTAACTGTGGAAGTCAATTGTTTTGCAATAGAAATCAATGTAGTGTTTACGTATGCTTTTCTGGAAGTATGACAAGTAAAATCAGCCTCTTTGGAAGATTTCCTTTCCTTATACTGGGACCATCCTAGATCAAGCGCTCCCTCAGTATCAGACCATTCTTGCTGTACCAACAGATGGTACTAGTAACCAAGAGACCAGCCGTAGATGAGGGAAGATAGTGTTATGCAAGGCATCAACGTGGAGATTTCTTTGTTGTAATTACAAGAGATTATGCAGGTCCGTTTCAAATTCATTCAGGTCTTTCTTTAGTATCATCTCCTTACCAGACCCACTTTTCTTGGGGTCTGGCTTTACTAGACTTTACCGTCTTAAATAAAACAAGACTGGACTTTATTGCAGGAGAAAAGAAAGCATCTGAAAAGATCATTTCATGATTTCATCATAAATTCCTTTAAAAAAAACACGGAATTTATTAAACTCATTGCTGAATTAAACAACAATCCATTGCTTAATTATGTCTTTATTTGGTTTGTTGATCTGAAGGGTGACAGTACATATTGACTGGAGGAAGGTACTTAAGGCAAGATCTGTTCTTAAGCCATTTGTTCCATATAATTGAAATGGTAGGACACTTCTTTATGGTATGATCCATGACATGCCCATGGTGTTTCGCTAGATTTTTACCTCCATGAGTCATGTATGATGTAGCTTTGGGACCCAATTCTTTGGTTGCCTCTGTTATTGATGGAGAGGATTGGTCATGGGCATCCTGCAAGGTCGGATTTGTTTAGTCCAAATTCATGCAGCCTTAGTGGGACTCTCTCTCCTTGCAGTTCTTCTGTGGATAAAGTTGTTTCCCGAGAAATTTTTCTGGTTAGTTTACTCAGGTTGATGCTTGGGTTAAGAGTTGGCACGAGAAAATAAGCAAAAGATGGTCTGCCATAGGATTATCTGGTTCAGTCCAAACCTGCCGAAATTTGATTTCATTATGCGGCTTGTTACATTCAATAGGCTACAAGCATTTGAAAGAATGAGTTAGTGGACTTCAATTGATGATAAGTGCGTCTTCTGTTCCTCTTTTTCTAAATCTAGGAACCATCTATTCTTCGAATATGCTTGCTCTAAGGCTGTATGGACTATGGAATCATCTTTTGGAGCTGATGGGATTCAACAGGAATGTCAGTGCATGAGATTTGGAGTTTGAATGGGTACTTCTATCTCCTATGGGGTAATCTTTGCTTAAAGTTGTGCTAAATGGGGTACTTAATCCAGGGCGAAGCAAAGTTGCTCCCTTGCAAGCACGCATATGTCTTGGCAGTAATTAGGGGAAAAAAAGTCAAAAATACCGTAGGACTTTAACATAGATCGAGATGGATCTTGATTCAACTTCCAACCCGCAAGGCAAGTTGAACTCGTCTTGCCGGAGAGGAGAAGTTGGAAGTCTATGTGAGCCCACCGACAAACTTCTCAGAGAAGTCTTCCCACCCCCCCCAACCATTGAACTCACTTGTATGCTAGATTGCAAAACAGGGTGGCACAAAACTCCTCGGTCTCCCAAGCAACTACAGAGGCCTTTCCATAAGGACTTCATGTAGGTCTTTGATAAGTTGTGCGGTCAATTTGGAGACATTTTGATGAAATTGAAGCTAGCCTAGACTCTGTGGTGGAAGGAAAAGAAAGCTCCCAAAAATGACGATAAAGATTTCGAGGTTATAATGGACTTCAATTGATGATAAGTGCGTCTTCTGTTCCTCTTTTCTTGAATCTAGGAACCATCTATTCTTCGAATATGCTTGCTCTAAGGCTGTATGGACTATGGGATCATCTTCTGGAGCTGATGGGATTCAACAGGAATGTCGGTGCATGAGATTTGGAGTTTGAATGGCTACTTCTAACTACTATGGGGTAATCTTTACTTAAAGTTGTGCTAAATGGGATACTTAATCCAGGGCGAAGCAAAGTTGCTCCCCTTGCAAGCACGCACATGTCTTGGCAGTAATTAGGGGCAAGAAAAAGTCAAAAATACCGTAGGACTTTAACATAGATCGAGATGGATCTTGATTCAACTCCCAACCCTCAAGGCAAGTTGAACTCGTCTCGTCGGAGATGATGGGAGGAGAATTTGGAAGTCTATGTGAGCCCACCGACAGACTTTTCAGAGAAGACTTTTCGTGCTGGAAGTTTACATATGTTGAATCCCTCCCCCCCACCACCAATGAACTCACTTGTATGCTAGACTGCAAAACAGGGTGGCACCACGTCCTCCGTCTCCCAAGCAATTACAGAGGCCTTTCCATAGGGACTTCATGCAGGTCTTTGATAAGTTGTTGGTCAATTTGGAGACATTTTGATTTCGTCTTTGAAATTGAAGCTAGCCTAGACTCTGTGGTGGAAGGAAAAAGAAAGCTCCCAAAAATGACGATAAAGATTTCGAGGTTATAATGCGAGACAATGTCACGATTGCTAATCCTAATCTTTGGTGAGTGTTGATCTTAATTATACGGTTGAGTTGACCGGGAAGGTGACTGCTACCCCCGCAGGGCTGATGCTTGGGTTAGGAATTGGCACGAAAAATGAAGCAAAAGATGATCTAGCATACGATTATCTGGTTTAATCCAAACCTGCCAAAATTTGATAGCATTGTGTGGCTTGTTATATTCAATAGGCTGAAAAATTTGATAGATTTCAATTGATGATAAATGTGTCTTGTCTTCCTCTATTCCTAAATCTAGGAACCATCACTCTTCGAATGTGCTTTCTCGAAGGCTGTATGGACCATGGAATCATCTTCTCATGCCGACGGGATTTCATAGGAAAGTTGGTGCATGAGAGAGTTTGTTATGGGACAATCTCTGCTTAAAACTCTGCTGAATGGGGTACGAGATCCAAGGCAATGCTAGTTGCTCCCCTTGCAAACGCGCTTATGTCGGGCACTAATTTGGGGGGGGGGGGGAAAGTCAAAAACACCGAAGGACTTTAAAATAGATCGAGATCGATCTTGATTCGACTCCCAACCCCCAAGGCAAGTTGAAGTCGTCTAGCCGGAGATGATGGGAGGAAAAGTTGGAAGTCTAAGTGAGCCCACCAATAGACTTTTCAGAGAAGACTTTTTGTGCCGGAAGTGTACACATGTTGAATTCCTTCCCCCCGCCACCAATTAACTCACTAGTATGCTAGACTGCAAAACAGGGTGGCGCCAAATCCTCGGTCTCCCGAGCAATTACACAGGACTTTCCATAGGGACTTTCCAACGCCAGTCTACAGAAGACTTGTATTGATTACTTCACACTTGAGAAGGGTTATATAAATTGAAGAGCTTTCCACCACCAATAAACTCACTCGCTGATTTGCGAAATGGGGTGGCATCAAATTCTCAGCCTCCTATGTTTCCTCTTTTTCTTCCATTCCTCCCTTCCCTTTAAATCCTCCCTTTGCCATCCTGACCAGCGTGATGCCTTGCTCCATTTTACAAATTCCTTCTTACTTGATAGCAAGGTGTCAAACTCTTGTGATATGCTTTACCCAACAACAAGCTCATGGAACGAGAATGTGGACCACTGCTCGTGGGGCGGTGTCACTTGCGATGATGCTGGTAATGTCATTAGTGTCAATCTTACTTGCGTGTGCCCTTTTGGCACTCTCAATTCCCAGAGCTTCCTCCTTCTCCCGCAGCTTGAAGTGTTGGTGTTGCCTTCTTGCAACTTGACCGAGTTCCCCTCTTTCTTGAATTCATCTAAAAGATTAAAGTTCTTAAACCTCACTTCCAATAGGATTCGTGGGGAAATTCCAGGGTGGTTTTGGGAAATTAGTACATTGGCACATTTAGATCTTTCTAATAACCTTCTGAATGGAAGTATACAACAATTGCATCAGATGCAATTGTTGCATATTGACCTTCGGAACAATTCATTCCAAGGACCACTCCCAATCCCCTCAAGTTCTACTTCTTACTTAGATGCTTCCAACAATGGCTTCAATGGTGAGATCCCCTTCTCAATTTGTCAATCGAGTTCACTCGACGTTTTAAATTTGTCTAACAATAATCTTTCTGGGAATATGCCACCATGTTTCGATATGTTACCCTATCTCTCGATTCTAGACTTGAGTAGAAACAAATTACAAGGGTCATTACCGCGTTCCCTAGTCAATTGCTTCAACTTAAATTCACTATTTCTTGGTCACAACGAGTTTAGTGATATCTTCCCGCATTGGCTGGGAGATCGCAACTATTTGCCCTTGATTTGCAATCCAACAAATTTTATGGTAGGATCAACTTCACTACCTTTGAACACTTCTTCCTATCTCTTGAATCTTTAATTATTTCCAACAACAATTTTGTTGGACAGTGTCCTATAGGAGTTTTCTTGAACATGGTTGTAATTGATTTGTCTAACAACAATTTTGGAGGGTCAATTCCACTTCCATCTCCCATGACATCATATTATTCCATTGCAAGTAATAAGATCATAGGAAAGATCCCTTCTTGGATATGTAATGCCAGTAAGCTCAAGGTGATTAACTTGTCTAACAACAGCTTAACAGGTAGCTTACCTCGGTGCTTAATAAATTTTAGCACCGATTTGTCAGTTTTGAATTTGCGAAGGAATCACCTCGAGGGCACAATTCCCCAATCATTTTCTTCGAGAAATAGCTTAACAACTCTTGACTTGAGTAGAAATAGGTTTGAAGGTACATTGCCCCGGTCCCTTTTCGAATGTAAATATCTAGAAGTTTTAGATCTTAGCAACAATAAAATAGAGGATGCATTCCCAAAATGGTTGGGAACACTCCCAAATCTCAAAGTTCTTGTTTTGAGTTCCAACAATTTTAAGGGTTCTTTGGATATTCCGTGGGGAGCTCACCTTTTTTTCCAATTTACACATTTTGGACCTCTCCAACAATAATTTTGGCGGTTCTTTGCCAGCGGACATGATAATGAACTTGGAAGCCATGATGAATAGCGAGATTAGCTCTGACACCTCATTGTATATGACACAGTCATTTCGAAATGCGTCTTATGAAAATTCTGTGACTGTGACCTTAAAGGGCCAAAAGATTGAGCTAATGAAGATCTTAACTATCTATACAATCATTGACTTGTCGAACAACTCTTTCCAAGGGGATATTCCAGAAGTTATTGGACATCTTCACTCTCTCATCGGGCTCAACCTTTCTCATAATCACCTTGCAAGTTCCATCCCACTGTCCCTAGGGAACTTGACTAACCTTGGATGGCTTGATCTTTCTTCGAACAAGCTTAGTGGGGAAATTCCGAGAAATTTGGGAGATTTGGCATCCCTTGGGTACTTAAACCTCTCCAAGAATCAATTGACCGGTCGAATTCCTCAAGACAGACACTTAGACACATTTTCAAATGACTCGTTTAGTGGGAATCCAAACTTATGTGGACTTCCATTGTCAAAAGCATGCCCTGGAGATGTTCAATCTCCTCCACCATCGTCCTCCTCAAATTTCGATCACTCAGGTGATGAGAGTTGGTTCACACAAAAAACTACGTGGATTGGTTATGCATCTGGAATTGTAATTGGAATTTCCATATCATACATTTCATTTGTAATAGGAAGACCCAAATGGCTAGTACAAGGTGTGAGAAAGTTGGAGAAAAGAGCAGCTCAGTGGATGGAGAAGCCAAAGAGGAAGGGCATCAAATTTCATTGACAATGATATTGTTTGAGGAATCTGTTGGAGCTGTGTCTGAGTGCTGCTGTTGATGTTCTGTCTTTTTATTTATTATTCAGTCAAGTTTATTTGTTAGGCGGTTGGTTTGTTAGCTATTTTTTAGGAAGTGGAACATTTTTGTGTTGCACATTTGTGTGTGGTTATATTTTGCATGTTCGTGTGCAGTTTATGTTTTGTGTAGTTCTGTTTTGCACGTTTGTGTGTAGTTTCAAAACAAGTTCTTATTTAGCTTGTACTTGACATTTTTTTTTTTTTACGTAATGAATGAAGTTCAATGTTTCTTCTCATTCATTCTCGCTGTAACAAAGAAGTTTATGCTATTAGTTGATTATATCAGCTTTAACTGTGATAGTCTGATTTTCTGCTTCTGTTTTCAATTAAATAAATTGAGCTTTTCGTCGACGTGTCTATAACGCTATTCTCTGAACTGATCACTCGTAAAATAACTAGACTAATCGGGAAAGTTATTAAAGGATTTTAATGCAACATACTTGAGAATTTGATCAGGAATCGACTTCTCGACCGTGTTAGTCTACAAGGATCATTTCGGCATAGTCGAAAATCTATCAGAAATTGGAAATAGGTCGATTCGATAGAGATAAAATTAGGCTTGGGTGATTCCATCTAATTACAGAATTCTCATTGATCGGTACTAAACCGATTTTTCTATTATTTTGGTACCCCGTGCTCGTAATTGAAATCTCGAGATTTTTCACGATAATCGAGAGTCGCCAATGTGTCGAAGATGTACATTGTGGCTCGGGAATAATCGACCACGGGTCATTTGCACCGAAAATTCCCAAAAACTAACCGATAGTTTAGGTTGCGCTAAAATCACATTTGACTGAAATTAACCGAGGAAATGATGTCGAATTCAGAATTTGAGAATTTTCACGTGTCACAATTAATCCTGGGGAATGTTGTTGCATCTTCTCAAAATTTATGGACGACGGGAATTATTAGCGAAAAAGGGGCAAGGGTAACAAATTAAAAGAATAAAAGGAAATACCACTTTTTAAATAGGTTTTGGGCATTTAGTATGGAATAATTAGAGAAGATTTATAAGTGACTAATAGGGGACTTGATCCTATTAACTCAAGTGGTAAATTGGTAAAAAGGAAATGAGGATAGGTTTCTTCAAGTAAGGAAATTCGTAGGAAGGCCTTTGGCCAAGAAATTCACCTCAATTTCCATGCCATTTGTGTGGAATAAGGATGCATAAAGTAGAGGGACCACTTGATAGTGATAGGAACTCAATCTCCATGGAAAAAAGCTACGGGAACTAACTTCAAATTCGGATTCAGCAGCCTACGATGGATTCCAACCCCTTTTTCATCTCATTTGGTGGAGATAACGTTGGAAAGAGTTGTAGGACCTATGATGGTGATGGGTGAGCAAAATTTCCATGGAAAAATAGGCCCAAAAGCTGGTGGAAATTTCAGTGAAACTTCCAAGCATTTTCCTCTCTCTTTCCCCATCCTTTACCCACGCATGGACGCCTGCTGTATTTCACGACAGCTACTTCCACCTTTTCCTTTCCTTCTTTTATTTTATTCTTTTTCCCTTGTCTCTTTCAATGTGCAAGCTGTTGCTTTCTCCTTCCTTGAATGTGCAACTCCCGTTTCTACTCTCTCTTGGACGACAAACCGGTGACTAAGAAACAAAACAGAGCAAGGTGTGAACGTGACGTTACTAAAAATTTCTGGACCCACATAAACGTCGGCCACCTACCACTATGGTTTTTATATATAGGTCAAAGAGTTTGAGTGAGGAAAAAAAACCCCCTCACCCGCAGAAGAACTGCGCAACCGACCAAACTCCACATTTAGCTCTCTCTACCGAAAAATTTATAAATTCATGTGTTGTTGTTGCCATCACACCACAGCACATTCCTCTGTGGTTTCGGCTCAGCACCATCATCGAGAGACTCAAGGCTGGTCTCTGTGTTGCTATCCAACCATCAACGAGAGCCACCGTTAGTTGTAACTAGGTGAATTGTCTTCTAAATCTGGACTAGGGGTTGAGTACCTCTATTTAGGAATTCGTACAAGTTAGAAAGATGTAGATGATATGATATATGGATGGATGTTAGTTGTAAATGTTATATTAGTCATAGTGAGGTTTAGTTGTGGTTTAAAGGACAAGATAATAACTGTAGGTGAGGATTCGGCCAAAGACAGGGATTGTTTCTTGAAACTGTTTTATGAACGTGCATGATTTACTATTTTTGTAGACGGATGTGTGTTATGATTTTGAAGAAATTTCCTTCTGAAGAAATGTTTTACACATCTTCAAGTATAACATATAATTTTTCCAGGATTCTTAGAAATTAAAAGGAAGACGATTCTAGCTTCATTTGCTTTAAACAGAGAGTTAGACTGCACTGCAATTTTTGACCGGTAAGGATTCTATGAGTCTTTACCAACAGTTAGAGTCCGAATTTTCGAACGATTCCTTCATAAAAGTTGTTTTTTATGTCCTGTAGTTTAACATACTTGAATTTCAAATAAAACGGACCTGTTTCGGGCCCCGACCAAGCTGATTTCTAGAAAACAGAACCACTGGAATGGACCCAATTTTAGTGTTGGATTGCATGAATTTCTGGGCCAAATCTAGAGGGATCTGGGTTCGGTGTCTTCATGAAAAATGTTTTTTTACATGTCATCTAGCATGTGTTCAAATTTTAGAATTTTTTGAATTCATATGAGTTGGTTTTTGGCCTTGAACTCGAAAATGCGCAATTGAACAGTTTTTGTTAATTTTGGTTAGTGGAAATTCGTAACTATTTGGGATGTTTCTTGCTGTAAATATTGTTTAATTGATGTTGTTATTGAATTGTGCAATTGAGTGTTGAACTGTGGCATTAAATGAACACATACATGACATGAGATTCTGTCACGAGCCTTGAGGCCGGACGATGCTCCTTCGGGAATGCCCCAAGTCAACGGATGTCGGTCGCAGTGAAGGCTAGGCTGATGCTCTTATATGGAATGCCGTCTAGATGTAGACGTTGCCGCACTCGACGGTGTGAGGCGATGCTCGGTTTTGACGAAAGACTGTTATCTGTTGCATTGACTGTAACCCGTATGCTTACATGGAAATTCACGCCCTTGCATATGCTTATGTTAAAGTATTCCTGTGATATGTAAGCTCGATACTGTTAGGAATGTTTTAATTGATACTAATATGCAGGAACTTGCTGGCATTAAAAGAGTGGTAAGAAACGTGACTAGATTGCATGCAGAGTGTACCCTTCTTCTACTCTGGATTTAGGGGATTAACTTGCTGAGATGTGATCTCACCCCGTGTGGGCTAAAATTTTTCAGGTCCCTAGATGGAGGAAGGCCAGGTCGTGTACAGTCGGGCGCAGTAAAAGAAGAGTAGGACTCTCTATCTCCTTCCAAGTGATGACGGGTTTTCCATCAAGACTGGATGTAGGGTGACAGCTTACCCCTGAGAGATCGAGAACTATGGTAGTGTATTAGTGAACCCCAGTCTTATAGATAGAAGCTTAGTTAGTGGATAATCGAACAGCTTTTGTATCAGACTTTGGGGTGTTAAATTAGTCTATATACATAAGTATTGTGATGTTGTAGGTGTGGCTTGTGAAAAATATTATCCTAACTTTCTATCCCACTGTTTTGTTGTATGGAGATTGTTTTACGTTTCCGCATGTGCAAATTAATGAATGGGTCGGCAACAATGCCTGGGATGTTGCAAAATTTAAAAGGGACAATTAAGGGATGTGCATGTGCTCGAGGTTCGGGTTGTGACATTAACAATGGTATCAGAGCCTCTGTGGGATTTTAAGGGACTGTGAAGTAAGGGTAAGTGAGTGAAGATTACTTCCAATCTGCAAAGAAAAAGCTGATGGAGGCAGGATCGAGTGAATTCTCTGCAATGGCTGCTCCAATCTTTACTGGGGAAAATAATCAAGCTTGGGCTATCAAGATGACAGCATTCTTGGAGGGTCATGATTAATGGGAGGTTGTGGAGAATGATTATGAGGTTGCTCCACTTCCAAACAATCCGACCTTGAATCAGATAAAGTACCATAAAGAGAGAATCACAAGGAAGGCCAAGGCAAAGTCTTGCCTGTATGCTGCTGTCTCACCCCCTATCTTCACAAGGATTATGAGATGTGACTCTGCAAAGGCAATATGGGATTTCTTGAAGGATGAATACGAGGGAGATGAGAAGATAAGGAGCATGAAGGTGCTAAATCTCTTGAGGGAGTTTGAGAGACAGCAGATGAAGGATTCAGAGTAAGTGAAGGAATATTCTGATAGACTGATTGAGATAGCTGAAAAAATCAGAGTCTTAGAGACTGACTTGAAGGATGAAAGGCTGGTTCAGAAGATTCCGGTGTCTCTTCCAAAGAAGTTTGAAGCCACCATAGCTTCTTTGGAAAATTCGAGAGACTTAGCTGACATAAAGCTTGCAGAATTGTTAAATGCCCTGCAGGCACAGGAGCATAGAAGACTGATGAGAAGAGAAGAGCTTGTAGAGGATGCACTGCAAGCTAAAGTGAAGTCCAATGATGGAGGCAAAGGGAAGAAATTGAATCAGTCTAAAGGAAATGCTGGTGACTCCAAGTTTGCAACAAAAGAAGGAAATTCTAGTGGGTCTGGCAAATGGAGAACAAAAAGCCTTGTCAGCACTGTGGTGAAACTAATCTGAGTCCTTTAGATGTTGGAGGAAGCTTGATGCTAAGTGCAGAAGATGTCACAAGTTGGGTCACATGGAAGAGATCTGCAAAGAGAACAATTACCAGCAAGTAGGAGAAGTACAGATAGTAGTAAATGAGACTGAGGAAGAGCACTTGTTTGTAACTTCCTATTTTGACTCTTCTGTTGAGAATGATGCATGGCTGGTGGATAATGGTTGTACCAATCATATGACTAGCAATTTGAAGCTGTTTAGGAGTCTAGACAGGTCAGTCAGGTCTAGAGTCAGAATTGGCAACAGACAGTATATCAAAGTGCAAAGGAATGGTACAATGGCTATTGAACGAAATCAGGAGGTGAAACTGATCAGTGATGTTATCTTTATACCAAAAATTGACCAGAATCTATTAAGTATTGGTCAATTAGTTAAGAAGGGCTATAAGGTGAAGTTTGAATAGAAGGAATGCCTTATTGATAATGCAGATAGCGAAGAAGTGCTAAAAATGCCAATGAGGGACAAGAGCTTCATGTTCAAGCCACAAGAGATGTAACAAATGGCTTTAAAGTGCAAAGAAGAAAATGCAAAACTATGGCATAAAAGGCTTGGGCATGTTCACAGGAAGAACATGTTGTTTATGCAGAGAAATAGCTTGGCAGATGACTTGCCAAGTTTGGAGGAGGAATTTCCACAGTGCAAAACTTGTCTTCTTGGCAAGTAAGCTAGATTTCCTTTCAAAGGAAGAGGTTGGAGAGCATGTGAGAAGCTGTAATTAGTCCACATAGATTTATGTGGACCTATGTCTGAGTCATCTCTCAGTAGTAGCAGATATTTCATTACTTTCACAGATGACACGACTAGGATGAGCTGGATTTATTTTCTGTGAGCCAAGTATGAAGTTGCTGATGTGTTTGTGAAGTTCAAAACCTTAGTGGAGAATCGGAGTGGGAAGAAAATTAAATTGCTTAGGTCTGATAATGGTTCTGAGTATATTGCTCACAATTTTAAGTTGAACTGTGAGCAAGCAGGCATTATGCAGCAGTTCACTGCTCTCTATTCACCTCAACAAAATGGAGTCAGTGAGAGGAAAACAAAAGCATTATGGAGATGGCCAGATGTATGATGCAGGAGAAGATGTTACCTAAGAAGTTCTGGGCTGAGGCAGCTAATACTGCAGTGTTCCTGTTGAATAGATTGCCCACAAAGGCCTTAGAGAGGTCAACACCTTTTGAAGCCCGGTATGGTGTTATACCTTCTGTGAAGAATTTGAAGGTTTTTGGGTGTATGTGTTATACTCATGTTCCTTAGGTCAAGAGGGACAAGATGGATCAAAGAGCTAAGCTTGGAATCTTCATGGGTATAGTCTCCAATCAAAGGCTCACGAGATTTTTCACCCTATGACAGAGAAGGTGATTGTGAGCAGAGATGTTGTTTTTCTAAAGGAAGATGAATGGAATTGGATGGAAGAAAAGAATGCAGGACAACAACAATCTGCAAAACAACAACCTACAACAATTGCAGATGTTGAACCACCGGCCGTGGTGGCTCCATTAGATAAGAGCTCCATTGATCCTTCCCCAAAGGTGAGGGGTTCAAAACCCAGTTGAGGCATTTGGTGTCTTAAGTGTAGTGCCAGGGTGGTGGGTCCTCTGTTAGTGTCACCCCAGGGTTTGCTCGCCGGCTACCTACTGTACGGGGTTCCCTGGGTCATCAAAAAAAAAATAATAATAATTGTAGATGTTGATGAAGTTGTGGATGGATTGGAAGATAGTATGGATGATCTACTAGTAAAAGGCTCAAGGTCACTTGCTGAAATCTATGAAAGAAGCAATATGGTAGTGCTTGAACCATCTAACTTTGTGGAAGCTAAGGAGGTTCAGAGGTGGATTGCAGCAATGCAGGAGGAGTTTACAATGATTCAGAAAAACCACACATGGGAGCTTATTGACAAACCATCTGATAAGAATGTGATTGGGGTTAAGTGGGTGTTTAGAATAAAACTTAATCCTGATGGTTCTGTCAATAAACACAAAGCCAGACTGGTTGTGAAAGGCTATGTGCAAATATGGGGAGTAGACTATTTTGAAACATTTGCTCATGTTGCAAGGCTTGATACAATCAAGCTACTATTAGCTGTTGCAATAGAGAAGGGATGGCCTATATTTTAGTTAGATGTCAAGTCTGCATTTCTAAATGGAGAGCTCGAGGAGGAGATTTTTGTTGAACAACCTGAAGGCTTCAGTATCAAAGGGCAAGAAGAGAAGGTATACAGATTGAGGAAAGCTCTATATGGACTGAAGCAGGCTCCAAGAGCTTGGTATGGGAAGATAGACCGATATTTGCAGGATTTTGGCTTTGTAAGAAGCTTGAGTGAGTTCACTCTTTATGTCAAGAGGGTGAATCACAGTGTTATAATTCTGTCACTCTATGTAGATGATTTATTGGTGATAGGGAATGATGTGAAACCGATAGAGAGGGTGAAGCAAGGTCTGTTTGCAGGTTTTGAGATGTCAGACTTGGGAAATATGGTTTATTTCTTAGGTCTGAAAGTCAAACAAACTGCACATGAGATCTTCATTTACCAGAAAAAATACATGAAGGAAATTTTGAAGAAGTTTGAGATGGAAAATTGTAGAAGTGTAAGCACTCCTATGGCCACTAAGGAGAAGCTGCAAAAGAATGATGAAACAGATGTAGTAGATACTTCTATATATAGAAGCTTGATTGGATGTCTCATTATCTTATAGCAACCAAACCAGTTATTCTATTTGCTGTGAGTGTTCTATCCAGGTTCATGAGTAGTCTTAGTCAGTTACATTTGGTTGCTGCAAAAAGGGTCTTGAAATACCTCAAAGGAACATTGTTCTTTGGTGTGAAGTTTAGGAAATGTCATAAGCTTAAGTTACAGGGTTTTTCTGATAGTGACTGGGCTGGCTCAGTGGATGACATGAAAAGTACATCTGGGTATTGATTCACTCTTGGTTCTACCTGTTTCTCCCGGTGTTCCAAAAAGGAGGAGATTGTAGCTCAGTCCACTGCAGAGACTGAATTTATAGCAGCTACTGCAGCTACAAATCAAGCTTTGTGGCTAAAGAAGATAATGAAGGATCTATGGTTGAATTCTGGTGATTGCATTGAAGTTAATGTGGACAATCAGGCTGCATTAGTAATATCACAGAATCTAGTTTTCCATGGCAAAACCAAGCATTTTAATGTCAAATTCTTCTTTCTGCATGAAGTGCAACAAAGTGGTGAAGTTAAGTTGGTTTATTGCAGATCTGAAGATTAGTTTGCAGACATGTTCACAAAGCCACTTCAGGCTGGAAGATTTGAGCTGTTAAGAGAGAAAATAGGAGTTTGCAGCAGCAACTAATCCAATGAGGAGTTTGTTGGAGCTATGTCTTAATGCTGCTGCTGCTGATGTTCTATCGTTTTATTTATTATTCAGTCAAGTTTATTTGTTAGGCGGTTGGTTTGTTAGCTATTTTCTAGGAAGTGGAACTAGTTTGTGTTGCACATTTGTGTGCGGTTATGTTTTGCACGTTTGTGTGCAATTTCAAAACAAGTTCTTATTTAGCTTGTAATTGACAATTTTTTTTTACGTAACGAATGAAGTTTAATGTTTCTTCTCATTCCTTCTCTCTGTAACAGAGAAGTTTCTGTGATTAGTTGATTATATAAGCTTTAACAGAATCGTCTCTTTAAACTATACAATGTTGATTCAATGAATAAAGATATCACCAGATCACCTTGAAATGTCATTTGCAAGAAGGCTTGTTTTATAGTGTCTTGTTTCGTGGTGCAATTGTATATCAGTTAAATTGAGAATATGGATAATGAGATGTGTCAAACACACAACCTAGAGAGAGAGAACGAAGCAAGTCCCATTAACCATTACATATATTTTTCCATCTTCTCGTGGGTAGCACACAACTTAGAGGGAGGGAGGGGGAGAGAGAGAACGAAGCAAGTCCCATTAACCATTACAGATATTTTTGTGTTGAAGTGGTCTTGGGGGAGATGATGGGAGAAGAAGTTGGAAGTTTGTGCGAGCCCACCAACAGACCATTCAGAGAAGACTTTGTGCTGGAAGTCTAAGTTGGTGAAAATCGTATCCCCGCCATCGATACACTCACTCACATGTTAAAGTGCCAAATGGGGTGGCATCAAATTCTCGGCTTCTCGAAGCAATTACGCCAGCCTTTCCACAAGGACTTTATGCAGGTTGCCAATTCGGAACATTTTGATTTTGCGTTAAATTTGAAGCTAGACTAGAATATGCGATGAAAGGAAAAATAAAGCATCCGGAAATGCCAATAACTGCTACTCCTAATCTGTGGTGATAGGAATGGGGACTGGCGCCCCTCTAACTTCTATTGGATTTATATCATGATGAATGAAATCATTGTATGAAATTTTCATATCTCCCCCTCAGAGTTAGATACTAGAGTTTACTTTATGTGCCTCCTCTAAGCTACGTCTCTGCATCCTCTACTGAATTCTTTCGTTGTTACAGACATAACGTTCTACATTCCTTTACCAAATGCTAATGGATACATACATGTATTTGACTTTACATATACAGACTAGTAACTTCGTATTCAAGTGAATTTACGTTGTGTACATTCAACCAAATGGTAAGGTCATTTCAATTTTGGATTGAACTAATTAAAGCTAAAATGTGTTTGGTATAATTGTAGTTGTGCTGCATTATAAGTATTGTAGAAAGTATTGCAATATGTGTATTTGATGACACATTTTCAAGTTACAATATTTTAAAGTTGTGTGAGGCGGTTTATTGAAAGATGTTGTGAACTCTTGTAGTCGTACAATATTCAACAAGCACTTTTATTGAAGTTAAAGATAAGAGAGATTCACATTATCTACAAACTCAAAGTTATCTTACCAGAAGAAATTCGTAAATGGTTGCCTTTTTCATAATCACTTATCCAATTTTGTTAACCAAATGGTAATTATTAGAGCTACGCATATTTTTGAAACTAAAAAATGTCATTATATACTTGGCCATTCAAGAAAATTGGGAAAGACTTTTCGCATAACCCTATCCGATGCTTGATATGATATTGCAAAAAAATATCACCAACGAAGTCCAATTTATGCGCCCATTTGTCAATGCCCATTAAGAATTGGGGAAAAGTACCAAAAAAGTCATAAACCTATTGCATTGGTACCAATGCATTCTTAAACTTTTCAATTGGATTAATTTAGTCATAAAACTTTTAATATTGGTACTAATTTAGTCCATCCAGCCAATTTTGGTTGGCCAAAGACCGACGTGGACATCGCCGACATTGACGTGGCAATTTTTATGATTTTTTAATGATTTTTTTGAATTTTTTTATTAATTTTTTCTTTTTCCTTTTCTTTTTCGGCGGTGGTTGGTGAGCCTCCGGTGAGGCTCGCCAGCAATTGGGCAAGGGCCATAAAGCCCTCACCTGCCACCAGCGAGGGTCGGGTGAGGGTAGAGACCGTGGTGCTCCCACCTAGCGTGGCAGTGCTGGAGACGAACAGCAGGGGAAGACGGCGTTCGACAGCACAAGGCTCGGCGATGGTGGTGGCAGCGACGCGAGATGAAACAACAGTAGCGACTAGCATCGGGTTAGGGGACTTTAGGGCGGCCGGGCTTGTGGTTGGTTGACGAGGCGGTGGGCGGTACCTGTCACGTCCCAATCCTCCGAGCACATGCCCATCCCTCACTGGTTGATTAAAAGTGACGTCCCACGATGCATCGCCGACCCATTCATTTAATATACACATGCAGAAGCATATAAGTAATCCCCAAACAATAAAACAATGGGATAGGAAAGTAGGGCCAAATTTTCTCAAAAGACCTTTTTATAAACACACAAGTTTATACAAAGAACCTATAAAAAGGAATCAACTTTCATCAAAATAGAATCGTCCTATGACTAATTAGTCAGATAAGAACGCCGATTCTTCAGGCTTCACCTTCTAAACTTCCACCGACGTCAACTAGGGACATGAAAATGGTTATACAATAACCAGTAAGATAATGTCTCAGCAAGTTCTATCCCGCAAAGACCCGATTAGGAAGCCAATACGCCCTAAGAGCTGCCTAAACACAACACAAGTCAGATGACTTACCTTGGCCTCAGTTCCTTCCTTCAAGTCAATTCAATAAACAATCGTCAAATCACATCATCACATCAATCAAGATTTCAGATCGAAACATCGATCAATCGACTCAGTCGATTACATGTCAACCAGACCATTCCCCGGTCATCTCCATTACTCAAATTCAACGCTGAATTACAGCTTAGCAAGCACGGCCTACACGGTCATCTCAAATACTCAACCCTAACACTAAATTACGGCTCAACGAGCCCAGCCTATTAAAACTTTGGCGTTAATGCTGAATTACGGTTCAGCGGGCACAGCTTACTAATTCTTCAGCGGTTAATGCTGAATTACGGCTCAGTGGGCACAACCGATTCCAAATTTGGTGGTAATGTTGAATTACGACTCAGCCTGCACAACCTAGATTAGGTGGTAATGTGTGGGTACACGGTTGACCTTAGCCAAAATATAAAATTTCCACTTTTAAACATCCCATCAATTTCAATAGCCCATTACATATTTTTGGCGCTGTAAACCGATGCCTAGTGATTTTCCAATTAATTACCATAATTAATTAAATTAGGAATAAAATCCTAAAATCACCATTCAATCAATTCGGCACAAATTAGAGCTCAAATAAATAAATAGATTGCACCATGAAAACCAGCATAAAATTCCGGTTGTTAGCTATCCGAGTCTAATTTCCGGAAAATAAATAATTAATTAAATAATTATGGAAAATATTAAATAAATGCAATAAATCCAATTTGGGCCCATAATGCCTAATTGGAAGCTGAAACAGACTCAGAAAATTTTCGAGACTTGTTCAATAAATAATAGCACAAGTCTACTTGCTAACTACACTAATCATTTGGCTAACATGCATTGATAAGGCACTAATATAATTGATATACTCTAATCTATTCACCTATTTATACTTGATTAAATCTAATCAACCTTTAAGCATCATTAGCCTAAGTAGGGATTAGTGAGTAAAATTCACTTGTTTGACGAGTGGGTTGGTGCAAAACGTCAGGAATGCGACGGGGACCGATTTTCTCCAAAGCGGGCCACACTTTTGAGGTCCGGAACCACCTCAAAACGGGCTTAGAAGCTGCTGGAAACCCACTGAACTTTGCCTATATTTTGAGCTGCAAAAGAGAGAAACCAAATGCTGGTTCGGCTTCTACTTTTGCTTGCTGGACAGAGGAGAATCAACAACTGAACAGCAAGGAAACGGGCTGATCGAAGCTCCAGCAAGCGGGTGGTCGACAATCGGTGATTCTCGGGGATCTTAGGGGTCTTGTTGGAGGTTGGGATGGCCAAACGAAGGGCTGGAATGGGAGAAAAATGAAGAAAAATGCAAAACAGGCAGACCAGCGGGCGAACCGATGGATCGGCGACCGGTTCCTTCTCACTGGCGTACAAGATGGCTAGCAGCTCCGTTCGGGGCGTGGTCGGACTTTTTGGAACGATCTAGATGTGCTAGTCACGGTGATGGGTGGATCGTTGGCTAATTCGTCCGGGAAGACCACTTTCAACATAGATATTTGGCAATAGGTCAACTGAAGCATAAACCAGCAGAAGTGAAAAGGGAGGGGGAAAATGGTCCGGCGGGTGTGTGACAGTGGAGGGGAAGGTGCAGCTCGATTTCTCTGGTTCTTTTGATCTTCAAGGCAGACCAAACATGGAGAAAGCAAAGCTAAAGGAAGAAGAAGCAGCTGGTCAAGGATGGGGGGCTACCTTGGCTTGTTTTTCCACCAAATTGCCCCCTCGACTCAACCACAGCCATGTCTAGCTTCCTTGGCCAAAATCCAGCCATCCATGCTCCCCATCTAGAAGCTTGAAATGATGCAAATGTTCAGGGTGGTGGGGGCATACGAATTTCATAGATTTCTCCCTCAATTGGACACCAGTTCCCTCTTAAATCAACACAAACCTCGGCTTCTATAAAATCAATCGACACCTCACCGATCCAATCAGTATTTTTCCTCACCAATTGATCCTACTTGCATCCAAATTTCGTGCTAAAAAAGGATCCCCGACATTTTCTGAACAAAAACGGCCCTACGACGACTTTTTCCCAAAAAGTTTCGGTTTGCAGAAAATCTTCTGAGACTAAGTCGACATTCCTAAAATAATCTGTGACCTAATAGAACTTCCAATTTCTGAAATCGGATTCAAATTCGTGGTTAATTTCACTTCGGCACGATTTTAGCGTGACCTAGGTTACTTGGTAGCTTTCGAACTTTTTACCGCAAATGACCCGTGGTTCATTTTCTTCGAGCCACAATAAACCCACTCGACGCACCTGACGACTTTCGCCTTGCCGTGAAAATCTCGATGATTCAAATACGGACACAAGGTACCAAAACGATAGAAAAATCAGTCTAATGCCGGCCCACGAGAATTTTCCAATTTAGTGGAGTCACCCACGGTCAGCCACACATCTCAGTCAAACCAACCTATCTTTGACTTCGAATCGATTTTTAACTATGTCGTAGTGACCTCTAAAGATGAGCACGGTCGAGTAGCCGATTCCTGGTCGAATTCTCAAGTTTATTGCCTTAAAATTCCTTAATGGCTTCCCCAGATAGTCTAGTTATCTCGAGAGTGGCCAACTCCGAGAAAAACACCATAGGCGCGTCGATGAAAGGCCCAACTTATCCAATCAAAATCAGAACCTGAAAATCAGGATGTCACAACTCTTCCCCTCTTATAAAAATTTCATCCTCGAAATTTAAATCTTTACTAATCCTTAAACAAAAATGTGGGGGTATTGTCATTTTATCAAGTCTCACTTTCCTCGGTTGCTTGCTCAGTTCCGTGGTGTTGTCTAACCATTACCTAAACTAGGCTTTCCACATCTGACACTCTGTCGTCTATGTCTAACTCTTCAAAATTTAGCACATGGGTCGAGTTAGGCTCACACGTCATCAATCTTAACACGTGAAAGACGTCATGTACTTGTGTCGACCTCGGCGACAATGTAAGACGATACGCTAGGATCTCAATTCTTTTCAGAATTTCAAAGGGACCTACATACCTCGAACTCAACTTTCCCTTCTTGTCAAAACACAAGGCATTCCTCATTGGCGACATCTTCCAAGAGATGTAATCACCAATTTGGAACTCTAAGGGCCTTCGGTACTCAACAATACAACATTTCTGGCAGCTCTATGCAGTCTTTAATCTGTCTCTGATCATGAAAACTGCAATCACCGATTGTTGAACTGACTCTAGCCCGATCTTTTGTTCTCTGACTTCTTCCTCACAAACTGAAAATCTGTACACTTTGCTAAGCAATGCTTCAAAAAAAAAAAACCATCTGATTGTTCTGCTGAAATTGGGAATCTTAGGTCTAGATCTAATATAAATTCGTCACTGGCACTCTATGTAAACGAATCATTTGACGCACATACAATTTTGCATGTTTGTCTGAGTCCAGATCCTTTCATACTACCAAGAAGTGAGTTGACTTCACTAATTTGTTGACCACAACCCCAAATGGAATTATTACTCCTTTGACTCCTTGGTAAGCATGTCACAACGCTCCATCATGATACACTTCCACTCCCACTCAGGACTCTTGAGTGATTGTAAAAGTCCCTTCGGTTTGCATTGCTAAACTTTCACTTACTAACACATCTGAAACTTGCAACCTATCTGATAATATCCGTCTTCCTGTCGGTCTACCAATCGAGCTGACGCCGATTTTGACCTACCAGGTACTATCTAGTTGAATATTGCAACTATCACAGTGAATTTCTAACAAGGTCTCTTACCTGAGTGCTACATCGTCAGGTACACCCAATCACTCTTGGAACTTGAGTGGTTCATCCCCAGAAATCTGAAAGTCAGTCTCTTTCTTATCAGTATCCTCTTGCAGGATCTTCTGAACATCCCAGTTTGTCAACTGCAGTGTTTAATTCCAACTTGAATATCCGGTTCAATTTTGAGGGCATCCATAAAATTCAAAAGGTGGCCTACCTCAAATTTGAAAACCGAATTTCGAACCCTTTTAAAGTAAGGCCTATACTTTAACTAGCCTATGCACAATTGAAGACTCTCGACTTAATGCCTTAGTGACTTCTTTCGTTCTTCTAGGGTGATACTAGATATCACCATCCTAGTCCTTCCAAGGTTCAAATTCACGACACCGTCTCATATTCAACTCCTTTCGAGAGAATAAACATTTGAGACCTTAATAGTTCATGAAGATCTGGAATTTTTCTTCATACCAATGATGTCTCTAAATCGTCAAGGCAAAAATTATTGTTGCGAGTTCTAAGTCATGTGTCGAGTAATTCAACTTAGGAGGTCTCAACTGTCGGGACACGTATGCAACAATCCTACCATGTTGCATCAGCACGTAATGCAATCCTCTGAACGACACATCACTATAGATCTCGTATCTTCCAAGACCAAATGTAATGGTTAGTACAGGTGCGGTATTAAGCTTCTAATTAAGCTCTGGGAAACTATGTTCGCACCTGTCTGTCCACACGAACTATTCTTCTTTCTTTAGGAGTTGAGCCAATGGCAACACTGATGCTGAAAATCCTTCCACAAATCTTCTGTAATACTCTGTCCAATTCATACCACTTATGATCTCTGATATTGTTGTCGATCTTGGTCCACTAATAACTGTTTCGATCTTAGTTGAGTTCACAGAGATTCCTTCGCTTGAAATCTTGTGACCATTCTCAGACGACTCTCATGCTCCTCAATACTCATTGAATATGTCAGAGTATCATTGATAGACACGACCACAAACTGAACTAGATATTCCTTGAACACTCGATTTGCCAAATTCATGACAGTAGCTAGGGTGTTCACCAGGCCAAATGGTCTTACAATAGTCCCATAAAGACCATCTCGAGTACTAAACATTAATCTCAGTATGCCATTCTTTCTAATCCTCAACTGATGATGCCCTGTTCTCAAGTCGACCCTTGAAAATATCGACACACTTTGCAACTGGTCACATAATTCGTTTATCTTTAGCCATGAATACTTGTCCTTAGTCGTCACTCGATTGAGTTGATGACGGTCGATGTGTAACTACAATGAACCATCTTTCTTCACAAACGAAACCAGTGCTTCCCAAAGTGATGCATTGATATGTATCAATCTCTTATCCAGTAATTCTCGCATTTGCACCATCAGTCCTTTTAACTCAGACAACGACCACTGGTAAGAAGCCTTAGTAAGTGGCTCTGTCCCGGGTGCTAACTCAATCGCAAATTCTACCTCATTCATTAACTACAGGCCTGGCAATCCCTCCAGCAACACTTTCAAAATTTCTTGGACTATTGAGGAGTTCTCAATTTTCAATTCTTCAATCTGTCTTGTCTATGACAATCGTCAAGCCATCTTGGCAATCCCCGTCTAACAATCGGGTTGCCTTACGTGACAAGATTAAGGAAGTCGAGGACCCTTCTCGACTCCCAATAAAACTCAACACTTCTACATGTTCCTAGAATAAGCTGGGTTACTCCAACTTTTGACACCTAAATTTTGGCGACCCGTTTAGTCATTTATTGCATTAAAAAATTAGGAGTTAATTTTATCCCTGAAAAAATAGTTAATTGCATAGCATATTGTTTTAAGTGCATTTATTTTTAATTTGCATTTACATTAGGCCGATGACAGATGGGTTCGAATGGATGTTTCAGAGAGCAAATTGACTCAAGCCCGTATCCTTGGGGAGATTTTATGGATTTATCTTTGTGAGATTTCAATTTAAAAGCAAATATTGCGTTTGGAAAGGCAAATATTGCGTTTGGACAAGAAATTTTTGTGGATATGGTTTTGGAAAATTAAAAACCCTAATTCGTGGCCTATAAATAGATTAATACGCATAGGGTTTTGGGGAGACCGCATATATTGAATACACGGCCACATTGGGGGCTTCTCTTCATTTCAAGGAAGAAACAAAAAAGAGAAGGAAAAGCTGCCAAGGGAAAAGGTCAAGGTCAGCTAGGGTAAAAAACAAGAAAAAGAAAGGTGAGAGAGGGTACATGCAGAGTGAAAGAAACATGAAGGAGGGCAGAGAGAAGAGACGAAAGAGAAACACGTGAGGGGATGTGCGCAGGAGGAAAAGAAAAAAGGCAAAAAGGAACGCTTCGTCTTCTTCAGCGAGCCGTCTACTGCCCCCCCGGACCGTCGCTACTCCTGTGCCTCCACACCGACCATCGTGCCAACAGCTACGAGCACTACCGCGCCTGGCGTTCGACGATCGCACCTGGCGCCCAACAACCGCACCTCTATAGCTCACCGATGCGCCTCTGTTTCGTCGGCCACCTCCGTTCGAAATCTACTATAGTTGCGACGACCCTACGCCTTCACTCACGATGTGCAGATCTATCACCGATGCCAGCAGACCGCCCCTCGCGACGCCACCGCAACCCGCAAGCGCACCCCTCGTCATTCCTTCAGCCGGCCCCGTAGCAGCTTGCCCTCTGCCGGTCGCCGCTCCCGTGCCTGAGTGACTGCCACCCGCCGCTGGTCGTCGCTCTGCCAAGCACCGTCGCCTCTACCTGCGTCTCTAACTAACGTCCCTGTTGCCTCTGCTCAGTCACGCCTCAGTCTCTGCTTCGCTCGAGAAGCCTGCTGCTGTTGCTAATCTGCTCCACCAGCCCGACAAAGCCGCCACTGACCTGATCTACGACAACCCCCTACACCGCGTCTTCACCATAGCCGACCCGCGACCGTCGCCCTGCAGCCGTCCAGGCCTCACCTTAGCTTGCTGTCGCCACCTTTGCCCGAGCGTCGACGATGCTAGCAGTCGAGTTCCTCACTGCTACCAGTAGCTCACTGCTACCAGTAGCTCGCTTCTACTCCAGCGTCCAGCAGCTCTCGCCGGTCACTACCGATCCGCTCGCAATGCCGCTACCGAGCCCCTTTGCCGCCAACGCCGCTAGTCCGTCCTCACCGGAGCTTCGACGCCCGCCACTGCCCCTCACCGGAACGTCGGCGACCAACCCCCTTGGCGACCTAACCGACAACGCACCCACCACGAAGCTACCAAGCCATGCGTGGAACAAGAGAAAAGAAAAGAACAAAACAAAATCAATTTAGGTAGTTTTTTCTTTTATTTATTTATCTATCTTATTTTTATTATTTTTGTTATTTTACTTTTTATTTGTTCTTTTTGGTATAATTATTCCTTAGTGTAAGGATGAGATGTTCGACATGAAATAGCCTGGGAAATTTGTGATTGTCAGTCCGATTTTCGCACCCGAAATCCGACTCGCAGTCACTTGAAAATTCTCCAGTCCGATCTCACGCTCGGGATTTGATTCGCGATTTATGTAAAATTGGCCAACCCGATCTTATGCACGAGATATGATTCGTCAATTTGGATATCAATCTTACTCTGATTTGCTGTCGTGCTATTTAAGTTAGTTTTGTTTTCGTAAAAAAACTAAAATAAAAAATGTGGGTTAGAATTAGGTTTATTTCCTGTTTTAAGGGTTTGCATTTTTAGAATAGGAATTTTATTTCGAATTTAAAAAAATAAAAAATCAATACAATCAATTTAGGTTGCTAGATTTTTAACTTGGATTGTATGTTTAATTATTTGACAATTATTAATTTCGAAATTAATAAAACAAAAACACAAAAAAATCATCATGCATATGTCATGTAGAGTTAGGGCATCTTTTTGTACGTCATTGCATATTAAGGTAAAATTGCACTTAGTTTAATTCTAGATAATATTTTTCTTAATTTATTATAAGTTTAGATATTAGATAGATTGCATTTTAGGATTATTTGAGTTAAGATAATATTTTAGTTTAAATTAGGATTTGGCTTAACCTAATTCCTAATGCATATAAAATAGAATCTTAATCTAGTTAGATCATTTTCACAATTTTCCTAATTCCGAATTTCATGAAAAATACAAAAAATGTCTTAGAATAAATTTGTTCCATTCTCTAGGATAGATTGCATTTTTTAGGAAAAAAATGTCATGTAAATGTCATATAGGATTAGATTCATGAAATACACGTCATTTAGAGATTGTTATTAGGTCCATTTAATTAGAAATTGCATGTCATTAGAATTAGATCATTTAGTTATATTGCATTGCATATTGCATGATTTTCATTTAATAAGTGAAAAAAAATTGCGTGTTAATTAGAAATCATATCTAGGACCATTGATGTGAATTCTTATCTAACACTACAGATGTTTTCGTTGCTACAAAGTAAGTCCTGCAATATATTCATTACTTTCTTTAGTGTTAAATTAGTGGTTTGCGCATCCGCATGATCACTTCACATGTTAAGGAAATATATTTAAAATTAATTCAAGCTGTCTGCAAAAAAATTTAAAAAATAAAAAATAAAAGAATGGTATTGAAAGGGCATTAGAGAAATCTAATGTAACCAAGTCCCCGTATCCAAAATCTCTAATTCGTAGAAGTAAAATAATCCTCCCATTATTTCACTTAGGTGTCTAATCGACCTACCGTAAACTGTTTAGTGGTGACTCCCTTTTGCATATTAGATATTTGAACCTAAGTCGCGAATTAATATGGGCTTGGGAGAGCCCGAGCTAAGTCTATACTTAATAATCCATTAGCTTAATTTTAGGTGATGCACCCGAAAATTTGATCGCGACACCACCATAACAATTTATCACCTTAAGATGCTCCAGGAGCTAATTCTTTCCACACTTGACGATACAGTTGTACACCAACAGCCAATCAAGTACAACTCTAGTCAGTGGTTCTTCTCTTACAACCTTAACACACAAACTGAAATTCCACAATTCAATCCCCACAATCTCTGAGGCACTATCTTGATAAAATTCACCTCAAAACATTCTTCCATTGATCAAAGCATGGTCGGTTACGTTCCTGTTCTCTTCACCATCCTAGTGGCGTCTTATCGGTGGTAACAATGTTGGTGTTCTTCCTGAACTCCAACTGATAGCCCCTCACTTGATGGCCATGCTAACTACCATCAAAGCAAGCTCCAGTTATATCGGGACACTAAGTTGATCCGAGTTTCCTTCTACAAACTCGGTATCCACCTTATGAGTCTTCTATCTCTTGTCAGGTGACAACATGCCCTCTTGATTGCACCGGAGGCTAGTTCCAAAAACCCTGTGGTATTTTCTATGGTGCACTCCCACTGATCTATCTTATCGATGGCGATGGCAACTATTGTTGTGGTCCCATCGACCTTCTAAAACAGTCTATTGCCAAGTGACCCTGTCAGTCACAGTCAAAACAACCACCCATCCTAAAATGGCATGGGCCGATTCATGTTGTCTTCCATGACGCACAACGTTCTGATTTGATGCTAACTTGCCTATCCTGCCTTTCCTGATGGGCGAAATAGAATATATTTTTCCGGTCATAGGCTCCTTTCCAAACTAGTTTCCACCTCTATTGAATCTATACCTCGACTCGGATGCAACGGCTTGCTCCTAGATCACATCTCCATATTGAACCTCGGCAGGTGTGGCAACAACAACGATTCCGACACTGATGGCGGTAGTGATAGCGGCAACCGTGGCGGCTTGAACCTGAGCTTGTTGACCTAACAAGTTCTCAAGGAACACTAGCGCCTGAACGAACCCATCAAATCTAGGATTGCTCGGTGCTGCTACACTAGTATTGGCCTACGGCAGTACTCTTACACTCGCGCTGGCCTAAGCCGACGCTTTGCCACAACAACCTCGGGCACCGATCCTTGTCGGCGCCCTACCTCGAGTCATAGAGGCTGCTGCTCTCTTACTAGGAGTTCTCAACTCCTAATCACTCAAACTACAGGATCATTATAGAAACATGTTTTCTAATTTCAATACTAGATTAGAATTTAAGTGACCCACAAACAAGCTACCGATCAGCTATCACAGACATGCACCACCATGAATTAAAGGCCATTCCTACTATCTATCGCATGACTCATCACACCTTATCACTCCAAACACAGACCTTGCTCTGATACCACTTAAACGGGGATGTCACGCTCTGATCCTCTAAGCACATGCCCATCCCTTACTAGTCGATTAAAAACGTCTCAGGATGCATCGTCGACCCATTCATTTAATATACACATGCGGAAGCATATAAGTAATCCCTAGACAATAAAACAATGGGATAGGAAAGTAGAGCCAAATTTTCTCAAAAGATCTTTTTATAAACACATAGGTTTATACGCAGAAGCCTACAAAAATGAATTGACTTTCATCAGAATAGAATCGTCTTATGACTAACTAGTCAGATAAGAACGCCGATTCTTCGGGCTTCACCTTCTAAACTTCGGGCCTCGGGTCCTCCAATGACGTCAACTAGGGACTTGAAAATGGTTATACAATAACCAGTGAAACAATGTTTCAGCAAGTTATATCTCCCTAAGACCCGATTAGGATGCCAATACGCCCTAAGGGTTGCCTAAGCACAACACGGGTCAAAGGACATACATTGGCCTCAGTTCCTTCCTGCAAGTCAATTCAATAAACAATTGTCGAATCACATCATCACATCAATCAAGAATGCAGATCAAATCATCGGTCAATCGACTCAGTCGATTACATGTCAACCAGACCATTCCTCGGTCATCTCCATTACTCAAATTCAACGCTGAATTACGGCTCAACGAGCACGGCCTACACGGTCATCTCAAATACTCAACCCTAATGCTAAATTACAGCTCAGCGAGCCCGGCCAACTAAAAATTTGGCAGTAATGCTGAATTACGGCTCAGCGAGCACGGCTTACTAATTCTTCGGCAATTAATGCTGAATTATGGCTCAGTGGGCACAACCGATTCCAAATTCGGTGGTAATGCTACATTACGGCTCAACGTGCACAACCTAGATTAGGTCGTAATGCTGAATTATGGCTTAGCGACACAACCTAAATTAGGTGGTAATGCTAAATTACGGCTCAGCGACACAACCGATTCCAAATTCGGTGGTAATCTTGATCTAACCCACATCATCAAACGATTATTCACCTACGGCCAACAACATTACACTTCCCAACTTGATTCCTCAATTAACAAGACCTCTTGGCCCATTTCCCTTATATTAAGGGTACTCGATAAAAATTATCATGTGTGGATATACGGTTGGCCTTAGCCAAAATATAAAATTTCCACTTTTAAACATCCCACCAGTTTCAACATCCCATTACATATTTTTGGCTCTATAAACCAACGCCCGGTGATTTTCCAATTAATTACCATAATTAATTAATTTATGAATAAATCCTAAAATCACTATTAAATCAATTTAGCACAAACTAGAGTTCAAATAAATAAATAGATTGCACCACAATAACCCGTATAAAATTCTGGTCGTCGGCTATCCCACCTAATTTCTGAAAATTAATTAATTAATTAATTAATTAATTAATCAAGGAAAATATTAAATAAATGCAATAAATCTAATTTAGGCCCGTAATGCCTAATTGGAAGCAGAAACAGACCCGGAAAATTTTCGAGACTCGTTCAATAAATAATAACACAAGTCTACTTGCTAATTACACTATCCATTTACCTAACATGCATTGATAATGCACTAATTTAATTGCTCTACTATAATCTATCCACCTAATCATGCTTAATTAAATCTAATCAATCCCTAAGCATCATTAGCCTACTAAGTAGGGATTAGTGGGTAAAACTCACTTGTTTGACGAGCAGGTTGGTGCAAAACGTCGGGAACGCGACAAGAACCGACTTTCTCTAAAGCGGGCCACACTTTTGAGGCCTGGAACCACCTTAAAACGAGCCTAGAAGCTGTTGGAAACTCACTTCACTTTGTCTCTGTTTTGAGCTACATAAGAGAGAAACCAAAGGCTGGTTCGACTTCTACTTCTGCTTGTTGGACAGAGGAGAATCAACGGCTGAACGGTGAGGAAACAAGCTAATCGAAGCTCCGGCAAACGGGTGGTCGGCAACTAGTGGCTCTTGGGAGTCTTGGGGGTCTTGTTAGAGGTTATGATGGCCAAAGGAAAGGCTGGAATGGGAGAAAAATGAAGAAAAATGTGAAACAGGCGAACCTACGGGCGAACCGATGGACTGGCGACTGGTTCCTTTTCGCCGGCATACAGGACGGCCGGCAGCTCCGTTCGAGACGAGGTCGGACTCTTTGGAATGGTTTGGATGTGCTCGTCACAGTGATGGATGGATTGTTGGCTAATTTGTCCGAGGAGACCACTTTCAATACAGATCTTTGGCGAAAGGTCAGCTGGAGCAGAAACTGACAGAAGTGAAAATAGAGGGGGAAAATGGTCTGGCGAGTGTGCAACAGTGGAGGGGAAGGTGCAGCTTGATTTCTCTAGTTCTTTGGAGCTTCAAGGCAGACGAAACATGGAGAAAGCAAAGCCAAAGGAAGAAGAAGCAGCTTGTCAAGGATGGGGGGCCACCTTGGCTTGTTTTTCCACCAAATTGCCCCCTTAACTCAACCACAACCATGTCTGGCTTCCTTGTCCACAATCCAGCCACCCATGCCCCCCATCTAGAAGCTTGAAATGGTCTAAATGTTGAGGGTGGTGGGGGCATACGAATTTCATAGGTTTCTCTCTCAATTGGACACCAATTCCCTCTTAAATCAACACAAACTGGCCTCTATAAAATCAACCGACACCTCACCGATCTAATCGGTATTTTTTTCTCACCAATTGATCCTACTTGCATCCCAATTTCGCGATAAAAAATGATCCCAAACATTTTATGGACAAAAATGGCCCTACGATGACTTTTTCCCAAAAAGTCTCGGTTTACAGAAAACCTTCTGAGACTAAGTCAACGTTTCTAAAATGATCTGTGCCCTGACAAAATTTTCAATTTCTGCAATCGGATTCAAATTCGCGGTTAATTTCACTTTAGCGCGATTTTAGCGTGACCTAGGTTACTGGATAGCTTTCAGAACTTTTTATTGCAAATAACCCATGGTCGATTTTCTTCGAGCCACAATGAACCCACTCGATGCACTGGCGACTCTCGGTTGCTGTGAAAATCTCGAGAATTTAAATACGGACACAAGGTACCAAAACGATAGAAAAAATCAGTCTAATGCTGGCTGATGAGAATTTTCCAATTTAGTGGAGTCACCCATGATCAGCCACACATCTCATTCAAACCAACCTATCTCGACTTCTAATCGATTTTTAACTGTGCCGTAGTGACCTTTAAAGATGAGTATGGTCAAGTAGCTGATTCCTAGTCGAATTCTCAAGTTTATTGCTTTAAAATTCCTTAATGGCTTCTCCAGATAGTCTAGTTATCTCAAGAGTGGCCAACTCTGAGAAGAACACCATAGGCGTGTCGATGAAAAGCCAAACTTATTCAATCGAAATCAGAACCTGAAAATCTAGATATCACAGCACCACGGCTGGTCGTCGGGGCGGCGAGCTCAGCTCGGCAAGAGTCGCTGCCGATCGATGAGGCTGCAATCGGTGGTACTGTGGCAGCAACAGGCAGCAGCAGTTCGGCTCGGGGACAGCGTCGGGCAGTAGCAACACGACAAAGGTCCGATAAAGGTGCGGATTTTTCCGCGATTCGCCCCATATCTCGCCCTCCTTTTACAAATTCGACCCTTCAGCACCTAGATTTGACCTTTGAGACCTCCTCTCCTTCTCTGGATCCAACCCTCTTCAGCCTTGACTTCTCCCGCTTCGGCCGACCTCCGTTCGAATCACATCACCCGCTGCCTTCACTCGCCGCCTTCGCCAAGGTGAGGTCGGCCTTGCCCAAATCTGGGCTAAGCTGCCACGCTCACGGCCTTGGGCAAGACCGAGTGAGGGCCACGACCCTCGCCGGCGGCTGGCAAGGGCTTCACAGCCCTCGCCTCTACCCTGGTGATGGCCACCATGGCCTCGCTAGCCGCAAGCGAGGCTGTCGTTGGAGAGGTCAGGCGAGGCCGTGACCCTAGCCCGACCTCGCCAGTGACCCTCGCCCGGGCCAACGAGTCTCACCAGCCACCACCGGAAAAGAAAAGGAAAACGATAATAATAATAATAATAATAATAATAATAATAATAATAATAATAATAATAATAATAATAATAATAATAATAATAAAACATTCGAAAAAAATCATTAAAAAATCATAAAAATTGACACATCAACGTCCAACCATTGACGGACATCCAAGTTAGCGCCGGCCAGCCAAAATTGACCGGATGGACTGACTTGGTACCAATATTAAAAGGTTTATGACTAAATTTGTCCAATTGAAAAGTTTAGGACTAAATTGGTACCAATGCAATAGGTTTAGAATTTTTTTGGTACTTTTCCCTTAAGAATTGGATGCCCTAGAAACTCTTCACTGTTTTTGGACATTCAGCCCAGAAGAAAATTCTATGGCACTAAGAATTTTCCACACCCAACTCTCCCCACCAGTACTGTCATTTCAAGAAGACTTTCACTTCATAGCAATTATATTGAAATGCACCGCTAACCATCAGGCTCGATAAAAAAAAAATGGGGGAATTCTACTGGACCTTGCGTCTTTTCTTGGATGCTTGATATGATGTTGCAAGAAAATATCACCAACGAAGTCCAATTTATGCGCCCATTTGTCGATGCCCATTAAGAATTAAATACCGTAAAAACTTCTCTCACTGTCTTTTGAACATTCCGCCAAGGAGAAAATCTATGGCACTGAGAATTTTCTGCACCCAACTCCTCCCACCATTACTGTCATTTCAAGAACACTTTTGACTTCTTAGCAATTATATTGAAATGCACCGCTAACCATCGGGCTCAATAAATAATCGGGGAATTCTATTGGACCTTGCGTCTTTTCTTCGATGCTTGATATGACGTTGCAAGAAAATATCACCAACGAAGTCCAGTTTATGCGCCCATTGGTCGATGCCCATTAAGAATTAAATGCTTTTCTCACTGTTTTTTGAACATTCAGCCAAGGAGAAAATTCTATGGCACTAAGAATTTTCCGCACCCAACTCCGCCCACCAGTACTGTTATTTCAAGAAGACTTTTTCTTGCCAATTATACTGTAATGCACCGCTAGCCATCGGGCTCAATAAAAAATTGGGGAATTTCTACTGGACCTTGCGTCTTTCCTTTTACATTTCTGCGAATTATAGCTATAAAATATTTCATAAGCGCTTTATCAAATGTAAACATATTTTATCAATTTATTTTAAATTATAAAATATTACTTTGAGAAATATTAATCTCGAATACCCTTGTATTGTACTGTTTGGACGAGATCCAAACAATACATACATACATACATACATACATACATAGATACATATATATATATATATATTGTGCATATTGACTGAAATATCAAATAACTTTTCTATTCCATTTGACGAGATTACTGGAGGCTTTCACATTGGTATGGGTTGTTAATTAGGCAGCCTTTCTTCGTCAGTAGAACAAATCAGTTTGAAATTCTATTTCCATTTGTGACCAATTGAATCGTTTAATTCTATATTTGAAAATTAGAAATAAAGTCGGGAAGGGTGCGTTGTTTAACACTACACATGATCTTGCATATACACCGCTTATTTCAAGTTAATCGGATACTTTATGATTGCTCCACGTCCAATGAGTAATAACTCTAAAATTAATTGAACTTACTTGTATGCCGACGACCAAAGCTTTTAGAGCGGCTAACACATGTTGTGAGTCCTTTAACAGATCTTTAGAAGACTTGTGTCGATCATTTCACACTTGTGAAGGATTATATAAGTTGAAGTACTCTCCACCATCAATAAACTCACTTGCATTTTAAATTGCAAAATGGGGAGGCACCAAATCCTCGGGCTCCTTTGTTTCCTCTTCTTCCTAAACTCATCTCTTCCCTGGGCATCACCTCTTTGCCCTCGTGATCAGCGCGATGCTTTGCTCCAAATTAAGGATTCCTTCATGCTTGATGGCAAGGCTTCCAACTTTTTTTGTCACAGACATGTTGGGTTCACATCTTATCCAAAGACAAACTCATGGAGCAAAGGCATGGACTGCTGCTTGTGGGACGGTATCACTTATGACAGTATCACCAGTAATGTAATCTGTCTCGATCTTAGTTGCAGTTGGCTTCACCTCTACATCCCAATAGCTCTCAATCCTTCGCCACCTTATAATGACTTTTTTGGCACTCGCATTTGGCCCAATCTAAGCACACTTTCAGACCTAACTCATTTGAATCTCTTGGGTTCATATTTATCGGGTACCGTTCCAAGTGAAATATCTCACCTCTCCAAGCTAGAGTCACTTGATCTCTCTGAAAATTATTTTTTTGTATCGAACTCGTTCTCTTCCTCTTCTCTCAAGTTGGAAAATTCGATCTTCGCAATGCTTGCTCAAAATCCGATAACAATGAAAAAGCTTGTTCTTGATGAAGTAGACATGTCCATGGTTTCACCAATGTCTTTTGCAAATTTGTCTTCTTCTTTGACACCTTTAAGTGTTTTTCGTTGTTCCTTAAGGGGGTGTTTCTAGATACTATTTTTTGATTACCAAGCCTTACTACTCTTGATATAAGTCTCAATGTTAACTTGTTTGGGATCCTTCCAAAATCCAATTGGACCAGTCCTCTTGTGTCCTTGGATCTCGAGCAAACAAATTTTTTGGAAGAAATACCCAATTCAATTGGTAACATGAAGAGTTTAGCAGTTTTAAATATTCAATTGTGCAAATTCACAGGATACATCCCATTAGCAACGGGCGAATCTCAAGCAACTTCAATTTCTAGATCTTCGTTGGAATGATTTTATCGGAGTTATAGGGCTTGAAACCTCTACGGACGCTAGAGGGAAGTATACATTCCCAAAACTTGAAGTGTTGGGTTTGTCTTCAGTCAACTTGACCAAGTTCCCCCCTTTCTTGAATTCGTCAAAAAAATTAAGAATCTTAGACCTCTCCTTGAATAGGATTAGCGGGGAGATTCCAAGGTGGTTTTGGGTAATAAGTCATGATACATTGGAGTACTTAGACCTTTCGGTAACCTTCTGAAGGGAGGTATACAACAATTGCACGGGAAGCGATTGTCGCATATTGACCTTTGGAATAACTCATTCCAACAATTCCCAATCCTTCCACCTTCTACTATTTACTTTGATGCCTCTAAGAATGGTTTCAAGGGTGAGATCCCCTCTTCGATTTGCCAGTTGAGTTCACTTTGAACTCTAATTTTGTCTAATAATAGTCTCTCTAGGAATATGCCACCTTGTTTTGATAATATAACCAGTCTCGGATATTTAGACTTGAGCAGAATAAATTACAAGGATCATTGCCACGCTCTCTAGTCAAATGCTCGAGCTTATCAATACTAGATCTTAGTCACAATGAGTTCAATGATATCTTCCCACATTGGCTGCAAGCACCACTAGGGGGTTTGAATTTGCAATCCAACAAATTTCATGGAAGGATCAATGTCACTACTTTTGGACTCTCCTTCCCTGCTCTTGAGTCTCTGTTTATTTCCAACAACAATTTTATGGGACGGTGGTCCACAAAGGTTTTCTTAAACACCTCATTGGCTATGATAGATTTGTCCAACAACAAGTTTGGAGGGCCAATTCCACTTCCATCTCCCGTCACATATTATTATTCCATTGCTAGTAATAACATGAAGGGAAAGATCCCTTCTTTTTTATGCAATGCCACTGAGCTCAAGATCATCAACTTTTCTAATAACAGCTTGATAGGTAGCTTGTCATGGTGCTTAACAAGTTTTAGTACGATCTATCGGTCTTGCAGTTGCGAATGAATTACCTTGAAGGCACAATTCCTCAATCATTTTCTTTGAGAAATAGCTTAATGACTCTTGACTTGAGTCAAAATCATTTTGAAGGAACATTGCCCCAATCACTTGTCAAATGTACAAATTTGCAAGTACTAGATCACAGTGACAATTGGATAAATGATATGTTTCCAAGATGGTTGGGAACACTCCCAGAACTAAAAGTTCTCTCTTTAAAATCCAACAATTTTAAGGGTCTTGTGAGTATTCCCAAGGGAACTCACCTCTTCCCCAAATGACATATTTTGGACCTCTCCAACTAACAACTTTGTTGGTCCTTTACCAGCCAGCTTGATAATGGACCTAAAAGGCATGATTGATGGCAAAATTGGGCAAGACAGATCATTGTATATGGAATTCAAGAACGATGCCATATGAAAATTCTATTGTCATGACCATTAAAGGGCAAGAGATTGAGCTAGCAAAGATCATGACCATCTTGACAATCATTGACTTGTCACACAACTCTTTCCAAGGGGATATTCCAGAAGTTATTGGAGATCTTCAATCTCTTATTGGACTCAACCTTTCTCATAACCATCTTACAAGTTTTATCCCACCAACTCTAGGGAACTTGTCTAATCTTGATGGTTGGATCTCTCTTTTAACAAACTTAGTGGGGAAATTCCTAAAGTACTTGGAGATTTGGCATTTCTTGGGCTCTTAAACCTCTCCAAAAACCAACTCATGGGACACATACCACAAGACAAGCACTTAAGCACATTTTCAAGCAACTCGTTTAGTGGCAATCTAGGCTTATGTGGAACTCCATTGCCAAAAGCATGCCCTGGCGAGATATTCAACCTCCTTTGCCATCGTCCTCGTCAACTTCAAACTACGAAGGACATGAGAGGTGGTTTGAACAAAAAGCAATGTGGATAGGTTATGCATCTGGAATCGTAATTAGGGTTTCTATAGCATATATTGCATTTGAAACAGGAAGGCCCAAATGGCTAACTCGAGGTGTGAAAATGCTAGAGAGAAGAGCAGTTGAGTGGATGAAGAAGCTAAAGCGGAAGGCCATCAAATACCATGGACAATGAAATTGTTTTAGGAGTTATCTCTTTAAATTGTGCAATGCATATCGTCTCTTTAAACAATGCAACGTAGATTCGATGAATAAAAGTTTCACCGGACCTAGTTTGTGATTGTATATCAGTTGAATTGAGAAGATGAATAATGAGATCTACCAAGCACACAGCTCTAACAGAGAAAAAAAAAGTAAAAGAAAAGAAAAATGAAGCAACTGCCAGGGACCTCTATATATATCTTTCCATCTTTCCCTGTGCGTAGCTTCTGTTTGCCCATGAAGAATTAGAAGTGAAGACTGGCCTTTTATTTGTCCACTAATGTCATTTCAATTAGACCTTTGACTTCTTAGCACGTATAATTGAACGCGCCACTGTCCTTGAGCAATTGTGCCGGAGCAAATAACATGGAATCCTACTGGACCTTGTGTCTTTTCTTTTCCAGTTTTGCCCAGGTAAAGGTTATCAAAAATCTTAAACTTTGCTTATTAGGACATATTAATCCTAAACCATTTTCTGTTTACCTCAAACTTTTTTATGTGACAAAAAAAAATCTCAAACTTTTATCTGTATAGTATATTTATCCCAAACTTTTTCTGTGATACAAAAAATTCCAAGCTTTTTTATGTGACACCAAAATTTTGGGGTAAATATGTCACACGGGTATAATTTTGGGATAAATATGTCATATAGGTATAAGTTTTGGGTTTTTGATGTCACAAAAATAGTTTAGGATAAATGCATCACAGTAAAGTTTGGGGTTTTTTTGGCTTTTTCCTTCTGCGCAGTTATTATTATACCTTCCTTTCAAAACAGCACAAATATGTCATCCTGTCCAAAGTAATACCTTACTTCTTTTTTTTTTTTTTTTTTTTGTCAATTGAACCAACAATGCAACTTTTTTCTTTTTTTTTAGTAACTTACCATTAAGATTGACATGTGCCCACGCTATGATCCAAAGACAACTACAACTAAAAATGGAACTACTAATGTTATCGGCCTCAATCATTCATTCAACTGTCTCTAGGGCACTCCCAATTCTGTCTTCATAGCCTCAACCTTGCTATTAAGAATGATATGTACCCACACCATGTTTGCTAAATTGACGCACCTCAGTCTCTCTTGCTTGAATTTTTCAGGTCTGGTTCTTATTGAAACTTCTTACCTTTCAAAACGTGTTTTAATCGATCTTTCTTTAAACTTAAATGGTACGTATGAGACACACAATTGAGATAGAAAATATTGATTGCAAAATGCTTGTTTATAATTGGACAGAGTTGAGGGAACTTAAACATGGTCTAGTAGGCTTGTCTAGTCTTTCGCCTAGTTCCTTCCTGAATTTATCGTCCTCCTTCACCTTTTTCATTCCATATATTTGCCATCACAAGGGGAACTTTCGCCAAACATTTTCCACTCACCAAACCTCCTTGATCTCAATTTGAAGTTCAATCATATCACAGTTTCTTTTGTGAAGTCTAAATGGAGTGGATATCTTGAGTCCTTAACCTCTTGTATACAAGCATGTAAGGCAAAATGCGCCATTCAATCGGTGAATTACAGAATCTAAAAACTCTATTTCTCAATAATTGCATATTGTAGAGGATCAACTTCTTCATAGCTTGTGAACTTAACAAAATTAACCACGTTGGAACTTTTAGGCAATAAATTAATTGGACACATACCGTCATTCGTTGGAAAGCTTAAACGACTAGTACATTTAGACTTCAGAATCTTCTCAACACTGAAAAATCTGCAAGTCCTAAAGCTTACAGTAGAGTTGAATCTAGCTTACAACAGTAGCATTCATACACGTCCAGAGCTTGAGACTTTGGCATTGGCTTACTGCAAATTGACCCGGTTTCCATTTTTTTTTAACTCTTCAAAAAAGCTAAGAGATGTGGTCAGATACCGAGATGCTCTTGGGATTTAGTGAAAGGTACTACAGTATCTTGATATTTCTATAAGTTTATTGAGGGAGGTATAGAATAATTTCTCTGTAAACAGTTAATCGCTGTTGACTTTAGTGACAACTTATTCCAGGGTCTGCTTCCAATTCCACCATTCCTTATACTCATCTTCTGTGCCACCAAAAACAGCTTTAGCAAGAGATTCCATCTTCCATTGGCTAATTGAACTCCCTTGATAATCTATACTTGGTTCATAACAATCTCTCTGGCTCTATACCACAATGTTTAGGAAATTAGCCAACCTCTCTGAACTAGACTTGAGTTGAGTGCCAATAAATTTGAAGGGACATTATCATGGTCTTCAGACAAATGTACATCATTGTTTGATCTAAACATCAGTTACAACAAAATTAATAATACTTTTCCGAAGTGGTTGGTAGAAGCACCCTCATTAGGGAGCATTAATCTCCAGCTCAATGGATTACATGGCCAAATCGGTCCTCCAACTGCTCCATTTCATTTGACCAAAAAAAAAAACCGCTCCATTTCTTCCCTCCACACGTTATAGTTTTTCCATATCTAACAATAATTTGGGGGTTCAATGACCCAAAGAATATTTTCTCCAATGGTTAAATCTGCGGGCGATATCCAACAATGAATTTGAAGGTCCTCTTTCAATTTCACCACCCACAACTCTATTTTACGCCATTGAAAATAAGAAGATTAGCGGAAACATTTCACCATTGTTATACAATGCCACTAAGCTCAAAGTCCTTAATTTGTTCAACGATAGTTTGATGGGCAACTTGCATAAGGTTTAGCATAAATCTCTCGGTGCTCAACCTCCAAATGAACATGATTCAGAGTGTGATCCCAGGAAAATTTGTTGATGACCGCAACTTAAGGACTCTTGACTTCAATTAGAATCCATTTGAAGGGACATTGCCACGAACTTTACTACATTGTGAAAATTTCAAAGTTTTGAATCTCAGCAATAATAGAATGGAGGATATGTTCCTTGATTGGTAGGGAACCTTTCCCAAGCTACAAGTTCTTGTTTTGAGGTCTAACATGCTCCATGGCTTCACGGGTAGTCCTAGTGCAACTCCTCCATTTTCCGAATTGTACATTTTCAACCTGTTTAATCACATCATATTATAAATCTAACAGCCATGATAAATCAAAATAAAGGATGGGGCAAGCTGCAGGTTTATGGGAGTCTATGTGTGGACACCTATCTTTTTAAAAAAATATTTAGTTTTAAATTTCATAGAAAATTAGGGACTGATTTGGCCTTATCACAAATGACTTTTGCATCACCTAGGTATTAATATTATATGCATCCACTAAGTTTTATTGCATTTTCCATTAGTTTACCTTATTTCCATATAAATATTATTTAAAAAAAAAAAAAGCAGAAGCGGGCTCAGAGGGCTGGGCCTGACCCCAGCCCCTTCTACTCCTTCCTTTGCACGGGCCAGGCCCGTCTGGCCTCTCTCTTTTCCCCAGCCCGGCCCGCGTGCCTCTCTCCTTTCTCCCTCCTTCCTCCTTCCTTCTCCGTCCCTGCGAACTCACGCACGCCGCCTACCACCGAGGCAAAGTAGAGTAGCCGGCGACGTCTTGCAGGCGCCATTAATACCGCCGATCGGAGCAGCCCGAAATCCGGCGAGAAACCCACACGGAAGGGACGTCTGGGCGGACGCCTTCAATGCCCGTCTTCAATGCCGAGCAGGCCTCCGCAAAGAAGAGGGAATGGGACACCGGTTCGGCCAAAGCAGGGCTCGTCGGCGCGCGGAGGACCAGCGGCCGAAGCTCCTCGATCGACCGGACCCCCCCACCTATAAATAGGCCTTTCGCGAACTCGTTTGAGGAGGAGGCCAAGGAAGTTGAAGAGAGAGTAGGTGAGGTCTGAGAGAGATCCGGCTGCGAAAGAGAGAGAACGCAATTGAGAGGGCCGCCGTTGGCCGTCACTTCCGAGCCAAAACCGACGATCCGCCGCCGCTTCCTTGTCCACTTTGAAGCCACGGTAGGTCCCCGCTCGGAAGGTCTTGGTTTTTTCCGATTTGGGAATCGGCTTCCAAGGATCCCGGCTCGCAAGGCGGACAGACGTAGCCCGATCCATCGAGCTCGTCCACCGTCCGACCCCGCGAGCTGGGTAGGGACTCTCGGCCAACCGTTTTTGTGCCCATGCACTGTTTCGGGCTCACTGGATTGGGCAGATATTGTCCGGTTCGTGTGAGTTTCCTGCTTCATTTGTGTACGTACTGTGGTCTCGGGGCTTAGCATGTTGCCATGACACGGCTCCGCCAGCTAACATAAAAATGTATCAAGATGTTGATTTTCGTGAATCAGCGCAGCCCGCGAAGTCCGCATCCGAATAACCGATCACTTCTAGGTTGTCAGTCCGTCTATACATAAGCATATAGTCTTTGGTACCTTGAAGATATCTCATCACTTTCTTTGCAGCTCTCCGGTGGTCTAAACCTGGATTACTCGATATCTTCCCAATATTTCTACAAAGAAAAGCGATGTCGTCGAGTGCAAACTCGAGCATACATCAAGCTTCCAACAGCGAAGCATATGGAATGTTGTACATTTGTTCCCTTTTTAGATCGTTCTTCGGGCATTGGTTCAAATTGAACCTGTCACCCTTCACAATGGGTGCTATACTTGGTGAACAATCTTTCATCCGAAATCTCTCTAGGACCTTATTGATATAGGTTTCTTGAGATAGTCCTAAAATGCCTCAAGGTCTATCTCTATGGATCTTAATGCCAATGACATAAGATGCCTCACCCATATCCTTCATGTCAAAACTCTTAGAGAGACATTGTTTCACCTCATGTAGCAACCCCTTATCATTGGTTGCAAGTAGTATATCATCCACATACAGCACAAGGAAACAAATTTTGCTCCCACTAACCTTCTGGTATATACATTAATCCATGACATTCTCTACAAAACCGAATAAAGAAATGACTTCATGGAACCTTAAGTACCATTGGCGGGATGCTTTTTTCAAGCCATATATAGATTTCTTAAGCTTGCACACCAAATGCTCACCTTTACTAGAGGAGAATCCTTCAGGTTGTTTCATGTAAACCTCCTCCTCTAGTTCGCCATTGAGGAACGCCATTTTCACATCCATCTAATGTAATTCCATATCAAAATGGGCAACCAATGCCAAAACAATACGAAGAGAATCTTTCTTAGATACAAGAGAAAAAGTCTCTGTATAATCGATTCCTTCCTTTTGAGTAAATCCTTTGGCAACAAGTCTAGCTTTATATCTTTCAATGTTACCCAATGAATCCTTCTTAGTTTTGAAGACCCATTTACAACCAATGGCATTCATACCATCAGGTAACTCAACCAAATCCCAGACTTTGTTAGATGCCACAGAACTCATCTCTTCCTTCATGGCATTGTACCACAAATTGGATTTATCACTATCCATGGCTTGTGAAAACGTTTCAAGATCATTCTCAGCTCCAATATTGTAGTCAGACTCTTGTAAATACACAATATAATCACTAGGAATAGCCGATTTCTTTATTCTAGAAGATCTTCTCAATGTTGCATCAACATTCTCTTGAGGAGCGTGTTGCTCAACTGGTTGTTCAACAGTTTCTGGTAATTGCTGAACAACTGGATCTACTAGATCAATATCAGCAGGTTGTGGAACTTCAATGATTGGTTGTTCAATAGCCGGTTGAACTGAAGTGGAAAGTTGAGTATCTGTATGATCTTTCTTAGGATCAAGGTCCTTCGATCGATCGCTCCCACTGATCAAGTCATTTTCAAGAAATTTAGTGTTTCTTGATTCCACAATCCTAGTGGTGTGAGATGGACAATAAAACCTGTATTCCTTAGACCTTTCGGCATATCCAATGAAAAATCCACTTATGGTCCTTGGGTCCAACTTCTTTTCTTGTGGATTATAAACTCTCACTTCAGATGGGCATCCCCAAACGCGCACATGATGCAAACTCGGTTTCCAACCCTTAAATAACTCAAAAGGTGTCTTTGGGACAGCCTTAGTCGGAACTCGGTTTAATATGTACACTGCCGTCTTAAGTGCTTCAGTCCACAAGGATTTAGGAAGTTTGGAGCTGCTAAGCATACTTCACACCATGTCCAATAAGGTCCGGTTTCTTCTTTCTGCTACGCCATTTTGGTCCGGAGAACTAGGCATAGTATATTGGGCAACTATCCCATACTCTTGAAGAAACCTTGCAAATGGACCAGGTGCTATCCATCTTCAGTGTATCTACCATAGAATTCTCCACCTCTATCTGATCTCACGATCTTAATTTGCTTATCGCATTCTTTCTCTACTTCCGCCTTAAATATCTTAAAGGCATCTAATGCTTCATACTTATTATGAATCAAATAGAGATACATGTAACGTGAGTAATCATCTATGAAAGAGATGAAGTATTTTTGACCACATGAGTCCATATCCGGACTACATATATCCGTATGTATGATTTTTAATATTTATGTACTCCTCTTGGCACCTTTCTTTGACTTGTTAGTCTGATTTCCCTTTATGCAGTCCACACAAGTATCACAATCAGTAAAATCTAAAGTACCGAGTACTCCATCATTTACTAATCGCTTAATTCTTTCTATGGAGATATGTCCCAATCTCTGGTGCCACAACATAGAGAAATGTTCTTTCACAACACATCATTTTATACCAGCTTTATCATGAACGTGCATCGCATCATAATAGGCATTGTCTTGTAAATTAATTCGAAAAAGACCATCAAACAAAGTACCACTCCCGACAATTTCAGATTTAAATGATAAATAGAAGTTTGAATCTGAAAAGTTAAAAGAGTATCCCAAAGGTACAAATCTTGAAACTAAAATTAAGTTTCTAGAAAAACTATGAACATAAAAGATCTTTTCCAAATTTAAAACAAAACCACTATTGAGAACTAGTCTACATGTCCCAATAGCTTCCACATGCGAACGCATCTTGTTTCCTGAATAGATGCTTTGTTCACTTCCTACTGGCTTCCCGTGGTTTTGAAAACCCTGCATGAAATTCGAAATATGGATTGTAGATCCAGAATCAATCCACCAAGTGTTGTGACTTACATCAGTCATATTAGATTCATAATAAACACAAGAGATTGGATTACAATTCTTCTCGAGCCAGGCCTTATATTTGACACAATCCTTCCTTATATGCCCCTTCTGTTTACAGAAGAAACACTTGGATTCTTTCTTAATGTCAACTTGGGGAGGTATTTTACTTTTTCCCTTATACTTACCATAGCCCTTATTCTTTCCTTGTGTTGCCAAATGAGCACTTTCTCCCAATTCCATAATTAGTCTTTCTTCCTCTTGTACACACATGGTCATGAGTTCATTAATTGACCATTTATTCTTATGTGTGTTATAAGAGATCTTGAAAGGTGCATACTGTTGTGGGAGAGTGTTCAGAATATAATACACAAGAAATGATTCAGATATCTCAACCTCAAGGTTCTTAAGCTAAGCTGCAATATTCCTCATTTGCATGATGTGCTCACGCACACCTCTAACACTAGTGAGCTTCAATGATGAAAACTTCATAATTAGGGTCATGGCATGCGCCTTCTCAGAACTTTCAAACTGCGCATCTATGGCCTCCAATAAAACCTTAGCATTGCTATGCTGAGCAACTGAACCACGAATACTAAGAGATATCTTAGCTCTTATAAACATGGCACAAACGCGGTTGGACCGCTCCCATTGGTTATAAAGAGCTATCTCAGCTGGAGTGCTCGAATCAATAGGAGCAGGTGGTTCATCTTTCCTTATAGCATAATCAATGTCCATCCACCCCAATTGAAGAAGAACTGACTTCTTCCAAACTTTATAGTTCTCACCATTCAGTATGGGAACATCAAACTTAAATTCAGAAAAATTCACAGGTTGCGAAACTGCATATCAAATAATCATGCTTATGTCACAAAATTTGAGGCAAATATAAATAAATCATGTTTTACCAATGTAAACATGTCACAATATGAATCATATAACATAAAAACTACCTGTGAGCTAAGTTTTTAATTTAAATAGATTCATAATTACTTCATGAAGAAACTACCATATTATATGCCTTTTTCTTAATCCCTGTGGGTAAATTAAGAAAAATAATATGATATTTCATCATAATTAATCAAATTAATATAATGAAAATTCCTGTGGGATAAAATTCATCATATTAATATAATTAATTACAATTAATGTCAATTTCTAAATATGATCTGAGGCTTTTATTATATAATTTAATTAATTAAAGATGTTGTGGCCACTCTCTAATTAATTAAATATATGGACCATTGGACATTTAATTTCATGTATGAAATGACATAATAAATAAATACATCAAGGCAGAACAGTAAATAAATAAATCGGCCAAGGACAAGATTGTAAAAACATAAAAATTTTGGGGCAAAAATGTAAAAGAGACGCGTGGAGAGGACGTCAGGCGCGTCGTCCGCACGCGCGCGGTCCAACGCCTTGCAATTGCAGGGCGGTTCCGTGCGCGTGGGCCCCATGCGCCAGCGGTTAGTGCGCGCGTGAGGGCACGTGGCGCGTGGATTCCACGTGCCTGCAACCGCAGCACGCGCGTGGGATCCACGCGCCTTCTTCCTCGCGCAAACAAAAGCTTTCCGTCGGTTTTTCGCCGTTTTTCGCCACGCTTTCGTCGCCGTTTCTTCTCCGACAGCCCATCCCAGACAGAAATAAATAATGGGTTTTGAAGAGCATGTCGGCACGACCACATGGGTCCAAGTTTCGGCGAAAATGACTAAAAATTGGCCCCAAAAACAGACGAAAATTTCCCAAAACACAATTCCTTCAACCACCGCAACTTCCGCCGCCCGATTAGCCTCCGGCGAACACCGATATGCTGAAATAACTCATGAATAATATTCCTCATGGCGGTGCGACCGTGCAGGTCTGAAATCAAGGGGTGGGTCGCCGGAATTTGCCCGGAATTTGGGAGTTTCTCTGTTGGCCTCAAAATCCGAATTACTGTTCATCTCCAAAATGCCCGAAAAACACACCAAAAATTCGAGAAAAACAAGGCAGAGGCACTAGACACGCTCTGATACCAAATGTTAGATAAAATAATTCATATGCGGAAGCCAGGATCAATTAAGACAAACCTCCAGCCATTGTTCTTGTTCGGGTTCGTCAGAAAAACCTGAAATCAAAGAAAAATTGGGGACACGCTACTACCCCAATTCACTCTCGTACTAATGGTGTATTCTGAATGAGAGAGTTTAAGTTAGACCTTGTCATCACCCGTCAGAAATGAACGCACGTTCCTTTTGTATCCCTTCTTCCATCAAGACGGTCACCAAATGGGCGGTTATCACGAAAGGGTACGAAGCGTGGAAAAATTTCATGTCGAATAGTCGTAACTTTAAGAGAAAATGTGGGTCTAAAATGTCGGATCACAAAAATAAATAACAGATCGCCGTGAGTCCCTGCTCGAGCTCGGGCTCGGTCGTCCCCCTTTTTCACTCCTTGGTTTGCGAATATTAGTTTGTTTGCTGAAGTGCTCGAGTTAGGCACCCGTTTATGTCCATCGTTTATGGCCGAAGGTTGCTGACTCTCATATTTATATCGGACGTAAATGAATCGTCCCATGTTGAAGTCATGTTTTGCTGGTCCGTTGTTGTTGATTTTGGTCCGAGTTCGCGTGCCGAGCAAGTCTAAAGCTTCCCTTTAGCCAACGCCCTCCATGCGTTAGCTAAAATGCCCGAACCAAGCTTGTATGGATTTCCTGTGATTTTGGTTTGGCTCTGAGCGCCTGTTGATCATTTGACATGTTTGCGGACCTTCGTTCCCATCCGTAGAGTAGCGCACGGTTTCTGTGCATGTCGTGAGTCGCGGCGGGCGGTGATGAAAGCGGGGGTCGGATGTGGCCAACGGTGCGGGCTTGGTCCACAAGGTCGGCGGACGGTCTTGTTTGAACATGGGCCGGAGGCGAGCTGGCTCATGGCCGTTTGTTTCTGGCCGCACGGAGAAGGAATCGTGAGGGTGGAGAACGAAGAGAGAGAAGAAGGGGAAAAGAAAGATAAGTCAAAGAAAACCGAAAAAAAGAAGAAGAAAAGGAAGTCATAAATCATATGTGAGGCCTAGCCCTCTCTCTAGTCTGTTGGCATGCACAGAGAGAGAGAGAGAGAGAGAGAGGGACAAAATAAAGAAAAAGACAAAAAGAGAGGGAGCACAAGAAGGGGGCGCGCGCGAGACCCAGGTCAATCGGCCCAGACCCTAATCGAGCCGGCGCCCGGATCTGACCAACCCGGGCCAGTTTATTATATCATTATATTATACTTTTTAGATATTTTTAATTAAAAATTCGAAAAAATATTTATTTATATATATAAAATATATATATATTTTTTTCAGGGAAAGGCCTAAATTGATTTTGAGCATTTTTCTCAATGAAAACTCCTTTATATATTTCTGAAATTAGGGAAAAGCCTAAAATGTATTTTATTAGTATCTTTTTTAATGCATGAAAAATAAAAAGAATCTAAATCTTAGGGTTTAATAAGAAAAGATACGGAAAGAATATTAGTTGATTAATTAGTGTAATCAAATCCTCAATCTTAATTTTTCTAGTTGCGCAAGAGTAAAATATTTCTCTCAATATTTTATTTGGATTTTTAATTGTCTCACCTTAAATCAATTAGTAACAACTCTTAAATGAAATTAACTTGTAGATTAAAAACTCAAATCATAAATAATAACCTCAAACCATAAGTAGTAAATTGATGGATTTTGGGAGAATCTAGGCTGAGCCTAATACTTAGTAAGTCATTAGTCTCCGCACACTCACGGGCGCCAAAATGGGAGAGCGTGACACTATGGTTACCAAGATATAGTCATGGTGACTATCAAAGGACAAGAGATACAATTGTGATCAAATAAAAGGATCGGAGATACAATTGGAGAACTGTATTCACAAGTATCAACACATCGAGCAATCATTTTGGTAGGAAGCTTCTCTTGGATATTGAAAACCTGAAGTCACTCAGAGGGCTAAACTTGTCTGACAACAATCTTACAAGCTATATGTCTGATCTCAAATAGCTAGACCTCTCTTTAAACAAGTTCACCAGAAGAAATCATTGATACGTGTGCAAATATTTCACGAGAAATGCCACCGGTAATCATTCTTTTGGAAAATGAAACAGAGCATGGAGGCTGGTTTGAGTGGAGAAACATATCGATGGGTCATGAGTGTGGATAGTTGGACCCTCTCCAGGATTCATTGTTCTTGAATCTTGAAAACTCGAATAGCTTGTGGGATCGATTGAAATGAAAGGAACGAAAATGAGAAAGAAGTCGGCGAGGAATGCTTGTAGATTTGATCAAAGATGAGAACATGGACCGCTGATTCTTTGCATTATAAGATGAAGAATAAGTCTGAACTGCCATGGGACATATCATATGCTTATTATTTTGGCCCTCTTATTATTTAAACGTAGTCTGTCCATATACGCAACGTCAAATCTAATATTCTTCATTTATAGGACTTTCAAATCCTTGGTTCGCTGTATGCATAGATTTTATTGATGGAACGCAGATGGAACGCAAACATATAAAGTTATCGAATGGGAAAGTTTTCACAGAGGATCCCGTCCTTGTAATTTGGATTGTGCACATATAAAGGTTTATGGCATCGTTGATAAATCAAATGCATAATGACATAGCAAGCCCTTGTGCTTCTGGCATTATACTTCTGCCCTCAGGTCTTCCTTTTCTAAAGTTTTGTGAACTTTTAGCATTTGCTGACAAAATAAGACACAAAGGAAAAACATATCTCTAAAGAAATATGGAAAATAACACACTTTGCCTTTTCTATCCCGTCCGGGCCACTCCAGGAGTAATTGCTTGACTTCACGCACGAAAAGTTTTTAATTAGCATCCGCTGGAGATTTGATTGAACTTCAATTGACTGCAATCTGTCCGGGAACAAGTCGATCGGCAAAGATTTTAAAATGAACAGAGACTTTCACAACATGGCTATTGAACACTTACTATCTTCATTGCTGCATCTAAATCCCGTAAGTATGTTATTACTAACGATCTGATTCAGCAAACTATTGGAACAGCATTTAAATCGACCGTATTGTTGTCCACGCTGCAATGGTTTGTATAAATTCAGATGAAAGCTGAATAATAAGCTTTTATCTTATGCCGTCAGAAGCAAGCGCGGCTTTTGGTGTGTGATCGGGACTTAGGTTACCATTGGATGTCCATTCGCTTTGGAATTTATAGCGCAATAGGGTTTTATTTTCGTTCCTAGAAGCACTAACAGCAATCAATTTTTGTGGGACAATTCTAAGTGGTAGTTGCATTCAAGGAATGCTGGTAAGTATTGAGAATGACTGGTTAAAAAATCGACATGTTACTTTTTTATCTCGTTAAGCTGTTGGTAAGTTGCCAACAACCATAAAAATTTACCCACTTTTATCATTTGTACAAATTGCCAACTTTTTATGTATGTAACCAACATTTTAAATTGACCAACTCTCTTATGAAATTGATCAACAAGGGCTTGCTAGAATGATGACAGAAGTGGAAAATCGCCACATACCGGGAATATTTAGTCGCTGAGATGCAGTCGATCGACAAGAAGACCCAATTCTGATCGACGGAAATGTCAACATGCCATGACTAAGTTGACATAGCTGTCAAGGTAATAAAGTTGAGACAATCATCAAGTCAGTGGAGTTGATGTAACCATTGAATTAGAGGAGTTAATGAAACAATCAAGTAACTATCAATGTAGTAGAGTCAATGTAACTGTCAAGTAAGCGGCAAGATAGTGGAGTTGATCTAACCATCTATATAACCATCACCCCAAGAAAATTAAAAACTTGATTCAGCATTAGTCCAATATTTCCTACTAAAGTGGAGGATTAAACTAACTTTTTAAATGTAATTCTCATCTAGCAAAGATTAACAACGTATTTTCTTGGAAATTCTTTATGAGTTGACCCATTTTAAGGTGCACGCACCATGATAACTGAACAAAGTAAAACTTAAAATGTAAAAGTCATGCCAAACTCGCTCTTATTAAAATTAATGGTTTTGTTCAGCTTGTAAAATGGACTTTCATTTGACGTTAATTAATTCAAATTAACACATAAAAATCCAACATTGTAACTAGAATGAAGCCCGCTTCTTGCGGAGGGGACACAATGACTTAACAAAAAGTGAACCAATACCTTTAATATACCTATTTCATGTGAGTTAGTATCGAAAAGTTACTTAATCTTAATCACTCTAGAAATTAATATTCTGGATACTTTTTATTGTGTAAACATCTCTAGTCTAACTATTTAAACATATATAATGGATAATTGAGACTTGAGGATGCAATGGTCGATTACGTAATTTATCTAGTTCAGGTTGGCCGAGCGTGCCAGCTTGTGGCTTGACAACATGAACAAGCTGCATCTTACTAAAATGGAATCTGAAATGGCTCATTCCCTGCTCTAAAATAGACAGCAAAACATATTCACAAATGGCACATTTTAAACATTCAGCCAGATTTCCTCACATTAGATTACTGTACTAAATGATCACATGGTATGATGGAGCTGGATTCAGTTCAATTTAAAATTTTCATGGAGTTTTGAGGATAATGAAGTTTAATTCGACTTATTCAAGGAAGGCAGTCTCAAGTAACTATAAATTGACCAAGGGAATATGAGATTTAGTGTAGTGAGGCATCGTGCAAAAATCTTTGACATTTTCTATTGTATTTAGTGCATAGAAATTCATCAATGAGTGTATTGGCTTAGGCTACATTTGGTAACATTTCTATTCTTAAGAACATTTCTTTTTTTTGGTACCTAGGGAACCTCTGTGGGCAACCCTAGAGGAGCAGTAGAGTCATCCCACCCTTGCTGCCCCGGGTAAGTCATGCATTCCTTTTTCACAAGGCAGACGATGCAGCGATTCGGACTCAGGATCTCTCCCGAAAGGAACCCGCGCTCAATCACTATGCTACCACCACAGGTGGTTAACAGTTTCTTTTCATAAACATTTTTTTTTTTATTCCTACTTCCGAAAATAATTTCTGAGTATTTTAAGATATTTGGTAACTATATAAAATTTCTTTTTCCAAAACAAAAATACATTTGATATGACCCCAAATATTTTTGTGATTTAGAATTTCTTTTAATTTATTAATAACTTTATTACTTTTTTCTTCTCCTTCCTCTAGTCGATCGTTGGCCTTGGGGGAGCCTCGCCAGCCACTGGCAAGATCCCCCTAAGGCTCGCCATGGCTTGGTGAGGCAAGGTGGCGAAAATGACCTCGTGGTGGCCAGGTTCGAGCCTCACCGAGATCGAGCCTCACCGGGTGAGGCTTAGCCTCGCCTTAGCTAGGCTAGGCTCGACCTCGCCTTAGCTATGCTAGATCTGCGAGGCCGAGCCTCGCCCGGCCACCGCAAGGTCGGTGACGCCACTAAGTGACCCTGGTCTCATGGTGGCCGGGTGAGGCTTGCCTTGCTAGATCTAGGCGAGGCTGAGCCTCACTCAACCATGACGAGGTGTGGGGGGCCTCACCTAGCCATGGCAAGGCTCAGGGGGGCCTCGTCGATGGTTGGTGAACTCAAGGTGACCTCGCTGGGGGCCAGCGAGGCTCGAGTGAGGATGCCATGCCTCGTTTGGCCGGTCGCCGACCATTGCCGAGGCCAGCAACTAGCTCAAGGAAGAAGAAATGAAGAAAAAAAGAAAGAAAAATAAGGGAAGAAAAGAAGAGAAGAAAAACTTGTTTCTTGAGTTGCTCTTGAGAACAAGAAACAATTTTGTTTTTGTTTCCTGTTTATGTTCCAAATTTACTGTCGGGAACCAATTGTTCCCAGAAATTAAAAAATTATCAGATGCATTTCTATTCCATTTCTGTTACAGGGAACAAAAGAACATAAACTTCTTCCTTGGAACGTTACCAAACTCAGTCTTAATGTTTCTTGTCCAGGGCTAGATAGCAATAAATGAGAGCATGGCTAATTCCATCCTTTTAAGTGGAACTAGATCTATCTTAGTGTATGTTTTAATCCTCTGAATCCATCTAATTTCTGATTCATAAAGACCAAGTCGCAAGCTTCTGGTCATCAAATCAAGTTCACGTTTGTATGTTATATTGGACCGGAAAATTTGCTATTTTCCTTGGTGTACTTGGTGATCCATGTTAAATCGGTTGTGTAAAATAACCTCCATCAGTTCTATGTAGCAGAATATGAAATTCAAAATCCACTCTTCACGTTTCGTCGATAGTTGTTGACCATCGATTGTCAATCGTGGCCCTGATAGATAAAGAGTCCAAGACCAAGTCATCAGACCCAGAGGACCTGAAATTGCATCTCCTATACAAGACAACCTAACTGTCTTATGTAATGATGAAGGCTAAATGATAATTCCCAAAGATCAAACAAGTACTTTCAAAATCCTAAGTGGAAAAAAAAAAAAAAAAAAAAAAAAAAAAAAAAAAAAAAAAAAAAACTAAGGAGCAAAGAAATTTGGAAAACAAATAAATGGTCTGAAAGAATGCCAAATACTAGTAAACTGGCCAAACTGGCCTCAAACTCATGAAAACGGTGAATTTTGAGGGCAGAAACACCGACAAACAGGTTCTCAGTCTAGGCAAGATAACGTTCGGAACGAGGTTTTCTAAATGGTATTATGGCCCTGTAACTTTTTTGTATCAAAAGTTATCGCCTATTTATTGAACGTTGCACGAACTCGTATTTTAGGGTCCACATTTTGATTTTCTGATTATTTAAACCATCAGGAAGTCCTCAGCAGCCGCGTCCACCTCATCTTGTCTTCTTAAACCTCTCGGAGGAACAATTGGCCGGTTGTATATCTCAAGGCAAGCAATGGAGGACATTCACAAGTAGCTCGAATGGTTGGAATCTAACCTTATGGGTGACTCCATTGCCAAAACCATGCCTTGGCAAGGCTCATAGCGACACTAGTTGCACGATGTCATTTGACCCTTTGGAGCCTTGGAGGAGTACATGAACAAGAAGATTTTGGATGTGTGTGTGCTCATTTGTTTCGGCCAATGTACTAAATTACAGTCCCATGACAGAGTAAAAAGATACGGCACAGGTTATAATGCCAAATAGAAGCTTCTGCATTTGCTCGGTAATGTCCCAAAATGATTGTCTCAAACTTCCCTTCCCAAGAGCATTGATCCTTCTTCTTTTTCTTGCATTTTGCATCACTCAAAGGGCCAATTTCTTTAGTTTCGTTTGCTTGATGACCAAGTGGAGCCTTGTCATTCCTCTGTCTATTCGTTCAATTTCTTTACCAAGTAAAGTGAATTTGATTTGCTGAGTGTCTAGTTCACATTCAGCAATATCCTGTGTGTGGCATCCTTCATTAATTGGTTTTGAGAAAGATTGTCTCCTAGTTTTGCGAATAACTCTATGAAAGTGACATCCTTAATCTGAGGTTCTCTGCAAAGGAATTTCTATTAGTGGCCAAACCAAAAACGATGACTATTGGCAACAGTGCGGCTACATGGTTTCTTTTAGATTAGGGTCAGTAGCTCACAAAAATGCTCCTCGCTATTGCCGTGGCATTTCTGCATTGATCGTATCTTCTAAGTAAAAGAAAATGCTCTCATGCGATCTGCTATTCTGGGATTTTGGAAGAGTATGATTCTCTCGAGAGACTGCCTGACGGCAAGTCTTTGTCCCATGTACGATTGGCTGCGGAGTACACAATCAAGTCAAATCATACCTCCACCAATAACTAGAACATGGTTTGAGTAGATTGAAATAGTTCTCCTGATGACGACTAGAGTCATGTTTGGTGGGTCGCTGCGGTTGCTTGAAGCTGCAATGAGAGAACAGACAAATTGGAGCCTAACACTTGTTCGAACATTGCTGAATAATGTCCATGAAATGAATTACTAGCGACAACTGGCGTTGTGACCGGCGAGGGGGAGCTATGAGGGAGGTCAACAAGCCGGTGGTTCGCTAGAGGGAAGTTGGCGAAGTTGGCGCACGGCTAATAGGGCGACAGGAGCTTCGACCGAGTATGAGAGAGAGAGAGAGAGAGAGAGAGAGAGAGAGAGAAGCAGTTGAAGAGAGAGGAAGTAAATCTGGATAATGGGCCCTCCTAATTTTGGGGGGAAAATCCTCTTATATACCTTGTTCCAAGATGAGATATGGGATTTGATCTCCCAAGCTAAAATAAAAAATCCTAAGTTTTCTTATGATTAGAGGAAAATTGAACACATGTTATATTGGATGGCAAGGATGAAAATCTCAATGAATGGTCAAAATTAATTTTTTGGAATAGTGATTAATCAAGGATATTTTTGTAATTTCCTACTTCAATGGCATTTTTATGATTTACTAGAGGCATTTTTGTAATTTCATGGAAGAGGGGGATGGGGGTGGTTGGCTAAGAGAATGGCTAACTCATGGTGGTCCCTCGCCACCGGAACATGGCCAGAAAGACCATTTCTTGTCGGAGGTCAGTCAGATCGAATCGGTTTTGATCGGTTTGGTCAAACTTGGCCAAAATTGTGTGCAATTAGGTCCTTGGAGGACCTAATCGTAAAGAAATCTTATTTAATTGAAAGAGAAATTGGCTAAATTGAAAAGAAATAATCCAAATTTATCCTAATTAAATCTATCGAACCTTTTAGTAGCAACTCAATTGATTTAAATTGATCCAATTATCTCATGAATGACATCAATTACTGAACAAAAAACCTACAACAGACATAAAGTATACTCAACTATTAGTCTATCGACGGACTAAGCAACGCCAACGGCAAGAAGAAAAGGAAGATAAATAGAAGCCACGAGACATCTCTACCTGTTTTTCATCGCTGGCGAAAGGCGAGCTCCAAACCCCATCGCCACCCTGCTCATTATGACGCCTCAACTCCCACCGTCCAAACTCCACCTCCTCACTCCCACCCCCCATCGCGACTAGATACTTGGAGTTCTCGTGAGTCTCCTGTTGGAGAAATCGCTCTAGAAGATTTTGAAGCTGACAAAACGTTTCCATCAGTCTAGTCTGGTTATTTGTGTCGAAGACTTTCGACCACCGGACTCGAACTCAAGACTCATATTTCAAGACTCAAGATTCAAGACTCAAGACTTAAGACTCAAAATTATTCTCATTGACAAATCTATCTAATTCGGTGTCGAAGGAAATCCAAATCGAGGATTATGGTTAAGGATTTCATCTTGATCTCTCGGAGAAGATCTTTTGGCTGGACATATACAACGGATTCTTTGATTCGTATCTAGATCAATTGAAGATCCGATAATCGACGAAGTATTCTTGGAAGGTTCTATTCATGGAAACCAAGATCCTGATTGTATGGGCGAACAGGATTGATGGGCTATCGTCGATTCCTTTAATAGCTCGGATGATCTTCTTGATTGATTCCGTCCAACGGGTAGATTGGAGGAATTCCTTTGGTAAGTGCCAACGGTTATGATGGCATAAAGGAGTATAAAAGGAAGACGTCTCGGTTGTTCAAGTGTGTGATCGATAGAGAAATTCCGTAGTCTCGAAACACCTTGATTATTAGTCGATACGGATCGAGCGAAATTGTATACAGAGAGTGTCTATACTTTGTGATACCTTGAGTGAGTGTGGTAGTTCATCTACACCCGAAGTCAAGGAAGATCAACGCCGTAACATCTCTTTGTTCATAGTGGAATCCAGCCCGATTGGCTGTCGGTGCGAAGAGTGGACGTAGGCTTGAATCAAGCCGAACCACTATAAACCTCGTGTTTAATTCTCTCTTTCATTCACCGAGTCTTACGATTGAATGTTATTTGCTGCAATTACTCAATTGTCTAAGTATTGTGCGAAAAATCGTTTATATACCTATTCACCCCCTCTAGGTACTAGCACTAGCTATATCAATTGGTATCGAGCTCGTGTTCTTACTTTATTTGAAGTGTTTTACTTCACAAAAAAGATCCATGGCTAGTATGTCGGCACCGGGGCTGATGGAAGGGCAAAGCAATACCAGACCTCCCTACTTTGATGGAAAGGATTACAACATCCGGAAGAACAAGATGAAAGCCTTTCTCGCGATCAAAGGATCCTCTCGGAATGGGACGTTGTGGAAAAATGGATCACTCCTACCGTTGCATCGCTTTGAAAGAGGAAAAGAAACAATTGAGACTGGAATGACTCGGAAGAAATCAATAAGAGACAAGCACTCGATGCAAAAGCAATTTACTCTTTATATTGTGCTTTGTCACCAACCGAATATAACAGAATATCTTCTTGTGTTACAGCAAAAGAAGTGTGGGACAGATTACATATCACCTATGAAGGAACAGATCGAGTGAAGGAGACTAGAATCAACATTCTCCTTGGTCAATATGAATCCTTCAAAATGAAACCAGGAGAACCTATAACTAACATGTTTAGTCGTTTTACGAGATATTGTCAATGGTCTTGAGAACCAAGGACAAAAGATCTCGATCCCATGAAAGTGAACAAGCTACTGCGTGGACTTTCTAAGGATTGGAATCATATAAAGACTTCGATAAGAGAGACGCAAAGAATTATGCCACTATCTCGTTGATGAGCTGATTGGAACTCTTCGCTTATGAAGTGGAACGAATCAATGAAGACGAAGATCCAAGAGGTAAGAAATCTATTGCATTGAAATCAAATGATGATTCCGATAATGCAGATTCTGAAGATGATCTCGGACGATGAGGAGCTTGCTCTTATGATAAGAAGGTTCAAAAACTGAATAGAAAAGGAAGAAGGTTCAACTCCAAGAAACAAAATTTTCAAAGACAGCAATCCAAGTCTGTGATGATGAGGAACCAAACAAAGATGTAGTTTGTTTCGAATGTAAGAAAAAGGGACACATAAGACCCAACTATCCTCTTCCTCAAGAAGAAGAAAGGAAAAGCTGAAAAGTTTCAAAAGCACTCAAAGCCGAAACTTGGAGTGATACCGAGTGTGAAGAAAGTGAGGATGAATATGCCAATCAGTGTCTCGATGGCACAATCGGACTCGGACTCGGATTCTGATCGGATCGACTCGAAAGTGAATTTGAGGTAAGTGATTTTAAAATTCCTGTCAAAGTCTCTAAATATATTGATGAACTGTGTTTTAATCTTAAGACTTCTCTTAAAAGAGTTTCCGAACTAAAAAGGGAAAACTTAGTTTTAAAACAAAAGAAAACATTTTAGAAGAAAGAATCAAAAGTTTAGATTTGAACGTTTCTACTCTTAAAGAAAAAGAAGATAATCTTTTAAAAGAAAATACTTTTCTAAAAACTGACTTATCAAATATTTCAAGGAAATTTTCAATAGGATCTGAAAAACTTGAAAAAGTTCTTTCGGTTCAAAGACCTTACTTCAATAAGTCCGGACTAGGAATGACAGCAGAAACAATTCCATTGATTGATTTTCCTAAAGTAAAAGAAAGAATTAAGAAGAGACCATCGAAAGAGGCTTACAAAAATCATTTCAAGAAAGTTTTTGTAAAATCAGAGGTCGAAATGCTCTAAGATGTTCAAAGTGTAACAGTAAGGATCATTTTGAAAAAGAGTGTCCTATGATTTGGAAGCCCGTTAAGAAAGCATGGCCTTATAATGATTATTCTGCTAACACCAAAGGACCCAAGAAAATTTGGGTACCAAAGAAAGCTTGAGATTTTCATTTGAATGCAGTCTCCGTCAAGAAAAAGATAAAATGGTATCTTGACAAATGCGGATGCTCAAGACACATGACGGGAGACTCAAATAGCTTCATAAAGCTTATTCAAGTGAACGGAGGAAAAGTTTCATTTGGAGGAAACAGAAAGGAAATATTGTGGGATTTGGAACTGTCAAAATTGGAAATCTCACAATAAACAATGTTCCGCTAGTAGAAGGACTCAATTACAATCTTCTCAAAGATCGAGTCAATTATGTGATACCGGATTCAAGATTTTCTTCCAAGAAGGAACATGTTCTCGAATCGGTAAAGACTCTACTCGAGTCTTTCAAAGGTCGAAGACATGGAAATATCTACCTCCTAGACGTAAAACCAAATGATTCGCATTGCTTAATCTCAATACAAGACGAAGCAAACCTATGGCATAGAAAGCTCGGCCATGTCAATATGAAGCAATTGGCCAAAATCTCATCAAAACAGCTTGTTCGAGGTCTACCAAAATTGTCATATCAAAAGACCAATCTATGTACTCCTTGCATTCTCGGGAAAGGGTAAAAGATTCATACAAGTCTATAAATCATGTCTCTACTAATCATGTATTGCAAATGTTGCATATGGATCTATTCGGACCAACCGAACCCAGTATTGGAGGTAAGAAATATTGCCTAGTAATTGTAGATGATTACTCCCGTTTTACTTGGGTATATTTTCTTGCAAATAAGTCTGAAACACTCTCGTATTTTGAAAAATTTGCTAAAAAGATTCAAAATGAAATTGGATGTGTTATATCAAGTATAAGAAACGAGATCATGGAGGCGAATTTGAAAATCAAAATTTTACAAAATTTTGTGATGACTCGGATTTAAACATATATTCTCTTCTCCATATACTCCTCAGCAGAATGGAGTGGTGGAAAGGAAGAATCGATCTCTTCAAGAAATGGCTAGAACTCGTTAATTGAAAGTAAAATTTCTTCACGATTTTGGGCTGAATCTGTTTCAACAGCATGCTATATTATCAATAGAGTCTTTCTAAGACCTATTCGAGAAAACTCCTTATGAATTACTCAAAGGAAAGAAGCCTATTGTTTCATACTTTCATGTTTTCGGATGCAAATGTTTTATATTGAAAAATGCAAAAGATCAAGTTGGTAAGTTCGAAGAAAGATCAGATGAAGGCATCTTCCTTGGATATTCTACATCAAGCAAAGCCTACGAGTCTATAATAAGAAGAGCCGATGCCTGTGGAGGAGTCAATGAATGTCAAATTCCAAGACTCTATGCAAGGTGAATCCAAATGACTCAAAGATGAAGAGTCCGAACTGCCTGCACCCTCAAAAGATTACAACTCAAGAAGCTTCTCAAATTCGGAAGATCGCATCAAGCTACTCATGAAGACTCGATAAAGAAAAGGTCTTCAACCGTTAAATCAACCAAAGAATCGGAAGCATAAATCCAGTCATCCTAAAGATCTCATTATCGGAGAAATTAATGAAGGAATCCGCACCGCATCCAAAAGGCGTGAAGAGTCTAGTGCCGTAGCTCTTATTTCTGAAATTGAACCAAAAAGCATAGAAGAAGCTCTATCCGATGAAAGCTGGATTGAAGCTATGCAAGAAGAGCTCGACAGTTCAACATAAACGACGTCCGGGATCCGTCATCTAAACCAAAAGGTAAAACATTATCGGAACCAAATGGGTGTTCAAAACAAGATGAATGAAAAGGAAAAGTCGTACGAAACAAAGCAAGACTCGTGGCAAAAGGATATACGCAAGAAGAAGGAATAGACTATGATGAGACCTACGCTCCCGTGGCAAGGTTAGAAGCTATTCGTCTATTACTTGCATTTGCTTGCTATAAAAATTTCAGGTTATTCCAAATGGACGTCAAAAGCGCTTTCCTAAATGGATTTATCCATGAGGAAGTTTACGTGGAACAACCTCCGTGGTTTGAAGACCCAAAGAAGCCGGACTCGCTTGGACCGAAAAAGGCTCTGTATGGTTTAAAGCGAGCACCTCGAGCTTGGTACGACAGACTAAGTAAGTTCTTATTAAAGAGTGGTTTTGTTAAAGGTAAAGTTGATACTACTTTATTTATTAAAAAGGAAAACAAAAGTTTTATACTTGTTCAAATATATGTGGATGATATCATATTTGGATCCCCTAATGAAAGTCTGTGCAAGAAATTTTCAAAGTCTATGCGGGATGAATTTGAAATGAGTATGATGGGAGAATTAACATTCTTTCTTGGTCTTCAAGTAAAGCAATTGAAGGAAGGTACTTTCATTTGTCAAGAAAAATATGCTAATGATCTTGTCAAAAGGTTTGGATTAGAAAATTGCAAGAAGACTGATATACCAATGTCAAGTTCGTTGAAAATAGACAAAGATGAAGAAGGGAAGAAAGTTGATCAAAAGCTGTACGAAGCATCATCGGTTCACTTCTTTATCTTATCGCCTCTAGACTCCGACATTTTGTTGAGTGTTTGCATCTCGTGCTAGGTTTCAATCGATCCTAGAGAATCTCATCTCAAGGCTGCAAAACGTGTTATTAAATACGTTGCCTCGTCTTCAAGCATTGGTCTATGGTATCCTAAAGAGGGAGACTTCAATCTTAAGGATATTCGACGCCGATCCGGCCGGTTGTAGAGTCGATAGAAAGAGCACTTCGAGAACCCGCCAGCTTGCTTGGAAGCGAACAGTGTCTTGGTTTTCAAGGAAACAGAGCACCGTAGCTCTCTACAACAAGCGAGTATGTAGCTCTTGGAAGCTGCTGTTCGCAAATTCTATGGATAAAACAACAGCTACAAGACTTTGGGATTAAAGACTCATGCACGAAATCGATGTGACAACACCAGCGCAATCAACCTCACCAAAAATCCAATCCTTCATTCAAGAGCAAAGCATATAGAGATTCGACATCATTTTATTAGAGATCATATTCAAAATGGAGAAATCTCAATTCAATTTGTTGATTCGAAAAGTCAACTAGCGGATATATTCACAAAGCCATTGGAGAAAAATCAATTCGATTTTATCCGTACTGACTCAACATTTTGAAGCTTGAAGAAGTTAAAGACCGAAGAATCTACATCAATCGACTCTATCCTTCGACTCTATACTTCATGGTATCGTACTCTATACTTCGACTCGAATTCTCGAGACTCGAGACCTTCATTGTATAGACTGTAAGTTATTCTTTTAATCTCAAAAAGGTACGATCTTTCGTTCGCTTATATTTGATTGATACAATCTTTAATTTTTGTAAACATGCCTTTTCAAAAGGGATAATCTCTTTTAAAATGGCAGTTATTACTTTTTTTAAGAAAGACGACATTCACCTTTCTTTGTAACAATTGCTCTTGCCTTTTCAAAACGAGTTATATATACACAGTTTTCACTTTTTACTCGATTCTCAAAACCCTAAAAGGCATTCTTCTCTCAACCCCGTTTTCTACTTCGTATCCATACTCGAGAAAGTTGTCATTTTTCCTTGGGAAAACGAGTGAAGGAATCTTCCATTGACAAGAAAAGATGTCTTCTTCGAGAAAGTCGTCAAGGATAGCAAGCGGGGGTCCACAGAGAATGAAAGAGGGACCTACGCACTTCGATCTCACCGAGGAAGATGATTTGTCGAGACAGAACGAGTCCTGTTCCCTCTCCACCTCATCACTCACCATCTACCCCACAAGGTGCGGGTCATCATCTGGAGGAAGTCATTCTAGAGGACGTCGAACCAGTGAGAGCACAAAAACCCTCATTTATTTACATGCTCTATCGTGCATTGAAGGTTTCTGGTTCTCCTCTGAATTATATAGATGCTTTTCTTAGAGATAAGAATTATGGGAATGAGTACAGATTTTTGAAGCGAATGGAGGAATTGGGAATTGCTCCCAAAGGTAAGGCTGAAGAATCACTTGCGAACATTCCAAGTGACCCTCGGGTTTCGGACCGATTCCTAATGAGGGGAACGAAGATGATAAAATGTTTAGTGATTTTCAACCGAGAATGGGCATTGCTGCAAATGTGAAGGGAAAGAAGATGGAGTTGTTTAGATCGAATGATCGGGGAGAAGCTGTTCTTCGATTTGTTGAAACGAGGAGTGATAAACCCCGGAGTGTTGATTTTGATTTCTGGATGCAATTAATGTGAACTTAAGGGAAAAGTTCGAATTGCTTCAACTTGAGCAATTTTGCACTAATACTACGATGGTTATGCACACTTGACTCGCTTATTTCTATTCAAATCTAAGTTTTCTTGATGCGAATAGAATATCATTCATGTTCGAGATCGGGATTATGTGATTGATGTAGACATACCGGCGGACATAATTGGTGTTGAACGAGGACGTTATCAACCAATCAAAGTCTCGATTGCTCGTGCTACTCGGATCTTGTCAAAAACGAGATACAGAGGCGAAGATTACCTACTCGAAGATGAGTGCCATCAATATTGTGCTGCACAAAATTGTGATCAATCGCATCAGGCCAAAGTCTACATCAAAGATCGATGTATCCAATTCGGAAGCCAAATTGATGTATGCAATCAACTCGGGGAAGAAGTTCTCTCTGCCTCATACTATTCTATTCCATATGTACGAGCAATGTCGAAGAACAAGGGACAATTGCCTTATCCAAATCTTGTGACAAAGATCTTCGAGACACATGAATATCGAACCGCCACACACTCTCTGTTAGACCGTGCGATAAAATGGTGGTAGGTTTAAACATGTTGACGAAGATGCGTCCGAAAGAACTTAGCAAGGAAATGGCAAAGTTCAAGGTGAAAACTCCGCTCTCTTCTGCATCAAAGAGAAAAGGGAAGGAGCCCATTCGTGCTCCATCCAAAAAGAGAAGATCTCTCATCTTGGAGGATGAAGAAGACGATGAAGATCACTCTATTCCTGCACTGGTAAGGACTAGACGTTCTGTATCTCGATCAACAGAACTTCAGTCTGAGCAAAGAGAAGAAGAGCTGCGAGAAAAGGAGAAAGAGGATGAAGAAGAAGAAGAGCGAGAGAGAGAAAGAGATAGAAGCTCAAGAAGAAGAAGAACAGAGAGAGAAAGAAAAAGAAGATGAAGAAGAAGGAGAAGAAGAGAAAGAAAAGTCTCGCTGCTGAATGCTGGAGAAAAAGGAACGGAAGAGCATGATCATCACTCCACCCATCTTGATGTCTTAGAGACGGGGGGAGTTGACGAGCAAGATTTTGATGTCTTAGAGACGGGGGAGTTGGGGAGCAAGAAAAATCCTCACCTCATGCTTCTCCATTACCCGAAGATCATCATGATACATCATCAAATCTGCAAGGTCATACGAAGCGCCATCGTCTGCATTCACTCCATCGAGAAAGTAAATGCTAATATACGGTGACAATTCCGCAGATTTTCATCGTATTCTTGATATTCTTCCGGAAATGCGGGGACAAATCTATGCTCGGACTATGAAATTCAAGCCATCAAGAATGCTGGCCAAGCATCTTGATTACCACTGGAAGACGAATGAAAGACCTCGCTCTGCGAGATTCAAGCTAATGCCAAAGGAGAAGAGGTAGCAAAATTAAGGGAAGACTTGAAGAGGCTCGAAGGCATAGTACAGTCCATGGGAGAATTCCGGATCGTGCGCATTCCCAGCGGACATGACTCTTTTCTCACCTTTTTACCGATGACAAAAAGGGGGAGAAGAAATTTGAACCAACCATCTTTTTCCAACCATCTTTTTCAATCCTTGATTTTAAATTTGTTTTGTGATTGTGAGTTTTTAAGTTTTTGAGTATGACTTGTGTGAACTTGAGTACGGACTGAATTTGGCTGTGGATTGTGATGATTGTGATGCTTGACTTTGGCATTTATATCGAGTATTGTTATATGGTATTACTCATGAAAGTCTAACCAATTTTACGTGGATGCGAGTCTGGTTGTTTATTAAATCTTTATGAGATAGCCATATTGCTTGAGAAATGTTTTTGCGGGTCAAGGTTGTTCAAATCTACAGGAAAGTTTTGTCATCATCAAAAAGGGGAGATTGTTGGAGAAATCGCTCTAGAAGATTTTGAAGCGACAAAACGTTTCCATCGGTCTAGTCTGGTTATTTGTGTCCAAGACTTTCGACCACCGAGACTCGAACTCAAGACTCATATTTCAAGACTCAAGATTCAAGACTCAAGACTTAAGACTCAAAATTATTCTCATTGACAAATCTATCTAATTCGGTGTCGAAGGAAATCCAAATCTGAGGATTATGGTTAAGGATTTCATCTTGATCTCTGGAGAAGATCTTTTGGCTGGACATATACAACGGATTCTTTGATTCGTATCTAGATCAATTGAAGATCCGATAATCGACGAAGTATTCTTGGAAGGTTCTATTCATGGAAACCAAGATCCTGATTGTATGGGCGAACAGATTGATGGGCTATCGTCGATTCCTTTAATAGCTCGGATGATCTTCTTGATTGATTCCGTCCAACGGGTAGATTGGAGGAATTCCTTTGGTAAGTGCCAACGGTTATGATGGCATAAAGGAGTATAAAAGGAAGACGTCTCGCTTGTTCAAGTGTGTGATCGATAGAGAAATTCCAGTAGTCCGAAACACCTTGATTATTAGTCGATACATCCCGAGCGAAATTGTATACGAGAGAGTGTCTATACTTTGTGATACCTTGAGTGAGTGTGGTAGTTCATCTACACCCGAAGTCAAGGAAGATCAACGCCGTAACATCTCTTTGTTCATAGTGGAATCCAGCCCCGATTGGTCATCGGTGCGAAAGAGTGGACGTAGGCTTGAATCAAGCCGAACCACTATAAACCTCGTGTTTAATTCTCTCTTTCATTCACCGAGTCTTACGATTGAATGTTATTTGCTGCAATTACTCAATTGTCTAAGTATTGTGCGAAAAATCGTTTATATACCTATTCACCCCCTCTAGGTACTAGCACTAGCTATATCAATTGGTATCGAGCTCGTGTTCTTACTTTATTTGAAGTGTTTTACTTCACGAAAAAGATCCATGGCTAGTATGCTCGGCACCGGGCTGATGGAAGGGCAAAGCAATACCGACCTCCCTACTTTGATGGAAAGGATTACAACATCCGGAAGAACAAGATGAAAGCCTTTCTTCGCGATCAAAGGATCCTCTGGAATGGGACGTTGTGGAAAAAGGGATCACTCCTACTTTTGTTGCATCGGTTTACGAAAGAGGAAAAGAAACAATTGAGACCGGTGGAATGACTCGGGAAGAAATCAATAAGAGACAAGCACTCGATGCAAAAGCAATTTACTCTTTATATTGTGCTTTGTCACCAACTGAATATAACAGAATATCTTCTTGTGTTACAAAGCAAAAGAAGTGTGGGACAGATTACATATCACCTATGAAGGAACAGATCGAGTGAAGGAGACTAGAATCAACATTCTCCTTGGTCAATATGAATCCTTCAAAATGAAACCAGGAGAACCTATAACTAACATGTTTAGTCGTTTTACGAGATTGTCAATGGTCTTGAGAACCAAGGACAAAAGATCTCGATCCCATGAAAGTGAACAAGCTACTTTGCGTGGACTTTCTAAGGATTGGAATCATATAAAGACTTCGATAAGAGAGACGCAAAGAATTATGCCACTATCTCGTTGATGAGCTGATTGGAACTCTTCGATCTTATGAAGTGGAACGAATCAATGAAGACGAAGATCCAAGAGGTAAGAAATCTATTGCATTGAAATCAAATGATGATTCGATAATGCAGATTCTCAAGATGATCCGGACGATGAGGAGCTTGCTCTTATGATAAGAAGGTTCGAAAACTGAATAGAAAAGGAAGAAGGTTCAACTCCAAGAAACAAAATTTTCAAAGACAGCAATCCAAGTCTGTTGATGATGAGGAACCAAACAAAGATGTAGTTTGTTTCGAATGTAAGAAAAAGGGACACATAAGACCCAACTGTCCTCTTCGAAGAAGAAGAAAGGAAAAGCTGAAAAGTTTCGAAAAGCACTCAAAGCCGAAACTTGGAGTGATACTTGAGTGTGAAGAAAGTGAGGATGAATATGCCAATCTGTGTTCGATGGCACAATCGGACTCGACTCGGATTCGGATCGACTCGAAAGTGAATTTGAGGTAAGTGATTTTAAAATTCTGTCAAAGTCTCTAAATATATTGATGAACTGTGTTTTAATCTTAAGACTTCTCTTAAAAGAGTTTCCGAACTAAAAGGGAAAACTTAGTTTTAAAACAAAAAGAAAACATTTTAGAAGAAAGAATCAAAAGTTTAGATTTGAACGTTTCTACTCTTAAAGAAAAAGAAGATAATCTTTTAAAAGAAAATACTTTTCTAAAAACTGACTTATCAAATATTTCAAGGAAATTTTCAATAGGATCTGAAAAACTTGAAAAAGTTCTTTCGGTTCAAAGACCTTACTTCAATAAGTCTGGACTAGGAATGACAGCAGAAACAATTCCATTGATTGATTTTCCTAAAGTAAAAGAAAGAATTAAGAAGAGACCATCGAAAGAGGCTTACAAAAATCATTTCAAGAAAGTTTTTGTAAAATCTGTAGGTCGAAATGCTCTAAGATGTTCAAAGTGTAACAAAGTAAGGATCATTTTGAAAAAGAGTGTCCTATGATTTGGAAGCCTTTGTTAAGAAAGCATGGCCTTATAATGATTATTCTGCTAACACCAAAGGACCCAAGAAAATTTGGGTACCAAAGAAAGCTTGAGATTTTCATTTGAATGCGGGTCTCCGTCAAGAAAAAGATAAAATGGTATCTTGACAAATGGATGCTCAAGACACATGACGGAGACTCAAATAGCTTCATAAAGCTTATTCAAGTGAACGGAGGAAAAGTTTCATTTGGAGGAAACAGCAAAGGAAATATTGTGGGATTTGGAACTGTCAAAATTGGAAATCTCACAATAAACAATGTTCCGCTAGTAGAAGGACTCAATTACAATCTTCTCAGCATCAGTCAATTATGTGATACCGGATTCAAGATTTTCTTCCAAGAAGGAACATGTTCGAATCGAAAGACTCTACTCGAGTCTTTCAAAGGTCGAAGACATGGAAATATCTACCTCCTAGACGTAAAACCAAATGATTCGCATTGCTTAATCTCAATACAAGACGAAGCAAACCTATGGCATAGAAAGCTCGGCCATGTCAATATGAAGCAATTGGCCAAAATCTCATCAAAACAGCTTGTTCGAGGTCTACCAAAATTGTCATATCAAAAGACCAATCTATGTACTCCTTGCATTCTGGGAAAGCAGGTAAAAGATTCATACAAGTCTATAAATCATGTCTCTACTAATCATGTATTGCAGTTGTTGCATATGGATCTATTCGGACCAACCAGAACCCAGAGTATTGGAGGTAAGAAATATTGCCTAGTAATTGTAGATGATTACTCCCGTTTTACTTGGGTATATTTTCTTGCAAATAAGTCTGAAACACTCTCGTATTTTGAAAAATTTGCTAAAAGATTCAAAATGAAATTGGATGTGTTATATCAAGTATAAGAACAGAGATCATGGAGGCGAATTTGAAAATCAAAATTTTACAAAATTTTGTGATGACTCGGATTTAAACATATATTCTCTTCTCCATATACTCCTCAGCGGAATGGAGTGGTGGAAAGGAAGAATCGATCTCTTCAAGAAATGGCTAGAACTCGTTAATTGAAAGTAAAATTTCTTCACGATTTTGGGCTGAATCTGCTTTCAACAAAGATGCTATATTATCAATAGAGTCTTTCTAAGACCTATTCGAGAAAACTCCTTATGAATTACTCAAAGGAAAGAAGCCTATTGTTTCATACTTTCATGTTTTCGGATGCAAATGTTTTATATTGAAAAATGCAAAAGATCAAGTTGGTAAGTTCGAAGAAAGATCGATGAAGGCATCTTCCTTGGATATTCTACATCAAGCAAAGCCTACGAGTCTATAATAAGAAGAGCCGATGTGGAGGAGTCAATGAATGTCAAATTCCAAGACTCTATGCAAGGTGAATCCAATCGAGACTCGGCATGAAGAGTCCGAACCTGTTCCAGACCCTCAAAAGATTACAACTCAAGAAGCTTCTCAAATTCGGAAGATCGGCATCAAGCTACTCATGAAGACTCGAGATAAAGAAAAAGGTCTTCAACCAGTTAAATCAACCAGCAACTGGAAGCATAAATCCAGTCATCCTAAAGATCTCATTATCGGAGAAATTAATGAAGGAATCCGCACTGATCCAAAAAAGGCGTGAAGAGTCTAGTGCCGTAGCTCTTATTTCTGAAATTGAACCAAAAAGCATAGAAGAAGCTCTATCGATGAAAGCTGGATTGAAGCTATGCAAGAAGAGCTCGACAGTTCAACATAAACGACGTGCCGGATCCGTCATCTAAACCAAAAGGTAAAACCGTATCGGAACCAAATGGGTGTTCGAAACAAGATGAATGAAAAAGGAAAAGTCGTACGAAACAAAGCAAGACTCGTGGCAAAAGGATATACGCAAGAAGAAGGAATAGTCTATGATGAGACCTACGCTCCCGTGGCAAGGTTAGAAGCTATTCGTCTATTACTTGCATTTGCTTGCTATAAAAATTTCAGGTTATTCCAAATGGACGTCAAAAGCGCTTTCCTAAATGGATTTATCCATGAGGAAGTTTACGTGGAACAACCTCCGGGTTTGAAGACCCAAAGAAGCCGACTCGCCTCTTGGGGCCGAAAAGGCTCGTATGGTTTAAAGCAGGCACCTCGAGCTTGGTACGACGACTAAGTAAGTTCTTATTAAAGAGTGGTTTTGTTAAAGGTAAAGTTGATACTACTTTATTTATTAAAAAGGAAAACAAAAGTTTTATACTTGTTCAAATATATGTGGATGATATCATATTTGGATCCCCTAATGAAAGTCTCAGGCAAGAAATTTTCAAAGTCTATGCGGGATGAATTTGAAATGAGTATGATGGGAGAATTAACATTCTTTCTTGGTCTTCAAGTAAAGCAATTGAAGGAAGGTACTTTCATTTGTCAAGAAAAATATGCTAATGATCTTGTCAAAAGGTTTGGATTAGAAAATTGCAAGAAGACTGATATACCAATGTCAAGTTCGTTGAAAATAGACAAAGATGAAGAAGGGAAGAAAGTTGATCAAAAGCTGTACGTAAGCATCATCGGTTCACTTCTTTATCTTACCGCCTCTAGACCTCGACATTTTGTTGAGTGTTTGCATCTCGTGCTAGGTTTCAATCGATCCTAGAGAATCTCATCTCAAGGCTGCAAAACGTGTTATTAAATATGTTGCCTCGTCTTCAAGCATTGGTCTATGGTATCCTAAAGAGGGAGACTTCAATCTTCTCGGGATATTCGGGCCGATCCGGCCGGTTGTAGAGTCGATAGAAAGAGCACTTCAGAACCCGCCGCTTGCTTGGAAGCGAACAGTGTCTTGGTTTTCAAGGAAACAGAGCACCGTAGCTCTCTCTACAACGAAGCCGAGTATGTAGCTCTTGGAAGCTGCTGTTCGCAAATTCTATGGATAAAACAACAGCTACAAGACTTTGGGATTAAAGACTCATGCACGAAATCGAGATGTGACAACACCAAATAAGCAATCAACCTCACCAAAAATCCAATCCTTCATTCAAGAGCAAAGCATATAGAGATTCGACATCATTTTATTAGAGATCATATTCAAAATGGAGAAATCTCAATTCAATTTGTTGATTCGAAAAGTCAACTAGCGGATATATTCACAAAGCCATTGGAGAAAAATCAATTCGATTTTATCCGTACCAGACTCAACATTTTGAAGCTTGAAGAAGTTAAAGACTGAAGAATCTACATCAATCAGACTCTATCCTTCAGACTCTATACTTCATGGTATCAGACTCTATACTTCAGACTCTGAATTCTCGACTCGGACCTTCATTGTATAGACGTAAGTTATTCTTTTAATCTCAAAAGGTACGATCTTTCGTTCGCTTATATTTGATTGATACAATCTTTAATTTTTGTAAACATGCCTTTTCAAAAAGGGATAATCTCTTTTAAAATGGCAGTTATTACTTTTTAAGAAAGACGACTGTTCACCTTTCTTTGTAACAATTGCTCTTGCCTTTTCAAAACTGAGTTATATATACACGTTTTCACTTTTACTCGATTCTCAAAACCCTAAAAGGCATTCTTCTCTCAACCCCGTTTTCTACTTCGTATCCATACTCGAGAAAGTTGTCATTTTTCCTTGGGAAAACGAGTGAAGGAATCTTCCATTGACAAGAAAAGATGTCTTCTTCGAGAAAGTCGTCAAGGATAGCAAGCGAGGGGGTCCACAGAGAATGAAAGAGGGACCTACGCACTTCGATCTCACCGAGGAAGATGATTTGTCGAGACAGAACAGAGTCCTGTTCCCTCTCCACCTCATCACTCACCATCTACCCCACAAGGTGCGGGTCATCATCGGGAGGAAGTCATTCTAGAGGACGTCGAACCGGTGAGAGCACAAAAACCCTCATTTATTTACATGCTCTATCGTGCATTGAAGGTTTCTGGTTCTCCTCTCGAATTATATAGATGCTTTTCTTAGAGATAAGAATTATGGGAATGAGTACAGATTTTTGAAGCGAATGGAGGAATTGGGAATTGCTCCCAAAGGTAAGGCTGAAGAATCACTTGCGAACATTCCAAGTGACCCTCGGGTTTCGGGACCGATTCCTAATGAGGGGAACGAAGATGATAAAATGTTTAGTGATTTTCAACCGAGAATGGGCATTGCTGCAAATGTGAAGGGAAAGAAGATGGAGTTGTTTAGATCGAATGATCGGAGAAGCTGTTCTTCGCCCGTTGAAACGAGGAGTGATAAACCCCGGAGTGTTGATTTTGATTTCTGGATGCAATTAATGTGAACTTAAGGGAAAAGTTCGAATTGCTTCAACTTGAGCAGTTTTGCACTAATACTACGATGGTTATGCACACTTGACTCGCTTATTTCTATTCAAATCTAAGTTTTCTTGATGCGAATAGAATATCATTCATGTTCGAGATCGGGATTATGTGATTGATGTAGACATACTTTGGCGGACATAATTGGTGTTGAACGAGGACGTTATCAACCAATCAAAGTCTCGATTGCTCGTGCTACTCGGATCTTGTCAAAAACAGAGATACGAGGCGAAGATTACCTACTCGAAGATGAGTGCCATCAATATTGTCTTTGCACAAAATTGTGATCAACGCATCGGGCCAAAGTCTACATCAAAGACCGATGTATCCAATTCGGAAGCCAAATTGATGTATGCAATCAACTCGGGAAGAAGTTCTCTCTGCCTCATACTATTCTATTCCATATGTACGAGCAATGTCGAAGAACAAGGGACAATTGCCTTATCCAAATCTTGTGACAAAGATCTTCGAGACACATGAATATCGAACCGCCACACACTCTCCGTGTTAGACCGTGCGATAAAATGGTGGTAGGTTTAAACATGTTGACGAAGATGCGTCCGAAAGAACTTAGCAAGGAAATGGCAAAGTTCAAGGTGAAAACTCCGCTCTCTTCGCATCAAAGAGAAAAGGGAAGGAGCCCATTCGTGCTCCATCCAAAAGAGAAGATCTCTCATCTTGGAGGATGAAGAAGACGATGAAGATCACTCTATTCCCGCACCGGTAAGGACTAGACGTTATGTATCTCGATCAACGTAACTTCGATCGAGCAAAGAGAAGAAGAGCTGCGAGAAAAGGAGAAAGAGGATGAAGAAGAAGAAGAGCAGAGAGAGATAGAGATAGAAGCTCAAGAAGAAGAAGAACAGAGAGAGAAAGAAAAAGAAGATGAAGAAGAAGGAGAAGAAGAGAAAGAAAAGTCTGCTGCTGAATGCTGGAGAAAAAGGAACGGAAGAGCATGATCATCACTCCACCCATCTTGATGTCTTAGAGACAGGGGAGTTGACGAGCAAGATTTTGATGTCTTAGAGACAGGGGGAGTTGGGGAGCAAGAAAAATCCTCACCTCATGCTTCTCCATTACCCGAAGATCATCATGATACATCATCAAATCTGCAAGGTCCGCGAAGCGCCATCGTCCGCATTCACTCCATCCGAGAAAGTAAATGCTAGTATACGGGCCCGACAATTCCGCATTTTCATCGTATTCTTGATATTCTTCCTCGAAATGCGGGGACAAATCTATGCTCGACTATGAAATTCAAGCCATCAAGAATGCTGGCCAAGCATCTTGATTACTACTGGAAGACGAGAATGAAAGACCTCGCTCCGTGATTCAAGCTAATGCCAAAGGAGAAGAGGTAGCAAAATTAAGGGAAGACTTGAAGAGGCTCGAAGGCATAGTACAGTCCATGGGAGAATTCCGATCGTGCGCATTCCCAAGCGTACATGACTCTTTTCTCACCTTTTTACTGATGACAAAAAGGGGGAGAAGAAATTTGAACCAACCATCTTTTTCCAACCATCTTTTCAATCCTTGATTTTAAATTTGTTTTGTGATTGTGAGTTTTTAAGTTTTTGAGTATGACTTGTGTGAACTTGAGTACGGACTGAATTTGGCTGTGGATTGTGATGATTGTGATGCTTGACTGTTGGCATTTATATCGAGTATTGTTATATGGTATTACTCATGAAAGTCTAACCAATTTTCTGTGGATGCAGTTGTTTATTAAATCTTTATGAGATAGCCATATTGCTTGAGAAATGTTTTTGCGGTCAAGGTTGTTCAAATCTACAGAAAGTTTTGTCATCATCAAAAAGGGGGAGATTGTTGGAGAAATCGCTCTAGAAGATTTTGAAGGCGAAAAACGTTTCCATCGCCTAGTCTGGTTATTTGTGTCCAAGACTTTCGACCACCGACTCGAACTCAAGACTCATATTTCAAGACTCAAGATTCAAGACTCAAGACTTAAGACTCAAAATTATTCTCATTGACAGTCTATCTAATTCCAAAGGTGTCGAAGGAAATCCAAATCCGAGGATTATGGTTAAGGATTTCATCTTGATCTCTGGAGAAGATCTTTTGGCTGGACATATACAACGGATTCTTTGATTCGTATCTAGATCAATTGAAGATCCGATAATCGACGAAGTATTCTTGGAAGGTTCTATTCATGGAAACCAAGATCCCGATTGTATGGGCGAACAGATTGATGGGCTATCGTCGATTCCTTTAATAGCTCGGATGATCTTCTTGATTGATTCCGTCCAACGGGTAGATTGGAGGAATTCCTTTGGTAAGTGCCAACGGTTATGATGGCATAAAGGAGTATAAAAGGAAGACGTCTCGCTTGTTCAAGTGTGTGATCGATAGAGAAATTCCAGTCTGAAACACCTTGATTATTAGTCGATACAATGAGCGAAATTGTATACAGAGAGTGTCTATACTTTGTGATACCTTGAGTGAGTGTGGTAGTTCATCTACACCCGTAAGTCAAGGAAGATCAACGCTGTAACATCTCTTTGTTCATAGTGGAATCCAGCCGATTGGCTGTCGGTGCGAAAGAGTGGACGTAGGCTTGAATCAAGCCGAACCACTATAAACCTCGTGTTTAATTCTCTCTTTCATTCACCGAGTCTTACGATTGAATGTTATTTGCTGCAATTACTCAATTGTCTAAGTATTGTGCGAAAAATCGTTTATATACCTATTCACCCCCTCTAGGTACTAGCACTAGCTATATCAATTGGTATCGAGCTCGTGTTCTTACTTTATTTGAAGTGTTTTACTTCACAAGAAAAGATCCATGGCTAGTATGTCAGGCACTGTGGCCGATGGAAGGGCAAAGCAATACCAGCACCTCCCTACTTTGATGGAAAGGATTACAACATCCGGAAGAACAAGATGAAAGCCTTTCGCGATCAAAGGATCCTCCGGAATGGGACGTTGTGGAAAAATGGATCACTCCTACCGTTGCATCAGTTTCGAAAGAGGAAAAGAAACAATTGAGACTGGTGGAATGACTCGAAGAAATCAATAAGAGACAAGCACTCGATGCAAAAGCAATTTACTCTTTATATTGTGCTTTGTCACCAACTCGAATATAACAGAATATCTTCTTGTGTTACAAAGAAAAGAAGTGTGGGACAGATTACATATCACCTATGAAGGAACAGATCGAGTGAAGGAGACTAGAATCAACATTCTCCTTGGTCAATATGAATCCTTCAAAATGAAACCAGGAGAACCTATAACTAACATGTTTAGTCGTTTTACGTATATTGTCAATGGTCTTGAGAACCAAGGACAAAAGATCTCTCGATCCCATGAAAGTGAACAAGCTACCGCGTGGACTTTCTAAGGATTGGAATCATATAAAGACTTCGATAAGAGAGACGCAAAGAATTATGCCACTATCTCGTTGATGAGCCGATTGGAACTCTTCGCCTTATGAAGTGGAACGAATCAATGAAGACGAAGATCCAAGAGGTAAGAAATCTATTGCATTGAAATCAAATGATGATTCCGATAATGCAGATTCTCAAGATGATCTGGACGATGAGGAGCTTGCTCTTATGATAAGAAGGTTCGAAAACTGAATAGAAAAGGAAGAAGGTTCAACTCCAAGAAACAAAATTTTCAAAGACAGCAATCCAAGTCTGTTGATGATGAGGAACCAAACAAAGATGTAGTTTGTTTCGAATGTAAGAAAAAGGGACACATAAGACCCAACCGTCCTCTTCAAGAAGAAGAAAGGAAAAGCTGAAAAGTTTCGAAAAGCACTCAAAGCCGAAACTTGGAGTGATACGAGTGTGAAGAAAGTGAGGATGAATATGCCAATCAGTGTCGATGGCACAATCGACTCGCACTCGATTCGGATCGACTCGAAAGTGAATTTGAGGTAAGTGATTTTAAAATTCTGTCAAAGTCTCTAAATATATTGATGAACCGTGTTTTAATCTTAAGACTTCTCTTAAAAAGAGTTTCCGAACTAAAAAGGGAAAACTTAGTTTTAAAACAAAAAAGAAAACATTTTAGAAGAAAGAATCAAAAGTTTAGATTTGAACGTTTCTACTCTTAAAGAAAAAGAAGATAATCTTTTAAAAGAAAATACTTTTCTAAAAACTGACTTATCAAATATTTCAAGGAAATTTTCAATAGGATCTGAAAAACTTGAAAAAGTTCTTTCAGTTCAAAGACCTTACTTCAATAAGTCTGGACTAGGAATGACAAAGAAACAATTCCATTGATTGATTTTCCTAAAGTAAAAGAAAGAATTAAGAAGAGACCATCGAAAGAGGCTTACAAAAATCATTTCAAGAAAGTTTTTGTAAAATCAGAGGTCGAAATGCTCTAAGATGTTCAAAGTGTAACAAAAGGATCATTTTGAAAAAGAGTGTCCTATGATTTGGAAGCCTCGTTAAGAAAGCATGGCCTTATAATGATTATTCTCGCTAACACCAAAGGACCCAAGAAAATTTGGGTACCAAAGAAAGCTTGAGATTTTCATTTGAATGCGGGTCTCCGTCAAGAAAAGATAAAATGGTATCTTGACAGCGGATGCTCAAGACACATGACGGGAGACTCAAATAGCTTCATAAAGCTTATTCAAGTGAACGGAGGAAAAGTTTCATTTGGAGGAAACAGCAAAGGAAATATTGTGGGATTTGGAACTGTCAAAATTGGAAATCTCACAATAAACAATGTTTCGCTAGTAGAAGGACTCAATTACAATCTTCTCAAAGATCGAGTCAATTATGTGATACTTTTGGATTCAAGATTTTCTTCCAAGAAGGAACATGTTCGGAATCGAAAGACTCTACTCGCCTCTTTCAAAGGTCGAAGACATGGAAATATCTACCTCCTAGACGTAAAACCAAATGATTCGCATTGCTTAATCTCAATACAAGACGAAGCAAACCTATGGCATAGAAAGCTCGGCCATGTCAATATGAAGCAATTGGCCAAAATCTCATCAAAACAGCTTGTTCGAGGTCTACCAAAATTGTCATATCAAAAGACCAATCTATGTACTCCTTGCATTCTGGGAAAGGGTAAAAGATTCATACAAGTCTATAAATCATGTCTCTACTAATCATGTATTGCAAATTGTTGCATATGGATCTATTCGGACCAACCGAACCCAGTATTGGAGGTAAGAAATATTGCCTAGTAATTGTAGATGATTACTCCGTTTTACTTGGGTATATTTTCTTGCAAATAAGTCTCAAACACTCTCGTATTTTGAAAAATTTGCTAAAAAGATTCAAAATGAAATTGGATGTGTTATATCAAGTATAAGAACAGATCATGGAGGCGAATTTGAAAATCAAAATTTTACAAAATTTTGTGATGACTCGGATTTAAACATATATTCTCTTCTCCATATACTCCTCAAAGAAATGGAGTGGTGGAAAGGAAGAATCGATCTCTTCAAGAAATGGCTAGAACTCGTTAATTGAAAGTAAAATTTCTTCACGATTTTGGGCTGAATCTGTTTCAACAAAGATGCTATATTATCAATAGAGTCTTTCTAAGACCTATTCGAGAAAACTCCTTATGAATTACTCAAAGGAAAGAAGCCTATTGTTTCATACTTTCATGTTTTCGGATGCAAATGTTTTATATTGAAAAATGCAAAAGATCAAGTTGGTAAGTTCGAAGAAAGATCGATGAAGGCATCTTCCTTGGATATTCTACATCAAGCAAAGCCTACGAGTCTATAATAAGAAGAGCTGGGCCCAGGAGGAGTCAATGAATGTCAAATTCCAAGACTCTATGCAAGGTGAATCCAAATCAGACTCGATGAAGAGTCCGAACTGCCCGCACCCTCAAAAGATTACAACTCAAGAAGCTTCTCAAATTCGGAAGATCGGCATCAAGCTACTCATGAAGACTCGAGATAAAGAAAAGGTCTTCAACCGGTTAAATCAACCAGCAACTGGAAGCATAAATCCAAATCATCCTAAAGATCTCATTATCGGAGAAATTAATGAAGGAATCCGCACTGATCCAAAAGGCGTGAAGAGTCTAGTGCCGTAGCTCTTATTTCTGAAATTGAACCAAAAAGCATAGAAGAAGCTCTATCTCGATGAAAGCTGGATTGAAGCTATGCAAGAAGAGCTCGATACCAACATAAACGACGTCCGGGATCCGTCATCTAAACCAAAAGGTAAAACCGTTATCGGAACCAAATGGGTGTTCAAACAAGATGAATGAAAAAGGAAAAGTCGTACGAAACAAAGCAAGACTCGTGGCAAAAGGATATACGCAAGAAGAAGGAATAGACTATGATGAGACCTACGCTCCCGTGGCAAGGTTAGAAGCTATTCGTCTATTACTTGCATTTGCTTGCTATAAAAATTTCAGGTTATTCCAAATGGACGTCAAAAGCGCTTTCCTAAATGGATTTATCCATGAGGAAGTTTACGTGGAACAACCTCCAGGTTTGAAGACCCAAAGAAGCCGACTCGCCTTCGACCGAAAAAGGCTCGTATGGTTTAAAGCAGCACCTCGAGCTTGGTACGACGTACTAAGTAAGTTCTTATTAAAGAGTGGTTTTGTTAAAGGTAAAGTTGATACTACTTTATTTATTAAAAAGGAAAACAAAAGTTTTATACTTGTTCAAATATATGTGGATGATATCATATTTGGATCCCCTAATGAAAGTCTCAGGCAAGAAATTTTCAAAGTCTATGCAGGATGAATTTGAAATGAGTATGATGGGAGAATTAACATTCTTTCTTGGTCTTCAAGTAAAGCAATTGAAGGAAGGTACTTTCATTTGTCAAGAAAAATATGCTAATGATCTTGTCAAAAGGTTTGGATTAGAAAATTGCAAGAAGACTGATATACCAATGTCAAGTTCGTTGAAAATAGACAAAGATGAAGAAGGGAAGAAAGTTGATCAAAAGCCGTACGAAGCATCATCGGTTCACTTCTTTATCTTACCGCCTCTAGACTCGACATTTTGTTGAGTGTTTGCATCTGTGCTAGGTTTCAATCGGATCCTAGAGAATCTCATCTCAAGGCTGCAAAACGTGTTATTAAATACGTTGCCTCGTCTTCAAGCATTGGTCTATGGTATCCTAAAGAGGGAGACTTCAATCTTCCGGGATATTCGACGCCGATCCGGCCGGTTGTAGAGTCGATAGAAAGAGCACTTCAGAACCCGCCAGCTTGCTTGGAAGCGAAAAAGTGTCTTGGTTTTCAAGGAAACAGAGCACCGTAGCTCTCTCTACAACGAAGCGAGTATGTAGCTCTTGGAAGCCGCTTGTTCGCAAATTCTATGGATAAAACAACAGCTACAAGACTTTGGGATTAAAGACTCATGCACGAAATCGATGTGACAACACCAAATAAGCAATCAACCTCACCAAAAATCCAATCCTTCATTCAAGAGCAAAGCATATAGAGATTCGACATCATTTTATTAGAGATCATATTCAAAATGGAGAAATCTCAATTCAATTTGTTGATTCGAAAAGTCAACTAGCGGATATATTCACAAAGCCATTGGAGAAAAATCAATTCGATTTTATCCGTACTGTACTCAACATTTTGAAGCTTGAAGAAGTTAAAGACTGAAGAATCTACATCAATCGACTCTATCCTTCGTACTCTATACTTCATGGTATCGAGACTCTATACTTCGTACTCGAATTCTCGGACTCGACCTTCATTGTATAGACTGTAAGTTATTCTTTTAATCTCAAAAAGGTACGATCTTTCGTTCAGTTATATTTGATTGATACAATCTTTAAACATGCCTTTTCAAAAAGGGATAATCTCTTTTAAAATGGCAGTTATTACTTTTTTTTTAAGAAAGACGACTGTTCACCTTTCTTTGTAACAATTGCTCTTGCCTTTTCAAAACGAGTTATATATACACACGCCACTTTTTACTCGATTCTCAAAACCCTAAAAGGCATTCTTCTCTCAACCCCGTTTTCTACTTCGTATCCATACTCGAGAAAGTTGTCATTTTTCCTTGGGAAAACGAGTGAAGGAATCTTCCATTGACAAGAAAAGATGTCTTCTTCGAGAAAGTCGTCAAGGATAGCAAGCGGGGTCCACAGAGAATGAAAGAGGGACCTACGCACTTCGATCTCACCGAGGAAGATGATTTGTCGAGACAAAGAACAGAGTCCTGTTCCCTCTCCACCTCATCACTCACCATCTACCCCACAAGGTGCGGGTCATCATCGGGAGGAAGTCATTCTAGAGGACGTCGAACCGGTGAGAGCACAAAACCCTCATTTATTTACATGCTCTATCGTGCATTGAAGGTTTCGGTTCTCCTCTCGAATTATATAGATGCTTTTCTTAGAGATAAGAATTATGGGAATGAGTACATTTTTGAAGCGAATGGAGGAATTGGGAATTGCTCCCAAAGGTAAGGCTGAAGAATCACTTGCGAACATTCCAAGTGACCCTCGGGTTTCGTGACCGATTCCTAATGAGGGGAACGAAGATGATAAAATGTTTAGTGATTTTCAACCGAGAATGGGCATTGCTGCAAATGTGAAGGGAAAGAAGATGGAGTTGTTTAGATCGAATGATCGGGAGAAGCCGTTCTTCTTGATTGAAACGAGGAGTGATAAACCCTGGAGTGTTGATTTTGATTTCCGGATGCAATTAATGTGAACTTAAGGGAAAAGTTCGAATTGCTTCAACTTGAGCAGTTTTGCACGATACTACGATGGTTATGCACACTTGACTTGCTTATTTCTATTCAAATCTAAGTTTTCTTGATGCGAATAGAATATCATTCAAAGTGTTCGAGATCGGATTATGTGATTGATGTAGACATACCGGCGGACATAATTGGTGTTGAACGAGGACGTTATCAACCAATCAAAGTCTCGATTGCTCGTGCTACTCGGATCTTGTCAAAAACGAGATACAGAGGCGAAGATTACCTACTCAAGATGAGTGCCATCAATATTGTGCTGCACAAAATTGTGATCAATCGCATCAGGCCAAAGTCTACATCAAAGACGATGTATCCAATTCGGAAGCCAAATTGATGTATGCAATCAACTCGGGAAGAAGTTCTCTCTCGCCTCATACTATTCTATTCCATATGTACAGAGCAATGTCGAAGAACAAGGGACAATTGCCTTATCCAAATCTTGTGACAAAGATCTTCGACACATGAATATCGAACGCCACACACTCTCTCGTGTTAGACCGTGCGATAAAATGGTGGTAGGTTTAAACATGTTGACGAAGATGCGTCCGAAAGAACTTAGCAAGGAAATGGCAAAGTTCAAGGTGAAAACTCCGCTCTCTTCGCATCAAAGAGAAAAGGGAAGGAGCCCATTCGTGCTCCATCCAAAAAGAAGATCTCTCATCTTGGAGGATGAAGAAGACGATGAAGATCACTCTATTCCCGCACCGGTAAGGACTAGACGTTCAGTATCTCGATCAACGTAACTTCGGTCCCGAGCAAAGAGAAGAAGAGCTGCGAGAAAAGGAGAAAGAGGATGAAGAAGAAGAAGAGCAGAGAGAAAAAGAGATAGAAGCTCAAGAAGAAGAAGAACAGAGAGAAAAAAAAGAAGATGAAGAAGAAGGAGAAGAAGAGAAAGAAAAGTCTCTTCTGAATCTGGAGAAAAGGAACGGAAGAGCATGATCATCACTCCACCCATCTTGATGTCTTAGAGACAGGGGAGTTGACGAGCAAGATTTTGATGTCTTAGAGACAGGGGGAGTTGGGGAGCAAGAAAAATCCTCACCTCATGCTTCTCCATTACCTGAAGATCATCATGATACATCATCAAATCTGCAAGGTCATACGTAAGCGCCATCGTCTCGCATTCACTCCATCCGAGAAAGTAAATGCTAGTATACGTACGACAATTCCGCAGATTTTCATCGTATTCTTGATATTCTTCCGGAAATGCGGGGACAAATCTATGCTCGACTATGAAATTCAAGCCATCAAGAATGCTGGCCAAGCATCTTCGGCTTACCCCGGAAGACGGAATGAAAGACCTCGCTCCGCAGATTCAAGCTAATGCCAAAGGAGAAGAGGTAGCAAAATTAAGGGAAGACTTGAAGAGGCTCGAAGGCATAGTACAGTCCATGGGAGAATTCCAGATCGTGCGCATTCCCAAGCGAGACATGACTCTTTTCTCACCTTTTTACCGATGACAAAAAGGGGGAGAAGAAATTTGAACCAACCATCTTTTTCCAACCATCTTTTTCAATCCTTGATTTTAAATTTGTTTTGTGATTGTGAGTTTTTAAGTTTTTGAGTATGACTTGTGTGAACTTGAGTACGGACTGAATTTGGCTGTGGATTGTGATGATTGTGATGCTTGACTGTTGGCATTTATATCGAGTATTGTTATATGGTATTACTCATGAAAGTCTAACCAATTTTCTCGTGGATGCGAGTCTCGGTTGTTTATTAAATCTTTATGAGATAGCCATATTGCTTGAGAAATGTTTTTGCGGGTCAAGGTTGTTCAAATCTACAGGAAAGTTTTGTCATCATCAAAAAGGGGAGATTGTTGGAGAAATCGCTCTAGAAGATTTTGAAGCCGACAAAACGTTTCCATCGCCTAGTCTGGTTATTTGTGTCCAAGACTTTCGACCACCGCACTCGAACTCAAGACTCATATTTCAAGACTCAAGATTCAAGACTCAAGACTTAAGACTCAAAATTATTCTCATTGACAAACTATCTAATTCAGTGTCGAAGGAAATCCAAATCTGAGGATTATGGTTAAGGATTTCATCTTGATCTCTGGAGAAGATCTTTTGGCTGGACATATACAACGGATTCTTTTATTCGTATCTAGATCAATTGAAGATCCGATAATCGACGAAGTATTCTTGGAAGGTTCTATTCATGGAAACCAAGATCCTGATTGTATGGGCGAACAGATTGATGGGCTATCGTCGATTCCTTTAATAGCTCGGATGATCTTCTTGATTGATTCCGTCCAACGGGTAGATTGGAGGAATTCCTTTGGTAAGTGCCAACGGTTATGATGGCATAAAGGAGTATAAAAGGAAGACGTCTCGCTTGTTCAAGTGTGTGATCGATAGAGAAATTCCGTAGTCTGAAACACCTTGATTATTAGTCGATACAATCGAGCGAAATTGTATACGAGAGTGTCTATACTTTGTGATACCTTGAGTGAGTGTGGTAGTTCATCTACACCCGAAGTCAAGGAAGATCAACGCCGTAACATCTCTTTGTTCATAGTGGAATCCAGCCGATTGGCTGTCGGTGCGAAAAGAGTGGACGTAGGCTTGAATCAAGCCGAACCACTATAAACCTCGTGTTTAATTCTCTCTTTCATTCACCGAGTCTTACGATTGAATGTTATTTGCTGCAATTACTCAATTGTCTAAGTATTGTGCGAAAAATCGTTTATATACCTATTCACCCCCCTCTAGGTACTAGCACTAGCTATATCATCTCCCTGATCTCGCCAAAATGCCACTCGTCCTCTAGGTAAGCGTCCACCTCCTCCCTTTCTCGGAACTGCTCGTGCATCTCCCACGGCGGGGCGGGGCGGGCGGGGCTCACCCGGGCCAAGTTCACGTACTCTCTTAGCCACTGCTCTAACCCGCTGCCGCCGCCGCTATTGCCCATTAGAGTCAACTACTCGATGAAGATGAGCTTCTTGGCCCTAACCAACGACCGAAGCACGGTGGCAGAGTAGAGCGCACCATGGAGGCTAGTGTCACGAGCTGAGAGTTTCCTTGGCCTTGGAATGACCCGCGGGCGCCTGGCGAGCAGAATTCGCTAGGCCAGCCTTCCTTTTTAGCTGTTCCACGAACGATACGGTGAATGAATTCTTCGTATGAGATCTTACCACGCCCAGCTTCGCTCAGGCGTCTAGTCCATCGAGTAAGACAACAGTTCTCTTTAGGGTCAACAACTGGTTTCGACCTGCCATGGCCTCATTAGGAGAGCGGCATCAGCTCCCAACTAGTTTGTGCATAAGAGGCCTACCCCGTCTTCAGAGCTCCTAAGTGATATAATCCTTCTATCCTAGAACTTCTAGCACCAACCGTCCTGACGCCACTCCCACGAACCAGTTGCATTCTACCCTTCTGCCTCATACTCTTCACCAGATAATCCCAAGCACCACTCACAAGTGTCACGAGTACGGGAGAATTCACGGACCGTGACATTCTCCCCCACTTAATTCGCAACGCCCTCGTTGCGATCTACTCTGTCGCTTCCTTGCGTAAATTAACCATTGATGTGCCACTTTTGGGAATTCACATCGAACTGTCACGCTCGCCCAACAAAATAGGTTTTGCTCCATTGGTGGCCTCTTTTGATCTCAGCCGCTCAACCATTCGGTCACCTGCACTTTCCAGCAAGTGTGGCATCTTTCGCCAACTGCATCTTTTTGGCAGCACCATTTTAGCCTAACCAGCATCTTGATCCTAGCAAACCAATGGAGGTTCTTTTCTTGTTGAAAACGCGGCAGTAGACCTCTTCTTCGTATTCACCAATCGATCCAGGAACTTTATTCCTATTCAGCAAGGGTTCGGTTCTTCTCGAACTCCCTATCAGCTCGGCGGTAAACCAACTCGTCCTAGTACCCATTGTCATCCCAGGAGCAGAGAGTGTAGCTACGTTCGAGCATCTTTTGCCCCGGCCATTCACTCCACCCACTAGGACCGAACCGGGCACTCATCAGTTTGACACACTAGAGCGAGAAGCTTGATTCTCCGACTTACTCACTTGCTTACTGGAGGGATTCCCGCTCTGATACCACTGGTCACGGGCCGAGAGTTTCCTCGGCCTCGAAACAACTCGCGGGCGCTTGGTGAGCAGAATTCGCTAGGCCAGCCTTCCTTCTTTAGCTGTTCCATGAACAATACGGTAAATGAATTCTTCGTACGAGATCTTATCACGCCCAGCTTTGCTCGGGCGTCTAGGCCATCGAGTAAGACAACAGTTCTCTTTAGGTTCAACAATTGGTTTCGGCCTGCCATGGCCTCGTCAGAAGAGCGGCATTAGCTCCCGACTAGTTTGTGCACGAGAGGCCTACCCCGTCTTCAGAGTTCCTAAGTGATATAATCCTTCTATCCTAGAACTCCTAGCACCAACCGTCCTGACACCACTCCCATGGACCAGTTGTGTTCTACTCTTCTGCCTCACACTCTTCACTAGATAACTCCAAGCACCACTCACAAGTGTCACGAGTATGGGAGGATTCACAGACCATGACATTCTCCCCCACTCAATTCGCAACGCCCTCGTTGCGATCTGCTCTGTCGCTTCCTTGCGTAAATTAACCATTGATGTGCCACTTTTGGGAATTCACATCGAACGGTCACACTCGGCCAACAAAATAAGTTTTGCTCTATTGGTGGCCTCTTTTGATCTCAATCGCTCGGCCATTCGATCACCTGCGCTTTCCAGCAAGTGTGGCATCTTTCGCCAACCGCATCTTTTTGGCAGCACCATTTTAGCCTAACCAGCATCTTGATCCCAGCAGACCAATGGTGGTTCTTTCCTTGTTGAAAACGCGGCAGTAGACCACTTTTTCGTATTCACCGATTGATCCAGGAACTTTATCCATATTCAACAAGGGTTCGGTTCTTCTCAAACTTCCTATCGGCTCGGCGGTAAACCGACTCGTCCTAGTACCCATTGTCATCCTAGGAGCAAAGAACGCAACTACGTTCGAGCATCTTTTGCCCCGACCATTCACTCCTTCCACTAGGACCGGACCGAGCACTCATCAGTTCGACACACTAGAGCGAGAAGCTCGATTCTCCAACTTGCTCACTTGCTTACTGGAGGGATTCCCGCTCTAATACCATGTCACGGGCCGAGAGTGTCCTTGGCCTCGGAACGACCCACGAGTGCCTGGTGAGCAGAATTCGCCAGGCCAGCCTTCCTTCTTTAGCTGTTCCACGAAGAAATCCGGTGAATGAATTCTTCGTACAAGATCTTACCACGCCCAGCTTCGCTCAGGCGTCTAGTCCATCGAGTAAGACAGCAGTTCTCTTTAGGTTCAACAACTGGTTTTGGCCTGCTATGGCCTCGTCATGAGAGCGACATCAGCTCCCGACTAGTTTGTGCACGAGAGGCCTACCCCGTCTTCAGAGCTCCTAAGTGATGTAATCCTTCTATCTTAGAACTCCTAGCACCAACCGTCTTGACGCCACTCCCACGGACCAGTTGTGTTCTACCCTTCTGTCTCACACTCTTCACCAGATAACCTCAAGCACCACTCACAAGTGTCACGAGTACGGGAGGATTCACAGACCATGACACTAGGGTGGAGGATCTCCACGGTGTTGCCCTTGGCAAAGGATGAGAGGAGGGGCGGTCTTCTTCTGGTCCTCACATGTCATGCGGGTTGATCATGTCCGTTTATGTAAACATGGAAATTGATCAAATTTAGACATCCGAAATAGTCAGGAAAGCTATCTTATCCAGTCTTTTTATTATACATATAGATGCATGGATGGTTTTCATTAGGGCCAAAGTTTGAAGTTGAAAGAATTTTTGAATTTGTTTATTTTAAAGAAAAATATAACAAAGTAAGGCGCCGTTTATTTGATGAAAAACATGACATTCCTGGAAAATGTTTTCTAAAAAAAAAAATGACAATAATTTTTAGTATTTGCCTCAAAGTTGAAAATGAAACTGAAAATATTTTCCATCGAAAATTTGATTTGATTTTGCTTAACAATATAAATGCTCAAATTCAATAATGAGAAAAGCCTCAATCCTATGCTCAACTTGGGAGGGTATTTGACAGGAAGGGTTTCTAATTTCCCGAAGCTCTGGGGCAGGAATGATGGTGGAGGAGGAAGAGAAGAAATTGTTTATGGAAGCTCGATGATTTAGGCCTGGCTGAAGAGGCCATAATAGTGGGAAAGTTCGATGGACCCCAGGAACCTAGAGAATTTGAAACAGGAATGGCGTTGTTTTTTAATTGATGGAGCTGAACTCGCAGTAGATGGAAAAGGAAATGACAAATTTTATTGGGCTACATTGCACTGCTCATGCCTAGCTTTTTTTTTTTTTTGACAAATGCTCATGCCTAGCTAGCCTGGCGTACTTTGGGGCTGGGATACAGCAATCCGCAGCGGATAAAACTCCCCACCCTTCCCTTCCTCGCCCTACCAAAAAGCTACGTCGGTTTGACTTTTCGACACTCTGCAGTGTGTGCAAGAAGAACTAAGAATGGAAACCGTGACTAAGATTCATCCTCAACTTCTCAAACCCTCGTAAGTTAGACTTTAACCAGAAACATAAATCAAGATGACAATTTCAACGCTCCAGCAGCAGCTTCCCCCTACGTACCAAAACCAATATCAAACCCCTCAAAAACAGCAGAAGAAAATTCCGCAGACTTCATAAATTTTGCAAATTTTTAAGTAATTACCGCTTGGTTCGATATCAAGTTTGTATAACATAAATATTTCTTTTTTTTTTTCTTTTTTGAGAGAGAGCCTCCTTGTAATAAAGAGGAGGAAGGGTCGAGTCTCATAATGCCGGTAGCCAGGAATTCACTACCCGGCACAAACTTGATCTCAAGGGAAACAAAAGCCTCCTTTTACACATTCTTGTCTTACTGTTGTCATTGATTGTTACTGTCATGCCTCTCTAAAACCTCGTAAATCACACCCTCACCGCATTGTCGAGAGAGAACAGTGAAATTGGGAGGCGCCCATGGGCAAGAATTTGATCCTCCATCTGTCTTTCTTGCTCGCTTCGTCTTCTTCGGGTCGAAAATAATACGGAGACGGAGGAAAAAGGAAAGAACTTTGACTTTAAAATCCACCATCGGTTACGAAGGCGGGTAGAGTCTGTTCAAGTTTGGAGAGAGAGGGCGAGTGAGAGTGTTTGTATTGTGGTGTTGTCTTTCCATTCATAATTGCGCATTATTCCCTTGGGGAAAAAGAATCACGAAAAATTTGGCTAAATTTGGGCCTTAACTCGCTTCCCCTCTAGAGTAAGAATCATGACCAAATCTTGGCTTCTGGATATGTTCATATTCACCGAACGGCGAGGGAGATGTTCATACTCCCGGTCTCTATATAGCACTTGACTCCCTCTTGCTGGAATGCGTGTTGGGTGGTGTTCAATATCGTGTATCTGTCATCACTGAGATTGTTCGTCTATTGCTTCGTGTGTGATGATGTTTGTGAGGACTGGCCACAGCGGTGGCACTTCACGTGACGACTGTTTCTGCATGTGCTTGGGGGTGTTAAGGGCGAGAGAAATCGTGTCTTCTCAACTTGTCAAAATCTCACTATTGAGGAAAAATATTAGTATGCAGTTTTACTTGGATAATGCCACTTCCAGCACCTCCAGCTCCACCTCCTCTACCACCTCCGCCTCTGCCTCCACGGCTTCCAGCAAGACAACAAGGGAACCACCTCCAGATGGAGCAGGAGAACAAGGTGAATTTAGCCTTTGACCTGTGTCGGTCAATGGCAAAGTGCTACACAATAACGTAGCTTTGTGAAAGTCATTAATAGAACTTTGTATTATTGGAACGTGTTGATCAATGCCTAAGTGTTACACATGATGCAATCCTATGGAAGTGATCTTGTGGGAGCCACCTTTAGGGTCTTGAGATGCGATGTGGTACGAGTTTGGAAATGAAATGGACCATTGACATGAAATATGATGAGTTTGATTATTAAACTGAACAAGCGAGACTTGTTTTAATATTATGGATCAACGGGAAATTCTACTATCGATATTGCAAGGTTGAAGAAAAATGTTACTCATTTTATTCTTGTAAGTTATTATATTTTGGATTAACATAAATGAGCCATGTCTTTGAGTTTTAAATGTGTAATGTGGATGTTGATTTGTTTAGAAGATTTATACTACTCAGTGAGCGTGGTTGCTTGCCCTTCTCTTTCCTAATCTTTTCTAGTTCTTCGGTTAGCGGCGATAGAATGAGAGTGCTAACTATGGGGACTTTTGGGTATAGTTTGAGGTTACATCTTTCGGATGGAAGGACAGTCGTGTCATTCCTACAAGGGGTGTGACAATACATATTCCCTATTTCCAAGTCCCCACTCGAAAATTCTGGTTGGGGGAAATAAAATAACCCGGTGCAATTTAATTTTCCTTAAATCGGCCCAGTATGGGTTAGTGACAATTTATTAATAAAATCTTATGTTCATGATTGACTAAGGAAACGATTTGCAATCAATAGGGCTCCAGTGAACCGTAGCCAAGCGTAAGCGTCATCTTGCAAGAGGAAAATTCCGTGTTCCCACAGCCATATGTTAACTCGTATCGTGAGAACATTTAGTATTTTATCCATGGCGAGGGTCATTATATATGTACTTCCCTATAATAGATACAAATCAAGCAATCATGAGATAATTAATTTTTTTCTTTATGCATCAAGTAATTTTTCATATAGAAAAAACAAAAAAGTAAATTTAAATGCAAATTTCATCCTTTCGAGGATTAGTAATTCTGGTCAATGATTTGGGAACACCAGATGGTTATTTTATGGAAATAATTTTCGTAAATTTTTAATGCAAATAAAAATTTTCTCTGTTTTTTTTTTTGTGTTTGGTGCTCTTTTTTTGGGGGGTGATTTACATAATCCAACGATGGTTTGTGCTCGTTTGAAAACGAACGGTGCAGATGTGCCGAGCACGACAATCGAGGGGCATTCTCGGTTTCTAGGGTTTTTTTATACTTATTAGAAATCTGGATGGCCAAACGTAGCCACCGTGGTTTCTTCCTCTCATCTTCCCTCTTCCTTATTTCCTCTCGTCGTATCCCACCTCTCCAAATTTCCATGTGAACGAGATCGAGATCGAGGGAGAAGAACTCGAGCGGGCAGTTGAAGCCGGGCCATGGAAATTTTGCTGTAATCGGAGTCGAGGGCGTGTGATCAGGGGCTGAAGGAACATATCGACGCCAGAGATTAGCAACTGGACCGGAACTTCAGTCCTCCTCATTGTACGTTGTCTTTTGCCCTCGTTATGCAATTGTATGCCTGTCTGAATTTACTGTTGCAACTCGTGATGCTCTATTATAGGATTTTTCTACTTAAACTTCCAGATCTTCTATATCTGTAAGAAACATAATACACTTAAATTGTTTAATCGGCCAAATATGGAACAGAAAATAAGCAATAATCATGTCTTGTCTTGTTTCTGGAGCTTTTTCCCGGAAGGCGTTCTCTATCAAATAAGATTATTAATGTTCCCGTTGAGCAAAGAGCGAAGATTTTTATTGGTTTATCAACGCCAAGTTACATAATTGGCTTGACTGATGGCTTCCACTTCAATCGTTCTCAACTCCAACTGGGGTTGAAAGCCTTTGGTCAAGCCAAGCCATACTAGATGCGGGCAAAATGGATAGTTTACCGTCCATCGTCACAATTGATTGGCATTAATAGAAATCAAGCAAATTGAAGAACTTGAGGGTGCAGCTGAGCCGGGGCCATGAAATAATGTTGAGAGAGAATCTTAGATGTAGCAGCAAATTATGTGATGTTAGGAGTTTGGAAACTTCCAAATAATCAAATTGGACAATTATGTTGGGTTTTGGTGAGCTTGACTCATAATTTCACTTTTCATGCTCACTTCACCAAATCTTTTATCCTTACAAATCTCCAATTCCGCATCCCATTTTTTCATTATGAATCTATGATTTCACATATAGGTTCATATAGGCTGAAATTTTGAGTTGGTAGAACAATTTCCTGCATCCGAGTCATTCACAGAAAAACTAAGCCGGGCTTGTGTATAAGAAGCAAATGACAGAACAATAGTTTTTAATCTGAAGAGCAAAATTTGAGCATTGTTTCCTGTCTTTTCAAAAGAAGAAGTTCCCAGGGTATTGCTTGTTGGTACCCAGTCGCTTGAAACATATCTGTTCACTCTTCTGTGGTTTACAGGCGAAATCCCGAGTGCGACATTTAAATTATGGGAGCTTGTTGAGTTTCTGCCTAATAAAAAGTTGAAGTGTAAGCTCTGTGGGTATGAGTATGCCGGAGGCAAGATCGTGGCCCACTTTGCCAGAGTTGATGGCTGCAAGGTCGTCGGTGCCCAGGTGAGATTAGAAGCCCTGCAGGCGTTGCGGGGAGAAAGAGTGGTGGAATTTGGCAACGGACGAGGTAATGTTGAAGAGGGTTTGCATCTGCCCGTGACTGCGAGCAACGAAGATGCTTCGAGAGAGACTTCAATCGCTGCCGTGCCGTACCTGAGCTCTGGTGCAGGTTCATCAGCCTTTCCTCCATTGCCTGACACGAGTTTTTCTAATCAGTCTCTTCCCGATTTGTCTGACATGCCACGCCCACTGAATGCAGAAGAGGAAGAACCCGATACAGAGGTTCCTCAAGGTATGTGCATCTCCCAATTCCCCTTTTCTAAAAGCTCGTGCAGGATGCTTAATTTGTCTTCTAATCTTCACCTAATAATAGGGGTATAGGCAGGACCTCAGATTTCTGATAGTTATAGAAAAACACAAAATAAACATGAACTAATAGTAAGAGAGGAGCTTAAGAGTCGGTCATTGACGATTAATAGATCTTTGAAAATGGACAGAACAATACTCCTAAGTGTGAAATTTAAATTTTGAAAAGCAATGGCTCTCTGTCCCCTCAGATCACCTACATAAAGAGCATTTGTTTTTTTTTAAAACAGAAGCAAATTATGGTTTTCAATCTGAAGAGCACAGTTTGAAATCTGTCTCCCGTGTATTTTATATAAGAAAGCCTCTAAGGTCTTCCTTGCGGCATGGAGTCAACTTATCCGTTTACCCTTTCGTGGGATGCAGGGGAAATGCCGAGAGCATTGGATCCACTTTCAGTTGTTGAGGTTCTGCCTAATAACAGGAGGAAGTGTAACTTCTGCGGGAATGAGTACGTTGGAGACACGAAGAGGATCGAGGCACAGTTTGCTGGGGTAGGAGGATGTGGAATTCTTGGCTGTAAGGTCTTCAATGACCGAGTGAGATCAGAAGCACCAGAGGCGCTGAAGGGTGAAAGAGCAGTGGAATCGAGCAAGAGACAAGGCAATGATGAAGGTTCATCCAACCTTACAAAAAGTTCGCATCAGCCCTTGACTGCGGGCAGTGAAGTTGCTCGGTGTAAGACTTCATTTGTTGCCATGCCGTACCTGAGCTATGGTGCAGGTTCGTCAGCCTTTCTTCCATCGGCTGAGACGAATTTTCCCAATCAGTCTGTTGCTGCTTTAACCAACATACCACGCCCGCTGAATGCCAAAGAGGGAGAACTCAATACAGAGGTTCCACATGGTATGTGTGCATCTCTAAATTTCATCTCTAAATTTGGCATACGTTGAAGCTTGTGCAGGCCGCCTTATTTGTCTTCTAATCTTCACCTAAGAAAAGTGATAGAGGTAGAGAAAAACTGAAAATGGTCAGGAATTAATAGGAAAAGAGGAGTTTTAGAGTCGGTCGTTGATAATCACTAGATCTTTGAAAACGAAAAGACAAATGTTTTGAAGTGTGGCATTCAAATCTTGAAAAGCCATGGCTCTCCCTGTCCCCTCCGATCTTCTACATGAGCATTGGCTTATATGGTTAAATTATTTATCAAAGATAATTCCCATGACTTTTTATTTTAAATCAATTCTTTTCTAATGAAGAGCTCATGATATGGAGTCGCCAGTATTTCACTATCGTGACATGAATGCCTACAATACATATTAATTATTGTATCGAATGTTGCATGTAATATTTTTGTTCGAAAAAGTGAATACAAAGTTACAATTTTTTATTTCCATGAGTGTAACATACCTATAAAATATATCTATGGAGTACCCAATAGTGAATTTTCACTTATAATTGTGTTTAGGTGGGAGAACGCATCTTGGACTGGCTAAGAGTCAACAAGGTACCCGTGGTCTTGCCGACGCAAATATGACATCTCTCAAAAGAAAGCTGGAAGAACTCATCAGCAGTCGCCAAGCGGACATGAACGAGCTGAAGTCGAAGTGGACGAGGACAGAAGAAGAATATTGGAGTGTGGTTCGGGCAATCAGAGAAGGAATATCTTTTCCACCGGAGAAAGTAGCAGAGGTGGAAGGGCTGTGCAAAGAAGTTGAACAGATTCTTCTAGTTCCCGGAAGATTTCGGCAAGAGACGATGGTTAGATGTCGCAAAACATCTCCCTCAATGACAATAGAAGAATTAGTAGGCAAAGAAACTCTGCAGAAGGTGGATGAGATTGTTTGCTTTATAATGCAGAGCAAGGATTTCGTAATTGGTGTTTATGGTATGGGCGGAGTGGGCAAGACGGCCATTTTGAGGAATGTCTATAATAGACTCCTTGAGTATCGTGCATTGGATGTATTCTGGGTTGATGTACCTCAGGATTTTAGTGTTTTTGCGCTACAAGAAGCGATTGCCAATGCAGTCGGACTAGACAATCTTTCAAATGAGAAGGACTTGAAAAGAAGGGCGGGCCTATTGTGTGGACATCTGAAGGTGAAGAAGAGACCCATCCTTATTTTAGATGGCCTTTGGATGCACTTTGAAGTTAAGGATGTGGGTATTCCGGTTGGAATGGGCAGACTAGGGTTGGTAGTGACAACTCGATCACTAGATGTGTGTCGTATGATGCTCTGTCAAAAGCAAATGAAGATAGAACTTCTCAAGGAGGAAGATTCTTGGAGGTTATTTTCAAGGACGTGTGGCTTTGCGGGAGAACTATCTAGGGAAGTTGGACAAATTGCAATGTCTCTTCTTAATAGGTGTTCTGGTCTGCCACTTGGGATCATTGAGATTGCAACTCGCACAAGAGGAGCGAAAGAGCATGATTGGAGATGCATGTTGCAAAATTTAGAAGACTTCAGGCTGGAGCTTGACGTGTTCAAGAGACTGCAGCTCAGTTACTTAAACTTGGGTAAACAAGTGCAACAGTGTTTCCTGCATCTAATCCTTTGTTTTGGAAATTTCCTTTCAGCAGATGGCAAAAACTTTTGCATAGAGTCTTTGATAGATGAGGGTTTGGTAGGTGGAATTGCCACCAGGAATAGACTGTACGAACGGGGTAACGAAATATTGGGTAAAATAGAAGGGGCTAGCCTGTTGGATTTTGAAAAAGGGCTTCGGTGTCTACACCCATTGACAAGGGACATGGCATTGCATATGGTGCCGAGCACAACTCACATGTTTAAGGCCATTATGGGTTTGAGAGAAATACCGGAGGACGTATTCTGGACCGATCGTCTAGAGAAAGTCTTTTTACATGGCAACAAAATAGAAGAAATCCCATACGGCGTATCACCAAATTGCCCTAAACTGACGAGTCTGTATTTACATAGCAATTCCACCTTGGCAGTCATCCATGGATCTTTCTTTGGACATCTAAAGGGGCTGACTGTTCTAGATCTCAGCTGCACCGGAATCACGGAATTACCGGACTCCATCTCTGAGTTGGAGAGCTTGGAAGCACTGTTACTGCAAGGTTGTTCCTCATTGCGTTTTATTCCTTATGTAGGAAAATTGCGATCCCTAAGAAAGTTGGACCTCAGTGAGTGTAGAAGTCTTGGAGAAGTGCCAGAGGGCATGGAGATGTTGGCAAACCTGAGGTACCTCGCCCTACTTTGTGCAGAGATCCAGACATTACCAGAGGGAGTGTTGGGGAAGCTGGTGAACTTGCAATATCTCGCGATTAATGAGCTAAGGGTGGGAGAAGAGGTAAAATTACTGGAGGTGGAGGAACTTTATTGTTCTGTTTCCGATGTGGAAACACTCAATGCATGCGTGGGGTGTCTTGAGCGAAATGGATCCACATGCTACAAGCTCATGATGGGTGCACAAAGCGGTGAGGTCCTTTGGGGTGGGATTGACACTGAGAGGTCCTTACTCATTGATAGTTGCGACCGTATCGTCGGGAGTGTAGATGGAACAAGTGGTGATTGCTGCATTCTGCTTCCGGAAAGGGTGCAATCATTGGTATTGTCCCGGTGTCATAAAATGAAGAGAGTGATGGAATGGGAGTGGCTGACCGCTCACCTTCCAAATCTGGAGGAGATTGTAACCATTAGTTGTGAGAACTTAGAGGAGATAATACATGGGCCATTGCCAAGTGAAGCCACTTGTCGCCTTAGATATCTTGAAGTAAATGGATGCAACAACATGAAGAGGGTGCTGCTGACGCAAGACATGGTGCTCCATCTCCCTTTCCTCGAAGAGATAGTAGTCCAAGACAGCAAGGGCATAGAGTTGATAATGGGCACTGTTGCCAAAATGACGTACTTCTCCTTCCCGAAGTTAATGAACCTGGTTCTACATAACCTTCCGGAACTGAAGAGCGTATGTGATGGGATCATGAGATGCAATTCCCTCCAGTGGGTTTCTATAGACAATTGTCCAAAACTGAAGAGGATTCCTCTGCAGCTGCCCCTGCTTGACAATGGGCTGCCTTCTCCTCCCCCTTCTCTTCGAGAGATTCGGATAAATCGGCAGATGTGGGAGTCGCTTGAGTGGGATCATCCCCTTGCCCGTTCTTCACTTGAACACTTCATCAAGTTTCTTGGTAAGTAACCCACAAATTTTACTTATTTTATCCTTTCTATCTCCCTTGGTGGTCCCTTGTAAGGATCTGTTCTCCCGCAGTATGGGAAATTCATTTTTTTTCCAAAACTTTTATAGCAAGTGTTATACCACATAACTGCTTTGAAACTAGCAATTAGGCCCGTGCTACACACTGATAATTGAATTCTATTACTGCTTGAAAGTGCAGCAGAGTAGCCACGTTATTATTAGACCTTAGCGATGTTAAAAAGTTATTTAAAAAAAAAATAAAAGATCTCCCTTAACTTTGAATGAATAACAATGGCAATTGTCTTTGCTCTCTCTGTTTTTTTTTTTTTTTTTTTTTTGGCCAAGGCACTCGTATATTTAGAAGATGTTTCTCACGCCGATTTTTAAAAAAAAAGCCATTCTGAGTATACGAAATTGTGCATATGCTGATACGGAAATCCCTCTTTCATAAATGATCAGTTTTTGTGGTCACAAAATGATCACGACATGGAGATAACAAATGATTAGGCTGCGTTTATTTTCACTTCTTTTTCTGTTTTTAAACACTTTTGTTTTTTTTTCCTTTAAAAAAAAAACAAACGCGTTTGGGTGCGTTTTGTTCCAAAATTGTTTTTCGTTAAACACATCCTGTTGCGAAAAAGAAAAAAAAAAAAAAAAAAAGTTGTTCTTGTTTCAAACAAAATTTAGAAACACTTTCTTTTTTTCTTCTTTTTCTTCTCTCTTTTTTCTTCTTCTTTTCTTCTTCTTTTTTCTTTCTTTTTTCTTTGGCCGGTCGCCGGCCCTTGTCGGCTGGTCGCCGGCCATGGCCGAGGCCGGCGATCGGCCAAAAGAAGAAAAAAAGGAAAAAGGAAAAAGAAAAAGAAAAAAAGGAAAAATAAATAAGAAAAATAAGAAAGAAAATAGAAAAAATAAAATAAAAATATTAAAAAATAAAAGAAATAAAAAAAAATTATACAAATTTACCAAACGTATTTCTGTTTATTTTTTATTCCCGGAACAAGTTTACCAAACACGTTTTTGGTTCAAAACTTGTTTCCTAATGTAAACACTTTTTTCTATTTATTTTTCCTGGAACAATTTTTAAACAGAAATGTTACCAAACGCGCCCTTAGTGGCTGCAGAGTTTCTCATACAAAAAAAAATTGAAATTTATCATGACATCCTTGTTGGGAAGATACTAAAGCCAAGAAAAAGTAAAATTTGATTGGGAAGTTCTACTTTATTGGTTGGGATGGTTTAAGAGAGCATGTTAAATGCTTTGTACCTTTTCTTTTTGTTGTCTTTTCTATTTTACCTCATCCAGTACTTCTATTTTCAATTTCAAGTCGTTTGTTACTTTTTAAATTGATCACTATTCTTCATGAATACTTTTGATGGACTTTGTATTTCCGATTGCATATTTGAACTTTTTGAATTCCTTTCTGTTAAATTTGATTAAGTTCGGTTGGCCAAAGGAGTCTCTAATTTTTTTAGTTTGTTTATGTTCTCTCTTTAATTCGATTAGGTTTTATCATTTAAAGAAGTCTCTAATCCCTTTAAATTGTTTTTGGAATAGAAAAAGAAATGAGGGGTTAGCTATATCTGGAACCTCATGAAATCTATGAGGGCTGATCTTTTGGAAGCGCAAATATTAGACAGAAATAAGATGGACGTAGGTGTCAAGATGCGAATTGGCCACAGTTCAAGTTTTTCTAAGCTCTCTCAAAATGCACCACAATCTGTATATAGATTTCTCATGCATAGTCATGCGGTACGCAATGATATTGGGTATGAGTACGAGAAAGGTCCTGGGGGATCAATTGCTCGCCAACTATAGAAAAACCCCTCTCCCACTCCCTTTCTCAACTGCTTTTAGGTCCTTTGGACCCACTTTGCGAGCGACTAACAAAAGAAAATTTCTGGTTCCAGACTGATGAAAGGCATGGAGGATGCTGTTGAGTATGAATTGTCTTCTGATGGCAGTGGACATCAACCTCAACGCCATTGCTACATCAATGTGCTCGATTTATGTTTAAAGTGCCTCTGAACTATGTGATGACATATGGTTATTTGTGCCTTATTTTATAATCTATGATAACTACATCTGGTTTCTGGAGTCTTGGGTTTGTATTATTACCTCGTGAAATATTTCTCTGTCCATCTCTCCCCCACCCCCAACTGACTCGTTTAAAGAATTGATGCGGATATGAATTTGATTGTCTACCTACTTTAAAGTATAATCTACTGTGGGAGGCGGTCTTGGTTTGGAGCAGACTAGTGGCTATTTCACTCGACGCGCTTTTTAATGGCATCCGCAATGTTGACCATCTTAGAAATCATGTGAGCAGCCAGCTTGTGACTAATGCTCTCGAGAAGGTTTTCATGCAGAAACCCATTCTTGTCCTCTGGTTTTAGCAGGGAAATCCTAGCACTTAAATTCAGAACACATAGGAAGACGCCTGACGATATGAACTAAACACAGGGACGTCTTGGCACGATGAGGTTTGTACCTGTCTCTGGCTGAGGAAAATATCTAGTGGACCCTTATAAGTTAATGGACAGATGGTATCTAAAGCAAATGTTTTATCAAAAGACTTGACGTTTCCGAGCGTCCCCTAGACCCGGCTTCAGTCAGTTGAGTCTTGAATATTTAGTGCATGGTAGTGTCAACCATTGGTGCGATCTCCCCATGTGCGTATCTCCTGCGTGTGCAACAAAGGCAGAAGCAGACTGAGCCCCGCAGAATGATAACGATTAAAAGTTCTCATTTCTTCTGTTATTGTGGCTGTGGTGAACGCCATGGTAACGGGGCATTAGCTCGTGGAATGAGAGCATAGGGCCTGGTAAATTGATTTTGTTTCCTAGACATAATTTGTATGCGCGACTTTCATGCTTGAGACAAAAAGGGGTATGGAGCTAAATTGACCAACAGATCTTCCGGACGATGAGCTCCTACTTTGTCACTGAAATGGTGAAATTGTATCGGGAATTGCATGATTTCCCTATATCCACGAGGAGTCGCTACTTAAAAGTCATTCACAAGGACCTGAAAACAAGCAATGTACTTTCTGAGCGCTATTCTAGATCTTAAATTTTCAGGCTTAGGTTGGCAACGAGAAAGTTGCAGAAAGGACAAGTACAAATAAGGATACCTAGAAAGTCTATAGCTTGTTTCGTAGAGGCTTACTGGTCTACTTCCGGACAGTTTAGAGACATGATTGTTCGATAGTGGCTTTGCCACCAACACATGCCTTCGATGATTTAGAGTAAAGTCTTATGAATGTGGATTGCTTTTGGTAGACAGCAGTAAAAGGAATATAGGAGATTTATTCGCAAGCTGTAGCTTCTGCTGCTGATATTGAGCTGAAGGGGACGGTATTAAATGTGAATATAGAAGACAGAACAGTTGACAAAAATGTGAAAATTTTGAATTTGGGAGGGAAATAACCTTGCTTGTAATTGAAAATAGACTAGGCGGGATTCATTCAGGCATACCCTTTATATGGAGACTGCTACAAGAATGACATTGTTCTTTCTTTCTTGGAAATCATAGTAATGATCATTCCAAAATTTGCATTATCCAAAGACAACTTGACCAGCACACATGAAGTTAGACAAATGAGCAAGACGTCAATACATTCGCAGCATTCAATATCAACAAATCCAATTGTGTGAAAGCACATCACGCATTGGATTTCGAGAAAATATAGAATGGAGTGATGGTAGAATTAGAAAATGTTCAACGACCTTGGAACCATCTAGGTCAAACTGAAATTGTATACTTTAATTGCCACGTCAGAAGAAAGTGGATGTTAGTCGTAGAATAAAAATTACGCAAAAATTCTTGCTCTGACTTTAGTTTCGTTTGGAGAAGGAGAAATTCTAAATTAGTGACGCATCACTCATCTTGATGTACGTGCCACTGTTAATGGCAGTCTTCTTGATCCTGCGGCAACTTGCAAGGTGGACTTCATATGACCCTTTTGCCTTTCATGACCTGAAACAAAAATGGATTTAATCGTGGGGAGCACAAAAGATCAGTTGAAGTCTTCAATCAAATGCAAAAAAACTCCTTTTGCCACTTGCATTTATTGTTTGATCATCTTCGTGTCATTGTTGGGTCCTCATCTGGAGCTAGTACTTTGAGTTCCGACTAGTCTATGAAAGATGGAGAGACGTTGGTCTCTTCAGGCCAAAGATTTGAGCTTGGCTTCTTCTCTCCTGGAAGCTGCAAGAACAGATACTTGGGCATTGAAACAAGATCACTCCTCAGACAGTTGTTTGGATTGCTAATAGAGACAACCAACGGATTCAAATGGTGTTATGACATTCAGCCATGAAGGGAACTTCTCAGCGGAAAAAAGTCACTACAAATTGCATAACTTACATATGGTGCTCACATGAAAGTCATAATTTTTTTTTTCCAATCAGTTGGATACCATAACTTTCATACGGCGGTTAGTTGATTGTCATAATTTATTTATTTTTGCTTAGTTGAGTGCCATATAATTTTTATTTGATCCATTGAGTGCCATATAATTCTTCAATGGATCACTTCATAACTATTTAAAAACATTCATCACGAGTGTCATGCCATGTCAAATTTCTGGCACTTGGGTCAACGCTTTTTAAAAGTTACGGCACATAAATGAGTATTGTATGGAAGTTATGACATTTGTGATAATTTTATCCCTCTTCTCAACTAATCAAATGATTTATTGGGTGTCATGCCATGATCCTCAGGCACGCGCTCATCCCTTACATTTGGTCGATTTTAAAATGCGATATCCCAGAACTATGTATCGCCGACCCTTTCATTCTCAATATGCACATGCGGAAGCAGTTATAAATTCCCAGACAATAAAACAATGGGATAAAAAAGTAGGATCATATTTTTCAAACCAAGACAAGTCTTTATAGACAAACTGGTTAATTACAAACTTAGGCTGTCTACAAAATTGTCAGCTTATCAAAAAGGGGATTGTCTTAACATCCACTAGTCAGACCCATTCGCCAATTCTTCAGCCTCCACTTTCCGAACTCCAGGACTTCCGGTCCTCCACGATTGTCATCTAGGGACCTGAAATATTTTCCCCAAACCGGGATGAGACTACATCTCAGTAAGTTCTATCCCCTAAGACCCGATTAGTAAACTAATACACCTTAGGGCTGCTTATGCACAACATGAGTCAGAGGACTTACCTTAGCCTCAGATTCCACCTGCATATTAGTACAGATCAAATAGGCATCCAAGCAATCACATCACTGATCGAAGCATCGATCAAATCGACCTAGTCGATTACATCTCAATCAACCATTCACCGATCATTCCATTTAATCAATCATTTCACAACATCAAATCAAAGCAAAGACTAGTCAACTTAGTCGATTACATGACACTCTAACCATTTCCCGGGTCATTCTAGTCATTGCTCTACAGTCTCAACTGATAAAACCAATCACCGAGCCACGTGCATTCTCCGAGGTGATGAAACCGATCACCGAGCCACGTGCATTCTCCGAGGTAATGCATTAATTTACCGAGCCCACGTGCCCTTTAAAATGCCATTCTAAATCAGCGAGCCCACGTGCGTTCTCCAAGGCGATGCATCAAGTCACCGAGCCCACATGTCTCTTCAAGATGCCAAATGTACTCATTGAGATCACGTGCATTCTCCGAAGTAATGCATCAAATTATCGAGCCCACGTGCGTTCTTCCAGGTGATAGGCCAACTCACCGAGTGCACGTGCCTTCTCCAAGGTGATATAGAACCTATCATGGATCCACTATACACATGACCAAATTCCTAGATGACATGCCTAGTCATCGAGTCAACATACATCTTACATTCTCACTTTCATTTCCACAATTTCCAGTATGATCAGTAGTCTACCACAATCCCTTTGTCACTGGCAACCGATACTCAATTATTCACCAGTCAATTACTCAAATTAATTCAATTTAGGAATAATCCCTAAAAATCCACAATTAAATTAATTCAGCACGACGTAGAACTCAATTAAATAAACGGACTGCACACGACAATCAGCACAAAATTCTGGTCACTGGCCATCCCAATTGAATTTCCAGAAAATAAATAATTAAATAATTAATTTTGAAAATTAATATTTAAATACGAGAAATTCAATTTAGCACAATATAAAGCTCAATTAAGTAAACGGACTACGCCACAATCATCAGCATAAAATCCTGGTCACTAGCCATCCCAGTTGAATTTTCGGAAAATAAATAATTAAATAATTAATTTCGAAAATTAATATTTAATTCCTAAAAATTCCATTTACGCCCGAATTGCCTAATTAACACCCGATAAGGGTCGGAAAAAATCCCACGAAGCATCCAATAAATACTATAGGCAATTCACTATCTAAGTACACTAACCAAACAACTAATATGCAATGCAATTAACTAATAATCGCTAATCAATTCTAATCTAACCACCTAATTACACTTAACTAACACTAATCAACATTTAAGTATAATTAGCAAACTAAGAAGGCATTAATAAGTAAAACTCACTCAAAACGACGGCGACGACGCTAGGATCGACTTTTCTCAAAGTGGGCCGAGCATCCGGGCTCGGGAAGGCGGCCAAAACGGGCCAAATAGGTGCTGCCATACCCATTTTTCCAGCCCTCTGTCCACTGTGGTTGAGGCCAAGAAAGGTGAGGGGAAGGCTCGGGTTGAGGCGAGCAAGGGCGGCTAGGGCCAGGCGGAGCTCCGGCGGTTCGAGGTGGCGACGCACGGTGGTCGGAGGGAGCTCCGACGGACCTCTACCGTCCCTCACAACCACCGAACAGCAGATGGCCAGATGGGGTTATGGACGGCAGCTCGACTAGACGAGGGCAGACAACACGGCTGGGCAGCCGTGGAGCTGCAACAGCGCACGGCATGAGACGATGACGACGGCTTTGGCTCTGATTTTGGCTACTGGTTGTGACAACAAGCTGCTCTCTGTTTCTGCCCTTGCTGTGTCCGAACGGCCGAGAGGGAGAGGAGGAGAGAGAAGGCCGAAGGGCATTCGAGCGGGCAAGAGGGAGACGGACGGCAGCGGTGCTCCGGCACGACGGCGACGGCAGCTTCGTCCAAGCAACGAAGGCTGCTGCTTCTGCTTCTGTTTCTGTTTTGCTGGTTCGCACGAACAAGAGGAGGGAGAGAGAGTCGGTCACGAGAGAGTGAGGGAAGAAGAAAGAGAAGAGAAAGGTTTGAAAAGTCAAAGAAAGAAAAAGTAAAGAGGAAGACAACCAAGCATTCGGTGGAGGGGGCTATGCACGAGGGGGAAAAGAGAAAAGGAGAGAGAGAGAGAGAGAGAGAAAAGGAAAAAGAAAGAAAGAGGGAGAGAGAAACTTGGTCCCCCACTAGCACTTTGCATCCAAAATCCCTCTTGAATTTCTCACAATTAACTCTCACAAAAATCAATCAAATTGATTATTTTCTTTATTCAAGAATCCCTCATGCTTCTCAATTTCACCATCAGAATAAATCCCTGGCTTCAATTGAACGAAAATTGTCACACGACAACTTTTTCCCAAAAAGTCTCGATTGTCAGAAAAATCTTCTGGGACTGATTCGACGTTAAAAATGACCATGACATCATAGAACTTTCAATTTTTGAAATCGGACTTAGATTGGCGGTTAATTTCACTCGGACGCGTTTCGAACGTGACCTAGGCTACCGGATAGTTTTCGAAACTTTTTAGGACAAATGACCCGTGGTCGATTTTCTTCGAGCCATGATGAACCCACTCGACACATTGGTGACTATTGATTGTCGTGAAAATCTCGAGGATTCAAATACGGACACAGGGCACCAAAACGACAGTAAAATCAAATTAGTACCGGTCGATTTCCAATTTAGTGGAGTCACCCACGATCGGTCATTCATCTCAGTCGAACCGACCTATCTCTGATTTCAAATCGATTTTATACTGTACCGCAATGATCTCTAAAGATAAGCACGGTCGAGAAGTCGATTCCTGGTCAAATTCTCAAACATATTTGCCTTAAAGTTCTTAATAACCTACCCAGCTAATCTAGTTATCTCGTGAGTGGCCAACTCAGAGAACAACACTATAGTCACGTCGATGAAATGCCCAATTTATTTAATCGAAATCAGAACCCGAAAATCTGGATGTTACATTGGGTCTTCAAATTCAGCTCACATTCTGATCGTGCCTATTCTTGGCAAAGCTTTGAGTACCCATTTGACATGGTCTTAGTAGGTATGGAATTGGGGTCGAACTTGAACCGAATTAAATGGTATCTAACCACCTAGAAAAGTGTGGATGACCCTACCCCTAGTCACCGCCCCTTCAGATTAACCACTCAGGGATTGCCGCGATTTGAAGTGTAGAACGATGGGTTCATCTGAACATATTGCGATCGAGAAGTGGAATGGGATCCAGTTTGATGGCATCTCGATGCCAGTGGATCCCATTGTAAGGCAAATGGTGGTTTACAACTAGATGGATGCCTACGCCGCGTACCATCAGCCATCAAATGATGAAATCCTCACCAAAACACCAATGTATGCATATGGTTTGGCGCAATGTTTGTGTGGAAGAAGGGAAGCTTTAGTTAGTCTATCATGCAATTGCTTTCTACTGATCCCATGACAGCTATGCACTATGTGTGGTTTATAATGGTTTCTGCAAAAGTTACGGACATTCGAGATGCGAGTGCTTGCAAATTTTCCTCCTAGAGCCGCCAGAAGAGTGGCAAATGCTTTAATTGGACTAGTGATTTCTTGAGAAAGTTTCCCCCAAATTGTTCTACAGGAGAAGCACTTTTCAAACTCTCTAATTGCAAACTACCAGATCTGATCAACCATCGGTTGGCCACTGGCACGAGCCTTGAAGAATGCAGGGTTCAATGCACATGGAATTGTTCCCGTACAGCTTGTGCTAATCGATATATATATATATATATATATATATGCATCAAAAGCTAAGCTTTTGTGGATGCTAAATAACTACATATCACGAGTGGCGCCTCTCATTGCATGGTAAGGGCGCTTTAACATTATCACTGGAATTGGTCTAGGTCTTCTTTGAAAGTGCTAGTATTACCATCTAGAGGGGATGAATAAGTGTAAAGACAAATTTGATCAATAAAAGCAATAAAAGTTATTTTCTCAAACAAGATCTGATTAACATCATACTTCTAAATTCAATTCAGACTCAAATAAGATATTTTGAAATTTAGCAGGACACAGAAAAATATCACAATAACCAAATTAAAGGAGTTAAGGAAATAGAAAATTGAACACATAATTTATAGTGGTTCGGTTTAGATCAAGCCTACATTCACTCTCCCACGCTGACAGCCTTCTGGCTGGATTTCACTATGGAATCAAAAGAGAATTACGACGATTTGAGTATGATCACTCAGGGAAGAGTTTCTTTCTCTCACTAAGTCACTCCTTTGTGTTTATCTCCCTTTTGAGTACAATTGCAAGCATTATCAATGAAGAACAAGCAGTTGGAAAGGCTTCAAACTTTGGAATTTTAATTCTCACGCGCTATCTCAAATGAACCGAATGACCTCCTTAAATACTTCTCCATGCTTTTCTAACCGTTGTCACTTTCCAGATGAATTTCTTTCAATCAATCCATTGGACAAAATCAATTAAGGAAATCATGTAGCCGTTGAAGATTGAGGTGAAAATCAGATGATCATGGTCACCCATACAATCAAAATCTAGGTTTCCATAAATAGATGCTTCCCAAAAAGGAATTTGTCTTTGAAATTAATTTCATCAATCTGTGATTGATTTCATCAATATATTTATAAAAGATAAGTGAGATTCTCAGCCAGATAGCTAAATATTTCTTGATCATACTAAATCCTAGTTGGTAGATCAATAAGCCTGAGTCTGATTATATCTTCATTCTAGACTTGGTTCAGTCTAGATCTTCGTCAGAGTGGGAAAGACTTCTGATGTAAAAAGACTTTGACAGCATTCCTCGATATAACATAGAAGTCCAATATTCCTCAGAACAAGAATAAGAAGAAGAATAAGAGAATGAAAGTTTTGTCAACTTCAAAACCAAATAGGAGTTTTCTCAACAATCTTTACCTCCACGAAGATTCAAAACTTCAAGTCATTCACGGAGACCTTAAAATCGGCAACATCTTACTAGATGACAATTTAAATCCAAAAATTTATGACTTCATGGGCAAGAATCTTTTGGAAGTGAAGAAACATAAGCAAGAACTAGAAGGATCATCGGCACTTGGTAAGTGCTCATCTCATTTCGTGACCTCCAAAGTTCATGAGTTTTGAAACATCGGGAGAATTGAGACATGATTTGCTTGATGCATTGGCTATAGGTCCCTAAGACTATGCCTTGGATAAAAAATTCTCGACGAAATCCAATGTACTATGTAGCGCTCTCCTTGGAAATGGATAATGGCAAAAGCAATAGAGGATTCTGCCATCCGAGTCACCTTCACAACGTTCTTAGACATGTAATGATGTTTCTTCTTAAATTTAATTCCTTATGATGTTCAAATCATTACAGATTCACATATTGGCTTCTAGTCGCTTATCATGTTTGGCAACCAACCAACTCAGGTTGATCTTTCCTTCGCATGGTTGCTGTGGAAAGAAGGTACTGCCTTGGAACTTAAGGTTGATTCTTTAGGTAACTTTCCATCGAATCTCAAGTAGAGAGATGTATCCAGGTCGGTTAGCTATTCATCCAAAAATATTTCGGAGAGGCTAGGGGTGCGATCCATGGTTATCATGTTGGCAAATGAAGAAGTGACATTGCCTGTCACGCCTCGAACCTCGAGCACACGCACATCTCTCGGTAGTCGATAAAATTGAGACGTCCCAAGACGCTTCACCGACCCTTTCATTTTATTGCAAATGCGGAAGCGTACAAACAAACCCCCAAACAACACAGATATATGATAGAAAAGCAATATACCATTTTCACAAAACACTTTTCATAAACAAGCTGAGTTTATATACAACACTAGACTATAAACAAAGGTCTACTCCAAAAAGAAGAGCCACCCAGCTAACTAGGCACAGGACTCCTCAGCCGAGACATTTGAGACCTCCGGGGGATCTAGGTCTTCCACGACACCATCAGGGGGATCAGCTACCCTCTCACCTGCCGCGGCGTTGACCGCAATGACAGGGATGTCGAAACCCTACAGGGGACTTTCCCTAATCCCATTGATCCCATGGCGAAACCACGCCCTAAATCGATGAGGTACCAACTGTGGCCGGCCCTCATCGACCAAGATAGTGGTCATTATGAGCTCATGGAGCAATGGACTCCCGGGGACAGGGAAGTCAGTACTCTGCTCCGTATACCCCCTCGGCTTCCCAAAATGCACCGGCGGGACCGCCATCTACAAACCTGAAAAGAATTGAGCCCACGACGAGGTGAGACAATGTATCAGCAAGTCCACCCCCTAAACCCCGATTAGAAAGAAAATACGCCTAAGGGCGTCCTAACTACACAACCACACAACCACACAATCACATAGACTCACCCCGTCTCAAATCCTCCCCGCATATCAGCACAATTCATATTACAGACATAAACAGTAATCAAACTCAATCAATTGGAACACCACATCTCATCTCTCAAACAACCATAGGAGTTCCGATTATAAGGCCAAATCATTATGACACGTCTCATACCATGCCACACTATTTTGTCTCATAATTAGGTGCGTCAATTTTACTCAATCATGCGTTCCAATTTTTGTCACGACCTACTTGACGTTCAGTGGTCTTCTGGCGTAACCAGGCATCGTCTTACCCCATTGAGCACGACAACATCTACCTCGAGATGGCATTCCACATAGGAGCATCAATCCAGCCTCCATTGTGACCGGCATCCGTTGACAAGAGCATCTCATATAAGGGCAACGTCCAGCCAACTCACATCGGGGCATAACCATTCATGCACCCATCCAATCCCAGCCAAGACATCGTGCTTTGCACTCAAATGTCACAATCAAAATAATGTACTTGGCCTATTTTTTTGTATTAAAAACACACGGTAAAAATAATCATATGTGGGTATACGGTCAATTTGAACCAGAAAAGTTGATATCCTCCCATTTAAAATCCCACTATTTGATATAATATTTAAAACCGCTTTCGGTGTCAAAACCCGACACTCGGTAATTTCTAATAATTACCAAAATTTCCAAATTTTGGATTAAATACTCAAAATCACAATCACCACTTAATTTGCACAAATTAACACTTAATTGCAGAAATTAAGCATATCACTGCAATCAGCACGAAATTCCGGTCACCGGCTATCCCGGTATAATTTCCAGAAAATATAAAATAATTAATTAAATAGAAAAATTAATTAAATAAATACCAATAAATCCAATAAATGCAAACCTAGGCCAGAAACGCTAATCTAACCACCTAAACGGGCCTAGAAAATTTATGCACTTATCTAGATAAATAGTACAATCTAATTAGCCCCTAATTAATCTATTCTAACCACCTAACATGCATAATAAAATAATTAAACCACTAATCTAAACTAACTAAGCACCTAACCTCATCTTAAGCTAAGCTAATTATCTACTAAGCATAATTAACTCCTTAAGCAGAATTTAGCAAGTAAACTCACCGGTTTAGAGGGCCGGTGAGTCCACAGCGACGGCAACGCGGAAGTGAGCAACACTCAAGCCTACCACGACACCAACGGAGGTCCGAACGGGCCTTAAAATAGTTTGAAATGAAATCTGGAAGTGCAATTGATCATATTTACTATGAATTGACTGCCACCATCTTTCGGGGAACCCCGTCACTGCCTAGACATCTCGCACCCATCCCGCATCGCAAGGACATCTGCGGGGAACCATGTTACACACCTCAGGCATCCGAAGGAACCCATTTACCCTTCCAGGCATCTCACACCCATTGTGCCACGAGGACATATAGGGAATCCTGTTACACCCTCAAACCTCCGAGGAAACCATCTTACACCCCTCAGGCATCCCTACTACAACCCGATGCATCGTCGTCCCAGGAATCGATAGCATTTTCAAATCACACACTCATCCCATGGTGCAACAATTTAATAATTCAATTTAACATACCATACACTGTGCTAATGCATAGAAATTGAATCAATTTTAACATCAACAATCTTTCGACGATTTGTAAGCTAGAAAAATAGTGTAAAACAATTGGTTGGCAATACCAGCCGAAAGACAAGTTAAGAAAGGATTTATTCAAAATCCAAATTAAACTCGAAAAGAGCAGTTTGCCTGCCTTTAGAAATCAATGACATTCGTCAAGTAAATCAACTTGAAAAATCACGAAACTTTAACATGATGTGGTCAAGACTCTCGGGAACATTTTATATGAAGATATCAAAATCTGGTTTAGCTTGTACGACTCTCAATATTTCGAATAAGTCAGGTGAAAACAGGGTTGAATTTCTGAACTAAAACAAATCCAAAAATAGGCATTTTGCAAGTTTAAATGAGTTCCAAAAATGATGAAAAAAATTACACATTATAGTTTAAGATGTGGTCTAAAAATTTTCTTTCAGAACATTTTTCCAAATCTTTTCTTGAAAATTCTGTGGAAAATAAAAACCGAGTAAAGGTCAGTAAAAATCCAAGAAAACAGTTTCAAACCCTCTTTAGTTTTTTAAATATATGTTGAACATACGAAGTCCAAAAAATCCGAAATTAAAGTATGTTATAGAGAAAAGTATAATGAGAAACTTTTTTGAAGAAGCCCTCACAAAACTCATACCACAAAAAACCAGTATAAAATTGGAAAAAGTACAGTCTACAGTAAACCGAACCAAAAATAGCCGTATCCTCGGATTTGTCCTTGACTCGTGCCATTTAAGCTCAAAGCAGCATAAATCTCAACATTCAGTACTTCAGCAACTTAGTGAACTCAATAAACCATAATTTCAACAATGCTCGCGATGTACGTTTGCTGAAATCGCCAACCAACATGACTATGTACGAAATCAACCAAGATGACTAAAATCTGAGGAATCAACCTCCGCGCATGGCAATCAACCTACGTAACATAAAAAGGAAGGAAATTTACTTGCCTAAGGTCCTAGGTGAGTGTCGTCGTGGTTTGGTGAGGTCTCGGGAGTCCAAGGCTACGGCTGGCATTGTGTGTATTTGACATTGAACGAGTGAAAGAAAGAACGACAATTCATGGTTGAATTTGCATACAAAACCACATCAAAATCAAATGGTTATGACGACAAAGTAAGAGTTGAAGCTCCAATTTCACTTCCAGGTGAAAAAACTAGAGATACTTGCCCTTCTTTGTCATGAGCCTATTAAGTTTACATCCAATGTCGAATCTACACAAGATGCAATTGCGGAAATTTTTTTTTTTTTTTGGTAAAGGGTAATGATATATTGAGCTTTAACCAACAAATATACAAAATCCGGCACCACAAAACTTGCACTCAACAAGACACCTCGAGTGAAAGGGCGCCGGACACAAAACACAACAAAGCGGTCAACTCAAGCAAGGGCCGAAACAGGAAGCCCAAGAAAACAGCTACGCAGGGCCGAGACAACAAACTAAAAAGACAGACTAACCAAAAGGCCACGCAGGGCCATGAAGAACAACTCACAAAGTTAGACTAAGGCGACCTAGGCGGTCGGCATAGGAGAGCTGAAGATAGATGGGTCAAGGCCCCAGTTTCTTTGTAACCTCCTATTTCTCGGGCAATCTTCCACGCTTTTGAAAGTTAAGGCTTTATCCTTCACAACTTTAATAAGATGCTTCTTGATAGCCGCAACCACCAGTTGCGGAAAATTTCCTCTCTAGTCTTCTTACGAATCTGACCTTCGTTTAAAAACTCGAGGTTGGACGATCATGTTTAATGGTAAAGGTTTTGATGAATTCATCCGCGAAGTGCATTTGATCAGTAGCTAATTATTATATCTATCAAACGATTTCTTTTGGGGATCATGTTATTCAGGTGATTAACCAAACAAGAAAGAGATCCTAGAATAGGAAGGTTTCGGATTTCACTACTTTGATAAGCCACCAATCTACTAATTATCCCATCAAATAAGTCGAAGATTCATTAAACTGCGAAACCTCATTTTGCCATGATGTGATATATTTCCGATGTGAATAAAGAAGTACCAAATGAATGATTGAGTATTCCTTCAGCTGTTGAGACATATCATTATGTATGAAAGATGGCCAATGGGTTCAAGGCATAACATTGGTAATGCTATGTAAGCTTTTGTTTACCAAGGGTTTGAATCCCTCTCTTTACGCACCTTGAACTAATTTACCGTTGATACTAATCACAACGTATCAAAGAAAGGCACATACCCTAATTCCACAAGTTAAAACTTTCGTTGATATGTATTCCCTATTTCCAAGTCCCCACTCGAAAATTCTGGCTTGAAGAAATAAAATAACTTGGCGTGATCTAATTTTCCTTAAATTGACCTATTATGGGTTAGTGGCAACTTATGAATAAAATCTTATGTTCATGATTGATTGGGGAAACGATTTGGGATTGATAGGGCTCGGGTGAACTGTAGCCAAGCATAAGCATCATCTTGCAAGAGAAATCATTCGTGTTCCTACGGCCATATGTTAACTTATATCATGAGAACATTTAGCATTTTGCCCATGGTGAGGGTCGTGATAATTGCACTTCCCTATAATAGATGAAAATCAAGCAATCATGAGATAATTAGTTTTTTTTTTTTTTTTTTTTTTTTATGCATCTCGAGTAAATTTTCATATAGAACAAACGAAGAAGTAAATTTAAATCCAAATTTCATCCTTTCGAGGATTAGTAATTCTGGTCAATGATTTGGGAACACCAGATGGTTTTTTGTGGAATCAATTTTCGTAAATTTTTAATGAAAATAAAATTATTCTCTTTTTTTTTTTTTTTAGGGGGTGATTTACATAATCCAACGATGGTCTGTGGTCATTTGAAAACGAACGGTGCAGATGTGCCGAGCACGACAATCGAGGGGCATTCTCGGTTTCTAGGGTTTTCTATACTTATTAGAAATCCGAACGATCAAACGTAAGGTTTCTTTATCCTCTCATCTTTGAAGCCCTCTTCCTTATTTCCTCTTGCCGTATCCCACCTCTCCAAATTTCCATGTGAACGAGATCGAGATCGAGGGAGAAGAACTCGAGCGGGCAGTTGAAGCCGGGCCATGGAAATTTTGCTGTAACCGGAGTCGAGGGCGTGTGATCAGGGGCTGAAGGAACATATCGACGCCAGAGATTAGCAACTGGACCGGAACTTCAGTCCTCCTCATTGTACGTTGTCTTTTGCCCTCGTTATGCATTTTCTGTTGCAACTCGTGACGCTCTATTATAGGATTTTTCTACTTAAATTTCCAGATCTTCTATACCTGTAAGAAACATAAGACACTTGAATTGTTTAATCGGCCAAATATGGAACAGAAAATAAGCAATAATCAGGTCTGGTCTTGTTTCTGGAGCTTTTTCCCGGAAGGCGTTCTCTATCAAATAAGATAATTAATGTTCCCGTTGAGCAAAGAGCCAAGATTTTTATTGGTTTATCAACGCCAAGTTACATAATTGGCTTGACTGATGGCTTCCACTTCAATCGTTCTCAACTCCAACTGGGGTTGAAAGCCTTTGGTCAAGCCAAGCCATACTAGATGCGGGCAAACTGGATAGTTTACCGTCCATCGTTACAATTGATTGGCATTAATAGAAATCAAGCAAATTGAAGAACTTGAGGGTGCAGCTAAGCCGGGGCCATGAAATAATGATGAGAGAGAATCTTAGATGTAGCAGCAAATTATGTGATGTTAGGAGTTTGAAAACTTCCAAATAATCAAATTGGACAATTAATTTCACTTTTCATGCTCACTTTACCAAATCTTTTACCCTTACAAATCTCCAATTCCGCGTCCCATCTTTTCATTATGAATATATGATTTCACATATATGTTCATATAGGGTGAAATTTTGAGTTGGTAGAACAATTTCCTGCATCCGAGTCATTCACAGAAAAACTAAGCCGGGCTTGTGTATAAGAAGCAAACGACAGAACAATAGTTTATAATCTGAAGAGCAAAATTTGAGCATTGTTTCCTGTCTTTTCAAAAGAAGAAGTTCCCAGGGTCTTGCTTGTTGGTACCCAGTCACTTGAAACATATCTGTTCACTCTTCTGTGGGTTACAGGCGAAATGCCGAGTGCGACATTTAAATTATGGGAGCTTGTTGAGTTTCTGCCTAATAAAAAGTGGAAGTGTAAGCTCTGTGGGTATGAGTATGCCGGAGGCGAGATCGTGGCCCACTTTGCCAGAGTTGATGGCTGCAAGGTCGTCGATGCCCGGGTGAGATCAGAAGCCCTGCAAGCGTTACGGGGAGAAAGAGTGGTGGAATATAGCAACGGACAAGGCAATGTTGAAGAGGGTTTGCATCTGCCGGTGACTGCGAGCAACGAAGATGCTTCGAGAGAGACTTCAATTGCTGCCGTGCCGTACCTGAGCTCTGGTGCAGGTTTATCAGCCTTTCTTCCATTGCCTGACACGAGTTTTTCTAATCAGTCTCTTCCTGATTTGTCTGACATGCCATGCCCACTGAATAACCCAATGCAGAGGATTTGTCTAACATGCCACGCCCACTGAATGCAGAAGAGGAAGAATCCAATACAGAGGTTCCCCAAGGTATGTGCATCTCCCAATTCCCTTTTTGTCAAAGCTCGTGCAGGATGCTTAAGAGTCGGTCATTGATAATTAATAGATCTTTGAAAATGGACAGAACAGTGCTCCTAAGTGTGACATTTAAATTTTGAAAAGCAATGGCTTTCTCTATCCCCTTAGATCACCTACATAAAGAGCATCCGTTTTTAAGACAGAAGCAAAATATAGTTTTCAATCTGAAGAGCACAGTTTGAAAACTGTGCCCACTGAATGCCAAAGAGGGAGAACGCAATATGGAGGTTCCACATGGCATGCATGCATCTCTAAATTTGCCATACGTTGAAGCTTGTGCAGGCTGCTTTATTTGTCTTCTAATCTTCACCTGAGAAAAGGGATATAGGCAGGATGCTCAGATTTCTAATAGTTATGGAGAAACAGAATAATCAGGAATTAATAGGAAAAGAGGAGTTTTAGAGTCGGTCATTGATAATCACTAGATCTTTGAAAATGAAAAAAGACAAATATTTTGAAGTCTAGCATTCAAATCTTGAAAAGCCATGGCTCTCTGTCTCCTCTGATCTCCTACATGAGCATTGGCGTATATATGATTAAATTATTTGTCAAAGATAATTCCTATGAATTTTAATTTTAAGTCAATTTTTTTTTCCAATGGAGAGCTCATTATGTGGGGTTGCTAGTGTTTTACTATTGTGACATGAATGCCTACATAACAAATCAATTATCATACGGAATGTTGTATATAATATTTTTGTTTGAAAAAGTGAATACAAAGTTACAATTTTTTATATCTGTATGTGTAACATATCTATAAGATATATCTCAGAAGTACCTAATAGTGAATTTTCACTTATAATTGAGTTTAGGTGCGAGAACGCATGTTGCACCGGCTAAGAGTCAACCAGGTACCCGTAGGCTTGCCAACGCGGATATGACATCTCTCAAAAGAAAGCTGGAAGAACTCATCAGCAGTCGCCAAGCGGACATGAACAAGCTAAAGTCAAAGTGGATGAAGATAGAAGAACAATATTGGAATGTAGTGCGGGCAATTAGAGAAGGAATATCTTTTCCACCGGAGAAAGTAGCAGAGGTGGAAGAGTTGAGCAAAGAAGTTGAACAGATTCTTCTGGTTCCAGGAAGATTTCGGAAAGAGGCGATGGCACTTGTTAGATTTAGCAAAACATCTCCCTTGGTGACAATAGAAGAATTATTAGGCAAAGAAACTCGACGGAAGGTGAATTTGATGTTTTTCACTATATTGCGGAATGAGTTTTTCATACTCGGTGTTTATGGTATGGGTGGAGTGGGCAAGACGGCCATTATGAGGCATGTCTATATTTATCTCCTTGATTATGTTCCGTCATATGTATTCTGGATTGATGTACCTCAGGATTTTAGTGTTTATGCGCTACAAGAAGAGATTGCCAATGCAGTTGGACTAGACAATCTTTCAAATGAGAAGGACGTGAAGAGAAGGGCAGGCCTATTGTATGGACATCTGAATGCAAAGAAGGCATGCATCCTAATTTTAGATGGCCTCTGGAAGCCCTTTGAAGTTAAGGATGTGGGTATTCCGGTTGAAACGGGCAAACTAAAGTTGGTAGTGACAACTCGATCACCAGATGTGTGTCATATGATGCTTTGTCAAAAGAAAATTAAGATAGAGCTTCTCGGTATGGAAGATTCTTGGAGGTTATTTTTAAAGATGCTTTGCTTTGCGGGAGAACTCCCTCGGGAAGTTGAACAAATTGCAAGGTCTCTTCTTGATAGGTGTTGTGGTCTGCCACTTGGGATCATTGAGATTGCAACTCGCATGCGAGGGGTAGAGAAAGAGCGTGACTGGAGAGACATGTTGGGAAATTTAGAAGAGTCCAGGATGGAGCTTGACGTGTTCAAGAGTCTGCAGCTTAGTTACATGAACTTGGGTAATGAACAAGTGCAACAGTGTTTCCTGCATTCAATGCTTTGTTTTGGAAATCTCCTTTCAGAAGCTGACAGAGAGTATTTGATAGAGTCTTTTATAGAAGAAGGTTTGTTAGGCGGAATTGCCACCAGGCAAGGAATGTACGATCGGGGTAACGATATATTGGATAAAATAGAAGGGGCCGGCCTGTTGGATCCTGAAAAAGGGCATCAGTATCTACACCCGTTGACGAGGGACATGGCATTGCATGTAGTGCGGAGCACAACTCACATGGTTAAGGCCTATATGGGGTTGAAAGAAATACCAGAGGAAGTATTCTGGACTGATCATCTAGAGAAAGTCTTTTTACAAGGCAACAAAATAGAAGAAATGCCATACAACGTATCACCAAATTGCCCTAAACTGACGAGGCTGTCTTTGTATAACAATTTGGCCTTGGGAGACATCCATGAATCTTTCTTCAGACATCTAAAGGGGCTGACGGTTCTAGATCTGGGCCGCACTAGAATCACGAAATTATCGGACTCCATCTCCCAGTTAGAGAGCTTGGAAGCACTGTTACTGCAAAGTTGTTTCGCATTACGCTTTATTCCTTATATTGGAAAGTTGGGATCCCTAAGAAAGTTGGACCTCAAAGGGTGCGAAAGGCTTGAAGAAGTGCCAGAGGGCATGGAGATGTTGGCAAACCTGAGGTACCTCGCCCTAGATGGCACAGAGATAGAGACATTACCAGAAGGAGTGTTGGGGAAGCTGGTGAACTTGCAATATCTCGTAATTAAAAAGCTAAGGGTAGGAGAAGAGGTAAAATTACCGAAGGTGGAGGAACTTCATTGTTCTGTTTCCAATGTGGAAACGTTCAATGCATGTGCGGGGTCTCTCGAGCGAAATAGTTGCCAACGGTATAGGCTCGTGATGGGTGCACCAGAAAATTTCAGCCTTTGGTGTGGGAGGAAGACTGAGAGGTCTTTACTCATTGATAGTTGCGACCATATCGCTGCGAGTATAGATGGAACAAGTGGTGATGGCCGCGCTCTGCTTCCAGAAAGTGTGCAATCATTGGAATTGTCCGGGTGTCATGAAATGAAGAGAGTGATGGAATGGGAGTGGCTGACCACTCTCCTTCCAAATCTGAAGGAGATTATAACAAAGAGTTGTGAGAACTTAGAGGAGATAATACGTGGCCCATTGCCAAGTGGAGCCACTTTTCGCCTTACATATCTTGAAGTAAATTGTTGCAACAACATGAAGAGGGCGCTGCTAACCCAAGACATGGTGCTCCACCTTCCTTTCCTCCAAGAGATATTAGTCAAAGATTGCAAGGGCATAGAGGTGATAATGGGCACTGATGCCAAAATGACGCACTTTTCCTTCCCGAAGTTAATGAACCTTGGTCTATGTAATCTTCCGGAGCTGAAGAGCATATGCGATGGGACCACAAGATGCAATTCCCTCCAGTTGATATCTGTTGACAATTGTCCAAAACTGAAGGGGATTCCTCTGCAGCTGCCTGTGCTTGACAATGGGCTCCCTTCTCCTCCCCCTTCTCTTCAAGAGATTCAGATAAATCGGCAGACGTGGGAGTCGCTGGAGTGGGATCATCCCCTTGCCCGTTCTACACTTGAACACTTCATCAAGTTTCTTGGTAAGTCGCGCACAAATTTTACTTCTTTTATCCTTTCCATCTCCCTTGGTCCCTTCTAAGGATTGCTTCTCCCGCAGTATGGGTTGCTTATTTTATTCCTGACTTTTATAGTGAGTGTTATACCTCATAACTGCTCAGAATCTAGCAATTAGGCCCGTGCTACACACTGATAAATGAATTCCATTACAGCTTGAAAGTGCAGCATAGTAGTCATGTTATTATTAAACCTTAGTTGTTTCAACGATGTTCAAGAATTTAAAAAAATAATAATAATAATAATTCTCCCTTAACTTTGATTGAATAACAATGCCTCTAGTCCTCTCTCTCTCTCTCTCTCTCTCTCTCGGGGGGATATTTAAAAGATTTTCTCACACCGGTTTCCTTATAAAAGGCCATTCTGAGTATACAAAATTTTGCATATGCTGATATGCAAATCCCTCTGTTATAAGTGAGCAGTTTTTGTGGTCACAAAATGATCACGACATAGAGATAAGAAATGATTAGTGGCTGCAGAATTCTCGTACAATAAAATTAAATTCATCATGACATCCTTGTTGGAAGGATGCTAAAGCCTAGTAAAAGTAGAATTTGATTGGGAAGTTCTACTTTATTGGTTGGGATAGTTTAAGAGAGCATGTTAAAATTGATCACTATTCTTCGGGAATACTTTTCATTAATTTGTATTTCCAATTGCATATTTGAACTTATTGAATTCCTTTATGTTTAATTTGATTAGGTTCGGTTGGCCGGAGGAGTCTCTAATTTCTTTAGATTGTTTACATTCTCTCTTTAATTTGATCAAAGAAGTCTCGAATCCCTTTAAATTGTTCTTGGAGGAGAGTCGTATATAGAATTGTTCTGGATATGAATTTGATGGTCTACTACTTAAAGTACAATCTACTGTGGGAGCTGCTCTTGGTTTGGAGCAGACTAGTGGCTATTTCATTCGACACGCTTTAATGGCATCCGCAATTGTTGACCGTCTTAGAAATCATCTGAGCATCCAACTTGTGACTAATGCTTTCGAGAAGGTTTTCATGCAGAAACCCATTCTTGTCCACTGGTTTTAGCAGGGAAATCCTAGCACTTAAATTCAGAACACATAGGAAGACACCTGACGAAATCAAATAAACACGGACGTCTTGGCACGATGAGGTTTGTACCTCTCTGGCTGAGGAAAGTATCTAATGGGCCCTTATGAGTTTATGGACAGATGGTATCTACGGCGAATGTTTAGTCAAAAGACTTGACGTTTCGAGCGTCCCACTAGACCTGGCTTCATTCAGTTGAGTCTTGAATATTTAGTGCATGATAGTGTTGACCATTGGTGCGATCTCCCCATGTGCGTATTTCCAGCATGCGCAACGAAGGCAGAAGCAGACTGAGCCCCACGGAATGATGACGATCAGAAATTCTGATTTTTTGTGTTATTGTTTGATGTGGTGAACACCATGGTAACCGGGGATTAGCTTGTGGACTAAGAGCATAGGGCCTGGTAAATTGATTTTGTTTCCGAGACATAATTTGTACGCGCGAGTTTCATGCTTAAGACAAAAAGGGTGTGAGGAGCTAAATCGACCAACAGATCATCCGGAGGATGGGCTGGTAATTCACTGAAAAAGTGAAATTGTCTTGGGAATTGCATGATTTCCCTATCTCCAGAGAAAATATTGTGTACATCTCATGCTCCAGCATGGCAAACAAGAATCGCCAGTCCCGTGCAGTGGTTCGTCGATTGCTCGCGGTCCTCTCACTGGTCTCGTGCGGTGGTTCGTCGGTCGGAAAGAGGGAGGGCAGAGAGAGAGAGAGAGAGAGGAAGGTCGTGGTCCTCTTGCCAGTCCCTTGCGATGGTTCGCTGGTCAGAAAGAGGGAGGGCAGAGGGAGGGAGCTAGGTCTCGCGGTCCTCTCGTTGGTCTGGTGTGGTGGTTCGTCGGTTGCTGGCGGTGGTACGCCGATCGGAAATAGGGAGGGCATAGAGAGACTGGGAGGTCACGTCCTGTTCGTCAGAGAGAGAAAGAGGGAGGGTAGAGTGAGAGACGCAAAGAAAGAGACTCACAGAAGAAGAAACCCTCAGTCAATCCGAAATTTTTCAAAATGGCGTCTGATTTTCTCCCCAGTCTCTCTAGAGTGTGGGTCCCACAAGAGGACACATGTCGTCCTCCTATCGCCTTCTTGTTTGCCATGTTGGAACATGAGATGTACCCAATATTTTCTTCGAGGGGCAGCCAATATTTTCTCGAAGAATCAACACTAAAATCTTTGAAGTTGCAGGTGAATAGTAGATTGTGAACTATAAGCTACTGTACATCGTCTTTGATAGTAAACATAGGTCAAAGTTGAACAGAAAAATGTTCAGTGATATATTCAGAGTATGTTCAAATTTCAAATAATTTGACTAAAAAATAATAAAGGAGAGTGCCGTCTCCGGGAAGGCTGCAAGAGATTGCCTCATACGTAAGTGGGGTGTTTGTCAATGGTCTGCTTTAAATTCACTCGTGAACTGGTGTAGATCCCTCATGTAAGATTCAGCGCCATTGCCTTGGGAAAACACATTTTTGAGAGCAAAGCAGGTCTTTGAACTTAAACTAAATGAATAACACAAATAAAGTAGCATAAGGCCCTGTTTGGTAACCATCCAAACAGGGCCAAATTCTGATTCTTTGTTCCCTAATCGCCACCTTTCAGAATCGCGTTTGGTAAAATTTTTGTTCTCACAGGAACAAATTTGTTCCCTGAACAAATTGGGAATAGAATCAAGAACTAAAAAAAGTTGATTCTTGCTCCGGAACAAATTTGAGAATCAAAATCAAGAATTTTTCTTCTTCCCTTCGGCCATCTCGCGACCGTCGTCCACCACCGCCCGCCACCGTCCGCCGCCCGCCGCCGCCGCCCACCGCCGCCGCCGGCCGGTCCTAAGAGAGCTCGCCGAGGCTCGCCGGACTGTGGCGAGGTCCGGCGAGCTCGCCCGAGGCAAGCCCAGCCACCTGGCGAGGCTCGGCCTCCCAGATCCGGCGAGGCCGAGCCTCGCCGGTGGTCGTGGGCCTCGCCGGTGGCCGGGCAGGGCCGGGCAAGCCTCGACACCCAGCCCCACCGGTGGCTAGGTGAGGCTCGCCCGCCCGCCCCCGGTGGCCCGGGAGGCGTCGCCCAACCCCGGCGAGGCCGCCTGGCCACCCGGCGGGGCTCGGCCTCGCCCGATCCGGCGAGGCCGAGCCTCGGCGGGCTAGGCGAGCCTCGCCTGGCTGCCGGCGAGGCTCGGCCGACGAGGGTCGGCCGAGAGGGCCGAGGACGCTCCGGTGAGGTCGCCGACCCTCGTTTGGCCGGTCGCCCGGTCCCGGCGACCGGCCAAAAGAGGAAGAAGAAGATGAGAAAAAGGAAAAAAAAAAAGAAAAGGAAAAAGGAAAAAAAGGAAAAAGAAAAGGAAAAATGAAAAAATGAAAAAAAAAAAAAAAAAAAAAGGAAAAAAGTAAAAAAATTATTTAAAAATTAAAAGAAATTGATTTGGAACAATTAATAAGCACGGTACCAAACGCAATTCTATTCCGAATCGAAATTTTGGACGCTTCTAAACGGCTTAAAAAATCTTAGAATCGCCCTTAAACGTAATCAAAAAGAATCAGTTTTGATCAAAATCTACTCCCTAATGTAATCGTTACCAAACGCGCCCTAAGTGTCTGGTCCACCGTTCCTTGCCTGGCGTTGGGCCTGCTTGGGTCATCGTCCAATGACTTAATTTTTGGGATCAATTTTTAGGTCCACTTGTGGGGATATCTATATAGCTTAACGAGTTTAGCCCCTCCCTCATTTGATCGGCTTCTCATTATCAAACTTCAACTTTTCTTGAGCCTCTCTAACGACTGACTCTTGTGAAAATGAAAGTAATAAATTAGCGAATTTGGTTACCCCAAAAAAAAAAAAAAAAAAATAGAAGATAGAAACGAAAAAGGAAATTATTGCGGAACTTGGATGTGGAAGTACAAGAATATTGGGCCCAGTAGGCGGTTGGTCCTGCAATCATTCCAGATGGCCCATAACTAGCCGAGAAGGTCCAAATGTACCACAATGTAACACTGGGCCTAACTAGTGAACGGAATTATAGCATCAAAGTAGATTTTTTTATATATCGTATGTTACGTGTTGGAATAAGTAGTGATAGCATTTTGGCCGTAGAGCAGCCTAATAATCTTCAAAGTTCTTAATTGAAAATATTCGAGGATATTGTCTTCGTCTTGGATGGAACCACAAAAAGAGAGAGAAGTTAAGATCATCGAAGGCCAAAGTTTTGGAATTTAACTAATTGAGATTAAATAGTAATTATCGATTGACATTGTCGCACATCACTTGTTTTGGCTGGTCACCCTATCTGCTTTATATACTTTCATTGACCAAATAATTTTTTATAATCATTAATTCAGACATTTATATCGGGTTAGACATATGCATTTTCCACCGATCTGCATAAAAAAAAAAAAAAAAAAAAAAAAAAGATGCTAAATTAAGGGTAAATGGTGAGATTAAACCAATTCCATTCTAGGATTGTCAGAATTTTTCTTTCTTGAGCATTAAACACCTAAATCAATGCCCATCTAGGATTGTTCGATTGATAAAATCAATTTTAATCTCTTGATTTTATCTGGCGGTGTATTTTCAGGGCAATGTTCATGAATTTGCTGGCTACAGTCGGGAAAAATGAGAAACAAATTAGGTAACATTAAACATCCGACCAGACATATCCACGAACGACACTATCATACCCAAAAGAGCATCAACCTTCGCACATTGATCAGTATACGAGACAAAGACATATCGAAACATGTTGACTGCCACCACATGCATGGCAATAATGTGCCTCAACTTGCAGCGCTAGAGATAAATACAGCACGTGCTCTTCAATAACGAGCTTTAGGTTTTCTGGTCGAAGTTGACGAAATATCTCCCTGCAAAACAAACATTGCTCTTTCCGAATGTCATAGACAATGTAGCATCAAGGACCTTATAACGAATTGTCGCATCTCTCATCCTATTCTGTATCAATCTCTCCGGATATTATTGTTATTATCAGCTGAAAAATAAAATGAGCTTGGGAAATGAAAAAAAAAAAAAAGAATTAATACTTTCATAGCTTATAATGTGAATGTTTGACTCAGCTTGCGCTCCATCGGATAAGGTATAATAAAGTCAAAGGACTCGAAAGAAGATTACAATGCATGCATTGCGTGTCCTTGTGGCATGGAATTAATAATGAGTAAACTGTATGACAGATTGACAAAATAAATGCCTTCTCGTCGACTGCACCTGGTCCTTTGCTTTCTCTTCTGACCTTTTTCGAGTTTTTACTCCCCTTTTGGGGGTTGTTCTTCAGCTGGCACCATATGTTGCCTCGAAAGACAGCAATGATTTTAGGTGAGAACATGTGAAGAAACTAAATAATCACTGTTCAGGTTCCTAAATTCTCGCTAAAGATGGACTCCAGTTGGATACAATGACTTTAGTAAAGATACTTTAACCAATCTTTGCATGGTTCCCACCCATAACAAATGGCATGCAATCATGCCTCCGTTGAAGTAATCTATTTTTGGGCATTAAATAACTCCTAATTGCGTGGAGTTAATCATGGGAATCAAGCACCAAATCCTCATATTTTTCTTTTCTTTTTTTTGAAGAAATCTATTATCTCTTTAATTGGATCTTTTACTTAGTTCTTGTCTCTGCAGCAGCATAATCTACAGGTAAAAAAAAAAAAAACCATATGCATCTAGTGATGCTAAAGAAATATGCGCCCCAGCCTGACCCATTATTACTTCGTCGTTTATTTTCTTCTCCCTCCTTTCCTTGTCATGCGTCCCTTTGGTTGAGTCTGTCATACGTTGACATGTTGTCTCTCTCTGAAACCTCTAGATATTTTGTTGACTTGCAATATTTCAAAATAGGGAAAGCTTGTCTTATCTTTGTGCCTAAAACGACGCACGCAGATGGTTGAACTCAATCATCTCGGATTCTCCAATAATTGATGCAATAACAGTAAAACAGATTGAAGAGAAGAAAGAAGAAGAAACGTTCCAGCTTGCTTATATTACGGCAACCTTAATTACTGTCCTAGTCATAAAGATCAAATCAGCAAAACAAGGGGAACGACTATAGATACGAATCAGTGGATAGGGTTATGGCCCACCAACGGCTATATTTTTCCTAATTCAGATGTATGTGTATATATGTGTGTGTGTGTAAAACATAGTCCAACACTTTCAAAAACATCCAAGTTTAACATATATAATAAATAAATAAATAAAATTAATCTAAAGAAGCATGAGATTTCTTCTTGTTGAAGTGATTTAAAATAATGATTGAGACCATCCACACAAACTTTTTACTACGGGCCCATAAGGACCACTTGTGATAAAATTAATATGCTTATCATCTTCACGGCAGGTGATAGCAATCACTATCAAGTCAATTCAATTAGGGTCCCCAGGAATTTGACAAAGATCTATTGAGGCAACTTAGAAAGCTGAGCAACACTCTTAAAAAGAAATGTGTGCAATAGTAACATTACCCATCACTGTCGTGCATGTCCTGAATCAATCATTAAAGCCAATATCGGGCTATAAAATCATTCCCACACTAAATTTATCTCCAATAGCAAGATCTTTATTCATTATTAGATCACTCAGAATCTTGATTTATTGTTGTATAAGAGCTTAAATGATCGGGTTTTGACCTTTAGTATATAAACACTATTAGGTTCACCTCATCACACATACCTCACATTTCATTCCCTGTGAAAGTCGTGTAATGGTCAAGAATCACTGATAAAGAAAATGGTTAAGATTCAATCAAGATAGATGATGACTTCTTGTTCTCTCTCTTCTTCTTCTTCTTTCTTTTTCTTTTTTTCTTTTTTTTGTTTTTTCTTGCTTTTTAATTCATTGCAAAGGTGTTATGATAACTAAAAACAGAAAGACCGCTTCTCTCTCTCTCATTCAAATCAAAAAATGTTATGTATAAATCAACTTAAATGCCATCAAATGACTCAATAAAGAGGTCTTCCCTTACTTGTTGACCGGGCGAGTAGTGAGAAAACGCCTTTTTCGGCGAATGAACCGGTCAGCTTCTTCATTAGTATAGCCACTAGACATTTCCCCAAATGACCCCCCAATTACATCTTCAAATTATCAGCGCACCCTCACTTTGGTTTGCAAGTCCTAAGCTGACTTTTAGCAAGTGAAAAAAATCAGCGAAAAAGATGGGTTTGGTTGAGGTCTTGACCAATTCTGTCATCAAAATACCTGACTCTCACTTGCTGCACTTCACTATTTTTTTTCTTTTCTTTTCTTTTTTAATTTCATTTGTTTTTAGCTTTATTTTCCATGAAAATCTTTGTTGTAGTTCTTCAAAATTCATTATTGAGCGGACCCCCCTGCACGGGGCAAGGGAAAAAAATTTGAAGCGATGCCAATTTGCCAGTGGGGACTTCTTATCCAAGACAGCAAATGGGAAGGCGGTCAAAATAACATCATCAAATGCAGCAAAATGATTTAAACTTCAAAGTTACATATCTTTTCATTTGTAATTTTCTTGCATATCAGAAAGAGAAAGTTGCAAATTGAAAATTATAATGACGTACAGCGTTTTTGTTATCCGATGTATAGATTAAATGAATAATTATTTTTGTCTGCATGCTCCCAAGGAGCATGTTCTCGATAAGATCATATAAGGCCTTGAGATATGTGTTTTGTGTGCCTCTCTTTGAATCTCTAAGAAAGATCCAACGGTCCATGTTCACAGAAGCAAGAAAATTGATCCATGTATGTGCCACCTAAAAGATGCATTTGGCGGACATGTGTCCTTCAAACTCCAGTTCTAGCACATTTTAGAAATTTTTAATTTTTTTAATAATCTCATACTAAATCATTTATTTAATTCTAAGACTTGAAAAGGGTAATCGAGTAAAACATTCAGTTGAGGTTGTTTTGGTTCGAGTACGAAAAATGTTGCTGAAAAGTAGCTTAGTTCGTTTCCTGTGATTTAGCTGTAATTCTTTCTTTTCTCTTTTTTGAAGGTGGTCTAGAAGCTGGGTATATATATCGTGTCAGAGTGTGTCAAGTTGCTAGTAAGTCATGCTGATATTTATTGCTTTCATCCATCAAAAGCCCATATTGCAGAGTTGTTTCATATATTAATACAGCCAAAAAGGTTTCTTTATTACTTTTTTCCCCGTCACTGAAGACAGTGTCAGTATGTGTTTCTTTAATCTCTGTGTCAGGTTGGATTAAGATGATGTCCTTTTCCCAGATAAAGCTATGAGGGAGAGACCGAGACAGAGAGAGTGAAACATGGAGTTCTTGGAGATGCTTCTCCTCTTCCTTTGTCTCCTGATTCTGAAAAGAAATTATATGGTACGTTTTATGGATCTGTATTCCCTTTCTGCTACTCATTCGCACCACCCTCACGACTTATTTTTGCTGAATGTTTCTCTGCAGTGGCTTCTTGTGATTGCTTATTGAAATGGCTAAACATGCTTCTCTCTTTGTTAGGAATAAACTTCATGAAGACCCGTATATTTGGGATTTTCTTTTTAACTTCATACCTTTTCTGGGTTTCTCTGGAAATTCATTTTTATTAGTCCATTTAGCTTTGAAAGCGATTGTATTTGGGTTCTTTCAGGGAACAGAAAATGTTGGATTTCAAACTTTTGGGGGTGTCTGTCGAGTGTTTATTACTCTCCTCTGCTCCTTTACTTTCTCTGTGTTTCTATTCTTCTCTTGATGTCTGTATTTATCGGCATGCTGCCTATGGTCAGAGGCACTGTGTGTGAGATTTGGGAAAAGAAGATACTATATGATTGTTTAACTGAATGTTTTGGAGAGATAGCTGTTCTTTCTATATATGTGACTTAACATTCTGGATAGTACTATGTAGTTGTATCCCAGATTTGGAAAGAGCCCCATTTTGGGGTCTGCTAGTGCTCTGGCTATCGATTGTGTCCTTTCTAGGGTTGCATCCATACTTCAATGTTTTATGCTTTTTTTCCATTTTTTGGCTGGGGAATAAATGTGTCGATTACATTGGCACTGAGCTTGGCTTCAATGAAATTATCTTTTTAAGCTTTTCTGGTGTGATGAGTCTTATATTCTCATCTTTACGGGATCCTTTCAGCTAGAGTGTAAAATACCCTTTTCACTTCTATCCAAATCCGCCAACAAATTTGGTCCACGATTGGCTAGATCTGCAACCATCTTCTTCTTGAGGCTGCGTGCTGACTTTTGATATGCTAATATCGCTTCTTTCCTTATCCTATTAGATTTTGTGGTTAAGTACTTCGCTGCTGCCATGCCATGTAGCCTGATTTTATGCACTGCATTTTATGTGAGTAATCTTTATGTACATTTAGTTTCCACTTTTCTGTAGTTTTAATATTACCTAATATGACATGACACATTTTTTTTTCTCCGTTTGGCAGTAAATAGATATAAGGTGTCGATGCAAGATGGATTTTCAGGAGTCTACTAGGATTGTTTTCGATAGGGTCCAGAAGCTAGAGCCGGAGAATGTGAGGAAGATCATAGGCTATCTCCTCATACAAGACCAGTGCGACAAAGAGATGATCAGGTTAGCTTTGGGCCCTGACAAGTTAATTCAGGATATCATACACAAAGCTAAAACCGAACTCCAACAGTTGGCGCTTACATCATCATCTCCCCCCATATCACCATCCATGAACCAAGTGCCATCTGAGCATCCGATGCATTTCTTGCCTCTAAATCCCGTGGCTTTTCAGCATGTACCATCAGCCTTCCGGGTTCCATCTCCTTACTGGGGTCAACAGGTGGTAACCAAGCATCAATCAGATTATATGCCATTGGGGTATCCAGACTCGATCTCTGAAGTCCCAAACGAGGCACGCTTCCTGGGTTTGGATGAACCAATGGAGCAACTCAACCTAGGGCTCACAGAGTTCTCGAATGAATGCTACTTTGCAGATACTGCATTAGGCAATTTTAGCGCAAGACCAAGCCATCATCATCATATGAGCATGCCTGAATTCCCAGTTAAGACTTGCCACTACTTCAACAAGGGCTATTGCAAGCACGGGAACAACTGTAGGTATTTACACGAGCAAGTTTTTCTGGACGGCTTCTTCACTTCAAGGGCAAACGATGAGGACCAAGTTTTCTCATCAGGGTCACTTGAGAAGTTAGAGCTGGAAATTATCGAGATACTGAAATTGAGGAGAGGGAATCCTCTTTCAATTGCTTCTTTGCCTATGATATACTACGAGAAGTACGGCAAAGTTCTTCAGGCAGAAGGGTATCTTACTGAGAGCCAGAGACACGGTAAAGCTGGTCATAGTTTGACCAGACTTCTTTCCAGACTGGACAATATTTGCCTGATTGACAGGTGCATTTCTTTGTTCTGTTTACGCTGCATGTGTTGCCTAATTTCTTCGCTGTAACGGGTTTGCTAGTTGGTTAATTTTGTTCTTACGGAATATGTCTCTCTGTGCACACTCTGATGCACTTTGGGATTGAGTTGCAGACCTCATGGGCAGCATGCTGTAATTTTAGCTGAAGATGCAGCCAAGTTTATGGAATCTCGGAATGAGAAAGGCGACCCTGGTCTAGTCCACAGTAAATCACGGCAGATATATCTAACATTTCCTGCGGAGAGCTCGTTTACTGAAGAAGACGTTTCCAACTACTTCAAGTAATTTGATTTTCTACAAGACTCAAATGCTCTTTCTAAGCATAATGTCTTCACAATTTTCATGATTTTCTTTTCCTCCCATGCCTTCTTGGGTAGCACTTTTGGGCCAGTTGAAGACGTGAGGATTCCCTGCCAGCACAAGCGAATGTTTGGATTCGTAACATTTGTCAATTCAGATACCGTGCAAATGATTTTGGCAAAAGGAAATCCTCATTTTGTTTGTGGGGCTCGTGTTCTTGTAAAACCATACAAAGAAAAGTCGAAGCTCATTGACAGGTAAATGAACACAAGTTTTCTGTGTTTCGAGCACAAGGGAAGTTCATGTATGGATTTAAGCCCACTTTATATTTTGATGACCTTATTTTGGCCATTCCACATATAAACTTAACTTGATAAAAGCGAATATTCATGTGGTTGTACTTTCAACATTTGCATGTTCACCGACCTTGTTTTTATGCGTTCGTGCAGGAAATACCATGAAGGTTACGAGTCTCCATTTCATCACATGCCACATTACTCTGCCATGGATTCCAGGCTTCACTCAAGTAAGCAGTAGTAATTGTTTATCCTCCTCCTGGACTCTGCAATGCGTATATTGGGTCTCTCCATGGAGCAGTGTTTGTAATCTAATTATCTATCCGTCTCATAGTGCCAAGAGGATATAGAGGCTCGAAATTCCTCCAGAACCAGATTATGGAAGAGAATGACCAGGTTCTTGAATTTGAAAGGATGCGTCTAGCGAAGTTGCAATTAGCGAGAAAAACTCCAGGGAATCAGGCTTACATCGTCGACTCGATGGATAGGTTTAAAATCTCAGAAGGTGACAATTAGACTAAATTCCTTTTCTGTGTTATTATGTTTCTCTTCTATTCATGGCTCGTGTTCTTGTAGATCGGTTGGACATTTCATCGACAGAGTGTCTCCATTATTTGATGGATGTTCTGAATAATGGCTCCATAGTAGGCGACAAAAGTAGGCCTTCAGAAACCAATTACGATTACGATCAGGACAGGTACACTTCGAATCCACGATCCTGGTTTTATCACAACACCACTCAATACGCATCTAAGTCCCTGTCACTGTGGATTAATCAAGGTGCAGTCACCATTGTGATCAAATCATCACCGTTTATTCTTTTTTCTGGTTCATGGTCTTCTTTTCATGGTGTTGATTCATTTGCAGTCAAGGACTTCATCTCCCGGAGAGCCCGTTCGCTGCTCATATTGCAAATAGCATCTCGACACTGATTTAGGATTCATCCTGCATCTGGACAGGACAAGTCATAGGATACTGATTAGACGCACATGAACGATTCTCTTGTACATAGCCTCGTAGTTTACTGGCTCATGGAGTACATAGGAAGCAACGAAAAGATTAGCCCTGTTCTTGGGTTGAAGCAGCAGCAGAGAATACATAGAAGTACTATACCGAAGGTTGAGGAAGTTTTTCTTTTTCTTCAGTCTGTTCACTGAGAATAAGTGTTTATGTCGCCGTAAGAGACATTACAAAGGTTTTTTTTTTTTTTTTTTTTTTTGTGGAAAAAGAATGAATGTTGAGTAAAATTTGTCACCATTGACAAATAACAAGTTTGACGAATTATGCACCTTATTATTATACTAGTTTATATAAATTTAACAGCCTACTCTAAAACTTTTTTATTTAAGTGTTTTGTTTTATAATTATGTTATATTCCGTCTTTTTTGTCATTTAGTAAGTGGCTCTCCTTCAGCGGTCAAAAATAAAGTACTGGCAACTAGTTTGCTAATTGTTATTTCCCCTTTAATAGGTATCTTTCCTCAATTTATTTACTTCTATTCATTTGTAAACGCAGTGATATTGGTATCTGAAGTTCACTACTTATAGAAAGATTTTATTTGCAGTCACTGTTAGACAGCACCATGTGAAACAATACAACTATTATCTTTAAAAGGATTAGAAAAACAAAGTGGATAGCATATTGAAAGATGAACTCGTTTTAATCCAAAGTTTTGACTCGAAACTAAACTTCCTACATGAGTGCCCTTTATCTTACTTCAATAAAAATGAAATAGCATGGGAGTTTTGGCCATTTGCAGGACATATAGGAGAGGGTTTTTGTTAGCCCATTATCGGTATAAAGAATTTTTTACACATTGCCTTTTGAAGGGCGGAAATATTTGCTTACAGATAGTTGTGCAATCAAATCATCAACCATTCAGTGGTGAATGTATGACATACTTGGCAATGGATGTAATGACATTCTTCCCCTTACATGGCAAAGTGTCGATATATTTTTAACGACAAAAAAGTTTATTAAGAGATTCATTATGACATCCACGGTAAAACTTTCCCATTAGAATTCTGGGGAATGAAAAGGAAAATAGGTTATGCTTGAGTACTTACTGTATAAGCAAAACGTGGATTGCCCTGCTCTGATTTTTTTGGGTAACGACTGCCCTTTTTACTTTCACCGGAAGAAGAGCAACGAACAAACAAACAGATGTTTCTACAGTGAAGGGCATATGCCAGACTACGTTCTGCAATGAAGATGTGGATCGACAGCATTCCGTAAGAAATGCAAAGAGCCACTTACCTGAAAACTCCATAACAAAAGGTTCAGCGAGGCAATACATACATACATACATACATACATACATACATATCTATATATATATATATGATGAAATTATTTAATATGAAGTACAATAATTCAAGAGTGATAATAATTGTAAATAAGAAACGAATTACGTGAAGAAACAAAATATAAATGAAGATTGAGCTAATTATTATTTCAATCATAAAATGATATAAAACGTAATAAGAATGTAATTTCACGCAAGAATGATAGTCCGCACTTTAGCAGAGATCCCATTAATATGCATAAACAGTAATAACAATGTGATCTCATATAGGGGTGGTAATTAGCACTCGAGCAAAGATCCCACTGATATGCGTAATAAAAGAAAATGTGACAAAATGTGGCATTCTACAAGGGCGGTAGTCTGCTTGCGAATAGAGATCTCACTTAAAACAAAAGTAAAAGAAGAATAATAATATGAAGTAATAATGACAACCAAAACTTGATTGGTTATATTATTGAGTGATAAGAAAACTTACAGATAGCTGATACAAGTGATTGGAGATGATTACAAGTGATCAAAGATACATTTACAAGTAATTGGGAGTGATTAAAAGTGATCAAAGAAATGTTCATATGAAAGTGAAAGGATGTAATCAAAGGAGGATTTTAGGACGCAGAAAGGCAAGAGTGCAAGTAAGCTGAAGGCAAACCATGCCCCCTTCTTCTTCTGCACTCCCTTTTATAACCAAGGCTTCAACAATTTTTTTTCTTTTTTTGGTTTTGGACGATTCTATAGCAGCATCTCCAATCCCATTCTACAACAACATCTTCAAATTCTTTTCTTCAAAAAGGAAAATTATGTTATTCTTTGAAAAACTCTTTTTGTCTTTTTCGTCTTTTGTTTCTCTTGGTAATTGGTGATCGGTAATTTCCTTTACTCTTCTCCATCGTCATTTGACAAGTTGATTCTGTAGCAATCATCTTCATTGGTATTGCCACTATGATGGGAATGATCATCATCGAGGAACTTGGAGATTTTAGAGGTGGCTTGGTGATTGGGAATTATGCCATGAGTTTTACCAATGTAAAGCCATATTCTTATGGTGACTGTATGGCAGCCAAATGAGCTTGGGTCAGTGATTTTTGCTGTAAAAATTCAGCAATTTTGTGATCGGGTGGTTTGTAATTTTTTCGATTTATCCAGTTCAAAACTACTTCCTCGAAAAAGTTTTCTGTGAATTTGAAATTGTCCAATCACTTAGTCTTGAATCTTCTAAGTAGGTGGAGGGGTGTGAAGGATGAAAAAGCTTGTGATGATAAAATTCCCAAGCAGTTACCCAAGAAACTCATAAATTGATGAAAAAATGCATAAGACCTAAAAAATGTGATTCATGATTGGTTGGTTTGAAATGGTGTGAAAGATTTTTAAGTTGGTTTTTAATTGTGGAGGTAATATTTCATTGATGAGGCCAAAGTAGCTCTATCATTTTTGGAACCAAAAAGGTAATTGTTCAATGTTCAAATCTATTTTGAAATAATAATAAAAAAGTCAAGTGTGACGATCATCATCATTTTGATGGAAAAAAGCATTCCATTAGGCTTTTTGGTAATCACAATAACTGAAGGTTGGAAAATATGGCAATTTGATGGTTAATCTGGCATTAAATCGTAATTGGGTATGACAATTGGGTTTCCACATTTCTGGATATATGACTTGGAGGATTGTGGCTATTGAATTAATGATGTTATTCGGATTTTCAAATGATGCAAAATGTTTAAATGTGACAAATTTGGTTTCAATAAGGATTTGTTCATAATAAGCTTGGGATTTTGACAGATCAGTTGATGGGTAATGTCAATTTTATGGAAAAACATGTTTTGCATAAACTTTTGGGTTGTCATAGTGGAAATCTCTTTCAACTACCATGAGGTCTTGATACTGGCTTTTGGTGATGAATTGTGATTTACCTGAAGATTATGATGTTGTTACAAAAATAACAGAGGTAGAAGGCTTTGCTATCACAAAGGAATGAGATGGTTTTATGACAATTTCACTATTTATCATTTTAAGTGATTGTGATTCTTTTGGATTGTGAGAAGCTAATGGTGATGGGTTTAAATGATCTCAATTTGTTTTGATGGATTTTTTTTAGCAATGTCTACCCAAGTTCTGATTGAGTAGATAATGATAGTGATTTTTGAATTTGTGATCTATTTTGAGGCGTGGTTGTGATGAAGCAATTTCTAGTTTTGTTTGGGAGAATAATAAAGACATATATGGGGTAAAAATCAGGAGATATTGATTGTAGTAATAATATTTGTTGGACTTTGATTATGTCTAACCATATCTGCAACTGCTGAGATAATTGTGATAATGCTGGTGATTGTTGGATTTTAGATGATTGTTGAGCTTTCATTATATCTAACCAAGTTTGGAGCTGGTTTATTGTTGGTGATTAGGTTTATGATTATAAGGTTTCAGCAATGGTTTTGCCTTTATCTTTTTTGGACTTTGGCATTGTTTGTCCGGTAAAAATTCTCTTGTCAGAAAATCAAGCAAATAATTTGATGATCCATTAATAAATTTAATATCAAAATCAAAAATAGATAATATGGCTTGCCATTGAGCAAAAATTTGTTTTGAAGCAATATTTAATACATCCTTTTGTAATAATTCTTTGCCAATTTACAATCAATACGTAATAAAAAAATTGAACTAAAAGATCACCTTGGAATTTATAAATTGCCAAAACAATGGGTAATATTTCTTTTTAATTATAGAGTAATTTTGTTGAATTTGGTTCCAATGTTTAGAAACAAATTACACTATTTGTTCTTTATTATTTTTTACTTGTTTTAGAATATCTCCATAACTTAGATCTGAAGCATCTATTTCTACTATTCTAAAAGCAGAATGACCAGCAAGATGGAGGCAAGGTATTTATTTAACATGGATTTTGATTTATTTGTTAATATTAGTGTGAGCTGATGTCCATGGTGGAGAGTTTTTTTGTAATCTCTTATGTAAAAGATTACATATAATATTAGGGAAAAGTGTTAAAAAAAGTCCTAAACATTTTGCATTTGTGCCAATTTAGTCCTAAACCTTTTTTTGGTGCCAATTAAGTCATAAACATTTCTCGTTATACCAATTTAGTCCTTTCCGCCAATTTTGGCTAGGTTTTGCTAACTAGACGCCGGCCGGCTGACGTAACTGATCGGCGCTAACGTGGACAACTTTCAATAATATTTTAATATTTTTGAATTTTTGAATTTTTCTTTTTCTTTTTATTTTTTATTTTTTATTCTTTTTTTTTTTTTTTTCCTTCTCCTTCATCTTCCTCCAGCCGGTCACCGAACCTCGGCAACCAACCAGAGGCGACGGCCGGTGAGGTCGACCTCACCGACCACCTCGCCGGCCATGAGCGAGGCTCGACCCTCACCAGATCTGGCGAGTGCGAGCCTCACCACCTAGGCCTCGAGGGCGAGCCTCACTAGCCCGGCTCGAGGCCACCCTTGCGGCCACTGGCGAGGAAGGAGGAGAAGAAAAAAATAAAAATAAAAAATTCAAATATTATTAAAAGTTGTCCACGTCAACGCCGATCAAGCCACGTCAACGCTGATCAAGCCACGTCCCGGCCGACGTCTAGTCAGCAAAATCCGGCCACAATTGACCTGAAAAGACTTAATTGGCACAACGTAAAAATGTTTAAGACTTAACTGGCACCAAAAAAAGGTTTATGACTAAATTGGCACAAATACAAAAGGTTTATGACTTTTTTAACACTTTTCCCTATAATATTAATATTTGAGAAAAAAAATATATAATGTAATTGAGACTCCCTAGGAATCTCTGTAATTGGGCTTTATCTTTAATTTCATCAAGAAATTTTTCTAGCAAAAAAGAATTGAACTTTCAATTGGTATAATAGTTCCTTAAGAAATGTAATGTCCTAAAAATCTAATTCTTGCTTAGAAAAGTGATATTTTGATTAGGGAGACTATTAAGCCATTTTTCTTAATAATACTTATGAATATTAAGATATGTTTAAAGTATTGATCTATACTAGTAGAAAAATTAAAACATCATCTATATAAACTAAAATATATTCAACATAAGGATTAAAAATGTCATTCATTATTCTTTGAAATCCAGAGTGAGCAATTTTCAAACCAAAGGGGATTACATTCCATTCATATTGTCTAAATAGTACTGTAAATGTTGTTTTGTATCTATCTGCTTTATCTATTTGAATTTGTCAAAATCCTGATTTTATATTAAACTTTGAAAATATTTTTGAGTTATGAAGGCGGTTTAATAAATCCTGTTTGTTTGGAATTAGATACCTAATCCATTTTAATGTTTTATTCAAAGGTTTGTAATTGATAACTAACATGGGTACTCCTCTTTAATTCGGCGTTTTTATTGACATAAAAAGCAGAGCAACTCCAAAGTGATTGGCTTTTTCTGATTAATTTCTTATCTAATAAATCCTGAATTTCCTTTTGGCAAAATTGTAAAACTTCTTGGTTCATTTGAGTTGGTCAAGCTTCTCTTGGAATTTTTTTTTTTTTTTATAAATCTGGCTCATAAGGAAGATTAACAATATGTTTCTTCCTTTCCCAAAATGCATTGAGTAAGGTAGAACATATATTTTGTTCAATATATTTTTGGAGAGAAGACCAAATCATCTTTTCAATATTGAAGTTGATCTTCTTTGTTTTTTATGAGACAATTAATTTCGGCAATTGAACTTTCTTGTGATATATATAAATTTCTTGTCTGTGGTTTAGTAATGAATTCAAAAATAATTTTTTATTTGAAGCTTGTGTTTCAGTTCTCTCATTGGTGACAGTAAAGGGTTGGATTAATTGAATAAAGGGTGTTCCCAATACCACATTTTGTCTCATATTCTTAACTAAAAGAAAATATATTTTATAAGACATTTGATTTTTTATTACAAAAATTTCAGGCAACTTGTAACTTATCTTAAGTCCCCTAAAGCTAACTTTAATAATTCTGTAATTTTGTGAAAATATTTTGTTGGTTGGTATCAAACCTTCTCTTATGTAATTAAAATCAGTTGTTGTATCAAAAAGAATAGTAAATTCATCATTGATTTTTATTGTTATATTTATTATCCATTTTCTCAATATTATTTCTGAAAAAGTCATTAAAAATTAGGATCAGTGTTATCAATTAAATTTTCTCTTCCTTTTCTTTTCCCTTTTTTATTTTAGATTTTATTGCCAAAATTTCCTTTTGTATTTGGGCTTGGGTATCTTTGAGAGCTTTTATTTCCAATTTTTATTGATTTATTTCATTATTGAAATCATTTATATTGATAGATCTAGAATGAATTTTCTTATTTCTATTAAGAATATCTTTGAGATTATAAGTTGTATTAGTATTGGTTGGAATCTTCATAGAAGACTAAAGTCTATCTAAATATTGCTTTTTGGCTTTTAGGTCTAATATATTATCAGCTATTTCTAATAAGGATTCTTCTTTTTTCTGTTAAAACATTAATTTCAGGTGTTGGTTCTTCATGAGAGGAATTATTTTTTTCAAACTAATGAAGTTTCTATCTCATTGATTTGAAGACCCGCTTATTCAAGAAAGTCTTCTGAAGAAGAATCATCATTTGAGGCAATCATGATGTTATTAAGTTGATAAAGAGTCTCCTCATCTATGGAGAGTTCATTTAATCTTTTGTTTTTGGGCTATATTTAGAAATATGCCATATTTTCCCACAACTATGACATTTAATGTCTTTCTTAATTTTCCTTATGGGTCTTTTTTTGGGCTTATCTTATTTATTAGTTTGTAATTTATTTTTGTAACAATTTTTAGGTTTTCTTTTTTCAAGAGGACAATTTCATTTACACTTTGGTTTTAAAGGAGTGTAAGAATGGTCATATTGTGCACAGAAATATCATAAATCTTAATTGCCTAGTAATTATTCTTTCTTTAATTGTTTCTATAATTTTATTAAATTACACATTTGAGTTCCTTGTTTGTAAGTATAAGAAATTAATTCTCCATATGATAATAAGTGATAAGGAATTTGACCATCACATTCTTCTTTTATTTTATTTCGAACCTGATCTCCTATCAAATGAGGTAAGCAAGCTAAGAATTTTTCCTTTCGGGTTGGTTACAGTCCGATCTAACCAAAACCCTTTGCAAGAAAAGATCTTTATATTCTTGAAATCTCCCTAAAGATTTGCATTTCATGTTTGAAAGAAGATCCTAATTTACGTCTGTTATATAGGAAGGATCCCCTATGAAATATTGTGATATAGAATAGATGAGAGTACAGATAGCATCTTGAATAGCTTGCCCATTGGTGTCTTCAATACGCTGTCCATATTCATCTATTTTATATATATTTAAGATTTGAGTTCTTTGTTCATTGGTAAGGTAATTATCCCACCAACCTTTTAATTGTCCCGTAAATCTAGCTACTAAAAAGCTAGCAATAGCAAAATCAGAAACTTCTCGTTGAGTTTATAAGCATTTACTACCATAACCATTTGATTTAGAATATTAATAGTATTATTTTCTAAGACACCATCTATATTTCATTTTTAAATGGCATCAGGAGAATACTTATTTTGAACCCTTTTGTGATGATTCTTCGAGAACAATATCAGGAGAAATGATCCTTTGATAGTAAAGTTTTTGGGGGGTTTTTCCATGAAAGTCTATTTATTTCAAAAATTGATTCCTTTCAGAGTCTTCATTGGATTTTTCAAGAACATTTAGTTGATCAAGAGTATTTTTTATAACTATACCTCTTATCTTAGAAGTTTTTTCTATTGGAGGAGGTCTTTTAACATTAGGAGTGTCCAAGACAAGTATCCTTCCTAAAGACCTCCTTCTATTTTCTAAAGCTTTAACAAATCATGGGCTACAAGTTTTAAGAAATTCAAAAAATTTAAAAATCAGAGGTTTAAGAGTTTCGGATTTTGGTAATTGAGTAGAATATAACTTAATGGAAGATTCTATTCTCTTTAATTGATTGCCAATAGTATGGAGATGTTGGTTGGTGTAATTATTTTGTTGTATCATCTTTGAAGTTTGGGGATCATCATTATGAGCTATGATTTGGAAAGGAGTAGCAATGATTTCACTATCCCTATGCTGGATTCTAATTTTTCTCAAAGGAGGATGGTTAGATTCTATAGTTTAGTCATTATTGAGTTGTCATTTATAAGCATGATCTAAAACATAAATTTCTTTAGGTTTGAGAAAATATTCTTCAAACCAGTCAAAAAGGAAGATATAGGTTCCGTGTTTACAGAGAAAATCATAATATTTTTCTTTAATTTATTTGGCTTATTTATGGAAAGTATTAAAAAACCATCGTCTGATTTCTTTGTTTTCTTCCGAATTAAATTATTTATTTAAAAACTCACGGTTAAGTTCAAATTCTTTTTCAAGAACAAGAACCTCAAGATCTACTAATTGTCAATAAGTAGGAGAGTCTAAGTTATCAAAGTTTTGTTCATTTTGGTCTTGTTGATAAATAGGCCTAGGAATTCCAAACTGATAATCAAGGCCACTAATACTAAGATTATTGGGTTGACTAGAAGTTGCAGTTCCATCATTATTATTTTTTATTATTATTATTTTTGTGGAAGAGTAATTATAGGAGAAAGGTTTAGATGGAGATCAATTGATCTCCTAGAGGAAGAGGAAGGAATAAATTTTATATCAAATTATCTTCTTGGGAATTGAATAGTTATTTTTCCTTCAAGATGTTGAACTATATTTGTTGGTTCACTATTACGAATAGCCTTTGGAGGAGTCTGGTCTTCCAACTCCCATTATTCGGATAAGACAATATCATTCCAATTTATAGATCTAGAAATAATAATATTGGCTCTGGTGATATCGGTTTGGAGTAAAAGAGTTTTTCCTTTTGGATTATGTTTAGAAGCATTTATCCCAAAACATAAAATCATGGATTTATAGTGAACTCTATAGACAAGAGCTAAGGGAGTTGATCCTTCAGCTATTTTGTAATTGTGTGTTTTGACTTGAAGAGTTAGAGATTTACTAATATTTGGATTTGTGAGTGATATAGAAAATTTGGATAACAATCGAAATGAATTGAGCCGTTACAATGACTTGTTTCAAATGTTCCTAAAAGGGAATCTTCGAAATTTAGTAATTTTGCATCATGCAAGGCTAGCAAATTGGAAGTATTTGAGCCTTATTTGGTAAGAGGCTTAATAGCTACTTGTACTATCCCTATGTGAATATAATTATTTTTGCATATGTTTATTAAGAGAGTTTTGATTTAATAATCTAATTGTTTAAAAGGATTTAGAAAGGGGCAAATCTCTTTCTTCGGTTGTGATTACGTAATCTAATTTTTTTCAAAAATCTAAACTTTGATTGTTTATAAATTTGATCAAGTTGAACTTTGGAATTTCCCAATTTTCTATAAATTTATTGAAATCTTCTATATTTATATCTTCCCTATGTATAGGACCTTAATCTGAAGACATATGTGATACAGAACTAGAGAAAGATATCGATCTTCTTAATAAATTCATTTTAGTTTGTTTTCACACTTCCTAAGCAACCAACGAGTGTTGACCAGCGGACTTACTACCCCATAAAATTTTACTGCCTAGACTACTACTAGTTCAATACACCTCACCTAAAGAAGGTTCCAGCCAAACTGGACAAACCTATTAAAAGAAAATATTAAGTTAATCAATATATCCCCCCCTCCGGCTTTGATACCACATAGCCCTCAGGATCTAGAGTACTATATAAAGGATAAGAAATAACATAAAGTGAAATGGAATGCCACGTTCGTCGAACTTGATGTTTGCCATCAAAAGCCATATTCTCGTTCTTCCAACTTCTTCAAAAGGATAAAATGGAATGCCATGCAGGGAAATGTCACATTTATGTTGCCATCTGGACATGCATATTTGGAAAAAAGTACCCAAAAAATCATTAGCCAATTATATTGATATAAATTCAATTCTAAATATTTCAATTAGATCAATTTAATTCTAAACCTACATAATGACTAAAGTTAACTTTGATTGGTTAATTTGATCGTTGGTTAATTGGTAAAAATATATGTACTTGATGCCCCGCCTAAGATTTTCGAATTCATACCAATTCAGTCCATCCGACCAATTTAAACCAGAAATTGTTGACGTAGACATCAGCATTCTTATGTGGCACAACCTACGTAACACAATCAGTGACGTTAATGTTTAAAAAAAAAAAAATCCTTTCTTTTTTATTAATTTTTTCTTTCTTTTTTCTTTTTGACAAGGCCGCAAAGGCCCAGATCTAGTGAGGGCCTCAACCTGCAAGGGCCAAAATGAAGGAAAAAAAATAGTAAAGTAAAGGAAAAACAAAAAACATTAAAATATTATTAAAAATGTCAACGTCAACGTCAATCATGTCATATCAAATGACCAACATCCATATCACTAATTTTCGACCTAAATTGCTCGAATGGATTGAATTGATATCAATAAATTGATCTGATTGAAAGGTTTAAAATTAAATTGGTATCGATGTAAAAAATTTAAAACTTTTTTAATATTTTCCCTGCATATTTGTGGCGCAAAAAGCCACAAAGTGTGAATGATGTATTCTGAGCATGCCTCTTCCGTGTAATGGCGAGGTGACAAAACTAACTAGGCAAGAAAATATGAATAAGTTGACAGTTATTTTTCAAAAAGAAAAGATGCAAAAATACATGATGCTTAAAAAGAGGAGAGGTGCGGGCATGGCGGAGACGTCCCAACCAAACATTCTAATTCGTGGAATTTGGCAACGGCGACGGACTTCTGAGCAATGACCGAAAATAGCCCTCTTGCTGTGGATACAAATGTCAGTTTAACATTATTATTTTTAGACATAGAAAGAGCAGCTTTTAAAATATTATTTTTAGCATCAGGATTAAAAATTATAGTTATTACACAGTTTGAAGTTCATATCTTTAAACTGTCGACAAATCACAATCTGTTCGTCATTCCTCAACTAAATTCTGCAAGGAACATAAAACAGAAGCCATATATTCGTTCACGCCAAAGCCGCCAAGCAGCCATTACAAGATGGAGCCTTCTACTAAAGTTTGCACTCGTATGAATCTGTCTTAACTCGAAAGTGAAAGAGCAGAAAAATTCCAGGCAAAGTCGAATAACAGCGACTTTAGGAGGGAGGGAGGGAAGGAGGCGGCGGCAAACACGGTTTTATAACGATGCATATAATGTCACCCCAAAAAGGAAATCTTCTGCAGATCTCCACATGGAAAAATACAGGCAAGGTAGAGTACTTGTGCTAGGAACCAACAATACGGATAAGGTTTGCTATGGGCCCTCATGCATTGATTCTTTACAATGACCACGCCTCCATCATTAACTAGAAGAACATCTCAGTTTTTGTTCGGAAGCAGGAATGTGCTGGAATATATATATGAATAAAACCATGGTCATCAGCCTGCAGAGTTCTCTTGCAACACTATATATTCCCGGCTGCAAGAATCAGACAAGAAGCAGTTGAACTATAGGCATTGACAACCCAAAAAAGCATTTGGAGCAGTATAGCAGGACAAGAATTCAATCTCCAAACAGATGAAATAATCTTGCAAGTTTACCACTGCTGTTTCTAAGATTGAGCTAAAGGATCGAGAATAATAAATTGCTAAGAATTCACACATCATGTTGCAAGTTTACAACAGTTGTTTCTAAAATTCAGCTAAAAGATCAAGAATATTAAATTGCTAAGAATTTATGCTATACAAGCCACATAAAACAGAAGTTCATGATCCAGAGAAGACAGCAGCAGTTACAGACATCGAATACAACGACAGAGAAGACGCATGATAAAACAGCCAAAAGATCACAATAGCTGCTTCAACTACGTGGACAAAGGATGGAGATATGTGCAGATTTGACGAGGTAACTCACACAATACAAGCCACAAAATAGTCGGGCATTGATCGTTGACCTACTTGCTGTTACTGAACTAAATGGTGTCCTTTCCAATAATTCATAATATCATTGATATTCAACGGGATTCTCCTGCAAATGCATAATCCTTGTAATGAGAACATAACTAGAAAAGAATACGAATTACCTGAGAGGCCACGATGATCCTAATAATAATTAAAAAAGGTATTAATTTCTGCCAAGTTGCCAACATTTAGAAACATCTTATTTGTGCTTCCAAGATCCATCAAATGAGGCCTGCAATGTGCAAAGAAAGGAAAAAATTAGTTCATGATTCAAATAATAGTAATTTTACATTACTACAAGCAATTATGAATAATACTATTCTAGTCTAACCTTGTGTGCTTTGATTATCTGCCATCAGGTTGCTCCTTCTCTATTTGCCTGAGAAAAAATGGAATAAGCATTATTCTATACTCCAAACTCGACCATGACATATAGAATATAAATAATATTTCTGACATATAAAATCCTTATATTTCTAATATTATTCGCTAGACTATACCTAAATTGAATGACAGCATGTTGCTTGCTACAAAATGGGTGGTCTGTGGGAATATCCGTGATATCTCCGACAAGGTTGCAGCTTCAACGGTGAATGTAAAGAGGCTCTGTTCCAGTACATTCATGTAAGCAGACCATGGTAATGCCAATACATTCAGCAATAAATCAAAGTTTGGTTTATTCCAAATTGATAAACTACTTTATGGATGTGTGCCAGAAGAACAACCCAAATATTTCAGTAAATCTTTATATTGTGATTGGTCATCAATTTCAATCGGACAATAGGCCAGTTGTTCACAAGTAGCATTAAAATTAGCAGACACAAGTAGCATCACTTGCAAGTGACTAGCAAAGGAACTGTGAAGAGAAGTAAAGAGAAAATTGCTCTATTGTCAGGGAAAACAAATTTTTGCAACCCTAATGACACAAAACATGCAATGTATTAAAATAATGGTCAATAACGGCCAATAACATAAGGTTAAAAAAAAAAAGCTGCAAATGAAAAGCTGAAAGACATTACAGACAGATGACACGGCTGTCAAGGAAAACAAAACTTCTTGTCAATGAGGAGTTGTACTTTCGGCTGGAAGCTGGAAGCTAGAAGAGAGTTCGCTCAAAGGGTTGACACTAGCCCAGCAGAACTTTGACAGTAAGCTTGCTCTGGATGCATAGATCGAGTCTCTATGAATAGCGAACCCCCCACATCACCATTCCACAGTCTACAATGACAAGCACAGAGCAGTTTCCCCAATTATATTTTAGAAAGTAAATATTCTTGCAAAGATCAAATCTATTGATAATCTTAGACCACACCAATGGCATAATGAGAAGCAGCATAAAGATGCAACATAATGTTGACTTCTTTTTTTTTTTTTGGTCATAATAATGTTGACTTCACTACCATCGAACTAATATTCAAGGCATCCCCTGAATTCTCATTTTTGTTCAACGATGTACCTATGGCTGATCCAAACACATTATAGAAGACTGAATACCTTTCATACAGCATTGAGAAACATATCACTGAGCGTTCATAGTGTGGTTCTTTTTAATTGGTGTGTGTGTGTGTTTTAGTGTGGTTAAAAGTCTTAAAGAAATCAGGTCACTGAATGCATATAAGAACAAAAGCCTGTATATTTTAACTGAAGATCAGAAGAAATAACTAAAGAAGGAATACCGCAATAAAGATGGGATGACTGGTGACATCACATGTCCATTCAATAAAGCTATAAATGTCACAGAGATGGAAGACAGGCTTTTTAGTAGCAAAGAACTGTTGTCCATTCAATAGAAAAAACTAGAAACCTTTCATACAACATTAAGACACATGTGATAAGCATTTCATTTTGGGGTTCTTTTTACCTGGGGTACGTGTTTCAGTGTGGTTAAAGGGCTTAAAAGAAATCGGCTTACTGAATAAAGGATAGGAAAACTAATGCAAAGATTACATATTGCATTTTTCAACCAAAAATCAGAAGAAATAACTAATGAAGGAAGACCACAATAAAGATGGGATGATTGGTGATATCACATTTCCAATTCAACTATAAATGTCACAGAGATGCAAAACAGCTCTTTTAGTGGCAAAAAAGATTTGGCTTTTACTTCATATAGAGATTAAAAGCCAATTGCCAACTAAAAGAGCACCAGATGGCCAAATAAGCACATAGACCATCAGTGTACTAACAAGTCAATATAAAGAAAACAGCTAGTTTCCACCAGTGTATAAAATAAAATACAGAGTCTTGAAAAGCCAGAACAAAGCCAATATCATAAGAATGTCTAGAAGATTACCATTAAGCACTTTCCCAGTCTTGAAAACATAAAGTCTCCATCTCATATCAGGTTTACGAGCCTTGGGCAGTTCATTAAAAAGTAGTGTCACGCCTGCAAAGATGACCTCAACCTTCAAAATTGGAAGAGTATAAAAAGTAGTGGCACTCTGCAAAGCATCTAAAAAAAATTTCACGAAGCCTGCACCATGAATGTCAATTGGAACAAACTCCACATTGACAGATTGTCAATGCACATTCTCACTAATTACAACAAGAGTACGTATACAATGCATAAGGAACACAATCATTTAGACACACAACCAAAGGGACCTTCTGAGCACCATCTTGTTGTTATGCAGCTTCAGAAATGCAAAAAATGTTACGTGAATTTATATTAAGGGAAAAGCAAATGTACCACAACATGTATGATCTATGAGGGGATAACAAACTTTAACAGAGTTATCTCCCATCTGTGAATTTGAAATTTAATAAGGCCCATCAAAACCAAGAAAGGGAGACAATAAACCATGAGGTGAAATAAACCTTGAAATGAATCTCACCTCTCACTTTGAATCAGCAGCGAGCTTTCCAGATATAGCTCAAATGAAGGTTTTTCCTGCAAATGAGAATATGAGACTAAAATCATATACATGTATACCAGAGCGCCAAATCAAGCAACTTTAAAGAACAAATGGCAATAGACTTCAGACAACAAGAACAGAAGTAGAATTGTCACATTATACTATTACTTGTTATAAACCCTCAAGATTCAAAAGTTATTTATAAAATAAATCACGCTAGAAGACCTGGAAAATAAATAATATCAACTTTTGCTTTTCCTCCAAGGCCTTCTTAGCAGCCTCCATCTTTGCCACTGAGTCAATTTCACGATCCCTGCAATATATCAACATTAACAGCAAAAACATCATGAGTTAAAATAACAATTTTGAAGTGCAAGGATAAAACCTTTGTTGCATGAATGAATCTTCAAGTACATATCCACATAAAAATGTAAAATGTTAACCAAGAAAATGATCTATCAGATTTCTCAATGAATGAAGGTTTCGCTGTTGTGTGCTTGAGTATCTAGAAGCTCCCCCGAAAACCACAAATAAGGAGTTTCTACTTCCCAGCTTAAAGCTATGGATATACAAATATATTAGTCTAAACTACAAGAAATAGTATATCATGTTCTGCAATAATTATGGACTTAGCATTTACATTTATTAGCAGTATTAATCTTAGAAAATAATCTGCGTCAGAACTGCAGCTCATAGTCCTCATAGTGCATCTAATGGGTATGATCAAAATTAACCTACCTAAAAGAGCTTTGTTTATTCTGAAAAAAAGCAAACCATCACACTTTTTTCAAGGGGAAAACACACTTAAAAATAGTTCATGATCTTTACTTAATGTTTCTGAGAGTAAAGGATGACATGTTGGCTTATCGAAGATATGTGATGATAAAACTGATAGGCACAACAATTATCTTTTCAGTCATCAACTTGTCTCTTCTGCACATGACTTATCTTTCTACACATGCCCAGAGGAAAAAACTATAGAATAAATAGAAGTGTGCACTGCAGCACACACATCAAACCACTGCTTCCATAAGAAGGATGATGCGTGAATCCTTCATATGTGTCTAGTAGATCAATAGAAATTAAACATTAGAGCGAAATCTTATGGTAAGTCATCACTAACAAACAGCTGAAAATCAGAATGTTTGACAGCAGCTTATCTTTCATTTGACACCCGAAAGACAAAAAGGAACTGCAATCTCAGGATCTGTGAAACATCAAATCAGAGGATAGAGGCAACTGTAAACGGATTCACTTTCTGAGGAAAGACTACTACAATTATCCTTCTTTGCATGGTGACAATGACCAAAATGAGTCTCAAAAGCAATGTGCTACTGCCACACTCATTGAATCTTTCTAGAGCATTCTATTCAAATATGACATAAGGACATAAGAGATATAAAGTAAACAGAAAATGTAGGGTAGCTAGTAAGACAATGGGACATAAGTCGAGTGCAATTACGAGTTCTCACTACACAATTCTCTGCAAAACACTGATTAGACGGCGAATGTCCACCTGCAGCCTTTAATAGACGGGTTTACCTTTTGGAAATTTAGGATAAATAAAGCTATGTTCATTCCACAGCCATAAAGTCTGCTAGGCATTCTACATTATTAGTTTTCCTTGTATTCACCCCAAGGTCAGAAGCTTATCAGAGGCCAAATCCTTCTTTAGGCATAGAGTGAATAGGGAAAAAATGAGAGCACTAATAAAAGCTACCACATTAAACATACTTTACCGGAAGGTACAAGTATATAATTTTTTTTTTTTTTTGTGCAATGGAATTAATATGACAAATTCATTCTCAATTTCTTTCAGATATCCCAGGATCGGATAATCACAGGAAAATAACAGAAATTACACAAAAAGCCACTGCATCCACAGGAAAAAATTCATAGGATATGGATATCACCGGACACCTCGTCACATCCTCTGGCATGTCTTGATCTCGAGGACTTCGCCATTGGTATCATCTCTCGGACCTTTTCTCTCTTCTATGGCCCCCAACTTCCCTATCAAAGCTCCTTTCGCGGCGCCCACCCTTGTCATGTCCATCGCCGCCGCCATTCATGTCATGCTCTTGCCTAGTCAATTAATTTCTCAGAGTCCTGATCACTCTGAGATCTCCGCTTAAGTGAACTCAACTGTACAAAAACACGAACTACTTAAATTCCATGTTACAAACACGGAAAATCGAGACACGAGAACGATAACTTCCAATGTCGTCGAATTGCATCCAAATTATAAACAAAAAGAACTGAGCTTTACATTGTGTTTTTGTTTTCCTTTTATAATTCAAATCCCAAGAATAACAAAGCTCAACAAAGGGGTTCGGCATTGGAAACGTGCAAGCATTGCACAACTTAAAAGACGATAACTTTAATTTCCCATCGATGGCACCATTTTACCATGAAAGAACTGAGAAATAGAGAGAGGAAGGGTCAATTACCGAAAAGCCGCCAGCTTGTTGGCAAGACGATGATCGAGAGTGGAGATGGTGAAGGTGGCAAAGGGTGAGCTCTCTCAATCGGCGCATTACTGATTGCTAGGTCTTGGTTTAGTTTTTTTTTTTTTTTTTTTTTTTTTTTTTTTTTTTTTTGCCCTTTTCCACCATCTCCTTTCAGTGAAAATGATTATTCGGTTAAAATCATGGTTCCCTTATCTCATAACGCCAAGATGATGTAGAGGCTCAATTTTCTGGTTAAAGCCATGGTTCCCTATGGTTATTCTCAAGGTCGTCAAGAGGATATAGAGGCTCAAAATTCCATATTATGGAACAAAGTTCATGACCAGGTTCTTGAATTTGAAAGGATGCGAAGTTGCAATTTACAAGAAAGCCTCCAGGGAATTGGGCTTACTGGTTGACTCGATTGATAGATTAAAAATCTTAGAAGGTGACAATTTGCGTAGATTCTTTTCTGTGTTGTTTCTCTTCTAATCATGCCTCATGTCTTTGTAGATTGAATGGACTTTTCATCGCAAAGTGTCTCCATTATCTGATGAATGTTTAGAATAATGGCTCCATAATAAAAGTAGGCCTTCAGAAATCGATTACGATTAAGATAGGTACACTTCGAATCCACATTCTGGACAAGTACACTAAAATCCAAGATCATAACTCCTCCAAACATGCTCATGATTATCCAGCTGGCATTTCAACACAGCATGGCTTGATATAAAGGTCTATCCAGTCCCTTTTTAGTATTGTACATATTTCCACGGCATAATAAAAATGCTTAAGCAAACGCTGGCAAAGACCTTTGTTAGAAGTTCTTTTGTTGGACAAGTAAAGTAAGTTTGCATTATAATTATAGCTGCATCACTAAAATTAATGCATGTTATTCATTATATCGAATAATGGTTTTCATCGACAAAGTGTCTCCATTATCTGATGAATGTTCAGAATAATGGCTCCATAGTAAAAGTAGGCCTTTAGAAATCGATTACAATTAGGATAGGTACACTTCGAATTCACATTCCGGACAAGTACACTAAAATCCAAGATCGCAAAAATAGCTCCTCCAAATATGATCATGATTATCCAGCTGGCATTACAACATAGCATGGTGAAAACAATCACTCGTATCCTCCTGGTCCAGTAAGCACATTATTGATATAAAGGTCTATCAAGTCCCTTTCTAGTATTGTACATATTTCCACGGCACAGCACAAATGCTTAAGCAAACGCTGGCAGGAAACATTTGTTGGAAGTTCCTTTGTTGGACAAGTAAAGTAAGTTTGCATTATAATTATGGCTGCATCACTAGAATCGATGCATGCTATTCATTATATTGAATAGCGGAACATGAAATAAGGCTTTTAGATGTGCTCAAATGTCTACTTCCACACACGAGTATTTCTGGCCCAAGTATAAAACTCAACAAAGAAGGATCAATAGTCGAAGAGTTTTAGTATTTCTAGCCCAAGTATAATAATCAGCACAAAAGCATCGATGGTCAAAGAGTTCCGTGGAAAAAGGTACAATACTAAAACGGGAGTAAATAGACATTTAAATCAAAAATGTGCTTTCTAGACTAGGATACAAGTGATTGTTTTCACCGTGCTATGTTGTAATGCCAACTGGATAATCATGACCATATTTGTAGGAATTCATCTCTCGAAAAGCCTATTCATTGCTCGTGTGCAAAATGTCAATAATTTTTTAGTGATAAAAAGATTCACTATAGCATTCACAAGATGTCAATAATTTTTTAGTGACAAAAAGTTCATAGAGAGATTCACTATGGCATTCACAGTGAAACTTTCTAGGGAATGAAAGAAAAATGAATCATGCTTGTTTTCAACACAAGATCAATCGTTCCCTCACCGAAATCACAAAGAGAGTTTTAGAAAAAGGAGCTCTAGGAGAGAATGCTTTGTATTGTTGAGTTACAGTTACAAATGAAGGGCAGTGCACCCTATTTATGTAAGAGATTCTCTCATTTCATCCATTGATCGACTCTAGATCTGATGGACGAGATTGCATCTCCCCATCTAATAACTTCTCACATTTAAATTGAGAATGCTCAAGAAATCAGCATAATTACCGCCTTGCCCGTCCCTGAGAATGTTCCAAAAACATTAGACAACTTTGGACAGTCTTCTTCGATCAAGCACACTCCCTCTCCCTCAATCATGGGAACCGTGAGATCGTGACACCTGAACAAAGGTGGATTGCGCTACTTTCACCAGATGAAGAACGAAGAACAAACGAATGAACAGACGTTTCAACAGTAAAGGGCGTATGCCGAACTGCGTTCTGCAATGAAGATGTGGATCGAAGGCGTTCTTTAAGAAAAGCAGAGAGCCACTTACCTGGAAACTCCATAACAAAAGGTTCAGTGAAGCAATACATATATTGGCCAGTACACAACTAATCAGAGTGATTTCTTCTATGAAGGATTTGCAACTATGTTAGTATCGCCTTCAGTGCACATTTCAATCTCAAACAAGTTACATTAATAACGAAAACCTCAACAGTAAAGGCAACTTACAAACCAGTGCATACTTTTGGTAATCAACTTCCACATGAATATTCTTGTTGAGACCCTTGACTTACTGTACAATTGAAGTCAAAGTAGTAAACCTGTAATGCACATATTTTTACATAAAACATTGTATCTTGAAGAAGTCAATGGATGCTAGCTCTTAATTTGGCGGCCATAATCAACATTACCCGCTTGATTAGTTTCAATTCTGTACCTTTACTTTTATCTTTGCTGTCACAAGAGAACTCTGAGCATCTTATACAGCTAGTAACGGAAATAAAAAGGCTCAGTCATGGACCAGTCAGTATTCTTCCCATGTTCTGCAGAAATTCTGTGGACTTGCTATGTCCCTCAGTCAGATTTTCTCTATATCCAAACTGATTAATGCCCCCATTTAAAAAACCATGATATGCTGTAACTGGAGTAGCTTGAACTGCATCTAAAGCAGAACTGGCATAGTGGATTCGACTTTGGACAGGGTTTGGCCGGAGGATCTGCTGCTTCTCAGCCGATGCCATTTCTGATGCCGAGCTTCTTCCCACACCAAGATCTAGGCTCACTGTTTCGCCTTCTGATCTTGTTCTAGGCAGTCCACTTAGAGCAGAGGGAGCTGCAGTGTCATGGCTGCTAGATTTTGCAGTGGGAACATCATGATTGTGTTTTCCCTCATAAGTAGTAATGACAGCTTTTGGATCATGAGAGGCCCTCTCCACATGCTTCCTCACAGGGCATCCAGCATTTGTGCACTTGTAGTAACTCCTGCACAAAACCAGCATGACATTTAAGGATCGAAAGCAATTCCAAGCCATCAAATTCTAATGCAGCTCTCCTTATCATATCCTCTCTCAAAATAAAATCATGATAACCATAGTCGGAAATATCTTTCAATGTTAGCGAGCTAGGTAGCTGGTTGCATCTCAGTTGATCACTCTTATTATGACAAGGAAGAGGTAGCAATATCGTTTGCCAGTAGCAACTCGCAACACCTAATTAAAAGCTTAAAGTAATTACTACTTACTCACACAAAGGTGAACCTCTTGACCTTTTGCAGTTTAGAATGATAAAATTCAGTATATGTACACTGGGATATTAATGTTTCTTTTCGTGTCTCAATATGCTGAATGGAACACTGAAATCAGGTTTTGAAGCTTATGAAGATAGGTCTGCAACGAAATTGCAAAACTAAACTGTCAATTAAGATAACTGATATAGGTGAAGCCAAGCTCAAAAATTTTCTGGCAACTAAACACTAAAAAGGAATGGAGACGCAATAGATGACCCTGATTAAACACATCTACCACTCTGTGCAGCTTACCTTATCTACAAGACAGTTTTATTTTTTGGGGGGAATTGCTAATAGAGAAAGTATGAGGAAGTTAGTCCTTACATATGTACTACATTGATTTAAGTTGGAAGGTTTCTCAACTGGCAAGCTTGCTTACAATGAATTACTCTTGATGTGAATTTGAAACTTTAGGAGTAATCCTAACTGACAAATCTGAAAATACAGGTTTGCAAACTTAATAACTAAGCATTTGCACTATCATATATTGCCAAATGATTATTGATCATACACAAATTTCAGACAAGTTTTTAAGACATTTAACCATGTGACCGTAGTTTTTGCAAAACATTTGCTCTTCAATCAGCTAGTCAGCCCCCCATCCCATTAGTTACATGAATAAACAGCTTCTCCACATATGCTCATGATTATTTTGTTGGCATTACAACATAACAAAGTGAAAACAATCACTTGTATCTGATCTAGTAAGCGCGTTCTTGATATAAAAGTCTATCCAGTCACCTTTTAGTATTGTACATATTTCCACAGCATAGCAACTGATGCTTAAGCACATGCTGGCAGGAAACTCTTTTTATCGAACAAATCATGTAAAGTAAGTTTGCATTATAAAACACAAATAGTAGCTACATCAGTAGAATCAATGCACGCTACGAGTATTTCTGGCCCAGGTATAAAACTCAGCAACGAAGCATCAATAGTCAATGAGTTCCGTTGCAGAGAAGCTCCATGACATAAGTTAACTCAGTGCAAATAACGGAGGTCAAAGGCAGAACAGTAGAACACTTTGCAAGTCAACCATTGCAGCAAAAGAGTACCTTGGATTGGGATTGCCTCTGACTACTTTCTGCCCGTATTTGCGCCAGCGATAGCCATCGTCCAGTATATCAACCTCACTAAGAGTTTGAACGACAACCCGTGGTTCTCTTATTGGCTTAACCACCGGAGTGACATCTTCCCCGCCAATATCCAGCCTCCTATATCCATATTAATAAAGGTTTCAATTAAAACAAAGAGTTCATGAAAAAAAAAAAATGCACTCAGTTTCTCTTATTGTTAAACCCCAAACCTTCTCTTTAAGAATGGATCATCATCGTCACCATCATCAACTTCATTTTGGATCCTATTTGATAGTGAAGCTGCTCCCTCAATAGTTTCGTCATTCTCAGCAACAGGAGATAGTTCAGGAGTACCATCAGTCTCAACATTATAAGATGTCTCGCCATATACGGTCGATGTGCTCTCCACTGTATGGAAATGTTCAATAATATTACTTATCCAATACATCGGCATAACCTAGAATCAATAGAATAGATCCCATACCTGCAGGTAGAAATGAAAACCTATCAGATCTTTCTTCTTGGATTGGCATGGTCGCTCCTCCAGTAAAGCGGCGGCTTGGTTGTGGTTTAGGGTGATCATGAGTTCCTTTGTAGATAATCTCTGTAATATGTCCATCAGGAGCACGTTCGAAAAGCTTTTTCACCTCACAATTAGGATAGGTACATTTGTAATAGCTGCGTGGAAATTCACAGCCCTTAACATGCTTCTGTCCATATTTTCTCCAGTTATATCCATCGTCAGAGAGTCTCTCAGTCATGACTGAAGGGCCATTCCCTTTATTATCCAGTTGTGTCACCTGCATCACATTATTGGGCTGCTCTTTCCTACCTAACAATCCATCAGGATCAGCTTCAGCAAGTGGACTAGCCCCTGAGCTAACCGCTTGAGTGGGTACCGATAGACACAATTCCTTCGATGAGACAGCCAAATCACTCTGAACTGAAGACAGTGATGCAAATGGTTGAGAATGACGTTGACCCGAAACTTTCACAGCCTGTTCACTTCCTTGGTGCTTTGCCTCTGTGGGAACCTTGAGAAGCAACCACCATCAGCCAATTATCTCAAACTCCCAAGCATTAAGGCAATTTCTTAAATACATTATCAATCAAATTGACAATATAACATCATGAACTGATTCTTCATCTAGCTATCATACTTCCTTAAGTAATTTCATAAGAACACAAAAACATCATAAATTGATATAGAAGTCTAGGACGCCACATAATGTATAGCAAGTAATGGGAATCACAAAATCACCATTTTAGGCTTCTTCTGTGTACACGTCTCATCCATCAACCAAACATCATGATTAACGAGATAAAAAAGTAGAATGATTGACTTTCACATAATTTGATCTACCAGAAAATGTGAGTAACTTGGTCTTACCAAGCTTGATGTAGCTAGAGGTTTGAATTCAAAAATTCCAGATCTGCCTTCATCAAAGCTATCAGGACAGCCAGAATTGGCAAGTCTTGTGTCCGAATTCGAACCAATCAAGCCATTCATCATATGAGGCTTAATCAGAGAACCAGTAGTTGGTGAGGGCTCCACCTGCAAATGAAGGATGAGAAGATATAACAGAGTAAGAGGCTACATATTAGATGAATTTGTACCAGCAGTCCTATAAAAAGAACGAGTTCACATTAGGAAACTGTAAAATTTAACGTTGGTATGATCGAAAAGGCATCTCAAAGAAACGGGATTTGCAGCTTGACTATCGCTGCAAGCCTGCAAGCTAACAACGTCATACACAAACATACCAAGAACAAAACTACACTACATGTCAATATATATTACAACACGTGACAAATACAGAGTAGAAACTGCTATTCACCAATAGTATCAAACTCTCTGTGCATGGCTTGATTGATGAAAAGAAAGAAATGCTTCCTAAGTTAAGCAAGTTTAGCATACACATACCATACTCACAGCAATATCCCAAATTTTTAAATCATCAAATAACTCTACCAGGAAAACCTTCTCCAACAACACAAGTTGATTTAATCATGCTCAGATTCCATTTCATAATGGATGCTCAATGAATGTCAACAAAGTCTGGGTCACTGCAAAAGGCACTTCCTTTCTGGTTTCCTTCCCACTCTACCCAAATAAAAAACAGGTTGATTCACTCTTGAGGATGCATTTATTCTCTATTCTACACCAGTTGATGGAAAAGGTGCTAGCCGACAAATTGACATTGTTAAACAAGGACTTAGGAAAACGTCCAATCACACAATGAAAAGGAAGATTCACCATGCGAAAAAACCACACTGCCATTATAAAAGAGGAAATTTTCAGTTTGATGAAAAGGCAGATTCCAAAAGCTCAACCCCATATTATGACATTGGGCAGCATAAAGGAGTCACCACAGAGCACACTAAGAGCCAGCATCAGAATATGATGTCCCATCTCGACCATATATAAAAAATCGTACCTTTAGATATCTACTACTGCTCACGGACACAGATAACCACTCGTAAGATTAACAAACCAAAACAGTGAAAGAGCGCACTGATATTTTTCGACAAGAGCATCGTAACGTCAATCAGCAACAACGCAACCTCATATGTTCCCTAAACTTTCCCAAGCGACGCAGTTGTGATGCAACATGTCTCGAACCAAAACCTAAGAGACATACGCGCATCACTTTCCACCCGAGATTTCGTAACTGGTGGCAACAAAAGTGAATCTGAAATCGGCCGGGACTCTTACTTTCCACCCGATATCTCGTAACCGGTGGCAACAAAAGTGAATCTGAAATTGGCCGGGACTCTTACTTCCCTTCAAGTCAAAAATCAGTAGAAATTCTCGACGACCCGTAGTTTCCGACAAGTTGCAGAGCTTGAGGGGATATCCCGACTCAAGGTTAATCATCGGTGAACCGGCAGCTATCGCCTAATTCTACACATCAAAATCCCGATTCCCCTCCCCCCAGATCAAACCGTCGAGAGCAAAAAGCAACAGAGCACCGCACGCTCGAATCCGATCCAGAAAACAGGAGGAGGAGGAAGGAAAAAGGCGCAAAAGCGAGAAATGACCTTCACGTTGGAGAGGAGGACGGGGGACTCGAGGAAGGAGGTCGGGCTGAGCCCCGGCGGGATCGTGATGCAGGCGGACCTGGAGATCGGCAGCTTCGCCGGGGACATGAGCTTGTACCTGGCGCCCCCGCCCCCCCCCCGCCGCCGCCGCCGGCCAGAGGCCCGGCATCGGCGTCCGAGAAGGGGCCGCCGTGGCTCGGATCGGCGGCGCTGCGGAACTGGAACTCGTGCGGTTCGAAGTCGGGAGCGGGAGGAGACCCCATCCCGTTGGATTTTTAGAGCGAGAGAGAGGGGAGAGGAGAGAGAGAGAGAGGGGGGGAGAGTCAAAGGCGTTGAGAAGCTTCTCCTTCGCTTCGAGTGGGGAGGGGCAGAGGAGAGGAAGAGGGGAAGGGGGAGGGGTATTTCGGTCAAACAGCCCTCGTCTCCATGACTCGAGTCCCGCAGTCTATTATCTCCGGAGCTTCTTCCCCACAAAGGAAAATAGGGAGAGGGAGAGGGAGATGGAGAGGGAGAGGGCTTGACCTGCTGGGGTTGGATTTGTCGCGAGTGGATCATGATTGGGCCCGTTAGTCTTATTACCTTTTTCTTTTCTTTTTTGGCGATTTTTTTTTAAAATTTATTGATTTTGATAAGGAATAAATGAATAAATAAATGAGAATTTGGTTCTGTTCCGCGATTGGTTAAGCAATGCTTGAAAGGCAACGGTTGCTTGCTTGCCTCCCCCGGCGGGCTCCATCACTCGTGACTACGATGGGTCTTTGGTCGCGTCTGGACCCGTCGAGACAGGAGGTACATCCCCCAAAGTGCAACTTTGCACAGGATATATGGTGATTTTCACAAATTTTATTCATTCATATACTATATAAAAACTACTCATGACGAAATCATGACTAACTCAAATATGAGCTTATTTTTCCAATTAAGAATTCCCCGTGAAATGATTCTATAATTTCACATTTCGTGGTCAGGAGACTCGCGAGTCAATAGCACATTTGAAATGATATGAACAAGATAATCAAACGATATTATTAGATTAAGAACTCCTCTTAGGGTGACCCCACCTTTACTACCGCACGCTTAAAAAGTGACCTAGAAATGGGATCTAGGAATCTATCGACATTGTTGGGGGACTAACACAACTTAGAAATGACCGTCGCCTCTTACAATTTGCCCACCACATCTAAAAAAATTCTGGCAATATTGACTCGCGGATCTCTGGAGACTTCGCACTATGCATTAATTGATCATCTTCTCAACTGTGAACAAAATTGATCGTAAAATCATTTCCTATCCCTCTCCCAAAAAGTCACGGATCTGATGGCTTTTGCTACCTTGAAAATTGGCACAACGTGAAAGACCGAGAAAAAAGAAGGGCGCACACGGGCCGCATTGTCAATGATGAGTTTTGTTTCCTTTCGTCGGCTCTTTTTGGTCACTGGAGCGATTCCAAAGTCGCTGTCCCCATCATTACAATGCCATCGCGGGAATGGCAAACAGAATTGCACCAGCCAACAATCGTCAATTATGTCATAATCAGTAAAATCGGCGTATAAATAAATTGGTGGCCAATGCATCAAAAAGACAATATTCTCCTCTATCTTTCCCCAAGTAAAGTTGAAGCAAATCATGATTTCTTTCATAAGTTGCCCAGATTCAGTTCATCGAGAAAGAAAAAGATGTCCCTGTCCCGGCGAGACTGTATCAAAGTAGCTTTTGCGATCATGTCTGCAAACATTTAAAGAGAAAACAGAAGGACACAGCGAAGCATTGAATTCGCGTCAATTCACATTATGCATTTTCAAACTAGTCGTAGTCGGATGACATATGGTGTTTCCCAGAAGACAGAACAGTGAAGAAACAATAACATGGCCAAGACTTCGCCTTCATCCCGCATAATAAAGAGCAAGAAAGACTACCGAACAGTTTCATAAGGGGAAAAAAAGAGAGAGATAAGATTCTCAAAACCTAAGCAATACCATACTCCAGTGCTGCAATTGAAATAAAATTCATGTCCAATATCAGAAGCATGGCAGAGGCTGAAATGAAATGAAACACGCAGAGCCTTATGCATGCATTAACATCCAAAGCGCCACCTATAAATCTTGTGTACTAGAACGTTAGTACACCCAGTGTCTCAAGTCAAACTGGAAGAGAATTTAGTATAGCTAAAGAAGAAACACCTCAACCTCTCCACATGAATCTGGACTGCAGATATAGCTGTCGAAATCTCGAGCAAGAGGATTTATTTTTTGATATGTATCCACTCTGGAAGAAAAACCAAAAGAGAATAGAGAAAAAACTACCAAGGAAAGGAAGAAAAGCAAACACCAACAAAATTGACAAACAACACATACAGAAAGGGACCACAAAAAGACTAGCAAATATTTATACTAGCGACAGTCCTATCATGACACAGGCAGAACTTCTAATGAAAGCAAAGAGAGCAAAACACTCTCCAGGTTTCATTTGTTTTTATGCTGAAGTCAGGAATAATAAATTGATCATGCAGGTACAGAATCCCATAAAATAGAAACATAAACCACAAAAGAAAGCTTGTTCTAAGGATTGAGTAAAGTTACAAGTAGCACCTCATGCAGTGAAGATGACTGAATACATCTGTTTAATGAACTAGCCCCTTTAAAGGTTTGCCCATTGTAAATCTGCATTAACCTGAGGCATGGTGCGGGCATCCCTCATAATGGCCCAAAAGCGATGATTGGACAAAAAAGCATTGTTCAATTTCAAGATATTAATAAAAGAAGGATGCATGTTGGAAGGATGTAATCCTGTAACACATTATGTTCAGCCCAGGGAAGAAATGCAGAACCCAATACTAATAGAAAGAAAGACAATTATATACTTCTTCTGTGTTACTTGCTCAATGCTGAAAAAGAATAAGAACAAGCTGATTTAAATCAATCGTCGCTAAAACTTCTCTGAGAGATCAAATAATGACAGTATTCACGCCCAGGTGTGAAGATAATATCTACTTGTGCACAACAAAAGCAATTGCAAGAGTCAGGCATATTTTTGTATGACCAGCACTGCCCGTTTGGAAAATGCTAAATACAGTGCAGAGAGAGAGAGAGAGAGAGAGAGAGAGAGACCTAAAAACTACCGAGCATAGTAGGATGGAAAGTATTGAGAAGAGACACCCGGCCCAGCATAGGAAGTTGACCTATCATAATGGATAGTAGGCATCTGTGATTCTGATGGATACAAATAAGGCCGTGCAGGGCTTGGATCACCTGGGAAACCCATAGGGGCACCAGCCAAACCATATAACCCATTGGATGACCCCACATAAGGGGCCATTGTTGGGTTATTTCCCCCCAAACCATAAATTCCAGCAGATGTGCTCAGGTATGAGAGGGGTCCTACAGAAGACGTCTGTGGATGAGATTGCTGGAAGGTGGCCACCGCCGAGGTGGGACCAGCGATATTCGTAGAGGCTGCAATAGAACCAACACGTGCACTAGGCCTTGGTCGCTTTTTCCCACTAAATTGTGGCTTTACCTTTTGCTTTTGCAGCTGCTGCTGAGGCTGAGTAGCAGTAGCCACCGCAGGGATTTTGTCTGCCTTCAGCTTCTCTAGTAGCTGAATACGTCTTTCAAGGGTTGCTTGAAACTCGGAATCGAGTTTGCGCTCTTCCATGACCTTAACTACAGACTTCAACGCAATTATTTCCTGGGCCATGGCTGCGTTCTGCATTATTTAGATAAATATGAGGGCCGGTGGCTACTATCCAAGGGGTTCCGGTAATGAGAAAATAAATGTACCTGTGACTTGCGAGAATTGTTTCCGTCCTTGGAAACTTTCCTAGCAAGCTTCTTAGACTCCTTTACAAAATTTTTCAAAATGGGAACAGGTGGGAACTTCTCAGTCAGCCCAAAGTCAAAAATGAATTTGACTGCCTGTGTGTATTTTCTCTTGTTTATAAGTTTTTCGATGAGATCTACAGAATTTCATTAAAACAAAAGCATTAGTGTCTATTAGATACCGAAAGAAACATAGCTCACTCTGAGAACCTCGCTTATAAAAGGATCTCACGTGGATATGAAGGAAACAAAACCCAAAACCAAAGAAAAGGTGCCTCTACCCAGAGGCCCACTATGGCAAGGACAAAAATTCCTTAACGCAACACAAATGGTAGCCGCTACAAAGAACCTGCATGTACAAACGGATAATTACATGCTCATGGATGTATCTGTGTATGAGTGTGAATTGTACAAACTAGGAATTTGTTAAAGAATTCCATCAAGGCACTTGTTAAACAACCAAATAAGGAAAATTCTCAACATTCAATGTTCTGGCTTCTCTTATGTCATGTGCAGTCCATGCTATAAAAATCAAATCACTCCTTATAACGTATGCTTAACAAGTACTTGGAGGGTACTCATCAATATAACCCTGCAAAATAAATCAGCTATTGCTTTAACTCAGATAATATCTACGAACTAAATGTCTGCAGATCAAGAAACAAATCAAACTGCATTCTGCCGATGCTCCAAAACAACTTTGTAGAAAGTATGTTGCATTTTCTCCTTCCACCAAAATGGAATGGAGCTTTGCCATATGAATTATTTTTATTGAATTCATTCTTCTAGTAAACCCTCCTCAAGTTCCTCCCTGTATCATATTTGCATTTTGCTTCCTACCTTGCTGTCTTATTAACTAGTGTTTCTCAGATTTGGATGGGTTATAAAAATTCGAGTGAAAAAGACACTTGAAGCCCCCTTCTGCTTAAAGAAAATCAAGGCTATCACAGTTCCACTTCAGGCATCCTTGATCACATTAGCACGATTGAAAAATCACATGCACTCTAAATTCTGTGCAGCGGCACAATTTTGATGTAAAATTGAAGCAGCACATTAGTAATAATTAGACAAAGCTGTCCTTTTCAATTTCTAAAAAGGTGCCATGATACCGTCATTTTAACCAAGACTCCTATTTCCACAACAAATATTCTATCTCGTCTTCTTAAACATTCGGCGTGCTACCTGATGATTGTTTGTGATCTCTCAAACATAATTGCTAACACAAGCTCATTTATGGTGCATTCACTTATGGACATACAGTACAGCTCACATGATAGATAACCAATAAAAGAACAAATTGCTGCCAGGCCAATCTTCACATTACCTGCCCGATTTCTATAGTTGCCATCACCGCCTTACAATTTTTTTATCAACATTAAAAAATCAATTTCCAGATCATATTTTGGCAAAAACATAACGTACATGCCTCAAATGAAGATGAAATTATGAATATAAATGAAAAGCACGCAACATCACTCCCCAAAATTAGTTAACGGCCATATCGCATAACCATAACAAACTAACAAGAAGTCCACTACACAAGTAAAACTAGAACATGAACCAGCTCACCTGGAACTTTATCTTCCAACCCCAAGGCCCGACACAAGTCTCTCGATTGAGCAAAATGTGCAATAATGACACAGTAATCAACGAGCTCATCCACACTGAATTCAGACATCAATCCATAAGCGGCCACCAAATCCAGCAAACCCAACACTTGCATCGGATGCCGGGGACCCTCTGGGTTCACCTTCCCCTTCCAATCCAACGCCACCTTCTTCGAGCTCTCGCGCACCTTGTCGCTCAAACTCAGGCGAACTCTCATCAGCACTTCCAGAAGAAACACGCAGTTCCTCCTAACAACCATCAACTCCCGCTCCGTAACGCGATCACCATAAAACCCTTCCATCGCATCCAAAACTAACTTCCCAGGATCAGGAGCCAAACCTAACGCGCCCGAAAGCTCAGCACGCAATTGGTCACGCTCTACGTGGTGTCCCGCTATGTAATTCCTCAACCTAAGCCGTCCATGTTCGAGCACAGTACCTTCAACTCGGGCCGCGGTTCGACGGCGCACTGACTCGGGGGACCGGACAACGACGGAGGAGGTTCGTTACCTTCTTCCGCACCGCCGGGTGAGGGAATCGGTTCAGCCTGCATCGCCGCCGATTCGGTCGGGACGGGGGCATGCGGGTCGGGTCGAGCAACCGGCGCCGCTTCTTCCTCCGGCTTCTGCGGCGGTTGCTGCTGCTGCTGTGGTTGCCGATGAGCGGACTCGAGCGACTCGAGGAGGTCGAACTTCCGGGCGACGGAGGCCTCGGCGGGGGCGAAGTGAGAGTCGATGTCGGACCAGGAGAGGGAGAAGGAAGAGAGGAGGGAGGACTGGGCCCGGAGGTCGTCGAAGGCCCTCTTGAGGCTCTCCTTCTTGGAGGCTATGAGCTTGATCGCGTCGGCGATCGTCTCCAGCGTCGCCATGGTTTCTGGGAGACGATCGCAGAGGAGAGAAACCCTAATTGAAAGAGCGAGAGGGAGGGAGACGAAGCGGGAAGAAGCGAGAGCAGGCGGTCTCCCGACGAAGGACGGAGCGGACAGCGATGAGGCCAGAGCCTTAGCAATACCCGAGGAAGAAAATCGAAGGAAAAGAGAGAGAAACTGCAAATTGGCCCAAACGGGAAAAAATAAAAATAAAAAATAAAAACAAAAAATACATTTTTTTTTAGCAAAAAACAAAAAAATACATTTGACAATTTCTTTCTTTTACTTTTTTTTTTTTTGAATAAAAGTCACAAAAAATCTCAAATTTTATGACACATTCATTCCAATAAAAACCCCCAAATTTATATCATGTGACATATTTATCATAAATTTATACAGTGAGAACTATTTATCAATTATGTCCTTTATCCTACAGTCTATCTTTCAATCCTTGAATTGTCGAGCTTTTTAGTAGGGGTATTGACTTCAATCTTGTTTGCACATATAAAATCTTGATTTTCGAGTTCTCAAAAGCAAAAGACTATTAACCGTAGATGTAAGTAGGTCTATTTCACAATTTATAATGACATTTACTTTCATTTGTTGATTATAATACGTATCTTTTCTATAAATTAAACATCTGTAATGTCTCATTTTATGCGGTTGAAATATCATTTTTTACTTATTTTTTGTGACATCAAAAACGCCAAACCTTTTTTTGATGACACCAAAAAACTCTACATTTTTACCTATGTAATATATTTACTCCAAAATTTGTGTCACGGAAAAAATTTAAGAAATTTGGATAAATATAGAATTTTTGGGTCACAAAAAAAAGGTTGAGGTAAATGTGTTACGTTAAACAAAGTTTTGAGTTTTTGGTATCAAAAAAATAATATAGGGTAAATGTCAGCCTAGGCAAAGTTTAGAATTTTATTTGACTTTTTCCCTTTTTTTCTGAATACTTTTGATTTTGAAAAATTAACGTCCTCAATTTGACAATTTTCAGGCGATTTGATTTTATACATTCTTTCAATTCAAAAGCAATCTACTCTTTGATCCGGACAATTATCCATTCACACGACAGGAGGCGAGGTGGGTATCATCAAAAGGAAAATTCGAACATAATTACAACAAGATACACTCGGGTCATACATGGACACCCGTTATATTAACACACGCATGCGCACACTCTTTCTCTCTCATATTGTATGTGATTATCTTGACTTATCAAATTGTAAATATGATATTTTATGTTGCATGAGTTGACACAAAATTGCAAGTACGATTATAACTCATTAATATACCAATGATTAGTTATCACAATTCGGACACTCTATATATAATTCTCACCTTCGATTATATGCTAATACACCTTAAAATAATCAATTTTTTGTTATGCATGAGCAAAAACATTTTACAATATATATAGTTTAACAAGAGAGGCAAATGAGTCAAATTGTTCGAGTGGCAAGCATATTCATGCCCTACGCTTTAGACTCCAAGTTCAAATTCACTATGTTTGCGCTTTCTTTCATAAACACCTCCAAAAGTACACACATGCATGTCTGTTTAGGATGAGAGGTCCGCCATACAATTTAGAGATTAAGCGGGTACTCAAAAAAAAAAAAAACTGGAATAGTGTAGAGAGAGAAGTGCATTAAAGTGTGATCACTAATGTTTGAGTAATAGATAGGCCTCCACTGGTCCTAGGAGAACAATCCTTATTTTATTTAGTTTTTTCAAATAGAAGTGCATAATTGCATGTTTGCAAACTAATTTACCCCACCTTATCATAAAAATAAAAGATATGACTATGTCCCATGAAGGTAACAACACAAACAGGAACAAAGGAGCATGTACTATGATGTATAGAGGTCAGAAAGCTTTCATGAGCTGTAACTGTAACCTCAAGGAAAGGCCTCCTGCTGGAAGTTACCTGCAGATGTTTCTCATGCTTATCCTTGTCTCTATGCAGTCATCAGAATTAAATGCGTGATGGACCTCCCCGCGCCTACATGTACTCATCAGCTTACTGGTTAAAGAGACCTCGCATCGCTGGACACTTGTTTTGCAATCGAACCATCCGTCCTCGTGCCTCGTGGATTACGATCCCACACCCTCGACAGTAAATTGTCAAGACTTCTGTTAGCAAAACAACATCCGACAGCTAGTAGAAACAAATGGTAAGAGAGCAAAATGTGAATTAGCAGAAATGAATGGCCCGGGAGCTGTCATTGACTTGTTTTGTTTTATTTTGTTTTATATGTTGGTTGCTGCCATCTTCTCAAATCATCTCACCTTAAAACAAGCAAACTGGTGACTTCCGAACAAGACAAGTAGTACATGATTGTTCAGGCTCATGGAGATCACCACCAGAATAATCTGGTTCCTAGATTAAACTGAATACAAACGCAAATAGGTCTGAATCACAGTTGCCGCATCTCATAGAAACATCCCCGCCATAACTTGCATCTTTTAGGTGTTAACGAAATTCCTGGAATCTTGTTACATTGTTCCCCTCAAAGAGATGAACATTGCCAGGACAAAACTTTGGAAATAGCGAATAGGGGAGCGTATTTAGCTGAGCGACAGACATAAGAATGTTCACATGCTTGTCTGATATGCTTATAACTTTCTGTCTCTCCCTAAATTGCCAAGGACAAACACCATTCCTTGCTGCGTATTCCTTGTGCTTCTGATGAGCGAGCCAAAGACAGAAGTTGCACAGTTATGCAGAGCTCAGGAGGGTTTGCATCTTGGTTCGTTTCTCAGCAATTGAGAAGCATTATCACTGTTTTCCTGTTGGTCATAACCATCACAAAAGGTGAGTTATCAGAAACCAAATCTTTCTTAGATTTCATTAGAGCAGTCGATCCCAAAAATGCCACCAGATTTGCCCCAAACGTGTCCTTGCTGTGTCCTTGTTCGGCCAATTGGAAAGGCGTAAGATGCAACTTGGAAGATGGCAGGATCACAGAAATTAGGCTTGAACATTTGCGCCTCAAAGGGACAATAGACGCCAAGCCTCTATGCGAACTGCCAAACTTGCGATACCTAAGCTTAGCTAATAATCTCATACGTGGTAATATTCCAGATTCGATTAAAAACTGCACAAGTCTGGTCACTTTAAATCTGAGCAGCAATCTTCTGAGTGGAAGAGTACCAATTGCTCTCAGAAAGCTGAAACTCCTTAGCACAGTTGACATATCCAACAATAATTTTTCAGTGACCCACCAAACAGGCCAAAGTTCATCCCCACTGAGCATAAACGTTTGGACTCGCATCATAAACAGATCTATGTCCGTAAATCAAGGAAATTATCTGACGCTGAGAGCCCAGAACCCAGTGGTCATGATTCTGTGTGGTTCAAGCAGTGGGGCTGGTGCTTGCTGTTGGTATTTGGTGTTGGGTTTTTCTTCCTACTAACATGGTTTGTTGGCAAGAAGGCAGCGAAATTAGCTGAAGAGAAGGCAACCTTGAAGGCACTAAGCACCTCCCCCCTCAAAGTTCTCCCGCCGAAGCTGCCAGTCGAAGAAATCAAGCCCGAGCAAGGACGATCAGAGCTCGTCTTTTTCGTCGAGGAGCATGAAGCCTTTAAGCTTGATGACCTCCTTGAGGCGGCAGCAGACCTCCAGAGCCAGAGGTTCTGCAGCAGCCTCTACAAGGTTGTGCTGAAGAACAACATCACTTATGCAGTCAAGAGATTGAAGAAGCCGCAGGTGTCATTCGAGGATTTTGGCAAGACGATGAGGCAAGTCGGGAACATGAAACATCCTAATATTCTTCCTCTAGTTGGGTTCCACTCAACCAACGAAGACAAGCTTCTGATATACAAGTATCAGAGTAATGGAAGCTTGCTAAATCTATGTGAAGGCAAGTGCTCATATTTTGTAACCTCAATGCCTAGACCTGACATCACTAGTTATTTTTACATGATCTAAGGACTTAAAAAGCATTATTTCTGTTTATAGTTCGATCTTTTGCATTCCATGCAGATTACATCGCAGGTAAGAGGGATTTTCCATGGAAACTACGCCTCTACATAGCCGGTGGCATCGCGAGAGGCTTGGGTTTCATATATGAGAGAACTATGGGGGGGAAGATCATTCCTCATGGGAATCTCAAGCTCTCAAACATTTTGTTAGGCGATTCTATGGAGGCACTCATAAGCGAATACGGCATTTCGACATTCTTCGACCCCAAGGGAGCTTGCATCCTTGCGTCTAATGGCTATGTGGCACCGGAAAAATGCTTCTCGGAGCAGGCAGATGTTTATAGCTTTGGTGTGATTATGCTTGAATTACTAACAGGCAAGACGGTCGAGACAACCAGAGTAAATCTTCCAAAGTGGGTCAAGTCCATGGTTAGAGAGGAATGGACGGGGGAAGTCTTTGATAAGGAGGTCAGCACAGCCGCGAAGCAATGGGCTTTTCCATTGCTGAACATTTCTCTGAAGTGCGTGGCCGACGCTCCTGACAAGAGACCATCTGTCGCAGAAGTTATAGAGAAGATAGAGGAGGTGATCAATGCGGATCGAAACCTTCTGGTCTCAGCTTCGCCAATGCCCTGCGCCGAGAGTAACTATAAAGATTGCTGTTTCCTACATTCTGTTATACCTGAGACATGGGATACCCCAGGATCAAATTACTGAATTGATCTCGCCGGTCGACACGCATTTCATCTGCTGTTTTCATCAGATTCATGGGAAGAGGCATGTCATCATGCAGAAAAACATTTCTCCGTGTCCACGCGTCTCTTGTTAGTTAAGTCTAAGCAGTACGGCAAATTTCTTCAGATTATAGTCCAATTAGTCCATGTCTGTTTACCATCTGTACTGGCGAGTGCACTTGAGTTTGTACGCATTCCTTTTATGCACAGGTGACAAACGAGTTAAAAACAGATTCGGATTAAGAAGTTTGCTGCTTTTGGTTGATCTATAATGTTCTTCATATTTTCCCAAATCTTCAATTCAATCAGATAAAATAACCAGCTCAAGTTTTGAAGCTTCATTGGCAATTTGGTATGCACTTCAGATGACACGTGATTGACTTCAACTTCAATCCCAACTACTATGCTTCCAACCGAAATATGCTGACCAGATGATGTGCTTTGAAGAAGAGCATCACTCGAGTCCTGCCCACGCTGCGAATTGCATCCTTCAGGGAAGCTGCTTGGTAGCTTGGGCATTTGACCATCCGTAAATACGAAGCTGTGATGATCAATAAGATAGAGAATATGCTACTCTTGGACTTCCAGGAAAGAAAGTCTTTTTGTACAAGTTTTGGGCACGTCAACAACGAGACAATTCCCACAGTTGGTTATATCATCTAATACCAAAAACAAATTTTAGAGATCGATAATTGGCATGTGATGATATATTGTATCAAGTTCTATAATGTATCTAGAAACATTTCAGTGACAAGATGGCGAGAATCGATGGAGGAAATTGCATGCGGTTGTACTCTATTAACGAATCAAAGTTTCAGAGAAATTAAAATATGAAAGTGTTGGGAATTACTAATTCCCTAAAACCGGATTCGACACAAAATCGAACCTCCAAAACGAATGCGGAAGACGAGCCTAGGAAGAACATGTATCACCGATCAAAGACACACCACGGAATCGAGCGTACCTTATTGTCCACAGATTAAACACCAACATTAAAGTTCGAGGAAGAATCTGATCCCGGTCTACCAAGGAGCGTACTGTTGGTTCAAGGGGGAGAAAACTTACATTGATTTTGGGAGGGGGAGAAAAGAAAAGAAACGTACGTTCAACCAAAAAGTGCGTTCTTTTTTTTCTTTTCTCCCCTTAAATACGTCTTCTCCAAAATACACGTTCTCTCAACGTAACACCCCTCTTATCTCAACTCTTCATCCATGGGCCCTTATCTTTCGGGCCGGGCTTTTAGGCCCAACATGGGCGGACGGGCCTTAAGCCCATCATCATACAAATAAATAAAATCATCATCTCCCACTCGCACATGATGGGCTGAACAGGATCCTCTTTACCTCTCTTCAACATTCATACCGGTGAATAATCCGTGCGACCAGCATACTTTGAAAGCTCGTTGCCATACATTTGTTAGGAATATATAGCAGCTCATAATAAGCATCACACTCTGAGATGTAGTACTCTAGATCGATCGATCGCATTTATATCTCTCTTGATCTCTTTTAAACAATAATATATATTGTATTCACAATTATGATTATCCCAAAGACAGTCATAATTAGTCGACCAGTGAATACAAAACTATAATATGATTCTCCAAATTTGATCTTCATCTTTCCTTTAAACTCTCAATTTCAGTTCAACTTACTTTTCTAGAAATGTCCCATTAGATCGAATCAACTCATGACCATTGGCAACATCCTAAGATAGCAGACACTAAATAGAAATCTTGAGAATAAGTAAAAGTCATGAGGGCACTAAAAATTGAGGAACTCTTTTCCTCAAGAGTCTCACACGGCATAAAAGTTGAGATCAAACTTTTGCCACTCTTATTGGTCATCTCATGCATACGTAATATGAAATACGTATTATGGTATTAACTCATTTCCCATGGAGCGTATGTCTATACCTTCAATACCGTACAGATGATAGTTCAGACATACCCAATGTCTAACTTGAGTTCACGTATCTACTCATTCACATAATTCATCATAACTCACATCTGGCATCTTAGACAGATAAAGTAAAAAATGTGGGGTATTTTACTTTCGAATATAGTAAATATTATGTCCTCATCTTAACACCCAGTTAAGACGACAAATATATTTTAAGCTTGAACTCTCGATTATCACCTAGATAATAAGCTTAAAAACCGTCTCATCTCTATTTATCACATAGTAAATAGAGGCGATTACCCGTGTGAGTGGGCCAATCTTATATCTGTTCGACATACTTTCTCAACTTAAAGGAATGCACTGAGCATTAAGATGCATAAAGATCAAACAAAGATTCATAGGCATTAATGATGAAAAACACATTCATTAAATGTGAACACTTCAGGGAAATTACAATATTCAGTACATCAGCCTCTACGCAATCCTAGAGATTTCACATGGCCACAAAACACATCTCTAGGTATTGACTTTGTCATAAGATCTGCTACCATTCTATGCGTAGATATGTACAATAAGTTCACATTCTTTTGTGCAACCATATCTTTGACAAAGTTATACTTGGTATCTATATGTTTGGTCTTGCCATGATATTTTGGATCTTTGGTATACGCTTTTGCTGCTTGGCTATCACAGTTAACCAACAATGGATTTGCAGCATACCCAATAACACCTAAATGATCCAAAAATCTCTTAAGCCAAACACCTTCTTGTATTGCTGTTGATAATGCCACGAACTCAGCTTCCATCGTGGACAAGGCTATACACGTTTGTTTCTTACTGCACCAACATATGGCGCCATTATTTAGTAAGAAAACAAAGCCAGAGGTAAATTTCCTTTCATTTAAATCTCCTCCATAATCAACATCAGAATAGTCTTAGAGTCGTAGATCCTTTCCTTGATAACTCAGCATATAATCAGCAGTTCCGTTTAGATACCTCAGTATTCTCTTAACGGCTTTTCAATGTGTTTGACATGGATTGGATTAGTATCTACTCACCATTCCAACTGCAAAACATATGTTAGGTATTGTACACATCATAGATTACATCAAGCTCCCAACAGCACTAGCATAAGGAACATGTTTCATTTGTTTTTTCTCATGTAGAGTCCTTGAACACAGTCTATGGCTCAATCCTTCACCTTTTGCAATAGGAGTATTTATGGATTTACAATCTTGCATACAAAATCGTTTAAGAACCTTATTTATATATGTTTCTTGCGAAAGAGATAACGACCTCTTTGAACGATTTCTTGAAATCTTAACTCCAAGAATGTATGCAGCCTCACCCATATCCTTCATCTCAAAGTTGGAAGATAACCAACTTTTGATGGTATTAACAAGCTCCATATTGCTTCTGGCAATTAGTAAATCATCAACATATAATGATATGATCACAAATTGATCTTTGGATCTTTTGATATATACACAATGATCCTCATCAATCATTGTAAAATCATATGCCATTATGGCATTATGAAAACGTATATACCATTTTCTTGACGACTGCTTAAGACTATATATCGATTTCAAAAGTCAACATACCTTTTCTTCTTGGCCTTTTGTAATGAAACTAACATGTTGTTCCATATATATTTCCTCATCCAATTCTCCATTGAGAAAAGCAGTCTTTACATCCATTTGATGTAATTCAAGATCCATACTAGCCGCTATTACTAGAATAATGCGAATCGAGATAAATCTCACAATAGGGGAAAATGTTTCCTCATAATCAATTCCTTCCTGTTGATTATACCCCCTCGCTACAAGGCGAGCTTTATATCTCTCTATCGAGCCATCAGCTTTACGCTTTATTTTGAGAACCCACTTGTTCCTAATAGCTTTGCGTCCTTTTAGAAGATCAATCAGTTCCCAAACATGGTTTGACTTCATTGACTCAATTTCCTCTCCCATTGCATGCATCCATTTTTCCTTATTAGGGCAACTTAGAGCCTCATGTATATTTCTTGGCTCATCCTCATCTTGTGGGGCAATCATAAAAGTTTCCCATTCAATGTCAAAACGTCGACGGAGAATACTTTTGTGACTTGTTCGCCGTATGGGAGATTGTACACTTTGCACATCATTCCCCATTATGCTCCCACTAGGATTAGATAATGATGATGTCGTCTCATCATGTGGTTATAATTGAGAATGAGTTGAATTCAATTCATCATTTCTCATATTACTCCCACTTGGACGAACTCCATTAATATCATTATCTTGATCCAAGGTTTCAAATAGGGAGTAATCTTCACATATTTCGCCCTTCTTAGGAAATTCATCATCTAAGAATGTGACATCCCGTGATTCAAATTCAGTTATACTCCCACTCTCCTGCTCACCTATGAACACATACCATTTCGAGTGTTCGGAGTATCTTATGAAAATACTCTTCTTTCCTCTGGAACCCAATTTCTCAAACTTGTGAGAGGGCTCATGAGTATAGGTAGCACAACCCCATGGCTTAAGAAAACTTAAATCCGATTTTCTACTTGTCTATAACTCATATGGAGTGGAAATAACTGATTTGGAAGGCACACGGTTAAGTATAGAGGCAGCAGTTAACAAAACATCACTCCAAAAAGTGATAGGTAAATTAGCATGCGCCATCATGGACCTAACCATTTCCAGTAGGGTTCTGTTTCTTCTTTCCACAACACCATTTCGTTGAAGAGTATATGGAATAGACAACTGTCTTTCTATTCCTTTTTCATCACATAATTTTCTGAACTCATCAAATAAATATTCTCAACCTCAATCGGATCTTAATACTTTTATTTTCTTGTCTAATTAATTTTCTACCAAGTTCATAAATTTTTTTAAACAACTTAATGCTTCAGATTTATGAGAAATCAAATAGACATATCCAAATCGAGTATAATCATCTATAAAAGTGATGAAATAAACAGCCTCATGCCTTCCTCTCACATTCATTGGACCACAGACGTCAGAATGGATTAAATGCAAAGGAAATTCAGCTCTCTTACATTTTCCAAATGGTTTTCTTGTCGTTTTCCCTACTAGGCAATGCTCACATATGGGCAAATCGACTTTTTCAATATTGCCTAACAAGCCTTCTTTGGCTAGTATATTCATACGTTATTGGCCAATGTGACCAAGTCTAGCATGCCACACACTCACATCATTATCATATGAAGTAGAAGACGTGAAAATGAAATAACAAACATTGACATCACCACAATCAACATTTAGTACAATAAAACCATCTAGAAAATAACCACAACCATAGTAGTTTGTATCCAAATACAAATCTACACCTCTATTATGGAAGTTCATATTAAAACCAAGCTTGACCAACACCAAAACAAACACTAAATTCCGACGAATCACCGGAGAATATAAAACATCATGTAGGAACAAGGTGCGTCCACCACGCATGTTCAATTGGCAGGTGCCAATCCCTTTAACTTCAGCTCTGAAGTTATTTCCCACATAGATCCACTTAGTTCCAGTTAGTACTTGTCGGAATTCCACGAATGATCCTCTATCCTTCGCTACATGGTCTGTTGCTCCTGAATCTATAGTCCACAAAGGATTGGATTCAGCTAATAATATAGAACTTGACACATAAGCAAAGTTCTCAAATGTACAAGAGGTGTTTACCTTTTTCGGCTCACAACAGTTGCAAGCATAGTGACATTTCTTGTCACAATTGTAACACCTCACCCTTGACATTTTCTTCACTTAATGACGTTTTCCTCTCTTGTGTTGGTTAACTCTTGATTTCTTGTAATAAGGACTTGATCATTTGTATTCCAACATATTGAACGAATCAATACGCTTGCGCTTAGAGCTCAAAGCCCTTTTCTGAGCTAGAACCAGCATTGCAAATATCTATTTTCGGCTCAAATGCCGTTAGGCGGTCCTCTACTAGCTCAAGGTGGCGCACGGCATCCTCAAGATCTTCCATAATATGGTCAAGAGCTTCTAGTGCTTCTTGCTTTTCCAACACATATTGAATCTTCATATTCAATATTTCACAATTGTTGCCTTCATATCGGCAATTACGTTCTTAGTTCTTTGAAACCATCGATCCGAACACATCGATATATATGCACGAATAATTAATGCCTATCATTTATGCATCCATTTTGCACAGACTCATCATATTAATTAATAATTTCAAGTAAGGTTTCAGAATCAAAAGGTCACTATGTTTCCAATCATCCTCCAAAAATCCTAACTTAAAACTATCATTAATATAATTGTCTTATGCAAAATAAATTCTATGAAGCTACAAAAACTTCTATGAACTAGCCACAACAATCAACAATAACATAAAGCAAATAATATTTGACATCCAATAGAATAATAATGATTTCACATAATACAACTAACATATCAGTTGCCACACCAACAATAACTAAGTAGAAAAGCATTACATGAGATGTCCACAAAGCACACTAAACAAAGACCAGCCAATACATCTAACACCAAGTCAATACACGAACTGGGAAAGATCCTCTTTTGTTCAATTTCTTGATCTTTTCCCGTGTAACAATCCAGTAACAATCATCTATAAAATCCATCACAATTTTCCTATATGAAGCGGCTCTGTTGACATCCCATATGCGATTCAACACTCCTTACCATTCTGGTGGAAGAGTTCATGAAAAATCGCACCATCTCAGACTGTGGCAAGGGACGACCATTCCATATGACCTTTTGAATTTTCCCGTTGACTTTAAGGACGTGATCAATTAAGTCACCGCTCTCCTATCGATGATCAGTCAGCTTAGCTATCAACTTAGAAAGCATTTCCTTTTGTTCATCGGTAATTGCGTGAATAGGTGTACGCAACTTCAGGGGAGGCATTGTTCCTGCAATAAATGCATAACAAATAAGGGATCACATATAATCCACATAGACTTAATTGGAAAAAGAAACACATTCTTTTCCTCTCTCTCTTTTCTTTTTTTCTTTTTTTGGTCAACGGTCAACGGTCGTCAACGGTCAACGGTCAGCCAGGTCGGGTCGCCGGGTCGGGTCGGGCCGGGTCGGACGGACTGACCCGGCACGTGCAGCTGACGTCACGATGACGTCAGCCTGGTGCGTGCCTTGCACGCGCCAACGACGGCACACGTGCACGTGCAAGGCACGCACTAGCGACGGCACACGCGCATGTGCGTCGCACGTGCGCGTGTCGGCCGCGCGCGCGCGTGCGATGCACGCGCCTACCCCTGCGAATCGGCACGTGCAATTTCTCTGTTTTTTAGCACTGAAAAGGAGAGGGAGGGAGAGGGAGGGAGGGATTTCAATATTGCTTGTTGAATATGATATCTCATTGTCAACTCAAGGAAATTTGAAGCTTGCCATGGCCAATTAGACAAAATTTGAACGATTCACTGAGGAAAAGTACTGTTGGACCCCAGGGGGCGGGCGAAGGCACGTCACCCCTGTGCCACTTGATGCTTGGTGTAATTTATCAAATACATGCTCCGCCACTGCTGGGTAAAAAGGCAAGAACAAAAACTGAGTTGCAATTTCTCTGTTTTTTAGCATTGAAAAGGAGAGAGAGAGAGAGAGGGATTTCAATATGGTTTCTTGAATATGATATCTCATTGTCAACTCAAGGAGATGAGGAATATCTATTGGGCCAACTACCAAAGATGTGATTTCTCAGATCTTAAAAATCCTGGAGAGAAGGCGATAATGGTACAAGACCCAGTTCCCTTGCAATAGAAGTCTGACCAACTACGGGGAGATGAGGTGAGGTTTCTTAATCTGGTTCATCGGATGCTTCACTGCCAAACCAATTCCACTGAGCTCTCATCTTTTCTAGCCTGCAAATGTCCTTTTAGTCAATTAATATTCTGCCAAGTTTGAGGAGTCAACATCCGGGAATCATCTTGGATGTTGATGCAGAAAAAAAAGAAATTTCAATCCCAAGTTCCTCTTTTGAATATGTCATCAACGTCACTTGCCAATTCTTTCTTTCATAATAACTAGCTTTTTTTACTTGCATCTGAAACAAAAATGAAGAGCTAACGATCCTCCCATAATGTCAAACGCGACAATCCACCTCTTTGAGGAACCAGTTAACCAACATTCATCACCTTAAATTTCTTGATCTGCTCTTTGGTATCTAATTGTTGTCTTTTTAGTTGAATTTTGGCTAATGTTCTGGCCTATGTAAAGAGGTCTTTTATTCTTTTTCTTTTCTTTTTCTTAGGTGTAATCACCAAAAATGATCCTCATATGAGAATCTACCAAAAAAAGAAAAAAAAAAAAAAAAAAGAAGGGTTTCATATTCTTTTCTCACAGGTACGCATCAGCATGTCCTCTCCTCATATAATATGTGAAAAGACACCTCAGAAGTAGCTCAGACGACCTAGATCCAAGCCACGCCTAGTCAATTTTCACAAACAAATTTAACAATTCATCGTTGGAGAAAGCAAGGCCAAATAGCCCTTAATAAATCAAGGTCGTTTGTTCTCTTGCGCCAACTGAGTTGGCCCAAAAAATAAAAAATAAAAAAGGTAATTTGAGTTAGCAAATACCAATTTTGTTGTTGCCATCACCCACGTTGACGAAGAAATTGCTACGCTTTATCAGCTGCAACTTTGGTTTCTCTCGAGGTTTGCAAGTGGCCCATGCTATAACAAATACGAAAATAACGTTGCCCTCCAATCTAACAATTATTCGTCCTAGAGACGTGGGCCATGGCTACAAAAAAATTAATTAATTAGATGCCACAGTTGCCAACTTTCACTCTTATGTGGAGTTTGGTTCCGGTAGCCGTCTATTGGCAACAATGTAGCTGGTGCAACTCATCCACGATGACTAATTACCAACCCATTTCAAATAACCTAGGTCAAAGTTTTTTTTTTTTTAAAGAAAAACTATTGTCAAACTAATTGTTAATTCATGTTTTGATTGGTTGGTTGATGATTTTCTTGATTCTTGCCCATGTAACAGCTAATCTTTTTTTTGAATTCCAATAATCCGGCATCAATTATTGTGATAACGAAGCATCTACTAGGGATTTGGAATTTAGTCCAAGTTCTATTATTGCACCTCATTAATTGGTGATCATCATTCTAATACAGTCGATCAAATTCCACATGGTCAGTTTAAGAGTCTTCGCAAAGTGGGAATAATCCTTTTATTATCTAGTGACGTAAATATTGATAATATATCGAAATTCTTAATCCATTACATAACAATTAGAGAAATTCAGGCTACATTAAAAATGGGTTTTTCATTCGAAATTCAGGGAAAGCATTTTTTGCGCACATTGGAAGTGGCAAAAAGAAAAAAAAAATGAATCTAATAATATGAAGTGGGTCGCCTGTCTTGAGCTGTATCAGATTGAGGACAGGGCTGATGTTTGCTCCTTTCAGGTTCACCACTGAAAAAGCAAACATCATTGTGCTGGAGTTTTACGTGCTCGCCACTAAAAACGGACCATCCCTATTCTTCTCAATTTTCGAAATTCTTTTTCAGACATAATTCCAAGTTGTTTATTGTCAGTGCAGAGTTGGTTTTTTGGGTCGTACAGAAGGGAGATAAATTAAGGAAAAAGAGATGTTAAGAGTCCAGAAATAGTTCACCACCTTGAAAGTTAGGCTAGAACGAAAAGGCAGGGAGGAGAATAGGTGTCCTTTTCACTAGCGCTCATGCACTCTCTCCGCGTGGGATAGATTGATGCTAGGATAGATAGATACATGAATTTCGTAGAATCCAGTTTTTTCTTCCAAATTTCGAGGAGGAATTGCCCAATTTGTCTAATTTTATCCCATCATCCAATTTATTCCGCCTTGTATTTCTCGGTCGTTTGATTTTTAAATTTTTTTAGAAAAGAAAATGCCAGTGTTTTATATGTTAAAATAAGCAATAAACGTAAACATCGTCAGCCATTTCTCATCTCTCTTAAGAATCCTCCGAATGTTCTTGCGCCAGAAGATTGCCAGCTCCCTCCCTCTCTCTCTCTCTCTCTCTCTCTCTGTCCCCCTCTCTCTCTCTCTCTCTCTCTCTGCAAAACAAAAAATTGCATTTTTATATTCAAAGGAGGAGAGAGTGGAAAGACCAAGAAAGATAAAAGGAAGAACATCAGAGAGAGAGAGAGAGAGAAAAAATGAGCTCTTGCTCTGTTTTCATTACCGTGTGTTATCTTGTTTAGATCTTAGTTTCTTGCCCAATTCGTCAACTGGGTCCACACACGATGGTAAATTCACTCATTTATCTTCTTGCCCACTCAATCTTCACGTTCATATAAAGCCTGTCTCTCTTGAGTTTTGCTGGGTTTCTGATCCATCCGAATTCCATCTTTAAATTTCACACCTTTGGTTTTAGCAGGAATCCTCTGTTCTCTTGTGATTGCGGATGAAGATCTGATGCTCCAACACTGAATTCAAGGTCCATCCATCCACTTCCCACCACCAACTGGAGCAACCAATCTGATTCTGTCTGAAAACTTTCAGAATTTCTCGGGTAAGTCTTTGTTTGATTGCCATTTCCTGCATTTGAATCTGCCAGTCTAATTTTGTCGACAGATATGGTGTACACATGATGTCTAGTTCATCGCACTGAATTATGGAATTTAGTGGGGTAAAGGGTTGAGGATGAATGTTCTCTTGTTGAATTATCTCATTCTGCGAGTGAGATTGTCGATTGATGACGTGATATGCAATACTTGATCATCAGAAAAGATGGAGTCAGATCTTGGGAAGCTCTTCATTGGTGGGATTTCATGGGACACGGATGAAGAACGCCTTAAAGAATACTTTGGAAGTTACGGTGAGGTGGTGGAGGCTATGATCATGAGAGATCGTGCAACCGGCCGAGCTCGTGGATTCGGTTTCGTGGTCTTTGCGGATCCCGCTGTTGCTGAAAGAGTGACCAGGGATAAGCACTTGATTGACGGTCGCTCGGTAAGTTGATTGAAGCACTTGAGTCTAGGTGCATTGTGGAATAAGATCAAAATTCTGCTAATCAGGCTCCTATACACTTGAAATTCTTAGATCAGGTCTGTGAATTTAGAGGGCATGCATCTTTTCCTCCTCCATATGCAGTGTTCAGACCAAATTTTACAGCATTGTCTGTTCAGTCCAAGTTTGCAGGGCAAAGAAAAAGGGAAATTCTGACAAGTAGTTTGGCTTTAAAATTCTTGATCTCAGGTTGAAGCAAAGAAAGCTGTTCCTAGAGAGGATCAGCAACTTCTAAATAGGAGTTCAGCCAGCATGAATGGATCTCCGAGTCCTGGACGTACCAAAAAAATCTTTGTAGGTGGTTTACCATCTACAATCACAGAGAGTGACTTCAAGAAGTACTTTGATCAGTTTGGTAATATTATTGATGTTGTAGTCATGTATGACCACAATACCCAAAGACCCAGAGGTTTTGGTTTCATCACTTATGATTCGGAGGATGCAGTGGAACGGGTTCTGTACCGGACCTTCCATGATTTAAATGGGAAAATGGTTGAGGTAAAGAGGGCGGTTCCCAAAGAGCTCTCTCCAGGGCCCATGCGGAGCCCTCTGATGGGATATAACTATGGCGTGAACAGGGTCAATGACCTACTTAATGGCTATGCTCAAGGGTACTCTTTGAATAGGTTCAATCCTATTGTCACAGCTCGAGGAGGGTTTCCTCCATTTGGTGCTTCAGGTCATGGAATCAGCATGAATCTGGACCCTGTCTTAAACCCGAATTTAGGTGGTGGTTCCAACCTTGGCAATGGCTCAGGATTTGGGCGGACGTTTAGGCCATACTACATTGGCAATGTAAGCAGGTTTGATAATCCCATTGGCAATAACACGGATGGTCAAATAAGTGGTTCTGTTTTAAGTCCCAGAAGTCGTGCTGTATGGGGAAATGGTGGCCTAAATAGTGCATTTAATCCAATAAATTTGGGTACTCCATTGGGCCGTGGAAGTGGAAGCTATGGAGTTTCAATTGGGCAGGCAGGAGCCGACTGGGACCCCTCTTGTTTTTCAGCTCAAGGCCGGAATTTCGGTCATGGGAATGGAAATGACAGCTATGGGTTGGAAGGAGAAGGAGATTTAAGAAACAATGGCAACAGTAGGGCCTCAGCATCATCATTTGCTGCCTCAACCAGCAATTTTGAGGATAGCTATAGAGACATGTATTATAGCGGCTCAACTTGGAGATCTGCCAATCCTGAGCTAGATGGCTCTGGGTCCTTTGGTTTTGGTATTACCGATCTGGCTTCAGATGTCACAGCTAAAAGTTCGGAAGGTTATGGAAGTTACAGCAACACTAGTAGACAGCCTAATAGAGGTACAGTTTTCTCTGGATAATATTTTCTTACTCAGCTTACTGACATGAAGTACTAGAACTCAGACAACACATTAACAACAAGTAGTAAGTGAATTTTGGTTGGACGTTGGATGAGGTTTACTTGTTATCAGGAGTTAATACCCATTTGTTTAAGGTAGAATCAACCTGACGTGCAACTGGGACATGCTGCATTTGAGATTACCTTTCTTGTTCCTTCTAGGATGAAGCTTATATCACAGAGTAACAGTTTTTGAACTAACACCGTGGACCTTCATTAGTTTCTGGAATCACTTGCCAAGGTTCCGCTAATGGAGAAGAATTTTGCAAAAGCCACTTTTAGGTTCAGCCTAAAGTAATGCTAAAACTTTTTGGCAGAAAACCCAGCATCCATTATCACATTGTAATCATGTGGCCTATTAGGTGTCAGTGATTTGAGTGCTTCCTTGAAAGTTTACATTTCTTTGGGTTTTCTAGAAACATGATGAGTTTTATGTTTTGCGTCTGATCGTCTCCGATGATCTAAATGTGAGAATGTTCATCAAGATGTCCTAATTGCTGGGCTTGATTTGTGTTTTTCATGCTTTGTAATTCCAAAAGCAGTTCAGGTTGAACGTGTGCTACAAGATAAAGTAAATCTCATCACAGTGGCTCAAAATGGGATCTCTTCTTTTTACTAAACCTAGGCTCTCCTATCATAGATGCACTGGAAATCTATTTAATCTGCTGGTGGCTGCAATAGGACTAGCGCTTTCTTCTTAGAATCGTCCCCTATTCGCTAACCCCATGAGATCGTTAGGTCAAGATTTGCATGACTAGCAAGTGTACAATTAAAGAGTGGCTAGACCGTGTTTTCATGTAAAATTACTGTAATAGTCTGGAACATCTGCTAAAATAACTAACTCTAAAGTCCTACAAATACGTGGGCTAAGATCCTTTCAACTGGTCCTTTGTCCAATGATTATTCTTGCATTTCTTCATAACTGTAAATTGATTTTGAAGAGATAGAGCCTCTATTTGAACATCATTTTTAACCACTATTTGCAGAAATTTACCGTCTTTAAAGCATCAAATAAAATGTGCTCTCTCTCTCTCTCTCTCTCTCTCTCTCTCTCTCTCTCTATCTGAAGCTTTTTTTTTTCCTCAGTTTGTTTAAGAACATTCTATTTATCTGCAAAGTTTAATAACATAATCAGATTGGTTAGTTTCTTGACAAAAGCTTATCTTGTTTTAATTCATGCCTCAGGAATTGCTGCTTAGGAGAATCTTTTTTTGCAAATTCACAGGGTAGTCTTAGGCGAAGATAAGGTCAAAGATTGCGTTTCATCCTCCAGTATGTTCATATCTCAGCTTACAAGGATGTTGAACTTATAGTCAAGTGGAGTACAATTTCAAGCTTACATGTCCAGGGAGATTATTTCAAGGGATCTTTTTGGAGGTCTAATAAGTGATTTTTGCCCCTACATTAGGCCTCAAATCCCTTCAACAGCAACTCATTGAGAGGTAAATCAAATTGCAGAAGTTATACTCAAGGAGATTGGATTAGAAATCAGTGCGTCTCTTGGGAGACAAACCAGTTATAGAGGATAAAAATACCAAGTTGGATCTTTCTTTTGTTTTTTTTTTTTTTTTTTTTTTGGCAATATCACTGTGATACCAGGCAATTAGCTGCTAATTGCCTGCTCTAATTTTTCTTCAGGAGTATGTTTTCCCTGTGATAGATTGTATGTGAGGTCTGGTTTGATTTGCTAGTGTGGAACAATGAGGGGTACCCCTACAATCCTCATTAAATAAGCTACTTAATACTCAATTCAGTTATCAAACTGTCTATTAATGAAAAAAAGTACACTTAGATTGGTTTTCCAATTACCATACTCTTCTCTTAGACTCGTCATGTTCTTCTTACCATCTTACTGCTAATTCCAATTTCCCTTGCTTGTGAATTTTTATTTTTTTTTCCTAGTTAATAATTGTTGCAACACTCTGTATCCTAGAAATTTCCTATTGCTATTGTAGTCTGCTTGTTCTGTGGTTTGTGAAGCCTTCGAGTTAGGTACCACCACCATCTGCATTTGTCCGCAGTATGCAGCGTACATTTAAAGAAATGCCATGCTCAAGCTTATTCTTTTTTCTTTCAAAATCATCCTGTATTCAATAGGCATGGTTTTTCAAATTAGGGGCCGAGATAGCAAATCGGGAAGACAAGAGTTAGTCGTGGGTCATAGTCGGCCAATGGATTTCAGGTTTCTGATCACTTATCCATTACCGATCTTGCCAAGGAAAGGATATGGTTTGGCCACCCTTGCAAGTTTCTTTCTTGATATGCATAAGATTCCAGGGTCCCCTCGTTTTCTTGTTTCATTGTCAAACATTGACTCATATTCCATTTAAATTGTCCTCTCTCTCTCTCTCTCTCTCTCTCTCCCCTAGAGGACAAAGGGAAGTATCTATCCATCAAATTATCCTTACCTTTTTTTAGGCGTGGAACTCGTCTTTAATTTCACTTCTCTCACTAAATTCAAGTTTGTTTTGATTAGGTCAGTATGACTTTGCATTTCAATGAAGTCGCAGACCACATTTTCTATTTTGTCGGAACAGACTAATTTAGTCGCGTTAAGAACTGTCCCCTTCCTCACAAATGGTACCTACCTGATAAGACCTGACATGAATATGTTTTGATTCAAAAACCAAACTCTAGTTTGAATGGGTCACACGGAACCTGATCCCTGTCTTAGCCTTTAGGCGATCGATCATGACTGGTTTTTGGCAATCTGATGACAATGGCATGGCATCTGGTAAAGACATACAACTGAAATCCACGACAACGTCAATTCTTTTTTAACCTTGTCATTGGTAGGAGATATAGATGCCACAATTTATTTATAGTTCTCCTTTTCACTTTTTGTACTGTTGATAGTTCATGTTTCTAAAGAAGGGAAGGGTATCGTGGAAACATTAAATCTTCGCCGTGAATTCTGACTGAGTTGGCTTCTCTCAGTGCCTGCCAACTACTAAAGATAATTTACAATAAGAATGATTATCTCCTTCACTGTCTCCAAGACTCCAAAAGGAGCAAAACAGGTCACCATCGCAGGAGATGTACTGTTTACCTTTTCTTTTTCCCCGTTCAAAAATCGCAGGAAACAGAATTAGGCAAATTAAATACCATAGATTGCGGTAACATCAGGAATGGGCCCCGACTCCTAGGTAATCTTTTCGGTTGGATTCGGCCCATTACGGACCGCGTAATCTCAGCCGTTCGATGACGTAGGACCCGTAAAGCAACGGGTGGGATTAGCCCGGACCATCACGAATTAAGGGTCTGACTAAGGACTGTCACATGGGCCAGTTGCTTGGGGCTTGGGAGCATAAAAGTCCTCCACACTACTATTCAAGTTTTGTTTTTCTGCTGTCAAAGATAGATCTTTGTAGATCGAGGGGAGAGAGAGACGCACTGCTTTATAGGATTCCCTCCTGCTTTTGCCCATACGTAAAGGAGGACGGGTAAAGCTTGTGCAGAGCCAAAAAGGTCAAAAAGTTGTAAATTTTTCAGAAACCTGTCCAGATTTTAGTTCATCATGCCAACATGACCCAACCACATCGATCACTTTGTACAGCAGCACAGCTAAGAACACCACGACCACATTTCTTGAATTAGCAAGTCACCCACTAAACAATTGGTTCAGAAATTTGAATGGATGACCAGAAACAGTTCCAAGATCTAAAGGACATAAATGAGCCAAAACCAAGAGACTGTATAGGTTGAGAAGAAGTGGAATTTAAAGAATCCTTTCAATTTGCGAATTTGCGACAGCAGTTGACACAATAGAATAACTTCAAAGAGAAGTAAGGGATAAAGCACAAGTGAAGCAAGAACGCGTAGCAAGAAGCTTGGTGAACCCTTTTCTTGTTCATGGACAAAACCGGAAAGCAAAGCAGGATCCACACTAAACAGTACCCGGCCATCAATCTCAGGAACTCACGAGTGTCCTTCGACTGATCGGCTGATGAAACCAGAGGGTGATTTCTTGAGCAGACAAGCGATTCCTCTGAAGTGAGCATAGCAATGGCGTCCGACGAGGGACTCGGAGATCTGCAATGTGTTGTACAAGCGATAGCATCTGAAGGCCTCGTTTTGCACAGCATTTCCTTCGACCTCTCACAGCCCAAGTCTGGTTGTTTTCAGGAAACGGAAAGTTCCTTGAATGTGAACATCAGCAAGAACAACCTCCAGTACTTCTCCCACCTCCTTACAGCTATACGAACATCCAAGAATGCTCACTCATCCTTGAGAAACCTCGAGTTCCGCGGTGTCAGTTGGGAACTGCAGCTAGTAAAAGCCTTGGGAGGGCTCATCGAGCATAGCTCGAGCATCAAGGAAGTTGTGTTCCGGAGGAACAGATTCAGTGTGGATTGTTTGGCGCAGTTGTCCGAATTTCTGAAGGATAACAAAGTGATTAGAGAAATAAATTTCTGCGAATCTGGTCTCAGGGCGGTAGGAGCGGGGCTTCTAGCGTCCGCTCTCAAGTACAATGACAGTTTGGAAGGGTTGCAAATATGGGAAGACTCGATCGGCTCAAAAGGTGCAGAGGAACTCTCGAAGATGATCGAAGTGAACTCCACACTAAAGCTGCTGACGATTTTCGACTCGAACTCCATAACAGCGACACCCTTGATTTCAGCAGTATTGGCAAGAAATAGGACCATGGAAGTTCACATTTGGAGTGGAGGTAAAGGAGAAAGTAGTTCCAAGGTGGTGGAGTTTGTGCCTGAGAACAGCACGTTGCGGATATATCGGCTCGATCTCTCAGGAACTTGCAGGGTTGCATGTGCTCTAGGTATGAATTTGACAGTCAAAGCACTTGACCTGACCGGGGTCCGACTGAAATCACGGTGGGCGAAAGAGTTCCGGTGGGTCCTGGAGCAGAACCAGACTCTTCAAGAGGTAAACTTGTCAAAAACTTGCCTCAAGGACAAAGGAGTTGTTTATGTTGCGGCTGGACTCTTCAAAAACCAGAGATTGCATAGCTTGTATCTTGATGGGAATTGGTTTGGGGGTGTTGCTATTGAACATTTACTTTGTCCATTGAGTAGGTTCTCTGCTCTTCAGATACAAGCTAACATAACCTTAAAGTCCGTGGCTTTTGGTGGTGAAAAAACCAAAATTGGAAGAGACGGATTGGCAGCCATTTTGCAGATGCTAACAAGCAACGAAAGTTTGACACATCTTGGTATATATGACGACGAGAGTTTGAGACCAGAAGACTTCATCAAAATCTTTCAAAGCTTAGAAAAAAATGCTACGTTAAGATACCTCTCATTGAAAGGTTGCAAAGGCATAAAGGGGGAGCCGGTGTTGCAGGCAATAATGGAAACCTTGCAAATCAATCCGTGGATCGAGAATATCGATCTAGTCGGCACTCCACTGCACAACTCAGGGAAAACAAATGGGATAAACCAAAGACTGGGCCAGAACGAGAGGACTGAACCAGAAGTCGACTTGATGAAGGACATGCCACTTGTGATGCCCAGGACATGTAGAGTCTTCCTGTGTGGGCAGGAATGTGCAGGTAATGTTCCAAATCCAAATTGCACTCGAATCATTGACGTCGTGAGAGCTTAATCTAATAGCATCATCTATATTACGTGAATGCTTAGTAATGGAAAGTGCCTCTAATAAATTAATTGGCAGGTAAAACCACGCTGTGTCATTCCATATCACAAAATTTCTCTTCCTCGCGGCTTCCCTACATTGATCAGGTCAAGACTCTAGTAAATCCAGTTGAGCAAGCGGTCAGACCAGCTGGAATGAAGATCAAGACTTTCAAGGATGAAGAGACAAAGATTTCCATATGGAACCTTGCGGGTCAGCACGAGTTCTATTCCCTCCATGACCTCATGTTTCCAGGGCAGGGAAGCGCATCATTCTTCCTAATTATCTCGAGTTTGTTCAGAAAATCAAACAACAGAGAACCAAAGACACCAGCAGAGGTGGAGGAAGACATCCAATACTGGCTTAGATTCATAGTTTCCAATTCCGGCAGAGCAGCACAGCAATGCATGCTGCCCTATGTGACAGTAGTTCTCACGCATTATGACAAAATCAATCAGGCATCTGAAAATGTGCAGCACATAGGGAACTCAATTCAGAGGGTAAGAGATAAGTTCCAGGGGTATGTAGACTTTTACCCTACTGTATTCACAGTCGATGCAAGATCCTCTGCATCTGTTAGTAACCTGACCCATCACCTTCGAAGGACTAGTAAGACAATCCTCGAAAGAGTCCCTAGGGTGTACCAGCTCTGCAATGACATGGTGCAAATTCTGTCAGACTGGAGAGCAGAACACTATGGAAGACCCGCTATGAAGTGGAAGGAGTTCAGTGAGCTGTGTCAAATTAAGGTTCCATGTTTAAGAGTTCGTTCAAGGCATGATAACAAAGAGAAGGTGGAGACCCGGAGGCGTACTGTGGCTTCATGCCTTCACGACATAGGCGAAGTTATCTACTTTAATGATTTGGGATTCCTGATATTAGATTGTGAGTGGTTTTGCAGTGAAGTGCTTGGCCAACTGGTGAGATTAGAAGTCAGAAGGCATGGGTCATCAGACAGTAACGGCTTCATTGGCAGAAAAGAACTGGAGAAGATTCTCAGAGGAAGCCTACAGAGCCACATTCCTGGAATGGGTTCAAAAGTATTTGAGAACTTGGACGCAAGTGACCTTATAAGCATGATGCTGAAATTAGAGCTATGTTATGAACAAGACCCGTCAGATCCAAATTCTCTGCTGCTTATCCCCTCGATCCTTGAAGAAGGCAGAGGAAAGCCACAGAGGTGGCTATTAAGCACACCCGACTGCCTATATGCCGGACGGCATCTCGAGTGTGATGATTCAAGTCACATGTTTCTTACGCCAGGCTTCTTCCCCCGTTTACAGGTAACTTTTGTCTTTGATTATCTCTTCCCCTCCCTAGTCTCAGGGGAAACATCAATTAGGTTTCACCACAGTTTTTGGAGGGTGATGTGAGCAAATAATTACTACTGTAGGTTGTGGTTAGAACCTAATTACTAGTATATAGATCTCAAAACACCCATGGTCCTGATCAACATGATAGAGATGAATCGAATTGATTAGGCCCAAATATGCTTGATTGGCTCACACCCCGCTCAAAAGTCCAAACTTCCCAGAACCTGAATCAGTCGTATAATCACAACTAACATCAACGTATACAGGAAGCGTTAATGAGAATGTCATGCTGGCCAAAAAGGAAAGAGAAGAACTTACTACTAAGAATACAAAACTATTTCCTTGTTTCAGACCCATAATAATTTCTGCTTCCGTGAACTCAGGTACACCTCCACAACAAGATTATGGCACTGAAGAACCAACATGGAGCAACTTACAGTCTTGAGAAGTACCTCATCGTCATAAACATCAATGGCATGTATATCAGGGTGGAACTTGGAGGACAACTAGGATATTACATTGACGTGCTGGCATGCTCCACTAAGAATCTGACAGAAACACTCCGACTCATACAGCAGCTCATTATTCCGGCTATACAAAGCTTCTGCCATGGTGTCAACTTGACCGAAAACATCATGCGTCCAGAATGCGTGCGAAGTCTAACACCTCCTAGATACCGGAAATTTCAGTTTGTCTCTCTGCAACAATTGAAGCAAGCACTCCTCTCAGTTCCTGCAGAGAGCATGTACGATTATCAGCACACATGGTGTCCAGTCTCAGAGTCTGGAAGACCTGTGCTTGGAGCTGGCTTTGATTTTGCACGGGACCTCTTATCAGATGATGACTTCCGTGAGGTGCTGCACCGTAGGTATCACGACCTTTACAACCTTGCAAATGAACTGCAAGTTCCAAATGAAAACAACCCAGATGGACCAGAAAGCTCCATATCGACAACTGAGGAACAGGACTGTAGAGTCGAGCCGACATTTGGTGGTATTGCCAAGGGAGTTGAAGTAGTTCTGCAGAGACTGAAGATCATTGAGCAGGAAATCAGAGATCTGAAACAGGAGATCCAAGGGCTCAGATACTATGAGCACAGACTCCTCCTTCAGCTTCACCACAAAGTAAACTATCTAGTCAACTATAATGTCCTAGTCGAAGAAAGGAAAGTGCCCAACATGTTCTATTTTGTCAGAACAGAGAACTACTCAAGGAGGTTGGTCACCAATATGATATCAGGCATGACAGCACTTCGGCTACACATGCTATGTGAATACCGCAGAGAAATGCATGTGGTTGAAGATCAGATGGGATGTGAAATGATGCACATCGATAACAGGGCAGTACAATGCTTGGCTCCGTACATGACAAAATTCATGAAATTAATCACGTTTGCACTTAAGATCGGAGCCCATCTAGCTGCTGGGATGGGAGAGATGATCCCCGACTTGAGCAGGGAAGTCGCTCATCTAGCCGATTCTTCCCTCATGTGCGGAGCAGCAGGAGCAGTTGCCGCAGGAGCTCTTGGAGCTACTGCAAGATCTAGAAGTAGAGCCACTGACCGTTCGAGGGACATTCAGCAAGATCTACGAGCAGCACAACAATGGGTGGTGGATTTCCTGAGGGAACGCAGGTGTGCGACTGGGAAAGATATTGCAGAGAAGTTTGGACTGTATAGGATCCGATACAGAGATGACGGGCAGATTGCGTGGGTCTGTCGGAGGCATATGTACACCAGAGCAAGTGAAATAATGGAAGTACCGATCTGATGAAGCCAAGACGTCCAAAAAGAGCGTTGTACTTGTCTATGTAATTCATGTATTTCGTCTCATGATAGACAAGGTCAATAGTACCCGATTATATTACTTATAATAGATTAACGCATCGGTGCAGTTCAGACTTGTTAAAGCCTTTCGGTTAGGACGATCAATCGAACCATTAAAACATTAAGTGATCTGAAATTTCTCTTCTAACTGCAATTCGATGGCAAGAGAGATGAGTGTCCCACAGATATAGCGACCCACTTATTGTGGATGATTAGACTCACACATTATCATGATGAATATCATGATGCTTTCAACACAATAACCCCTTTGACACTATGATGAAGAAGCAACATGTCTCTTGATCACACCCGTTTTTGGATAAAGTCAAAAGGGAGAGCAGTTTGGTGATAATTAGCTAGTGGAAGTAGACAGGAAAGTTAACAAGAAAAGATTCTTATACATGGACATCGTTGACAACATCAAAGTAGTTTGCTAAAAGTACATGTCATGATCTCCATCCTAAATCATCTTGACATACAAAGGGAAATGCCACACTAAATCATGAGTTATTCCAGTTCACTATCAGCATCAGTCCTCACTCTAAAGTCTTGTCACCTGTGTCACCCCATCTCAGCTTTTACTGGAACAATAGCTCAGAAGAAGGCTCTACTCCCATAGAACACGCGGGAACCATTGCTCTTTGATGACGGCAGGTTCTGATCAGGAGTCGTCGAACTTGCTGGGCTGTTTTCCTCACTCTCAATGTCCATAGGAAGCTTCATCTTAGCCAAGGACTCAGTAAACTGCTGCATGCTTTTCATGTACATGTCCACAAAATCTTGCTGCACCACTTTCTGCTCCGGTTCCACGTTTACTGTGACAAGAGGTTTTGCTGAAGAATCGCTCGATCCACCAACGGAGGAAGCACTGTCACGATCATCGCTGTGCACGCTCTGATCTTTTGGGGTTGAAACATGCTGCTCTTTTGAAGGCTTCGAATTTTCTTCCTGACTTGGATACTTTGAAGCTACTGGGGCATCTGAGGACTGGGAGCTCGCAGGAACTGAAGGAGAAGATACCCATTAGTTGAGACACTGCTTGGGGGCGAATCACGGACTGGATGCAGGACCGACTGAACTGTAGCTGTTGAGATGCTTTCTACTGCATGAACACCCAATTCTGAACTCAGCTCATTCTCATCTGAACCAACCAAGCTCTCAGAGTTCTGAGAGTCCAAGCTGTCACATGGGATGCCAAAGTACTCGGAAACCATCATTTGATTCTCATTGACAATCTTTGGGTCTGGAAACTCGATCCTATCGAGCTCACATGGGTCCGATTCGGCTACTTCTGATTCTTGGACAGGTGCCTCAGTGGACAAAACAGTGGGTGGAGCCGGAATAGCCATCACTTCAGGTGAAGCCCCAGTATAAGAGAGTGACAAATGAACGAACCCTGCAGGGGAATGAAAGAGATCAGTTGAAGAGAGAGAGAACTCCTTATCCAACTGGCCATTCTTGAGGATGACTTCGGACAATGGCACCAGAGCAAAACCCAGCAACTGATCCTCCAGATAATTCTTCACCCTGCTCAGCATCCAAATTTCACACTTGAGGGAACACTCCAATGTCCGTACATTGAGCCGAAGATTATCGTTGAAGACTGGATTTTGGCCACCGCCATTAATGGTTTTGGTAGACACAGCAAGCTCAGGATCGCTGGTCAAGCAAACCTTAGCATAAACATCTTGCTTGTGGTATATGCAGATGTTATGGATGTCCCTCGCCCGATGCACGAAAACCTCGAGGGAGCCGACGAAGCTCTCCAAGTTACCACCAGCAGCTTCCTTCCTGTTGGCATCAATGCCCTTGGTGAAACAGCCAGAGTTCAGGACAAAGAAGTCCGGCTGCTGTTTCTCGACCTCAACAACAGAGCTCTTATATGCCGAAACAACAGACTGAGGCGAGTCCATCCTAGACCGAGCAACAAAACCTGCGGGCCAAGCACGAAATTAATGCCAAACATCAGGCAACCGTACCAATAATTCCTGACTCAAAACATAACCCACCACTTGCACTAGTGGACTTAACTCCAAGAGGTCAAAACCCAGAAATCAAGCAGAAAACGGAGACGGATTAAGATGAGCTCTAATGGGACAAGCACAAGATTACCTGACGAAGCACTACTTCAACGCTGACTTGAAGAAAGAAACTTGAGACCGAAAGCTAGAACCGTTCCTCTGGCAAAAGAAGCAAACAAAACAAAAAAATCAAACTTGAAATCAGCGCACTTAAGACTTGCCCTGTAACTGGCCCCAAATCCCAGAAACTCCAAACCAAGCACCAACCCCGCAATCAAGTTCAACCCTCTGACCGAAACGGTCTCCGAGCTGAAATAAGCACGACACGAAGCTAGAAGACAAAAGAGTTCAAGCAGCTACTACATCCTCGGGATCGGTGAAATCAAGAATTCCACTAAACCCTAAGTCCACGGACAATCGCAATTCGGGTGCAGTACAAGCCCTACCCTCAATTATTTAGAGCGAACCCAAAAACCCCCCGACTCTAAAGCATCCAAAGGTACACAGAGGCAGGAACAGATACCGATAAAGCAACCGACTTTATCGACCCCCACAGCACAATCAAGAAAGAATCCGAAGTGGTAAAACAGGGGAAAGCCAATCAAAAGCACTGCACACGCAAGATTTTTGTCCCGGAACAGCGAGCAGACAGACCCACCCAAATTCAGCCGGAAATCCTATCAGACCAACGGGAACTCACTCGAAAACATAAAAAAGGAGCAACAGAACAGTTTCCGGAGCAAGAACCGAAATGGGTAAAAAAAAAAAAAAATTCTCCACTTGCCTCGAGCTCCGAAGTCCCCAACCAATCCCCAAGATCCGTCCAGACCCAGTTCTGGAATCGAGGGTCGAGCTTCCTCCGAACCAAACCCAGTGAACTATCTTACGTACGACCTCCCTTCCTGCAAGTAAACGACACTGTTGATGCTGTTGAAAGAAGAATTCAGACGGCCAAGGAGGTTGAAGATTGTCGGGAGGCTTCGAGTACGTGTGGATAGTAGTGGGCAGTAGTACATATATTAATTTATATAGAAATACCAACAGACAAAAGAGTTAAAAATATATATATAGAAATAGTTAATGATTGACTAAATTTAATCAAAATCTTGGGTTAAAGAAATGATATTGAGCGGATTTATTGGACGGGCAGTGTGACCTCGCGAGTCCGCCAGGGTCGGTTCCGAAGGGGGACGAATGGGGTGCGAGATGAGTGGGGCGTCCGTGGCGGGAGGTGGGGACCGAGATTTCGCCCCCGGGTCGACTCACTGTTCCGACTCGGCTTTGTCGTTTCGCCATGACTCGTGATTCAGGCCGGGTCATTCGATGTTGATCATAAAGCGGTGAGCATGTCAGGCCGTCCAAATAACGAACCACCTAGATCAGATCGAATCCGAACCGGCCAATTTGATCCGGTTCCCGAAGAGATCGATCCGACTCTCTGCTCCGAAGAGGAACGGGACCTAATCGGGCGGACTCTTTTTTAAAAAAGTATATTTTTAATTTCCTAAAAATAGTAATAACTGCGGTATTTTTAAATTTTTTAAATTTTTTGCGAAGTGATCGATTCCATGGGACAAGATTGGACTAATCACCGAGTGGCGGGTCCAATTCGGTCCTCGGTCCGGTCCGGTCCTTTATTCCAAAAAATGAAGTGGGGAACCAATCGCCCCCAGTTCGTTAGTGGCAGAGCTGAGATTTGAACCGCCATGCCAAGTTCAAGAGATGCTTTCAGCCCAAGTAGATAAAAACGTTTGCACCGTTGGCAAGAGGTGGTGTGTGTAATCTTTGATAGAAAAAGTAATTGTTTGCAAACCACCTTATTAATTATAAGTCAGATTATGAATACTATTAATAATAATAACGCAATTGACGTAGGATTGCATGGTAGTTAAAAAAGAAATCTATTTGAGATACGACCTCACCACACCTATAAAAAGAAAAATGATTGGTAAATCTCGTCAAGAAGAAAAACTCATGCATTGAGTTCATTACTTACCTCACTACAAGATAAAATCAAATTTATCTAAAGGTGTCGTGTATAACACGTAAACATGAACTAGACTGACTAAGTTTACAAAAATATAGATAAGTAAACATGCAAAGCACTCTTACTCCCAAAAAAAAAAGTGCAATGCATAGTTCAACAATTGTGTTGCAAAATAAGTATGTTTCATCGATGTTGTGTGTAAATTAAATTGAATAGTATGACTCTTCACAAGATAATAACATGACATTGATAAGATCCGCGATTCCTTTCGTTTATTTTTTTTCCCCTTTGAAAATTTTGGCTTATTTAGCTAATGTATCATTTGTCGGTGTTTTCAAGACTTTCGATCTTTATTCAAGGGCATTTAAATTCGAACCCATTTTTGGTGGGTACTTAAAACTCAGGACGTGGCCTACCAATTATTATCATCGTGACCGAGCAACATCGTGTGACCAGTGTAAAGGATCACGTATTATCTTAGAAAAAAAAAAAAAGAGAGAGAGAAACATGCGACCTATGCTTCTCGATCATGGACGTCCAACATTTTGACCGTTACCCCCCATGGGACTGCCCAAGTTCGACGGATCCGATGCAGAAGGTGGACTGTCCAACTGCAACTGCATCATCTCACGAGTCCGAACATCCTTGATGCCCTAGTTCTCTTCTTACCATACGAACTCCATGAAAGTTCGCTTGGAACTATAAGTTCACCTGTTCTGGAGCGACCAGGATACAAAAACCCACACAAGACGAACGCCTAACGTTACGTCCGACGCCGGAATGCCCTGACATGGGCCAAGCACCTACATTTCACCAATCATGCCGCCACTCACTATTGGGTGGATGTAGACCTCTCAGCTTTATTGTAAGAGGGAAACTGTGGAGGGTCTTACATCAAGCGAGCGATCGTACCAGCGGGTTTGCAGAGCATAACATGGCCGATGCAGGGGAATTATTTCTTTATCACTGCTGCAAATGTCCAGCACCCGCAATAGGTTCGAATGATGAGAGCACGGTCATGTATTATAAGTTTTCCAAAAGGACAAAACGTCTGTGTGGTTCCCAACCTCACATTCGTGGCACTATCTCCTTCCCTCTCTCTCTCTTTCTACAATCATGCTTCAAGGAAAAGGGACAGTGAAATTGCATATATGCTGGATCAATCAAATAACCCATTCAGGCGGGCACGACACATGAGAAATCCCTTACTTTAGTTAGCAAAACAAACCCCACTTGAGATTTGAAAAGCACTCCCCTTTTTCCGATGGGGTCTAATGATTGCCTTTTTCCCCATCTAATTTATTTGTCCTCTTCCTTTACTCCATAAGGCGCTGTTGCTCCATGATTCAAACTTAAAAAAAAAGGTTCAATTCCGGAGGCAAAATCAGTGCCTAATCAAATGGTGGGTCCTTCTCTAACTCCCCCCCATCTTGTGCTTTTGCCTGTGCTCTCTTCGAAATTCAATTCCTGTGGGAGGAGAAGGGGGGGTTGGATCGATCTTTCGGCCTCTTTAATTGCGCTTTGAAAACTTTAGAATCCATCCAATTTAGACTTTTGAGCGGGGGAGGTGGCACGATGGGGGGCCGCCCTATGAGCAACTGGTCATGACTTTTTTGCCCTTTCTCATTTCTCAAGGGGACATTTGGCCAAAGGGCATGGATTCCCATGATAGAGCAAGAAACGATGGGGCCTTTTTTTCCTTGTTTGGTCCCTTTTTTTTCTTTTATTATTTATTTACCCTGTTCTTGACTTTTTGGTGATTGAAAGGGATTGATGGGACTCGTGCTCTCCCCCCCTTTTAACTCTTTTCTAACCTTTGTTCTTTTTCATAAAAAAAAATAAAAAAGAAACCATCGGAAAACATAAAAAGAACATGTGACGGAAGAGACGCCGTTGGCGAAATTCTTATCGCTACTTTAACAAGGTATCGCTTTTCCTAACGTGAGCTACATTTGCCGCAATTGGCGCATTGAAGACTATGCATGAGATGAGATGTTGTCACTGAGTCTCATTGGTTCATTTGCCGTTGCCGGCTTCGATGCTCTCAACAAGGAATGATTAGCCAAATAAAAAGGAACTCTATCAAGAGACCCGTTATATTTTTTTTCGGTTGAAAGAGACCGGTTTTGCTCAAAGTTTACTATTTGCTTTTTTTAAGGTATCGTTAGGCCATGACGAGACTAATATGACCATGTAATAATTGGTAAAGATAAAGGGTGTGGTTTAGTGCAACTGTTCCTCCTTTGTCTTGGGCGGCTTGATAAAGAGGGTTGGCAAATTCGGACTCTTATTCAAATCAATTTAAGAAAACATCGATAGGCGATAAAAAGTGCATAGGACAAGATGTCATAAAGCATGGAAAACCCTCTCTTTTTCCTTAAAGAAAAATCAATCCAACGGGTATCTTTGACATTTAATACGTCTTACTCACAAAACATCACATTCTTCCCACTACGGGGACATTAAAAATGAAGTAACAAACAAATTACAGATCACCCCGGTTCCCTCGCTAGGAAAAAAAAATCATTTTGGCAGACATTAGATTAGTCTGCAGAGATTGCTCTCTAGAAGGAGGGCATCGCAATGGTCTTGCGTTGAAAGATAAAAGAGTCACTAGCAAGTGGCCTCATCTTGGACGCTGTCCAACATGGCTTGACTAGCGAGGGTTTTCGTATTAAGAGCCTACTAGAAGATCAAATGATGCCCGTGATTTGCGCGGTTTTTTAAGCGATTTGCTTGACTTTCTGCGTGCAATCCACTGTGGAAAAGTATCTGTTTTTCCTTTGTTTAGGTTGTCGCTGTTACAGTGATGTGCCAAGTTGGGTGCTCTTCGTTCAAATGACAAAAAGTTAATTGTCGACTTTTTTTCTTGAAATCCGAGAGAGGCTCCCTTTTTTTCTGGTTGGCGTTGTCGCGCCTGCCCTTCTAGAATATGGGGCAAGCCCATTTCAAATGTGAACACGCTTAGTCAAGGACGTTGGCCCAAATGAAGCTCCAACATGTCCTTTGCCCATGTCAAGTCCCCTTCTTGGTTCATGAGGAGGCACTGTCTATACGCACTTTAGCTGAGCCATGTAACTTTATCTTTTGGGCAGCAAAGGTGTGAAACTGCATTGAACACAATCCTGTCACTAAAACCAATCTTTGATTCCAACACGACGTAGATACATTTCCAAGTAAAGTTCAACTATGAATATATATATATATATATATATATATATGAACTACATTAAATACAATCGGTCACTACCAAACTCTAATTCCAACACGACGTAGATATTCCAAGTAAAGTTCAATCATAAATATATATACAAATATATATTTTATAATTTCGCATTGGATTAGTTGATTGTGGAATGTGAATTTATTATATGGCCATTGGATGAGATGCCCTAATAGAGCCTCTTATAGTCTATTAGATCCAAAACAAGATAGGGGACGTGACCTCTATCTCAGCCTAACGAATGTTTGTCATTTGACTACAATAAGACAACATGACCACTACGCTACATGTGACAACCTAGTTTGATCAAGGCAGGGAGTGTTCACCGGGCATAGAGGGTCTTGACAAAGAGCAGCTCCTAATGGGCCTCTAAGATGGTGAACGAAATGGGAATGAACTGAATTACGCACTGAACAATGGAAAGCATTCCCAAGAAATATGTGTGAAATTGGATTTTTTTCACTAGGGATGTCTTTTGACGTAACAACATCATTTAACGATAGAACTCCAATGTTAAGTATACTCAAGTAAGAGCACTACCCAAGTGACCTCTTGTGAAAGTGCTCACCTACATGACAAAGGTAAAACCATGGGGCTCAATATTGCATGAGCCAAGACGAATAATATCTCGAATGAGTTAATTTAGGATGTGTTTGGCAATTGGTTAAATAGTAATTGATTCTATTATTTTGTTCTTAAAAATAGATTTGGAACAAAAATCCGTTTAGTAAATTTTTTGTTCTTGAAAACAAAAATCTGTTTATTGTTCTCTAGAATAAATTTGAAACAAAATCAAGAACTAAAAAAAAGTTGCTTCTTTGTTTTTGAGAACAATTCCAAAATTAAGCCCAAGCCTATTTTTCTTTTTTTCTCTTTTTTTTTCTTCTCTTTTGCTTCTCTCTTCTTTTCTTTTCTTCTTCCCTGAACGAGTCACCAGCTGCTGCTGCCACCGCCGATGGTGGCTAGCAACCGACCACAAAGAAGGAGGAAGAAGAAGAGAAAATGAAAAGAAAAATAAGAAAAAAATAATAAAAATATAATAGAAGTATTAAAAAAATCAAAAGAAATAAAAAAATTTAAGAGTCATACCAAACGCATTTTTATTTCGAAAATAAAAATTTTAGGCGATTATCAAACACCTTCAAATGCTCGAAATTATTTTTAGGAACATAATCATAGAGAATCATATTTGAGTGGAAATTATTCCGTGAAATAAAATAGTTACCAAACGAACCCTCAGTGGTCTCACAAAAAGTAGGACTCCTTTGGTAGGCATGTGGTTTGGAAATGAACCACGTGGAAACTTATGAGTCTGTGAAGAGTGTTCGTCAAGGCCTTAGGGCCCAAACTAAAAGTAGCACCTAGTAGGTTTCTAGAAAGGTGAAGAGGCTGAGAACACACCTAATCGTGCATTGAACAAAGGGAGAGCATTCTTGAAATATATATGTGAAATTGGAATTAACTCACAGGAGACGCATTAGGTGAGAGATTAATAGGATGAGTGACCTACTGGGAAAGTGCCCACCTATATTCTAAGGACAAAACCATGAGAGTTGGTATAGGATTGGCCAAAGTGGATAATACCTCAAGTAAGTTAATCTAAGAGTGTCAATGAAACGTATACCTTAATATCTAACAAAAGACTAACACATTATAAATTAACAAACGTTATCACAATGTCTTATAAACTTTGCGCCAAAAAAGATCATAATCTAAACTCCAATGCCAACAAATGTTACACCCCAACTCCTAAAAGTATAGGATAAATGACAAGACTGTCTCCCATCCAAAAAATACGGCATGAAATATAACCAGTACTAAACAATTATCAAATTACATATCTCTATTTGTACATATCATTGGACAGTAATTTGGTCATAGGATAAGAGTTTCAATATTCTATCAAAATGTATCTATGCATATTTCTAGTTCAACTAGACCCAACAACTATTACTAGAAATATATATCTATCTTAACTTATACTTGAAATGCAACTATAAAAAATTTCCATTATTATTGCTCTTGTCCTAATTGTCGATGGCTAAGGAACTTGAAAAAAAAATTGGAATGAATGAAGTGAGCAACAAGTAGTACATAGCTCTTTTAAGTAGATGCACTATGCACATTTAAAGAAATACCAGAAACTCAGTATATGTACCAAACAAAAAATATTAAAACAAACATTCATTGTCCATTCCATTAATAAATCTATAACAAGTTACACATCAATGATTCTTTCATTGATCAATCTACTAGTCAATATTCAACCATTGCCATGTTTAACGGCCTATGATAGATTTGACCAAGATTTCCCCTTAGCTAAGTCTCCACATGTATCAGTTGGTGGTTCAGCCTAAAAGGACGTCCTAAAAACAATATGCATATGCACAACCCCTCGGTAGGTTCTGAACATAGCGACAATGAGCATCAAACCATTGAAACCATCCTCTAATGACTCGCATATCAAATCCAAAATCTATCTCATAAATCACAAGACATTTCACAAAATAAAACTTATATCCTTTGGCAATTAAATTTATCAACTTGAATTCATTTCGTCAACCAGTACTTATAAACTTTTGCAATTCTTTTTGCAGCATTTCCCAAACATTCACAAATTGTCAACTCAAATTATTTTAATGGTTATTTCGTCATTCAAATAACCAAAAAGGTAACAAATATCCGATCTAGTTTCCATACAATGAAGTATACAATTAACACTACTTTTCTTTTAACTAAATCATCTTGTACATATAATATATCTAATCCTTATTATTTTTGAAATATTATTTTATAATTAAAAAAAAAAAAAGATAAACACCACTCACCTAGGCTTGAAAAACCAAACAACAGATTCTACTTAAGCTACGCTACAAAACAAAGTATGGCTTGTCAAGATTACAAAGCATGCGTGTGACGAATATATAATGAAGTATGCGATTAACACTACTTTTCTTTTAACCAAATCATCTTTTCTTTTAACCAAATCATCTTGTGCATATAGTATATCTAATCCTTATTACTTTTGAAATATAATTATATAATTAAAAAAAAGATAGCCACCACTCACCTAGGGTTGAAAAACCAAACAAAGGATTCTACTTGAGCCGCGCTACAAACAAAGTTAATATGACTTGTCAAACTTACAAAGCATGCGTGTGACGGATATATAAGGAAGTATATAATTAACACTACTTTTCTTTTAACCAAATCATCTTATGCATATAATTTATCTAATCCTTATTACTTTGGAAATAAAATTTTATAATTTTTTAAAAAAAAAGATAAGCACCACTCACCTAGGGTTAAAAAACTAAACAACAAATTCTACTCGAGCCGCGCTACAAAACAAAGTTAATATGACTTGTCAAGACTTCTAGAGCGTGCATGTGATGAATATACAACAAAGTATGCGATTAACACTACTTTTCATTTAACCAAATCATCTTGTGCATACAATATATCTAAACCTTATTACCTTCGAAATATAATTTTATAATCATTTTTAAAGAAAGATAAGCACCACTCGCCGATGGTTGAAAAACCAAACAACAAATTCTACTTGAGTCATGCTACAAACAAAGTCAATATGACTCGTTCAAGACTTACAAAGCGTGCATGTGATGAATATACAACGAAGTGTGCAATTAACATTATTTTCTTTTAACTAAATTATCTTGTGCATATAATAATATGTATAATCCTCATTACCTTTGAAATATAATCTTATAATTAAAAAAGATAACCACCACTCACCTAGGGTTAAAAACCAAATAATAGACTCTACTCAAGCCACGCTACAAAATAAAGTTAATATGACTTGTCAAGACTTACAAAACGTGCATGTGTCACATCTCATTCCTCTCTTTTATTTATTTATGTATTTCTGGTCGCCGACTCTTCTTTCTCCCTTTAATTAATTCTCTCGTCCTCCGTCGTCCATCCTATCGTTTTCCTGACACTTGATATACATTTTATATAGAGAGAGCCGAATGAGGGGAGACCCTCAAGTCCGGTTTGGAAGGCGCAACTCAAGGCTTTCTTGCTTACAACCAATCCCTCAAAGCAATGCAAGCACTCAAAAGCACGCCATAGCATATATATATGTCCAGTCGACAAACTTTAGGAATGCTAAATCCACATAGAAATCCTTAGTCACGCGAAATATATGATGTGTCCACTTGCCAATGTTTTGGAATGCAAATTGAGAACATGGCTTATCGCATGCATATAGCAAGCTATCTTATTAATCTTTTCTTTTTCCTACTCTATCCTTTTTAATAGGATTAATATCCTAAAAAACTCTATCCTTTTTACCCAAAACTATTTTTTTGACCACCAAAAATCCCAAATACTTTCACTCCAAACTAGTACACTTGTGACAAATTTACCCTCTATTAGTTTTCGTTAAATTTTACCATCAAATTATTAAGTTAAATGAGACATGATGGTTGACCGGTATATCAATTTGGGATTTTACGCTCTGTTTATCACAATTTATAATTTTTGTGATTTTTTTGTGGTATTTATCCAATTTAGTAGAGGGTATATTTGTCACAAATTTACCAGTTTGAAATTTTTTGCAGTCGAATAAATTAGTTTGTGATAAATTTGTCATTAAGGTATCAGTTTATAGTTTTTTTATGATCAGTCGAGGTAAACTTGTCATAAGTGTACAAGTTTGAGGTTTTTCATAGTCAAAAAATAGTTTAAGGTAAATTTGTCACAAGTATACCAGTTTATGATTTTTTAGAGTATTAACCCTTTTAAAAATAATTTAGGGTAAATTTGTCATAAGTGTATCAGTTTGAGATTTTTCAGGGTATTAATCAAAAAAAAAACCTTTTAAGTAAGCCTAATTATTAGGCTAACCGGCCTATCAGCATGGGCTTATCTTCACTTGTCATTCGACGTTGGCCCATCAAGTCTCATTTCATCACGTTGGGCTTACAAGAGCCCAAGCAGGCCCGTGGAAAGCGGCCCATTATCGCCAGCGCAAGACGAAGCGGGCCTGGACTCAAATGACATCTCTGCCCGCGCGGGACGAGCAGCGCGACCGAGGGCACTATCGTAACTTCGGGAGCTAGGGTTTTGGTGTAAAAGCGAAGCTCGCCTCAGCCGACTGGTCTTTCTCTTCCAGCCCCTGCTCGCAGAAACTCTAGCTTCTCCGCAGGCGTTCGGGACTGTGCGAGGACAGAGGCCTAGGGCTCGCGACCTGCAATCATGGGTAACTCTAATCTCCTCCTCTGTGGCGGGGTTTCCCCTCTCCTTCCGTGCATGATGGGAGATTCGGTGTTTTTTGGCAGGTATCTCTCGTGATTCGATGCACAAGAGGCGCGCCACCGGTGGCAAGAAGAAGGCGTGGAGGAAGAAGAGAAAGTAAGGATCTTCATTCCGTCGTTTCAGCTTTTCCTGCGACGAATTTTCTTGTGCGAAGATCCGTGCTTGTTCTGCTTGGATGCTGTTGATTATGTTCGGGGTGGTTTTGGTTTTTAGATTATGTGAAGGATGATGCGGTTAACCTTATGTGGGGACGGTCTTAGGAAGATGTATTTGATGCTGTATCTGTTATCGGACCAGTTAGGAAATGCTCTGCTGTGTATGATTGATGGGTCGGTTTGATTTTCCTGATTTTAGCTAAGCTTCCCTCTGGATCCCCATTATCTGCGGAGTAGGCACAGTTTTGATTAAATGGCCAGACTTGGATCCTTTGGTGAGATTGTGTGGAAATTGAGAGAATTTTGATTTCATTCTGTTCGGTCGAGATCATTTAGATGAGGGTGTGAGAACTGATTTGACTATTTTGAGTCTTGTCAAGCGGCATTTGGTTGATAAGGAAGGATGGATATTAGTTCTTAATTTACTTTTGTTACCTCTTCAAAAGTTGTTTCATTGCTCAAATTGATTGAATGTTAATTGGGATTCAAAATACTTTTCAATCCAGATTGGTCCAATATTAGATGTAATTAACGTTTTAAAAAACGGCTTTTGCCTGTAGGTATGAGCTTGGAAGGCAACCTGCCAACACTAAGCTGTCGAGCAACAAGACTGTGAGGAGGATTAGAGTTAGGGGTGGCAATGTGAAGTGGCGTGCTCTGAGGCTCGACACTGGAAATTACTCATGGGGAAGTGAGGCAGTGACCAGGAAGACTAGGATTCTTGATGTGGTGTACAACGCGTCCAACAATGAGCTGGTCCGTACCCAGACTCTGGTGAAGAGTGCAATAGTCCAGGTTGATGCAGCACCATTCAAGCAGTGGTATCTCCAGCACTATGGTGTTGATATTGGCCGCAAGAAGAAAAATCAAGCTTCTGCCAAGAAAGAAGGAGAGGTGAGGAATTTAAACTTGCTCTATGTTATAGAGTTTCTTGTTAAATTACTATCATGGTTGCTGTTTGTTGTACAAAGGTTTGATGACTTGGCCAGTCTCAATTTTTCTTCAATTGAAGGGGCTTGTTCTTTTCTCAAGACTAGAAACGCTGCAATTTGGGTTCTTAATGATTTCCATGAAAGAGGGTGTCGGCACTAACAAGTTGCTAAAAGAATTGTTAGAGCTTTTCCTGGATTTTTTGGATTTCCTATGTTTACTTCATATTGTTGTTTGTATAATTAATCTTTGAAAGATGCATGCACAACGACATGTAGTATGTAAACTATGAGTGAAGTAGGTTGTAGGGTTAAATTCCTTGCATTCATGGACTATAATAGCATTTTTGAAATTTGACAGTTAGGACAGCCAGAAAAATACATGGATGTGTTAGACAAAAACTTGTGTTTGAATGCTTAAAAGACTTCTGCTTGTTGCCCATTTTGTCATTTTGGCATAGGAAGTAAACTATCAATTTAATGATGCTATTGCCTTCTGGTAGCGCTTCTTCCTTTTTATAACTTTTTTTTTCCCTATTTACTGGTTATAGGAGGCTGAAGCTCCTGCTGAGGAGGTGAAGAAGAGCAGCCACGTATTGAGAAAGCTTGAGAAACGCCAAACCGAACGCAAGCTTGATCAACATATTGAGGAGCAATTCAGCAGTGGCCGTTTGTTAGCGTCCATCTCATCCCGACCGGGTCAGTGCGGCCGTGCTGATGGGTAAGTGTCCTTAGTGCCTTCTTTTTACTCCTTATGAAGATTGGAGGCAAGTTTCACTTCTCTGAAGTGATGGTAGTCCTTGCTGTGCGGATAGATTTAGATTGGATCCTTTTTAGGACTTTGTTTAGATCATTTTACTTGAAATTGCTAGGTATCATGTTCTTTTCTTCTGGGCAGATATATCTTGGAGGGTAAGGAGCTGGAATTCTACATGAAGAAGATTCAGAGGAAGAAGGGCAAGGGAGCTGCCGCATAAATTTTTGTTTCCGCAATACAGAGGACCTAAATCTTCCATGTCTTTTTATTCCCCTGAACGTTAGTTTTAGTTTATATTTTAAGTGTTTGCATCAAATTGAGGTTGTCATCTTTTTATTCCCTTGACATGAAACAGTTATTAGTGTATTTGTCTTGATCAAGTCATCTTTCTTTTCTAATCAGTGGTGGTTGGATCTTATGCATCTAAATTATGACTATGGTCAACTCTTTCACGCATGTTGTTAGTGTGAGCAGTAGAGTTAAGGTTTGCCTGTGGCTTTTCTGATCGAAGTCTGCTTCGAGTGACTTTTCAACCACTGCAATTTATGCTCGAGGATTAGAAGGATCATAATGGGTTATAGAATTATTTTTTAACCGTATTATAGGCTTATTTTTTAATCTATTTACGATGAGCTAAATTGCTATGAATTAATTATATTCAACAATAGTCATGAATGGATTTAAACATATAAATGGATTTAACTAACCTAAAGTCAAGTTCACTCTTCATATTCTAGTACTTCTCTTCATATTCTAGTACTTATTTGATCTCATTCATTATGCGTGGATGATCAGATTTCATTGATATAGAGCCAGTTATGAGCACGGCACTTTAACCATTTAACCATCCACGAGTTTTCTTAAATTCAATTAAATATCGAAGTATCTTAGTAATATGAGTTGATGACAAAAAAAAAAAAAAATGGTAACTTGGGTTGGGTCAGGCCAATATGTTTGCATTGTATGAAAATAGATCAAAACAGGCTAAAACAGGCTAAATGAGTATTAGGGTGACCTTTTTTTACCCGACCCAAGGAATCAACCCAATGCTTCCCCTGCTTGTTGGCCAATGGCAGTATTTGCTTGAAACTTTCCTAGTAAATCGTAGCTCGCTCGTGTCAGACTTGAAACAATTCTGGAAGTCGACTTCTCCCCTTCATATCTCTTTTCACGGGGGATTGGTGCAAAAATGTACAGAAATGTTGAGGACGTTCAGCATCAGGTGAGCGAAGTACGAAGAGAAAAATCGCAGAATCTAATCTATATGAATCAGCACCAGACATTGCATAGGGCATTTATAATAACGATTTTTCAATTGTGCATTTCTCATGTAAAAACCAGATTCCTTCTAACTTGGCAATATAACTGTCGACTCTGGAACTGCGCAACCATACCCTCATGAACAAAAATGAAAAGCGAAAGAACTTGATCCAGACAATTCATCTGACTATACAATCCCTGCTCAAGCAGTGTATCAAGCCTCAGACCCCAAAAAAAAGAAAAGAAAAAGTGTATGAAGCCTGCTCAAGAACGTGTGTGAATTCCAAAGAGCCTAGTCAACAAGTTCAAGGAACACGAGAATTATCTATCTGAAAGAATAAAGTTAAAATAACATTTCTTTTTCGCTACAACTATCCATCCTCCCCCTTCATTCGATGGTCAACTAAACTCAATACCAGTAATTTCAATATCTAAACCGGGGGGAAGCCCCACCCGCCTTTGAGCAACTTCTTCGATCTCCCTCGTTGCTTTAAAAATCAGATAAAAAGATGGTAAAAGTTAAATTACTGTAACCACTTTTTCCATATGAGAACAATGTACCTCTTCTATGAACAACAGCAGCAGCCTCACATGGGGAAAGCACTCTTCCCCTCCAAGGTGAGATTCTTTTACTCTCATCAATAACCTTGAAATTTCAGCATCCTAGGCTTTTCAATATGCTACTAAGCTCATTAATGACCACAGGCGGGTCAGCACGTGATCCTGCAAGATTGATGGCATGGTACTTTAAGCCCTTCCACTTTGAAATTCGTTCAAAATGAGGACGCCTATATTGGCTGCTAATAATCTCAAGAATTACTGTTTTCGGCGTTGCTGAAACTATGTGAGTTAGACCTGCACCATGAGCTCCAATAATAACTGAGGCATCTTGAATGGCTTGCACTTGGTCCTTCATGGGCATGTGTGCAAATAAACCATTCACAAGATTTACTTTGCACTTTAAATGGCTGGAGGCCCAGCTCTTCAAAGCATCAAAGACTTCTTGCTCATTGCTAAGCCTAGACTCAGGTTTGCCACTGTGTCGAGGGTGGGCTAAATAGTCTTCACGACGAACAAACAGCACATTATGACCAGAGACACCCTTTTCAGGATGATGTCTGTTCACTGCGAAACCGAAAGCTGATCTAATCATTTCTCCAAACTCAGAAAGACGAGCAGTCTTACTGTCATCGGGGTTCCGCCATAAATCTTGTGCAGATGTCCCCTCACAGTTTATAGGCTGACTGAGTCCCTTGAACATTGCATTCTCATATCCCAAAGGCGACATAATGGCATGGCGGAAGCAAACTGACCCGTGAAAACTTTTAGCATATGCAACACTTGAAAACAGTGCCTTCCATGTTTCTTCCATGGGTGACTGAAAATATTTGTTGGAGAAATAGAAGTTACATACAGTGAGAAATAGTAAAGTATGTTAATACCATGTAATTCTGAATGTGGAACAAACTCGGTGGAAATACAGTTACGGAGACGCAAAGATACGAAACTTAATGATGTTGCTATACATGACTACACTTAATGAAGAAGCTCTGAAGAAACTAGAAAGAGGCCTTAACAGAAGATATTAAATCAAAAACTGCCATTGAATATACAAAACACAACGCCGAAAAAGGAAATTTGAGGTTGATATGTTTTTTCCCCTAAAATTCATGCTAATATTGGTAAAAGAGAACACCTAGAAGACACTCTGCAACTAGTAACTGAGAATGCATGTCATTGCAGAGGTGCAGTTCCGAAATCAAAGTGCTATGTAGAGATAAAGTTGAATTGACAGGTCAGTACTATGAATAGGCATCAGATTTATCCTGTGAATGGTAAGTACAGAGTCTTCATGATTAATTATTTTAATGAGATACATATCCACACTAGAGGTAGAATTCTTACGGGTGCCCAGACAAGGAGAAGAAAAGGCATAGATGCACCAGAAGAGGATGAAATGAGAGAATGAGAGAACAGATCAGGTGGAGGGGAAAAGGAAATATAATGTTCACAGGGAAAGGTTTGCTATTGGAAATCTTAGTTGGGGATAAATTAGTATGAGGAGAAATATTCATGGTGAAAGATTGAATGAAGAGGAGAACAATGCATGACGCTTGGGGAACCAGAACAAAAACAAATTGACATTTGCTTGTCAAGTCGTGATGCTTATTGTTCTGTGCAGTAGAGATGCATGCAAGCTTGCCATTAAGAGCCTAAGCATACTTAATTGAGCCCCAGAGAACATTTACAACATAAACTTGCTTTGAAAATGTAAAAGAAAGGATCCATATAGCTAGGCCCTTTACCATTACCACCAATGTGTTGCTGTGATCATAAACAAATGTTTTGGCAAATTGGTAAAAAAGAAAACATCTGGGAAAAAGATATGAGAATCTCATCATTTAGCAAAAATTACATGATCTAGATAATATGCTAGCACATGTAGGTGAAATAAAATCCATTGTTATATTATCAATGTGTTGAATATTCTCAAGGAGTCACAGCAATTTTCAGAATTAACACTTGAAATTAGCCTGTCAGAAAACATTTATCTAGTCAATTATTGTTAAGGAAACCTCAAGGTTTCCAAATCCTCACAGCAGACTCCTATAGGTTTGTTAAGGCATGGGACCAAATCAAGATAGTTCCTGCTTCTGCTCTTTTACGTGCTACACAAGTTCTTGTCAAAAGCTAAAGTGTTAGAAACAGTACCCACAGTTTTGTAAGTATAGTTCTCAACACCCTCAATATCAGCTACACTTTATCCAGTAGGCGGATATAGCCACATAGATGAGGATAAGCACAATCACTGAAAATAGGAGCACAATGACCTAACTAAGAGGGATACGAAATGAAATCATGAGAGAAGCACTAGACCTTGTAAAACACCCATTTTACCAAAAGTCCAAACCATCAAAAAATTTGCACAAAATGGATATCAAGCACACTCCTCAAAGGGGATACAAGTGTTAAATTTACCATGAAACATTAATGATGGTGAGAAAGATTGAGTTTCTTTGATAACTAACTATTCTCTCTAAATTCAAAAGGCTATTACAGATATTTGACCAAAGATAGTTTTGGTAACTTCATTCAATCTATCCTATATCAAAAACCAATCGTTGAAAGAAACACAAGCCTAAAATTCTTTACTCTCATCCTGTTACAATTCCTAAACAAAGTTACCAAAGGTCCTTTCCACTTATACTGAAGCTGATATTCTGTGTTTCGGGCTAATTCTTACAGCAAAACCCCAATTAGTCATGCCAAGAATGATGCCAACATGTAGATCCAATTTCCACTTTATCTAAAAACTGTGGTACCACCTAAAAACATGTAGTATGCACCCATTAAGCCATAAAGAGGAAGAGAACAAATGATTTTCATACCCCCTCAAGACTATCCTACACATGCAGAAATCATAAGCACTAAAGGATGAATTCGAAGACCAAACCATCCTTCTCATACCGTGCAATGGCCGTCTACAAAGATGACATGAGGTCGGAACGGTAATTCAGTGACCCTAGAGGAAACATATGCATTGTACCAATCAGTAACCGTGTGGAATAAGTTTGCGTATTCATAGCGGGTGATAAGAAGTGTTGGCTCCTCAATCCACTGCAATCAAGAGAGATAATGTTAGAGAGATATAAAATGAAATGACCAGCAGAGAAAACAGAGAGAAGAAAGTAGAAACAGTCCACATAAGAAGAATGACAAACGGCTAATGGGAAAAAACCACCTCGCCAACCAGATTAGTCTAGACTATAGATCCTAAAAACTTTTGTTCTCATCTTTCCCAGAATCTAGGGAATACATAATCAGCTGTGAGCAATTTCAATTTGGCCAGAATTTCCAGCTTCACAATAACCGTTGGTTCTGCGAGGCCATTATCGATTATGAAAGGAAAGAGCTACCACGAAAAAACCACCTGTCCAACCGAATTTACCTAGAATCTAGATCTTTCCATTTTACGTGGTTGCCATCATTCCCAGAATCTAGGAGATAAACTAATCACTTGTTAGCTACTCAGCTTTTCATTATCACTGGTCCCCTAACTGCAATAGCATTCAATTAACTACATCTGAAAATGCATAGCAATTGTATTGCGCTCCCCCAACGAATGACATAATTTTGGAGCTCCATAACCATTGATCATTATCGCATCCTACTCTGCCATATAATTGTATAAATGCGCAATGCCAAATTTCCATAACCACCAGTAAATTCCTGAATAAATTGGATTCTAACCGACACGACTAGAACAGATACCATTACAAACGGATCGATCGAAAGCATAACCTGATCGCACTGCAACTCTGCCGGTTTGACGACGCGAATCGACCCGATCAAGTTACGAATCGGATGCCGCCTACCCCGGTCCACATAATTATCCAAGAACTCGTCGCTCACGAGACTCTTCCCTCTCCTAAACCCCAGCTCCCCGCCGCCCCCTCCCTCGGCGATCTGGAACGCGCCGTCCTCGAACACCGGCATCTCCTCCTCCTCGCTCCGCCCCATCACGTCCTCCACCCTCTCCCCTCCCGCCGCCATCCCGATCCTCTCCGGCGACATCCTCAGCTGCCCTCCCTCGCAGACGGAGCTCTCGAGCGTCTCGCTGCGGAAGCACCGGAACCATCCCCCTCCCCCGCCCCCGCCCTCGCCGTCGACGGCGGAGAGGAGGTCGAGGCGGCGGGTGAAGCCGTTGCCGAAGAAGGCCTCGCAGGAGTGGGGCCGGACGCTAGGGTTCAGGGACCAGGGGAGGTAGGAGGGGAGGATCGGCCATCGCTTCAGAGAATCGAAGCCGCCGTCGCGGCGGCGCTGCTGCTGCTGCTGCTGCAGCTGCTCGGTGAGGTCGGGGAAGAGGACGGCGGGATCGTCCTTGCGGATCCGCGACGAAGAAGCGGCGTCGTGCTGCGGCGTCGGGGAAGAAGGGCGGAAGTAGAGGTAGAGGGAGAGGGTGTTGAGGAAGAAGAGGGCGACCACCACTTTCAGCAGATTGTAGCTTCTTCCATTCATGGCTTCTCCTTCTCTCCCTCTCTCCCTCTCTCTATGCGGAGCTTACGTGAATTCGATGGAAATGGCGGCGACGGAAATGGCGACGGAGTGTCGAAAGGAAGGGGCGACTTCAGTTGGGTTGACTAGGAATATTTTCTCGAAAGCTTGGTCGTGTCGTATCGTGTCTTTGGTTTGGTTAGAGCGATTTCTTCCTTGCGTGTTCCTCGCGGGTGTTCTTTTTCTCTTTCTCGATTTAAGGAATTTTCGTTTTCTGTCTTTCCAAGTTTCGTTTTATTTTCCTGCTAAGGATTAAAAAATGTGCTTTCGAATCCGGAGGAAATCACTAATCTTTGGTCGTCGAAGTTTTGAATTATACAAAATGTAATTAGTATCTTTGATCGTAAGCTTTTTTTTTTTTTGTTAATTAATGTAATTGTAAGTCGTTGCTTGTATAACTGTTGTTATTTTGTATGGACAACATTTCTAGATTTTACTTAAGAAAATTAAAGGAATCTCATTAAATTGATGATAAAGAGTCTTCATACAAGCAAAGATCAATAAGGCATCCCTATTCCAAAATTAAAATATAATAAACCGTTGCTACGGATACAAATTTTCTAAAAATTATAAATGAATCACCACAAATTTTGAATCAATGTACAATTCTAAGAAGAAACTTGATTTTTTTTTCCTCCATGCCTTCGAAGAAAAGGCTCCAATTGATTCTCGATTCTTGTTTCGATGGTAAGTTAGCTAAAAGTCTCATCTCCTTCAATGCCTTGCCTTCTCGAACCCATTGATACAGTTTTCGAAATCATATATTGTCCTGTCGATCTCTTCTTGAGTGTTCATCACGAACGGCCCGAGCTGCGCCACGGGCTCACCCAACGGCTCCCCTCCGACCAAGATGAACCTCAAGGGCTTGGTGGATTTGTTCCACACCTCGATCCCGTCTCCGTGGCCGAGGAGGAGGAGGTGGTGGGCGGTCACGGGTGAGGATTTCAAGATCCCGAAGACGCCCTCACCCTCGAGGACATAGACGAAGGCGTTCCACGAGGCGGGTATCAGCTGCTGCAGGTGAGCCCCTGGCTTGAGGGTGAAGTCCAAGTACATGGTGGGTGTTCTTGTGTAGACAGGGGATTTGGCTCCTAAAGCCTCTCCTGCTATGACTTTCACTTTGATCCCATCTACTGCAGCTTCTGCAATGTCTTTGCCTGATATTTCTTGGTACTTCGGTTCAGTCCTGCCATAGAAAAACCAGAGGTGGGAATCATTCTACTGTTAATGATAACTACTCGTTGTTAACCACATCAACAATAAAGGCAACGCTTGATGATTGAAAAGCTTAGCTATCTAGACAAGATATTTCCTACTGGGGAGACCGCCGTTAAGAGTACTGGCGGAGAAAATTGCTGCTGCAGACCTAGACTGAACTCACATTTTGTGTTTGGAGGAGAGGTTGACCCAGAGCTGTAACCCTTTTTGGGTTCCTTGACTTGCAGGCATCTCGGAATGAACAATCCCCCTCCCCGCAGTCATCCATTGTAGATCACCGGGTCCTATCGTCCCTTTGTGCCCTTCAAAATCTTCATGTGTCACGGATCCCTGATAAATCAACATCATTATTATTAGTACTTTTCACTTTTTAAGTGTAACAGTTAAAGTAATATGTAAAATTAGTTTTCATAAATTAAAATAAATTATCATTATTTGAAAAGAGAAATTTCTTTTATGATTGGACCCATACTGGTAGGAGAAATGATGCATCTCATCGTTGTCATCAATTACAATGGGATCCGAATTCCCACGCTAATGGCCCATGTAGGTACTCCAAATGATGAGTGGTGAAGATTGGGCAATTCCCCAACGTGAAACACAAAGTACAAACACACGCTGGGCAAAGGAAAAAACAAATAGATGCAAACTAGTTTTTTGGTCGTTTTAACACTTCCCGCGGCTCCCTCTGGGCTTTTAAGTGCATATGGTCTGTCAAACCTTGGACAAGAAAAAAGCTGTTGCGTTGCGTCTGTGAGGCGTGGCCTTTTGCATGCTCACCTAAAGTGGTTGCTTGCCGGCCACACCCGTAAGCCATAAAAACTAGAAATTTCCATCTATCGGTTTCACCGGTTTTGATGAAGTCATTCTTATTGGCTGATTCTCTTCCATGAGATAAGCAGGAACCCAGTATGAAAACAACCTCGTTGAAGACTTTTCTAGTTTTGCTCACTTCCTTGTAACAAACGTGATTCAACTCTCACTTTTATTGGTTTTTAAATGGACTTTTCATGCTTTTAACCAACTCAGGAATAGATTTATTGGACTTATAGGAGAGTCGAGAGTCGTCGAAATTGAACAAAACTTTCGTACCTGTAGCATGTAGGTGACGGTCTCGAATCCTGTTCAGAGAAAGCAAAAGAATCAAAACAGAGTCCATGAAATATGTCTACACTTATAATCCGCTCATATTGCTCCGTTTTCTTTTCAAGCATTCACCAACTCGCAAATCCATGATTCGAGAAGCCCAAGAAACACGAACCTCTGTGCGGATGGTCTGGAAATCCAGCAGGAGCAGTCACTGCAGACCAGAAAACCGGAAGAAATTAGAAAAGTAAAGAATTTGGAATTCTTATCCAGCATTGATCACAATTTTTGATTGAGTATAAGCAGAAGAACAAAAGAACAGAGAGAAAATATAGACACCTCACCTGAAAATTCATCCAAGACAAGGAAGGGGTCGAAATATCTCAGCTCAAACCTGGAAACGCAAGACACCCTCTTAGCCAAACCGTTCGGATTCGCGTTACGAAGACGAAAGCAAATGAAGATCGAGAAGGATCAATTCCCATCTCTCCTTACCGGCCAATGCTTCTCCTGACGATGGCCCCGACGCCCTCGTGTTGAGGCCTGGCCAGGAACTTCCTGGCCACCAACCGCGGCTCGCTGATCTCGCAAGAAACTTCTCTCTCCGTCATCTTCTTCTCCTCTTGATTCGGCTCGACCCTTCGGTGCAAGTTCTCTGTATTCGCGCTTGTGCTTGTGCTGGTGATCGAATTTTTGCTTTTGGTGAAGAAAAAGCTGGAGGCACTGGAGGGTATTTATAGGGAGGATTTGAAAAGAAAGGAGAAGGTAGGGAAGGAGGGAGAGGGAGGAGGAGGAAGGGACTGGTACAGTGACAGGTGTTCTTCTTCCTGAAACGGGGAAGGTCAAAGGGAAGCGTTCGGCTGGCCGAGCGGGCCCCCACCGTGCTCGAGTTCGATCTCTCTCTCTCTCCGTGTATTAATTTTTGTGGATTTTAATGCCATGCAAGGAGTGGCGTCAGCATATCGTGGACGTGATGTTGGGGGGCGAGGGCTCTCGATCTGGACCGTCGGTTCGAGTCGCTACGTCGGGATTCGATCCGTGACGAGCGGATGTCGTCGATGATGCGCTAGTCGCGTACAGAGTGGCCGGTGGGGCCCGCCGATTTCCATATTGTAAAGCGTTCTCCTCTCTTGTGGTATTCGTGGGATGTTCCGTTTTTCCGGTTCGTTAGCGGTGGGGCGTGACATTAAAATTTTCATTTTTCGAAAAAAATAAAATTTGGGGACCAAAATATCCGGCGGTCTTTTTCTCCCATTCATACCACCCACCAAATGCTTTTATTTGCAGCTTTAAATAAAATGTTGCGGCTTATATAATGTGTTTGAAAAACACCCTGCTGCTTCAAAGTTCAACAATACAACAATTTATAGCGGTGTTTAGAAAATTATCTCACCTAGTTTTGAATTGCTAGAAATTTTAAATATATGTTGTCGAACATTGAAAAAAACACAAGATTTCACAGCATAGTTATAGTTGAGCTAACGGCTTCTTAGGGCATGTATAACAAAATTTCTGAAATAAAAATCAATTTATGGCCAAAAATTCATTTTTCAATTTCTATTCCAATATGAATTTCTAAGTGAATAAACGTATTTGATAACAATTCAAAATTTATGTTTCTATAATAGAAATTCGTTTGATAACAAAATAAAATTTCTATCTCTAAGAGGGTGGCGAACAATGACCGGCGATTGGCGTCCATCTAGCGGTGGGCGGCCGACAACCGACATTCGATGGTAGGCGGCTGGCAACCTGCATCCCACAACGTGAGTGGGCGAGCAAGCGGGCGAATGAGCGGGCAAGCGGCGACTGACGATGGGCAGCCGGCATCCAACTAGCAATGGGCGAGCAACAGGCAGTAACGAGAGTGAATACTAAAAAGAGTCTTCATTTCTCATTTTTATTCAAAAAATAAAAAAGTTAAAAATTTTAACTTTTGATTTATACTCCAAATATATTTCTAGAATTAAAATATGTTCTAGAAATAGAAAAATAAAATTACATTATCAAATGAATTTATGCTCCAAACATATTCTACAGAGAAATAAATAAATAGAGAAACACAATTTTTGTCTAGCATGCCCTTGGTCAAACTCAAACTTGAAGTTGACCAATTGGGATAGCTCGCCGGTTTGGTTAGGTTATTAACTGGTGTAGTGACATAGTTAGCATTTTTCTAACTATAACTTTTACCCGTCACTTTTTAGATATTTAATAGAATAAAGTACCAAAAAAGTTTTAGACCTATTTCATTAGTGTCAATTCAATCATAAACATTTTAATTTGATCAATTTAATTATAAAATTTTTCATACCAATTGAGTTTATTTAGTCAATTTAGGTTATAAATTACTAACGGCCAGCTTTGATGTCGATATTTTTAGTAATATTTTGATTTTTTGAATTTTTTTTTCCTTTCATTTTGGCCGAGATGGTCAACAAGACCTGGTCAATTGGCGACGAAGGTCACAGTCCTTCCCCAAGTCCTAGGCAAGAGTGACAGCCCTTAGCAACCAAAATGAAAAGAAAAAAAAAGAGAAAATTTAATTAAAATTCATTTTTTATTGTAAAAATTGTTTATATTAGTATCAATCATGTCACGTAAAAAGATTAACATTCATGTTGTAGTTACAGTCAATATTGGCTGAAAATGACTCAATTGGCTTAATATAAATGAAAAATTTGTAATTAAATTAATACAAATGCAATCAGTTTGAGATTTTTTTTATACTTTCATCATTTTGAGCATAACACCGACAAAAAAAATTAAAAAAAGAGTATAACAGAAATTGTTATAACTTTCGGAAAAACTTTGAAAATTTACATATATCCTGCATTTCAACATTTTAATATTTTGAAAAAAATTCAGGTTTTCCGTGTACACTAAAGCTGAAGCATGCGCCCCGCAAATTTTGTGGAGGAAAACAGAACATGAGTCGGTCCATAAACGCCTTATTTGCTACTTTCCGAAATCCACTCAAAAGTTTAGACTTCTTTTTAGTGCAAAATATCTGAAACTCAGTTCGATATACAAATAATAATATGCACAATCATATAAAAATTTGCTGTAATCCTTTGAAATTTAAAATATCATCTTTCGATTTGCAAATTTTAGAGGGACAGTCTTGAGTAGAAAAAATTAGTGATTCTTTACGTACTCGAGATCGGCGTAATATTTTATCACGCAATTCTAGGACTAGATTAGATCTTGGGCTCCAATTCTAGAACTACATCAAATTTTTGGCAAATGCGTTGAGTTGAGCAAAATTGAACTTATTAAACAGTTTTTTTAAAAAAGGTAAGTGAAAATTTTACTGATATGTATAAATAAATAAATAAATAAAGCATACAAATTTGGCTCCTCAAGATATGTCTATGGATGGGCATGGGATGCGAGGCGTCGACCCAATTGGGGTGGTATTTTTTTTTTACGAGAGACAATTAGCCAGGAAAATTGTGGGAAGTGGGATGAGGATTTTGGCAGGGCAGGCTGTAATAGGCTTTCCCCACCCTGTCTATACGTTTTATGATTTCCCGATCTATAAACATGGAACTTTTTCACCATCGCCCGCGGTGGCCGAGTTGGTTGAGGCTTAGTACCCTTTACCGGACGAGGGGAGGAGTTCGAGACTTGCCGGACGCATAACGCGCGTCTTACCCGCGCTTGGGACTAGCGGTGGAAGGCCCCGGCGCCCCAGGGGTTTACTCTCCACCGCGAAGCGGCGTGCGGAGGTTCCTGGTACCAAAAAAAAAAAAAAAAAAAAAAAAACATGGAACTTTTTCTTTATAAAAAGACATATCAATTGAACATTTCTAAGGTTTTATTTGTTTCGAAAAATGAATAATTTGCGAAAATTATCCTAATTATATTGCTTCAAATAATTAATTGATAAAAAAATCTTTTTATTATCAATAGTAATTAATGTCTAAATATTTCATGAATAATGCATATATTTTTTATTTATTTAATTTTGTAAGTAAGATAAATGATTATATGAGAAAAAATATTTTTCAAATTATTTATTCTTCACAAAAAAAAAAAAAAATAGAGCCTAAGCACTTTTTTTGGCTCTTAGGATTCAATTCCTCCGTTCATCCTGCCCATATCTGGTCAACTAATCAGGGACGTCACGTCGCCGTTAAGCGTGCGATCATCCTCCCGACTCCTAAGCCCCCTTTTTTTCCTCGTTGACCTAGTACTCCCCTTTTTAATGCTGCTTTATTCGACCACGTAATTTGATTCAAAGTCGAACACGTTAAACAGCAGTGACATCGAAGCATCGTCCGCCGCATGTCATCCTCCTCCTCCTCCTCCTCCTCCTTCACCGACTCGACAATGTGAATTACCTAATTTCGTGTTGATAGCCGTTTGGAATCTAGCTGCCTTAACTAAGGATCATATCATATAATCCAAAATCCAACACATCACATTTGATGATGTTTTCAACACCTTAAGAGATGTCCAATCACACGGAGTAATAAAATCGAGTCGAATCGACTAAAGCTAAATTGGATCTACTATGCACACCTTATCCATAAAATATACACACACATATATGGCCAACATAAAACTTGGTGATCTTAGATGAGGAATTGTATGATTTATTTACCCAAATGCAATGTTTTCAAGATCATAACAAAGATTATATTAGATGGTCGAGCAATGAAATTTGATTGAGTCAACTAAATAGAATGGAGTTGCAAAAATAAAATTAAAAAAAGCCCAAAAAAGGAAGCTCGACTTTAGATCAATCAAATGGTTGGGTTGGGATTGGGTCGAGTTGAAAATTATTCGACCCAAATTGATCAATTTAATTCATCGGGTAATACAAATCTAGCATCAATTGCTAAAAGGCCTTCATATTTATCCAAAATTAGGAAACTCGTACCCAAATTGAATAAGAGCATGGAACGAGCGAGCCATGAAATTTAATGATGGCAAAAGAAAGTTATAGACGTAGATTGAATCCATTTGATACTTATATTATTTTGAGTTTTACATTTTTGATTTACTCATAACTTATTTACTTAATATGATTAATTTATGTAATAATTCATTTAATTAGATATGAATTAAGAATTATTACATAAATTTGATAATCCATTTTGGCACGTACCTGTTGGCAACGTAATTTCCCGGGTACGGCTTTCCAAATAATGCACGCATGCGTCAGACTCACGTGATTCGGATGGACTGCATATGGTAAGAGGAGAGCTATCAATTGGGTCCCACGAACTCCGAACCCCTAGTGGGCCCCTATAGACAACGTTAACTAGAGGCAACATCATGGGAGTCCAGTGACGTCACTGCTGGAGAAGCATGACGAACGAAAGACTCGTTCCCAAATCAAAGTGCTATGTAGAGATAAAGTTGAATTGACAGGTCAGCACTATGAATAGGCATCAGATCTATCCAGCGAATGGTAAGTACAGAGTCTTCATGATTAAATATTCTAATGAGATACATATCCACACTAGAGTAGAATTCTTACGGGTGCCCAGACAAAGGAGAAGAAAAGGCATAGATGCACCAGAAGAGGATGAAATGAGAGAACAGATCAGGTGGAGGGGAAAAGGAAATATGATGTTCACAGGGAAAGGTTTGCTATTGGAAATCTTAGTTGGAATAAATTAGGACGAGGAGAAATATTCATGGTGCAAGATTGAATGAAGAGGAGAACAATGCACGACGATCGGGGAACCTGAACGAAAACAAATTGATATTTGCTTGTCAAGTCGCGATGCTTATTGTTCTGTGCAGTAGAGATGCATGCAAGCTTGCCATTAAGAGCCTAAGCATGCTTAATTGAGCCCCAGAGAACATTTACAACATAAATTTGCTTTGAAATGGTAAAGCAAGGATCCATATAGCTTGGCCCTTTACCATTACCACCAATGTGTTGCTGTGATCATAGACAAATGTTTTGGCAAATTGGTAAAAAAGAAAACATCTGGGAAAAAGATAAGAGAACCTCATCATTTAGCAAAAATTACATGATCTAGATAATACGCTAGCACATGTAGGTGAAATAAATTCCATTGTTATAGTATCAATGTGTTGAATATTCTCAAGAAGTCACAGCAATTTTCAAAAATAACACTTGAAATTAGCCTGTCAGAAAACCTTTTCTAGTCAATTATTTTTTAGGAAACCTCAAGGCTTCCAAATCCTCACGGCAGACTCCTATAGGTTTGTTAAGGCATGGGACCAAATCAAGATAGTTCCTGCTTCTGCTCTTTTACGTGCTACACAAGTTCTCGTCAAAAGCTAAAGTGTTAGGAACAATACCCACAGTTTTGTAAGTATAGTTCTCAACACCCTCAGTATCAGCTACACTTTATCTAGTAGGCGGAAGGGGTGTGTATGGTCTGGGTGGGCGGTTCCCGACTTAGAATTGGGAACCGCCAACTAAGAATCGGTTCCAAAATATTGGAATTGGGAATCACCCGCTAGTTGCATGGATCCACTCGGGAACCGGACCACTAGTCTGGTCTGATTCCCAGGTGCATCCATAGAACCGGTCCAACCTCCGCGCCTTCCCCTTTTTGCCCTCCTCACATCTACTTATTATGGCTCTCCGGACCATGGTAACTTTATTCTCCTCAGGTACTAGCGCTGTGGTGATGGCGGTCGCAACCCTCGCGGCGCTTCCATCCCGACCACCGCCACCATCTTTGCCACCACCTCCGCCATCTCTCGCTCCTCCCTCGAGACCGACAATGAGGAGGTAACGGGGACGATTGAGTCATTCTTAAACCTGGAGTTTGCTCATGTCCCCAAAAATGAGGATGATGGGGGGAGGCCTGAGATGGGGGAGGAGGAAAAGGGTAGGTAGAAGCGGGATGAGCCCAACAACGAAGAGGACAATAGTGATAGTGAATTCGGAGGGGGCGACAAAGATGGCGACGGCATGGAGAGAGAGTTCAAGTTCGAGGTGGGGAAAGAGAATCAACTCACTATTTCGCCGAGTTCAGACTAGGACTCAAAGGGAGATGAGTAAATTCGGAGGTGAATTGGAGAGGAAAAGGGAACTTGGGGAGATTTTGAATTAAGAGAGACAAGATGGAGTAGGAGAGTAGTGAATTGAGATAAGATGGTGATTGGAGCCCTAAATCGTAGATTTGCTAATTTCAATTTTTTTTAAATATTACAAATTAATATATTATTATAATATAACCGCTCCGGTTCGGGTGGGCGGATCTGCCCATGGAACCAAAAACCGGACCGGTACCCACCGGTTCCCATAAATTGGAACTAGGAACTAGATTGGTTCCCTTAAGAACCATCGATTCCAGGCAGTCCGAACAGGTCCCGGTTCTTTTGCACACCCATATTAGGCGAATATAGCCACATTGATGAGGATAAGCACAATTACTGAAAATAGGAGCACAATGACCTAACTAAGAGGGATACGAAATAAAATCATGAGAGAAGCACTAGACCTTGTAAAACACCCATTTTACCAAAAGTCCAAACTATCAAAGAATTTGCACAAAATGCATATCAAGCATACTCCTCAAAAGGGGATACAAGAGTCAAATTTACCATGAAACATTAATGATGGTGAGAAAGATTGAGTTTCTTTGATAACTAAGTATTCTCTCTGAATTCAAAAGGCTATTATAGATATTTGATCAAAGATAGTTTTGGTGACTTCGTTCAATCTATATCCTATATCAAAAACCAATTGTTGAAAGAAACATGAGTCTAAAATCCTTTACTGTCATCCTGCTACAATTCCTAAACAAAGTTAACAAAGGTCCTTTCCACTTGTACTGAAACTGATATTCTGTGTTTCAGGCTAATTCTTACAGCCAAACCCCAATTAGTCATGCCAAGAATGATGCCAACATGTAGATCCAATTTCCACTTTAACTAAAAACTGTGGTACCACCTAAAAACTTGTAGCATGCACCCATTAAGCCATAAAGGGGAAGAGAACAAATGATTTTCATACTCCCTCAAGACTATCCTACACATGCAGAAATCATAAGCACTAAAGAATGAATTCGAAGACCAAACCATCCTTCTCATACCGTGCAATGGCCGTCTACAAAGATGACATGAGTCGAAACGGTAATTCAGTGACCCTAGAGGAAACATATGCATTGTACCAATCAGTAACCTTGTGGAATAAGTCTGCATATTCATAGCGGATGATAAGAAGTGTTGGCTCCTCAATCCACTGCAATCAAGAGAGATAATGTTAGAGAGATATAAAATGAAATGACGAGCAGAGAAAACAGAGAGAAGAAAGTAGAAACAGTCCAGATAAAAAGAAAAATAAACAGCTAACGGGAAAAAACCACCTGTCCAACCAGATTAGTCTGGACTATAGATCCTAAAAACTTTTGTTCTCGTCTTTCCCAGAATCTAGGGAATACATAATCAGCCGTGAGCAATTTCAGTTTGGCCAGAATTCCAGCTTTGCAATAACCGTTGGTTCTGCGAGGCCATTATCGATTACGAAAGGAAAGAGCTACAACAAAAAACCACCTGTCCAACTGAATTTACCTAGAATCTAGATCTCTCTATTCTATGCGGTTGCCATCATTCCCAGAATCTAGGAGATAAACTAATCACTTGTTAGCTACTCAGCTTTTCATTATCACTGGTCCCCTAACTGTAATAGCATTCAATTAACTACATATCTGAAAATGCATAGCAATCATATTGCGCTCCCCCGACAAATGACATAATTTCGGAAGAAGAGGGCGACCACCACTTTCAGCAGATTGTAGCTTCTTCCATTCATGGCTTCTCCTTCTCCCTCTCTCTATTTCGAGCTTACGTGAATTCGATGGAAATGGCGGCGACGGAAATGGCGACGGAGCGTCGAAAGGGAGAAGCGAGTTCTGTTGGGTTGACCAGAAAGCTTGGTCGTGTCGTGTCTTTGGTTAGAGCGATTACTTCCTTCCGTGTTCCTCGCGGGTGTTCTTTTTCTCTTTCTCGATTTAAGGAATTTTTGTTTTCTGTCTTTTAAAGTTTCGTTTTATTTTCCTGCTAAGGATTAAAACATGTGCTTTCGAATCCGCAGGAAATTACTTGAATTATACAAAATGTGATTAGCATCTTTGATCATAAGCTTCTTCTTCTTTTTTTTTTCTTTTTTGTGAATTAATGTAATTGTAAGTCAAGTCATTCCGTGCATAACTACTGCTATCTTGTATGGACAGCATTTCTGGATTTTACTTACGAAAATTAAAGAAATCTCATTAAATTGATGATAAAGAGTCTTCATACAGGCAAAGATCAATGAGGCATCTCTATTCCAAGATTAAAATATAATAAATCGTTGCTACTGATACAAATTTTCTAAAAATCACAAATGAATCACCACAAATTTTGAATCAATGTACAATTCTAAGAAGGAACTTGATTTTTTTTTTCTCTATGCCTCCAAAGAAAAGGCTCCAATTGATTCTCGATTCTTGTTTCAATGGTAAGTTAGCTAAAAGTCCGATCTCCTCCAATGCCTTGCCTTCTCGAACCCATTGACACAGTTCTCGAAATCATATATCGTCCTGTCAATCTCTTCTTGAGTGTTCATCACGAACGGCCCGAGTTGCGCCACGGGCTCGCCCAACGGCTCGCCTCCGACCAAGATGAACCTCAAGGGCTTGGCGGATTTGTTCCACACCTCGATCCCGTCTCCGTGGCCGAGGAGGAGGAGGTGGTGGGCAGTGACAGGCGAGGATTTCGAGATCCCGAAGACGCCCTCGCCCTCGAGGATGTAGATGAAGGCATTCCACGAGGCGGGTATCGGCTGCTGCAGGTGAGCCCCTGGCTTGAGGGTGAAGTCCAAGTACATGGTGGGTGTTCTTGTGTAGACAGCGGATTTGGCTCCTAAAGCCTCTCCTGCTATGACTTTCACTTTGATCCCATCCACTGCAGCTTCTGCAATGTCTTTGCCTGATATTTCTTGGTACTTCGGTTCAGTCCTGCCATAGAAAAACCGGAGGTGGGAATCATTCTACTGTTAATGATAACTACTTGTTGTTAACCACATCAGCAATAAAGGCGATGCTTGATGATTGAAAAGCTTAGCTATCTAGACATGATTTTTCCTACATGGCAGACCGCCATTAAGGGTACTGGAGGAGAAAATTGCTGCTGCAGAACTAGACTGAACTCACATTTTGTGTTTGGAGGAGAGGTTGACCCAGAGCTGTAACCCTTTTTGAGTTCCTTGACTTGCAGGCATCTCGGAATGGACAATCCCCCTCCCCGCGGTCATCCATTGTAGATCACCGGGTCCTATCGTCCCTTTGTGCCCTTCGAAATCTTCATGTGTCACGGATCCCTGATACATCAACATCATTATTATCAGTACTTTTCACTTTCTAAGTGTAACAGTCAAAGTAATATTTAAAATTAATTTTCGTGAGTTAAAATAAATTATCATTATTTGAAAAGAGAAATTTCCTTTATGATCGGACCCATATGGGTGATCACTAGTAAGAGAAATGAAGCATCTCATCATTGTCATCAATTACAATGGGATCCGAATTCCCACACTAATGGCCCATGTAGGTACTCTAAATGATGAGTGGTGGAGATTGGGCAATTCCCCAACATGAAACACAAAGTACAAACACATGCTGGGCAAAGGACAAAACAAATAGATGCAAACTAGTTTTTTGGTCGTTTTAACGCTTCCCGCGGCTCCCTCTGGGCTTTTAAGTGCATATGGTCGGTCAAACCTTGGACAAGAAAAAAGCTGTTGCCTTGCGTCTGTGAGGCGTGGCCTTTTGCATGCTCACCTAAAGTGGTTGCTTGCCGGCCACGCCCGTAAGCCATGAATACTAGAAATTTCCATCTATCGGTTTCACCGGTTTTGATGAAGTCATTCTTATTGGCTGATTCTCCTCCATGAGATAAGCAGGAACCCAATATGAAAACAACTTCATTGAAGACTTTTCTAGTTTTGCTCACTTCCTTCTAACAAACGTGATTCAACTCTCACTTCTATTGGTTTTTAAATGGACTTTTCATGCTTTTTACCAACTCAGGAATAGATTTATTGGACTTATAGGAGAGTCGAGAGTCGTCGAAATTGAACAAAACTTTCGTACCTGTAACATGTAGGTGACGGTCTCGAATCCTGTTCAGAGAAAGCAAAAGAATCAAAACAGAGTCCATGTAATATGTATACACTTATAATCCGCTCATATTGCTCCGTTTTCTTTTCAAGCATTCACCAACTCGCAAATCCATGACTCAAGAAGCCCAAGAAACACGAACCTCTGTGCGGATGGTCTGGAAATCCAGCAGGAGCAGTCACTGCAGACCAGAAAACCGGAAGAAATTAGAAAAGTAAAGAATTTGGAATTCTTGTCCAACATTGATTACCATAAAGATTGAGCATCATCAGAAGAACAAAAGAACAGAGAGAAAACAGAGACACCCCACCTGAAAATTCATCCAAGACAAGGAAAGGGTCGAAATATCTCAGCTCAAACCTGGAAACGCAAGACACCCCTTTAGCCAAACTGTTCGGATTCGCGTTACGAAGACGAAAGAAAATGAAGATCGAGAAGGATCAATTCCCATCTCCCTTACCGGCCAATGCTTCTCCTGACGATGGCCCCGACGCCCTCGTGTTGAGGCCTGGCCAGGAACTTCCTGGCCACCAACCGTGGCTCGCTGATCTCGCAAGAGACTTCTCTCTCCGTCATCTTCTTCTCCTCTTGATTCGGCTCGACCCTTCGGTGCAAGTGCTCTGTATTCGCGCTTGTGCTTGTGCTGGTGATCGAATTTTTGCTTTTGGTGAAGAAAAAGCTGGAGGCACTGGAGGGTATTTATAGGGAGGATTTGAAAAGAAAGGAGAACGCAGGGAGGGAGAGGAAGGGACTGGTACAGTGACAGGTGTTCTTCTTCCTGAAACGGGGAAGGTCAAAGGGAAGCGTTCGGCTGGCCGAGCGGGCCCCCACCCTGCTCGAGTTCGATCTCTCTCTCTCTCCGTGTGTATTAATTTTTGTGGATTTTAATGCCATGCAAGGAGTGACGTCAGCATATCGTGGACGTGATGTCGGGGGGCGAGGGCTCTCGATCTGGACCGCCGGTTCGAGTCGCTACGTCGGGATTCGATCCGTGACGAGCGGATGTCGTCGACGATGCGCTGGTGGCGTACAGAGTGGCCGGTGGGGCCCGTCGATTCCATATTGTAAAGTGTTCTCCCCTCTTGTGGTATTCGTGGGATGTTCCATTTTTCCGGATCGTTAGCGGCGGGGCGTGACATTAAACTTTTCATTTTCGAAAAAAATAAAATTTTGGGGACCAAAATATCCGGGGTCTTTTTCTCCCATTCATACCACCCACCAAATGCTTTATTTGCACCTTTAAATAAAATGTTGCGGCTTATATAATGTGTTTGAAAAACACCCCGCTGCTTCAAAGTTCAACAATACGACAATTTATAGCGGTGTTTAGAAAATTATCTCACCTAGTTTTGAATTGCTAGAAATTTTAAATATATGTTGTCAAACATTAGAAAACACAAGATTTCATAGAATAGTTATAGTCGAGCTAATAGCTTCTTAGGGCGCGTATGATAAATTTTCTAAAACATAAATCAATTTATGGCCAAATTTTGATTTTTTAATTTCTATTCCCAAAATAAGTTTCTAAGTATATGTTTGATAACAATTCAAAATTTCTGTTTCTATAATAGAAATTCGTTTGATAACAAAATAAAATTTCTATTTCTAAAAGGGCGGCAACCGATGACTGGCGATCGGCTTACGGCATCCATCTAGTGGTGGGTGGCTGGCAACCGGCGTCTAGCAATGGGCGGCCGGCGACCGACGATGAGTGGCCTGCATCCTATGAGCGATGGGTGAGCAATAGACAATAGCAAGAGTGAACAATAAAAAGAGGATTCATTTCTCATTTTTATTCCATAAATAGAAAAGCTAAAAATTTTAGCTATTAATTTTTGCTCTAAATCTATTTTTGAAATTGAAATTTTTCCTGGAATAGAAAATAAAATTGTGTTACAAACGGTTTTCTATTCTTAACGTATTTCGAGTAATAGAAAAAAAAAAGAAATAGAAAAATAGAAATTTTGTCATACGTGTCCTTAGTCAAACTGAAACTTGAAGTTGACCAATTGGGATAGCTCACCAGTTTTGTTAGGTTATTAATTGGTGTAGTGACATTGTTCATAGTTTAGCATTTTTCTAACCATAACTTTGACCCGTCGCTTTTTAGATATTGAGTAGAAGAAAGTACAAAAAAGTTTTGGACCTTCTTTATTAGTGCTAATTTAGTTATAAACATTTTAATTTGGTTGATTTAATCATAAAAATTTTCATGTCAATTGAATCTATCTAGTTAATTTGAGTTATAAATTAATGACGGCCCCTCTAGTGTTGACATTTTTTATAGTATTTTAATTTTTATATATTTTTATATATTATTTATTTTTTCCTTTCATTTTGGCCGGGATGGTCAACAAGCCCTCATTAGCCGTTGGCAAAGGTCACAACTCTAGCCCAAGTCCTAGGCAAGAGCGACAACCCTTGGCAACCAAAATGAAAGGAAAAAAAAAAGAAAAATTAATTAAAATTCATTTTTTATTGTAAAAATTGTTTACATTAGTGTCAATTGTGTCATGTAAGAAGACTAACCTTCATGTCAATGATTATGGTCAATATTGGCCAAAAAGAACTCAATTAGCTTAATATAATCGAAAGATTTATGAATGAATTAATATAAATGCAATGGGTTTGAGATTTTTTTCCTTACTTTCATCATTTTGAGCATAACACTGACAAAAGAAAAAAAAGAGTATAACAGAAATTAATATAACTTTCCGAAAAACTTTGAAAATTTACTTATATCTTGCATTTCAACATTTTAATATTTTGAAAAAATTTCAGGTTTTCCGTTTACACTAAAGCCGAAGCATGCGCCCCGCAAATTTTGTGGAGGAAAACAGAACGTGAGTCAGTCCATAAACGCCTTATTTGCTACTTTCCAAAATCCACTCAAAAGTTTAGACTTCTTTTTAGTGCAAAATATCTGAAACTCAGTTCGATATACAAATAATAATATTCATAATCATATACAAATTTGCTGTAATCCTTTGAAATTTAAAATATCATCTTTCGATATGCAAATTTTAGAGGGATAGTCTTGAGTAGAAAAAATTAGTGATTCTTTACGAACTCGAGATCGGCATAATATTTCATCACGCAATTCCAGAATTAGATTAGATCTTGGGCTCCAATTCTAGAACTACATCAATTTTTTGACAAATAAGTTGAGTTGAGTAAAATTGAACTTATAAAACAGATATTTAAAAAAAAGGTAAGTGAAAATTTTACTGATATGTATAAATAAATAAATAAATAAATAAATAAATAATCATACAAATTTGGCTCCTCAAGATATGTCTACTGATGGGCATGGGATGAGAGGCCTCGACCCAACTAAGGTGGTTTTTTTTTTTTTACGAGAGACAATTAGCCAGGAAAATTGTGGGAAATGGGATGCGGATTTTGGCAGAGCAGGGCTGTAATAGGCTTGCCCCACTCTGTCTATATGTTTTAAGATTTGCCGATCTATAAACATGGAACTTTTTCTTTATAAAAAGACATGCTAAACATTTGTTTCTCGAAAAATGAATAATTTGTAAAATATTTTTCTAATTATATCGCTTCAAATAATTAATTGATAAGAAATCTTTTCATTATCAATAGCAATTAATGTCTAAATATTTCATGAATAATGAAAATATTATTTATTTATTCAATTTCATAAACTATATAAATGATTATATGAGGAAAAATATTTTTTAAATTATTGGTTCTTTACGAAAAAAAAATGGAGCCTGAGCACCTTTTTTTTATTGGTTGGTCCTTAGGAATTCAATTCCTCTGTTCATCCTGCCCATGTCTGGTCAACCGATCAAGGAAGTCACGTCGCCGTTACGCGTGCGATCATCCTCCCGACTCCTAAGCCCCCTTTTTTTCCTCGTTGACCTAGTAGTCCCCATTTTAATGCTGCTTTATTCGACCACGTAATTTGTTTCAAAGTCGAACACGTTAAATAGCGGTGACATCGAAGTATCGTCCGCCGCATGTCACCCTCCTCCTCCTCCTCCTCCTCCTTCACCGACTCGACAACGTGAATTACGACGGGAGCGACCTAATTTCGTGTCGATAGCTGTTTGGAATCTAGCTGCCTTAACTAAGGATCATATCATATAATCCAAAATCCAACACATCACATTTGATGATGTTTTTAACACCTTACAAGTTGTCAAATCGGACGGAGTAATAAAATCGAGTCGAATTGACTAAGGCTAAATTGGATTTATCATGCACGCCTTATCCATAGAAAATATATATATAGATATATATGGTTAATATAAAACTCGATGACCCTATATGAGGACTTGTATGATTTATTTACCCAAATGCAATGTTTTCAAGATCATAACAGAGATTATATTAGATGGTCAAGCAATGAAATTTGATTGAGTCAACTAAATAGAATGGAGTTGCCAAAAAAAAAAAATGCCCACAAAAGGAAGCTCGACTTTAGACCAATCAAACGGGTGGATTGTGATTGGATTGAGTTAAGATTGATTCGATCCAAATTGATCAATTTAATTCATTGGGTAATACAAATTTAGCATCAATTGCTAAAACACCTCCACATTTATCCCAAATTAGGAAATTTATACCTAAATTGAATAAGAACATAGAGCAAGCCAACTGTGAGATTAAATTATGGCAAGAAATAGTCATAAATGTAGGTTGAATCTATTTGATATTTATATTATTTTGAGTTTTAAATTTTTAATTTATTTATAACTTATTTCCTGAATATGATTAATTTATATAATAATTCATTTAATCAGATATGAATTAAGAAATAAATTTAATAATCCATCTTGGCACATACTTGTTGCTGTTGGCAACGTAATTTCCCGGGTCCGGCTTTCCAAATAATGCACGCATGCGTCAGACTCACGTGATTCAGATGGACTGCAAATGGTGAGGGGGAGAGCTATCAATTGGGTCCCACGAACTCCGAACCCCCGAGTGGGCCCCAACAGACAACGTTAACCAGGGGCAACATGGGAGTCCAGTGACGTCACTGCTGGAGAAGCATGACGAACGAAAGGCTCGTCCCCGGTTGGGGCCCCGCCCACGTCACCGGATCATCACCATCCCGTCACGCCGGGCGGGGTCAAAGTCCGGAGCCCCTTCGGATTTAAAGTCCAATCGCTTTCGTCGCCGTCGCCCACAAGCAAAAGCGGAATAGCGGATCACAGTTTTGCCATTTTCCAACGTTTTTTCCCGACGGTTTCGTATGACAAAGGGAAGAACGTTGGAAGTCGCACGTCTTCGTTTGTTTTCGGTCGTTGGAAACCACACGAGGACGTCATATTTGCGTTGCTTTCTTGTCACTCCCTTCGGCCCCATTCATTTCAGTGATTTCCCCACAAAAGCTACGTAAACACACGCTTAGGAGAGGAAAATCTCAAGTGCAGCCCGGGATCACCCGTCTCGAGCCCGGGCTCGAAGAGGCTTGGACTCAATCGACGAGGTCTCGTATGCAAGCGTCGGGGGTCGAGTAATATTTTGGAAAGTGATTTGTAATTTTTGAGATTTGACATTGGCTATAAAAGAATTACTGTTGACTTGTTTTTTTCTAAGGTATCTAGATATTGAAAAATTAGAAACATATTTATTGACGGTGGATTATTCGCGGCAAATGAATCTTTAATCATGCATTTGTTGTCGTATGCTAATGAGTGAAGGCACTGTGAACTTTAATGGAATATACTTAGCCTAAAGCTTCCATCCCCAAAAGAGAAGACAACATTTGGTCCCTCACGCACTGGTCAATCACATATGTTGATTATGTGAATCTCGCTTGAGAAAATTCAATGATTGTTGATTGCATGTGATCCATAATGCATCACAGGCTTGGAAGAATATTATATTTCTTCACCAATGTGATAGCTGATAAAAGTACATGTACAATCATAATAAGCACATGAGGCTGCATTTTAATACAAAATTCATATAGTGCAAGCTGGCAGAGATGATTGAGCTCATTTTGCCATGCCGCATGGACCCAGTTCCCTTTTGAAAAAAAAGAAAAATTAAGAAAGACAGTGAGCAACCGAGGAAGGTTCACGGACACTCATTGCCTTGAGGTCTAAGTCAAAGGAAATTACTGGAAAGCTCCCAAGTTGCTTATTAGATTAGGTGAAAAAGTCACCTTTTTCTCTGTCTTCGATTGAAGAAAGCGTGCTTTTTTATCCAAGCTTTTGATTCGTGAATCACAGATATTGACACATTTTGTGCATGATTCCCATGCTTGCGAATCGAGCCACCAATAAAACTGGCTAGAGAAAATTTTCTCCAACTGGAGATGGAAGAAAACACGACTTATCAAAAGTGCATTAAGGTATGCAATTTATGATAATGGTCAGCTACTCTTTTATGTTTTAGGGTGACAAATCCATGATGCTGGTCAACTACTCCTTTAATTCGGGTTGAGCATGCTCTCATTGCCTTTAAAATTGCCGTTGATTTGGTGGTCCACGTTAGAGCTATCAAATAGGCAAGTTTAAATTGACCTATTTATTTAATAACCTTTACTTGATCCTTTCTCAGTTCAATTCATATTACTAAAATGCATCCATTTTTAATCCAACCGACAAAAACCTATATCCACCTAATTGACCAACTTTAAGTTCTTCTTGTGTATATATAATTTGGATTGAACAAATTCATATCTAATCTAACCCATGAAAACCTGTATCCACCTAATAACCCACTTTAACCTCTTCATATGTATATGTTGTTCAGATAAAATCGATGTTTCGATTATGAGATGCTAAAGAGTTGACTTTTAATATTGTATAGAATTTTCAATATTTGTATTGACACATAGGGAAAATAAGAGAAAGTTAGTAATTGGCAGAGAATTTATAAAATCTTAACAATAATCATTGTGAAGGAATTGAAATCTCAATTAGTTGAAATATAAGGTATTGATTAAGATGATTTATATTGACTATGGATTGCACCGACAAGAATTAAGATAAGAATATTATGTAAACATAGCAATGCCAAATGCAACAAAGGAAAGTACTCCAATAGCTAATATATATATTGGGGGAGGGGAGAGGAAGTTGTCTTGAAATTATCAATAAGGGTGAAGTCAAGCTCATTTTGTGGGCTCACAAACATTTCATTAAACTTGGAACAGTTCAAGAAAGTCTGCTATTTTTCAGAGAGGGCGAAGCGAGTGTTATAGAGAGGGCTAATGGCCCGTTTGGTCTGGCTTTTGGGGAGTGTATTTGCAAAAATGCAAATATCTTTGGGTGAATGGGGTTTTCTGAAATTTAAATAGCATTTGGTGAATTGTAATTGTAAAGTGTATTGAAAAACAACTTTGGAAATTTGCATTTTGAAAGGACTTTTATTAAATTAAAAAAAAAAAAAAATATTTGTATATGTTTTTTTTGAAGTCCAACCATTGGATCACCGGATCTGGCGGCAAGATGGCTAGATCTGGCCCTCGAATGGTCGTCGGTAGAGGTGTGCAAAAGAATCGGGACCTGTCCGGACCACTTGGAACCAAACCGGGACTGCCCGGAACCGGTGGTTCTTGAGGGAACCAGTCCGCTTCTCAGTTCCAATTTATGAGAATCGGTGGGTACCGGTCTGGTTCACGGTTCTATGGACGGATCCATCCACCCACCCACTCGGACCGGACCGATTATATTAAAATAATATATTAATTTTTAATATTTAAAAAATGAAATTACAAATTAACGAACCCAAATCAAATAATTAAAAAAATAAATTAAAGTCGGAAAAAAGTCCAAAGCGCACCAAATGGAGAGGCACTGATATCCAGTCAAACCAAATGGAGAGACGCTAAAGCTAAAAGTCCAAAGTGCACCTTGACAAAACGTCAAGCAATTGGTGGGCAAAAAGCAAGCATGTGAAGAAGCAGGGCTGCAGGAGGAGGATAAGAAGAATAGGTTAGGAGGCGAAGAACCAACAACTTTGGTAAAACCTAAGTTGTTTCTTGTCAAGATTGTAGCTTTCGAGAAAATGATATTATTATTATTGTGAGACCGGTTCTATGAATCCACCTAGGAACCGGAATGGACTAGCGGTCCAGTTCCCGGGTGGATCCATGCAATTAATGGGTGAATCTCAATTCCAATTTTTTGGAACCGGTCCTTAACAGGCGGTTCCCGGTTCTAAGTCAGGAGTCGCCCGCCCAAACCATGCACACCCCAAGTCGCCCAACCTTGGCAATCGTCGCTTGGGGTCGCGCGACCCAAGCGTCGCCTGAGGTTCGGCGACGGTTGCCGGGGTCGAGCGACCCTCAGGCAGCAGTCGTTGGCCTCCGATCGGCTTCTTCGTGTGGTGGTTTTGGAGAAGATGAACAGTAACCAAAACTTGCATTCCGAAAATGCAAGTTCCCAAAGGACGTCCAGACCTACTTTGGATTAAAGGCCCTTAGAGTCATTTGGAGATGTAATTGCATCTTGCCAAAATCGCTCAAAAAATTGAACTAAACATGTTTACATTTGGCTAAGGGACTTTAGAGTCCCAAAGCCCATTCCAAAGCTGAACCAAATTGGGCTTAAGTTTTAGTAAATTGAAAACCCATTTAACATCAATTTTTTTTTTTTGGGTTTTGTCAATGAACCCATTTTCTAAATATAACTAACACATCTAATGACTCAGCCCATCAAATACTATTTAGGAAATAGGTCTATTACCCATTTTGATAGGTCTAGTCGATGTATGCCTCATCAAGTAAATGGTCCGCCGATGTCCTCGATGCATTGAGCTTGGATCTATGCAAGAATTTCCCCTTGTTCAGGACAATCACGTCACCTTATTGCGGAATTGTTGCGTCGTAGCGCGTTGTTACTCCCACCATTCGTCCATATAATCTGGAACTCGGCCACTTCAATAGCCAAGCATTCATCAAACAACCTCGTCAAAACTCAAAAGCGCGATGCCCCTATTGGAGTTCGCAGTAGAGATGCAGCTTCGCCAACGATTACTAAGTGGAAACTCTTGAAGAAAGACATTTTTATTTCCCTAAAACGGAGACAACACGACTTCGACCGCAGATGGGCCTTGAGCGAGCGTCCAGGCCCAACGGAGTAGACGGCGAGAGGCCCATGGGCCCAAAAGGAATCCACCTTCTCGGCGCGCGCGTCATCTTCCTCGTCTTCCTCCTCCTTCAGCTCGTCGCTCGCGCGGGGTTTTGCAGTCGCTAAAACCCTACTCAACCGGAGCAAGGAAAAGGGCAGTGAAGCGACGAGGTTCCGAGGCCAGGGACGCAGTAACGAAGCTCGAAGCCTTCGTCGAACCTTCTCGCGGGGTTGAACCACTTCAGGAGCGGCGAACTAGGGACCGGTCGGAAGTTAGGAGTCGAGCGGCTTGGCCTCTGACGGTGAGTAACACCAATAACAACGCCTGCATTCGCGAGTTTGAAGTTATCATCGTGCTGGAGAGTTGTTAATTGGCCAGAACATGCGAGCGACTGTTGGATAGGAGATGATGATGCTTGCTTATTGTCGGATTGATGTGCGCGCTTGCTTTTACGGTTGTTGCTCTGAATTCCCGCAGTGCTCTCATTTCTCGTGCTCTTTTCTGCCCTAGCTTGAAATCTTTCATTTCCTACGTGTTAACGTAGGAGTAGTTAAACGTGGTATTAACTATTTAGGACGTACGTGACTTTGTTGGGTGCTGTAAGATCAGAGGGTTTAAGTTCCTCGTACTTCACAGGTTAACCGGCTCTTCTAGCGATGGGTGTAAGATTAGTTTTTGAGAGCTTTTCTTGTCTGGGTCTGTTGGTTTTTCCTTCTATCGGTGAGGATCCAGTTAGATTTCTCATTGGTGTTGTGTCTGTTGGAGTTGTTCTAGGAAATGTCTGCTGAGGCGAAATTAAGGGTGAAGCTAAAGAAGAAGCTTAAACCTGCCATTCGGAATCCAAAGAAGCTTGGAGAAGGAAATGTTGTTGCTGTGAATCAATCTTTTCGCAAGGATGATAAAGTTTTCAAGAGAGGGAAGGAATTGAGGAGGGATCGGAAATCGAATTCGAGCGTGGTAAGTGAAATTAGACTTGCAACTTCTGATAGGAGAAAGAAGCGGATTTACGCTGGAAGGGACAAGGATGGAGAGGAAACGTCCCAGGATCATAGAGAGCCAGCAGAGATGAAGTCTTCATTCAGAAAAGGACAGAAGCAGTTGGAACGCAACTCTGTTTTAGGAAAAGGCAGTAAAGTATCACATCGCACCATGTGGGCTTCTGGCGGAGCAAATGATTCCCTTTCCGACGGTCAGGATTCTTCCTTGAAGTTCAAGAGGAAAGGGAAAAAAGTTGAAGTTTCCAGCACAAATCTGAAAACCAAGATGAAGGACGCGGGGAAGAAGAATGATGCTGGTGGAACTGATTTGTCGAGGAAGCATATGAAGGGCAAATTGGAGGCAGGCAAGCGTTTGAGCCTGCTTCAGAACAAGTGTATGGACCCTTCTCCTCCAAAACTTGTTACGAAAAGGGCATTGAGAAAAGTAGGCAATGATGATAATCCTGTTGTAAAAGAAGACCAGCCCAAGAAGAGGAAGCGTATACGCTTAGATCCATACGACACTTCGAATAAGCGGCTAGATGACACCATACTCATTGAGGGTAAGCATATAGTCTGTGTTCCTTTTTTCTTCTCAAATATATTGTTTTCCCAGATGAATGGTCAAAGAATGTTGCTTGTCCATGTGAATGCACATATTTGTTTGAGGGCCGAGTCTGGGGTTCGGGAGATACTAGGCTATAATTGCAAAGTCTTTGCTTTGTAGTATAAAGTGTGAAATTTTACCATAGGATGATAGGATTGTCCAAGTGTATAGATATTTCATGCACGTGAAAGTATTCTTTCAGTTGTCAATGTTCTGTGGAAGTTGGATCTTTGTAGTTATACATAACCATTGGTTGCTCAAAAGAAATTTCTCTAGGCTTCTTGTCTCATTAATTTGGCTTCAGGCACCCTCTGTTTTGGCTATTCCTTTAGCTAAAGCCAATAGAATCACATTGCACTGCATTTTATTTTTTCCGATAAAGAATGAATCGTATCTGAAGATTCTCAGCCTTCAGATTTTGGATCTATTTGAGACATATCTTATTGCGAAACACTGAACAATGCAATGCCTATCATGAACAAGCAACGTGAAGCTACCATTATTGCTTGTCTTTTTCTTTGTTTGATTTTTTTTTTTTTTTTTAAATTTCTGCAAAGGGGTTATGTTTACTGTATTTAGGTTGCTTGGTAGTTAATGGATGTTGAGAGGACTATTTTATTATCTTATTTTTGAAATCAAAATTAAAAGCTCAGTGCTGATGCCTGTGTTTTATTGTTAAGCTGTTGCTTTGGCTTTGTTTTCCCCTTTAAAAACTTATGCCTGTAAAAATGCATATTTCATTTTTTACCATTCCTTTTTGTGCTTTCCAGAAAATACCAAGGAGAGCAAAGGCCCTGAAAAGAATGTTGAGATGTCAAAGAATGCCCAGTTCCGTGCAATACAGCCTAGCCCCTCTATCCTTTCCTTTGTTGAGGATAATGTATTTGATTATAGCAAAACTCCTTTCCTTTTCATTTGCAATTTTGCCCTCGAATGTTTCTTTCCTGATGCATGGACCAACTTTGCGAACAGCTGCTTGGGCGTAGACGAACAATTGAGCTTCGGAGGGCCGGCTACAACGTGGATCTTTCTGCCCCTTTGGACAACATACCCTTCTCAACGAGTTCTGAAAGAGAGAGGATTGAAGAAAATGTAAGTTTGCATATGTAGTTATATATATAACTATATGTCAGTCTCCAAAATGCGCTAAACGTTTACATAATGGCGCCTGAATTTTCAATGTGATGCATTAAAGATTCATAGCATTGCTGACCATAATTACAGGTGTTCAGGAACAAATTAAGCTTTTTTGCTGCTGCAAATGTCTCATCATCATTTCCAAGCCCAGAGCTTCCAGAGATTGCATTTGCAGGTAGATTGTCAGCTCTCATCCTCTCAGTGTTCTTGATTAAACACCACCCTTTGAGGTGTACATTTGTTTCCTCACTGCATTCAACTGTCTTCTGTCACTCTCGCACAATTATATTGGAATGTTGTATACAAACAATTTTTCTTTGCTTGGATGTGATTGTGTCATAACATGTTGCATAGGCAACTTTCCTAGTGGACCGGTTGTTTTCATCCGGTAAATGTACAATTTGGAATCTGGATAAGTTAGACTTCTGGGTCCAAACTTTCTCATATAATGATGGTCCTTTTGAAGCTCACCATGTATTTCTTTAATTAATCTATTGAACCTTGTCTTGCTTGGTTGTAGACAGTTTGCACTCTTTGTAAATTCTGTGTTGCTCTTATATTGTTTGGTTTGTTAGTATGATTTGTTTTCCACGGTAGGTTGAAAGGCATTTGATGTCTAGAAATAATGAATTTATTTCCTTCTAGTCCAATAATGTCATCCAATTAGTTCTTGTGAAATGTGTTGCTTCCTTCTGTTAGGAAGGTCAAATGTTGGAAAATCATCCCTATTAAATGCACTCACCAGACAATGGGGTGTTGTTAGGACGTCAGATAAGCCTGGACTTACTCAGGTTTCATCATTTTCTCTGAACTTGCAAGTTAATTAGTTGAGATACTTCTTCCTTTGTCGACAATCTTGATTCGTTTGCAGACGATTAATTTCTTCAACCTAGGATCCAAGCTCTGCTTGGTAGATTTGCCTGGATATGGCTTTGCTTATGCAAAAGAAGAAGTCAAAGATACTTGGGAGGAGCTTGTAAGTAATGCAAATTGACTTTCAGCCTCAGCGATATAGCTTCAAAATATTTTACCTATATTTGTCCATTATTAAACGAATGGTAGGAGCAGCATGCTATTGTACGGTTCAAGTGTTGATAGGTTGTTTGACTGTATATTAGTAATATACTGTTGTTTGCAGGAAGCATGATGTAGTAAATGGGGATTTTACACTGAAATTAATGGTCAATAAGCCAAAACTGAATGAATCAGCTAGGTTGAGCTTTGATGATACTTTAAGATCTCGAGCAAATACGAAGTCCTCAAAATTAGAGAAATAGGATGTGTGAGATAAGTTTGAAATTATTATTTGACTGATTCATCATTTGATGTCCCCTTTAGTTAATATCTGTTTCGAAGTGCACTAATTTTAAATACCTGAGCAGTTGTGGTTTACCTCCATCTGTTTCATAGGTTGAAATAGAAAATTAGGTGGAGTTTGACATTCTCCATCTGGTTAGTGTAGAAGAAGATTTCTTATTGAAGTTGATCATCACATCTGCCATTGTTTCAAGAGGAACTGTGGAAGGGATAAGTGGGATAAGGGCCATTATAGGTTTCATCTGAATTGCAATGAGACATGGTTTCCATGTAATGTCAATTTGTCTGAGTTCTTATTCATGTTTTAGAAATTTAAATTTGTTCTTATGCAAGTCCATGCTAAATTATCGTCATTAATCTGCAAAATGTTTTTGATATTTATGTGGTAATCACCAGTCGCTTTGTTGCAATTTCTAGGTAAAGGAATATGTCTCCACAAGAATCGGCTTGAACCGAGTTTGTTTACTTATTGATACAAAATGGGGTATGAAACCGAGGGATCATGAGCTCGTTAATTTGATGGAAAGGCATGTGCTCATCCTCTGTTTTTGGATGTCGTCTAGTTTTCTACATTGCTGGTGTGGTTTTTCTACAGTGACATGTTCCGGTCTTTTACAATTTCTTTCTTGTTGTCACATCTATTGGCATGTCTTCATGATGATAAATCACTAGTGTCGATAAGTTTCTTGTGCTATATGACTTCATTGAGCAGTGAAGTCTCTTGTAACTGTGGCAAGACACTACTGTGAGTTGACTTATAATTACACTGCCTGAGTTGCTTGTCACCTGCATCTAAATTGCTTTTCCATGTCCACCTCATACATAGAGAATCAATTGGTGGTGAGAAATATTATGCACATGCTGAGGTTAAAAAGAATTCTTGTTTGTTTGTAGATCTCAAACTAAATATCAGATTGTTCTAACCAAGACAGATCTGGTGTTTCCAATTGATGTGGCACGCCGTGCGATGCAAATTGAAGAGGTTATTAATGTACAAATTTTCATCAGCTTTTACTTTATGCCAGAAATATCCTGTGAAACCTAATATTTTGAGTGCTTCTAAAATGCAGAGTCTGAGCTCAAACAAGTCCATCATTCAACCTGTGGTATGGAATACCCATGTGATTGGGAATAGAATTTGTCAGTGTGTCTTTCGACTGAGAAGTGATTATTTCTCCTTGCTTTCACTTCAGATGATGGCGAGCTCAACGTCTGGAGCTGGTATAAAAACCCTAAGAACTGTGCTTGCCAAGATTGCTCGATTTGCCAAAGCATAGTATTGATTGAGGTAACTTCTATCCTTGGATGACTGTAAATAACTTGCATGTGGTCAGTATTAGTCTTAGGAGTAAAAGTGTATCATGGTTTGTGGTATAGTTATATTAGTAAAATCTTGACGCAGGTCTTCCAATTAATTGTTGAATACCTTGGCATCTAGCTACTTTTATCTGAATCCACTGATTATCACGTTGGTGATCTGATTATGTTTTGGTTCTGTCTTTGAACCAGCTCAAATGTTGCCTGCAGCAAACCAGGGAAAGAAGTTGGGTAGTGCTGTGTGTTATTGTCTCTAGGTCAGTTTTCATCTACGTCACAGGCTTGGCCAACTATTGATGCTGGGTTCTGGGCCTTAAATGGGGTTGGCATTTCTTTCCTTTCCCTTTCTTGTAAGGGCTGTATGGAGAGTTGGAATTTGGACGTGCAGTTACATCTTCACCCAGATTGGTGTAATGGTAGCGAGAGGGCTTGGCTTCCTCTGCTGGAGCACCAGACCCATTTGAAGATTGCAAAAGGGACAGAGCTCCCTACTTGCGCATTTGGTAAGGCTGTATTTGGCAGCCAAATCATCTTCGCCATGTGCGAGTACCGCAGGAATTGGTACTGGGAGTGATTTCTTTGGGTTTTTCATGAAGTCCATTTCTGTTTTAGTTTTCAACTGGTGACAAGAAAAATTTCACCCAGGAATTCAAAGTTGTTAACCTTTGTGGTTTATAAAAACTTGTAGAGGCTGTAATTTTTGTGAGCAGGCAGTAGTAAAGTAAAAAGCACGATTCATTTTATATCAAAGTTATGATGGCGAATTCCTTTATATATTTTTTCAATCCAAATAGCAGCTGACATGAGAATATTTAGTATACTGCATCTTAAAGCTGTTCTCACTACTTCATGTGAGCAGATTATGACAAAAATGGTCTTCTTGATATTTAGCAATACTGCAGCATTTTGTTGTTGGGGGATGTATGGATTATAAGGATCAATGTGCTTAATCGTTTATCTGTTGGGTTTTAAAAGTTTTGCACAAGTAGACAGGTATGCATATTTTGTGCAAGGTTCGTTCATATCTTAGATTCGCTTTCCATCTCAGTTGCTTGTGAAAATCTGAGCCCGAAGATCATGTTGTGTCCAATTATAAAACAAACGCAAGGTTGGCACCTTTTCGTTTAATGATGTGCGGGAGCAGTACCCAGTCAATGTCCTTCAGAATTTTGGATTACAAAGAGTATGAATCTTCAATGCGTCCGTCATTAATGTCTTATTTCTTTCTATTCAGAATGATAAGTCGGAATTACAAAAAAGAGGGAAATTACAAGGTAGGTGACTTCAGTACATTTGGCAAATTGTGTGACTCGTATATGTTCCAAATGCTAGTTTATAACTTCAAAGAGGATCTTCATATTTTCTATTCCTACTCTTTGGCTGATGTTGTGATGTTGTTTAGAGGACTGTAACAGATGATGGATTCGAAGGTGCGTTTGGGAGTGGCCTTTAGAAGGCACTTTGGACACTCAAAGCTCCTTGCACACTCAAAGCTCCTTGCGGCAAATGGAGAGTGTTTGGTGAATTTTCTCTTAACCTCATTTGGGAAATGTGAGCCTTGTTGGCAGGCTGAGCTGGGGGTTGGGGGTGGTGTTAATTAAGGCTCGGCATGCTGAGCTGAGGGGGGTTAATTAAAAAAAAATTTCTTTCCAAGTTATCCTTGCTAATTTTTCGTTTTTCCAATTTTGCCCTCGATGACTATTCATCTTCTTATTGTCCAGCTCGGCATGGTTGTGAGTGGTTGTCAGTGAAGGGCAAGCAGTCGTTGATGAAGGGCAGGTGGTCGGGTGACCCTGGCAATGGTCGCGCGACCCGCCATGCCACGACCTTCACGTGGAGGTCGTCGGGGCTATGTGATCCTCGCTGAACTGCCTACCCTTGTTGAACTGCCTATCCTTCGCCGAACTGCAAGGCTTGCTCTTCGCATACAATTGCCTATCCTTGACCAGCCAACTCTTCTTCTTCTTCTTCTTTTTCTTCTTTTTTAAAAACAAGTCTTTTGCAAATGTAATTTCTCCAAATACTATTTTGCTTGAAAGTACTTCATAATGAACTTTTACAATACAATTTACCAAACGCAATTTACGTTTTGAAAAATTATTTTAACTCAAGGGCTTTTACATTTTCCCAAAGACTTTCCCCAAAAGCCTTCCAATACGTACTCTAATCGGAGATGAGTTAGATTATTGGATGTTGTGAAGAGCAGAACTTTACAGGCAAGAGGGAGGATTTTGTTTGCCATAGAAGGCACCTTTTGCATTTGCACAAACTGATGATGTTCTTCCTCCTTCTCTTCCATCATACTCCAAGTTGATGTCTCGAAGTTCGATGCCCGTGCATGGAGCAGCTGGGCTGCAATTTATATTTACTGCCACTAACGAACTTGAAGTGCCTCCGATGTTTCTGAACCTAACCTCACTGATTTTAACTCGTGAGGACTTCAGGAAGGACGCCAAGAATGAACATCGTCAGTATCTTGTGTTGTCATGTTCCCGCAAGTATGATAACCGACAGTCTCATACAACGAATTAATTGAAACTGTTATATTAGCAGGTTAGCAGAGTATGTATGCTTTTTCCCGTGTTGAGAACTTATAGCAACTTCATATTCACACCATTCTAGCAGGTAGGTAATCACCAGATGATATTTTTCTTCCCCTTTTAAATAGGTAAAGTAAAATGATCCCTGGACGTCATAACATGTAGAGTCCATGTGTATATGCGTGTGCAACCATGACTCTGATTTTCATATGAATACTTCCATGAAACTTTTATTCTCCCGTTTGGTGTATCGCATGAAGGTGATCTTCTAGTAGGTGCAAAATGTCGTGCATGTTGCTAAAGAGAAGGGATACCTGGGGGCTACATGTTTTTGAAGGGCAGTACTGCTGATCAATGATGATAGGATTGCCAGCATCTTTGACGAAGATGTCTTGAAAGGTGATGTCTGTAAAAACGCCTTGGTATGAGGGAGCCTTCGTTTTGATCCGCAAGGCATTCATAGTTCCGGTGAAGGTGCTGCTCCCCAAGAACACATTAGTTACCGGGGGTTCATTTGGCGAACCTCCGAGTCTCCCAATGCTTACCCCGTGCCCAGGCCCACAAGCAATCCCTGTCATTTTTATGTTTTCGCTTCCAGGCCCTAGAGATATGCAGTCGCCTCCGGTGCCTATGGCCGAATCTCTGATGGTAATGTTGCTGGAGAGAGCCATGTGGATTCCATCAGTATTTGGGCTGTCCTTAGGAGCTGTTATGGTAACGTGCTCAAAGGTCATGTCTCTGCAGGAGAAAAGATTGAAGTGGAAGTTCTTGCTGTTGAGTGATGTCACGTCGTGAATCCACGCGTTCGTTACGAAATCAAATCCCATCGTCTGGTGAAAATAGACGCCCAGCGGAAGAAATTCACACACAACGTTAGTGATTTTAACTATGCTTCTAAATCTGTGAAATGGGTGTTCTCAACTTAAGGAAAGCTGTAAAAAAGTAGGGAAGGGAAAGAAAGAAAAGAAACATACCACTGGGAGTGCCTTGCAATTGGGGTTTTTGCTGCAGTCATTGTACGGCCAAGAAGCAGCTCCTTGGCCATCAAGCACTCCTCCGGTAATCATCAGCCTATCAATGAACCTGAATGTAATCCAATGGTCGATACCGAGTTGAGGGCTACTAGAAGCTCTCAGAGCCCCTTTGATCAGAAATGCTATCGCACCATTGCAGGGACCCGTGAGCAGCACTGGACCCAACAGGTAAGTTCCGCTTGGGATTACGATGACATTAGTCCCTTTGGAGCGGCAAGCTCCATTCCATACATCATATAAAGCCTATAAAAATTATATGCTTAGTATCTTGCATTCTGTGGAAGCAAAAGGACCTGCAAAGATTCATGCAGTGACAAGTGAAATGTAAATGGTGTCGAATTACTTTTTATTGTCAGTCTTTCCATCACCAACTGCTCCAAAATCTTTGATATTGAAGACAGTGCGTGCTTGCGCTTGATTCTTAGCGAGTGCCAAGAAAAGCATGAGCATTAGCAAGCTCATGATTTGACAGGTCAATCTCCAACTCATGAGCAACAGCAGGGATATCAATACGAGAAGAGATGTATAATTTTTGTGTATACCATTTTAAAAAGTACGTGAGGTTTTTATAGGCTTCATAAGATGACTAGTAAGGCAATAAGATATCACAACAAGACACGTAAGGAAAACAGAGAGGCTTTAGCTATCTCATGTCTCTAACACTCAGCAACAGGAGGACTGGCTTTGGTTTTCTTACTTGGTAATTTTCAGTTTGAGGAACATAGAGAAATCTAGCTGTATGCCTAAAGGCTGCATTAAAAATTTAATTTGGATAAGAACAATATCATTTTAGCCATGTCATCACCACGTAAGATAAAGAAAATAATAAAAAAAATGACACTAACATTTTCCATTAGTCAAGTTGGATGAAATTGATGAATGGACTCGATTACACTAATTTGATATGTTCTAAGACTTGGTTGTATTTATTGTAAATTTTAGTAATAAGGTAATCAATAAGGTAACAAAATGTTACAATAAATTATAACAGAGGCATAAAAGGAAAATGGAGAATCTCCGATGTGTCTCTTGTTTCTAACAAGCAGCAACATTATGACTGAATTTGGTTTTCTTATTTTGTACTTTTAAGTTTGAGGAACTTAGAGAAATCCAACTGTATGCCTAAAGGCTGCATTAAAAATTAAATTTGGATTAGAACAATATTGTTTTAGCCATGTCATCGCCACATAAGATAAAGTTTGAGGAACATAGAGAAATCCAACTGTATGCCTAAAGACCGTATTAAAAATTAAATTTGGATAAGGACAATATCGTTTTTAGCCATGTCATTGCCATGTAAGATAAAGAAAATAATAAAAAAAACGATGATAACATTTTCCGTTAATCAAGTTGGATGTGATGAAGGGACTCAATTATACCAATTTGATATGTTCTAGGACTTAGTTGTATTTATTGTAAATTTTAGTAATAAGGTAACTAGTAAGGTGGCAAAATGTTACAATAAATTATAACGGAGGCATAAAAGGAAATGGAGAATCTCCAGTATGTCTTGTTTCTAACAAGCAGCAACATTATGACTGAATTTGGTTCTCATATTCTGTACTTTTCCGTTTGAGAGACATAAAGGAATTCAACTGTCTGCCTTAAGCCCGTAAGTAATATATTGTGGAAATGGAGATGAATAAATCACACGCAAGCTTCAAAATCTCACATGCATATGCTGATTGGAAAAATTATCCAGTTCAATTATAAATTTTTTAATTGAGTCAATTGAGTTATAAATATTTTCAAATTTTGTCAATTGAGTTTATCTGATTAATTTCAACAACAAAATTATTGATGTGGGCGTTGATAATGTCACGTAAAATTCGTGAATAATTTTTTTTTTCTTTCTTTTTCTTTTTTATATCAAGTTTGGTGAGCGCTAGCCGACCCTCGTGGACTAGAAGGGTTGGTTGGCAACCCTTGCGAAGCTTGGAAAAAGGGGAAAGAAAGAAATGAAAAAATAAAATAAAATAAAAGAAACTTCATAAATTTTTTTTAAAAAAAATTATACAAATTCTCTATGTTAGCATCAATTGTGCCACATAAAATCATGGGTGTCTACATCAACAATTATCAACTAAAATTGGAAGAATGGACTAAATTGATAAAATATATAAATGTTTAAGACTCAATTTTTCCTACATTGATTTACCAATAGGGAGCATAAAATCGTCCTTCTTTTAGTCTATTAATATATTCAGTTAGATCAACATTTACTCAAAAACTTAAGTTAATGAGTTATAAGCTAATTAGAATATAATAATTGCTTTACATCACATCAATTCTCCAATGTGAGACTTCTCCAACATAACTCACTCACACGCGCATCCTAACAATTTCTCTCTCACATGTGAGTTGAGTGTTAAGCTTACTCCCCCCTTATGTGTCAGCTCAGTGTTAATCTTACTCTCCCTTAATTCAAGTATCATTCTGTATTAACTTATGGGCCCTTGTTGCTACACCATTAAACTCACTTGCCCGGATTTTACAACCATTAGCTCGATACCATTTGTTGGGAGCGAACAACAAAAGTCCAATACATTCACTCGGGGAGATTGCCAACATCCTAACAATCGCACGATAGGTTGTAACAGATGCTTAAAACAACCATATCCATCTTAACTAAACGGGCAAAAAATATAACATTTTTAGAAAATATTTTCTAGGAAATCATTTTTTTAGGAAAATGATAATATTTTCGAGTATTTGACTGAAACGTAAAAATGAAGTGGAAAATATTTTTTATTGTTTGGTAAGAAAAATCTAATTTGAATTTCCTAAATAGTCATATACTATTCAGACGTTGGTGACTTACACCTAGATAGTTAAGAATTTGGATACGGGCACTAGAGTTTTGAGTCCGGCCTCGATGGACCTTGACCTAGGTGCCAAGGACCTAGGCATGGGCACCGATCTTGGGTCCCCAGAAGCAAAGCTCAAGGACCTGATGCCCAAGCCCGGCTCCCTGGTGTCTTGACTCGTGTCCAAAGAGGCCGAGCTCGAGAATCGATGCTCATACCTAAATCCCTAACACTCGGACCCAGTCCACAAAGGCCAAGCACGGGACCTTAGCGCCTGTACTTGGGTCCATCAAGGTCAGGCTCGGCACCCCAATGCCAATGTGCATGTCAATGGCGCTTGACCTCAATAATCTAGTCTCGGGTACCAAGGACCTTGTCCGCGGCATTAGAGACCCAGGCACGGACGTCAGGGTCCTAGGCCTCAACTTCAGTGGACCTGGGCTCAAGCACTAGGAACTTGTCGATCATTCCTTCAGCTTATAGTCAATTTGGCGATTTATATATGATCAATGACGGTTTTTAGCACGTGTTAAGCAATTGCACTGAAATGTGAACTGACCTCATCCTCCATGCCATCGCCTTTGGAAACACGCATCGAGACTTGAGTAGAGGAATTCGTCGTCAAAACCCGGAAATTGTAATTGAATTTTAAAGTGATAATTTTTTTTCCCTCTGCATTTTTAGTTTCACTACCAAACGAGGTAAAAACAACCATTTTCTTCCTCGAGAGTAATTTTCAAAGAAGACATTTTCCCTCGTATGTACAATCAAATTATTGCTTAAATCTTTCCTAGATTCTATTTACAATTGAATTCTCCCTCATCATACAATATTGCAAATTCCCAAAAATAAACTCAAATAACACTCCTCTTTCTTTATTAATTTGCTTTTTCCATTTTTGCACACCCATAAAAAGTTCTCCTCAAGGCTAAATTCCATTCATGATCGATCACATTTAGTACATTTAGTAATAAAAGTCATTCACCTTAGGTTCCACCTTTGTATATTAAAGCTTCAACTTCTTTTCGATCGATGTACTTCGACTGGAGTCCAATAAATTCACTAGAAAAATGCTGATTTGGCAGATAAGGGAAATTTCTCCGAATGCATTTCAACAAAAAATTACTTGGATTTTTAGTCAAATACATAGATTGCAAAAAAAAAAAAATAGTACAATTAAATACTTCAATATAACATTGATTTTCAATATTTTAAAGATAAAATTGTTTTCCTGAATTTAAGCATAGGTTTTTATTAATTAGGATAACATTTTCCATGGACTCATTTTCCTAAGTGATCCAAATATCAGAAAATGAGGAAAATATCTTCACCAAAACAAACGAAGTGTTATGAAGACATTATTTTTTTGTGAACGAGATCAAACTTACGGATTAGTGAATTTCTTTGTTGCTGACATATCTGTTCTTTAGTTCGCAAATCCAATTTAATTACTTCTCGTTTGTTGATTATACCTTGTTAAGCAGCTCGAGAATTAGCAACATGGTAAAGTGGATTTCTTTTTCCTCAAATTTGCACTTACAGGAAGTAGTTGTTGCTCTGAGGATCATTTAGAACTCTGATTGTACCTCTAGAAGGATTTGCAATGAATCGGTGTATAAATGGAGAGAAACGTTCATATAGAAGCTCCAGAAGTCGCACACTACTGCTGATTTAAGACAATACTACCCTTGAGTTCAGCGAGCACAAGTTGATCAACTTGGAGCTTTATATACCCATAATAGTTACATCCAAGAGAAAACCATGCCAATGTTTTGAAAAAGGACGTGAAATTAAATCAACAATGGAATTCAAGTAAAATACAAAATATAAATATCATCAAAAACTCTAAATTATGCCCAGCATTGTCATCAATACCTCAATTTCTTTTTTTGTCCCAAAAACCTCTAAACTATGTGCATTGTGACACCTATACTCCAAGCTTTAGTCACAGCGGTGCAAATTTTAGATATCGATGACACCCAAAAAATGGTATTAGTGTCAAAGTAGGCAAAAATGGAAGGTATTTTTATTACACCGGTACAAGTGGGAGTTTTGATGATATAAAAAATTTGGGTATTGGTGTCCCATTGGGCCTATGTTGGAACTTTCGGGGATATTTTCCCTTCTATTATTTTCTTGAGGAATCAATCTAGAAAAATAAGTGTATTCACTTTTAAATAAATTGCGTCCTTTCCCATGAAGTCTTTTGAATCCTTCCAGGGCGTATTTGTATCCATGCCTCATGTATATACGGTTACGCTTTTCCGTTGAATTCATGTATGGACTACTCTTTCGCAATGGGGAAAATGATATATTCAATTCTAGATTTTATTGTATGAATGCCGGTTTTATTGTATATTTAATAATTTTGTCAATATAGTCCTAATCGATTGGGAGAAATTCTAATGTAGTTTTTTTGGCCAATTGCGATTGAAAATCACCATTGTTTTCAATAAAGTTGTCCATGTTAGCATATCACATAGGACGGTCAGTGATAACTAAACGCTAAGTCAATGATTTCTAATGGCAATTAGCTAGAAGATTACATTGAAATTTGGTGTAAATGTTGAAGACTACATGGGAAAAATTAAAAAGTTCAAAAACCAAATATGCATTTGCACAATAAAGTTGTTCATGTTAGCATATCACCTAGGACGGCCGGTGATAACTAAACGCTAAGTCAACGATTTCTAATGGCAATTAGCCAAAAGATTACATTGAAATTTGGTGTAAATGTTGAAGACTACATGGGAAAAATTAAAAAGTTCAAAAACCGAATATGCATTCGCACAATAAATTTAGAACTGATTTGGTAATTACCCTTTTGGAAGATTATATTAAAATTTGGTGCAGATGCTTAAGACGATTAAATTAGTTTGTGCAATATACTTGACATTTAGCCACGAATTTGTGGCGAAAAAATGACGCCATGGATAGTAATTTCGTGGTATAAATGACCTGATTTTTGGCTACGAAATAATATGCGTGGCCAATTCATTCTCCTGGTCGGTATGTCTCATATTTAATAATCAAGAAGATATTGTTAGTCGCTAGAAATAACAACTATTGCCACGAAAATGTTTTCGAGACAAAAAAATTAAATCTTTTGTCACGAAAAGCTTTATTGTGGCCACATGTCAGCCACATGTCAGCCACAGCGGCTAAGATTTTTAGCTGTGAAAAAATTTCGTGGCCAAATTTTATCATAATATGCAATATAGTTTGACCTTCTGGCTAAAAATGATATTTATTGCCAGAAAAATACAACGACAATTTAAGAGCTGTCCTATTGCCACGAAAAAAAAAAAAAAAAAAGACACATTGTGAGCTTTAGCAACGAAAGTGGGTTCGTGGCTTAAGAGCTGTCCTATTGCCACGAAAAAAACATGCTTCTTTAGCCACCGTTTGTGAAAGCAGATTGAATCCTAAAGCACCGAAAGACGTCTTTCCGCCAAACTGACCCATGCAGTCCCCCCCTTCTCTCTCCATCTGTTCTCGTCGCGTTTTGTTTGGTCATTGGAATGGAAGTGAAAAGAGGGTATGACGTTGCGAGAGCTTGCTTCTGACCTCACGAACGACCACTCGCAGGTGACGCAGATCGCGACGTTCGTGGCGGTCCTATGCCTCTGCTTGGTCATCGGCCACTTGGTCGAGGAGAACAACCGATGGGTGAACGAGTCCATCACCGCCATTTTGATTCTAGCTCTACTCTCGCCCTCCATGATTATGAACTTAATCGGTCAGAGCATGCTTGAAATCGACTCACTCTATGCCTTTTGATTCGACGCTCGACGTGGTAGTCAGTGGAGCTGGCTCCGTAAGAGAGTGATAGAGATTGCGTGGAGATGCAGGTAGCTGTTGCCACTCATGCGGGTGCTTAACACGAAGCATTTGGTCACAAGCAAGCTAAATGTCAGATTGTTCTAACCAAGACAGATCTGAGGAATATTATGCACATACTGAGGTTTAAAAAAAAATTGGCGTTTTTGTAGGTCTCAAACTAAAGATCAGGTTGTTCTAACCAAGACAGATCTGGTGTTTCCAGTTGATGGGGCTCACTGTGCAACACAAATTGAAGAGGTCACTGATGCAAAATAAATCATGCTTATAAATCATGCTGCGTCTGAGTTTAAACAAGTCTATCATTCAACCTGTGGTATGAAATACCATGTCACCTAGAATAGAATTAGTCAGTGATGTCTTTCCGACTGAGAACTGATTATTTCTACTCAGTTTTCATTTCGGATGTTGGTGAGCTCAAAATCTGGGGTATAAGAACTGCGCTTGCTAAGATTGCTCGATTTGCCAAAGCTTAGTATTGACTGAAGTAACTTCTATCCTTGGCTGTAAATCACCTGCATGTGGTCAGTATTAGTCCTAGTAAAGTCCTGATGCAGGTATAATTAAATGCTGAATCCCTTGGCATCTTAGCTACTTTTATCTGATTCGATTGATTAGCTTGTTGGCCATCTGATTATATTTTGTTTTTGTCTTTTAACCAGCTCAGATGTTGTCCGTAGCAAACCAGGGAAAAAACTTGGCGTGCTGTGTGTTATTGTTTCTAGGTCAGTTTTCCCTATGTCACCGGCTTCGCCAACCGGTGATGCTGGCTGCCGGGCCTTAAAGTCAATTGGATTTTCTTCTCTTTTTAAGGGCTAAATGGATAGTTGGGATTTGGATGAACAGTTATATCCTCGCCCAGATTGGCGCAATGGTAGCAAGAGGACTTCGCCTCCTCTGCTGGAGCGCCGTACATATTTCCAGATTGCGAAAGGGAGGGAGCCCCCTACTCGCAAGCTGGGTTAGGCTTTGGCTGCCAAATCATCTCTGCCATCTGCCGGGCACTGCAGTAATCAGTACTAAGAGCGATTTCTTCGGGTTTTTCATGAAGTCCAATTCTGTTTTAATTTTCAAATGATGACAAGAAAATCTTCACCCAGGAATTTGAAGTTGTTGACTTTGTGGATTATTGAATCTTGCAGAGGCTGTAACTTTTTGTGAGCAGCAGTAAAGTAAAAGGCACGGTTCAGTTTATATCAAAAAATCACAATAGTGAATTTTTATATTTTTTGCCCTCAATCCAGTTGGAAATGGTGATTCATTTTCTAGAAATTCCTAGAGTTACTAAACTACGATCTAGAATTCCCCAGATGAAGTTTTCGGTAGCTAAAAATTATGGCCGGAAAATGTCCAGCAATAAGCAAATAATCTTTGAACAAGTCAGAGATACGCTAGTGGCTGCAAGATAAAACCTACGTGTACAGCACTCAATAGAAATCCAAAATCCTCTGAGGCGGTTGTACTTAGTGGAAGGGCCTATAAGAAGGCCATAGCTCATTCATGTAAATGTGTGTGGGGAGTTGAAGAATAAACCCCTTAACATTGTAGTCCTCCACCAATGCCACCAATACTCCTACAATTATATTGTTAAAACTATTTTGTTCAACTAATAAAACTATCTTTTCTTGTCCCTTATCCATCCTCTATCAACTATACAAAATATATATTCCACACATACACTTGCACAAAACACAAACTATCATCGATACTAAAAATCATGCTTCGTGCCCATTCAAATTTTCAATAAATCCAAATAGCATCTGACATGAAATAATTATCTAGTACAGTGCATTTTAACATTGCTTGTCAATACCATATAAAAAGATTATGACAACGATCGTCTTCTTCTTGATATTAAGCGTTGCTCCAGCATTTTGTTCTTGGGGGATGTACAGATTGTAAGGATCAATGTGCTCAATCGTTTCCGTTGCGTTTTCAAACTTTGCACAAGAGACAAGCGTGGATGGTTTGCGGAGGCTTGTCCGGTTCATAAAATTTGCTTTCCATATCAGGTACTTGTGAATATCTAAGCCCAAAGATCACGTTCTGTCCATTTCTGTAGTACTTTAGCTTTAGCTGGTACGTCCATGATGGGGTGCGAACGGAACGCACCGTTTCGTCTTGATGCGTTACGATGAAAAGTCACTAATGGAGGGGTACGAAGGGAGACGTATAAAAGCCTCCCGAACACAACCGTTGGAATGGTTGGCAATTCATTCGCACCAAATTCTCTCCATTTCCATCAAAGAAGAAAAAGGAATTCCATTTCACTTTTTGCAAGAACGATTGGCATTTACACTGTGGAAATCGGGTGTTTTCCTTGTGATAGCATCCAGACTAATGTGAGGAAGTGTTTTTCGTGATTTATTCGCAATTCAACGTTCGTTCTGGGGCTATTTACTGTTAGCGCATCGGAATCAGGTAAGTCGTCTTCCGCCGACTCGAATTCCAACATTGATATCAGAGCCCGATCGTGATTTCTGTCTTGTTTTTCATCGAGTTTTCTTGATTACCATTTGATATTGAGATCAAGAGATTGTATTCTACACTATTTGGATCTCTGATAGTCAGAATTGCCCCATGAAAAACTCGAAATTGAACCGGAGCGAAGAACGGGTTCGGGGTCGTGTGATTCGTGAGGTTTCGGCCGTTTTTCGAAACAATTTTTTGGTCAAAATTAATTTTTAAATATACAGGGTGAAAAAGCTCGTCGAGACAAGTCCGGCGATGGGTCGAGCGCCGCCGGGAGACGCTGGACGTGCCCACACGCGTGGCCAGAAGCCGCTGCGCGTGGGCGCCACGCGCCTGAAGCGCTAGCGAAGTCAGCGCGTGCGCCACACACGCCGGTTGGCGAACCGGCGCGTGCGCGACGCGCGTCAGCTGGCGAACCGGCACGCGTGGTGACGTCATCCAACGGTCGGTAACCGCCGGGATGACGTCATCCAACGGCGGTAAGCCGCCGGGATGACGTCATCGATGACGTCCGCCCGTTGACCCGACCCCAACCGTTGACCGGTCAACGGTCGGACGGCCAACCAGTCCGGCGGTCAAACCGGTCGGACTGGCCAGGAGCCGTTCGGCTCGCTGGCGCGTGCGCCACATGAGCTGCACACTCAGGCGGCTCGTGGGGGCGCGTGCGAGCTCCGATTGGAGCGTGGTCGGTCTCGTTTGGTTCGTATGAGTGTCCTCTACACAGTGGCATAATTATTTTATACTTTTGAATTTTATAAATGTATGAAAATGCGTAGGAAACCCTATGCACGCGTAATTTTTGGGGTTTAATGCAGCTTATTCATTTGTAGCTTGTATTTTCTTGTGATTAGGGAAATACAGTAGCTAGCTTGTGTGCAAATGATGTTATATATGCTGTGTAGAGCTTGGTTCAATAATATGATGTATATATTTGAATATACTTGCAATTTTCTAGTTGCTAGAAAATAAGAACAATGGTAGGAAATCCATTACATGTTGAATTGCAATTTTAATTATAGTTGAAGCATGATTGTTGTTTATACGTTGATTATTATCATGCTATGTTCTTGTGTTAAGGAAAAATGTAGAAATTACATAAGGTTATGTAATTATTTTTCCTAGTGGGAGTTCGTAGGTTGGTAGAATTGAAATGAGTTCTCACCTAGAACTTAAAATTTATAAAATTAAACTAATTAATGATAATAGAACAATTGTACATAGAAGTTGATCGGGAACATTGTGAACTTTTGCTTTTGTGTCTTTTGTTGAATTATCATTAATTTAGTTTGTCTTTGCTGCAAATTAAATATGTGTGTTATTATATATAGTGTGCTAGTATTGATTCTGCGTTTATTATGTCAATGTGTTATATCAATTGATTATGGCTTCGGCATCTAAGACCATTGTGGCTGACCTCAATAAGGGTGAGAAGCTGAACGGTGACAATTATGATATTTAGCATCGAAAGGTTCAAGACATCCTTGAGGAGCAAGAGGTTTTGGAAACCCTCAATCATACCATGGATGAACCTGAGCATGGAACTTCAGCTCAACACAGGAGAGATCTGGAAGCTTATCAAGCTTGGAAAAAGAAAAATAGCATTGCTCGCATCACGTTGCTGAGCTGTATGCAAGATGATATCATGTGTGAGTTTGAGAGTTATGACAAAGCTCAAGCTATGTGGGTTGCCTTGAAAGATAAGTTTGGAGGTACATCTGCCACTAAGCTGAGGAGACTCACCATCAAATTTGACACATTCCGAAAGCGCCCAAATATAACGATGAGGCAGCATCTTCGGGAGATGTCAAACATGATCCGTGAGCTGAAGTCGCGAGGCCACTCCCTTCCGATGAACAGCAAGTTCAGGGCTGTTATAAGGTCTCTTCCTGACAATTGGGAGCATATGAAAATCAATATGACGCATAATGAGAATATTGTCACTTTTGATGATATTGCGCGTCATTTGGAATTAGAGGATGAGCGCTTAGAGGCTACGAGATCCTCTACCCATGCTTATGTTGCTGAATCGAGTTCGCGCAAAGCTTCGGGCTTCAAGTGCAAGAGGAATCTTCAGTTCAACAACAAAAGGAAGATGACTGATCAGTCACCCAAGAGGGCTAAGACCTTCCGACGCAAGAAGCGTGGTGGGAAGAAGGACAAGGCCAAGATGGAGTGTCATAATTGTGGCAAGTTGGGTCACTTTGCTCGTGAATGCACTGAGCCGAAAAAGGTACCCTATTACTCCATTACTTTGAGTAATGCTTTTGTTTCTAGTACTGTAATACTTGCTGAATCTTATCCAATATGGACTGTAGACTCAGGAGCAACAGACCATATAGCTAGAGACCGAGAAGCATTTGTGGAGTATCGCCGGATACCGCTTGAAAGAAGATGGATATATGTTGGGAATAACTCAAGAGCTGAAGTGAAGGGTATCGACACATGTAAATTAATCTTACATGGTGGTCGAAACCTGTTCCTGCATGATGTCCTTTATGCTCCAGATATTCGACGAAACTTGGTCTCTGTAGTTGTTCTTCTTAGCTTAGGTTATGTATTGAATTTCCATGGTGATTGTGTTGACATTTTGTATGGAACAGTTTATTATGATTCAGGTCATGTATCGAATGGTTTTATGGTGTTAGACATTGACTATGATCAGTACAATGTTAATGTTGATGGTTGTTTTTCTTTAATTGCATCTTCTAACAACGTTGAGATTGATGCAAGCACTTGGCATGCTAGATTAGGTCACATTGGATTGCAAAGAATGCAAAAATTAGCTAGAGAAGGCCTTTTAGGGTCACTCACTAATGTTAGTCTATCCGTATGTGAACATTGTCTAGCGGGAAAAGCAACTAGAAAACCATTCGATAAAGGGACTAGAGCTGAATTTCCATTGCATCTCATACATTCTGACATTTGTGGTCCTTTGAATGTGAGGGCGAGGCATGGAGTCTCATATTTCATCACTTTCATAGATGACTTCATACGTTTCGGTTATGTCTTTCTGATCTCCCATAAGTCAGAAGCATTAGACTGCTTTAGACGATATATAGCGATGGTAGAGAATCAGTTGAACAAAACAATAAAGGCATTGAGAACTGATCGTGGACATGAGTATCTATCAGAGCAATTCAAGGCTCTTTGTGATGAAAAGGGAATTGTACGACAATTGACTATTCCTAGTACTCCACAACAAAATGGAGTAGTTGAGAGAAGGAATAGAACCCTATTGGAAATGGTTAGGTCTATGATGGCGCAAGCAAATTTACCTATCTCCTATTGGGGAGATGCGTTATTGACTGCTGCCTATATACTTAACCGTGTGCCCTCAAAATCGGTCACTTCCACCACTTATGAATTATGGACTGGTAGGAAACCAAACTTGAGTAGTCTACGTCCATGGGGATGTGCAGCTTATGTTCATGATTCTTCCCATAAACATGGCAAATTAGGTCCTAGAGGGAAGAAATGTATCTTTATAAGATATTCCGAACACTCCAAAGGGTACGTGTTCATAGGTGAACAAGCTGATGGAAGTGTGACCGAAATGGAGTCACGAGATGTCACGTTCTTGGAGAACGATTTTCCTAGTAGAGGTGAGATTGATAAGGACTTCCAATTATATGAGATGGAAGATACTGATAACACACCCACTGATGTTGTAGAGGGAAATGAAGATTTACCTCAACACACAAAACCTAGTGGGAGTGTTGCATTGCCTGATGAATTGAATTCAAGAGAAATTCAATTGCGTAAAAGTAATCGTAAAAGTATTCCCTGTCGTCGTTTTGAGATTGAATGGGAAGCATTTATGATTGCTCAAAAGGACGATGCCGAGCCTAAGACTGTTCAAGAGGCTCTCTCATCCTCTGACAAGGAAGAATGGAGAAAAGCTTTGGAAGATGAGATGGAGTCAATGAGGGCAAACCATGTCTGGGACTTGGTTGATCTACCACCCAATCGTAATGCCATTGGAAACAAATGGGTCTTCAAGATTAAGCAAAGGGCGGATGGATCCATTGAAAAGTATAAGGCTCGCCTTGTGGCAAAATGTTATACTCAACAAGAGGGTATAGACTATGGGGAAACTTTTTCACCAGTTGTAAGGTTTGCCTCAATACGCCTTATTCTAGCCATCATTGCACATTTGGACTTTGAATTACATCAAATGGATTTAAATACGGCATTTCTCAATGGAGAATTAGATGAGGAAATCTATATAAAACAACCAATAGGTTTCATAGCTAAAAGTCAAGAGCATAAAGTTTGCAAGCTTAATCGCTCAATATATGGCCTTAAGCAATCATCTAGACAATGGTATCTTCGTTTTCATCGAGCAATAATAACTTTTGGTTTCACGATGATTGAAGAAGATCACTGTATATATGTCAAGCGGTTCAAAGATAAATTTGTAATTTTATCACTTTATGTGGACGATATTTTGTTGGCTGGAAATGACAAGGTTTTGGTTATCACCATAAAAGAATGGTTGTCCTCCAATTTTGAGATGAACGACATGGGAGAAGCTGCTTATATATTAGGAGTTAAGATCGAAAGAGATCGACCAAGGAAACTCCTTACTTTATCACAAGAGTCTTATATTATGAAGATTCTTGAGCGTTTCAATATGCAGCATTGTAATCCCATTGATACCCCTGTCATGCAAGGTGAAGGCCTAAGTACTGAGATGTGTCCTAAGACTTCAGAAGAAATCAAAGTGATGGAAACTATTCCTTACGCAAGTGCAGTCGAAAGTTTGATGTATGCTATGATGTGTATTCGACCCGACATATGTTATGCCGTGGGATTGGTGAGTCGATATCAATCAAATCCTGGTCAAGCACACTGGAAAGCAGTGAAGAGGATCTTGAGATACTTGAAAGGCACCATGGACTATCGACTTTGTTACCAAGGGAATGATTTACGCCTATTAGGTTATTCAGATGCCAATTGGGGTGGAGACCTAGATGAGCGTAAATTGACTTCTGGATATGCGTTCTTGCTTAATGGAGGTGCGATTTCTTGGAATAGCAAGAAACAGACATGCACGGCCTTGTCTACGATAGAGGCAGAATTTATTGCATGTTCTGCCGCAGTGCAAGAAACAGTATGGCTAAAACATTTCTTGGAAAATTTAGCCACTATTGCTGAAGTTCCAAGACCGGTGACAGTTTATTGCGATAGTCAAGCAGCCATTGCCTATGTGAAAGATCCCAAGTATTGTGGAAGGACAAAACACATTGACATAAAGAATAACTTTATCAGAGATATTATAGCGCAGAAAGAAGTGATCATGCAATACATTTCAACCAATAGAATGGTTGCTGATCCATTTACTAAGGCTATTCCTAGAGACATGTTATTGACCCATAGGATGTCACTAGGATTGTGTAGAATGTGAAATCTGTTATTGTAGAGGATCATTAGTTTATGTATTTGTGGACAGATGTATTGTACTTGTTTGTTTATTAGTGATTTGATGTTTTATCAAAAAGTACAAATCCACTATGAGACTAGCACAAACACACATATATTATTGAAAAGTATGTCGCGAGGCAATGATTGGCTCACTCACACGAGCAATCGCCTCAAGTGCTGTAGTTAGCACGTTGAGATGAGACGTTATGTACAAATAAATGCTGAAGAGCAAGTTTGGTACATAAAATATGTCGCCTTGATTGGAGTCAAGATGAGGTCTGTGATTTTGTTTATAATAAGACCGAACATGATATTCCCACAATCATGTATGCCTGTAAAATGCCGGATGCAAGCACTTAATTGGGCGCTATAGAAAGCGAGCTGATATAGCACTCAGGCTAAACATGAGTACGTGATTGGCACGTGACTATGTTTAGGCTAAGATCTGTATAGTGGATATGGTTAATAAATGACATACGCTCTTATAGAAAGAGAAATCCACTATAGCATGTAATTCATACTACATGTGCATTGTACGACCAATAAGGGAAGATGAGTAATATTATCCATATTTACTCATTGTGTGAGCCCTTGAGGTAATTTGTATTTTACCTCAATTTTGTGCCCTATGTTACTTCTGACTATGTTCTCAAAGTGAAAGATCAATGTTGCTACTTTAGCATGTTACGGGCGGTCATGAATAGATATGGCCTATGGGACGTGTCTAGGAAAGCAGTTGTTCTGAAATTGAGAGAGACATGAGTGCGAAGGAAGACTATTGTTGTTTTACATCTATCGGGTGTATTTACTGGTCGATCAATTATATCGCCCTATGTGGTTGCGGATGTAATTGTAAATACATGGTGTTTTTTTTTTAATATAGTCAAGTATAGCCTTTAAGGGATATGTATACTTGGACTGATGTAACAAAATATGTCTGGGGCACTGTGAGACATCGATTGTTTATTTCTTTTCGGGGTTGTAGCCATTATGTTATCCCTAACAGGTGCATAATTTGAGCTCCCAAGTGCAGGTGTACTCACTGGTCGCATGGCTTATTTGCCAGTATGAATTGTTTTGTAAAGTTGATGAATGTTGAATGCCTTATATTCTTGATAGAGCGCTATCAAACCCATTATGTCCGAGTGGGAGATGTAGTACTTTAGCTTTAGTTGGTACGTCCATGATGAGGTGCGAACGGAACGCACCGTTTCGTCTTGATGCGTTACGATGGAAAGTCACTAATGGAGGGGTACGAAGGGAGACGTATAAAAGCCTCCCGAACACAACCGTTGGAATGATTGGCAATTCATTTGCACCAAATTCTCTCCATTTCCATCAAAGAAGAAAAAGGAATTCCATTTCACTTTTTTCAAGAACGATTGGCATTTACACCGTGGAAATCGGATGTTTTCCTTGTGATAGCATCCAGACTAACGTGAGGAAGTGTTGTTCGTGATTTATTCGCAATTCAACGTTCGTTCTGGGGCTATTTGCTGTTAGTGCATCGGAATCAGGTAAGTCGTCTTCCGCCGACTCGAATTCCAACAATTTCTAATACAACCACAAGGCCGGCACCTTTATATATAATGATGTGCCAGTGCCAGAGCAATGCACAGTCGATGTCCGTTGGGAGGTTTGGATTACAAAGAATTTGAATCTTAAATGCTTTCATCACTTAAGTCTTGTTTTCTTCCCTTCAGAATGAGACGTCAGAATGAAAAAAGAAAAGAATAAATTACAAGGCTGAGTTACTTTCGGCAACTTATTTTACTCGTTTTTGATGCAATGGCTAATTCGGACCATTACAAAGGGATCGAAATTTCTACATTCCTACTCTTTGGCTGGTGTTATCATGTCGCCAAGAGTAGATTACAAGCATGAGGGAGGCTTTTGTTTGCCATGAGAGGTACCTTGCGCATTTGAGCAAACGGATGATGCCTTTCCACCTCTTCCATCATACTTCAAGTCGATGTCTCTAAGTTCAATGCCTGTGCATGGAACACCTGGGCTGCAATTAATATTAACTGCAACTAACGAACTTGTAGTGCCGCGGATGTTTCTGAACCCAACGTCACTGATCTTAACTTGTGAGGACTTCAGGAAGGAGGGCAAGAATGAACATGGTCAGTGTCTTGTGTTGTCATGTTCCCGTAAGTATGATAAACGACGGTGTCATATAATGAATTAATTGGAACTGTTCTATTAGCAGAGTAGCAGAGAAAATCTATGCTTGTTCCCGTCTTGAGAACATATAACAACTTCATATTCAAACCATCTAGCAGGTATATAAATAACCAGATGAAGTTCTCCTTTCTCTTTTAAAAAGGTAAAGTAAAATCATGCCCGGACGTGATAACATGTAGATTCCGCGCGTGTATGTGCACGTGACCATGACCGTGATTTTTATGTAAATACTTCCATGAATCTTTTCCTTCGATTCTCCTCTTTGTCTATTGCATGAAGTCGATCTTCTAGTACGTGCAAAATGCGGTGCATGTTGCCAAAGAGAACGGATACCTGGTGTCGACATTTTTTTGATGGGCAGTACTGCTGATCAATGATTATAGGATTGCCAGCATTTTTGACGATGATGTCTTGAAAGGTGATGTCTTGAACAACGCCTTGGTATGAGGGAGCCCACGTTTTGATCCTCATGCCATTCTGTGTGTCCGTGAAGGTGCAGTTCCTTACAAAAACCGTAGTTACAAGCGGTTCATTTGGCGTACCCCCGAGGCTCCCGACACTGATTCCATGCCCGGGCCCGCAAGCAATGCCCGTCACATTTATGTTTTTGCTGCCAGGCCCAAGAGATATGCAGTCATCTCCGGTAGATATGATCGAGTCCCTGACGAAAATGTTGCTGGAGTGAGCCATGTGGATTCCATCGGTATTCGGACTGTCCTCAGGAGCTGTAATGGTGACATACTCAAAGGTGATGTCTTTGCAGGAGAAAAGATTGAAGTGGAAGCTCTTGCTGTTGAGAGATGTCACATGGCGAATCCATGCGTTCGTCACGAAATCAAGTCTCATTGTCTGGTGAAAATAGACGCACAGTGGAAGAAAATCACACAGAACGTTAGTGATTTTAACTTGGCTTCTACATCTATGAAATGGGTTTCCTCTACTTAAGAAAGCTGTAAAAAATAAGGGAAGGAAAAGAAAGAAGAGAAACATACCACTGGGAGAGACCTGCAATTGGGGTTTTTGCTGCAGTCATTATACGGCCAAGAAGCAGCTCCTTGGCCATCAAGCACTCCTCCGGATATCCTCAGCCTATCAATGAACCTGAATGTAATCCAGTGGTCGATACCGAGTTGAGGGCTATTAGAAGCTCTCAGAGCCCCTTTGATCTGAAATTCTATCGCGCCATTGCAGGGACCCGTGAACAGCACTGGACCCAACAGGTAAGTTCCGCTTGGGATTACGATGACATTAGTCCCTTTGGAGCGGCAAGCTCCATTCCATACATCATATAAAGCCTATAAAAATCATATGCTTAGTATCTTGCATTCCGTGGAAGCAAAAGGACCTGCAAAGATTCATGCAGTGACAATTGAAATGTAAATGGTGTCGAATTACTTTTTATCGTCAGTCTTTCCATCACCAACTGCTCCAAAATCTTTGATATTGAAGACAGTGTGTGCTTGCGCTTGATTCTTAGCGAGTACCGAGAAAAGCATGAGCATTAGCAAGCTCATGATTGGACAGGTCGATCTCCAACTCATGAGCAACAGCAGGGATATGAATACGAGGAAGAGAAGTATAATTTTTGTGTATACCATTTTAAAAAGTACATGAGGTTTTTATAGGCTTTATAAGATGACTAATAAAGCAATAAGATATCACAACAAGACACGTAAGGAAAACGGATAGGCTTTAGCTATCTCACGCCTCTAATAGTCAGTGACAGGAGGACTGGCTTTGGTTTTCTTATTTTGTACTTTCCAGTTTGAGGAACATAGAGAAATCCAACTGTATGCCTAAAGGCTGCATTGCAAATTAAATTTGGATAAGAACAATATCAGTTTAGCCATATCATCGCCACGTAAGATAAAGAAAATAATAAAAGAACGACGCTAACATTTTCCATTAGTCAAGTAGGATGAAATTGATAAAGGGATTCAATTACACTAATTTGATATGTTCTAGGACTTGGTTGTATTTATTGTAAATTTTAGTAATAAGGTAACTAGTAAGGTAACAAAATGTTACAATAAATTATAACGGAAGCATAAAAGGAAAATGGAGAATCTCCAGCATATCTCTTGTTTCTAACAAGCAGCAACATTATGATTGAATTTGGTCCTCTTATTCTGTACTTTCCAGTTTGAGAGACATGAAGAAATTCAACTGTCCTTAAGCCCGTAAGTAATATATTGTGGAAATGGAGATGAAACAATCACACGCATGCTTCAAAATCTCACATGCATATGCCGATTGGAAAAATTATCCAGTTCAATTATAAACTTTCCAATTGTATCAATTAAGTCATAAATATTTTAAATTTTATCAATTGAGTCTATCTCGATTAATTTTAACCAAAAATTATTGATGTGGGTGCTGATAATGCCACCTAAGATAATTAGTGCTGATGTGGATAATTTTTTTTTATTTTTTATAATTTTATAATTTTTCTTTCGTTTTCTTTTTATATCAAGTTTTTTTTTTTTGGTCGGTTTTTTTATATCAAGTTTGGTGAGGGCTAGCCGACCCTTGCTGACTAGGAGGGTTGGTTGGCAATTCTTGCCAAGCTTGGAAAAAAAGGGAAAGAGAGAAAGGAAAAAAAGAAAAGGAAATAAAAGAAACTTCATAAAAATTTTAGAAAAAATATGCAAACTCTTTATGCCAGTGTCGATTGTGCCACATAAAATCATCTAGTATCTACATTAGCAATTTTTCATTTAAAATTAGAAGAATAGACTCAATTGATAAAATATACAAATTTTTAATATTCAATTGGTAAAATTAAAAGATTTATAATTAAATTGGCAAAAAATGTAATAGGTTTAAGACTTTTAAACAATTTTCCTACGTTGATTTACATCAATACCGATGCAAAGTAATTGTTGTTGGGAGCACGTAGCATAAATCTGATACATTCTTCTAGGAAGATTGTTAAGAAGGAGAATAAGTTGGAGTCTATTAATATATCCAGTTAGATCCACATTCACTCAAAAGTTTAAGTAAATGAGTTATGAGTTAATTAAGATATAATAATTGATTTACACCACATCAATTCTCTGATGTGAAACTTTTACAATACAACTCACTTACACGCGCAGCCTAACAATTTTCCTCTCACGTGTGAGCTGAGTGTTAATCTCGTGTGAGCTCAATGTTAATCTTACTCTCCCTTAATTCAAGTATCCTTTTGCATTAACTTATGGGCCTGTGTTGCTACACCGTGATACTCACCTACCCAGAAATCACAACCATTGGCTCTGATACCATTTGTTAGGAGTGCACAGTAGAAGTCCAATACATTCACTCGGGGGATTGCCAACATCTTAACAATGGCATGAAAGGTTGTAATGGATGCTTGGAACAACCATATCCATCTTAACTAAACAGGCAATCTAATTTCCTAATTGAAGTTGATTTTCCTCATCTTAAATTTCATTTGTTTCACAAAAAATATAACTTCTAGGAAATCATTTTTTTCAGGAAAATGATAATATTTTCCAGTATTTTTTTTTGCTGTTTGATAAGGAAAATCTAATTTAATTTTCCTAAATAGTCATATACTATTAAGGCCTTAGTGACTTGCACTTGGACAATTAAGAATTTGGATGCAGGAACTAGAGTTTCAAGTCCAGCCTCAATGGACCTTGACCTAGGCGCCAAGGACCTAGGCATGGGCACTAATCTTGGGTCCCCCGAAGCGAAGCTCAAGGAGTCAATGCCCAAGCCTAACTCCCTAGTGTCTTGACTAGTGTCCAAAGAGGCCGAGCTCGAGGAATCAGTGCCTATACCTAAATCCCTGACACTTGGACCCGAGTCCACAGAGGCCAGACACAGGACCTTAGCGCATGTACTCGGGTCCATCAAGGTTAGGCTCGACACCCTAATGCCAATGCGCATGTCAATGGTGCTTGACCTCAATAATCTAGTCTCGGGTACCAAGGACCTAGTCCCCAGCATTAGAGACTTGGGCATGGACTACAGAGTCCTAGGCCTTGACTTCAGTGGACCCGGCTCAAGCACTAGGAACTTGTCAATCATTCCTTCCAGCTTATAGTCAATTCGGCAATTTATATATGATCAATGAAGGTTTTTAGCATGTGTTAAGCAATTGCGTTGAAATGTGGACTGACCTCATCCTCCTTGCAATCGCCTTTGGAAACACGGATCGAGATTTGAGTGGAAGAATTCGTCGTTAAAACCCGGAAATTGTAATTGAATTTTAAAGTTAGAAATTTTTTTCCCTTTGCATTTTTAGTTTCACTACTAAACGAGGTAAAAACAACCATTTTCTTCCTCGAAAGTAATTTTCAAAGAAGACATTTTCCCTTGTATGTACGATCAAATAATTGCTTAACTCTTTCCTAGATTCTATTTACAATTGAATTCTCCCTCATCATACAATGTTACAAATTCCCAAAAATAAACTCAAATAACACTCCTCTTTCTTTATTAATTTGCTTTTTCCATTTTTGCACACACCCATAAAAAGTGCTCCTCAAGGCTAAATTCCATTCATGATCGATCAAATTTAGTACACTTTGTAATAAAAGTCATTCAGCTTAGGTTCCACCTTTGCATATTAGAGCTTCGACTTCTTTTGGATTGATGTACTTCGACCGAGTCCAATAAATTCACTAGAAAAATGCTGATTTGGTAGATAAGCGAAATTTCTCCGAATGCATTTCAACGAAAAATTTCTTGGATTTTTAGTCAAATACATAGATTGCAAAACAAAAACAAAAAATTAGTATAATTGAATACTTGAATATAACATTGATTTTTGACATTTTAAAGAGAAAATCATTTTCCTGAATTTAAGTATAGATTTTCTATTAATTAGGACAACACTTTCCATTGAGTCATTTTACTAAGTGATCCAAATATATGAAAATGAGAAAAATATTTTTAGCAAAACAAATGAAGCGTTATGAAGACATTATCTTCTTGTGAACGAAATCAAACTTACGGATTAGTGAATTTCTTTGTTGCTGACATATCTGTTCTTTAGTTCGCAAATCCAATTTAATTACTTCTCGTTTGTTGATTATACCTTGTTAAGCAGCTCGAGAATTAGCAACACGGTGAAGTGGATTTCTTTTTTCCTCAAATTTGCACTTACAGGAAGTAGTTGTTGCTCTGAGGATCATTTAGAACTCTGATTGTATCTCTAGAAGGATTTGCAATGAATCGTTGTATAAATGGAGAGAAACATTCATATAGAAGCTCCAGAAGTCGCACACTACTGCTAATTTAAGACGATACTATTCTTGAGTTCAGCGAGCACAAGTTGATTAACTTGGAGCTTTGTATACCCATAATAGTTACATCCAAGGGAAACCATGCCAATGTTTAAAAAAGGACGTAAAATTAAATCAACAATGGAATTCAAGTAAAATAAAAAGGATAAATATCATAAAAACTCTAAATTATGCCCGGCATTGTCATCAATACCTCAATTTCCTTTTTTGTCGCAAAAACCTCCAAACTATGTGCATTGTGACACCTATACTCCAAGCTTTGGTCACAGCGGTGCAAATTTTAGATATCGATGACACCCAAAAAAGGGTATTAGTGTCAAAGTAGGCAAAAATGGAGGGTATTTTATTACACCGGTACAAGTGGAAGTTTTGATGATATAAAAACTTTGGGTAATGGTGTCCCATTGGGCCTATGTTGGAACTTTCGGGGATATTTTCCCTTTTATTATTTTCTTGAGGAATCAAGCTAGAAAAATAAGTGTATTCACTTTTAAATAAATTGCGTCCTTTCCCATGAAGTCTTTTGAATCCTTCCGGGGCGTATTCGTATTCACGCCTCATGTATATACCGTTAAGCTTTTCTGTTGAATTCATGTATGAACTACTTTTTTTTTTGCAATGGGGAAAATCATATATTCGATTCTAAATTTTATTGTACGAACGTCGGTTTTATCGTAAATTTAATAATTTTGTCAATATAATCCTAATTAGTTGCGAGCAATTCCAATGTAGTTCTTTTGGCCAGTTTCGATTGAAAATTGCTATTGTTTTCAATAAAGTTGTTCTTGTTAGCGTATCACATACGACGGCCCGTGATAACTAAATGCTAAGTCAACGATTTCTAATGGCAATTAGCCAGAAGATTAAATCGAAATTTGGTGTAATTGTTGAAGACTACATGGGAAAAATTAAAAAGTTCAAAAACTGAATATGCATTCGCATAATCAGTTTAGAACTGATTTGGTAATTAACCTTTTTGGAAGATTATATTAAAATTTGGTGTAGATGCTTAAGATGATTAAATTAGTTTGTGGCAATATACTTGACATTTAGTCACGAATTTGCGGTGAAAAATGACGCCATGGATAGTAATTTCGTGGTATAAATGACCTGATTTTTGGCTACGAAATAATATGCGTGGCCAATTCATTCTCCTGGTCGGTATGTCTCATATTTAATAATCACGAAAATATTGTTAGTCGCTAGTAATAACAACTATTGCCACGAAAATGTTTTCGAGAGAAAAAGGTTAAATCTTTTGTCACGAAAAGCTTTATTGTGGCCACGTGTCAGCCACAGCGGATAAGATTTTTAGCTGTGAAAAATTTCGTGGCCACAGGTTTGACCTTCTGGCTAAAAATGATATTTATTGCCAGAAAAATACAACGAAAATTTATTATGGAGTTTTTTTTTTTTTTCGGTTGAATTATGGAGTTAATAACACAAATGAAGTTTGAACTTTGGTTTATGTATAATATGCTTCTTAAATTTTATCCTAATATGCAATATAATCGCTAAATTTTTAATTTGTTCATTATGATTTCCGGACTTGTGGTGTATGTTCAATTCAAAGACCTTACTATGTCAATACAATCATTTCATTATTTTAAGTTTAAGGATAACATTAAATATTTTCATATAGTTGAACCTGAAATGAATATATACAAAAAATTTAGAGATCATATTATACATTGAATAAAGTTCAAGGGTCGCAATAAAAAAAAACTAAAAGTACATTAGTTAAAACACATTGTGAGCTTTAGCAATGAAAGTGGGTTCGTGGCTTAAGAGCTGTCCTATTGCCATGAAAAAAACATGCTTCTTTAGCCACCGTTTGTGAAAGCACATTGAATCCTAAGGACACGCATGATAAAATTTCTACTTTTCTATTTTTCTATTTCTCTGTTCCCCGAAACAAATTTGGGCAAACTGCTCGGTAACACAATTTGATTTTTCTATTTTTGAAACGATTTCTATTCCGGAAATAGATTTGAAGAAGAAATTTGAAACTAGGGCGTGCATGGAAACGCTCCAAAGAAACGTTTCTAACACTTGTACGGATTTTTGTTCCCAAGACAAAAAAGAACGTAAACGCGTTTGTTGCGTTTTGGTTCTTTTTTGTCTTTTTGTTCCCGAACACAATTGGAGCAAAAAAAAGAAACACAAAAAGTTCTTCTTGTTCAAAACAATTTTGAAGAAACACATTTTCTCTCTCTTCTCTTTTCTTCTTCTTCTTCTTTTTCTTTTTTCTTCTTTTTCCTTTGGCCGGACGCCGGCCCCTGGCGAGGCTCGGCCTCGTCGGATCCGGCGAGCCCGAGCTCGCCTCGCCGGGCCGGCGAGCCTCGCCGTGGCTGGGCGAGGCCGCCGCCCGTCGGCCAAAAGAAGAAAAAAATAAAAAGAAAGGAAAAAATGAAAAATAAAATAAAAATATTAAAAAATTAAAAGAAACGAAAAAGAATAAAAATTTATCAAACGTGTTTCCATTCATTTTTTATTCCCAAAACAAACGTTACCAAACGTGTTCTTTGTTCAAAAACCGCTCCCCTGAACAAACACTTTTTTTTATTTATTTCTGGAACAAAAAAACAGAAACGTTACCATTCGCACCCTAAAATTTTTAACTTCTCAATTTCTGAAATTTCTCAATTTCTAGCCAAAATCAATTTCTATTCTAGAAATTTGGTCATGCGCACCCTAAAACACCGAAAGACGTCTTTCCACCAAACTGACCCATGCAGTCCCCCCCCTTCTCTCTCCATCTGTTCTCATCGTGTTTTGTTTGGTCGTTGGAGTGGAAGTGAAAAGAGGGTATGATGTTGCGAGAGCTTGCTTGTGACCTCACGAACGACCACTCGCAGGTGGTGGAGATCACGACGTTCGTGGCGGTCCTATGCCTCTGCTCGGTCATTGGCCACTTGCTCGAGGATAACAACCGATGGGTGAACGAGTCCATCACTGCCATTTTGATTCTAGCTCTACTCTCTCCCTCCATGATTATGAACTTAATCGGTCAGAGCATGCTTGAAATCGACTCACTCTATGCCTTTTGATTCGACGCTCGATGTGGTAGTCAGTGGAGCTGGCTCCGTGAGAGAGTGATAGAGATTGCGTGGAGATCCAGGTAACTGTTGCCACTCATGCGGTTGCTTAACACGAAGCATTTGGTCACAAGCAAGCTAAATGTCAGATTGTTCTAATTAAGACAGATCTGAGGAATATTATGCACATACTGAGGTTTAAAAAAAATTGGCGTTTTTGTAGGTCTCAAACTAAAGATCAGGTTGTTCTAACCAAGACAGATCTGGTGTTTCCAGTTGATGGGGCTCACTGTGCAACACAAATTGAAGAGGTCACTGATGCAAAATATTCATCAGCTTGTACTTTTAAGCCAGATATATCGAGACCTAATGTCTTTTGATGCTTATAAATCATGCAGAGTCTGAGTTTAAACAAGTCTAACATTCAACCTGTGGTATAGAATACCATGTCACCTAGAATAGAATTAGTCAGTGATGTCTTTCCGACTGAGAACTGATTATTTCTACTCGTTTTCATTTCGGATGTTGGTGAGCTCAAAACCTGGGGAACTATAAGAATTGCGCTTGCTAAGATTGCTCGATTTGCCAAAGCTTAGTATTGACTGAAGTAACTTCTATCCTTGGCTGTAAATCACCTGCATGTGGTCAGTATTAGTCCTAGTAAAGTCCTGACGCAGGTATAATTAAATGCTGAATCCCTTGGCATCTTAGCTACTTTTATCTGATTCGATTGATTAGCTTGTTGGCCATCTGATTATATTTTGTTTTTGTCTTTTAACCAGCTCAGATGTCTGTAGCAAACAGGGAAAAAACTTGGCGTGCTGTGTGTTATTGTTTCTAGGTCAGTTTTCCCTATGTCACCGGCTTCGCCAACTGGTGATGCTGGCTGCCGGGCCTTAAAGTCAATTGGATTTTCTTCCCTTTTTAAGGGCTAAATGAATAGTTGGGATTTGGACGAACAGTTATATCTTCACCCAGATTGGCGCAAAGGTAGCAAGAGGAATTCGGCTCCTCTGCTGGAGCGCCTGACATATTTCCAGATAGCGAAAGGGAGGGAGCCCCTATTCGCAAGCTGGTTAGGGTTTGGCAGCCAAATCATCTCTGCCATCTGCCGGATACTGCAGTAATCAGTACTAAGAGTGATCTCTTCGGGTTTTTCATGAAGTCCAATTCTCTTTTAATTTTCAACTGATGACAAGAAAATCTTCACCCAGGAATTTGAAGCTGTTGACTTTGTGGATTATAGAATCTTGCAGAGGCTGTAACTTTTTGTGAGCAGCAGTAAAGTAAAAGTCACGGTTGAGTTTATATCAAAAAATCACAATAGTGAATTTTTATATTTTTGGCCCTCAATCCTATTGGAAATGGTGATCCATTTTCTAGAAATTCCTAAAGTTAAATTCCCCAGATGAAGTTCTCGGTAGCTAAAAATTGTGGCTGGAAAATGTCCAGCATGTAATAAGCAAATAATCTCTGAACAAGTCAGAGATATAGTGGTGGCTGCAAGATGAAACCTACGTGGACAGCACTCAACATAATCCAGAATACTCTAAGGCGGTTGTACTTAGTCAGTGAAAAGGCCTATAAAAGACCATAGCTCATTCATGTAAATGTGTGTGGGGAATGTGTGTGGGGAGTTGAAGAATAAACCCCTTAACATCGTAGTCCTCCACCAATGCCACCAATACTCCTCCTACAATTATATTGTTAAAACTATTTTGTTCAACTAATAAAACTATCTTTTCTTGTCCATTATCTATCATCTATCAACTATACCAAATGTATATTCCATACATACACTTGCACATATCAAAACACAAACTATCATCGATACTAAAAATCATGCTTCGTGCCCATTCAAATTTTCAACAAATCCAAATAGCATTTGACATGAAATAATTATCTAGTATAATGCATTTTAACACTGCTTGTCAATACCATATAAAAAGACTATGAGAACCATCGTCTTCTTCTTGATATTAAGCGTTACTCCAGTATTTTGTTCTTGGGGGATGTACAGATTGTAAGGATCAATGTGCTCAATTGTTTCTGTTGCGTTTTCAAACTTTGCACAAGAGACAAGCGTGGATGGTTTGCGCGAGGCTTGTCCGGTTCATAAAATTTGCTTTCCATATCAGGTACTCGTGAATATCTAAGCCCAAAGATCACGTTCTGTCCATTTCTAATACAACCACAAGGCCGGCACCTTCGTATATAATGATGTGCCAGAGCAATGCACAGTCGATGTCCGTTGGGAGGTTTGGATTACAAAGAATTTGAATCTTAAATGCACTTAAGTCTTGTTTTCTTCCCTTCATAATGAGACGTCAGAATGAAAAAAGAAAAGAAGAAATTACAAGGCTGAGTTACTTTCGGCAACTTATTTTACTCGTTTTTGATGCAATGGCTAATTCGGACCATTACAAGGGGATCAAAATTTCTACATTCCTACTCTTTGGCTGGTGGAGGCTTTTGTTTGCCATGAGAGGTACCTTGCGCATTTTTGCAAACGGATGATGCCTTTCCACCTCTTCCATCATACTCCAAGTCGATGTCTCTAAGTTCGATACTTGTGCATGGAACAGCTGGGCTGCAATTAATATTAACTGCAACTAACGAACTTGTAGTGCCGCTGATGTTTCTGAACCTAACGTCACTGATCTTAACTTTTGAGGCCTTCAGGAAGGAGGGCAAGAATGAACATGGTCAGTGTCTTGTGTTGTCGTGTTCCCGTAAGTATGATAAACGACGGTGTCATACAATGAATTAATTGGAACTGTTCTATTAGCAGAGTAGCAGAGAAATTCTATGCTTTTTCCCGTCGGGCGTTCAGGGTGCTGTGATGGCCAAAATGATGGGTCGGACTGATCTAATGCTTTTGGAGAACATATACCAACTTTATATTCAAACCATCTAGTAGGTATATAAATAACCAGATGAAGTTTCCCTTCCCCTTTTAAAAGGTAAAGTAAAATCATGCCCGGACGTGATAACATGTAGATTCCGCGCGTGTATGTGCATGTGACCATGACCGTGATTTTTATGTAAATACTTCCATGAATCTTTTCCTTATATTCTCCTCTTTGTCTATTGCATGAAGTCGATCTTCTAGTAGGTGCAAAGGTGCATGTTGCCAAAGAGAACGGATACCTGTGTCAACATCTTTTTGATGAGCAATACTTCTAATTTTTTTTTTTTGGGATATGTGCAAGTGTATGGTGTAGTTTATAGAGAATGGACAAGGGACAAGACAGGATAATTAAAGGATAAAGAACATAGGATATAATTTATCTAGTTGATGAATATGGATAGTAGAAGATGTTTTGGTAATGGAGAAATATTTCATGATATAGAAACTATCTTAACTCTACTCCTCCACACTGGTGGAGGTATAAACCTCACACACACAAATGAATGAACTACAAGCCTATTTATAGGCGTGAGTCACCGCCTTAGTACAATATTCTAGATTTCTATAGAATGTTGTCCATGTAGGCTTCATCTAGGAAATTCTAGATTGTAGTTCTTCTAGAGACTTCTCTTACATGTTGGATATTTTCCTCTTTCTTCCAGAAACTTCATCTAGGGAATTCTAGAAGTTTAGCAACTCTAGAAAATTCTAGAAAATGGATCACCATTTTCAACACTCCCCTTGATCCATTTTCGGGATACTTCGGATATTATAGTTTGTCCCATGTCTTTCTTTGTTCCATGATCCCTTGTATCCTTTTGTTGGCACACTTGCACCTGCTTTCGAATGTCCATGTCTTTTCTTTAACAATGTCCCATATGTCTCGGGGCATCAAAATTTGCTTAGTTGTAGTTGTTAGCTCGGGCTCTGGCTCTGGCTCTGGCTCTAGCTCTGGCTCCAACTTTGGTTCTGGCTCTAGCTCCGGCTCTGGTTCTTTTGGCTTTCGCTCGGGCTCTGGCCTTTGATTCTGGCTCTGGCTCCGACTCTGGCTCTGTTGGCTCTCGCTCGGGCTCTGGCCTTGTTAATTGATAATGGTGAGGACAAACGCCCATAACCATCCGATATGCCTGGCTTTGATACTATGATAAAAAAATTTTTGGATGTGTGCACTGCGGAAGTATGGTTTTGGTATTGATGATAGTTTTTGATTAGTGATATATGCAAGTGTACGGTGTAGTTTATAGAAAATGGACAAGGGACAAGATAGGATAATTAAAGGATAAAGAACATGGGATATAATTTATCTAGTTTATGGAAATGGATAGTACAAGATGTTTTGGTAATGGAGGAATATTTCATGATATAGAAACTATCTTAACTCTACTCCTCCACATCGGTGGAGGTATAAACCTCACACACACAAATGAATGAACTACAAGCCTATTTATAGGCGTGAGTCACCGCCTTTTTAGTACAATATTCTAGATTTCTATAGAATGTTGTCCATGTAGGCTTCATCTAGGAAATTCTAGATTGTAGTTCTTCTAGAGACTTCTCTTACATGCTAGACATTTTCCTCTTTCTTCCAGAAACTTCATCTAGGGAATTCTAGAGGTTTAGCAACTCTAGGAAATTCTAGAAAATGGATCACCATTTCCAACATATCAATGATTATAGGATTGCGAGCATTTTTTACGATGATAACTTGAAATATGATGTCTTGAACAACGCCTTGGTATGAGGGAGCCCACGTTTTGATCCTCATGCCATTCTGTGTGTCCGTGAAGGTGCAGTTCCTTACAAAAACTGTTGTTACAGGCGGTTCATTTGGCGTACCCCGAGGCTCCCGACACTGATTCCATGCCCGGGCCCGCAAGAAATGCCCGTCACATGTATGTTTTTGCTGCCAGGCCCAAGAGATATGCAGTCATCTCCGGTAGATATGACCGAGTCCCTGACGAAAATGTTGCTGGAGCGAGCCATGTGGATTCCATCGGTATTCGGACTGTCCTCAGGAGCTGTAATGGTGACATGCTCAAAGGTGATGTCTTTGCAGGAGAAAAGATTGAAGTGGAAGTTCTTGCTGTTGAGAGATGTCACATGGCGAATACATGCGTTCGTCACGAAATCAAGTCTCATTGTCTGGTGAAAATAGACGCACAGCGGAAGAAAATCACACAAAACGTTAGTGATTTTAACTTGGCTTCTACATCTATGTAATGGGTTTCCTCTACTTAAGAAAGCTGTAAAAAATAAGGGAAGGAAAAGAAAGGAGAGAAACATACCACTGGGAGAGACTTGCAATTGGGGTTTTTGCTGCAGTCATTATACGGCCAAGAAGCAGCTCCTTGGCCATCAAGCACTCCTCCGGTAATCCTCAGCCTATCAATGTACCTGAATGTAATCCAATGATCGATACCGAGTTGAGGGCTATTAGAAGCTCTCAGTCCCCCTTTGATCTGAAATTCTATCGGGCCATTGCAGGGACCCACGAGCCGCACTGGACCCAACAGGTAAGTTCTTGGGATTAAGATGATACTGGTCCCTTGCGAGTGACAAGCTCTATTCCATGCATTGGATAAAGCCTACAAAAAGCATATGCTTATATCTTGCATTATGAGGCCGTGCTAAGATCCATGCAGTGACTATGAAATGTAAATGGTGTTAAATTGTTGAAAAAAAAGAATGGTGTTAAATTACTTTGCTGTTGTCAGTATTCCCATCACCGACTGCTCCAAATTTTTTGATATCGAAGACACGTGCTTGTGTTTGATTGCTAGTGAGTGCCAACTGCCAACATAAGTATTAGCAAGCTCACGGTTGGAAAAGTAAATCTCCACTCCATTTCTTCCTACTTGTCACTTCTGAACTGTGTGTCCGTTGTGACTCTGAGAGAAGAAATGTCCTGATATTTTTACAAGTGTTTTTTGTGTCGAAAATGGCAGCAACATTACTGTGCTTCTGTTTCGTCTGCCTAAAGTGGCCTGTATAATTAATATATTGTGGAAATGGATTATCTGAAGTTATTGAGTTGATTCCTGTTTCCTTGTGCGAAACAACCATATTTGTCTCAACGAATCTGGCATCCTTAAGCTTTCCCATTACTGAATTTCTTTCTTTCTGACATATCTCCTCTTTAGTTACCAAAGCAATCTAATTACAAGGAGTAATGGATTATCTGAAGGTCATCTAGGAATCTGATTGTGTCCTTAAATGGATCTGTAATCAATGGATGTGTTCAATGGACATAAACAGTCGTATGGAAGCTCGAGAAGTCGTGTACTCCTGCTGGTTTATGACAGTAATGTTAATGATTAATTCGTCTAGTGCTAATGAGCCATTAGGTGAGCACAATTCCCTCACACTTAGGACTGTCAAACGGGTGGTCGGGTCGGATTTAGGTTGGATCGAAAATGGTTTGATCCGAATTGATCAATTTAACTCATTTTGACTCATTTATATACAATACAAATTTAGTGACTTGTGTCTAATTTGACCCATTTACTAAAATAATTTCATATTAAATACAACCTATAAGAATCTATATCCACCTATTAACCCACTTTAAACTTTTATGTGTATATGGGCAGCAAAACAGTGAAAGTGCTAAAACTTGGCATGGGGATACTTAAGCGTTAAAAAAGTTATGGAATATACATTTAAGTGTTATTTTTTTTTAAATTGGGACACCTTGGTATCAAGTCCAGCGATCCTAACTAGAAATCCTACGTGATAATTCTTTATTAATATAGCTTGCTTACGTGGCTTGCCAAAGAGCTCGAGAAGGCGTGTACACTGACTGCTAAATCATCTTCGCCATCTGCGAGTACGGCAGGAATTAGTGCCAGGAGTGATATCTTTTGGTTTTTCGTGAAGTACATTTCGATTTTAGTTTTTAACCAATGACAAGAAAATCTTCGCCCAGGAATTCAACGTTGTTAACCTTTGTGTTTTATAGAAACTTGCAGAGGCTGCAATTTTTGTGAGCGGTAGTAAAGTAAAAGGCACGATTCAGTTTATATAAAATTCATAATGCGAATATATAGTATTATACTGCATCGTCTTCTTCTGGATATTTAGGCTGCGTTTGGTAAAAAGTATTTTTGTTCCCCGGAACAAAAATTTATGTTCTTTTTGTTCCGGGGAACAAAAAAAAACAGAAACGTGTTTGCAAAACTTTGTTACCAAACAAATTTGGAACAAAAATAAGAAGAGAAAAGTTATTTATTGTTCTTGGGAACAATTAAATAAACAATTTTTCTCTCTCCTCTCTTTTCTTCTCTTTCTTCTTCTTCGTCCTTTTGGCCGGTCGTCGGCCTTGGACATGGCTGGCAACCTTGCCGAAGCGTCGTTGGCCCCTGGAGACGCCAAGCCATGGCAAGGCTCAGCCTTGCCTAGGCTGGGCGAGGTTGAAATTGCCTAGATCGGGTGAGGTCGAGCCTCGCCAGCTGGCCTTGGTGGCCGGGCGAGCCTTGCGAGGCCACGGCGAGGCTCGACCTCGCCTAGGCGCGCGAGGTCGAGTTTCGCTAGAGCTCGCCCAACCGGTCATCGGCCGTTGTGGCCAACAACTAGCCATAAAGAGAAAAGAAAGAAAAAAATATAATAACAACATTGAAAATTAAAAAAAAAAATAACAAAATTATACAAATTTACTAAACGCGTTTCTATTCTTGAATAGAAATTTTTTGCAGTTAAACGCGTTCTTATACTTAAAAATTATTCCCAAAAAGAAAAATTATTTATGTTCAAAATCGTTTTTCTAATAGAAATCGTTACCAAACGCGCCCTTAACAACATTTTGCAGTCGGGTGGTACAGATTGCAAGGATCAATGTGCTCAATCGTTTATCCGTTGGGTTTTAATACTTTTTCACAGGGAGACAAGTACGCATGGTTTGCGTAAGCCTCGTCCATTTCATAAATTCGCTTTCCATCTCGCTTGTGAAAATCTGAGCCCGAAGATCGTGTCGTGTCCAGTTTTAATTCAAAGTTTGGCACCTTTTTATCTAATGATGTGCGAGAGCATTACAAAGTCGATGTCCTTTGGAAGTTTTGATTACAAAGAATCTGAATCTTCAATGCGTTCGTCATGTAAGTCTTATTTTTTTCTTCTCATAATGAGAAATCATAATTACAAAAATTAGGGAAATTGCAATACAGGTAACTTCAGTACATTCGGCAGAGTGATACAAAGGCCATTCTGATGCTGTGAATTTGATCAGAGGACTGTAACAGATGATTGATTCTGTGCCGATCCAGGGATGAGCTAGATAGAATGGAGCTTGCGGAGAGTAGAACTTTTCCAGCACGAGGGAGGATTTTGTGTGCCATAAGCGGTACCTTGCGCATTTTCACAAACTGATGATGCTTTTGCATCATTTCCATCACTTCCATCGTACTTCAAGTCAATGTCTCTAAGTTCGATGCCTGTGCATGGAACAGCTGGGCTGCAATTAATATTAATTGCAACTGACGAACTTGAAGTGCCTCTGATGTTGCTGAACTTAACGTTGCTGATCTTTACTTGTGAGGACTTCAGGAAGGATGACAAGAATGAACATGGTCAGTATCTTGTGTTGTCATGTTCGTAAGTATAATAACCGAAAGTGTCAAATAATGAATTAACTCAGAACTGTTCTATTAGCAGATTAGCAGAGAAAAGTATGCTTTTTCCCGTTTTGAGAACTTATAGCAACTTCATTTTCACACCATTCTAGCAGGTATGGTAATGACCAGATGAAGTTTTTCTTGCCCTTTTAAAAAGGTAGAGTAAAATGATGCCTGGACGTGATAACATGTAGAGTCCGTGTGTGTATGTGTGTGTGAGACCATGACCGTGGTTTTCGTGTAAATACTTCCATGAATCTTTTCCCTCTATTCTCCCGTTTGGTGTATCGCATGAAGGTGATCTTCTAGTAGGTGCAAAATGTCGTGCATGTTGCCAAAGAGAACGGATACCTGGGAGCTACATGTTTTTGATGGGCAGTATTGCTGTTCAATGGCTATAGGATTGTGAGCATTTTTTACGTTAATGTCTTGAAAGGTGATGTCTTTA